>JABBOT010000012.1:471900-1890872 GCA_016165875.1 Acanthopleura granulata | reverse complement strand
GAGCTCGACTTGAACTCACAGCATTGGTAGCAGGCTTCGGGTCATTGCGCTGCGCTAACGCTCTAACGGACTGAGCCACGGAGGCCCCCAATAATCAACGTAACACGCCTTCCAAATCCACCCCCCTGTGACCTAATCCTACAAAAGTTTTTTAATTTACATATAAATGGTTATAACCTGAAGCTCATTCCCTTTATGCGCTAGTCAATAAATTGATGAGACAATCAATGGCTATCAAGATAAACGAATCGCCAGAGATCGTACGGAAAGTGACGGTGAAGCCCAACGGAAACTGGGATCTCCGTAATATAAAATTTTCAAAAGATCGTGGATGTTACGTCGCTCTGCTTCGGGTGAGCACGTAGGCCGTCATCCGAAAATAATATTGAACAACAATTTGATAAGAAAGAAAAACACACATTATTAAAGTACCGATATATTATGATTAGTAACAGCCGGACTTTCCATTCCACTGTTGTGTGCCTCTCTCAAGTACTTTCTATGAAAATTCCATGCAGAGTTACGGACCCTGATTGCGGTCAGTGCTTGATGACACTGCTCCAACCTCTATGGCGCGTGGCACCGGCACACGCCGGCTTTTGTGAAGAACGCCTCGAGGTCGTTTTTCACTCATTCGCTTAAGAAGATTCGTCCTTCCCCAAAGTATAGTCATACTTAATAATCCTTCACCCCCCAACTACAGTGAAGAACATGTATCAGGCTTGTATAGTTGCGCCTGGGACTAAGATTAGACCCCTACCAGCACTTAGGCCTAAATGCTGACTGTGTAGTGGCCAACCTACTGGGCACAGGCATTTAACACTGAACTCTACAGGCATGGGAATCTTTAGTCTTTTGGCAAATTTCAGACTTTTTCTCTCACATGTTAAAAAGAATAAATCATTATATGTCAAACCTTTTTGAGAAATTTCAGGCTTTTTGTTTCACCGACATTGTTCCCATGCCTGGCTCTAATTCAGCAATTTCCTGTATGCGGGGTTATATGGGATTTGAACACACACTTGGTACATGTACAACCTCTTGACTCTTTGACAGGCTTTCACCTTAATCAATGCCCACGGACAATGTCTAATTGTTATACGTTTGAATTCTCAATCCAAACCTAAGAATTACACCAAGCTTGTCAATAATATTGGATTCAATTATTTCCCTCTCCACCTCGGATCCATTCTTATTTAATGTACCAACAGATAAACAAGAATATAACTGATATGTCATTGACAGATTATTAGGCGCAACAGTAATGAGTTTTTTTACTTATACAAGAGACTTGAGTTTTACAGGTAAATAATATGTAAATAATAGCATAACAAATTTATGATTTATAAGATTTATTGGAACACAACAACTCGTACATTTGACCAGGAGACATCTCAAATATAGATACATGTAAAAATAATAACATTTTAAGAACACTTTGAACATGCAGCAACTCAAGCTCTGTGCAGGTTTGGATAGTTCAGGGTATCAGTTGCTTCCACAAACTCATCCATATCAATGTTGGCAGGAATGATACTGATGTGCTCTGTCTACAGTGAAAATCATATGTAGCTGGCGTGTGAAGAGTCCATCTGAATTACTGTTCAGTTTTCATTTCACATTTTGTCTGCGTTGAAGTACAATCTGCCTGACTCTTCTGGAGAGATAATTTCAGCCTGTGTTGATCTATAGAATATGAAATGTCCTCATGCACATGACACACTAAAGGTTTCCAATAGCACTTTCTTAGCTGCCCAACCTTGGCTCAAGCTTTCTTGGGCATCTTTAAAATCTGGAAAGAAAATCGTACTGCTTAGTGCACAAGAAACGAGAAATGTAGCAATCTGATTATGTGCTTTCTGAAGCAAGCAAACCAGGTTGAGGCAAACATGTAATTTTAATCCTATAATTATTAATGATGCATCTAACGGGTGAACTTCAGAAAAGTGGCTGTCCAGTTGCATATATATGCTTGGCAGTAATATGATCAGGAATTTAAAAAAAAAAAAATTGTGAGAAAGGCTGAACAATCAAATATGGGCTCATTACATGCATGGTCCTCAACATTACATTTATTTTTACATCAAATTTTGTGTTCCTTTCCAGGTTAAACAGAAAAGGGATAACCAAAGATGTTTGCTACATCTTAAGCAACACACATATCGGCAAATGTGTTGAAACTATATCCATGATGCAGACAACAGCATGTCGCTATATCTAAAAAAATGAATCAGCTCAATATAACTGAAATATAAAGTGACACTCACAATGAAACCCCCAAGTTTTCACAACCAACAGATGCTTTCACAGCAATTTGCTGATTAGATCCATGCTACATAATTTTATCCATTATGTGAGTTGACCCTGGATTTTGCACGAGTCATCTTGTATGGGTCTGGTGCTGGACGAATTGACCTATATTCTTCGATATTATTGAATGAAAATAGTCTATTTATAAACGTATTTATCTTTGTAATCAGCCACTGTATGGCAACAAAGAATGTAGGACATATCCCCCCCTGGACAATCCTCCCCTCTTGGACAGTTTCCCTCCTGTATATACACCACTGAATGGTACAATACTTTTTATATTGCAATAGCTCTATGCAACTCATAACAGACATGAATGTGTGAATAGGAAGTAACCCTACGTGTATATCTACTCTTTTATTACATATCCTTCATTCAATTCTCTTATCTGCCGTCCACTTTTTTTAACTTGTTTTAAACATGTCCGTCAGCTTTATTTCCTTTTGCATGTTGTCATTGCCTTGACAACCATACACGGTGGAAACATTGCCAATGTGGTGTTAAGTCATAATCATTCATTCAATCAATTCTTTAAAATGGAAAATTTATATTGTTTTGCAATTCCCCGGCTCACAGGGCACATGAGGCCATCGTTAAGAACACTTGTCTTCAATGAATATGGTGTGGATATTTGTTTGTCACACATTAGAAACTTTATCAGTAACTTGCCAAAGGTTAGCAGTTTAGACCCTGTTCAGAATTATGACCTTAATTACCGAACGTGTTCTTTGGCAGAACCTTGCATGGTGTTGTTCTGTCATTTTACATTTCAATCTTCCAATTCGACTTGCTTTTTTTCTTCTAAATTTATATCCTAGCCAACCATATTTATATGATTTATTTGATTGTTGTTTTATGCTGCACTCAAGGATATTTCACTTATGCAACGGCGGCTGTTTAGGCCTACAACACAAGGTCTCAAAGGCGAACGCAGTGTCCAAGTGCCCTCAATGTTTCCGGGACAGTCTTCCGTCCATGTTCACGATCATCACAAATGACCACAAGTCTTTCTTGAAGTCTCCTTGCTGAGTGCTTCACTCTCTTTGCCTGTAACTGTCCACGGGCTTCTTGGTGCAGTAGAGACAGGAGCCCAGTCCTTCCTCAGCGATTTTATTAGCTTCCATACAGAACAAAGTCTGTGACTTGCAGGTTCCAACTTTCGTTGTGTTGTGTGTCTTGTCATCACCCGTCATGGTGAGATCATGGACGTTCCATGTTGGTGCACCGAATACTGGTGGTTAACGTCTGAAATGGACAGGAGGAACAGTTCCATCAGCTGCTGCAGGACGCTGTATTCTTTGATACGTCCCAGTCACGTAAGTAGTGTCAAAGTAATCCACTAGATCACCTAATCCACCTGGGGTATTGGCTTTTAGATATCTTATGCCTTCTGTGATTTCATCTAACTGAAGAAATGCCAGCCTGTCCAGCATTCCGCAGAAGTGATTGATGTCTGCCTCTTGCCGATACATCCGGGTCAGGCCAAGGTCTTACATTTTTCTCCACGTTGACTGAGTCAGATGGTAAAAACAACCTTGGGTTGTAACATGGTTGCCAAGAACAGCATGGACAGCTTGCATTGCTGCCATTTCAAAGTCAGTCATGACTGTGGTAGGGTCTGGCATAAAACCAAGCTCCTCCCACCGTTCCACTACCACTTGCAGCATGGCCTCATAAGTCGCGTGAGTCTTGTTGGGTAGCCATGCATAGACACAAGACACTGCTCTATCACGCAGTGGGCCTCGGATGAGGTACAACTGTGTAAATATATAGGGGGCATAGAAAAGTTTCCGTCCATAAATCACTTTTGACATCTTGCCAAGTGGCGAAGGACATCATCTGTAGCATAAACTACAATTCTGTTTGGTGTCAACTGTGGATCGCTATCATGAATCAGGAATGGCTTAGGTTCCTCGCCTCCTGTGTTGGACCATTCTTTGGGAATAACTCGTTCCAGAAATACGAAAAAAACATGCATTATAGTAGTTGCACACAGAGTTGCTCTCAGAATGTTAAAAAAAGGGACTGGACAGTTATGTTTTTAAGCAGTGATTTGAAAAGATTCTCTGCAAATGGTCAAAATCAAAATCAGAGTTGACACATGGGACCTAAATCAGTTAGTAGTTAATGCAACTGACAACACCCTGTCCGTTTTACAAATTCTTAAATATTAGAGCAAGTATAATTTTCATTTAGCTGAAGAACCTTTGGATTCTTTGGAAATGCACCTTGTTTGTTCCGCTTTATATTTCTCTTCATGGCATCTATCCTACCAACATGCAGTCTCGTTGGTTCACGAAGCTCCTCAGTGGCAGTGGACTGGATATGTGAGGTCGTTTCCCTTGTTGTCTGGGACCGGTCTCTGATCTTACAATGGACCTTCTTTGCTTCTATGGCAAATGGCCGCTCATCATGAGATTGAGGGACTGTCACGTGAATATCATCCCTACTCGAACTTGTTGTCAGGGCACCTTTGCAGGGAGTGGTTTTTCTCTCACTACATTCCCAACGGATGCGTTTTCAGCCTTTTTGGTGTACAGACAGCTCTCATAATACAACTTTTCGCTTCCTCTAGATGTCTTGATTATCTCCATAATTTTCAACTGTTCTAAAAAAATTCATGCTTAGCCAAACTGTTTTATACCCTGTATTTGCAAACTCTCTCCATTAGACAAACAATGTTTGTGATCTTATAAATTTATTAAGTCTTATCCAGACATTTTCTTTGTCAATAAACATCTAATAACCTAACCATAACTTGTTTTAATCTGGAACCCTCCTGTCCAAGCTTAGCTGACTTGGTAAAATTAACACCTGGTATTGAAAACAGAACAAGTAGAGGTTGCTCTTAAAAAAAGCCTTCAGAGTGGTATAAAATAAAAAATCATAAAACTTGGTCTAAACATTTTACCTAACATAAAGCCATACATTTTTGGGAAAATTCTAACCATTTAGCTAAAAAGCAAGTTATTAACCTAAATGAACAGACTAGCTATATTTTAGTCAGCTGTGTATTGCTGCAAGGGTCTGAAGGCCTGGACAGTTGGGAGTAACACTTAGAGCAACTACATATAAGAGTCCATCGGGTTTCACGAAGAAATGACCATATCACCGCCATCTTCAAAAGACAGGTCTACGGGAAGATGTAAAAAAATAACGGTAGAATATATTCAGAAATGAGAAAAGATAACTCAAAAATGATTACCACCACATACCTTGGTAATTTAGCATCTTTATAGCTGAGGATATTGTCACAGTGTATCAACTGCGTGTCGATTTGTCTCGTGGTGAAAGGGAAGTAACGTGATCTTGGCGCCGTTGACGATTCCTCTGATACATTGATTCCAGGTGACGTGCAGTCACGGTCAGCTTACGGTACCATGGGAATTAAAGCTGAATATTCCAAAGATATATGTTGATTCACAATAATGACGCGTGAAAAGCATTTTTTTATGAACTGTTTTAGTTTATTTTCTCCTCGGATCAATAAGGTTTCACAAGTCCGGTGTGTACATATATATATATACACACACATCGATACAAGTTATTCAGCGGTTTATAACATCAAATGCTAAAAGTTATACAAAACCTCCCTCAGACAGTAATCGTGCGCAATTACCCCAAAAGTTTTCAAAACAAGAGTGAAATACCCACATGACAACCATACAACAATGCTGACCTCTGGGCAACACAGTTATACGTGTGTAGTTCATTAATATGTTCCCCGTGAGTATATAGCAAACAACCTTCAAGAAAAAATCTTCACTAACATGCAAAATCCCAAGCTAAGCACATGATGTATTTCAAATACCATAAGTGAACATAATAAGAAATATAAATAAAAACGAACATTTAAGGATTACACTGACATCATGAAACCTAACAAGATATACAGGTTATCAGGTAGACTTCTGTCCACATGTCAGTCCTATCATTTTGAAGTAAATTCATGTTGAGAAGCGGGATTTCACATTACATGAACTGTATTCTAACCTAATGATCTCACATATGTACAAAAAGGTGACAAGTCTTTAATGGTTAGTGAGATAGACCACCACAGGTGTGGCTTGCACAAACTGAGAAGCTTGACATGTTTTTCTACACCATTATCTGATATTGAGTATGCCTGCATTCCTATTTGAGAAAAAAATTACCTAACCAATAAACAGTATGTACATAGCCCGAAAACTCCACACTGCATTTTCAGCTCCATCATGTATATCGTTACACGGTCTGTTTCTGTGTTAAAGTCTTGTTGCATGCTGAAGTTTTACAGATATTTTAAGTATTTTGCTTCCTGCCAGTTTTACACTCACATTTTTATTTCATGAAAACTGCATTATAGCAAGGTTAACACAATGAATCCCTCCAATAAATCTTAAGAACCCAAATGCACCAAGTGAACCAACAATGTCACTATTCCAAAAAAGCATCAACAGGTACTTTATCATGTGTCTTGAAACTTTGGTTTTCCTGTCTTTGAATTAAATTATAGGAAAAGGCTCTACAAATTATGTTGTGTCTGTACATGATAGATGATATTTAAGCACGTGTTGTGATTAGCTTTACAATCTAACACAAAACAAACAGCTGCAGGCTGGCAGCTCTGCCTTGCTAAAAGAACATGCCTTTAACATAGCTAGAGCATAACATAAAAAATATCTGGCAGGAAAAAGAAAAAAGCAGATGACCTTTTCTTGCCAAGAATCCCTTGATAAACAAAATGATTGCCAATAACTTGTATTACATTGCAATGTACTAAAATCAGATAAATAACCTTTTTACATATGTACATGTGTAGAGTATTCCACACAGAAGGATGAATACCAGAAATATGCTTCGAGTGAGAGATGCAAATGATAATCCACCTTTCACAAGAACAATATTTATGGTATTCCACTATTCCACTGTGCAATAGTCTATTTTTTTTTTACACTTTAATAATATCACAATTTAGTGCATATAAAATATTTAGTAAGACAAGACAAGTTTATAGCCCGATGTTGTATGACGTTGTGTATTCATGTGTGACGTGAATAATGTAGCATCTTACTAAACCTGTATCAAGACGTCATGTTGCTGAGCTCAGACTGGAACGTTATGAAAGAAAGCGTTTGTGCCTCTGACACCAAGGCGTCTGGGTGTAAAATATCAAAATATGATAATGAAAGTGATATTCTACTGTGGTGAAATATCAATTTGATCCGTGAAGAAAATCCTACGATTTCACTGATGTATGAATAATAATTCAAATTATACCCCATTAACTGTTCAATTACTGATAGTACTGTACATGTACAAAGAAAGATTTGCATGAACAGGTGACATTCACATATCCTGTGTTTCTCACACTTGTAAATGAACTGTCCAAACATGCCAAGCATAACTATACATATATACATACGACACTCACAAAATTTTGTTCAAATATTATTTCATTTACATAACTATTTTCCTCAATAAGGCTGGCACCTGGAGAAAGAGTTTACAATTTCTTATACACAAGAATTTCTTTTTCTACAGTTTTAATCTATATTCATCGAAGTTGATTCTCTAAAATACACTTGTAACTGAAATATATCCGTAGGCCTATGTACAAAAGCTATGCTGACTACCTGTACACTTCTGAATTATCTGAATCGTGAAAACTTTTACATATCCGCAGAGCAACCTCATGTGGATGGTAAGAAGCAGAAATTTGCAAAGTAATACTAAATCCTTTGCTCACTTCATTTTAATAGACCTACCTCATAAGATGAAGCATCGAAAAAAAAAAAAAAAACACTTTGACAAGTCAAGTCAAGGCCTGAACATTTATTAGGCCCACTTCAGGTGTGTTTTCAGAAAGCAAAGATTAAGAGTTCATCAAAAAAGGCGAACATAGACTTCTACTTTTGATTAGTATAAAGAATATGAAATACTAGGGATTTGTGCACAGTAGTCTGTGTGGTTTACAGAAAATAAAATGCTTTTTAGTCACCGTTACAAAGACATGCCATGACAAATGCCAGGCAACCAGGGTATGTAGATCAACTGCAGAGATAGCCAGCTCAGCAGTAAATGGCAAATCCCATGGATTCTACTCCATCTTGGCCATTTCTAGTTTTGTGGTCACAATCTCTTCATCAGAGTCTATTACACCGGGAATGGCTCTGAAACACAAATAAGGTCAGAGATTCAGTGAGTATGATAGTGATATAATATTTACAAGCCTTTTATAAAATTTATCTTAAATGACTCCCATGACCTTGAAGAAAAAGGTCAAGGTTGCTGAAAATAAATAGGGTTCTTCCTCATGCCAAAGTATACATCAGATAACTGTTCTCAAGAGAGAGAATTTACAAGGAGATGGACAGACAGACAGAAAGGCTGAAGGTGAGCATAATCAACCAGAATTTATGTACATGTTGATCATTTGATTATCTAAACTGCAGGCAGGATTGGATAGCATAAACATAGTACATACTTAGAAGAAATCAGTTTCACATTTCCAAATTTACATAGGGTTCAGATTGGCTATTATAATAACCCATCATGCACCAAGCCTTAGTGATAAATGTATTCCAAGTAGATGCACCTATGTCTTAAATCTACACTGCCAAGTGACACAAGTAAAAGATAAGAGTTGCCTGCTGTGTGTACACTTGTATTTTTCCATTTTGTGACAGAATATTAGAATTAGGATGGCTGTAATATGGATTGTTAAGTATTATATAAGGTGATATATTAGCTGAGCTGGAACAGGCCATGTTAGCCAGGATGTTACAGGGCATATTAGGTTGACTGTAATATGGACTGTTAAGTATTATATAAGGTGATATATTAGCCAGGCTGGAATATATCATGATAGCTGGCCTTGGAAATGGCATGTTAGTTGGGCCAGAATATAGCAAATTAGCTGGGCTAGACTATAGCATGTTAACTGGACTAGAATATAGCATGTCAGCTGTAATATCCAAGCTTAAAACACAAACTAGAACAATCTAGTGTCTATCAAGAGCCAGTACATCACGTATGTGCGCGTCATCGCATTTCATGTATTGTGATGTCATGTTGTCACTTGCAGGAAGTATAAACAGAGCTTGCAGAACATTCAGTGTCGTACATGTTGTGTTTCTAATGAGTAGTTAAGGAAGTCATGACATTAGCTGGGCAAGAATATAGTATGTTACATGTTACATTAGCTGGGCTAATTAACTCAACAAAACTAAAGCTGAAGTTCTCCAAACATGCAGTAACCATACACAGAGAAAAACTTACTTGTCAATGAGGGTGGAGGGAATGTTTTCTTCTACCCATTTTAGGTCATCTTCCTGCAAAACATAGTGAGAAATGTGATCAGCTGTAACCCATATTAAATAGCAACTCTTCATTCAGCCCTGAGGGGGTCTCCATGGCTCAGTCCGTTAGCGCGCTAGCAAAGCGCATGACCCGCATCCTCCCATCAATGTGGTCGGTGTGAGTTCAAATCAAGCTCATGCTGGCTTCCTCTCTGGCCGTACATGGGAAGGTCTGCCAGCAACCTGCAGATGAACGTGGGTTCCTCCCAGGCTCTGCCCGGTTTCCTTCCGTCATAATGCTGCACGCTGTCATATAAGTGAAATAATCTTGAGTACAGCGTAAAACACCAACCAAATAAATAATTAAATTCATTCTGCATTAAACGCAGTTCATTTTGGGCATATATTTACATGAGAGATCATATATTATGTCAATAGGTGTCAACAGGACTTAAACCAATGTATCTTTTACCAGATAAATGACAAAAAAATGTATAAATATTCAAAGCTACATATTCATACTTGTAGTCACATTATGAGAGGGTATAGTCCTTATCTGTAACCAGTCACTAGAGCCTCCATCTGCCCAACAAATAAACTTAAACATATTGACAGATGAAGTTGGGTCAACAACTATCACAAACTGTAGACTCACAGCCTTAGAGGAGGCAGACTGTCGTGGAGATCCGTTCTTCACACCTCTCATCTTCATACCCTCTGTAATGAGAAAAGAGTGCAGAAAACATAACACCTCAGTAAATAACAGGTCTTGTAAGACAGAAGATATAATACATCTTTTGAAAATTTCTAACCAATACATATCTTTCAAAAAAATCAATTGAAGCATTTAACAGAAGTAATGTTGTTGTTAATATCCTAGAATGAAGACTATTTCACCTACAACCAGGTTAATGGGAGGATCAAACGCTTGGCATACTACTGTATATGTTGAATCCCACAACATAAAGCTGCTGTTGTGTCATGAACTGGATTTGAAGTTCCAGCCTCATTGGATAAGTATATATGTACTTCAACTGAACAATAGACTGGTTCAAGATATCAACCCAGGCGTATGACGCTATTCAATTTCATATGGCATTGACATCACTTCATTGTTGCGTCGCGTTGTGATCGGGGTCTCAATTGTAACATCACAGTTGACAGAACCGTTATTTTGATACAAAGTTGCCTCGACAATAGCCAAAAAGTAATAAAGGCTATTGCTGCAATCTCTTGCCATATAACATCAGGCTCGGCGCATGACTCAGAGCTGATGCCGAAAGGGCCTATACAGGTTACTAAGTCTAAACATGACCTACATTGTATATTTATTTTATTTATTTATTTATTTATTTCATTGGTGTTTTACACCGTACTCAAGAATATTTCACTTATACGATGGCGGCCAGCATTACAATGGGACAAAACTAGGCAGAGCCCGGAGAAACCCACAAACATCTGTCGGTCGCTGGCGGACCGTACCTTGTATAATCTGCCAATGTAGATGACAATGTAGACCAACAGTGTGTGACAGAATGTTAAAACTGCTCACCAAATGCATCACTCATAATGACATCCTCATCTGCCTCGTCTTCAGCCGCATCTAGCAGAGGGGAGAAGGCATACCTGAGAAATGCAGAAACATGTTATATAATGGCATGACAAGCGTAAAAACACCCACCACTAACAGCCAATGGACCCATAAACAAAGCCATTGGGCTTCCGAGATGAACTCATCAAACAGAATTTGTCACTCAGTCAATCTGTTTGGTACCTTTTATGTTTAGATTTGCTCACTACATTATTTTGGTATCCCAAACTCCAGTAGAACAGTCCAGTGCTGACACATAACCCAGATACGACAAACTAACATCAACTCCCATGCAAGTTTCTATCGACATAGAAATAGAAAAACTCCTAGAGTAGGACTATCTCTCAGCCTTGTTTGCAAGCCGCTTAGCTGACTTCAAGTCAACTATGACAATATGTCAATGAGGGGGGCCTTCGTGGCCGCGTGGAGTAGAATGCTAGCGTAGCCCAAAGACCAGGGTGGTCACTTCAAGTTGAGTTTATGCTGACTTCCTCTGTGGCCGCACATTGACTGATCTCCCAGCAACCTGCAGATGATTTCCCCTGGGCTCTGCCCCATTTCCTCCAACCATGATATAATGCTGGCCGCTGTCGTATAAGCAAAATATTCTCAAGTACAAGGTAAAACACCAATGAAATAAACGATTCAATCTGTCAAAATCATTTGTGCCAGAGAAAACAATTGGCTTGGGCAAAATTAATAACATTACCTCACAGGAGTAATGTAACACTCACTGTGTAATGTAATAAAAATTTCAGTGACATGTAATATCACTGTGTTATGTAATGAAATCTACCATGATATGTAATACAACCAGTCCCCAGGTATTGTTATAAAAATTTCGATGTAATGCGATAACATGAATTAAAACAGGTATATGCATTATACTGTGCTCATTCAGGTATCTGAGAGAATCTCTGTGTCTCTTACAGCTATTTCGAAAAGAATGCGTTAGTGCACGACTCAATTGTCAGACCTTTCCTATGTTGCTTCTGCACAATGAAAGGTATGGGTGTGCACATCAAAAGCAGTCCTTTTCAACATTACGTTAATCTTATCCCCAACAGTCTCTTGGTTACAATTACTGCCGGGGTTCATTTGTCTGCCTGACTGTACTTCACATGGCGATATTAGATCACACAGAAATTATTATTACATTACATGGTAGGTATTACATTATTCGCACATTATTACATCACATGGTGTAACAGGCCTTGTGTCTGGGATTTGTCTTCGTGTAGTCTATCAAATCAATCAATCAATCAATCAGTGGCCTGTCCCTTATCTCTGGTTGTTCACAGTTGGCCTCCTCAGAACCATTATGACAATGAGTATCACAGAGAAGAGCAGCTGATCAAAGACCTGTCAATCAACCAATCAATCATATCGCTGGCCTATCCCTTACCTCTAGTTGTTGACAGTTGGCCTTAAAGAACCATTATGGGTATGAGTATCATAGAGAAGAGCAGTTGACCAAATCACCAATCAATCAATCAATCAATCAATCAATCAGTGGCTTGTCCCTTACCTCTGGTTGTTGACAGTTGGCCTCCAGAGAACCATTATGACAATGAGTATCATAGAGAAGAGTAGTTGACCAAATGACCAATCAATCAATCAATCAATCAATCAGTGGCTTGTCCCTTACCTCTGGTTGTTGACAGTTGGCCTCCAGAGAACCATTAAGACAATGAGCATCACAGAGAAGAGTAGTGATCAAATGACCTGTCAATCAATCAATCAGTGGCTTGTCCCTTACCTCTGGTTGTTGGCAGTTGGCCTCCAGAGAACCATTATGACAATGAGTATCACGGAAAAGAGCAGGTGCCAGTAGGCATCATCCACCCACAGCTCCTTCCAGTCCTGTCACAAACAAACATACACATGTTCAAATAACACCTGCTTTCAGGATATACAGTTTCAAACAGGCATGAAAAAACTGATCAACCGGGACAGTTCACCTTTAAGACCTTTACACAGAGTAACAAGCAAACTCATGGGAAATTACAACAGTCCAAAATCTGTAAAAGCTAAAAATGACACAAAATTAATCAAATGATTGTTCCTGCATGACAAAACATCAGGAAAAGGAGAGGACAGGAAACCTTCATTTCCTTAGGATCCTCCAAGAGGTGCAAAACAGAAAATGATACCCTATGTTTAAAACTGGTCATAATTCAGGAAAATTATGCAAATGAGGAAAGTAGAAGAGAAATGGATAGTTATAATGTAAATACATGCTGACTGGATGTGTTACTTACTGTAAGGCATAACTTGAGGCGATGCTGTGTGTAGGACCACACCATAAAGGCTATTGAAGCTGGAAATAACAATATAAAGAGGTGATATGAGTAGTGTGTACACCCATTTTTTTTATTCATTTGAGATGTTTCACTCCAAAATATTTCAATTCCTTGATGGTGGTTAGGTCTGATTGGAGACAGCCAAAGATAAAATGATGTAGAGGCACAGCCAAAAACAGCAAGCGAGCTCAGTGATGAAGCCACAGGCAAAATGTATGCAAATGTAATTGTACATAAAAAGCAATTTTCATCAATGTTTAACAATAGCATTTCTGACCACTTCCCTGAATTAACTTTTACATACTTTTATCTCACATAGACAATGACTTAGAGTGACAGCACAAACTTCAAGCTGTCCTGTAGAAGGAGATTACAAGAAAGGTCCTTACCCAGCACAGCAAACACTAAGGTGTTGGTAAAATGTCTGTACAAGGACAGCTTGACAATGTTTCGCCTCAGCCTTAAAGTTCTCAGAGTTTGCACCAGGCTTGTGAAGATGTGACCATGTTAAGGATTTCCAGGGTAAAACATTTAGTATCCGCACAACTTGTCAAATTTCTCATATCCATGTTCTCATATGCAACACTGAACCTTGAGCCAGATATGGGCTGGAAACTAGACTGCTACATTGTATATACATTGTAGTGTAAATCTCAACCATATATACCTGTGGATATCCACTTCCAAAGATATGGCTCTTTCATGCCTTTAGGAACAGCCTTTAGGAACAGTTAGTTACACATACAGATATATATTTCAACAAAATTTCCTATATTAATCAGATGTACCAAAAGGATATCCACCAGCAGATGATGGCATCTATTAAGGCCAATGGAACAGCAGCCAGTAACAAATTCGTGGACTGATCAGATTTAGACTGAAAACACAAAAAACAAACATACTCAGTCAACAATTTAAGAAGCTGCTAGCCTCACTTTTACCTTGAGCATGTTCATGTGTACCGGAACATTTTTACAAAGTTCAAAAGCCTGTTTGTTTCATTGACTATCCAGACATGAGATTGGTCTTGTTCACTTTGTTCTAACATTTCATAGACAATTCGGGGAGTGCAGGGAGTGCATTCCTATAAACACACCACTTTCCCAGAGCAATTCTAAAGAAAAATCAAAGAGTTCTGAACCAAGAGAAGATAACTAGGTGTAACAGATAAAAGACTTGTCCAATACATCTACATACTTCACACTGAACAAAAAAAAACAATCAGTGTGTCACTAATACTTGAGCAGCAAGGTGGCTTCAGATATTGAAAGAACTGTACAATACAATGTATATCACAGCAAAGTCAGAATATTTTGTTTCCATTCTATCAATATAGTTCAGTGAAGAGAGCCAAAAGTTTGATTGATACTGCAGTGTACTGACTTACCTTGACTGCTCTAAAGCAGCCCTCAACTGCTGCAAAAATAAAATACAGGCTACCTACTCCCAAGACTTTGTGAAGCATGGGACCAAGTCTAGGTCTGAAAGCAAACATGATTACAGATATATAAGGTAAACAACGGGTAGTGATAGCTAACAATGCTTTTCATGTAAAGTGTTACAGGAAAAGAAAATATACAAATGAAGTAAGAATTAGTCATGGTCTATAGTTTTCTATGCTGGTACGAAAAAAAGCTTCCAAATTTTCTCAAGAAAACTAGCTCACCGTAGGGATTATATATTTTTTAGAACAATAATGAACAATACCAAAATTTGCCAAAAGGCTTAGAAATATATGACTTTGGCATTGCAGATAAAACTCAAAACACTGTCAATGCTTGAATAAGAAGCTTTCTGAGATATTTTCACTTCTTTGTAGTTCTAAATTTGTGTCTAAATGAAGATTCAGTTTCTGCTGATTATACATGTAACTCACTTGACAATTCCAAATCCCAGGCTGACAATGATGACCAACATGCGAGCAACCGTTCTCTTGAAACAGGAAACTAGCTCAGCAAATATAATAGCACCAGGAACTGAAATTTAATTAACCGATCAGTTTTCAGATGATAACCTTTGTAAAAAGAAAACAATAGTTGTGGAAAAGAGATATTATGTTTGTCTTAAAGATCTCCTGCTGCAATTTCCCAAGAATAAAACACTACTATGACAAGCTACCAATCAACTACAGTAAAAATGCTGGCCTGGGCTGTGCACTGAGATATCACACTCGGAAAATCATTTCATGCCACTGACCGTTTAACATCAGAGACAGTTCATATTCAAAGAAACTTCTCAAAATCATTGTGAGTGAGTTTTGATCCACTTACCAGATTCACCACTGTGGTTTATGTTCTGGAAATCTGCATAGAACACTGCTTTCTCCAACATTCCTAGAAAACAATAATAGTGAAAAAACAGCTTTTGGGGAAGGGGGGGGGGAGAACATTTGTGTCAGACATTTGCTCTACGTTCCTTCAAGTATTCTCATATAATAATATGCCTAATAACAACATCCTTACTCCCTAGATTACCCAGTTCAACACTCTATTTCAACTAAAGTTTTTGCAAGTCAAACACTTTACTTGATTTCCGTGATTCAGCAACCTTCTATAGCCATACTGCAGTTTTTCTCAAAAGTTTGATTTATTTCTTATGAGAAGAGCTTAAGTATCTCTTAAGGTATTTACACACTTCTGAAAATGCATTATACATGCCAAACTTTATGTACAGTGAACTTACTCTGAATTCTTGGAATAGGTCCTAAATAGGTTACCTAACCACTCTGTCAACACTGATAAGGTCAACACTGATAAGGCCAACAGGGAAGGCAAAGAAAACAACCACATTATACATGTATGAAATGTATTTTATAAGCTATATAAACTAAGAAAACAACACTATCTTTACGGCATAGTTCTTACCAAGAACAATAACTCCACCAATCCAGAACTGCACCCTGAGTAAATCTCTCCAATTACAAGCCAATAAAACCAGCCAGATCAGACCAAGCCCCACATAAACTATGCACATGACACCGTAAAACTGCAAGAAATAAAATACATCAAAGATGCAACATGTGCCATTGATTGAACAAACACGAGTAATGGTGTAATGGCTTGGTGATAATGATGTACCTTAAATGGTTAAGTTGCTCATCTTTCCTCATTCTGAGAGTTCTATTGATTATAGGAAGGTGTTTTAAGGTTTGTGTGGAAGGGAGGATGATATCCTACTGGAAAACTGTAAGTTTCAGCCCCGAAAATAATTTTTTATGACATTTATTTGCCTCTAAAACTCCACTTTTTAGGGCGAAATTTTAGGTCATTTGCAGTAAATATAAACGATGGTCATATTCAGTGTTTTATGTGAAGACGTTCTACGCCTACATTGGTGATTTGAAAAACCAACATATTAACAAAACAGGCATGATTCTTTAAATTTCATTGATTTCAGTCATTTTTCATAGGCTTCTATTCTAGTGGCAGACAAAAAGTGAACAAATCTGATAACAGGAGACTTTGACGTACTACACAAAAGGTCCAAATTGCAATAAAGGCACATTAATTTCTGAAGTGACTCTGCAGTGTTTGTTTACTAAAGTGTTTTGTGCACACGTATACACCTGTGTAACGTGCAACAGGGAAGAACAATGGAGTACAGATTTAAGTCAGCAATAACTAGTTTTACAAGTTCCCATTCAAAGTGAAGTGGTACTGTGGATAACATGGTAACATAAAACATGTAGGTTGAGATAAATGTATTGAGCCATGTTGTCATAATTGGCTTGAAGTGGTACCAAAAGATCAGGTTTGAATTGAAACATTTTATATGCTAGCGTAACTGTAAATTAGAAATTATTGTAATACAATCTATTATTGAAATATGTGAAATTACAGAGGATAGATATATCTGATGAAGTAAAATACCTAATTACTCCTAATACTCACAATGAGAAGAGGCCATTCCATTGCAGACAAATATCCTTTTTCATTCTTCATAGAAATGTCAACTAAAACAAAACCACACATGACCATCAACGGTGTAATTCTGATATTCAAACAAATACCACTTTGTTACAAGCAGCTCAGTTGAGACCAAAATAAGCTGAAAAGAAAGGACACCATTAAACCCTATGAATATTTCCACAGATAAAGTATCCCACCCAATGTTTAAAAAGGATAAATTTATTTTGTCAGGGGCCTCCGTGGCTCAGTCGGTTAGCACACTAACGTAATGCAATGACCGAAGCCTCCCACCAATGAGGTCCCTGTGAGATCAAGCCCAACTCATGCTGGCTTTTTCTCCGGCTGTACGTGGGAAGGTCTGCCAGCAACCTGTGGATGGTCGTGGGTTTCCCCCAGCTCTGCCCAGTTTCCTCCCACAATAATGCTGGCCGCCGTCGTATAAGTGAAATATTCTCGAGTACGGCGTAAAACACCAATCAAATAAATAAATAAGTCAAATTTATTTTGTAACACAGTATAAATATCAGATGCAAGTTGTTTCCATAGCCGGAGGGTGCATGTGTTTTTGCATTGTATTCACATGCATACATTGTAACAGCACATTGTAGCACTGTCCTTGAAGGAAATATTCCAACTCTAATGATGAATAAGGAAAGTTTTTTCTGATACAGATATGAAAGCTACATTTGCACTGGGTACCAGTAAAGAATTCCACAAATCCATCTGAAAGAAAACAGCACACGAAGGAAACAATACAAAATATAATTTGAGGACTAATGAATAAAAAGTCTCACCTCTGACTTCATTTGGCAGGGTGGTGCCATTCACAGACAGCCCAACCACAAAGAGGAACACGCCTTCCTGCCAGGTGTAGCAGACCAATCCCTATGAACATCACAGATCAAGCTTACAATCAGCCGGCTTGTCATATAATCTTAAGAGCACGCTATGTTCAAGACTGAATGATTGAGGTTGAATTTCAGCTATACTGTGGTGAGCCATACTTAAGACTTTTCCACTTACATGTATGTGATGGTAGCCAGATTTATAGGTACTGGAATGGCCTGTGTTAGCTGGATTAAACCACAGCCCCTTGGCAAGTTACTGACAAACTTCCCACTGGTATATTGTGCAAACTGACAAGGTCTGACTAATTCTGTTGTGAATTCCAAGTAATAATGGAACTTGTGTGAATAGACCATGTCATCGTTGGTATGGGAGCATGGAAAAACTGGTACTGAAACAAGCATTCGGTAAGCTTGCCCTAGCAGTACTTGTCCCATATTACTCTGAGCTGAAAACTAACAGCTAACTGAAAGGACACAACAGAACAGCAGCCAAAATGTTGGCGGGAATGCACAAAAAGCATTTGAACTTGGACGTGTTGAATCCATCTGTCAACTTCAATATGGGGAACCACTTAAAAAAAAGTGTCTGGCAAACTGTAAAAGTACTCAAACAATAAAGGTAAAATGGTCCAAAAGTCAAATATGAGGTGTAAATAATGACACTGAAGCCATGTAAAAATGGAAAATGAAAATCGATACTACGAGTCATGTATCTTGATGTAGTCTACACTTGAACCAAGTTTCGCTGAAATTGGGCCAAAATTGTAGGGCGAGTAGAGTTTTGAAGCAACTGTTGACACCGGACAGATGGACAGGCTGACGGCCAGCTTCCTAATACATATCCTCTTTTGGTCTTCATCCAAGAGAGTAAATAATTTGGTTGAATATAGGTAAAGCAACACAAAACTTAGAAAGTTACTTTTAAGTCTTGGCAAGACCATGATGTACATATTAATTTTTTACCATGAAGCATTTTAAAGTCTGGTAAATCCTTTGGAGATTGACTGACAAACTTGGTGCAACACTTTAATCACCCCCCACCCCCACCCCCTTACCGATAAAGGATTTATTTATTGCATTGGTGTTTTATGCTGTACTCAAGAATATTTCACTTATACGACAGCGATACGATAAAGGAATAACAATATAAATGTATTTGAACACCAACAGTAATTGAAAAATCACCTCTTTTTTTGTAACTGGGGCTTTTTCTGTGGGGGGTTTTTCTGTGGGGGGTTTTTCTGTGGGATGTGTAGTCGTCTCATGTCTGGGACTTTCTGCTTCATTGGTGCTTGATGTTGGGGATGAAGAATCTCGTTTTTTCCTACTTTTTCCTTCTTTTTTCTGTGGAAATAATGAAACTTGTAAGAATCAACACAACAATCATGAGATTGAATTCTAATGTACTCACCAAACACAGGTGCAAAAGGTAATATCAATCTGTTATATCCACAGAAACACAGGTGCAAAGATGTGCATGCACGAACAGACTCTTTGGAATATGCAGTAAAAGGAACAAAAAAAAAAAAAACAAAAACAAAAAAAGCACAGATTGCGAGTACAAAACAATGCTCAGTGAACCTGTACAAGTAAACTTTTGTTTATTTCTTTTATTTATCTACTTGGTTGGTGTTTCATGCCATCCTCAAGCGTATTTCACATATACAAAAACAGTCAGGGCCATGGTGGCAGAAAACTGGGTAGTGTAAGGGACATCCATCTGCCATGCCATGTACCTGACAACCCTTCTCACATAAAGCCACATATCAGCTGGTTGGAGGGCAGAACCTAGAACATCCATCATTCATTATCATGTACCCAACAAACCTTCTCACACAAAACTACACATCAGACAGTCTGAGGGTAGAACCTGGGATAACCATAAACCCTTGTCATGTACCCGACAAACCTTCTCACACCAAGCCACACATCAGCTGGTCTGAGGGCAGAATCTGGGACATCCATCACCCATTGTCATGTACCCGACAAACCTTCTCACATAAAACCAGACTTCAGATAGTCTGAAGGCAGAACCTGGGACATCCATCATCCATTTTCATGTGCATGTCCAGGATCTTTAGATTACATTAATTTGGGCAGATCATAGCCACCGTAATGTGAAAGGTAGGAAATATGTATCACTGTGAGGAGTTTGCAGGTTCGGCTATGTTGTTGTTTCGTAAACCACTGTTTCGTAGGTAGATGAATGGCATCTACAGCTTTATTTCAGTATAGCTGTAACATATTTTACGCAGCTAAATATTGCTAATAAAAACTGATTCCTCTCACAGTAGCAGTGATTTGTTAAATGTTCTTCTTGGAGTAGGTCACATGAGTAGTCGTCACGTGGGGACGCCATCTTACCATTTCGCCTTCTCGTTTTGAAGCAGGTCACACTCATCATAATGAACTAGTTTCACCAGCTACAGCAGTTATTCATGCTGCCACAAACTTCTTTGTAGGGCAGGCACTGGGTACATCGATCCTGGAACTCAGACAGGGTCCAAGCTCTGGTGAAGTTACAGTACATACAGTGGATACAGTGGGGATCTGCATCCAGGTTCTGCTAGGTATTCACAGGGGGTTTGTCTTTATTGTAAATTGGACAATGAAGTAATGATTCTGAAGTCCAAACGAGCTGGCCTGGGGTTACTCTTTGAATGTAAACAACTTCGGGCCCTTTTGATGACGACTTTCGCTCCAGTATTTAAATGGTCAAGAACATTTTGAAATTTGTTTATCAAATTATTAAACTGTCTTCATGTTTATGTGCGATTATTCTAGGGACATTATTTTGGGCACAGCATTAGTCAACGTAGTCCAGCAGTAATCTAAAGGCCTGATGTCAAACCTTCTCAGTTGTCTGAGCCAGATGTGTGCAACTTGTAATCTCCGGCTACTAACTCTTTAAATAAATGAGACAATATTACTTTCTGATCACATGCGAGTATCACTCACAACTGGTTTGAAAAAAAACCCAAAAAACAAAACAGGTTCTAACAGTATGTATGACACTTACCTGTGGGTGATTCATTTTAACTTTCTGCACTTCATCTATTAACTGAAAATGAAAAACATGAAATCCGTCAAACAAATATGGATTAAAACTAAACAAAATAATTTTATATGCAGTGTTTGGTCCAATATAGGTCTTTTCATACAGTCTGATAGCGATAACTGGATACTCCTCTATCAAAAATTCACCAAAAATCAGAATCGGCTCAGTACAAATGTTGGTGTCTTCAGACAGCTATATGAGTCTACAATGATGAAGCATATGTAGCTCAGAGAACCTTTAAACATTTATCAGATGGTGTTTATTAAATCTTCAAACCTTACTCTTTGCACTGCAATTTACATTATGCTTGCCCACTCTTCTTTAATGTCATACTCAAGAATTTATCATGTGACATACAAACATGCACACCATATGGGTGAAGAAAAATGGTCTGCACCAAATGAACAAAACCATTCTGATCTGCTTGTTGTTACAAAGATCCAGTGCATAATGCAAGCTGAGGAATCTACCAAATAAAAAGAAAAAGCAACTGATGATTACCTGAAGTTCAATGTGCTCACTGCAGTCCACTATCTCCTCAGATTTAATGTACTCTGCAAGCTCATAGTCAAAGCCTAATATCTGACCCGAAAAAGGCTCATTATAATAGTTATCCATTCGACTGAAAGAATGCTGGAGGATTAAAAACAAAATAAGGTAACTGATAGGTAATTGTGTGAACAGGATGAAAACATATCAACTTGGTTTTAAGTATTACGGTACAACAACCTTTAGGGGTAGAGTCAGAATTTCCAAGCTCTGGTGAAGTATAACACTTAATAGGCTATAAACAAACTTTAATACATTAAAGTTACGTTAATACAACATTTAAATGTCGGTAAATGGTAATGGTACACAAAACGCCATTTTACGCTATGCGCCTTGACGATGTAGTAGCAGTTACATGGACAGTTTCACTTTCTTGTGTTCACTTGCCTTTGAATCATCGATGCCCAGGTATTCCTCTGCACACGGACTCCACCTCACAATCCATTTCACTGAAAGCTTGGATTTTAATTTCTCTCCACAATGGACTAAAACACAGAGGATATAATCATAAGCAAGATGATTTACCAAGTAGATAGGAAAGATTACTTCCATGGATTCATCAAGATCATAAATATGTTCAACTTCCATGGTCCAAGACTGAAGACACTAACTCTTATAACAGCCAGGGGGTTTATCCCTGACTACCCACAAACACCTCGTGCTTTCAATAACAGGGTAAAATGTTAATAAATTTGACAATAACTTCCCAGATTCTAAGCAAAGAAACTTTGACTATTGTATCCCATCTGCACTGCATGCTAGACAAGCTAGATGTAGAATTTAAAATCAAAACACAAAACTTGACATCCCATTCTCTTGGCTTGACGAGATCCCTTCATCCAATGTTACATTCAGTTTCTCTCTTCCCTGACAAGCAAGCTGAGAGGAGTAAGATGAGTCACATGAAAAATGACAATAACTCATCAAGAAAGATCCTAATAACACTATGTGATGCATATATCTGCACAAATAGTGGTCATATAGTGTTGCTTTTGGGGCTAAGCCTTTTCAGAGGGAATTATTCTATTTTCAAAAAAAAAACAAGAAAAACCCTCAAAGCACCTATCTAGAGCTTGGCATACACAAGGGCTTAATACAAGATTAGATTCAACTGGTCATACGGACTTCATCCCGTCTATAGAAACCATATAAATTTCTGCCACTGATGTCATTTTGCTTAAGTCTCAGATGACCGAAAATCAAATCGTGATTGGCTGCAAATTTTCCATCTAAATATATATATGGCTACGACTCAACTTAGTTGCATCCAGTCTTACCCAACCCTGTTCTTATGCAGTCAGAAAGCTACCACTCAGTACAACTGGCACCGATTCTAGTTAAGTCCAGGTACGTTCTTAATTTCCCATACATGAACACTTAAGACGCAACATGATTCTTGTGTTGAGTTGGGTCTTAAGCTTCCAATCTACACTGAGAATTATATCAGCGGAACTTGAAGTATCAGGCCAACTGTTTACCATGTCAGGGACAACATTTTTAGGTCAAATACAGTAGTTAATAATACAAGAAGCCAAACTACCTTCCAAAAAATTCATAACACTCACTTTTAAGATAAATGTCTGAATGATTGTACAGAGTTTTGTACACACCAATGTAGGATGTGGTCCCATTCTGAAATATTACAAAATATAGTGATAATTCAGATTTTGCATGTGTAAAAAGAACCTAATAAGTATTCATTTATTTGATTGGTGTTTTATGCTGTACTCAAGATTATTTCACTTATACAACGGCGGCCGGCATTATGGTGGGAGGAAACCGGACAGAGCCTGCAGGGGAACCCATGATCATCTGCAGGTTGCTGGCAGACCTTCCCACATACAAGAACCTAATATTTGGCACTGAAAGTATGAACTGTTTGTTCCTTTATAATATTTCATTTAAAATCTACTTTTACTTAATAAAATGTAATTTTTTAGGGGACACATATTGCTTTCAGATTTTGATTCAGAACATCATCCACCTTCATACTGGGCACAGTTTTTTTTTATGAAGATTACTTAATATCTCACCAGAAAAAGCTTAAGTGTTTGCAAAAGCATCATCTTTATATCATTAGCCTTATTTAATAAATTTAGTAAGTCCGACTTACGCCAGATCTTCAAACTTCGCGGAGTCCAATGCCCTCTATTTTTCAGCCCCATGTTTAACTACAAAGAACTGTGAATTCTATGATTTCTGGTATTACAAAGCCAAGTTGATATGTCAAAGGGTTCACACCATTATGCTTCACAACACAGTAACAAATGACACAAAACATGGTTTGTTTTGGTTGACAGCCCGGTTGGGCTGCCGTTGTTGTTGCAAACCTCGAGCGGAAGTAGTTATCACAATGCGTGTTACTGTAAACTTGTGTTTGGACATTGACTGCATCCACGGATTTCTTGGCCATAGATTCAGACCTTACCACTTGCAGGGATTTTGACCATTTTCCTTGCTCAGTAGAATGGACACGCTCGGTAACCGATAGAAATACCAGAATAAGCCACACACACATCATCGAGTCGGCAGCCATTTTTAATCAGGCTGACGTGTAGGGCACATTTAAAAGCGAAGCCGGATCTACTCTAGGTTGGTAACGAAATCGGACTGTGCAAGAACTCTCACTGGTACTCTACTTTTTTTATTACATTTCGCACGAAAGATTTAATACAAACCTTCATGTTACAAGCCCATGAAAGAGAAATCTGGAAACATTATGGTCCCAGCTGTGTTTTTTATTTCTTCCTTGCCGTATATGACCGCGTAGGATGTCATGACTGTGAAAGGCAGTCACATACCGATATTAAATAAGAGTAGAGACATTGCACACGTAGACCCATAAAATTTGATTTATTTATTTATTTGATTGGTGTTTTACGCCGTACTCAAAAATATTTTACTTGTACCATGGGGGTCAGAATTATGGTGGGAGGAAACCTGGCAGAGCCTGAAAACCACGACCATCCGCAGGTTGCTGGCAGACCTTCCCACGTACGGCCGGATAGGAAGCCAGCATGAACTGGTCTTGAGCTCACAGCGACCGCATTGGTGGGAGGCTTCGGGTTATTGTGCTGCGATAGCGCGCTAACCAACTGAGCCACGGAGACCCCTTAGACCCATACAATAATCAGTTTGACAGTTGCCTTATGGAGATATAATTTATCCTACACTCTATGTAATAAATAGAGAGCTCGATGTTATAAATATAGGCAGAGGTCTATATATGACCAGGCCGTAAAACTGCGATATATTTACACGGTAATATAAGCTACTATGCATTTCATGACACATTCGGGGTTTTATTTTCATCTGGGATATGATGTATTTATGCACAATTTTATCATGATGGTGTTCAATGATTGAATTCTTTAAGGGAGTCTGTTCTTTGATTATTGTTCACAGCCTTTATTTATTTATTTTAATATATTAACTCGGAATGGCATATAGATCAGTATGACGGAGACCTACTGATGGCCCTGGTCATATTTAATCGGGTGAAAATTGCTTCGCTTAAAATTCAGACAGTAAAACAAGAATTTTGCATTTGGTTGCCACATCAAGTTGACTCTAAGACTGTAACAGTTTATAAAAAAAAATCATGTCCAAAGCGTTTTTACAAACGTCCCTTGACATTTTTTGTTAAACATTTATACCAGATGTTGTGTCGACATGGGTCCAACTTGTTGATGTGGCAATTGTATGACTCGATCTTCTTTGTTGGAGGGCCACAAGGTGTACACATGTCTTGAAAATGGCGCTAGTGTTTATCCTTGCAACTTGGCAGGCGGTCTTGCTTTGCCTGTTGTTTGCTGTGATTTATGTTGGGAGCTTATATGTTTGGGCAGACAGTGTCTCTAAAAACAGGTAAAGTCAGTTAAACACAGGCATTTGACAGAATGATCTGTGATGATGTTTAATCATCAGGAGAACCATGACTCATTTTTACACTGCAACAACAACGACGACGATTCTTAGTTGCTGTCAAAGGGTCCGAATGACACCGAATGGCGAATGGCAAAACTGTATGTACATATTGAACGGTCCCTAGTGTGAAAAAAAGGGAAGTGATTTGACCAGTAATGACACCCATGTAAGCTCTCATTGCCCTCAAATACAACATTCACATGCCTCTGCGAATGGAATGACAGCCGTATCAACCGGAATTACACGCATATAAGCTGCCATTCCTCTCTTATACAGTTGTACAGACAATGACTTTCATCTTCAAAAGGAATGACACTTATATAACCGGTCATACCTCTCATACACAGTTGTACACACAACCACTTTCCTCTGCAGTACGAATGATAGCCATATCATCAAGAATGACACTCATATAACCTGTCACACCCCTCATATATTTGTTTTACATATGAAAGAAATGGTTTGTGCAACTGTATATGAGGGCAATGGCAGCTTACATGAGTGTCATTCTTGTAGATATGGCTGTAATTCGTTTAGCAGAGGAAAGTGGTTGTCTTTACAGTTGTAAACCAGGGCAATGACATTACTAGTCAAATCCTTGTCATTTGTTTTCTTCTCACTATGGATCATTCATTATGTACATATGGTTTTGTCATTCATCATTCAGTGTCATTCGGTTTAGGAACTCACGGTGTCAAGTTAGAATTGATTGATTGATTGCTCCGGGAATGCAAGGAGCAAACCGTTGTCTTGTGACCCGTAGCAGCTGCTGTAAAGACAAGGTTTCTGTAACCTTTGTTGCATTTTTGCATCTTTGTTTATTCAGTGATTGCTCACTAGTACAATTCTAGGGCTAGTCCGACACGATCACTGTCTGTAAGTGTATTTAATACTCTAACAGGTATTGCATGCAGATGTCAGACTGAAAACTGCACTTTCTGTGGAGGGCAGCTGACGGCCACTTGGTTGCTGGGGTACTACCTCCCTTCTATTAACACATCAAACCTTCCTTGTCAACTGCCACCTGCAACTGAGGCCAGGGGCTCAGTTACCCTCTGGACAGTTGAAATTCCTATAGCGTGATCTTTTCCTTTGTAACGGCTGATTACATAACAGTCATAAGCCATTTAAGCACTTGCAACCCCTGTTCCAAATTTTACTTCATGAAACTCTAAAAATGTAGGTATCCTCACAAAAGAATACAAATAATTCTTGCAACGTGCTACAACAACAATGCTAAGGCTTAGTACAAAGTGTTTTCAATTTATTTTCTAACACATCCTGGGTTGTGGCATATTGTTCCCATCAAGATCAGATTGATTATGACCTATGCCTTTAGCCACGTTGAGGGAAAGTTACTTTCTTCAAAAATAGTGGTATGGCTACCATGGAGGTCCGCTTGTCCCCCTAAATACGAAGCAATTTCAGTAGCCTCGAAATGCTATTTGTTTTCTACTGAAAGAGTTATGCCCCCTGAAAATATAGAGATCTGCTATGAATTGGCATCAGTCTCAATTGCGTTTCCTCACTTCCCCAAATTTTGCAGGAGGCTGGTAGCCATACAAAACAGGTGACTTGGCAAAGTTTAACCCGAATTTATGAATACAGAATGGACATCTGAAGTCAGATGAACTGTGTATTATATACTTGGACGGTAAAGGATGTGGGTAAGACCTTCACGTTTGTGGTTTGCTAGTTGCCATTGGTCTGAACTGTCGTAACACCCCTACTATGGGTAGCGAGAAGGCAGTGTGCAAGAACTCTGGACTTACTATACCATTTTTTGGTAACAGTTCGGTGATGTCAACATAATGAGTGCTCGGAGGTTCGGAGTTACCAGAGCTAGCCAAGTGGTTAGAGCTTCCACCTCTGGGTCTTGAAAAATAGTACTAGTTGCTACCTCATTTGGCGCTCATCACTGAGAGGTTAGGTCAGGGAAACAGGACCGGTTGGCCCATTGTCAGTATAATGTGGCTGGTTGGGGTGTCTACAGCATGATGTGCCAATGGCTGCAGCACTTTGGCAGCATGGACTTGTTCGGACCCAGTATACAGTATACATACATACATTCTAAGGACTCTGTTGTTGTTATATATCTGAAAAATTGCTGCATACAACGTAAAACCCAAGCATAGTCATACATATTACCATCAATTGCGAATGCTACCCGCTTCAAAGGTGGAAGCTCATCTCCACACCTATGTGACCCATCCATGGCTACAACTGTGCGTCATATGAAACAAACAGCAGGGAAGCCCTCTCACCTGAACAGATCAATGGCCATCATGTTTTCACCTTCACAGTTGAAATTCTTTGGGATGCGTACCTTGTTAATTTCTCTGTTGGAGCACAGGGAGCGGAAGTGAATCTGTGATAACATGGGTGCCAGTTTGTTTGTTTGTTTTTTTTTTCAGGTTAGTGAGTGGGAGGTCATTGGTTCACATTGAGTTGCAGTGGCAACGTGGGGACAAAAATGATAAGACAACGGGCTTCCATAGTGTTACTGTTTCGTGCAGAACCCTGTGGCAGCCACCTTGGGGGTGAATTGAAAGGTGTGGGTTTTGTTAAGCCGCAGCTGCTCTGACTATTGAACTATCGTGCGCACCGTTGTCACGAATGTTACCTGGTTCAAACACCATCGAGCTCACTCAGGGGTTTCCTCCACCATGTGTGGCCCCTCTTGCTTTGATATTGCTGCCTCTATTTCCAAAATGAATTCTACTGCACCTTCATATTTCTCTGTGCCACGTATTTCGAACTCTGGTTGATTTTTATGGGTGATCTGACTAAAATAACTTGTTTGACACAGATATTTTCATGTTTAGTTTTTCTTACTCAAGTCTAATGCTTTATTGGATTTTCTTTGTTTGGCAGGGACCACCCAGATACAATCAAGAGGCGGTTTGTCAGCGTGGGGCTTGTGTCCATCATTGTTCCACCACTGCTGTGGTTCTTTGGGTCAACCTCGGAGAGCCCAGATGTAAGCACACGTATTAATAATTAAAATGCTTATCCAGTTCCAAGAGAAACTAGCCAGAATTTTAAACCAATATGAAGCAAGGCCTGTAGAACAGCACAAAATCCATGAATGATTGAAAAAGTACATCGATGACTAATGGAGGTTAACGAGTAAAACTGAGAGCGACCTGTGACAAAACTTCCAACAGTTTCAATACTGTACAGTTTCCCTGGTGTGACGGGAAAATATACCCTGTGAGACACTGAGTCATGCAAGTATGTTGTCAGGGATTCCAAAATGCTAGGTCATTTATGGTTATTGTCAAACATACAAGACATGTGTTCCTGGATGAAATGTCAAGAATATTTTGTTCCTGTATAATCCTCTTTACAAGAGAGGTTTAATAATACCATGTAAAATTTGGGAAAATAATCTAGGCTTTGATCTGTACTGTTTCACCAATCTCTTAAAATGCATAGGCGTTGATCTTGATGTAGCTCTTTGACTCTACTTAAAATTAAATCACACTAGTTAAAAAAGTGACATTATACATAATGTAGATATATGGGATTAATAATGCCTCTTTATTTACACTCTGATTTATTTAACAATTCATGGTAGCTGAGACATGTCGCGGAATGTTCATTTTGTCAGGCACTAAGGCACCACTTTAAATGAGCAGCCCATGTTAACACTTGAGATGTCAAAACGTTGAAAGACAGTGCGACTCATAGAGCTGCTTGTCACGGCCTATAAGTCTGTGTTGGATTGTTTCAGGCTCATGGGCTGTTGGAATGGATTGGGATCCGGTTTTCAGGGTTGATTCCCTCCCTAATACTACCTCTTATTCTTACTATGGTAAGTGTTTGAGCACAAAAATGAGGATGTGTGTATAACAAAACTTACATATAGAGAGGACAAGTCTTTAAGTGTGGAGACTATTTATACGGCTCACTTGTGGGCATAGATTTAGCCAGAAGTTGAAAACATGCACTTTTCCCTCTTTTTTGCCCGTTATCTCCCATGTTAATTTTGTAAGAATAGAGTGTCCCAGAGACACTGAAACACCGCCTTATGTAAACCTATGCTTGTGGGTGATCGGTGTTACCAGGTTTTGCTGATCAGTATTTTATGGGTCTTTTGGTGAGAATCACCGGAGGCCAATTGTAAAGGCATGAAAAAATGTGGAGAAATTTCCAAAAGCAGTTTCATGGAAGTACGTGGTGTGTTTGATGTAGTACACTGTGTGTTATGGTCAAATATTAGCTTCCTTTAGTTATGTTTTCTTCATTTTTTTCCTGACCTGACCCCTTGGGTTACTGCCCAAGAACAACAGACTGACCTAGAGTAAAAACCAGAATAGAGGAGGTGTTAGCCCATCTAGATGGACTCAGGATGTCATTTAAAATTCTGACATTCATGGCCAAGCTGAGTCCATCACCCATACTCCCAAAAATCGCTGCAGGTCTCCAAACTTGAAATCAATGGAACTGCTGTTGATGAGGTCCGCACTCGTGTCTCGCATTTGACCATAACCCCTTGGATTACTACCCAAGAATAAAAGACATGTACCTTGCCTGTCACCTTTACAACCTGTCCAAATATCCAGGCAATGTACAAGCCACACAGGAAAAATAAGCTTGGTAAGCTGAATTAATGGGATAATATGATAATAACATATTTAACTTCATTTTATAAATATTAGGTTACAAAAGAGTACATAGGTTATGCTGTCTTGGTTTACTAGCAAAACTCACATGCAATTTTTGGCCTTTCTGTCTCTTTACCTTCTGTTTCAGGGTAACTTTAACATGTATGCATGTCAGCATCTGCAGGCATTTGTTTGCTATTGTAGAATTTTAATGAGCATATTATTAAACAAATATCCTGAAACATTTGCAGTTTTGTGGACAGTCTTCATTCTGTATTGATAGAAATGTGTTGCCCAGCTATATATGATTTTAAATGTTGAGTGTTAGAGAAGTATGTGATTTTTGGTTCATTTATTTATTTTTTTCATTGGTGTTTTACGTCATACTCAGGAATATTTCACTTATACGGCAGTGGCCAGCATTATGATGACAGGAAACCGGACAGAGCATGGGGGAAACCCTTGACAATCCACAGGTGGCTGGATTGTTGGTTTCGTATACATGTATATGCTTCTTGAAAATGCTCCTTCCCAATCCTCACAGATCAAATGTCTGATTCAAATTAGCAGTTTTAACATAAAAAAATAACTGTTCGCTCTGATGTTGAATGATGAATCTGTAAACTTTTTTAAAAATTCTGTTTCATTTCATTTGAGAGTAATTTCTGTACGCGTGCTTGTCATATGACTGTACTACATTTGCTGATCAGTTGTTTTCTATGGGGTTTTGTGCATAACAATAAATTTTCATAACATTAGCTTTAAAAGTTGAGTGATGCTATGCAAGGTCTGAAGTCAGGTCACAACCCTCAAACCACAATCAAGTAGTGCCAGTTTTCAGCTGACGAAATACGTTTCGCTGATGAACCTAACCAGTTACAAGCAGTGGTGGTATATTCGAAGGGTCCAAAGCCTCCAGCTAGCATCAAGCCGAAAATTTTCCCCAATACAAGCTGGACAAAAAATTTATAATAAACATGTATCGTATAATCATGTGTTGCCTAGACCTGTTGCCATGTACAGCAGTGGTACAAATAATGAAGATATTTTGGACTTATTTGGTGCTCACACTAACCGAACAAATGGAAATGGTAAGGGTTACAAAAAATGTTAGGGAAAATCTCCAGTCTTACAGCATATCACAATATGACATTCTAGTACAATACACTCTCTTTAAACTTATGTCATGAGCTGGGGAAGAAAAGATCGACATAAAATGGTGCAAAGTACTCCTGCTGGGTCCCCCATTACGGACACAATATCAGATAGTCAAATTGTACTGGAAGACAACTGGTCACTAATTACAAGAAGAATCCAATTAGAAGAAGAGCAGTAGACCCATATCACAGTCCTTGAGCTCTCGTTTTTTCATTGGCTTGGTTGTGGACATCCTATGTCAGTGTTATGAATATTTATGAAGATACAACTCTGCTTCAACCAATGGAAACGTACTCGATAGCCAGAGTACTCCGCTCATATGGAGCGTTCATTGCATAAGACTGGTAATGTCACTTTTATGGTGTTAGGAAAGCGTGCCTTTCAAAAGGGCATAGAATGGATGGATTCAAGTAGTCTGTCATGGGACAGGAGTCAGTCAAAAAGTAAACTTTGCAACTAAAATTTCATCTCACAGAAAAAATTTAGGGTTTCTTTTGTTTAAAAAATTCTCTTCAAGTTAGACTCTTCATCGCAGAGACAAATTAATGCAAGAACTTCATGATTCAAGTCCAGTATGGTGTCAGAACTAGACTGCCTGTGTGTAGGAATCTACCTACATGTAACAGAGTTGAATATGCTAAATGACCTAAATTTCATCCAAACAAGTGCATTTTTAGTCGCAAATAAATATCAGAAAATAATACATTTTTGTGCTGAACCTTAAATTTTCCGATAGCTTATCGTCCTACCTCCCAGTCATATTTATCTCTTGTAGATTTTATTCTTCGGCCCCCTGACTTTGCATTACATGGATGGTGTTTTCAGGTTGTACCTAGGTAAGTACTCCATTGCTTGTTAATACCTCTGGTACACTGGTAATTTGAATTTAACCTAGGACTATTACATACAGGCCGCTTTGATAACTCAGTCAGTACTGTGTAGAGTGGTTGATCTGGGCATAGTGTCTAGATAAGACATCTTGGTTACATCCCTTTGATTAACGAGGGCCAATCAATTCATTTTCACATGATCACTAAAAGCACAGCATTGGAAATTATCAGCAAAAGGTGACTTCAAGATATTGAACTACCTAAAAATAATTCACTAAATTCAATATTTCAAGAAATAAATGTAATTGATTATGGATAACATTAATTATTGTGTATATCTGCCCATGTTAAAATGCATGGATTAGTGAAGGTATAGTCCACTCCTGCTGTCAAGTGAGGACACACAGCACAAAGGGAATACATCATAGTGTTGTAACATTGAGTCCCAAAACTCTCTTACTGGTTAGTAGCCTCTGTGGCTTCAACACTTTGTTCATATCCTTGTCCTGGATAAAACAAAATTCAAAGTGTTTTGCTTTGCTGTCATTTTCAACTTTAAGCATATGAAATGATTGTGTTAACAGAGGGCTTTGTCAATCTTTTTACCAGAACCTAAGTATTGGTCAAACAACATCAAAAACATTATCTGGCTGAGAAATCATATTGTGGTAAGTTTGTTGTTATCTAGTACACCTTTTTAGCATACACAAAAGTTTGCCAATACCAAGCAGGTCTTTTCTTGTGAGCACATATACTTAAGATCCTAATGGCACAACAACAAAGATTTATGTTGAAATTGCTTGTTAATTCTCAACAATATGAAAAAGGATAAAAAGGTGGTGGTATGCACAAGCTGTTTAGGTTAATATGCTGTGTTTTTCTGGTTGTTTTTGTATCGTGTTGTTTATAAGAAATATTGTCTTATGTGAATACAGCAGGCCCTGACCCTGTACACATACATTGGAGTGCTTTATTGGTTGTGGAGAATCAAGTCAGATAAACAGATAAGCTGATATCCTACTGCTGTGTTACAGGCTCCTTTCTCTGAGGAGTTTATATTCCGTGCCTGCATGCTGCCACTTCTCGTACCGACTGTTGGGGCCGGTTGGTCGGTCTTCTTGTGTCCATTCTTCTTTGGTGTGGGTAAGTACAAGTTTTCAGGTACAAGAATATATAAGCTTCCCTATCACATTTTTATCTACTTCCACTATAAACCTGGATTAAAGTACTTTGCAAAAGTCTATCACATTACAACGATAAATATTCTAATCAGACTGAGAGTGTCATTTCTAAGATGGGTGGCAGGGTTTCCTGTATTTTTTGCACCCTGATGTTGATGTAGTTTCATTAGTAAGCAAAGGGAACACTGTCACGTGATGTATTTTCTTGTGTTTACTTTAATTTTACTGTAGTTCTTAAGCCTTTTCGCACGTTTATTTAAGTATATTCTGAAGGCATTATTCTGTGTCGACTGATAAAATCATACTTTTTGTGAAGCCAATCCAGCCAATGTAGTTTTATCTCCAAAATCAAATTAAAAGTGTGTATAAATTGCCTTGAAAGTTGCTTTTTCATATGTGAAAAAGTTGAGGAATTAGAGTATGTCCTTTTTTTCAGCTCACTTCCATCATATGATTGAGAAAATCATTCATGGACAAGTTGAAGTGAAGGAAGCTTTTAAACAAGCCTGTAAGTACATGTACCTGTAGTTTAATTTTAAAAAAATACTTGTATGAAAAACATGGCGACATTCATACAGGTATTCATGCAAAATCCATATTCACTGAGCGAATTGGAGTCACTTTGTTATTTACTTACCACCAGGCATGGCATGTGTAAGCAACTTGTCGTCTGATTGTTGACAACAACATCTCAAGGCTGTATCCAAGTCACCTTGTTTCCGAGACTTCGATGCTTTGCTTTTTGAATTATGTACACTTACATTGTCAGTTTCTAATAGCAGCAATTTTTGGTCAGTAGTATAAATGCCATGCACAGTTTTTGTCCTGATCTGTTGCCAGTCTTCTGTTCTTTTTATTGACAGGTTTCCAACTGTTTTACACAACAATATTTGGTGCTTACTCAGCTTTTCTCTTCTTGCGAACAGGTGAGTTGTATTTGTGCTTTATACTCCATACATTTCAGCTTGTCCTACTGTTACACATTTCTGGTGTATTTCTATCCCTGAACACCACATTTGTAACCTTCACTGAAACTATACATTGATTTCAAGCGCAATACTTCATGAATGACAACTTTTGTCCCTGTGCTCTCTGTTAGATCTGACATAGCTGGAGGTTTAGAGGACGCTTGTCACAGCCTGGAGAAATCCACTCCACTTGGGCAGGGAAGTGGTACACTATAGCAGGTGCAGCCCAGCCAGGGTCAGGGACCTATTCCACAAAACCTTGTACACATGTTTTTCTCTGTAAATAAACACCGTCTGTCTTGTACCTCAAGACCGCCTTGTTGGTTTAGTGGTTTAGCATCCGCCCCGAGGTCAAGAGATCCCGGATTCAAACCCGGATTGGGTCATACCGATGACTTTAAAAATGGTACTTGTTGATGGTACTTGTTGCTGTTTCACTTGGTGCTCAGCACTGAAAGGTTAGAGCAAGGAAACAGGACTGGTCGACCGGGTGTCAGTATAATGTGACTGGGTGGGGTGTCATGTCTGGTGTCTTCAACATGATGTTCCAGTGGTGGCCACAAGAAAACACACAAGGACTTGTTGTCGTCGTTTGAGTGAAACATTTTTAAGTACGACGTAAAACCTCAAGCACTCACTCACTCACTCACTCACTCTTGTGGCTCAACAAAGGTGGTGTCATTTACTGTGGAATATGTTGGTAGGAAGTTTTGTGAGATTGGCCTGTTGGCTCTCTTCTGTTGGACAGCAGCTTAAAGTCAGGAAGGTAGTGGTTTACTAAAAGGTGTCGGGTTTTCTCCACCCATATACCTGACCACGGGAGTGTTTATCTTAGAAAGGTGTTTTCAATTTTGTTCAGAATGTAGGAGGATATTCTACTGGGAAAGTTGAAGTTTCTGGACTGAAAATGATGTTTTATTTGCCTCAAAAAAATGCTCTCTCTGAGACAAAATTTTAGGTCATTTACAGAAGAAATTAATAAATTGTTTGTTTACAGGGCACCTGTTGGCTCCAGTCATAGCTCATGCCTTCTGTAATCACATGGGCTTCCCAGCCTTCGGAGAGGTGATGGCATATCAGCAGCCCACTCGCACCAAACTGATGGCTTGTTTTGTGATCGGTGCCATCACTTGGTTGATGATGTTGTATCCACTAACATCAAGCTTTCTCTACTCCAACACCATCTACGAGCTGTAGCATGTACCTAGGATCTGTGCATGGGCAGCGCAGCAATAAATGCTTATCATTTCTCATTGGGTTATGCATGTCTATGTTCACATCAGTTTAAATATCAGGAAAACTTGTATATATGTCTTATGTGTTACCCATGACAAACATGATTCTTTGTGGATTTCAGTTTCTTGATACGGTGCTAGGTTTACAAGATCTAGACCATTCTGTGGTAACTGTAACCACAAAAGAACCTTCTCTGACATGATTTTATTCAAATTTCTCAGTTATCATACAGTTAGTAACATTTATCTTCAGTATATGGGGTGTCAGGCAGATGTCTATATCTCTCATTGCTCACTTACACTACATGTACGTGCAGAACTGCCACAAAAACATAAATGTCATTATTATATGTTGTTATTCTACAAGCTACACAACTATTAGCACCTGTCTTGACAATGTGAGTATTTTGGTTCTGTGAGCCTTAATCATAGGTAAATAAATGCTCACTGTTAGGAATTGTGTCTTTGTTTCCCTGAAGAAGAATCTCTTCAATAACATAGACTTGAAGATTAATGTGGGACACAATTTAAGTTTTTAATATTTTTCATTAGTGTGTGACTGTTATTCTCATGCAGTTGGTGTAATTTACATGTATGTAACTACTAAATTGTAGTTAGTACCAAATGGTTTAGGCATCTTTAAGAAAAGAGCCTACATTAGAATAGCAAAATACAATTCAGCAATATGAGATACAGCTGATGCCATTGTACTGGAATATGTTTATGTAACTATGTACCATCTGTGAATAAACTTCAAAGTGTATATACCTTAAAATATATAAATATGTACATCTGAATCTACAATTGTGCTTAAGTATATAAGGTACTTTATACTCTGGTGCAAGGTTCTCAACATGTTTTGGAGCAAAACTGTGCTATATTTGGACCTCAGGGTTTTAGTATGTTGTTTGCTTTAAAGTTTGCTGCATTAAATCTACCAAAAGGACAATCCGCAGCGGTTTTAAGTTGTCCTGTACAAAATTATCTATATTGCAATGTTTTATGATACTATATTAAAGCATCTAAATGCTGTCATATAGAGCTTCCTATAGGTGTATTATAGCTTTACCTGGTTTTGATTAGCGAGAGTGCCAGTCAGTCCGTCTCCCCCAAATTCCGGTGGGTCACATCTAAATGTCATTATTAACAAACAAATAGTAGAAAACCAGTGCACTTCTTATCTGAACCTGCTTGTATTACTCTGACGGGTGATTAACACTGACTGTGGGTGTCTCGCATGTTTTCTATTCTGGCAAGAAATTTTTCAACATATGTACCTTATGTGGAAATGAGAACAATTAGAAATATTACAAGTTAATGAGAAATACTTATTAAGTAAAACAATGTGAATATGTAAATTTATATGACTAACCCATCATTTAGGGAGAAAGGTGTATTGTACGGTAAAACATGTGTGTAATGTTGTGTGTTATTTATTGTTTATATCTCATGGCTAAACATTTAGTTAAATTTCTGAAGCAGATTCTTAATCTCACATACATAAGGCAGAACTGTGCAGCACAACATTCAATACGGTTAACCTATGCCTTTATATTCCTGTCTTCCTATTTGTTTGCAGATATATGCATTCAGCAAAGATTACAGCAGTACCCATAAAGAACCAAACTTTAACACATATTCTATAGTATGTAGCAACTGGTAGTGGATACTTTCGTAAGCTAGAGACATTTCTTCCGCAAGTGTCAATGACGGTCTAGTCATCAACTTAATGCTCAGGAAGTTCTTACAAAACTCAATTTTGTCTCAACACATTCTTTATTTGTTGATACATTTTTGGTGAAGAGGAGAAGTGTTACGAAAATGACCCCAGATCAAAAGATGAGTATTTGTGTTTTTTCTGTCAGGATAGTGTTTTTGAGCTTTGTGCACAGTTTTAGACTATGGCAGACTAGCAGCGATGAATTTAAACCTGATACTAACAGCAAAGCTCAGAAGCTTGTGATTTGGCAGGGTCTCATTTGGTTTCCAAAGGAAAGCTCACTCTACTGACAGAGATATGTTGAAAACATTTTATACATATACATGTTTTTACCTGCATCTTTATTGCTATGTTGTTCCGACTCTAAATCTTCTTCTGAGGTGTAACTTGTGAGTAATAATCAGTGATGTTATACATCATGCGCTGATTCCACTAAGCAAGTTTTTATTTTCAAAAATTTTTTTAAAAATCTTGATATACTATAAATCATCAGTAAATCTGACCAAAGACATCGTGCATGTTTTGGCATATAGGAGGAATGTTATTAGATCTCAAGAGGTTATTTGATAATTTCTGTGGAGTTCAAATATGCCCCGACTTGCATCTAAAGTTATATCGTACTGGTTGAATTTGTCAAGGATTTAGGATCTGAAGAACTCTATGGTCTCGTAAATTTGAAGTGGAATACATGTCTTAAAAGAACACTTTAAGTGCATGCAATCAATATTTTAACTCATACGGTTAAAAAAACATGTTTCAGATACTGACGTCATAAATGGCTTAGTTGAATCATGAAGCATGACAATCAACTTAGAAAAATAACGCTATAGCTTAAGATGCTAAAACTTACAATATCTTTGGCTTATACTCGTCTTCTGTATTGCTACCAGAGAAGATGAAAAGGAGGTACAAGTATGTCACACACAACAACAACCTGAGAATGGCAGAAAAGTGAAACTTCTACATGACTTACCTACAGTTCATAAGCATATCACGCAGTGAAGTGGTTTCATATTAATGGGTTACCAGCTAAGCATTCCCTTTCTCAGAATGTTGAGGCCTGTCAGGCTGCTGGAAACTACTGGTCAGTGTGGATATTAAGTGTCCTACACCTGCATCGGTTGTTACACCTGTAACGTGGACCCACAGAAACTTGTAGTCACTGGTAATGGGAAATGTGAATGGGTTAGTTCTTAGCAACTGTATGGCTGCATTGTTGGAACACATACAGACATGGAATGTAAGATTTTTAGTGTGAGTGCCCTTTTCTCACATAGAGCTTTAAGTTTTATTTTCTGGTATTTTATTTATAAATACATGTATATGTTTAATACGCATCACATTCAGTGGTAAAGATATGATATTTAGCAATCATGACAAGCTCAGAAGTAAACATTGCGCATGTTTACAACGATTGCTTTTGGCCTTTTCATGCTTTGGCAATATTTACAAGTTGTTTTAGCTAAGCTTATTACATCATTTACTCAACTAAAAGATCTTTCAGAAACTTTTTATAACCCTTCTCTAGAACATGAGCTGAGGAATATTGTCTGTCACAAACACATTTTGTGTAATAGTAGTCAACTCATATGTATGTTAGTGAATAGAAGATGTCATGGTTAGCCTAGCTGTGAAGGGAAATTCAAAATAGAAATCTGTGTTGGTTCTATGTTTAATAGTCTATGTACGTTTATATCAATCATTGTGAAATGATAAAATATACAACAAAGGATCCAGTATACATATGCTGTATGTTATTAATATTCACAGTTTCCGTATTGCCTCTTGGGGTTTCAATACTTTGAATTGAAGGATATTAATTTTATTAAATTGCTGTGTATCCAAGCATTGTTATCTCCAATGCTCCTTTGTGACGTCATGCTGACCAGCAGTGGATCACCGCTGCACACTGTGACTGCCAATGCCTAACCACTCAGCCAATACTGGCACATCTTTTAGCTCGGTAGATACAGGTCTGTTGTGGATATTGCCTGCATTTAAGTAACAACATACACAGTCAATTACAGTCCAGCTAATAAGATGACTTGATGGTAATACTAAACTGTTACTATGGAAACAAACATGTAAATCCCAAATAAACTGCAAGTAGAAAGAGGTAGAATGGTTATTTTACACGTTTTTCTTAGAAGAAAAATACTTTAAAGATAAGGATATCATCTGAGGTATGTAAAAGTTACACAACGTGCATTAACTCTTAGTATAGTACTGTTTGAAAAGCCTTGCAACAGATTTAAAGTGTATTAGAACTGAATGACAAATCTACATGTAGGCCTGCAGTATATAGTTTGTGAGGACGACTCGTTATGGTTTGCTTTTTTGATAAAAACTGAGGTCATGGAGACACACAGTTGTGTACATTATTTACTGACACTAGTCATTATCTTAAATGGTTACAACTATCTTATGCTTTTAGTTTTATCGACACTGAGGCCAGTTTACACTAAAGCCGGCAGAGTTTTATACTTGTATATCTTGTTTCATACCCCAAAACCAGTGTTCTGTGTGAATGACCAGGTTTATACTTTGCAAGGTACTTAATAAATACCACAGCTTGCGATTAACCTGGGTTATACAGTATAGTAGTCTTACAACTAATATTCATAAACAGGCGCCTACATTGATAATTAAACAATGATTGAATATGTTACATAAATGGAGCATATTAAGTCAGTTTGTTACGAGTCCAGTAACTGTTGCCAGAGTAAGCCTACACAAGGTGAAACAGGACATCGTTTAAGGATACAGATTACAGGTAGGACTTGAATTTACAAACAGTCCATTAGTTTAGGTCGTGTCTTCATATTTCAATCAGGTCGAACATTTTAGATGCTGTTAATCAGGATATATCTGAGAATCAGTGCTCAGTTTTTAGTACTCTTATGCTTAGGCTTTTATGGATCTTTTGTACAGTATTATCTGATTGTGTTCCACCTGTATATAACTCTGCTTTACTGCAGTCCCCTTTTTTAACCCACTATAAATACAGAAACGTATCTTCTTCTTGGGTGTTTATCAAGGCATTCTAAACTGTATTATACTTATAATAATTATAAAGTGAATGATTATCTGTCTTACAATGGACTTCAATTATTACTTATTTCAACTAGTTGGGAGTTGAGTAGTTTTAACAGGGTTCTCCAGCCCTCTACAATGGGAAAGTAAATCTTGCAAGTCATAAAATTGTAGTGCCCTCTACCTTCTTAAATAATAATACTAGCTATTTCAATACCCTACATGATAATTAACACGTCATCATGAATCATCATAGCCAGCACTTATATAAGTAGGTACAGGGCACTGTTGATCTATGACTTGCCTCCCTTTTGCAGATGGCCTGAAGAACTCCACAGCGCTAAAACGCAAAACAGGTGGAGCATTAGTCAAGTGACACCAGCATACATGTACATGCCACGTTAAAATTGTGTGACAGCAGAAAAAAAAAGCCACATGACAACCTCCATGTAGTGGTGATGATGTTGCTGATGCCAGGCTTGTGTTGAGAAGGCATCTTTTTGAAAGGTATCATGAATTGAGCTGGTCCATTCAAAGTCACATGCATTTCTACAAGTGATTGTGAAGTTTACAGAGAAAATGGCATGAAGGACGATAAGCTATGGGCAGACAGGCAACCAGATTTTCTATTTCCTGTGCATGTAAAAATGTCATGTCTGGCTTTGAAGCCACTGGGTCCTACCATTTGAAAGACAAGCCCTTAACCACTCAACTATGGCTCGTTCCCTCTTTATGGAATATAACTGACACCTATACCACATGATATTCCAGGCAGCCGCATCACCCTGATCTTGACACCCAACCCAGCACGATTAACCTGTTTACGGTGCAAGACATCCCACCCAGGTACACCACTCTGACACTGAACAGGCCATCCCGCCCATCCACACAACCCTGACACTAAACAGGACATCCCGCCCAGCCACACAACCCCAACACTAAACAGGCCATCCCGCCCAGCCACACAACCCCAACACTAAACAGGACATCCCGCCCAGCCACACAACCCCAACACTAAACCGGACATCCCGCCCAGCCACACAACCCCAACACTAAACAGGACATCCCGCCCAGCCACAGGACCCCGACACAACAGGACATCCCGCCCATCCACACAACCCTGACACTAAACAGGACATCCCGCCCAGCCACACAACCCCAACACTAAACAGGCCATCCCGCCCAGCCACACAACCCCAACACTAAACAGGACATCCCGCCCAGCCACACAACCCCAACACTAAACCGGACATCCCGCCCAGCCACACAACCCCAACACTAAACAGGACATCCCGCCCAGCCACAGGACCCCGACACAACAGGACATCCCGCCCAGCCACACAACCCCAACACTAAACAGGACATCCCGCCCAGCCACACAACCCCGACACAACAGGACATCCCGCCCAGCCACACAACCCCGACACTAAACAGGACATCCCGCCCAGCCACACAACCCCGACACTAAACAGGACATCCCGCCCAGCCACACAACCCCGACACTAAACAGGACATCCCGCCCAGCCACACAACCCCAACACTAAACAGGACATCCCGCCCAGCCACACAACCCCCGACACTAAACAGGACATCCCGCCCAGCCACACAACCCCCGACACTAAACAGGACATCCCGCCCAGCCACACAACCCCGACACTAAACAGGACATCCTGGCTAGTGGCATTACCCTTTTATCTCTTTACTCTTTTATCAATGCATTTTAACGAATCTTTGGTAATAATAAGTGACTGAAGGCGCACATGACACTGTTTGAGCAGATTAATGTTTGTTCCAAGGAAATGTAGTACACCAATATTTGGATGTCTGTAAATAACACAAGAGAATTGCAAACAATAATCTACCAAAAGATCAATAGTTTACCCTAGATATCCCTTCAACATCATTTGGAACTACATAGAATGCCTTCAAATAAATTTGATGACATTGTCAATCACAGCACTGCATTCACCTTATATCACTCTTTAAACCTATCCAAAGGCAGGTATAACTGACACCAGCAAGTCTTGCGTACTTACACCACGGAATAAGCTATGCTAATGTTACGCAAACCACCCTCTATTCAAGGAATAAACGTTATTCTGTAGTTTTGCTTATTCCAGCTTTATGTGACCAGGGCTGGTTATTTTTAGTGGAACCAAAGCTTAAATAACAGATAGATCCAGTTGCCAACGTGAAATCTAGGACATACCCTAACACAGGGTACAAAACTTGTACTGCTTTTACTATGTAAATACGTGTAAATGACAACACAAAACTTGGAGTATCAAATAAGTATAGATGAACATTTAATGACAATTTACACAACAGTTTTGTGAATAGATAAATTGAGATGTAATCAAGTCAGCACAGGATGGATGATGGTGAATCATGTCTACTTGTAAAACTCGTGTTCTGTTTCATCTTTCTTGATATTGTTTTTGTAGCCTTTCTCAAAGTCTTTAGCCAGAACAACATAGCGGTTTTCTCGGACTGCCTGCATTCCAGCCTGCAAAGAAAAACATCACGAAAAACACAATGAATCTGTCAGATCTTAAACAGGGTTTGTCAAATGGATTCATTCATCATTTGCCAGTGTGGCCAAAGCTTAAAAATGAAACGCAAAGCTTTTAACTTCTACAAAACTCAAAAGTTCTCCAATGGCAGCTTCTGTTGTAAAAATACTTCACCAAGTTTTCTTCTTTTTCAAAATCCTTGCAACTCTGCTATATAAAGCTTTAGGTAAAATGCACACCACTTATGCATGTTTCACAAAAAGTAACAATTTGAAGGAATTTATTTTATGTAAAGATATATGCGGCTTATTTCTGGACACCCACAAGTTTTTAATTTAATTTAATTTAACACTTACAAACTAGTGACACAATTTCATATGAGAATTATCAAGTGTTTACTGTGTAAACTTTCAGAAGAAAATAAAAGATCTTTGTACTTCTCCTATCCATTGTTAGGATGTCACAACCATACAGTTAGGCAATGCTGTAAATTCTCATTTAAAGGAAGGGGCAGCAAATATTGAAGATTAATGTTACATGTCATGAAAGCTGCTCTATTTTAGGTATCCAAGAACAAAACTTTCACATCATTGCTGTTTTGAGGAAAACATTGAATAATTTGTCCGTCTAGGTGGTTTTGCAAAAGCCGCCATATTCAGGGCTATGGTCAATGAGTATGACCTACCCAGAGAGCCACTACTTTCTTCAAACTCCTCACAGCGCTATTTTGCGAATATGCACAAAACAAAAGAGCAGCCACGCCGAATGTTTGAGGACGAGGTTGCAGGGTGAGTTCTCAAAATAATCGGGCCAGGCGTTTTTCTTGCGTATATATTTATGGCATTTTCACAAAAATATCAGACTTTTTTATTTCATTGCAAACACATAAGAAATGCAGGGGAAACAATAATATGTAGATATTTTTTACCTGGTTATTTGGTAAAATAATGAGACTATAACGCCCTCAACTTTGTCATGTTGTACCAGTCCAATGTTTTCCTAATGTGTCATGCCACTGTAAGCACGAGGGACCACAGGCGATCATCAAAAAAGTCAGATTTTATGAAGTCCTACCTGAAAGCGTGAAATTTTATCCCTTTTCTCTCAGCCTTGTATACTGGATACGTGTGAAGAGGTCAGGTAATATTGTTTTTTTTTTTGTGAGTGTGAACTTTGGCAGTAAACTTGATATGCTGTGACATAGGATTTACACTTAACAACTACCTGTTCAATCTTTATTTGGATGCATCTAAATGTCACATGGAACGTTGTCAGTTATTGCCTGGAAGAGAAACTTGCATGCTTCGTTCGCTTTGAGTTAGACACTGGTGTATGCTTTCTGGGTTAAACATTTCATCGATGTGATAGAATGTTAAAACCGATGTGAAAGACAAACAAAAAGTGAAAAACTTAAAAAATTTACTATTAATCAAACGAAGGAGGTTTAATGTGAAATGTCTACTCCTGAATATTAATTTGTGTGCCTTTCATTAGCTAGAAATCACTAAAAATCCACTGTGGTATTAACATTTGTTCTCACTGAGAAAAAAGGCTATGGTGCATCCTATATGTCATTGATTTTTCCACGGTCTCATGTAAAAACCACTTCGACTGGCTAATGGTGACATGGCCTCACACAATGTCTGCGTCAAAATGGAAGGCGTGTTTTCTACATAACACGGAAGTTCAAACATGTTTTCCTAGCAAAAGACATGACAGAAAAATTAGAATTTTATATCATTAATAAGCAAAAAATCTTGGGCTTTCTTTCAACACTGAGTATAATTGATTCGCTGCCTATTCCTTTAAACAGAGCATTATTTATGCACAAGTGCATAATGTATGCCTTTCTATGGTCTGGGGGAAACTGTACTACATCATAAGAAAGGTTTTCAATAACAAATAACATCAGCATTTGTAGTTGTAGTGATCTCATCTGGAATAACAGGGCGAAAGGCGGAGTGAAAAGTACATGGTTGATACAAAGTGATTACTGGAATAATTCGAAAAATACTTTCACTGTACCTCTTGACAAATGGCATTGATGTCAGCTCCACTGATCTTGTCAGGTCGAGCCACATAGTCTTCCAGGTCCACTTCTTCACTGAGGTTCATCTTGCTCGTCAGGGTGGAGAAGATTAGTCGCTTCTGCCTTCTGTCTGGGATAGGGAACTCTATCTTACGGTCCAGGCGGCCGGGTCTCAACAGGGCAGGGTCCAGGGTGTCTGCTCGGTTTGTGGCCATTATAACCTGGGATTGAATGATAAAACCAATGTTACAGTAACAGCTCTGGTTTTAACAACTGATATCAAAGTTCAAAGCAGTTACAGGAAATTACTGTTGCATTGTGTCAATCCCCATGAACAAACTATTAAATCATCAACAAAATACAGGCCAAGACATCCATGAATTCCAACAAGGTCTTAAGCAATCAGATTATGGCAAACCAATCGGATTATGGCAACTAGAACAGACAAAGAAAACAAAAGCACTCTTCTGGTTCAGTAAGGCATAGAAATCCAAGAGTTAAATTTTAACAACTGGTTACACAACATGATAAAACAACAAAGTAAACTTACCTTAACATTTATTGTCTGATCAAAGCCATCCATTTGATTCAATAACTCCAGCAAGATTCTTTGTACTTCTCTGTCAGCTGAAATATGAAAGTGTTAAATGGGATACATTATTAACCTGGTCATTCCATTCCACAGATCTGTTGTTTTTTTTTTTTTTTCATTTCATGTTTTTATATCTTGTAAATTTTGAATTGATGAGGCATTTCAATTCTGCCCAATCCACAAATCGCCACAGCAGCATTTCCTGTAAATTAAATGAAGTTCGACAAAGGATATTTGCTATATATATATATATATATATTTTTTTTTTTTTGAGGATAAGGCTCACTGATTGAATTGGGGCTAATCCAATACATGTTGGAATTTTTAGAGTTTTATCACCATTTGGGACAAAGGCTAAGATTATCTGTCAACAAAAGTTTCACAAACCTCCTGTTTGAGCATCAAATCGTTTTGTTGCAATGGCATCTATCTCATCTATGAAAATAATAGCTGGAGCATTCTCTTTGGCTAACCGGAACACATCTCGCACCATTCTGGGCCCTTCTCCCAAATATTTCTGGACAAACTCAGATCCTACCACTCTAATAAATGCAGCTGGAAGAATAAAAATCAAACATATTAAATACTGGTCTAAGATAGACAATGTACATGAAGTTAACTTTTTAATAAGGTGCAAGAAAAAAACCCTCTACAAATGAAGTTGTCAAACCGCAGTTCTGCTCAGATTAATTGTCTTTAAAGATAAGCGGGTAGTCCACAAAGTAAATTTATCTACATACAGATCTATTGGTGCATATTCTTTACCTTCAAATGCCAGATTCCTTGGATCTCTGGAAATTATCAAATAAACCCACTTGAATTCCTTCAGAGAGTGATATATATTTATACCTTAGGTATTTGTATACACAAGAACTGATTTTTATTCATTTGTAACCATTCAATATTCAACTCAGCTGTCAGAGAATACCCTGGTACCTGTTGTATGATGTGCAACTGCCTTGGCTAACATAGTCTTCCCACACCCTGGCGGCCCAAACATAAGTACACCCCGAGGAGGGTCAATACCAATCTGCTTGTAAAGGTCAAAGTGTGTGAGAGGCAACTCCACAGCCTCTCGTACTTCTTGTTTCTGGATGTCCATACCACCAATGTCAGAGTACTGAACATTGGGTTTCTCATCTGCAATATAACAAGACCAAATCAAACTGTGCATGGTTCAAAACAAACAGGGGATGGGAAAGGGGCTATCTCCGACTCACTTGGTTTGTTCTCAGCACATCTGTGTAGGGGTTCCAGCCAGCATGGGAGCAGGAAGGGGTCAGTAATGGGCAGTCTCCCACTACCCTACTCCTCCTTCTGGTTGGAACAGTTGCGGGGACAGCAGTATTAGTTGTGTTGTTGCTTTTTGGATGCATGCATGTATGTACCTTCACTTTTCAAACTACACAATGTGTAGTTGTTTTATATAGGTTGATGTATTGATTGAACTCTGAAGTACATGTTTCCTATATACCGTTTTCTCTGTTAAGGTCTTGGGGAAGAACAGTTTCATTGTAAACTGACCAATCTACCTTCAATAAACAAAGATATTACTATTATTATTATAAGAGGATAATTATTTCAAATTGATTAATTTCCTAATTGTTACTTCTACAACAATAAAGTAGCCATACAATATTTCTTTGATTGATGGAAGGTGTTTTAAGGTTTGTTTGTAAGGTAGGATGGTATCCTACCAGAAAATCTAAGATTCAGCACGCAACATTTATTTACCTTTGAAAAATGCAGTCTTTTGGATGAAATTTTAGGTCATTTACAGTAACCTCTGATGTCATGGGTTGAGATATTTAGCAAGAAACATGTTATACCACTAAACAGGTAAGGACACTCCAATACCAGGCTGAAGATCATACCTGACTGTAACAGTGTGATGCTGCTGTCTGATTCTGGTGGTAGTACATCAACCAGAGCATTGCTGTGCTTATGAAGAGCCACGCTAGCACTGGGCTTCAGCAGTTCACGGTCTATGGTAGACAGGATGCGCACATAATAGTTAGACCCTGTAAACACAAAAACATGATGTAAATTTAGAGCAACACAAAAACCTCAGCATTCGGTCTGTGATTGAATTCAAGCCAAGAAATGGTTAACAGTAACAGTTTTCTAAAAGCAGGGAAACAACCAAAAAAATCTGAAGAATGTATATGAAATAATATTACAAAACCAACCGCTGATGTGTACCAATTGTCGGTCGAATTGCTCATGTGTACCAATTGTCGGCCGAATTGCTCATGTGTACCAATTGTTGGCCGAACTGCTCATGTGTACCAATTGTCGGCCGTATGTATAGGGAGTCTTTAGTGGCCACATGTCCTGCTCCTACCTGTGGTGGATCCAACAATGCCATTGTTCTGATCGACCGCCTCCAGGAACTGACCAATCACAAGAGGCACACTCTGGATCCGCTTTACCTCCTCCTGAGCGTGCAGATACTCCTTCTTAAGGTTTTTCTGCTCATCTTTGATATACTCTTCCTGCACCTCCAGGAATTCTAACTGACGCTGAAGTTTCTACAAACCCAACAAATGAAAATGAGTGCCTCTTTTGACCTCCACGTACCTGTGCCATGTCTGTTGTAACTTCACTTCATGCATACTCAATTGTGACATCAGAAACAGTTCTAGGAGCCACATGTATTGTTTAGTAAACGTTCATCGCAGATTTGCGATGTAAATAACCCTATAGCACCGTTTCAGAATTTTGAACAATAGATTTCTTACAAATTTCTATCATACCAGACACCTGTGGAATAAGGCATAACTTTAATATCTAGTTAGAGTACTGCAGGTATATGAACCTTGCTTTTCCACAGTAATACAGCAGTAAGATATGCATAGTGTTAGCCAGAATGGAAACCCAGGGCATCTCACCCAGGATCCGTTACTAAGAGCCTGGAAACTCTGGGGTTGTGACAAATAATGACACACTTGTACCCACTGGAACTTGCAAGTTTTACAAAAATATGTTTCACCAGATGATATCTTTTTTATTGTTTTGACCTATTTCAAAAGTTTTGAAATTTTCATTTTTATTTTTTTTAGTTTTTCATGAAATTGTACATATCCAGAAACAAGGCTCGGAATGACTTCTATGAAAGCATATTTAAAAAAAAACGCATTTTTCACAAGTACAAACATCAGTTAAAAATTATGAGCACAAATTAATTATGCATTTGAAACAAATATAACTTTCAAGGTATATACCTGTTTCATGTATCATGTGTATGCCCTTTACTAAGTCTAAAGCATGCATTTCCAGCATGATCAAAATGGTCACCTTCTATATATCATTTATTTTTTCATATTTTTTTTTCTGTCAAAATCTCGGGAAGCTATAATGTGCCACTCTGGTCAGAATACAAACTGCGTGGAAATATTAGAATGATATGAAAGAAATCCTACAGAGTAAGCCTAACACCATGTTTCAAAAGGAGTTTTATGAATAACACTATTTAACCCATACAACTGAGGACTCCTAGAAAAACAAAATCTTTAGCTGTGTCTGTAAAAGTTTCTTCATGTGATGTGATAGAATTCCCTGTATGACGTCGAATTAGGCTGATGTGAAGTTGTGTAAGGCATTTATACTGGGATGACGTTAAGAGCGTTGGAAAGGGCAGCGTCATATGTGTATACAGGTCAGCCATTGATGACGCCGTGTGTTCGTGGCTAATGTCACACCAGGCAAAGTGGAAGTGACAGAAATATTTTGTTTCCATATACTTTCACAAACCACACAATATCGGTTTTAATGTGCTGCAATATTTTCACAATTTAGGAAAGCAATTCATACTATTCCAGTCTTTATCAATTCACCTTGCTTTTAAGACACAGATGTTTTGACACCAAAGTAGCTCTTTAAGTTAAAAAGTATTATACCAGGGTACAAGGCCCTGTAGTACCAAAACCACTTCAAAAGCTGGTCATTCTCATACCCTGTAAATTAATCCTCAAAGGCTGAAAAAAAAAACAGTACTTCAAACTATAGCATCATCTACAGACTTACGAAGAGGTACATGAACAGACACCTAGATTTATCTCCCTTTGTGATTTTTTCTTTCTTTGGTAAATATTGTGACAGTAAAAAGCATTGTAAAATATGTCGTGCTTTTCTCTCAGTATATAACAAAGATGATTTTCAGGAGTTTTCATGATTTTCAGGAACTTGCAAGGCTAGACTTCCTTTGTGGATTTATGTGAAGTCAGATCAGCAGGACGTTGTTGTTGTTCACCAAAGATGAAAGTGAAATAAAACTACTGTGGGTAAACTGGAAAACCTAAATATTATAACTATACAGTTGACAGCTACCTGGCAGACTGGCCGATTTCACATACATAAACGTCAGTACAACGTGACTGTGTGTTCAGTTCATCCCTATTCTATTGGCACTGCTGATGAAATTCTTGACACACAAGTAAATTTTACTACAACCTCAATATGGTAGGATGTCAAGGCAGATTGTGAAATCTACCCGTCCCAATTACACCTATTTTAGCGCAATTAAGTGGAGAGAATGTCTCAGCTCATCCTCACCCGTCTCATATGATGCCAGGCGATCTTCCCGTCTCAAACACGGGAAGACGGGCGGCTGGCTAACACAATTAAGATATGGCAAACTGCACAATGTATCACCTTATACTTGACGAAGAGATCTTCAAGGTCCAGAGCCAGTGGATCATGGTATGTGTAAGTCTGTGATGTTCCAGGCCGCGTCTCCACTGCGGGCACTTCCTCCGTCTTGAACAATTAAAACATGGCAATTAAGATTACTAGTAAAGTGTTCTTAACCATTATCAACCTATATGTGCACTACTGAAATGATGCTTAAACAATATGTTCAGTTGCTATAATCAGTTGAAGTAGAAAATGTGGTCAACTCAGCCCAAGTATCAGTGTTTTGGCTCCCTGGGAGTGAAAATGCAAAACCAGGTGCTGCACATCGCTCCCCCACCCCACCCCGAATTGACCTCCCTTCCCCGTAAAGCAGGTACTTTACTCAGTGAAACCTTTAACATATTCTTAAGCAATTCTCAATCAAAATAATCACAGATCTTAACAATAAAACATATACCAGGAGCATGTTAAATATGCATATGAAAAATGCACACCTGGACAGAGCATAAGAGATCTGTCATTTTGCTCTTAATACAATTAACAAATTGAGGTGAAAAATTTGTACTAGCACTTTCAGATCCTGTACGGAAGAGGCAAGGACACGGAAGTATAACCCAAATCCTGTACAACTGACAGTTTTGACAAGGAGACTTGGCCAGTTTCTGTGCAGGCCAAGAATTCCAATATCGAGAAATCTTTTAGCACCTCAAGTTCTACTTACTGTTGATGTAACAAATGTCTCTGAAATTTCCTAATGTTAATAAAGCAGTGTTTATGATGCAGAGCATTCTCCATTAATACTGAGTCTTTCTAACTCATTTACCACACTTCTTGAAATCAGTAAACACACAACAAAGTGCATGATCCCCTAATTGCAATATTGTACCCTTCGCTTTTTCAAGTGGCGCATACCTGCCGCGAAAGTTAAAATGTTTCATTTTCTAAAATGTTGATCTTTTGATTGAGGAATTTAATCAGTAACTATCTTCACTAAATAAGCCGTGCAGCCAACCAAAAGTTGCACATCAGATCCCTTCTGTATATATGGACTTCCCAATGACAAAAAATCCCAATGACAAGCTCATTTTCTTCCATTTTCACCTTTTCACAACAAATGTATTTCACAACCACCGCCACCAAACGGGTTGCGTGTATGTGTGCGAGTTCCAGTTGACCTTTGTCGCCTCGTTTGTTTTAGTCATTTGACTGATATTTTTGCGATAATTTTATAATGCTATCAGCTCTCTCACTCTTTTGCCTTTAAAATAATTCTATCCACAGAAAATCTCTTCGATTCACCCAGTCTGTTACAGTTTGACATCTCTCACTTGTTGGCCTACATGTGTGCGCTGTTAATCAGATGTTGACCTCTCAAGACAAGAACTCTAGAGCTTGAGTCACATAACCTGAACTGTGCTGTTACCTATGTGAAATATGGTATTCATCAGTCGGATATTTTGGTATATGTAAGTCTATATACATGCCAGAGATTTTCTGGGCAACTTTGGATGGCTGCATGGATCAGTTTTGAAGATATTTATTGATAAACATCCTCAATCAGAAGATCGACATTTTCGGATATGAAACACATTGTAACTCGCGCCGTGCTTATGCATTACTTGAAGAAGTGAGAGGTACATTGCAACACGAACGAAAAATAGGAGGCACAACACGGGCAGTTCAATGTGTTCAACGCACAACACCAACACAGCAGGACTCTAGCTTTGTTTTAACAATGGATTAACAATGTTTCGCCTGTTGTTAGGTAACTGCGTATGCACTCTTAAGATTAGTAACTTCGACACAAGTTGTGATAGGTGCTCAGCCCACTGTCACGTGTCACTCGCTCAACTAAAGGGCCCTAGTTTGAATTAGTAGAAACTGTGTGCATGTGCATCTATCTGCTGACTGGCTGTGCTTAATGAGAAATATACGAATGTAGTGTTGATAAAAAGCAAACCTGCCATGAAACCCCTCATCTGACCAAAAATGTGATTTTATAGAACTCCAACATGACCAATTCTGAATATTTGTTAAAACAGCCCATGTATTTAAATGGGCAACTTTCTAAATTTTCAATCATCATTTTAAAAAAATTGAGCCCCTGTACCCTTAATCCTGTCAGCACCTGCTAAATGCCGCTTACTAATGCCAACAGAGAAAACATTATTTTACCATACTATATTGGCTAGAAAAGTCAAAAAAAAGAAAGTGCTCACGACAACTGAATATTTTGTGCTTTCATTGGAGTGTTTAACTTCCCAAAAAAAATGTCTGATCGATGTCATTTAAATGCCCATATAATCTCATAAATGTGACCTTACTAAATACGTCTTGTGTGCAGCATTTTTCGTGTTTACACTTTTTACTGAAATGAAGTGCGCATGATGGATTCCTTTTAGAGCTAGATCATGCTAAGGCCCGGCCGTGCACTTGTTGTGACGCACGGTATCATACATTGTACATCGAACGCTACCTAGCCACAGAAGGTTCTATTCATATTACAAAGGCACATATATGTGAATCTGACAGTCTCTTCCAGACTGACCATGCAAGTTATGCCTCCTTCTGTTTTACCCCCATGATTCCATCTAGATGACCCCTTAGTAAGCACCATTTATATATACACAAAGAACTTAGCTAAGCATCTCCCTGGTTTTCACTGTGGCAATCTCGTACACATGCGATTATTATTCTTCTGTATTAAAAGAGTGAAAAATGTGCTTGGTTGTGAGCCGTGTGACCCTTTGGCTAATGAAACACGACAAAATGATTGGCATTCATGTGCTTTAATGATAACACCAGGCATTTCTATCATCACTGGTTTTGATGTGAAACAATAGCTTTATAAGTATGCTTCTGGAGTGAGCAGTGCTGAAGCAGTGATTGAAATTACTCAATGAAAACGTCATTTGGTATCTCGTAAAGGAATGGATGTATCCGCCGTGTGTCTGGATGACAACCTGAACTCTTCTCCTAATGCAAATCCCAACTCCAGAGCAATCTCGGACTTCACCAACCCCACCTTTAAGAATCCCCAAAACTTCTTGTCACAGGCAAGTTGCACATACATGTGTATTTACCTACATTCCTTTCCCAGAACAAATAGGAAAGGTTATTTGACTGCCATTCGCTTTCCTTTAACGTGCATAGGGTTGTTGTTGTTGCAGTAAGCATGACAAGGCAGGATTCATTATTACTTTGCCATGTATAATCTTCCACATTAATCTAAGTATTGTTTATGTCATTAAATCGTTAAAAGGACATTGAATGCCACACTAATTTTGCCAATTTGCAAACACAAGACACAACAATAGTAGAAGAAATCATTTTGAATAGTCACCTTTTCTGGTAAAACAATCCCGATTTCTTCCATCTTGAAATCTTTCACTCTCCACCAATGGTTATTGTACGGTAGCGAATCACGGAGAATGCTTGTACGTCACTTCTTCACAACGGGGCTGTTTGCAAATGGCGGAAAGCGGGTAAACAGTGACAGGTTCTTTTGAAGCACAATTGTCAGGTGTGTAAACGAATGTACATGATAAACGTAGACGTATTCTAATTATCTACGATATTTCGAAACTGAGGTTTGAGCATGATTTTTAAAACATTTTAAAATAAACATGTATACATGTAGTTTTGAGAAGTGTAGCCACAGTGAATTAAAAAATAAATTAAAAAAAAAAAACAGTTTTATTTTTTATTAAAGATTTTGAGAGTATAAATTCTGAATTCATTGAAGTACAAGCATTTTCTCATTATGAAATATTAAGTGTAGTTATCATTCCAGTTCTTACTCTGACAACTATACAACTATGGATTTGTGAAGCTGTGCTCAAGCTTATCGGTGGACACCAATACTTTTCACTTTCAGTGTTACTTCAATTTACAAAGACAATAGAATCATTTCTAAGATAAATCTTAAGTCAAAACAGCTTGCCAGTAAAGCCTTGAATGGTGTAGGCCTAGCCTGAAGCTTATTAGAGTTGCCATGCACCTGCTCATAAATGGTAGTGTGAACTAAATAAACAACAGAAACACATGGACATAGTCACAGGAAGTCCCAGAAGACTTTAAAGAAAACAAATTAGTCATAAGTAGGTGTAGAATATATACTTTTGTAAACTTTAAATACGTGTTGTATACGCCGAGCTACCGTATGCATAAGGTCATGAAGCGCTGGGCGGCTAGTACCCTGACTGCTAACGTAAGCCTGAGTACCTTCACGCAGAATTTCAATGAACGAACAACCAGCGAAAGCCCTACACATAAAAAAATCCAAACTAATGGTTGGAGCTTGCCACATCTGCCATTTAAATATTATCAAAAACTAAATCAGTTAACAGAGCTTGTACTGTGATAAGTTCATGTGTATGGGGGTCTTTCTCAATAGTTTGCCTCATTTATGACATGAATCTGTCGTAAAAAAATGTGGCATCTGAAATGAACACCTGACAAGTTGTTGCATGTGTATGCATTTGGTGTGTATCAACCATTTGATTTTAGTGTCGTATCTGTCGTTACAGTTTTTTCATTTCCTTTCACAGAGTCAGGCATCAGGTCTAAAAATTACTGAAAACAACAGAAAGAATGATGTCACAGTCAGCATCCCCTCCTAGATCTTCTAGCACTGGCTTCATAAAACTGCCTCCAATTATCAGTAATGAACAGGATCGCAACTTTCTGACGAGTTTGTCAGAGTATATTGAGAGAGAACTGAGTGAAGTTAACCAGGATGACCCGGAGCAAAGATATGTGGTTCACCAAGCGGCCTTCAATAAGGTACAGTTCCTCACCTTTCTGATCATTTCTTTACAGCAAATTAAACATGCCGGTCAGAATGATAACTATAATATATGTGACATTTTTAGGGCACAAAAGTAATTTCAGCAGTAATTTGTTTTCATTTCATAAATCATATCTGTGAAGGTAAATTGTGGTATAGTGTATATATAAGACTTTATCATTAACAATTATGTTGTGGCTGAGGAGGTGAACTCATTGTAATGAATAAAGAGCCTCTCAATACAGTTGCTGTGAGTTCAACCACATTTCATGCTGGCTTCCTCTCTGGTCATACACCACTGACAGGGAAGGTCTGCCAGCAACCAGGGCATGATTTTGGGTTTTCCCCACTCTTGGTTCTGCCCGATTTCCTCCCACCATAATGCTGACCCTGGTCGAATAAGTGAAATATTCACGAGTACGGCATAAGAATAAATAGAAACAATTATGTTGGATTTTGATGCCATAAAGAATATCATTCATTCTACACTTTTTGTCTGTATTATAAGCCTAAGTTACATGTATATTAGCCTAACTTACTTGTATTAGGATAAATACCACTTGAATTTTGGCAAGATCTGAATTTATAAAGTGATTAACCATTTTTCATTGAGGTGTATTTGTTTGTGTTTCTGTCAGACTGGTGGAGCAAATACATGTTTGGTATACAGGACATTATATCAGTCTAAATTTGGCAGAGACTAAATCATATCAATCTAAATTTAGTCTACATGTATCTAAATTGGATCCAGAGTAAGCCTCAGGTACATGTACTCATATACACAATCTATATCTTATCAGTCAAAATGGGGTGTAGAGTGGTTATCATACATGTGTCAGTCTAAATTCAGCCTGTCACAGATCATTGATCCTAGTTGTCATTTTACCCAACATTCTGTTTCTGACAAAATAATCTTACAGTCAGTTAGGAAAACCAATACTGTTAAAGGGAAATATCTTTTCTGATTTTTTTAGATTTTTTTGTCAGTAAGTAATTTAGTTAAACACAGTCAAATATTTTGATTATATGGTGGGGTTTTATGGACCATATTGATACTGTGAATCAAGACTTGCTTGTCAACCTGCTGATCTCTCCTGTACGCCTCTTTTTGGACAATCCTGTTACAAGCAAACCATAAGTCCTTTCAGACTTGTCATCAGCCACATTTGATCACATATAAAGTTTACTGAGCGCTCTGCACATGCTCCAGTTCCACTGAATTGACAGCAACACATTTTAATATTCTGGCAGACCTATCAGTTTTCAGTTTTTTGTTATTTTTAAACGTTCACTTAGCATACAATTCTAGGAGTGGGATTAACGAAAAGCTTGTAACTTTTACTTTTTAGAAAAGTACCTATTGCTCCTGTCTTTCTGTAATAACACTAAAATACCTAATATTTGAGCGACCATGTCTCTTTAAGGGCTAAGAAGTATGGTCATGGCTTATTCAACCATACATCCCCATCTTTGACTGTTTGATCTCTCAACCTATTCAAAGGAAATTCATGAACATTTGCTGAAGTGATTTTTGGACTCAGCATGTGCCTTCTGACCTTTTTGAGGATATCCTTTAATTTACATATCAATTGGCCTAATTTACATATTTATTATCTTTTTCGTACCTGTCATACGTCTGGATCTATTGAAAGAAACTTCATGAAGTTTTGCTGAGACACCGGGTAATGACCTATTAAGCTACATGGAATATGTGCATGTAGGGTTGAGGAGTGCTGGAATCTTTAGGAACCTTTGCTGGATACAGTATGAACTGTACATATATGTTATTGCCTTATTCTTATAGAGTAAACTTAATTGTTTTCATGTGTTTTTTTTTTTTATTATTAAGGCTTGCTAAGGCACACACATCATGCATTTGTACATAAAGATGGATGATAGCTTACATGTACAGGTAAATTTTCTGCATAAAAGTGCTAAATACATTTGAATTTACTGCAGGATAGCTTACATTCCATCACATAAGCTCTAGATGACAGTGTAAATCTGTGCAATGTGTAGAAATTTCTGACTCTAAAGTGTGTCTCATGAGAGCATTTCCTAGTTTGTAAGTGCCTCTGACAGTCTTCGCACTAGAGAGGATTGTAAATTCCTGTCTTTTTCAGATTGTAGAATATGTGGCAGCCTATAAGCCCATCCTGACGAAAATAAAGAAGGAGTATGAAGAGACTATTGAGGCCATTAAAACAGGCCAGAGAGAAGCTGTTTTCCTGACAGGGAAGTTAAAGGCCATGTCCTCTGAGCCTTCTACTCTGAGAAATTATCACAAACGGGCAGACCAGCTGGAGGAGAGGTGGGTCTCATTCTCCAGAAAATGCATTCACATCCCTGTAGACCTCCTAAGCTTTTCGTGAGCATCATTTTCACCATGTATTTTAGAAACCCTTTATGCTGTTATATGCCTACGTTATATTTACTTATTGGGTGATTAAGATTATTGCCTCACTTTCCAGAAAAGATACTATGCCTTTCATGGATGCCAGTATTGTAGAAATCGTGTACATACTGTCATACCTATGCTAAAGGTTAACTGTGATGGAGACTGTTTTAAAATATTTGAATGCAAGATAATTATTTGATGAGGCCAAGGAAAGAAAACAAAAGAATATTGTCCCATATGCCAGAAAACACATTCAGATCCGAAGTATGCCTTTCTATCTTGTCAAGAACATCAGTAAATTCACCTGCACAGTGGAAATCATACAGATTATCAAGCCTGTCCTAATTAAGGGTTTGCTGTTTTTCAAAATATAATTTCAAACTGATACTTGAATTACTGATGTCTCATTGTCTCATTTGCCAGAAAAGACTATCTTAGCCGTGTAGACGTCCCTAGCTTCACATGGTTAGCAGTTTGACCCTGCCTGGCATAAATCATCAGTATTATCATACATGTGCAAAGATTTACTGTGCTTCAAAGTGTAGTTTGAAATGTTTGAGTCACAGATAAACCTCATTTGGTCCAGACAGAAAAAAGATTGTATGATTGTATCATTCTGGTTAATCAAGCATTAACTGCCTGTCCTGGAGAAATCCATTTATATGTTAAATCACAGCTGTGATGGCAGAACCGTTTTTGGTGAGATTCTTTGGAGGAGCTTTTTTTTTTTCTTTTTTTCTCTTTTGTTTGGCATGGATTTTTTGTGAACAGGATTGCAATCGTTCAGAAGGACAATGAGAAATTACAGGCTCAGCTGGATGCGATCAGAAAATCCCAAGAGGAGCAGCAGAAAATAGAGCAGGAAGTCCTAGAGCCTCAGAAGAAAGAATTAAAGAAAGATAAGAGATTACTGCCAGGTACATGTACAAGCATCGTTTTGAAGGACTAGGCTTCAAAATTGATGAGTGCCAGTATTAAGATCTGATCACTGATTGTTCCTCAAGAGTGGTTTGACAATCTAAGTCAGCTAACCAGTTTAAGACTGTTTATTTTTGAGGATGTGTAGCTCTATTTTTCAGCAGTCTTTAAGTCACTTTCCTATAGGAGGTTTTCCCCAAGTGTGAGTGTTATTGTTCTCTTCAGATAGCTCAGTGCTTGCTTCTCAGTCACATCTGTATATCTGAATTGGCCCATGTGAAGTATGGGTACACTATGAGGCTACATGCACAAGCCAAGAACCAGACATAGCCTGGCTATTAGAGCCAACTGTCTACCCACTGTGACTAGCTAGGCTTAGATGTTCACTGCAGGATTCTGACACTGTCAGTTTGAGATTTGATACCTTACTCCGACTAGAAGTTAGACCTATCCACAGCTGCATGTAGCTATTCTCTGCTGGAGATGTTCAGTTTCACCATATAAATGATATTTATGTGAAAATGTTTAGAAGCCAAAAAAATAAAAAAATGAACCATGCATATCTGGCCATTGTGCAATACATCATGAGAAACTAGTTTGTTTGAAATTGTTTTCCATTTAGTTCTGTGCCCTTTTTCATCCAAAAAATTACAGAATGTTAGACCCTACCCTAAAAGCAGTCTTTACATCAGTAAATGATTTGAATTACAGAGTAATTTCTCCAGAGCCAGAGGATTATGTGGGTGTAGGTAACAAATTCACAGCATTGCCTGTTACTTCAACTTGAAATGATCATGCAAATCCAGTGTAAAATAATAGGACTTCCAGTATTCCACTAGTCACAAAAATGCTGTGGCTCTTACCAGATATCTGCCAAACTTGAATATCCCTGAGATAAGCTCAGCTACTGTACTGTCAGTTTATTTATTTCTTATTTTTGTTATTGGTGTTTTATGTCGTAATCAATAACATCCGTCTTGTCAGTGTACTGCTGGTATAATCATATGGCATGTAGTCGTCAGAGAAACCATGATCAAAACTGTGGATGAAAGTATTTGCTCGTTTGATTGGTGTTTAGCATGTTTAAGGATATTTTCAAGAATATGGTTGGTAAAAACAGCTTAGTGCACATGCATATGCCTATAATCCCGGAAGACATACTGGTACTAGTAGGTTAATGACACGCAGAGATAAGAGCCACCAGACAGGGTGACCACATCCAGACACATATACATATTTCTGAATTATGTATACCGGCATGGTTTGGCCATCTACTGAGTTCACTTCAGGACAGGTAACATATTCTAAGTTGTGTTACAAGCAACTCCTCTAAATTCTACAGTGACAGAATTTAATTTATGTATTTTGTATGTAGTCTTACATCTTTTTGGCTATTCCTCACTGAAGATCTTATTGTCTTAACCAACCAGAACTGCATAATAATTTTTCAGGCTTCGTGTAATTGCCAGGAATGGACCGGACTTTGTAACTGGGAAACTCTGTATTTTGGCATGTTAATGTTTCGTGAATTAATGTAGTAAATGTCAATTTTTTCAAAACTCATTGAATTAAGTACTATCCTTATGGGGCAGTAAACATTTTGTTGATGACTTCTACGTAAAATTATACAAGATTCTTACTTGTTTTTTTCTGTCTACGGCAAATTATTGTGAATAATATATAAACAAAATTTGCTGATTAAATTCAGAGCTCTCAGAGGAATTGGGCCATGTCTACCTAATCTGCTAATGTCCCTGTATTTCTGTCGTGTACAAATACAAATACACATATATGTAATTAAATTCATGTTGTATTTTCAAGGCATTGATGACAATGTTGACAAAGTTGAGCTAATCCAAGAGGGTTACATCATGAGTTTGGCTGTAAACTTCTCACTACGCTAATGACAGTCTGTGATAATATTATTAAATATGCTCTTGATCCATTATGATAGATCCATGTGCAGGCTTCTTTTCATCAGCCACAACATTTGGATCCTTTCAGCATAGTGAAAATGCTTTGACTTCCTAATTGCAAAATTTTATCAGTGCCGAAATCTCATTAAGGATTTGTCAGTTTATTCTGTTCCATTTTGTCGGCCTTTCAGCCTTCTCTACCATATGCTGTCACCCATATACTGGTGTGGTGCACATTAAATTGTTGCATTGAGGAAGGCTTATCACTGTAATTATTGATTGATAGATCTTTGGCTGTTGGAGTAGGTTTGAGGGCTATAACTCATTCTACAACTGTAGGCTAATTCCCGTTAAACCTTTTGTTAAATGAAGGAGCGATTTTTTTACTATAAAATATTTTGATGTGGACTTGAGTCAGCTTTAGCTGAATTGCCTGTATGTTAAGGTTCGGGGAAAAGTCTAAAAATGCTGCTGTGTGTAAAATGCCCAAATGGATGGCTTTAAAGTGGATCTCTCACAACAAACATAAGACTCCTGTGCACAGTGTTTGTATGTATTCTTTCCACATTAAAAAACCCTTCAGCTTTATTTTTTTTGTAGGTTTAACTCTTGAACAGTCGACCAACCTAAGTTTACTTCATCACAAACTGGACAAACTAGACCGACAATTCAAGGAACTCAGCATCAGCTTTAAAACCCGATACGTCCTGAAGACGAGAAAGGAGGAGCTCAAAGATGCTCTCAATGATAAAGTGAATCAGAGGGACCAGCTGTTAACGCTGAGTAAGCAGAATCGGGCTCGGCAGGAGCGACTGGAGATTGCTGTGGTAGCCGCTCAGGAGTACAACCGCTACAAGCCTCCTCACCAGACTGTTGGGGACGCCGTGTCGCTGGCGCTGGCGCGAGTCGCAGGAGAGAAAGCAGCCGCATTATTGGAAAAAGGTCAGTGTACTATATTCCAGGCTGTCATAAGCCAATCTTACATGTAATTAATCTGTCTTTAGATTGACAAGTCATTGATATTAGGTATTGATCAGATGTGCTTGTGTGCATCAGTAATTTAGCACTGGTCCTGTAGATTGCTACCAGATTGCTCATGTGAAAGATTTTACAATATCAAGCAGTGGATGTGAGTATGCCATATGTACTTACATACAGTTTTAAGGGTGGTTTGGTAGTTACTATTAGTGTGGCACATCTCACATTAATCTGCTAACTTATTCTCTGTCACACAAGATAGCCTTATCATCTGACACCTGTGGGTTATAAAGACTGTTCCTGTGTATGCGCTGATATACTTGACACATGTATGCACATATCTTATATATGCACCTACATGCGGCAGAGATATATATATTAGAAGAGTACATAGTCCTTTACCAGCAAACCTTCACTGGGTTTAGCACTAAAAACATTGTAGCTTTATGCATGATTGTATATTCTCTATCATAAGTGTATATATGGTACTTAAAAATACATTAATTATTCATTGAAGCCTTCATATAAGTAATATATGCATGTAGCAAAAGGCATGATATTTATAAAACATAGGGTACACTGCAGTGTAAAATGTTAGTACATGATAAACTGTGATATAAATGTAACATTAATATACTTGTACTTATAATGTAATGTAATATTATTATAAGTACCTCACGGAGATATTCTGTGTTTTGGGTTGTTTTTTTTTTATGTGAGCACATGGTATTCATGTTCAGGATAATTAGTGCTAATCATCAAAGATCATGTTTAACCCATAATCATTCGTTTAAAGAGCATAATGATTTAATGGTGAAGCTGGATCTCTGTCACCCCAGCCATAATAATGACTTCCATTGTGAAGGTAAACAACTTTAGAGTATGATTTCAAGCAAGAGTCAAATAAATAAATAGTTAAATCTTCATGGATAGGACTCATTTTCTCTTAACATTAATTTTTGTCAGAAACAACTGTATCTTATTATAATACTGTGAGGTAAGTTGATTTACACAAACTGTTTTCAGATACAAAATTTTGTGAAAGGTGATACATTCTGTGCTCCCATGTGCACCTTATGCTGGCATAGAGTCATAGGTTCAGCTAGGACGGTGTCTCATTGCTTTGAGATACCCTATTGTGGCAAAAAGTAACATGGGAAGGGAAAAAGAGGGAAAAGTGCAAATGAGATAAACTGATTTCAAATTCTGGCTAGGTCTATGTATGGAGATGCAGTTTTCACATTAGTTTCATACAATAATCAGTAGCTGTCATAGCTTACAGCTGCTCTGCGGCATTAGTGTTTTGTATGCCGTGATGATTGGAGGTTCAAAGTCTAAATCGGTCAAAGTTTAATCCAACTTTCCTACCCATAAGCTGTATCATGGAAGACAGTTGAGTAATGTTTATGTATATGTATGTATGTATGTATTTGCCTGATTCCTATCTACTCCTCATATAGAAAACACATTAACTGCATGTGTACATGTATGTTTACGTAACTCCCACACCCTTCCCTGCCAGAACCCTCATCTCACACCTCTCATGTATATATTTATACATGTAGCATTTAATATGTTCTTATAAAGATGCCTGACATGGGTGGTTATGAGCAGAATCAACATTAACATAACATTTACCCATGCAACTGGTTTCCTCCATTCACAAAGCTGACTGCCATTGTACTCATATTTGATGAAAAATTGTATCAATAAATAAGTTCACATTTTGCTTAGCCACCCAAGAGACCAACAGCCATATAATTTGAAAAAAACACAAGTGAGACACCACTTTTGTCCACCCACATAGAAAGCTTGCAATTCAACACTACATAACACAGTCAAACGTGAAGTACAGCTTCTTATTAAACAGTATGGATATTTGGGAAACAAAGACACAATCCTTACTGATGATTGCCTCACCACATCCGTGTATCAGGGGGCAACACATTTTTGGTAGCAGGGCGGAAAGTGTTTGAACAAAAAGAAAGAGCTGTTGCATGATAGATCCAACATTTAACATATTGTCAAAGACACACGCCCCCCCACCCCTTGCCTGAATGCCTCACTCCACCCTGTCTGTGTTGGTAAATTACCCACCTTAAAGAATCGCGAAATTTCAGCATTAAACAGAACAACATCTTTATGAATTCATGTATATCATATTAATGACCAAATACTAGTATTTCTTGGCAATCCCTGTATATGATATCATATTCTTCTGTATACAACTTGAATACATTTATTTTTGTGTGTGTCAGTGTATGACATTGCATTAATAAAGGAAAAAGGTTTGAATAATGTCACACTTAAAAAGTATGTTGCTGTTGCCTGACAGTTTCATTGTGTGTTGTAAAAATCACTCTGATGTTTTATGCACAATTAGCGAAGAGATACTATGCCTGGGTGGGACCATTAATGTCCATTACTTTTTATTAAGCCTTCATTAAATTAAATAGACATTACTGATCAGGAAAAACATGACATTTTATCTTCTTAAGGACACTGTTTCATGTTTGTAGTGGCATAAAACAGATGATAGCTTGACGTCATGAACAATGACATGGGGCATTTCATTCTCACATACTGTGTATAATCCGGAAAAGCTTGCAGGCCCGTTATTCATGGCTTAGCTTCAGATATTATCATCTAGAGGCTATTTTCCATATGCTCTGACACACTTAAGTTCTGTGCATTGATTTAGATAAAGCAGTTCCTATCTGGAAAAAATGTTCTCAATTTGGCTGTGAGCATGAAATACACCCTGCTTATTATATATATTAGACTTTTGTATGATTATCACGGGCTTTGGCTTTAACAGTGCAGTGTGATATTGTTATTGTATTCATTTTTCATTTTCTGTTTTCTCTGAACTTTTTAACTGCTGTCAGATTGTCCACAAAATCAGTTGACAAAATACATATATTATATATATTATACATATAAATATTTCCCTCTTAACAGTAAGGTAGTAATACATGTACATGTCTCATATTAAGTCCAAGTTCCAGTGTTCACATACATGTTATGATTCACGTTTGTCTTATTATTGTTACTTTTACAAATCAATGTCTCCCATGATTTACAAGCATCTAAATCGCATAAGAAAGCTAGAAATCTGATGCAACTGTCGGAGCAACATTTAAGTGATTGAAGCCAGCGAGAATATTAAAATGCCACAGGGAGAGTAGAACATGTTACTGGGATATGTCGTAGTACACTATCCTTACCCGCCTTCTTCAGAGGTTACACTACAGGGGCATATGTGGTGCAGTTGTAAGAACATCACGGCCTAATATCAATACGAAGATAAACGGAATAATAGATTTTCACGAGTATATATTGACTATCGGTAGTTTAGTGTTACAATGGGCTGCTGTAATCACAGTGAGAGTCGTACGGGCTGGGCTGGAAACATCAATACTCTGAAATAGACTGCAGGCAAGATGTGCTGGCTGAGTGAGCAGATCTGACCTGAGGACCCACCGGCTGGCCTTACATTGATATGGTTACACTGCCCAATTTGTGCGTGTGTTTGCCTTGACGTTTAACGCCACTATGAACATGGCAAAAGGAAGATGAAGCTACTGATACCTAACTACTGTCATTTGACTGCCGTAAACTGTTGTGACTGTTCATTTTCTCTCCTTCAGTTTGTGGTCTGGAGGAAGTCAGAAGTGTAAGTAATTCAAGAGCTACACATGTTTGTAAAGCTAAGCTAGACAGCCAACCCCAACAAAATTCAGCTCTCTCAATTGACAGGGTTTCTGTATTTCTGGACTAAGTGCACTATGGCAATTACTCGAGCTTTTTTAGTTAGTTAGTCGAGTTGAAGTGCGGTTTCAACAGCTCGCTCATCATCTTTCATTTCAGGAAGTGCACAAGAGTGAGATGGGCCTTGATGGGTCCTCTGTCGTATACCAATGGAAATAGGCTATTGTATATTACACTGTTGCATGTTACCTTTTTATTACATATGGTTGTCAGTTCAAATTCACCAACTGCCATTTTTTAATCATCCCAAAGGTGGTCAGTGCATTGTAAGTTTTGTCATAGTATAGTTCTTGTCTGGTTGGTTTTTGGTAGTGTTTTTGGTTTATTTTGATCATGCATGGTTGGTGCCTGGGCTTCCCCAGCAAGTTCTGATCACAGTAGTATAGCCTAATAAATCTCGTTAAGTATATAATGAATCATTTATTTAAAGTGTCAGTTTAAAGGAATTACAGGTGTACCCAGGGCCTGTCTTGAGATTTCAGAGCATTGGTGAAGCTTTTTAATGTTAACAAGGCTAATTATTTGACCCAAAATTTTTTGACTTAGTTACTCGTCTTAAGGTTTGCTTTGAAGATAGAAAGACAACCTACAGGAGAAATATCTCAGTACCATTTGCCTTTAAAAATGTATTTTCTTTTGTGAATGTGTAGGGCAAACACAGTACACAGTAGGGACACATGCACATATTGATCACCTGGTTTTTCAGTATACGTTGCCCTCATATGGAATAACATGTATATCCTTAATAACCATCCTGTTTGTGTGTAGTTAACACACCTGTAACTTCTGCTTACAGCTGAGCAGCTGGTCCAGGGGGGAGAGGCTTCAGGAGAGGGTAGGGAGGGGTCACCCACTACCACCTCCACCTTTGATGAGGATGACCCCAGCAGAGAGAAAGAGGCAGAGATGATGCTGGATTACATCGAGAAATTTAACGAACTTTTTGAGGACGGGAAATACGAGGAAGCAGCTATACACGCAGCAAATAGTCCTAAAGGCATACTGCGCACTACAGCCACCCTCATCAAATTCAAAGGTTAGGCAATTATGGATTATTTTTATGTCATTTTCTAGCATATTGTGGAAAGTGAAGGCCACCACATACCTTCAGAAATTGTTCTGCCAAATGATTAGTCTGTAACTGCTATGTGTATTATTGGAGAGCGGGGATCAAATAGTTGACCTCGGTGTAGTTCTTATAAAGTATATAAAAACACGAGGTTATACCCAGATCCTGATAACTGGGGAATAACGAAAAGCAAACGGAACTTTAATAGCTAATGCAATGTACAAGATGTTGATACATCTTTAGCAAATGGTTCTAAGGTTAAGCTGATCTACGTATCTATGAAAAGATGTGGCTGTTGCACATGGACTGTACCTAGAAATCTTCTTCCATTTACAGAGAGAAATCCATGTTTACTAATCAAACCTTCTCTGTCTACTAAGAATAATGTAGCTCAGAGTATTGACGTCTAGAAAATATCAGATTTGTACTTGTACGACATGTATAGTGTTGAAATGATTGTAGAATTTGAACAATTATGAAGTGACCAGCATTATAAATTTTACAAACATTATCACAAATTTTGAATGATCAACACCTGCACTCAAGAGGCTTATATTTTGTGAAAGGTAATTACTTGGGCTGTCATAAAGTAATAGCAAACGTTTGATTGGATCAGTGCTGATTGATTTTTTGCCCAAAATCTCTGGTTTCCTTAACTCAGCTCTTAAGTATACATATATCTTCACATGTGTGTGAGGTGAGGTGTTCCTAAGATTGGCTTAAAGTAGCGTTTGATTTAAAAAATAAAAAAAAGTCTTAGAAATACCAAAATAATGGTTGTGTTTCAGAGGCTAGAGGTCGATTTGGAAGCAGAAGTCCCCTGTTATCATTTTGTGATTCGTTGATGTCCTCTGTGCCAGCCATTGGTGTCAAACCAAACGAGAGTTTGTCGACAGAGTGTGTACGCTGTGCACTGGACGAGAGCCGACTTGATCTGCTCTCTCATTGGATCGCACAGGATAGGTCAGTAAACGAACATCAGTTACTGCTAATCTTCTATTGACGTTTTGATTTCCACTGATTTTATCCTCCCCATTCCTGTAATTTATTGATGACAGTTCAAGTATCAGTGAATGGATTTTTCTGTGATCAATAGAAGTCTATTTACTTTGGCTTTAGTGTCATTAAGTGATTTTACGCATTAGTGCTGATTTATACCTTTCTGGTGTATTTACCCTGAATTTGTGTCCTACATGCAGCCAATTCCTACACTGTGCCAAACAACATTTAAGTACAGCTGTAGCTTTAGTAGAACGATACCCTAAGTAACTTACTTAAACACTGAAATCAAGGTTAGTGTTTCTCAGATAAGTCTTTCAGTTTGAGAGTTTCACAGTATGACATTGTTAAAACAAATACTGTGTTTTACCTGAAGTTTGGCCTGCAAAATGCACTCTCATTAAATGCCAGCACTTTCTGATCATAAATGAATTGTGTGAGGTGGAGAAATCAATCAGTATAAAGCCAAATGTGTGACTTGGAAAAGAGGCTAAAATTTAGGTGAGATACATATACATATATATTCTTTATGCAGTTTTGTAAAAGTTCATGTTTCTGTATTTGTAAAATTCAGAATTCTTATGGTCAGATACATGCACATTTACAGGTTTTTCATTTAAATATTTACACATGCATGTTTTTTTCTTTGTTCTCCATTTGGTAAATGTATTTGTTCCTGTATAAGAATGTAAATGTTCTGTATGAGCCAGCATAAACATTCCGTCATTCTGTCTGAAGATCAATATAGTCAGGCATACCATTATTGGAATCTCTCCCTCACTTTGGTAGCAGTTGGTGTGAAATATTACTTATGCCCTTTATTAATCGATCCTTTATCTTGCCTTGGACGTACCAGTGACCAAGTGAGGTCATCTGTCCATTGTCTGGTTGTGTCGCAGCCTTTTTCCTGTCTGCTACAGCCAATCAATTCGTCTTTGTCATCCACAGATTAACGGTTTCCATGGAAATGGCAAATATGATTCAGAATTACTGTAAGTGTAAAACAGTGTGCAGATGTTCCTGCCAGGCCCTGGCCCAGAATGTCTACACCTCATTAGGAGAGCACATGGACGTGGTAGTCAGTCTGCTCAAGCAGTCGCGCGTGCAAGCGGCTCTAGAGTATGCCAGCAAACAGGCATCCTTCACACACATTGATTACCTGAAGCTACTGCAGGCTTGTCCCACACAACAGGTAGCTCAGGCTCTGGTCGATCCAGGGAGGCAACTCTTGCCATTGGGTATGGTCATCAGGGTTCTACTGGACACAAGCTATGAGGAAAGCAAAGGGCTACAACTCTTGGTGGATTTACACTCAAACTCCACAGGTGAGTTGTTGAACACTGAGTTTTATACATTGCCTTGGTTTTGAATACATGTATGTCTGTATGTGTGTGTGTGTGTGCTTGGGTTTTTACGCTGTACTCAACAATTTTTCAGTCATATGAACAAGGAATCCATAGAATTTAGACATGCTGTGTCTCCTTGAGGCAGGGCTAGTCCTTATCACTAAAGTGCTGCCGCCACCGAAGACACCAGCCATGACACTACCCAGTCACACTATGTTGACACCCCACCCAGTCACATTATACTGACGCCGGGCTGATCAGTCCTATTTCCTTGATCTAACCTCATTATTCTGAGCACCAAGCCAGGCAGCAACAAGTACCATTTTTTAAGTCTTTGGTATGACCTGACCCGGGATGATTCCAGATCTCCTGACCTCGAAGTGGACACTCTAACCACCAGGTCACCTTGGTGATCCCTTCGAGTTTGAAGATAAAATCATACTAACATATAGTGGGTCAGCAGTGGCCAGTTTTACACACGGCTTTGTTAAAACGAAGGATCTTCTTGCTTGATATGAACAATTCTCAAAACACACTACAGTGAAGTCAGGTCTCGCTGGTAAATAGCTTATGCAGAGTGTGTTGAATCATCATCAGATACATGTTTGTTCTCAAGGTCTAATTCAAAGTACAAAGTGAGTTATCATGCTTTTTATCTTGCAGATGGCAGTGCTAAGAGCCTGGTGGATGCTGTTTTGGCTGACAACCAGACCTCTAAGGCAGATTGGATGGTGATTGTGCAGCTGTTACAGGTGAATGGTTATCAGGAGACTGCTTTACAACTGGTGGCTGCAGTTACAGTACGAGATGTTGTACAGAAATCATTGACAGTAATACAGAATATGGACTGAAAAGGATGGAATTATTCTCTTATTCATGTGTTGACTTTAAAAATGGTGGCCTGCCTTATATACTCAGGAACAGGTGTGTAAAGTATTGCATGTATGCTGGAGTCAACCCATAACTGTGAGCATGAATTCAATGCATTGGATAACCATAAGCAGTCTGTCTGACAGTTGGTAGCCAAAAATCAGTGGAACAGAATTCTTGGCTTCATGTGCACTTTGGCAGAGGGGACATTCTTTAACAGTGACGTGTGTATGTCCTCAGAATTACATCCTGATCGACACATGTCCTTGTGTTTATTTGATAGGCTGCGTTGATTTAATGAAGTGTTATCATAGCGAAGCTACAAACATAATGTGTGTACATGGCTTTGGATTGACCATGTTTAATAAAAACCATCTGAAGTGAAGTCGGGTACAAAGCTTGTTGGTGTGTACAGAATAAACTTATCATTCCAGTTACAAAATCCATGAGTTGTCTTGGTGCTGGATACATACTAGCCCACATGTTAATACAGGTGTTTGGGAGCATGCTGTGGCCCAATGGTTGAAGCGCTTGCCTTGAATCCCGAGGACAACAAGCAGTTGAAGGTACTCACATGGCTGTCTGCTAAGTGTAACATTGGTTGAAGAGTACTTGTCTTCCATCAATATGGTGCACACATACCTGCACTTAACATACAAGAAAGTTTGTCGGTAACTTGCCAAGGGTCGGTGGTTTACCCCAAGCATTGTCCTTTTGTCCACCCATAAAACTGACCATCATCATATAAATGAAATATTTTGAGTATGGCGATTAATAACAAGCAAATAAATAAATAAAACTCTGTCGTTGGTAAGGATGAGTGATGCTGTTCTGGATAAATTTGACAATTGCTCATTTCCCAGGATTATATTTGTTGTGTTTGAAATAGCTTGCCAGGTACTTGTTGTATTCTTTCACATGTAGGAATGTTTGTGAATGACTTGCCAAAGGTCGGTGGTTTACCCCAGGCACTGGGGTTTCCACACCCATAAAACTGACTGCCATCATATTAGTGGAAGCGTGTTGAGTATGGTGTTAAATAACAATCATATACATAAATAAGTCAATATTGGGCCTGACCTGTGAGAAGGAGTCAAGTTACAGCGCCAAACCACGGAAGTAACAGGATTGCCGAGTTTGAAGTGTTGGGTATGACCAGACTTGGTACAACGTGTAAGTGAACAGAAACAATCAGACGGACACTGTATGATTGACAGGGTGGCATGACATGCAATACATTGATATGGAACTCCATATTCCAAGGATGCTGGGCATCAGATTGGCACAGCTGATTTTTTCCCATGTAGTGATGGTGATTAGCATGGCTTTATACTTCCAGAAAACAAGGTATGACCATTCATTGTGGCACACAAACAAATTACTTTAACATCAATCAAATAAATCAGTTTTTACTCTAAGCACCCACATAATCAGGCAAGACAGTAGCCAACAAGCCCAGGAAACAAGACCAGTGTGAACTCATTACACATTCGTGTATCAAATCAGGTCTGCATGCAGAGCAAGTCTCCTGAGGATTTCCCGTTAGTCTACCATCTAATGGTAGATGATCACACACACTACATCAATAGATCCCAACCCACCAGGGTCACCCTGCCATATCACCATGGCTGGTGATATATTATTAGAGATCTAGTGATAAACCAGAATTTTCACAATACAGATTTGCACTCACCTAGATGTGTACTAAGATAAAACAAACAACATGTGTCTGTGTTCCAGGTCATATTGATCCCTGCATAAATAGAACCACACTCTTCATATGCATGTAAGTTTATACAGATGGCAAAATTTCCTACATTTGTAAACTAAGACTGAGTCTTGTAATACAGTTGTTCCGACACCGGAAAATGATTTTTCCTGAGATCAAAAGGATACTATCGGCACGCCAATCAGTATTGGCTGTGTTAATTTCACAGCCAATTATACATGTATACCACTTTATGTGTCCACATGTAGTTTATTGACATTCAGGTTAATGCTGAAGCCAGACAAACTGGTGGATGATTTAATAGACAACAGAATTTATATTGAAAAATTTATTTATTTATTTATTTATTTGGTTGTTTTTTTTTTTTTTATTTTTATTCGTTTTATGCTCTACTTAAGAATATTGCCAGCATTATGGTGAGAGGAAACCAAGCAGAGCCCGGGCAAAACCCAGTGCCATCCGCATTTGCTGGTAGACTTTCCCACATATATCAACCAATGGAAAGGGAAACTGATCAATAATTACACAAGGTTTCACATTTGATAGTAAATGAATGAGGGTTGTATATACATCACCCCCAAGACAAGTAAATCTATTCAACTGGATTTTGTATTTTACGAGAAACTTATAGCCGATATTAGCCTAATGTTGGCCGATAGCCGATATTAGCCTAATGACTTCGGCAGGGTATGAAGAAAGGAGAAGTAGTAATTATATATACACACAGGGAAATGAGGGTGGTAGAAATTACCCATTGGTCTTTCAGTGGAGAATTTTCATTGGATTAAATTGCTTCTGAGTTTTCATCAAGGTTGTGTCCCTGAATAACCTATATTTCTTTTTTCTTTATGCAATACCCAAACGAAAACATTAAGCTCACGTCGCAATTTCTCTTATAAAGTAGATTTCATAGTGCTTAGACCATTATTATTGATTTATTTCATTGACATACTCCCTAACATAAAAATGATCAGATTTATGGCCAGAGGCTACCAGATCAAGCCATGCAACGAGTAGCCAGCTAGGGCTGGATTTGAACACACAACCTCCTTGGTCAAGGGTTTGTGCTCCCCAAGTAGGCCGTGACAAGCAAGGGCATGATTATTGATTAGCCACATTACCATTCCAGACAGGTGGCCAAGATGGCGCCCAGAGAGGGGAATATCCAGACCTTTGCCCTTCACCAGGATCTGTCACTTTTAATGGACAGTTTGAGCAGATTGGTTTCCCACTTGTTGGCTTATATTTGATGGGGTATAGATTCAGGAAAAAGACAAAAATGTTTTCCTCAAGCCGCCATCGTACCCGCCTATGTGAAAAGCTATGGTTTATATCTCATTAGGACAATTATGAGATTACTGCCAGATGCAATAAAATCATGGCCATGACTGGCACTGGATCAACAATTACCAAGACCACTGACCTGCACCAATGAGATTGCTTCGAGGAAGGATCCCATATTTGACGGGATACCTAGTCAAGCAAAATGGCAATTTAGGGTTCAGTGCTCTTGCAATGCAAGAGTACTAGTTCTGCCACTACTTTTGCCACAGAAGTTCATAGCAAAAGACAGGAATGAACAATAAACTACACAGCTTAATCCTAACTCACTTTAATCAAGACTTGACTGATTTGGCTTGGTTTTCGCTTACATCAGGGTTGCCAGAGAGATTTTAAACAAATTCCAGATCATTTTTCGTGACCAAATCTGACAATTATTCATGACTTCAACATTTACTGTATGGACTGACATGTGGCTTCTGTGTAGCATAATGACCCTGGAATCTCTCACCAAATTCAAGTCCAGCATCTTTTCAGTCGTATGTGGAAATGTCTGCTGGCAACCTGTGACTGGACCTGGGCTTCCCCTTGGCTCTGTCCGATTTCCTACCGGCATAATATCCTGGCTATCATCGTATAAGAGACATATTGTTCAGTGCGGCGTAAAACACTAATCAAACAAGATGAATAAAAAAAATGTGGGTTGTCAATATCTGAAGATTTGTATTGCACTATTAAACAAAGTAGATCACTGTTTCACGGTCAAACTAGAATACTGAAGCAAACAAAATCAAAAGCAACCACTCATTTGATTAATTTCTTTATATGACTGGTCTTTTATGCCATTCTCATTACTTCACTTGGTCGACACCAGTTGCATTAAGGTGAGAGGAAACCAGGAAGAGCTCAGGGAAAACCCATAACCATCCCACGAGTTTCCCACTTTCCAGGGATGGACATGCAATAATACTAAACTTAGTATGTGTACTCTGCACTCAAGAATATTTGACTTATATGATGGCGACTAACATTATGGTGGGAGGAAACCTGGCAGAGCCTCTAGGGAAACCACGGCCATCTGCAGATCTTCCCAAATTTGGCCGGAGAGGAAGCCACTGAAGAACTGGATTTGAACACTTGAACACTGAGTCTGATAGTCGCAACAGACCAGCATCTTAGTTTTTATGAGCATGTGGATTCCCATGGAAAGAATTAAAGTTGTTCCATTGAAAGATAGATACATTCATGTAAAATGTGACACTAACTTCAACAGAAGAGAGTGAGAAATGTTACAGCAGGTCAGTATTCACTGGTCTTACAAGATGGCATGTACTAATGAGGGGCTTGCTGTCATCTGCATAATAATAAACTGACCATCACAACATCCTGACTGTGTACAATAGTGTAACCTTTGACTAGTACATCTAGATGGACTCGGGGTGTTATTTTAAAATTCTGACACTGCACATCTAGGTGAACTAACCACTGTCCAACTACTCTGCTCAAAAGAAAAAAAAAGACACCATACATCAAAAGATAGATGATGAAACATAACATACGCATGAGATGCAAAAAAAATGTTTTTGGTTCTCCTAAAGTTTATTCACTGTTTCCTTTTTTTTCAGCAAAGGATACAAAATACAAACACCTCAAAATACATATCTAGTAAATATCCTAATTGTTTAAACTTGTACTTTGTGAATTAAATCCACATTTTATTTTCCTGCATCTTTGCACTATCAGTGTGATTGAAGAATACTGCCCCAGCAGTGGCACACACACAGTAATGACATGATGACATGATGATTACCAGTAAAATGCAAACGTAATCATATTTAAGTTAGTCAAAACACTCAGAAGACAATCACAGGAGTATTGTCACAAATATTTATTAGTCAGCTAGAAACATATATATAAACATGTAAAATGTTCATCTTGTTTCAGATCAGTCTATGCAAAATCCATGCACATGTATTTGGGATACCAGCCCTATTAGTCTCAATACCACTGTCAACCTCATCCTGCTCAATCACATCTAAAATCAATAGCCCCATTAAATCATCTCTAAGTGTCACCTGGATTCTGATCTGCAAAAAACATTAAGAAAGTATGATGTCGACAGGAGTGGCAGACAATTCACTCAGATGTTACTTTGAAAATCAGACGTCTTTAAATATATTTAAAATGTACATGAAGCACTCCTTTCACACACAAACAATTTGTATCTAGTATTCATTATCAGCAAGTCATAAATAAAAGCCATTCTAACATTTTTTTCTGCATGTACAGGAAACTATTGTTTGTAATAACAGATCAGTTGTTCACAAGTCGGATGTTCAGTTCAATCTTACTGACATGAGACCATTTTAACTATGAAGAGTACACAGTCAGCCCAAGTGCAGCATGCACGGAGAACTCAGAAAACTTCAACTCCCACTATAACCCATCACACAATGTTGAAGATTCTGTTTAGTTTTACCTAATATAAAACTTGAAGAATGCCCTTGGCATCTTCATTCCATGCACTACCGGTGCAAAATAATACTTTATTGACCATATTCTAATGTCTCAGTGGGACTCATATCACTTTGAGCCAACTGAACACAAATATCTACAAACTACCAAAATATGAACTTGTCTTCTAGGTTAATATACTTTATTTAATGCATGTAATCACTTTTCAATTAGTCTAAAGCTATACCCACTGATCTGCTGACATCTTTTGCTCCATGTCAGCATCTCGCCGAGCTTTTAAAACTTTGGTTAATTCTATCTGGTCCTGCAGCATCTTCAGGTTCTGAATTTTACTTGTCTGTTGTCTTTCTAAGTCTCTCACCACACCTTCATGTAATTTCTGAAACACAACCAAAACAATAAAATATTTCTCACTGTGGGCTAATGTTGTACTCAGAATATTTCACTAAGATGATGACGGACAGTTTATGGGTGAAGGAAAACACCAGTCTTTGGCAGGTAACTGGCACACTTTAGATCACCTGATGCCCCCAATTCCACAATTCAACTAATCACCATGTTTGACAGACAAATGACAATGCGATGGATTTTTCACCATATTCATAATGACTTGCCCTTCATGTGAATGAGAGTTACATGGACTTGAACTTGTCGGCATGAATTTGTCAGCAAGAACTTCTGAAAAGGAATATTGTGAAGTACTCTGTCTCATTTAATGCTGTAAATCTTCAACATATATGAAAGCTGAATTCATGGATGCATCGATTAGGAAAATGATGCTGAAAATGATCTTTTTGTGTGATTAAAGATGCCAGCTTCATGAAACTGCACAAAGTATTTCTGTACACCGCATAGTTCTGTCAGAATGTTTCAAAATATTGGTAGCAGATGTGGTTGAAAGGTTGAAGAATTAGGGTACCCGCAATGTACAAAATGAAGGTAAATAAATCTTTGGATTCCTACAACTATTCTGTCAGTAGCTGGCTGCAGCAGTTTATATCAGAGTATACAAGTGCTAACCAATGAAGCAGCCACATTGGTCTTCCTACCTGAAGCTACCTGAACACCCCAAAATGGAGCAGGGGTATGCAATTTCACTTCTGAAACTTTTAACTTTAGAATTTAACTATTGTAGGCCTACTGTTGGTCACTCTAGATGTCAATAATAATGGTGGTCAGGCTCATTTCCATACAGGCTATAATGTGTATTGCATGCAACCCACTGCTGTATATCATACTGGTGAAGACAAGTCACCCCATCTTCATGAAATACAAGCAAACAGGCTCAATCGGAACAGCACTGACAACAGCTTTATGACACGACCTCAGCCACAAAAAAATGACAGATGTGTTAATCTCTAGTCCAAAGCTGGGACTGAACCAACTCCTTGTGTGTGATAGCCATTGAAAGAAAACCATATTAACCAGTCAACCTCAAGCTACCCACTTGAAAGCTATCATAATTGAAAATCAATATCAATAAACAATAGTTTACCTCAATGGAATAAAAAAACTTGGAATACACCTCTTACAAGCTAAGACAGATAAATGGTTCTCATCAAATGTTAATGAAGATGGGAATGCTCTTTCATTTTTGGGGGCGATTGTTGTTTCATGCCATACTCAATATTTTTTTTAGTTTATTTTAAAATGTGTGAGTTTTATCCCAACTACAGACCGTGCCAAGGACAAGAAATAGACAATTGGTCCTATGTCTTTAACATCAGTGGTTGAAACTTCAAACAATCTTGCAGTGCAAGCCTGTACAGAATAAAAATTTGCATTTATTAAGATTCGTAAGCCACTGTAAGTGGCTGTAAGATTTAGTTATTTATGATTGGCCCTTCTTGTTGTTAAAACAGATATTGTTGACTCGTTTGCTGCCAACGGCTAAAGTACATAACATTAGTAGTTCAGTTAATGTAAATGTTGTCTATTTTCAACAATTTCTGATATTTACCTGCCTATGAATTTAGTGAAAGTAGGCCTCAATGTGTAATTCATCTGAACTAACGTTGTTTGTAGTGGTCAAATGTTTCTCTTCCAGTTCTCACAAATTGGTAAATGTTTCTCTGCACATGTAACTCTTGCATCTCACATAGAGCTGTGTAGAGATATTCTTCACTCTGGGTCTTTGAAGGAAAGAGAGACCTGGGGCCGCAGACGGATGTGAGATATACAAAATAAAGCATTAATGTTACATTGGTGGGGCTATTGAAAACTGAGCCCCCAATCATGCTAGGACTAAATGTCTATTTTCAAAAGTTCTCACCTCCCGATCCACCTTTTGCTTGTAATGAACGTAACTAATCATTGAAATAGAGAATGCTACTGAGGCACCTAGAGCAATTTTAGACGTTGTAGACATTTCCAACTTTACATATTATCGATTTCTTTTACTGGTACCGATGCGGGCCGGAAAAGGTCGTCTGCTAGAAAAGTCGTTAGCGCTGAAAAATAACTCGCCATTGAGGAGTAGATATTCATACTCACCCAACGCCTTTGAAGCATATAAAAATACCAGTAAAATAATTTAAACCATTTAATCCAACATTCTTTTTTTGTATTTCACTTGTTTTGGGATTATATTTTAACCAATTACCGACATCGTTAGTTGTCAAGTGAAGAGAGGAAACTGTTTTGTGGTAACTACACAAGGTGCGCGGTAAGAAATTTGCAAAAATACTGTTGTTTCTTCTAGACATTATTTGTATTTAATGACAAAAATCCCGTGCAATATGAAATAACTGAGTCTGACCTAAAGCTATCTACCAGAAAATGTGCAAACTCCCAAATGTAGTAAATTAATAACGTTGTTGTTGCACCCTGTTGTGATCTGTACATGTCAGTTGACCATGGCCAGATCGTGTTTGAACGTGCCGGGTTTTCGCGGGGCCTTGTTCATGTCACACAAACTGGTTATGCTATAAAGTTCTTCTCACTTGACACCAGAGTTGGACAGATGGTAGCAAACTTTGGCCGTTGTCAACGAATGCCAGTAACATTACACTGTCATTCATTGTACATGGGTGTTTTTGTATGATTTATCTTTCTTCTGAATCAGTTTAGGTAGGTATCTATTTTGACACATATTATGAACATTTGTGGGTGCTTTAATCATTGCTCAGTGCTTGGGCCAAGGATGTGTATAAAATGGCTTGTTGCATGTAAATTACACTGTAACTCTAATGGACATGTCAAGGAAGATAAATTCTAAGACTGTCATAGCTGCAAACATGCAAGTTAATAACTCCGATTCAAGTGACACAGCCAGGAGAGTTATAATGGGAAATGTGTCATAGGATATTTTGCTCTGCCTCTGTGCTGACTTTTATTTTAGTTTGGTACCTTGCCTAAAACAAACTCTTTTGCAGTTCACGTGGACCGGCCTGTGCTTTCTTAACTCATCAAGTTGACTGCCATCATTCACATCAAATAAATAAAACAGTGCTGAAATTATGTTGTTGTTTTTTTCTGCCTTCAGAGGAACATTTGAGGTCTAGCATCTCTTTATGTTGCAAGATGACAGCCGGGTCTGTTGCCGTCCCTACCATAGTGCCACTTAGGCCACCCCTATCGGCAAAAAGTAAAACTTCGGTTGATTCAAACACAAAAATAGAACTGCGATCAGGTAAACCGACTGACTGTCCTGATGTCTATGTGTCACCATGTGTATATAACTTTCCACCTGTCAAGTCATTCAAGGTGTAAAAGCTTTGACTATGCAATTTGTAAATCATATTTTCTAAGTAGTGGTATATTTTCTTTAGCACCGTGAGATCACTTTTATGAAGGTTAATTGGATTGCTGTCATGTTGAAAATTGTTCTCATGAAGGACAGATGGCTATGTAATTAAATTTGATAATTTTTATTTATTTGTCATTTTCAGAAACACCAGACACAGATATTTACTACACAATCAATGGCTCAAAGCCAGAGCCGTTCCAGAAGATTGGCGAAAAATGTACACTTAAATATAGAGGTCCATTTACATTACCCGCAGGCAAGAGACCAGTGAAAGCTGTCGCGGTAACAAAGTAAGCATGTGTGTGATCTTAGAAATGCTCCTGACAAAAGATTGGGTCATCTTAAGTGGGATTTTGAACCTTATGTGTCTTTGTAAAAACAATTCCATGTACATATACATTCACATAAGTGTATTCTGCCAGGAACAAGGAGGCTGTCTTATCCCATCCCATTCCTTGGAACCAGTATTTTAAATCTCCATTTTAATTCAGTGGTGAAAATGATCTCTTTTTGATGATACATATTTTCTCCAGCAGTGACATCGTTAAAATTCAGCATTCACTGTATCAGATTTGTAATATATGATGTTGCAGAGATGGTGTACGAGAGAGCAATGTTGTCACCAAGGTGTTTGAGGTGGAATATGTGCCTGTAGAGCCACTCTTACCAGAGGATGATGGACTCTCATTTCAACATCAGATGGAGAAGGAACGACAAGAGGTATGCAGGACACTTTAATCTTTGGCAAAGATACTGTTGTGTAGTGAAATATATCAGGTTTATTTTCTTGATGAAACAACTGTAATTTCCATTTTTTTTTTTAACTTGAAGAAATAGGACTGTATTTGCCAGGTTGATATCCATATCGGCTTTTCTCTTTCTAAAGGAATTTGATATACAGTGCTCTGCTCTTATTGTTACTATTTTTGTAAGTATAAGGTTAACAATTGAAACCTTTTTTTATGGTACACCATTATAAAACCAACCTTCATAATTACAATACTTGAGTAATATTACCAGTTAGTGAGTGTCTCAAATTATCGAGAAACAGGATTGTAGCAATGAACATATATTTGTGTCTCAACAATGAGAATTGGACACATGCATGAATACTACTGTTCTATTTCTAGTTTTAGTGAGGTACAATTAATAACTTTATGAATGTGTATTTATCAATAGCTCGAGGTGAAGAGGGCTGCTAAGAACTACCTTTTGTCCTCCACAAAATCTGCCTGGATGGATTTACATAGAACAAGAGATGCAGATCACATAACAGGTATTAAATCTACACATAATTTTCCATGACGGTGGAGCAAAAGTTCAACACAGTTTAAGCTTTTGTCATGAGTTTTATGTGAAAATAAATGTTTATAGTGTTTCAGTTATACATGTTATTCTAGTTTCCCTTCAAACTTTTGCCCTGAGAGAATAACAAGAAACATGTGTATTTGAGTGACTAATCACTGTCATGATTTATGTCACCACTTTGTACAAAACATGTTCACAGTGAAATCTGCTAGAATGATTTGAAAACTTACAGCGAAAGGTAACATTTATTTGATATTCACATTCTTAAACAGCTTCTTAGACTTAGAGTACATCATTACAACATGGCTGAAATATTGCTGATGTGGCATTATCCCATAATCGATCGTTCATTTAAAGAGTGTGCCCTTTCATAGGTATCAAGTAAAGCTGGGTTGCAAAATTAGGTGGGTTTGACAATGTGCGATAATGGTTTACTAGAAATGCAACCACATAAGATATTGTACCTGTTTCACTACAGACCTGGATACTCGGAGATCAGATTTCCAAAAGATTGGCACAAACCGTTTCTCTACCTCTAGGATGGGAGGTAACACGGAGAGGAGTTTGGGATTTGATACAGAGGTAAGAGAGACATTTAAATTCAGTGGGATAGGAGGGGGTTATGGGCTTGCTGGCAGTGTGTTCTGAATAGTTCTCAGTACAGATATTAGCTCATGACCAGTGATTTCATTTCCTGGCCCAAGAGTCTGGCAATGTGCAGTTATCTCCCCTCTGGACTGTGTTACGTTTCCTTAACTCATAAATCTGACAGCTAAATATGATTTGATGAATGTGATGTGGCATACCAATCAGGTTTAATATGTGTGTTAAAACTTGTTTTTATGCGCAAACGCTTAAGAGATGTTTCAGTTAATTTTTTTTGGCGTCATTGTGAATTGAAATGCCTTCTTTCCAGCTTTGGACAAATGAAGCAACATGTACTCAGGAATTTTTCATTTGTACTATAGCGGCTTGAATTGTGAGTGGAGAATCAGCATTAGTGACGAACAACCGACTGACAAACTTTCTCACTTGTGAGGTCCAAACAAATGGTCTTTTACAAATGTTAGAAGGCACAAACTGTCATACATTCATGATGGGTAGCTATGCTACAATGATTCGAGGAACAGTGAGAGCTGGAGAATCTACAATATCCCTGTCCATGGACTGGATGTAAACCACATGTAGACAAAGCACTCTCATACATATGAGTAAAATCTAGCTTCTTCTCTGACCACCAACTTCTAAATGTTCTCAACTTTCTGTCTTTCCAGAGGAGTGCCATTGATTACATAAAAGATAGGAGATCTATGCCTGACAATTCTACTCAGTCTCTGCGCTTACATAGAGAAACTGACTTTTTAAAGTAAGTGTTGAATGATAAGGCCTGAAATTCATGTAAGGCAAAATCAAGCTGTAGGGAGAGTTTGGGGTTAACAGATAGACTCATGTTCACGTTATTCTATTTTGAAGAAAATTCACATGAAGATGAGGGATTTCACAGTATATGAATTATATCCCAGGTATATACAGGACCTGGATTAGGACAAAAGATGCATAGCACTGTGAAGACATAAACTGTAAAAAGAAAGCTTAGAGACATAGTCCTGTAGATTTATTTATTTAAACATTACCAGGCGTGGAAGTTCCACAGACATAGATATAAACCAATTGTAGTGATCAAGCAGTGGTTCATAAAGAGAAGTATTACTGTATTTTCAGGTGTGTATACTGCTTTGCTGACCGGCCGTCTGACCCATATGCCAGGTTCTGTCACGAGTGTGGAAACCCTGTGCCTCCAGTACCTCAGACAAGGGCCACTCCCCCAGAACCAGGGCAGGTAAGACTACAATGGCTGAAAATTGGTGTTATGTGACAAAGAATGTAGTAAGGTGCATCTACATTGCATCTACCCTGCCTGTCTTTGTGTAATGTAAAAAAAAAATGTCCCAAAATTAATTGCATCTTTGTTTACCCAAATCAAAGAAATCTTTGTTCATCTTGTATTGAGGATTATTGCAAAATAATGCATCAAATTATCAAAGGACCTTTCATTTGGTAATGTTGCTGGTTGGCATGATTGTGAACTAGAGATATGAGACTAGAGCTACTGTTGATTTACATACTTGTTTATTTCCAATTCTGACATCTTTAATGTGTATGTGCCTGTTTGGCTGTGTTACACAGATGGGCCTGTGCAGTTTCTGCCACTCCATGGTGCCGTTCAACACACGCAGCTGTGTAGTGTGTGAGGCACCCATCCCTGGGCAGAGTCCCCCTACCCCCACCCATAGACTCACAGAGAAGAAGGTGTGCACTCTGTGTGGAACTGCCAACCCCTCCAGCCTTAATTCCTGCCTCACGTGTGATGCACGCTTACCGAGTGGCTCCCTGATGAAGGTGAGAAGGGAGATCAGCTGCATCATTAACAAAATGACCATGTCTTTGCATGAGAGGCTATAGATAACTATACTAGTTACTTGCACCAAGAATGTTATGCTTTTGTTGGCTTTTATTTTGTCTGTCTGTCTGTGTAACAACTGTCCTGAAAAAGTTGGATGAAAGTTTAAGGATAAGGATTAGACCCTCATTTTTTTGTTTTTCTCTAGCTGGTGCTGTGGAAGAAGTTTGCATTCTCAGACTACCTTCTAGTTTAAAAAAAGAAATGCTTTACTGAAAATGTACATGTGAAGGAAAAATTCTTGCCTTTTACATGTAGATCAACCGACTTTGACACCCATCTTGTTATCTCATGTCCGGTTATTTTAGGTACCGGTATTATGGTGTATTATTATCCGATGTGTGGTTTGTTTGATCAGGGGGTGTACAGCGGCAAGTCTGCCCCTCCCTTGCCCAAATCAGAGGGCAAGCTTCTCCAGTGTACAAAATGTGGACGAGTTAATAATGGAGACTCACGATTCTGCGATTGGTGTGGTGCTAAGGTATGTCAGAAACTTTTTAATCACCAGAAATCTGGTGCTACGCTATGTATGATTTACATACTGTATGTATTTGGATATGCTCCTGGACTTACAATCCCACCAGACTTCATCAGATAATTGTAGATTTGGCCTTGCTCTGGAAATTCACAAAATTTTGTGCTCCTGACATATTTTTACAGTTTGTCCTTATCCCAGCTTATACAGAAAGTACCAGACGGAACCTTCTGATTGTACAGTAACCTTTGCTATAGTTATAGTTCGAAGTCATACCTCTAAACCTGTATCTTATACTCAGGTATATGCAATTGGTTATTCTCAATTTTGATGTGTGTTTTGACCACAGCCTGATCAGCCCGCCTCGAAATTAATCTGCTCCAAGTGTAGAGCCTCCAATCACCCGTATGCTAACTTCTGTGGATCCTGTGGGGTTAAGATTGAAGCTCCTATGAGGTAATGAACATAGGCTTTGAAAGCAGGCATTCTCTGTTATGATGCTGAAATCTTCAAAATGATTAATTGATATGAATGGACATGTTTGGGCTGTATACCTTTTTCTTCAGAAATCATGCATGCAGGTTCAATACATGAAATGTAGATAAAATGAAGGGTGAAGGAAGAATACACTACCATTTTCATCAATACATAGCTTTGTTTGATGTGTTAACTTTATGTTTTCTGTTTTTCTGCTTATTGTACAGTTTAATATTAGTTATTGTCTTATGTCATGATCTCAAGTTGCTATTCTTGACAATTGATGATTTATCACTTTGAGAAATGAGCTCTGTTCTCCACTCCCAGTTGTTCCTGTTGTGAAATTTATTCTACTTCTTCTTCAGAAATGGTTTCATATCATCCAGCATCGATGTGAGTATTTGGTATTTTTCAATAATGCTAACATTCAGATATTCATGATTTCAGGCATAAAGTCTTTGTCATGAAATAAGCATGCTGTTTCTTCAGGAAGAGGGGTTAGCTCTTACATCATCTCATCTGTTGTGGATCAACATTTATACACTTATAGACACCTGTTATTACACATGTATTTTGATATGTGAGACCGTTAAGGATTAGGAAGCTTTTACTTAATTTGTATCAAGGTGAAAATTAAGGAATCCCTCAGAGGAACCCATACAACTCCTAAAACTTCATGCTAAGATTATGTGATAATTTTTGTGTTTTTTGGTGTTTTTTTCAGGGTCAGGGGTCGCTACAACCTAAGTGGAAGCCGGTTACCCTGCCTATGGGAGGCAGCATCGCCTCCCGCCCCTCCTCCAGCGTGGCCACCCAGACTGTGGGGCTGTTCTACCCCTCCCAGACCGAGATCCTCAAGCACCAGCAGAAGGAGCAAGAGAGACAAGCCATTGTCAAAACCATGAGTGACAAGCAACCAGTCCTGACAGCAGTCAGCCCTGGCAGAGGTCAGTGACAAGCAACTAGTCCTGACAGCAGTCAGCCCTGGCAAAAGTCAGTGACAAGCAGCCAGTCCTGACAGCAGTCAGCCCTGGCAGAGGTCAGTGACAAGCAACTAGTCCTGACAGCAGTCAGCCCTGGCAGAGGTCAGTGACAAGCAACTAGTCCTGACAGTAGTCAGCCCTGGCAGAAGTCAGTGACAAGCAGCAAGTCCTGACAATAGTCAGCCCTGGCAGAGGTCAGTGACAAGCAGCCAGTCCTGACAGCAGTCAGCCCTGGCAGAGGTCAGTGACAAGCAACTAGTCCTGACAGCAGTCAGCCCTGGCAGAGGTCAGTGACAAGCAACTAGTCCTGACAGTAGTCAGCCCTGGCAGAAGTCAGTGACAAGCAGCCAGTCCTGACAATAGTCAGCCCTGGCAGAGGTCAGTGACAAGCAGCCAGTCCTGACAGCAGTCAGCCCTGACAGAGGTCAGTATGGAGCTTGTAAATGCTTTATAGTTGAAGAGCCTAGGTTAATTATGTCAGTTTTGCTAATTTCTCACAGGCTTGACTGACCACTGTCTATCAAAATAATATCTCCAATGTCAAGTGCCACTACAAACACTACATCAGCCAATTACATCACTTTAGATTTGTTGATGCCACCATTTTGTCCATTAAGGGAACAAATTTGGGAACACATTAACTAGGCATGGTTACTATGTTATGTCAATGTGTCAGTTTCGATGTCCATTTATTAAAAAAAATATTGGTTATGCACAAGAAGAAAGGAAGAGTTGAGGAATTGTTGATGGATACTTTGTCCTAAAGCAATACAAGGCTTTGGGGATGTTTCACATGGTTGAGTGTTGTGTAATATTTCAGGCAGACTCTGACAGGTTGCCTGAGAGGTGATGTTCGTACTTATGGTCTGTCCATAGATCAGTGAGACTCCAGGCATGTTTTAAGTCATGTAATTTAAATGGGCCATGCAATTATTTCTGTCTTATATTCAGAACTTTGACATGCTATTATTTCATCATTTTACATATCATTTTGATGTTTACAGGCTACTGGAGAAAACAGATGGATCATATCTGCCAGCACCTGAAGACCTATGCTGCTAATAATGCAGAGTTCAGGGCCTTGATTGGAGAGCCTCGCATGGGAAAGGTATGTAACACATGCTTGAAAATGAACAGCCTTTCGAAATGGAATGAACATCATTTCTTCTGGCCAGAATTTGTACTGTGTTCCTGTTGTTAAAGTGGTGCTTTTCAAGTAAAGCCTTTGAAGGCAAACTTTTATTCTAGATGTCCCTTACTAGCCAGGTTGTGTAATGAATTGTTCTTAAGGATTACTTTCTCCACATCAGTGAGGTCACATGTTCGAATCCAGCTCCTGCTGGTTTGACTGATGTTAAATGAGGAGGCTGGTCAAGTACTTAACAAAGTTCAGATATTTTACAAGCTTAAACCTTTTTGCCATTGAATCATATAAATAAAATATATCTCTCACCTATCCCCGGGCATAGACATTTGTACTACAAAGTAAATGTGACAACATTGGCTTTATCTTTCTAGCTTTTGTCCGTGGCTATTGATGAAGACAGTTATCAGCTTGGCATCACAGCCAACTTTGTGCTCCGTGGAGCCAGGGACCATCTTCCCGAGAGTAAATCCAGACTAGGCAGGGAAGACTACCTGGGCAGCGGAGACTATGACAGCTATTCTGAGAGAGATACAGGTAAGCTGGAGAACAGGTCTGGTGTATGAAGAATGGCAGAAATTCACATGATCTTGAAACACATAATCATGTATGCACAGAAATCAGTCTTTCAGTTTTGTAAAGTGTAATCTATATATTTAAAAAATTTGTTATTGTTTCATTATTACGACAGTAAAACGGAAGTATTCTAATTTTCCAGCTGATTTGCAAATTGTCTTGTTCAAATATCAACTCGAAATTCAAATTGAAGACTTTAAATAAATACTCAATACGTCCAAGTGAAAATGAACTATAACATACAATATAGAAAAAAATTTTATTGTACTATTACGGCACATGGAAATTTTCTAAGGTCAGGGGCCTTTCTCCTCACATGCAAGTAATCTTTGATATATGAGTTAGTTGACCTGCCATTTATCATTTGATTAAAATCTTTTGGTAAGATATATGATATTTGTAATACAAAGTGCTCACATTTGCCTGTTCTCATTGTTTTCAGCTAGTGAACCCACAACTCCAATGACATCTGCAAGATCAAGAAAAGGTGTGAAGAAAACCAAGAAACCCAAAAAGAAAGATGTGGAAAAACTAAATGTGAGCCACTGGTATATATATTTTACTCTGACAGATGTTTCATGGATGTATTTTGGTGACTGTATAATCCATAATACACAGTATGGTGATATAGGGCTTCAGTGTGTTTAAATCACATGTTAAAATTGTTTAAAGTGGTTAAGGTTGCCGTGTTTCTAATGTACGGTCTGATGGCCAGATTGACAGCACTTTACCCTAATGGGAAAGTCATAAAACTCATGGACGTCTGTAATGAGACGGTCCAAAGCTGTGTACACTTTTGTTCTTTCCTGTATTATGTAACAATTATTCATACATTTATCTCCGAGGTTTTAAGGAAAAGTAAAGACATGGATATGTTCTTCATTAGATGAACTAACCATGTGAGAAAAAAAGAAATTGTGTATTCCTATTACAGTTACATGTATATTGGCTAAATAGGGCAATGTCCCAAAATTAAAAGAATTCAGGCATCATTTCCAGGCCAGTTAATGTACGATTTGTACTGTTTGTGTTGCAGCCAGAAGACAGGAAGCTGTTGAAGGAGGTGGGTGTGGATGGTGAAGGTCAAGCCGCTGAGATACAGCACCTTATTGATGAGGTATGCCCAGCATATTATTTTGTATGATTTCAAAATGTCTACAGCAATCTCTGAAGTAAGTGTTAGAAAGCAAAGTTGTATTTCTACTGGAAAAGTGGCAAAATACTTTAGCAGTTGCAACTTATTCTTTGTCTCTCTCCAGATAGTTGGACAGTGGGAACACAAAATTCAGGGAATGGGTTGTTTCGAACAATTTAATAAAGCTGGGAAATAGACAATTTTGGGTTCAGTTTCAGACATATATGTCACCATGGTAGTTAGAATCAACTTAAGTCTGTGATAGCTTTATGGCACAAGGCATTCTGGATACTGTGAAATGTATAGCCAAATGACCACAAGCAGTCTTCAGTCAAAGCAAAAACAGACATGTTATTCAAACCCAACTGGCACTTCAGCTTTGCTATAAGCCTGGTTTGTTGTGGAGTACTACATGCCATTGTGCTCATGACTAGCGTATGTCTGTACTACTTTTATAGGGTGCTGATCCGTGTCTTGTAAATAAGGATGACCTCCCCTTACTTCATGTAGCTGTGAAGAATAAGCACGCTGAGGCTATTCCTGTGATTATTCAAGCGGGAGCCGAGGTCAACAAGAAAGGGCCACCGCCCATGTGAGTTATCTCCCCTTTTTGAAAGGCATAATGTATTGTTAGATTGACTTAACAAACACATGGTCCATGAAGATTTGTTGCATCCTGTAGCCTGGATATAAATACTCTTAACAATCCTTTCATGAGTATTGTTTTTGTTAGCTTCCAGCAGTGAGGTAGTTTTTACCAGTGAATGTGTTTCCAGGTTTGGCATTTTTCTCTACTCAGCTGTATCTAGCATTGAATGATGTTGTGATTGTAAATTGGTAGAATATTTTGAATAAATTCCTTTAGGAATTATTCTTAAAATGCTAATGGTCTGAACCTGTTTTTATTCTTAGTAAAGGCAACACGGCACTGCATGAAGCTGTCAGTCTTGGATCCTCTGGCCTGGATGTGATAGAAGCTCTGCTAGAGTAAGATTAATTAACTTTATTGATGATGTGTACTTTTTACATTGTCGAATATTTAATCAAAGTAAACTGGAAGATGTAAATTTTCAAGCTAAATTTGTCCCATGTGAATATTTCTGTGTATCAGACAAATATATGTTCTGTCCTGTAGCTCTCATTTGATAAGCCAGGAATAAAGTGATGAAAACAGCACAAGTGATCTATATTTAATATATTGCGCTCTTTATTGTGACAAGTAAAATTCAGTTTGCCTGAAGTTTTGAAATTACCTGTATGTCTCAGCCATCCATCATCTGTTAACAACGTATGAGATTCAAGCACAGCATTGTTGCACATAGACACATATCAGCCAAGGTTCCTGGCCATGCCATTAGAGGTGTAGAGCTCAGGATTACTTACTCTACCTCATTGATTACTGGGACTTCAGTGGTTAGGGCGCTAGTGCAGCGCAATGACCCAGGAGTCGTTCATCAATGCAGTCGCTGTGAGTTCAAGCCCAGCCCAGACTGGCTTCCTGTCTGTACATGAGAAGGTCCGCCAGTAACATTCAAATGGTCATGGGTTTCTCTTGAGCTCTGCCAAGTGCCTTCCCACCATACTGCCGGCCACCGTCGTATAAATGAAATATTCTTAGCTTTGGCATCAAAAACAAATGAAATCATTGATTACTTGTCTTTCTCAGGAATGGTGCCGATATTCAAAAGAAGAACGACCGAGGAGAATCGTCATATGACCTAGCAGCAAAGGGAAATTACGAAACTATTGTCAAGAAGTTTGCATCCGCATTGGGCCAGAGTCAACTTCAGAAGATGACCAAGCCGAAATATTAGCAGCCTTTATACATAAAACATACGTGTATACCTGCACAGCCATCGCTAGTTTTAGGTTATTTCCTACTTAGACTAAATAGTTCTCATGTATGTCAAACCTTACTAGGACAAACAATGTAGATGACAAAGACCCTATTAGGTGTCGGTATTACGTGTATCTCAGAAACAGAAACCAAAAGTGAAACTACCTACAACAATAAGCAGTGATGTGAACAAAGATACTTGTAAGTCAGTGCATGGATTTCTTTATAACCACTTTCTGGTTGGAATTAGTCTACATATAACACAAGAATGACCCCACATTGCTCAATATGGTACAATGATCTCAAGGAGTTAACCAGAACGACCTGCACTATACCTTAGGCTTGTGAACTTAATGATGTTATGGCAGAATCATTTATCCATGAATTATATTTTCTGTCTAATTTTATAAGTGTACATACATTGTGATGTAATTTTACAAGATTTTAGATGTTAATCTGTCCCAGACTTGATTACATACTGTAATGACAGTTTACTAAAAGTAGAGTAGGTCAAGGAATTGTGCTTTTAGATGGTGACAAATACATGTAGTCAGCCATCATTTTTCAATATATGTGAATTATAATTAATGTATATTTTCCTAGATGTTTTTGATTTTAAAACCTGTGCTTTGGGCATTACTTCACGTCTAGATCTGAATAGAATACTGCCACCTGCTTGGGGAAAGTTTGGTTATTGTATTTAACGCCAGGAGCATTAAATGGAGAAATGTATGATCTGTATTGTTCTGTGTATATCTGACAAAGTTAAGCACATAGAATAAGTTGTCTGTTAAGTGTAACATTTGTTCTTGTATAATTGCAACCATAACTACTGCATGTTGAATGCTGTCATGTTATGCAGAGGTTATCGGTAATATCACCTCTCAACACCGGCCGAACCTTTGAACACAGTTATTAAAGAATTACATGTATATGGATCTTCTATATAATGAAAAGGAACAAAAGGTTTATACAAGAAAACATACAGGCTTGATCAAACTTTGTATAAAATGTTGTTATTAGTAGTGAATATGTATTTCATGAATGAAGAAGATGATGTCTATTTTACTGGAGGTTCAAAAAATGATTGGTAACTCTTATGAAAAGTATAGAAACAGTAGTACAAGATACCTTGGTTGATATGTACATGTACTCTGTGTATTTGTATTACTTGTCTTGTTGAAGTACATTTACCTGGGCAAGGTTATTTTAGGCCAGTGATGGGACTTCAGAACAAAACACCAAGTGTTCTCAGGGAATGCCATTACCACCATGCTGTCGCCTTCCAAATAATTTTATAACCAAAGCGTTCAAGCAGATGAGGTGCAAAGATTTTTTTGGCATTAACATGGATATCATATCAAAAGTATCACCTTATTTATTCATGTATTTGATGTTTATACCTGTCTTGTACATATGCATTTACCTACATTGTTATAGGTATCTTTTTATGCTCTCCAGGTGTATCTTTTTCTGATGGACATAATTAGATGTAAGAAGTTAGTGACGTAACATCCAGTTGTTAGTTTACCTCTGCTATTGGTAGTTGATCGTTAATCTTGTAAATTCAAGGTGTGGAAATATCAGGAAGTTTTTTGGATTCTCCTGTTGCTTGTTATTGTTGCATTTTTCTGTACTGAGCCATCCACTACTGTTAAAAGTAACAGCCAGCATGTATTTACATTGTTAGTTTGAATAATGGAATAAATTATTGTGCCTAATCTCATTGATGTGTAGTCTTTTCAATCAGAACATGAAATAATACCGACTTCATTGGCGTGAAATAACTTCAGATGGTTTTATTTGATTCTGTGTTTTGTTCTTTACTATTTCATTACCTCCACAAAAGAAGTTATATTTTGCCCACCGTTTCTTTGTCTTACAGCAATTCCGCAGAAATAGTTGGGCAGGGATTTAAATGAAATATTGTGCACAGATCTAACTTTGACTAAGGAACGATGCATTACATTTTGATGGTGGGCTGGATCACGATCTCCGTGAAAGAATTTATTCCATGTTTTTTCGCCTTTGGCTGAGTATTATCCCTTTGTCTGCAGTGCGGGAATTTGTGCGTATATCTCTGGTGGAGAACGGCATTTGGTAGATGGCAAGTATCTGACAAGCCTCCTTTTGCTAGGTATCTGATGAACCTCTTGTTTCCAGGTAGCCTAACTGATAATCCCGCCTTTATCAGGTATTTGACAAACCTTCTTTGTTAGATAGAACAGATATTTGGTCGATGGAGGAAATGAGTGCCTAGGGTAAACCATGCACCGAGGTTGAGCAAGGAACAGTTGGACTTTTCCCACGTGTACCGTACATATTTTCGTGCCATATAGGTAGAGGACAATTGTTCACAGTGGGATTAGACTGCGCAATCGGTCACCAGGGCCTCGAGAGAAAAAATAGTGGAATCGTGGTGAAATTCCCTATTCAAGGCCGGGATTAAACCTACAGCGCGATTCGCAGTCGTGCACCTTACCGATAAACCACATCCCCTTCCCTTTGTGGCATCTGATATTTGAAAGAAAAATGTCACAATTAAGTGAGCTAATGAATTTTATGAAAGTGTCCCATGTTCGATATATAGTCTACAGGCGTATTTTATTTGGACCTTTTGGATGAACGTAGTTTGAATTTTGTTGACATACTTTTTTTTTTGACAATATTTCACTGTCAACAAGAACATCTGGTTGAGCTCAGTACATTTTAATCTCTACGGCTGGCGCAATTCACGAACCCTTTTCAAACTATTGAATTATCCTCTTCCTTAAGGAATATCAATACGTCAAGTTCAGTAACTAATCCATATGTGTGTGTTTATGAATCGGTTGTAATGATAGAGCCTACGTATATCCTAAATGCCATATTCACCTGTACACCTCTCGCTAAGATCATAGATAGTGAGAAATGACCCTCTAATATATCTGAAATTGGGCTGTTGCCCTACAGCTATTTTCCGTAAAAACGAGGGAGTTCTCACACATGATCTAGGGTTTTCAGTGTTGAGTCTGCACAATGGGGGAATTGTTGGACACAACAGAATATTAAGATCAACCGATCCTACATCATTACTGCATAAAAACTTTTTTTTACAAGCCGTTAAATAAACGTTCTATTAGACTTGTCTAGTAGGTTGATTGTAAATGATGTCAGTCATACTATTGTGACAAAGATATGAGGCACATTTTATCCTTCTGGTTTCGATTGGCCTGAAAATAAGGTAGAACTGCAGGTCATATCTACGGAAGAAAGAAGTTTACCTGACAGGCATAAAAGGATATGGTAAATATTAGTTTGGAAATATAATGGCCTGTGAAAATGCCTATACCGTGTGTCCAAGTTGAACAGTGCACGTGACCTAGGTACTGAAATATTTAGCGTCATAATCAAGCCAAGACCAATCAAAATGACTACAGCACAGAGAGTAAAGCCAGAGCAGCGACGACATTGCGATAGTTGGCAAATGGTCACATCGGTGAAATCCAACCTCTTGTCAGTTTACCTCAGTTAGGGTTTTGTTCTAACTGTTTGTGTTAGTGTTTAAGAAGTCACAACTCACACGCCCTCTAGCACCATGGCTTAAGCATGACTAGGTAAAAAGATAGCAGCGATGTTGAATGCAATGTGCCAGACGTCATGCACTGGTCAAGGCGTTTAAAAATCAATCTACTTATACATCAGTACAAAGATTTCCCTTGGTGCGATCATAAAACTGACCACTGCGAAATCTTGAATATTTCTAAACCTCCTGCATGTAATCACCAGGCACAAGTGCCCACTGTCGGGGTAAACCGATAGTATATGTATGTGTGTGTTCTGTAATGCTCATCACCCAAGAAGTAGATCTACGATCTCCTTGGATTCTATAACACAGTATAATGAAGCATGTCCGGTGACCAATTCAGGCAAAAGCAATTGCGTATTAAACGTAAATTAAAATAAATTTCCATCTAAACTTCTGAGAATTGGCCACTCAAACGTCCACTTCTCCGCTTTAGTGTCGCCTAAAGCTAAATCTCTTTTGTGGGCTAGGCCTTTGCACTTTCACAGACCTACTGACATACAGTTTGTCGACGATCAATTGGTGATCCATTCAACGACTTCGGAAACGTGCCATGCATCCATGGATATACAGTCAGTGATCCTATCACAGTCTACGAAAATATATCATCATGGGACATGCAATAAATGATGTCATGAATGGCTCCAGAAATCACTAATTCCACATCTACGGATAGTATACATACATATATATATATATATATATATATATATATATATTTATATATATACATACACACATACACACACACACACACACACACACACACACACACACACACACACACATATATATATATATATATATACTCTCCGTGGATGTGGAATTAGTGATCCATCACAGGCTTCTAAAATGTATCATCATGGGACGTGCAATAAATTATGATCCCATGAATTCGGAAATATACCATCCCTGCATGGGCTACCAGTGATCCCATTCAAAAAAATTAGGAAATATATATACTATCTGTGTTTAAGCAGATTCATTTAACAACGAGATGGTTACGTTTTCGGCGGCGAAAAATCTGTAATCAATAAGACTGTCCAACAATCACGCGTTTATATTTTCGACTTTGTGCAAACGTTTTGTTGCCATCAGCTCCTGGCTTCTCGGAAGGACCATGCGTGGTTATATGGAATGGAACCTATGATCAACAACTTTGCCATGGTTGGAAACATATCGGACAAACCTGACGCGAAAGATGGGCATACGCTTTTTCTCGAATACAACCTCTGAATTCCTTCAAGAAACCCACATTCATATATACACATTTTTCCTGATTTTCGTATTCGTCAAACTTTATACACTCTTGTGCTTCATGTTTCCGTTATTTTGGTGTTATGGGAAACGGAGATCTTGATGATCATCCAAAAACTTTCCGTTTGCGTGCTTGAGCTTTGATGATAAACGATGACCCTATACCTTTGGGCTATTAATCATCATTATTCATATACGGACATGGACTGACCCGGGTTAAACACACACCACATGTCCTATATATATACACTTTACAAAACACATGTGTATACTTCACAAATAGAATGTATGAAGCCATGCATTGTACATACGTTGTATACATATGGCTGCAATTGAAAATTGACCAAGTCAAGGGCACAGAAGTGAATATCCACAGGTGCCAGATAGAACGGGTTCAAGTAATGTGCACGTATTTGCAATGGAGTTTAATGTTTAACAAGCCAGTTGGCACGGACAAACCGTTTCACTGACCCCATATATAGAGAGAGATATATGTGGATATACACCGAAGCACATCTGCTATCTGTTAATCTTATTTCCTCTCGAATGTGAGGAAGTCAGAATTGCTGGTATCCGTCTGATAACTTTGATTGATTGCATATTCTTCCGCTGTAATTGAATGATTGGGATGGACATCTCGTGATGGTCGAACTATTCTTGTCTGGTCTCCAACAAGATAAAATCTGTTACAATGTCAAGCAATGAGAAGGAAGAAGACATAAGGTAAAATGATCACATATATATAGTATGAGACAAATCAAATAAAGCATCACGATATTCTCATATACTACCTGGAGTCACACAAATAATGCAGGCAGGAAATATTTTGTTTTGCTTCAAGAATAAACCAGCCGTTTCACCCATGTTTTCATTAAGAGAGAGGCTATGTCTTCTTGCACGCGCACTCGCGATCATGTTAGATCTGTAACAAAGGAATTTCATGGTGTATAGCGGACATGTAGTGAAAGGTACATTTCAGGAGAAACCATTCTGTTGTTAGACATCCAAGATGGCCGGTAGGGGCCCGTTTTACGTCAAACGTATCTACCATGGCGACGTATCTCTACAGTATGTGTCATCATGGCAACTTCGTTTGGCATAACTTACACCCTGCTTTCAAAACGGGCCCCAGGGATCCGTCTGATGAAGGGGTTGTCACGATATGTCAAACGTAACTACCAACGCGACGAACCTCCACAATATGTGTCGTCATGACAGTTACGTTTGACATAACTTACACTCTCTTTGTAAGACAGGCCACAAGATGTAAGACACCGCCATAATGGTGGATGTACCAGAAACCTTAGACTCTGCAAACCATGACCCATGAGAGCAGGGGACTTTCTACATTCTCGATCCAATACCGAGATTGACCTTGGAAATTGGTAGTCACCCATCTTATCACTGATCTGTTTTTACATATGTTAGCTAGGGTGAACTCGTTATATGGCTGAATAGTCCGCGTGAAATTCGAATATCAGGAACTAAACGTGATAAGTTATAACTCTTCGCGACCAGACTCAGTCGGTTTCTAACAGATTGTTAATGCTTTCTAATTCATGTATACACGCGGCAAATTACATGTATAGTCTATCGACCTTGGAGGGGGGTTGCGGTAGTAAATCTAAAAAAAAAATATACCTCTTTCTCCATGATGGGACCACAGTTGCACAGACCATTGAAAAGAAACTATTTATTCCTATACATACAATTACATGTATGCTGTATAGCTGAAAAGATCAGACCAGATATCCCAAAAATTAGAAGAATTAGGGTAAAGTTTACTCCGTGACAGATATCAAATACTGCATGCATATATATACGCACTGATTACCGTCATGGGTAGAGTTATGCTTGAGATATTGAACCAGTCATTGATGGGGAGCTGTCTGTTCGTCTATTTATGCTCTCAATATTTACATCCAATTTTCTTGGTTTATGAAGATATTATTAATACAATTTGAGTATAATAGCCTTGGTATTTACCTAGTCACATGATAGAACAGGTCCCATTTTTTTTTCTTTAACTCTTCCGGTCCTCTCTAAACTTCTTCTGATAGACTGATTTACACTTTGTTTTATGTAAGTCCTGCAATCCCACTAGTATTTTCTTTGCATAATCTAATTTATGCAGATGTGCACTGCTCAATTTAACGAAATAGAAACTAAAACTGTGATTGTTACATTACCGCAAGTAATGACGGAACAAATATCTATTGATCACGAAGCCATAAATATATATGTATGTACACCGATCCGGTATATTATAGTACATATGGCGGAAAAGCACATTGCATAATAATTGGGGACAAGGAAAAGGACAAAACCAAGGGGAAACCCGGGATAAAATGTTCAGCATAATATATATACATATTAAGTATATACTGGAAGGCTAGTCGCAGCATACAAGTACATGTATAAAACCAATACCAGTACTGAGAAACTTAAACCCTTCAACTATCTGTATTATTTCCAGTTAAGTATAGATAATTAGTGGGTGATTCCAGCCAGGTGGTTAGCTGTATGTAAAGATATATTTTTGGTGAAGTCGGCCCTGTATGACTGTGTTTCTACCGATTCAATAATAACGATACAGAAAATGAAGTCATATAATTATATAGGGACTTCATAATAAAATTATGAACAGAGATGGATATATCTCTTTTATTTAGTTGTCCCGGATCTGTAGGCCTACCAACTGCCATCAGAATAAAATATTTTGACGACACGTCATAATACATGTGTATTGTTATGGTACTAAATGGTCCTGATATCCGACGAGGGAAATTTTGCTCATCTCTGGATATGGAGCTAGGTAAAGGATCAAAACTTTGATAAGAACTGTCCTGCCTGTTGAAAAAACGTACAGAACAAAACAACAAAGTGAACCATACAGGCCAACATATGCATATGTAAATCCGATGCATTTCCTAAAATTCCCTGCGAAACACAGGTCACATTAGCATATAAATGTCATATCTATACATGTACTAATGTATTTTTCACGTCAATTTATAATTGTTTTAGTTTTTCTTGACATGGTTTAACAAAGCGTGCTTTCATGCCCTTTTTCGCCACGAACTACACTTACTTAAACTTTCTTAATTTAAAGGCCATGCATATTTACCCAGTAATAGAGACAGTGTACATCTACTGGTCGGTGTGTGTCTGCATGGAGTGATTAAAATGACCACAGGCACGTGTCGCTTGTGCTGAACACAACACTTCAAGCCTCTGCTTATAATACCTGCTCTGATAGATAAATGTATAGATATGACTGTGTGAATACGTATGTATGTACAGTACTTGGGGTTGTTCTTAAAGGTGTGTACAGGAATGACCTCTGCGCATGGACACATTGACTGTGAAATCTGTGAAAACTTAAATTACTGTCTTTTATTAGTATCCAACAGGTGTGTCAGGCTTTCTAAGACCTGCCTTATTTTTTTTAACCCTATAAAATGTTTTATGCTGTTGTAAACCGCGAGTGTTTTTTTTTTTGGCACACCGGCAAAGCTTTGCATAGTGATACGCCATCCGAGCGCTTATCCCAAGAAATTCCAAACATACACTGTATTGTCTCCGAATACACTGCAGAATTTGTATCTCCTGCCTTCGCTGTTTGAGTGAATTTGGGGGTTCGTGTCAACTAGCCCTTGATCAGTGAGGTCGCAGGTTGGAGCCCGTTCCCGCGTTGCATGCATAGATAATCTCGATCATAAAACAGGTTTTTTTTTATGTATGAGAAATGTTGTCTACAAAAAGATTATTTAGCGTTCTGTAAAGAGTTGTTTCTATTAAAGAACACATGACTTCTGTTGAAGTTGATATTTATTCAGCTATACTTTATGTTCGTTGTTTTGGTTCGTTACGTATGTGACTGTCTTCAACTTCCTTCGGGAAATGTCGATAGTTTCGCCCTAGTAAAACCTTAAAAGTAGAGAACAAAATATCTTTAGCCAGTGACATATAAACGCGATGGAAAACAACGACCAAAAGGCGACAGGAACTGAATTATCAGCAGAAATCATGATTCAACAAGTATAAAACGATAAATTATATACTTCTGAACATGGAAATTACGTCTTATACGTTATATGTTGATTACAGGAAGTCTCAAACGATTCACCAAGCAAAAACCCAAATAAATAAATATCTATCTACCACCATCGTGAATCTACCTTGCACTCTAACATATCGTAATTTCTTGCTATAGAAACAAACTCTGTCATGCATAGATTCCCCGTGCATACTCGTTGAGAATCCTGCCGAGAGTGTCACTGAGGTTTTCTTTTGCGTGAAGCACGTGCAAGCCTCAAGCAGAAAACGTCTGGATATACAAGATCAAGAGATACTGACCTTGACTGGTCTTGGCAGGAGTGCGTGCATGTCGTTGGCCAAAAGGTGCATCTTTGTAGTTAACCAAACATATTTGAATGTAATCAGCTTTAAAATAGTTGCTGTTGTTTCTTTGCATTTTCATACAGCCTCCTCTGCATCCCTGGCTCCACGTAAAGAGCTTGTTTGGTTTTACGAAAGAATGCATATCACAGCAAATAGCATCCTATGATCTAAAAAGGCAGATCTGCATGGACTATTGGACAAAGTAACGATGAGTAAAAGGAAAACGTTTATATCATCCTAAAATATAAGACCCCGGATAAGTAGGCCGTTAGCTTCACGCCGAATTGTGGTCATTAAAAAAGTAATAATTATTTGGTTGGTGTTTTAAGCTGTACTAAAGAATATTTCACTTATACGACGGCGACCAGGTGGTGGGAGCAAACCGGGCAGAGCCCGGGGAAACCCACTGGTTGCTGGCAGACCTTCCCACGCATTGGTTGGAGGCTTATTGGTCATTACGCTGCGATAGCCCGCTAACCAACTGAACCATGGAGGCCCCCCAAAAGTAATAAATCCCCTTTTAAAAAAGTGTATTGTCTAATGACATAAGCTTCTGGATTCGAATGTTCCCATGCACTATAATATAGCATTCGTGTGTGTTCTGTAAACACATGGAGGTGTGTGTGGAGGGGGGGGGGGTAAGGTTATTTATACAAAAACGTGTGATAGCATGTTCATCGGATGAATATACAGTACTTATGCAATTTGCTGCTTCCTTGCTTGCAACACTAAAATCTGCCGCATTTGGTTTATAGACGAATTTATAGCCTATATAGATATGATTGTTGATTAACTTCAAACACAATATCAAACGCTGTCACATTCGAAACCCTAAAATAATCAAGCTAAGATACGACTAATGTAATATCTGTGTGCAAACGACTTCGTTTCGGCTCTCGACGGTTCAGTATTATATTATAAGGCACTAACCTGTGAAGGTCACAAGAAAGCATTTGACCAGTGAGGTCGCATGTCGAATCCAACTGTACGTCGACTTCTGCATGTCCGGTTTTCCTTTAAATATATGGCTATAAATCTTCACGCTTGACCACTGTCGATCGAAGAGATTCAGAAGTTTTATTTATGACTTGGCAGTCCATTCTATGTTCTTCTGTTTCCAATAAATTCCACATATATTTGTTTGTTTGAATGTGACTTCACGTCCTTTTCAGCTGTATTTCTACCATGCGTACGACGTTGTCTCGTTGCATAACATCCCGGTACTGTCTCATTGGAACGCCATGCTGATCCACCATGACGAATACATGCAGGTTATTCAGACCATCCTTACAAATTCTTGTTGGGGGAAATCTGGATCTACCAGTAGAAGAAGGGAATTCTTTTTCTTTTATCTTATGAAAAAGGTAGAGATTTTAAAATATTAATATGGAGAGAAAAATAAAAACTCTTATCAAAATACCAATAAAGATTTAATACAGTATAGAGCCCTTTTTTGGAGGACCAATCGGGTTACGCCTAACGATTATATTTTAAAAGGCCGCGTTTGTGCTTACTTTTTCTGACCGCCAAACCAGGGATAAACCAAGACTGCCATTTGTTTAGATTGGACCGGGGAATGAACCCGGGCTATCGATGGCGTACGATCTGTTCTCTCTAGGTCATTCTATAATCGTGTTTGTCCAAAGATTAACCATGGGATATTAGACAGCAATTAGTTCAAGTCACCCAGCATTGATTTTTTCAGATCAATGGCCGTTGTACAATAATTATGGCAAGGTGTTGGTTGGCACCAAGGCACCCTGATGTGTAAGTTTCGTCTATAGATACGGCCGAATGTCAGTTGGTTTGTCAGACACTAGAATAGCGTGCGGTGATTCCCTCACGGCTTTGATGGTTCTCAGGCTGTGTAAACTCAGTTTCAACTTCTTTTCATGAGTACACAATAATAAAGATGTATCTGTATCTATATGCATTATATACTGGAATCATCAATGTATATGCTTTGGGAGCGAACAGTTGCGTGTATACTGTATGTCACGAATGTCAAACCAACGCTGACTGACTGCGCGTTATGCTCATTTTGTGCAATGATAAGAAATTCTAGAATTGCTTATAAAATGAAATAAATAAATCAATTCACAAGTAAATTATAATTACTCGTACATCTCTCTCTTCTGTATCTATATACATGATATACTGGAATCATTCATGTATGGGATTTTGTAGCGAGCAGTTGCGTGCATACACTATGTCATGAAGGGGAAACCAACACTGGTTGATCACGTTTTGCTCATTTTATGCAATGATAAGAAACTCTAATTGCTTATAAACTGAGATAATATCAAAGGATTTGGTGAAAAGATTCGCCATCATGATCACATCTTCACGTGATCATTTATCGAGGACCGATCTAGTAGGCTATATGTCTTCATCATCATGCGTGAAACGGTGCATGTTTCTCAAAACCGGTGTCCTCTAAGCCTGCCAGTGGCATATATTTAACCCTGCACTAAATAAACACGCACGTATATTGGTGTATATATACAGTCTATCTAAAGAGACGGTGCCGTGCATAAATATATGGAATGCAAACGTCATTATAAACCCTGGAGATATATATCTGCACCGCATATAAATATATATAGTTGATGGATCTATGCGGTGTATATCGATATATATAATTTAAGCCTATACTACTGATAGCTCACCCTGATCTGTGAGTTCATGCGTTACCCATGACCCCTCGTTTACGCCGGTGTGCAAATAGGTGGTAGCGGAATATCACAATGCGTTTCAAAATTGCAGCTATTAATTTTATCTCCCCCCCCCCCATTCTAAACAGAAGCTTGTGTTCCATAGCTGTGGGATGTTTTTGTGATTATGTACATATACAGGTCTATATGCGACAGGTCTAAATGCAAGTTTGCCGTACAAGCCGATGACCTTCGTGCAGAGGTGTCAAATTTTAGTGATTCATAGTTCATGTAAACTTCACTATCTCTGCATGCATGCCTCGCGAAAACGTGCAAGGAAAACAACGATGGAAAAGTCATATTACCTTTGTTACATCATATAGGCTACGTGTTTAGTTCACCACATACACGTGTATATGGTGCCTCCTTGGCATGTATAGTGGTTAGAGTGCAATGACGCAAAGGAGCTTTTCAAGTCCATCTTTGGCTGGTTTCCTCTAGCGTCGTACATCAGGAAGTCTGTGATAATTAACCTCAGATAGTCTTGGATTATGCCTCGACGAATAAAGAAATAGATTAACAACAATACTATATACACTATATACTATATATAACCATACAACAATACTAAATATTCTTTTACCACATAAAACACCAATCAAATAAATCAATAAATTAAAAATCCCCTTGCTTTTTAGAATGAAAACTAACGTTTTAAATAAGACTTTGTGAATAACTGTAAATTACAAATAAACAAAAAAAGCACAGCGTGAGAGATCAAAGTATAGCAATGGAAATATTTAGCAAATTTTGGTAACTTCCACTGCAGCGTACATACCCCCACTCACCACCACCACCAAAAAAAAAATAATAAGCAAGAAGGAAAAAAAAAGTAAGGTTAATAAGGATGTAGGCCTGATCAAACTTTGCATTAATTATTTCTAGTTAGTTGTGATTGCAGCTAAGTGTTAAAATACAGCACCCGTTTAACCTTGCAGTTGCAGGAAATGGTGGAATAAAGTGGAAAAGACTTAAATCCTAAATCCTAGTTGACAACTGATGTCGATCTACACGTGTGTCAGATCTGGTCCGTGAGCCGTTTTGTGTGGACTGTGGTGGAGACTTTAATGTCCGTTTTATTATTCGCCGTGGTTTTTCGTCATGTCCGTGCGATGATAGTTATAAATACAAGGATGGGTCGTTGAAAGCGGAGACCCGGCATGACGCGGTATGTGTCGTGTTATGTATGCACCTGACATTCCTCGCGCTAACCTTTGAACTCAAGGAATCCTCTGACGAAAATAGCCGACTGGTTCCGGTTGTACCACGTGACACCACAACCTCCTCTCTCGATCTGCCGGCGGGGTGGAACCTGCTGCAAGCCGTTAACACAAATTTTACTTCTAACCTTGAGGATACCGACGGGTAGAGAAGCCCGAATCTTCCCAACATTGACCAGCGACTGGATTTGTACTAAGGGAGGTGGGAGACGGTTTCCAAAATGTCTGACGAACAATACAGCGATGGCTACATGGACGGTGAAGAAGAATGGGACAGGGAGGGACTGCTCGACCCTGCCTGGGAAAAGCAGCAGAAAAAGGTGGGATGCTTTTCCATTACTGTTCTGTCACACGCTTCATTGTGTTTTCCAACTCGAATGAATTATACCCTGTCCGTCCATGGAAAAACTGCTAGTCTGTGATGTTTTTAGTTTCAAGGTGAAATTGATGTAAGATTGACACGGTTCTAGAGGCCGGTTCACGCGGCAGCCATAGTGACACACGAGCCAAATATGGGCTCGCTCAAGAATCCCGAATAAAAGCCTGTCAGACGATTTCGGCCCCTTTGATCCCTATTACGATCGGGCACAAGAGATTTACCAGTGATTCTAGAAAAAAGTCTGGGCGTGAAGTACCTTTCGTCAGGTCGCCTGAGCAGCTTACAGAGACGGACAGAGAATTATCAATTTTGGGAAGCTGCTGTCTCGAGTATTATAATATAAAGCTGTTAAGTTAGAGATCCGGCGGACAGTTTCAATCTTTTTCACTAAATCCAGATGCTGTTTTCTGTGTAGATTTTTGCCGATTCACTGCTGTGTTGTATAACCAACATAACCGTTTTGCACTTTGTACACTGACTATAAATGCGGATGTCAGGGACAGTTTCATTAATGCTTCAAAGAGCATAATAAATGAAGTTTTAATTTGAGAAGTATACAGAGGACATAGATCTGCATGTACATTTTCCAATCCCAGACTTATTTTAATTTATATTATTCCTGTTATGTAAAATTTCACACTCCTTGATACTAAAGTGGCTTCCCACAGGTGTCCCACATTAAATTAATGACCTGTGGTATGAGATCAAATGTCGAAAATTTACATTGGCTTGTGGATAAAATTTGTATTTTGAAAACATAGTCCTGTAAAATCACCCCAACCTTTCAGCACTGTAGTAAGTGTTCTCCGGTACTGCTATTAATTAAGTGTCTGGGGTTGTGTTTTATGTGAACCATTATGCCAGAAAGGCCAAGCACGGTGTTATCAGTTTGCCCAACACCACAAGAATGGTACAGACCTTAACTAATGTAGTAACATGAACCTTCTCTTCTGCTGCGTCTGACCTAATTTTAGCTCCATCTCAGCTCAGCCAGTAGCCTTTCCAAGCCTGAAAAGCTGTCAGACTACTTCCGTGGTTACATACAATAGTCCTGGGCTGTGCTGAGCGATTTTTTTTTGTGTGTGTTGCTTTTGGCGGGCAAATTTCAAGATACAGGTTGCAAAAGCCCAGTGATTTGTCCTCACAAAGGTAGTTGACGGCTATAAAGCTAAGGCAGTGATTTGATCGGTGACTGGCCTGAAATGAACGTGGTGAAATCTACATGGACGAATGAACACATGTGTAGGATTACCGGTATGCCCAAAAATGGATAGACCACTCATACTGTGTGTTGCGGGGAAGCTGTGGGAGTGGAGGAGCTTTACCTACTGTACATACACATTCCCATCTGCCAGTGCACAACCCACTACAACTTGAGCACACATGTCTGCAATATTCTGCCTACTCCAACATAATCTTTGCTCTTTCCCTGACTCATGAAGTGAGCTTCTGAAATCTGCCTGTTAATAGAAATAAATCATTTGCTTTTGTGGCTTTTACCTACTTCAGATGATCCACGTAGATCAAAAGTGGGGTGTTTCATGTACGTGTATACAGGAGTTATCACACATTCATGCTAGAATTGCATAAAGCACTTAAGTACCTCCGATTTAAATATAAAGATATATGCTTCTGGAAAAATTATTTAAGATAATAAGTTTATATTTCATATATTTTTTTCTGATTCACTGTTGATTTAAGGTGTACTAAAAGTTTCAAGTACAAGTACACTGATTTGTTTAATGGCTTTACCGGTTACAAGCATGAGATTTCAACAGAAGATTCCAGTGTAAATGTATGAAAACCTGCAGTAAGCTTACAGTGTCACTGTGTACATATACATGTATGAACTCCTGGCTAACAACGCTGAGCAGTCAGTCAGCCACAGTTACAGCTATACAGCTGATGAATTAGATCGGCTGATTGGCTGTGTTAATGAAGACCTTAGCTGTGATATAGCTATCCTGATAGCCTCTCCTTGCTGGCGACCATTCTCACCAAGCTGTATGTGTCATTCAAGCTGTGTGATCATATCTCCAGTTGTCAGAATTAAAACAGGATACATATATATGCATCCCTGGGCTTGGTTAAACCTACTGTAAAAAACCTAAAATTAGGCCCCCTCCCCCTACCCCAAAATTCATTTTTAGAGGCAAATAAATATCCTAGAGAATTGTTTTTGGATCTGAACTTTCATTTCTGTGGTAGGAAATCATCCTACCTTTGAAACAAACTTCAAAACAGCTTTTTTCTATCAGTAGAACTCTCAGAATTGAGAAAAATGAGCAACTTAGTCATGGATGAAATTTTAGAACATTTAGGGTAGTTACACCACTACACTATGTCCCAGAGTTCATGCTTTCAGTGTGCACCTCAAACTTTCTACAGGAGCCAGAAGACTTAGAAATAAAAACCTTAATAGTTGATGCATAAAAATTTGTTGAGTTTTAATGAAATTGTTATGATTTAGTAAAATATTCTTGAATACGGTGTAAAACACCAATCAATTCAAATAAATATTATTATCATAAATGCTCTTTATTCATTAGAAAGTTGGTCATTTCAAAGGTTTTCTAATGGTGTTTGAAAACTGCACAGGTACTGATTTAAGGGAACAGGTGAGAAAAAAAAAATAAGTGGGTAACAAATTAGTAATGGAAAGATTTGTCTGGTAGTTATTCAGAGTTGGCCAGTTGTATTTTTGATGTGTCACGGTAATCCAGGGTTTATTTCACCTGAGTAGTGTTTCTGTGGCAGCACCGAATGTCATTTGGCTGTACGATTATGTCATGTGTGCAGTGAGCCTATTCTGTGATGACAAGACAGAAATTCCATAGAGGGTGCTCAGCATTAAGCCCCTTGTCTGTGTCACACACAGTCAGGACGAAAACCTGATGAAACAAAGCTTTGTACATAATTGACCTTGTCATTGTGTGACTGTGTAAACAGAGCGAAGATTGAAGGATATAGCAGCACAGGCTTTTTTTCATCAGTGGTTGAAGAGAAAAAAAACCTTGATCTGAATCGTATCATCATTGGGATTGTGAATGCTTAGGCAGTGATGTGAGAAGTTAGACATGTATGGTGGAGAAGTGAAACCCACTGGATACTTACTTGTAGCAGTTGTATGTAGAGGAAAAGTGCAATCATACTCGTCTGCTGTAATCAGCTATTGCTTAGTGTACAGCTTCCTGCTGGGGCAGACCAGCAGTTGGCATGGTGATTAGGCCACTTTGCATTGAGTATTGTTTTCATGTGAAATGCCCAGATAAAGCCCCTACGTGATTATTGTTAGTTGTAGATTGTCTCAAAATTACTGTTTCTATATAGTGTCCAAATACACGAGGAAACCAAAAAATGATTGCTGTGCATATAAAACAACAGGCTTAAATTTAAGACCTGAAAGTGATTTTCTCTGTATTATTGTTATTTTATGTGAACTACAACAGATGGTACTGGTGAAACCTTCTAATATGCCAGAGAAGGCAGTGTGAGGGAAATGTTTCCGTCACTAAGCAACCACAAGATTTATCTCACTGTGGGTATTTGCAAAGATAAGGATTGAAAAGATTTGTAAGAATTTTGCCACATGTTTTAATTTATAACTCTGTATCAGAGTAATTCATGATTGTTTACCTTACACAATAAATGGCCTGTTCAGACAGGCTTTTGTTGCAGAACCACTGAATGTTATGGAAGCATAATGTTTACATGCGTAACTAATATAAGTGTATAAATATAATTGCCATGAAAATAATTTTGACAAGTACTGAATACATAGACCTGAATCCCAAACATATGGCTTGAATATATGTATGTCTTAGGGCTCACGTATGAATTAAGTAGTCTACAATGAAACGACCCATTTTATAAGTATGTAATTATTATTTATAATGACATAAACGCAGGGATATTTAATCTCTGGCAAGCTTCGTATTCAATTACACAAACGAAGCAAAAATGTACTTTTATTCATTCATTGGATATGCACCAGTGGGATTTTACCTCTGGTGTACATGTACGTCATAATTTGGCCCATCTCAACAACCATACAACTGTTTAATCAGAAGATAAGTATATTAGAATGCAGAGTGAATAAATATTGGAGTTTAATAGTTTTGCATGTGCAGCATGAACAGAACATTATTGTGAAATGCAGGACACCCACTGTGGAAACGGACATGTTGCCATGTAAGCATCAACCACAGTTACACCTATATATACATGTTAATCAGACATCATAGGATAAATATACATGTAACTTCATTACTTGTCACATTTCGATGATTTATTAGTTTTAGACCTGTATGCATGTATACTCATCAAATGATGTGTTAAGGGTGTACATGTATACACTGGTTAATGCACATGGACATGTACGCTGTAAGACATTTTAGACAGTCTGAGAAAGTCTGCAGACACAGTCACACTCAATTATATTTTCACAACTCAGCCCGTTATCTAGGTCTGATCTAATTAGGGTTTATATCTGGACCTAGTTGACATGCAGTTATGCACCTCAGAAGACCAGGTGTGGAAAGCCTTACCTGTACATTAGAAAGATTTCAGGTGTCACTCAGGTGTGGAAATCAGAGTGAAGGCTATGATTGAAGGATACTATTCTATATATGTGCATGTACAATTGGCTAAGTGTGTTTGTGATAAGATCATATATCTACATGTATGTACATGTAACTAGAAAATGGATTCGTTAGTTCACAGTACATGTACATCACAGAATGTTACTTTTTTCAAATGTATTCAAATTACAGTGGGTTGAGAAACGTATAATTTGATAGAAACAGGCAAACCATAAATGTTTCTTGGTGTGTCCAACTGTTATGGCTTTTGTTTTCCTACATATGTATAACATGCACTGTTGAAAGATTCCTGCATCAAGGATGTAGGTGATCGTAGATTGTTGCATCGAGTTAGCTCAAGTTGATTTCATTGTTCTCTTGATGACTCTATGCCTGAACACATCACAGTGATTTTGGTGATTTCCTCCTTGTGGCTTATGTCTGGTTTGAAGACCGCATTAGAACACTTGCAGACAGGATCCCTGGGGAGCTCCAGATACTTTAGTAGGTGTGTAATGAGATTTACATGGCCCATTTGGAACGTTTGTCAGATGTTTTAGCTGGAATGTCTGTTAGTGACTTACACAGTACCTGAAATGGTTGCCAAAGAGCTTGCTGGAGGTACATGTAATATATCTTACCATCAAACCCCTAGGCTGGAAACAGAATAGTGGATGGGTTTTACCCTGCTCTCATGGAATTACATCTATGTGCACAAAAGTGTATGGACGTGTACCATGGTGATGTTTTGTCCACAAATATTGGTTGCCATAGAGGTTACGTACGGAAAAAATTCCGTCGATTTTGTGCTCAGAATACTCTATCAGCTTTGTGAAACAGATCCTGTGTTACATTTTGTTTTTATTCAGGCTGGAACAGTGTTTCAAAGTGAGAGCAATAAACTGATCATGTGCCAGTAAACATTTTACTTAACACGTATGCATGTGTATATTAAATTGTTACTGACTACATGTAGCTGCACTCTTTTGTCAAATAAAGGCTCCTTCATGGTGCAGGTCGATTGGACATAGTTGGTTGGCATGCAGTTCTAAGCTTTGTTATTCACCACTTTCTCCATGTTGCACAATTACTTGAGATGGATCACTATTTAGTCAGTGGTCGCTTGTTGCTGTGGAATATGAAGGGGAGTGCAGATAAGTGGTAGCTTCCTGAGCATGGTATGATGTGTAATAAATGAGCTAAGCCCAATTGAGATGACATCATGTGTGGATAAATTACTGTATTACCCAACAGCTTGGTCTCTGTAGTGGTTGGGGATATTTGCATTTTGATGGTTGAACAATAATTACCCATATTGGTGCTGAAAAAAAAAATATGTTCACCAGAACAATTAACAAGGACAGTATGTAGTTCGGCCATTTGCTGAAAGTAGCACAGCCTGTTGCTGGTAGATGGAGATCACATTCCAAGAATGTCAATGTGTGTGTCATACTCGGGCAAGTAGTGTTTTGTGTGGCCAGTATTTGAAATATGACACACGCAGGCTGTGGCAGATTGCACATGCACGTCTGTGTAATTACATGGATTAGGTACCCCTAGATAGATGTGTTCATAGACGCTCTCCACAACGATGTTGACCAAAATCAGAATTCTTATGGTTGCCTAGTGGATATCTGCAATTTTTATTTGTTTTTCTAAGCAAACAACAGTTCATTAAACAGGAAATACAGGCCTTCGCTTTTGTTTTTGAACAAGCAGGATACTGGGAGTGTGACTTGCACACCTACATTCATGTTCTCCCCAACTCTTGATTAGGTCAGTCGTGTGTTATGCCACACCGTTGTTTGAACAGTGTAAAAGCACAAGAGTTTGATAAAATGTCTCTAATTATTCAAACACCTGCAGATACTTTTGCCATGCCATTTTTGGCAGAAACTCACAAACTACATGTAGTCATGTGGTTGGGCCATGAGCTCTTCAGTGGGTGGAGGTAATGTTGCTCAGGTGTTTAATGTGTACATATATCCATGTTTTGATGCTCTCAGTGTCTTCTGCCTCAAGTTTGTTAACAGAGAACTCTGTGTACAGGTAAGTTGTGTGCACACAACCAATCCAGTGGTGTCAAGGGTGGCTGCAGAAATGGCCTTGTCATTCGCTAACAGATCACTGATATACATGTAATTATAGGTCCACAATATGGTGTGAGGCACAGAGCTTTTGCCTGTGTTTGTCTGAATATCATTGATTATACGATTGTGTGGAGTTCATTTTTGGATTAACAGGATTATATCTGTTGAGTTAAAAATCCATGGACATTGCTGTATCTGAATCCTGGTGTTCATTACTGTTGAAAGAACATGCTTCATATAGCTCTGGCCTGTACGTGTACACATAGTACATACATGTATACATGTTAATGTCTGATAAGGTTCTGTAGCTCATACATTTGGGTTTGGACCTGTCAGCATTCATAGACTTCATGGAACTTTGCCAAGTTAGTTTGCAATTGACATCCCGGATCATTAAGGGCGGTATTGTTGGTTACAATTGAATGGGCTGGAACGTTTGCTCTTCTAAGCAGCTTTGTGTTGAATGGCTGAAAAACCTTTGGATGACTTACATGTACATGTCTGTAAAACTGAACAAGACCAGGCCGACCTGGATGCTCACATCACACATATAAACGCGCTTTATATACATGTACAAACGTAGATGATTTCCCAAGAATCGTCCAACACATGTTCACATGTAGCTTTATATCCATTCTAACCAGCAGGCAGTTTTATCTATGTTCATTTGAAAATGCAAATCCAAAACTTTTGAGGAATATCTGATATGAAATATACATATACAATGTATTGCTAATCCATGGAAACTATGGACAAAATTTTAGGGACACTCTGAAGGGCACCATTAGGCTGCATGTTTATCAGGGATTGTTTGAAACCATTGGTGATTGTTACCAAATTTGACTCGGGCACGATCTGTTATTCAGTTCACATTGGTTTCAAGGGTACTATTAGGAAGGTGGTTGTGTGTTGGTGTAATGAGATGTGGATCCATGCCAGTCTGTTTTGTGGTGGCCTAATTCTGTCACTTAAGTCAGGTCGGCTTTGCCTGGGGTGCCAGGAGACATAAAGCTCTAGAAGAAAGAAGGCTGTGGTGTTGGGTGCTGTCTGGCTAGCCATTGCCAGTAAACTATCATTTAATCTGGCTATTGATTGCTCTCTCTTTCTGGCCCTCTCATATCAGGCTCTTAATGTGCCCAGGGTGAGGAGGTTACCCCAAGAAACGATTGCATGTCCTAATGGCTTCTGGGGTTTCTCATGAATTGGACATGGTCTATACATTGCAGTTCCATATAAATGAGCTTTAGCTGCATACAGTTATTAAAGCAGCAGTTCTTTGCTCAGAGATATGAAAGAAGTCTTACACCAATGTCAGAATAGTATTCAAAATTTGTGAGGGAGGTCTTTGTCATTATTTTGTGGTGTCACCTTCTGTGACAGCTTATGGCAAAAAATAAAATAATGAGTTCTGATGTTAGGGATGGAGGTAGATTGGTTGTTAAATGACTTCCTACTGGTTGACGGGAAACAAGGAATCTTTATGATTTACCTTGAACATTTTGGAGAAGACCGGAATATTTGTAGCTTGTCACAATTCACAAGGTCATAGATCCTGTAGATTGGTTTATTGGGATACTTAAGATCCAAGCCAACTCTTTATGCTGGCTTCTTTTTTAAGAAAAAAAACAGGGCGATGATAAAATACATGTTTTCAGGGCTCCTAGGTTAAAAAGACTATCAGAATTGAGGAGTCAGGCCGGATATGGCCCTAAAAGAGGAAAGGGTTGGCTTTTGTGTTGGAAGTAGGCCAGTGAAGGTCAGGTATTAGCCTGAAGGTATAAGGCTGCCTAGTGAATACCTGTTCACAAATGTGGCTGTGGGCTTGCTTTGGTGTTAATACACATGTTTAGGTTAATAGTGGCTATTTTCTAGGTGGGACCAAAGCCTGAGTAATCCGCCAAGAGGACACCACAAAAAAGAGATACTGTTTGCTTGTCTATAAAATAATTGAGACTTGACTCCTTTTAAGCCTTTGTGAATTGTTTGGTTTTGTGGTGTTTTAATGGGTGTTGGTAAATGTAATTGTGTGATGCCCAGGTTCATTTAATTTTTGTAATGGTGGTATGAATAAGTTTTGTGTTTGAGAATGTGTATGATACATGTACCATCTGCTCGCTGAGATGTTTAGAACACATACAGGCTTAGTCACTCCCTTAATGCATAGAGTCTGTAGTTCATCTCTTCCTAATGGCTAACTGTTTAATAGCAGGAATTATTTCCACTGCCTCCACCCACCCACACTCACAGACAATATCGAAGAAGAAAATCAGTTCAATTCAGAGCACTTTGGTCACACCACATACATGTACATGCATTACTGTCTACATTAGTCCCCATAGCCTGCCACAGAACTATCAATCACTCTGTTGCTTGTAATTGGAAAATCTCAGAACAATGCCCGTTATATAAAGTGTAACAGGATATTGTTATTGGTGAAAATCTGTATCATTAATAAGTTAACAGGAAAGGAGAGACGAAATGCATTAATACTTTTGTCATAGTGTAAATCTGCCTGATTATTTTGAGAGCAAAGCATGTACATCTATGCTATTAATGTTCTGTGTTACCTTTAAGTTAACACCTACACCTACATTTATGTACATGTCAAGGTAAAACAACACATCATCTGTCAGCAACATATGAAAGCTTGATGAACTGGTAAGTTTTGTCTCGTATTTCAGAATCCTTATCAGTACAGATCGATATGTGTACATTTGTCTTTCCGAGGTGTATTGTAACCAGACCTTGTCCAACCATTATAGCCTTATTTTGGCCATCAGCATTAAATTTGAACAGTGTGATAAAATTTAATTGTATGTCTCCTAGGGTTAAACAATGTCCAAGACAAATCACTGCATTATTGTGGATCCTGTGATTGTAGAAGTACATGTAGTGGTCAGGATGGACACTGTGGACAAATCTGTCGTTCTGTTTTAATGCCCATCCCATTGAACATAAAATTTGTTCCTGATCGTGTATATAACTGGCACATATTGATGTTATATTTATGCTTGAATAGCGCACCCTTATTTGTATCATATGCGATGTATTGTAGACTTTGTGTGTTGGTAAACACAGCGGTACTGTTAAATGCTTCAGTAGTTACCAGTAACTTCTGGGCTGCAAATGTACTCTGGAATGTGTTTATCACAACAGCATAGTGATCTGAGTTGTAATGCGATCATCTGGGAATCACCATGTACATGTATCTCTGTCTAGGTTTGACAGAGTTCACCTGAAGTCTCTGAAGTCGTCTATAGTCACACCTCACTCATCTTGTCAGGCCTATTCTGTAGTTTAGTATCTGCTGTCAGTAACCTTTTCACACAAATATGACCACGAATAATGCTCAGGTATGTACAATGTATGTTTATAGAAGCTGTGCATGTACATGTTTACCTCTGGCATCTAACCTTGTCAAGGCATATTGAAAAATATTAGAGGGATAGATACTAAATTAAGATAGATTTGTCCCAGAAATCAGTGCGAATCCTGATCAGCCGCTCATAAATTGTATATTAATTACATGTACATCTAAATAACTGTAATTTTGTCATGAGATATTCCAGCTATGGAATTGCAAACTGCTGGGATTACCTAAATAAATTTGTATACACACGTGTACATGGATCCTAAATGGAACATGTTTTTCATAATTTTCTTCTGCATGCAAGATGAGTGGTATAACCAGGGTTGCATTGAACATTATGCTATGCATCACTGTCACAGCTAAAGTAAGGTCAAGTTTTTGTCACACATACATGAACATTCCCATGTTTCTAGGTTAAACACTCTTGAACTTAGGTGGAACTGACAGTGAAAAAAAAAAAAGAGGCAAAAGGGCAAAGCAAAAGCAAAGAGAAAACTGTTGTTGACAAAGTGAACTTATGTAAAACCAGTTTTGTTCACACCCACATTGTAGTGTACAGCGCAGCGTGGCTGACTGTTCACTGTTTGAGGGTTGACAGGCGGTTCTGCCTTCTGCCGGATGGACTATATAAACACCGCCTTACAGACATGTGGCCTCAGCCTGCTGTGCATGCATGCACATTGTAGTTAACTTGTCCCTACATGTAGGTATGTGCATGTATATACTCCACAAGACTGGTTCACAGAGAGATTACTTTCACATTGCTGTCACAGCAGTTGCTGTACTATTAATGTCAATGCCATAACTCTGCCTGTGGATGGCTGAAAGCTAATTTCTTGGTAAAGCCTTCATGATCTGAAATTCACAAGTAAACACTCTGTTGACTTTATTTGATGTACAAAAAATTTTGAAAAAAAAAAATTTGAGAGAAGATATCAAACTGGTGACATCTGTTTTTATACTGAAAGAAATTGTGCAGAAGTATTTAACCTTTGCCAGTACACATTCACACATACATGTACATATACAAATGGGTACATGTTTCAGGTGGTTTAATTGCAGTGCTATTGTTCCTGCATGATACATACATGTGACTTTTTCAAAACAAATCTCCAGTTTGATAGACTTTAATGGTTACTGTTTTTAACTTCTGCAGTCAGTGTTTAAGAGTAAATTATCGAATAATCCCTGTGATACTGTCAGTATATGGTTTAAACCTAAAAGTAAAAACATACAGTGAAGATCTCTCTAACGCTAAAGAAATGTAATGCATGCATATCATATGTACACATGTACATGTCCTAACACTGTTGTTACGAATATGATTCCTGTGAATTGAGTCTATGGATGCTTGTACCAGCTTATATGACCTTTTGCCTTTGGGTCAACCAGTGACCTTTGCCCTTGGGCCAGTAAGTGACCTCAGTTGGTTTTGTGTCAACCACACCTGTATAAATGACCAGTGGCCTGAAGTAGACTGATGATTGTGTTTGACCAGTGTGGCTGGGGTACACAGGTGGGGGCAGGCTTCATACAAATGATTAGCAAAGCTAGAAAGGACAGATAGCTGTACATTCTGCTATTAGGCTTTTATCTATTTGATTGGGGTTTAATTCTGTACTCCAGAATGGCCAGCTGGGCAGAGCTGCGCTGTCCTTGATCAGGTGTCAGATGAACTTTCGCGGAGTCTATGAGCTGCAGCCAAATTATTCATGTACTAAAGGAATAAAGGAAAATGAAACATGAAAATGATCTCTAAAACAAAGGTTATATTCATAAGCCAAATGAAGAAAATTGTGACAAAATTGTTTTTTAATTTTCATTTTTGTGGTATATTTAATCCCTGTTAATTACACCCCTGTTTTATTCATATTTTCTGTCAGTGGGCAGATTTTTTCGGAAATGACGTCATCTATGAACTTTCTCGGAGCGCGGCATAAACCCCCACAGTGCCTCGAGCCCTGGTAGCTATAGTGACGAACCTGTGCATATATTCAATTGGCGCCATTTTGTTTTTTTGCAAGTAAACAATGTATTTATTCCTAGATATTTTACTCCGTTCAACAGTGGTTTGGTGTGGCATTTTTGGTTGTTCTAACAAGAGTGGGAAGGATTCAGGCGTCAGCTTCTTCCGATTTCCTTGTGATGTTACATTTAGACAGGAGTGAATAAGGAAAATGAAGTGAACCTACTTTTCGCCAAGTGACCACAGAAGAGTTTGCTCCGATTCTTTCACTCACTTGCTTTGAGCAAAGTTTGGCTGAAATGGCCCTGTTTGGATATCACCAGCCCAAAGCCTATTGCTACCCAATGCTATTCCATGGAGATCCTTGGGGAGAATACTTGGATTAAATAACAAGGAAAATGAATAGTAACCTGGGGGGTCGACATTGAAGAGACCGCAGTGTAGACCTATTTGGTCAGTTGCCCCCTCCCCCAGAGTGGTTTTACTTCTCCGTTGATGTCACCACTGCAGGCTACTTAATTTTTGGACTTACCCCTGTGGACTTAAGAAAACTGTACTTTAAAGCCATTTTTACCCCCCAAAAAGAAGGTTGAGAATGTTTTTTTTACTTGTAAATGTTTTCACACTTCGTACACTGCATATTGAGATATAAAATCAAACCTTTTCTTTTATCCTTTACAGTTGGTAAGTGTGTTTCCGTAAGTGGTGGATAACAATTGATGGGTCTTTTTGTAGTTTCACATTCATTGAAAACCCTCTTTTGTACTTTGGTTTCCTCCAACCATAAAACTGACTGCCATCGTAAGTGAAAAATTGTCGAGTATGGCATGAAACAACGAGCTAAGTAAATGTAAGTTCAGAATTTTTAGGTTTTAAAGGCAGTGCCTAAATTAGTACTTGGTTCTCTCTTTGCCTCTTTAGAAATAGTGGAAAGTGACCCTCTCACCCAGACTCCAGTAACAACTGTTGATTATTTGTGCAGTATACTGTAGTCCTGATGAAGTATACAGGTATTTGATTGACATGTGTAAATGAAGAGGAACTGACAAAATAATACAGGATAAACACTTCAGTCTAGACTTCAGAAATCAGGTGTGTACTTGTCCCATGTACAGGAGACAAGCGGTCATCACATATAGACACTTTATATCCATATACATGTGTACATCATCTGCTCAGCTCACATCAACCTTGAAGGGTTTATGGATTTGGTAGGTTTTAAGGATTTCCCATTGCTGGCCACTGTAGGAATTGACAGATAGAGGCACATATCTGGAGCCATTTTATTTGCAGAAATTGTTCAGGCTCCCAAACTGTTAGACACCCAAACTATTCAAGCTATTTTAAAACTAACAAGTAAATTGAACTCAAATATGATGATATACCTATAAAAAGTTAAGTTTTCATACAAATATCTGTCATTCACATACTTGAAAGCCCTCAGAAAGCAACATTGCGAGTTGAATTTTATAAACTATATTAGTGCACTGTAACGATGTATTTATGAAGTTGGGGATCAGAACCTACACTTTTTTTCTAGATATGGCCCTGATATATATACCTATCTGGTGGTGGTGGAATGAAGCAGGGCCTAGAGACCATTATCACCAATGTTAATAAACACAATTTCTTGTAAATGTCATTCAGGTTTTAATTCCACAAAGTGATATGATTTCCATGAAAAGTAAAGTTCAAAATGACATGATGTGACATCTCTCTTTGACCCTTCAATTGTTTGAGTTCAGTTTTGTTGACAGCAGTGGTTGTTCACTTTCTAACAACTTGTTTTGGCTTTGTTATCTGGCCTGTCATCACCTTTTTTTTTCTCATGGTGCAGCTTTCACCATGACAGATTTCGGCTTGTTTTCAGTACAACTATGGCAAATGCTGACTGTATCTTTCATCAAACAACTTTTGCATTCACTTCACTGGACATACATTTATATGTACAGCTGCAGTTGCCTCATGCCGTAATGTTTGGTCACATTTCAGCTTGTCTGAAAGTAAAAACAGTTGGGGGGGGGGGAGTCACTATACACATTAATGGTAAATACTGGAATCTGTGCAATTTAGCAGGTAACTGGCTTAAGGCTGTATAGGGGAAGTATGGTACTTGAATGCTTCAGTGCACAGAGCTCCCAGGCCTTCCAGTGCCAGTGATACATATAAATATAGATACACACCATAAATGTATAATGGATGACTTGGCTGTGTGAGGAGATGGAATCTGACTGGAGGCGACATGTGTACACCAGTAATGCAAGGTTGTTCCTCTTTACTAGAGCTTGTCATTCACATCAATTCATTCCCTGTACATGCACAGTGTACCTGTATACACGTAGGGGATAGCAGAATACTTGTTGTCAGTCTAATCCCCTAAAACAATGATACATATACACACATGTGCAGTACTGGTATTGACAAACCATAAATTATCTTTGAATTCAGTTACTTTTGTGCTTGGTATCAGTTTTTTATTTGTTATCCCAAATTTCAATATTATGGGTCTGATGGGACCTACAAGTTTATGCAAGTGATGACACACCCTTGTACACATTTGAGCAATGTTTTTTTTTTTTTTCTGTTTTTTCCCTACATCACCATGTTGAATAGAACATCTATGATACAATAATTTGAGCATACATCGACAACCCTTGATTGAACAAATGATATTCTGTATATTTGGCATATTCGACCTTCATAATTGAATTGGCCTAATTAAATATTGATGGGTCACATGGCAAGTGCTTTTTAATATTATTCAGGTCTCGACATGAGGCGATTGAACTGGCCGATCGCCTGTCACTCTTCTGAACGTTTGGGGATCCCCAGACACCTTTCCACATGGTGAGATCCCCTAGACTACAGAGGAGCTCTATGCATTGAATGCATAATTAAAAGAAGATAAGGCTAACTAGTTTTAGAAGTTTCAGGTAATGGAAGTAGGAGATCGATCGATCCCCATGACCACAGTACAGGTGATCATAATTTCGATCTCCTTTGTGAAAATCCAAGGGAATGATTTGTTGATCCCTTGGTACATCCTTACATCGAGGCCTGTTATTAAAGATCCATACGTGCACTAATGTTACAGAGAAAACAATCTGTGATAGGTGATTTAAAGAAAGAAAGAAAAACTAAAACAACATTCTTACATACGTTCATGGATACAGTGGTACATGTGTCTGGTATGAATTTCAGTTTACGGCTTATACAGTGTACATGTAGTTATGAGCTAAGCTGAACATGTGTGGGAAACAAAGACAACTTTGCAATACTTTTCGTAATTACAAAATGTCTGAGGCTCTGAAATGTGTTTGCACTCACTTGTCTACCCCACCCCCCACCTGGCTGTAAAGGTAATCCATTTAGAGCAGGTATCGATCATGTCAGGCGGACTGATAACCCAGGAAAACATTTGTCACCAAGTCGCTGTGCAACCGCAGAAAACAGACGCTTTGAATAGAAAGGGTTTTTTGTAACTATTCTCTACACATACAGTAGCAAAGTGCCTGCGTTCATTAACAGTTCTAGCGTGCTGCTACATCTGTCTATTCAAAACAGTACTCTGTGGATAGGCAAGAATTATATACATTTGATCATGAAGTATACTTGCGATGATTGTAAAGTATATATGCCGACACTTAGGGAAGAGTGGCACAGTTATGATCCATGGTAATGCAAAACCACTGAGGCTGCAAAGGGTCGTGAGTTTCCCCGAGGCTCCCTCCCCTGTTTCCTCCCCTCATAATGCTGACCTAGTCATGTAAGTGAAATATTCTTAAGTATGTCGTAAAACACAAATCATGTAAATAAATATATAATCTGGAGCCAGCTTGCTTAATATCTCATTCCTCAAATTCAAAAGTGAAATGGTCACTCAGCTGTCAGTATTGTGGCCGTAGAAGCTATGTGTGTGTTTACTGGATGGAGCTGTAGATGATAGCAACAAACACTGCTCACATGCTCAGTGTTCACGGAATTCCTGTAGCAGAAAGGAAATTTAACATTTGAGTAATGTGCATAGATTAATCATGGTGTTAACAGGTAGGTAAGAATCTGAGAAATTTGAGGAGGTAGTGGTCGTGTTATATGTAATAGCAACCCTCATGAAAGCTGAAAATGGGCTGGGACCTGGGAAGTTAGCTGGTGTATAATTAGCAGTCTCTGTTTGTTCAGATGTGTTAAAGGGAAGAGATACCTGCTAGAGTTGCTCCAGTGTAAATTGCCGTGGGCTAAATATCTAAACCAGTTCCTCCCCGTCCCCCCCTTTTTGTTCTTCTGGCAGTTTCCACACTATTGTTTGTACATGCACACACACACACTAGTACATTTAGTTTGTATTGTACATGGGGTACAGTATGTACAAAATCTCCCACCTATTCCATTTAAGAAAAACAATTTCTATGAAGGGTTATCTCTGGTATGTTTGTTCATGCCTGACTCTTTGTTTACTTTCAATGAAGTTTGTGTTTAACCTCACATTTTTCTTTCTTGTTGGATTTACGTGTTGTGGAACATTATGTCAGATTTCAGGAAATGTCATCATTTCCTGTAAATCTGAGCCTTCCGTAAATTTTTTACCCAAAAAAAAGAGAAAAAAAAGAAAAAAGGAAAGTAAGTGTACTGTTTACTCACGCTGAGTTCACTGACAAAGTTGACTGTCTTCACAAGCTGAGTTCAACCTGAGCATTAGCCCCATATTATTCGTAGATCGATTATTAGGATAGCAGTAAAATACCCAAATTCTTCAACCATTTCAAGCACTGCTGAAAGCAAAGTTTACATATTTTCATAGAGAACTGTAGGGTCTCGAGAAATAGTTCTTATGGTTTTACGAAGCTTACACCTTTGGTGGCTCAAAGAAATCATTTTTTGGCTTTATTTTTACAATAATAGTATGCATAAATTACCCTATAAAAACTACTGTAGAGATTGAAAAGGTTGAAGATTTATAGTAAGTGTGTTTACACTGATTTTTGATTTTGCTAAATGAATATTTTTTTTGAAATTTAGAAAACAAGACCTGGTGAATACATCCTGTTAGCATTACATTGTACATGTACAGTAAATGACTTTGCATGGGATTTAGTATAAACACTTGACTGGAGCACACTCCCATCATGACTCTACATGTGTATGTTAAATGCTTATGCTTTTACAAACATCTGACTGTTGCACCCATTTATATACTCTGTCATTTGCTTGGGCGCTGATAGTGTTAGCATGCTAATACATGATGCAAATATCAAACCTTTGAGTATTAACACCTGACCGGTGCTCTGTTCTGTTGAACACACCCTGTCATTTTCCTGAACACTGATAATGTTAGCAGTACATGTCTATATCACAGCTGTTGTTTGTCAGTTGAGTCATATACGTGTCTCTGCTACAAGCAACATCATACTCAGTCTCTAGAATTCATATCACTCAATCTCGAAAACAGCTATGGTATTTTTAGAATTGTCACCTTCACAGTGTTGCTTCACCATGAAGTGGCGGAGGGGTGGTGACTATATTTAGCTACCGTCTTTGACAGATCTGAGTTTGTGCTACCATGATACATATGATGTGCGTGGACTGACTCCAATTCTAAGATCATCATTGTAAGTTTTAACTTCAGTTCTGCGATCACCTGAATCACAAGCACCTTCAAATTTGTTCTTTCTACTTTGTATTGAAGTTTAGGGAATCACTGACTGAAATGGCTTGTTGTATGACATGTACATGTCTACATGTACCAAAAACCACTGTTGCAATTTACTTACTGTCTATACATGTATAACTATGCAATCGAGATGTAGTATTGGCATTCACATATACTAAGGCATACATCCGGTAGCCAGTATCCATGTATGCATGTGTCAAACTTAAGCAAGCTGAGTTTTAAGTGCTGGTATGGATAGATATATTCATTGGAGAGAGATCATATCATGGTAAATATATGGCATAGAAAATCTATTGTTTTCTGACAAGTGAATGTTAGCCCTTGGGTTTCTTGCCCCCATGTGTCCATGAGGCACATCATAGATATCAGCATAGTCAGCCCATGGTTTTGGTAATAATTTCAATTTCCAAGGGTGACTATGCTTTGTATGCATACAAATATGTGCATGTACATGGATGTAAATTACATGGTGTGATATAACTTGGAACTTGCTGTGTTTAATACATAATTTTATAAAAAGATAAAATGAAATGAGTGATACCGATGACATGTACATGGGGTGGGAAACCAGTGTGTACAGTGCATGGCCATTTGGATGTGTGGTATTCTTGTATTGTAAGGGTTTCCTGACGCAGTTAGGGTGAGCAGTCAAATTGCACACCTGCAAGACAGTAGTGCGACCTCATTCCCAAGTGGCTCATAGCTAAGTTAATATGCATGTTATTTTAGCCATTGACTTTCTGATCCAAATTAATATCGTGGAAACGAACCACACCAACTGGTATAAAAATAACCATACATGTGCATGTAGGTGACTTGGCCCGATTAGATTATATAAAAAAAGGATATTTGCATATTTATTAAATTCTGAATACAACCACATGTAGGTGTATGTATAGATGTTGCATTTAATTTTAGGTTTTTAATTTTTCTTCTTTTGAATGGTTCCTTGGTTTCAAAGGTGATAATCATTAGAACTTGCGTGTAAATGAACTTTTCGAAAGCAGAATCGTTTGATTGAAGAGTCCTTTGGTGTAGAAGGCGTGGTATTCTACACATACAACATTCAAATAAATGAAAACAGTTTTTGCAAAAAGCTACAGTAACAGGTGTTAATTCATATTCTTGACCAATATGATGGTGTACCTTGATGTCTGCCTTAATTAGATACCTCATCAGGTGTGCACAACACATACGCATACAAGTAGGGGGAGTAAAGGTACAGGAAAATACATGTATGATTGAGAGACAGACTGTCGTCAGTTGTCCAGGCATTTAGGGGCGCAATGGGCCTGATATAAGTACAAACATACATTGTTGGCCAACAGTGCTCAGGGTGGGAAGGGTTGTCCATACACAGCAGTTTCTGGCTGGCCACAGGAACCCGCTTAGCCAGGGCTAGTAAGGGCATGAAAAAGCCCCCCCAGCTCAAATGCACACTCATTCATCATAAATCCTGGGAATGCATTCAGTGTATCAAACACACCACAGGTCTTCCCAGTAGTTGTTCTATCCTGGGTAGCTTCTACGCACACCCTCCTTTGTACTGCATGTACATATCTACCTTACCATTATACCAGGTGCTGCCGCAGTCTGCATTGGTTCGTTGCATACAAGCGTGGCAGGCCAGTTATATCTCTCAGATAGTAATGTAGCCTGTAGAGTTCTCAGCAAGGATTCTACTAACTAGCTGACCTACTTACATGTAAATGCATAGTTGTTGACACAATCACGCAAATGTCATGCCAGGCATGGAGTCGTGCCGCGTGCGCACATGTGCTTGCTTTTCTGTAGTCGTATTTGTCGGGCAGGCTGCCTCCCATTGAAAAGTTGTAAAAGATTGTCACGAAAGTTTATATCATGCACATACAGTATAAAGGGATATCAGGCTCAGGGTACATGAAGGCGTGAAAATCATCATAGTGTTATTTAGAAACAGACAGCAATGTGCTTTCCATCATATGTGTACATACTTGGTCTGTGGAACGAAAAATACTGTTCATGGACTCTTCAAGACCATGGAAGACAAAGCTTGAAAGGAGTAAACTGAAAGGCTGTGTATTGGTTTGCTAACAGTGAATCATTTGAATCCTGTTATATATGTATGTGTATGCTTATGTAAGTTTGTAAGTGTCTTGGACGTGTTCCTAGACTAGTCGATACCGGTACATGTACAGTTTCATTTGACAAGAACTCCTACTGAAAGAAACACATTGTGCACAGTTTATATTGCGATTGATTGGGTGTACATTCCACGTACAAGATAATTGATTTGGTGTTCATAGCTTTATTAAAGTACAGGTACATGTGTAACTCAGAGCCAGGATGAACTCGTGTGTTTAGTTAGTGGTTGGCAGGAAATAGAATCTTTTTGCATTTAACCACTAAAGATCCCTAATTGTAATAAAGTATTTATGAGGTTTTATTGAATGCATTATTAAATGTACTTATCCCACATTAGTGCTTGATTTACATGATAAAGAATTCAGAAGAAATAAACCATGTACATGTAAGAAAGATCAAAAACTCAGTGGGCATGTAGCCTATAACGAGAAAAGGATATCCCAAGCCAGAAACATTGTGGTAATTCCCCAGGATTTGCAATTCAATCTGACGTATTATTTTTGTAACTTAATAAGCCAAATGTAATTTCTCTGAAGATCGTGTAAATTATGTGATCAACAGAATGTTCATTCATGTTAGCAGTTTGTATCTAAAGACCTGAAAAGCTATCTAGACCGGATACTAGCTTATCTTAGAGCAATATTTTGGTAGAGATTCATAACCGGTATTACATTAAACTTTTAATTCATTTTGCCGACCTGGTTGGACTTCAGTATGTACACTTAACTGTAAATAAATGTGAAAATAGTGAACTTTATTTCTGATCATACTCAGGAGACAAATTTGCCTTTCAAGCATATTGGTATACGGTATAAAATATTTACTGACCCCTTACAAAGATATCAAAACATTGGTATAAATGCTGTAGCTTCATGACAATTTAGTCCAATGTATCGTTTATCATAGTTTGCAAAGTAGGCGTTGCTTCTTAATTTTTCGTGTACTCTGTACCTCTGAATGAACATGAAGATGTGGCAGTCTTGTGTTGGAATACCCGGATATGGTAGGCAACAACCAGGAACTTTGATAGCTAAGAAAAATTCTACCTGTGAAGAGAGTTGACATAGGGTTGCTTCATGTATTGATGTAGGTAGCAACTTGTACTGGGTTGATGTGACAGCATGTAACCAGGCAGTGTGTCAGTGCATTAGTACATGTGTCTGTGGGGAGACTGCCATGGGTTGATTAATGTTTTATGAGGAAAGTTGTGGTTAGAAGAAACCTGATCTCAGAGATAAGTACTAAAGATAGGCCTAAGCATGTGTTCCATGTTCAGAGGCATCTCGCCTGTTGGGAGCTTAGTCAGGACAGCACTTGAGAAGAACAGGCACTGCAGTATAGCTTAAACAGAAGTCTTCCAGCTATTTTTTTGTCATCCTGTTGCTAAGTGTTTGAACCAGTAGACACTTCGGATGCTCAGCTCTGAGGAGGTAGCCAGCACTCAGATATCCATCAGGTTCCTTCTTTCCTAGGCTATAAAGACCCAATTACCAAATACCATGGTATCTCACTATGGCGCGTATGGAAGGCTCATTTCTATACTTGGCAGGAGGCCACCCTCCTGAGCTTGTATGTTTTGACTTGTCATAGTTGAAGGTGATTATGTAACACACTCTTTGACTTCAATCCTCTGCCATTTCCCCCCCCCCCAAAAAAAAATGTTCCTGTGACACTTGTGAAATGAATAAGATATTATTCTGTTATCTCTATGTAAAAGGCCCCTGCAGAAGCGTACACAGCATGCATGCATACATGTCTAGTGGTCATTTTTAGATGGAGTTTGCTAGGTAGTCAAAGTCAGAAAAAAAAAAAATTAGCAATAGTTGCATGTATAACCAGCAAGAAGTTGTAGATAGGTGTTGTAGGTGATTCCAGTGATTTTGGTAGTGTAAGATTCACTACCTGGTACTGTATGGAACAGTGTACAAGTAAGTCGGATGTTCAGTTTGGCCAGCTTCAGGTGTTTAGATTGTCTATTGTATATATGTAGTTTAGCAGGACTTAGCTTCAGGTGTTTACCATAAGTAGTGTAAGGTACATGTACAGTTTAGCGAGGCTTGGCTTCAGGTGTTTAGGTTGTCTAAGGTACATGTAGTCTAAGTTACATGTATGTGTATAGCTTAGCTGGACTTGGCTTCAGGTGTTTAGGTTGTCTAAGGTACATGTAGTCTAAGTTACATGTATGTGTATAGCTTAGCTGGACTTGGCTTCAGGTGTTTAGGTAGTGTGAGGTATGTTACATGTACAGCATTGCTGTGTAGATAAGGCTGTAGAGACAGTGGTACAGCCACTGGGATGGGGCTGCTGGCAGGGCTGGGCACAAACAGCTGTCAGGGCCAGAGTTATGAGGCCAGGCTCCAAAGGAATGTGCAACCTAAGGCTTTATTTTGCTCTGCTCATCTGTTCTCAGAACCGACTGGTTTGCAGCAGAGCTGCTGCCTTTCAGATGTGTAGGGCTTGCTGATTTCCCCTGAAATCACTCCTGTTTGATCCCGTCTTCAAGTCACTGATGCATCAGAGAACCCGTGATAGGCTCTGATCATGAATTATTCATATCTCTGCCGCAGAGCAGATGCAAATAACATTTCGTTTATTGTCAGAGGTACCTTGAGCAGAAAAAGAATCCCCATATAATTCCTAATATTCCCTGACACTTCAGAACACGACACATGCATGTGCAGTATATATTACATATATGTACTAATTTACTTGTATGCTACATGCATTTACACACACATATTATTTTTTATAGTGCAGTGCAAAAGGATTTTTTCCACTAAAATGATATGTTTTACAAATACACATGTATTTCCGTGATGAGTAAAAGTCTGAAGCTGAAATATTCATGTACTGTATGACTTTAATAGTGAAATTTGTGTAGACCTAGTAGAGATTTTACATAAGTCAGAGGATTTAAATTCAGGTGCAGATAAAACAAAATGTTTTAAACGTAAATGTAAGTTAGACTTTAATCTTAAGATGTGGTTCTATTCCTGAGCTTAGATTTGAATTCAAGCACTAGTTTTCATTCTTGTCTCGATTGTCTGTGACAAGTTTTTTGTATTAAAATAAAAATTCTTCTGATGAGTGACAAGTTTTAGCAAAATAAACCATGAAGTTAAGACAACTTATAACACAGATTAAAAAAGTGCATCCTTCATGTTTGACTAAATACCAGAACATGTAGGAGTTCAGGATGTGCTGTGCTAATTACATTGTAAAACTACAGGTTAAATTGATTTGCAATGACCTTGTCTGCACTGAATGAATTTGTTTTCTGTGGTGTTTGATGTCAGGTCTGAGGTAGATGAAACAACGGGTAAATTGAAAGGCAACACTTTACCGCTCTGTGAATTAGTAGTGAGCAGGGAGCAGCTGTTCTTCCATAGCTCTGGCTGACCACATGTGGGTCTAATATTGCTGGCAGGGTCCAGTCAATCCATCTGCAGACTCATGGCCTGGTCAGGTTAACCTGGCTAAGTTTACCTTAGTTTCTGTGGCCACTACTCCCATAAGTCAGTATGTACAAGGAGATAATAGCCATGTGTAAATGTTTATAGATCTGTGGTTTGTTCAAAGTGAATGTGTGCAGCCTTAACTGGCTCTGCAATCTCTCTGTCAGTGATGTAGACAGTTAAATGTCCTCATTAGATACACACCTGTTTCTCAGGTGTGAAAATAGGATTTTTGATATAGCCAAGACAGATAGCGGCAGGACCATTGGTTGGTTAAAAGATAGATTCTGTGTATCCATGTAAAGCCTCGTGGGCCTTGTATGGGCACTGCGCTATTACTTAGCATCAGCAGTTTACATGATAATGAATAGAGTTTTATTTCCTGTCTAAGTACACATTGTAAGCTTTATCTTAAATATGACTTGACTTCTGACATACAATTATCTCAGTGAATAAGGCTGTGTCTGAAGAGGCTGATTGGACTGCACCATTTTGCCAGTACAGGGGTGAGAGGTACTGCTGGTGGCAGAAAATGTCGCTCCTTATTCCCAAAGGGTCGATGAGTCAGAGCTTGCAATTTGTTAGCAGTCGGGCAAGATGAAAACAACTTTTCTCTCCACAGGTAGTCTTATTGCATCAAGTATTGGACTGGTGAGATCAATAAGTCTGGGAAAACCTGTTGTTGTCTGAATACTGATTCATATCCATTACAACAAAATGAAACGCTATTGAGCTTAAACTGATACTTCGCAGGCATGATGTATGTTGATTCCAATCATCATTACATACACCTGTACAAGAATTAATTCATTCCATTCATACAGCCTCTCTATTAACAGTGACGACATGTAGGTAATGTAGGCGCATGTATACATACCTCTACTGCAGGGGTTGAAATATTCAGTTTGAACTGTAGAGCCCGTGACTATTCTTTTTCACACCCTCTTTACATGTAGTTCTTTGGGATATGCAGATTTTGAGCATTTGGCATTTTGAGCATTTTCACTGCTGAATTTTGAACCCGTGTATGTATACTGTTATGCACTGTACACTACAGGTGAATGAATTATGCTGTATGTGTGGTTGGATTGCAGATAATGTATATTCTACATGTAAATCGCTCTGACAGCTGTCAGCGATCTGCTCACAGGTAGTTGTTGAATGTGACTGTCCATATCAGTCTATGTGAAGCAGTGGTTTTCCTGTCTGTCTATTGGCCATGGAGAGCTAAATGTAGCTACCAAGGTGATTGTGATGACAGACTGGGTTAAATCAGTAGCTCATTGATCATTCACAACCCAGCCTGTTGTCTGGGGGGAAGTTCAGTTGTCATTTGGGTACAATGCACATGTAATGGTGGTAATTGCAGGTGACACTTGACATTTCGGCAGAGCTACATGTGACGACTGTGACAGGTTCTAAACTGGCTTCATGCAACTAGGTTCTACATGTACATGTACAGTTATAAACAGCATAGATGTCCACTTTGACCCTTCCATGACCTGGTAATGGTTCTGCACTATTCACTCAGCTGTTAAGCTATTAAGCTCCACACTATAGATATAAAAACATTAAAAAATTTTCTTACTATTTATGTAGTAATTTCACAAAGAACACGCACCTAAAACTGTATTCCCTAATTTTTGTTGGTCCAAACGACACATACTATCAAATAACCAAATAACCTACAACATATCCAAATGTCATTAGGGGTTGACCACCATTTTCTCAAAATAAATCAGCTGGAATGCAGGTACTGGCGTCCTGTCTGTCATTGGACATTATATTTCTCTGTTTAATTGTAGCCACAAGTAATGGACTTTTTTCAACCATTATTTGTCATAGTTTATACCTGCAAAATTACCTGGCAGTACTTCAGCACACTTCACAGATACCGTCAATCCCAACCCGTCCCTACCGTTTTCTGTGCGCCCGGGCACAAAATCGAATTATTGTGTTTACACCTATATGGCGTTGCACTGTGGTGTGAATGGTCATTGGTGTCAGACAAGTGTATTTCGTAGGTGTGGCAGCAGCTCTACATACATTTGCACATGTGTTATTAATATTGTACACTTGTGAGAACATGATCATCCCAGAAAGAACTAGTGTCTGTACATGCCAATTTGGAATTTAACGTTCGACTCCTCAAGCTCAGTTGGAAAAGACATTGCTACCAACATATATTCATACATATACATGTATGTATACATTTGTTGTCAGTTGTTTGGTATGTCCTGATACATATACACTAGTCGGCAGAGTATTGGTTGAAGTTGACTGCTCTAGTTTCCTGAGATACCAGCTCAAAGCTCCTCTGCTGGAGCTAATTAGCCGAAACATATGGCTCATTATCAGTTTGATCTGTTTGTAAGTGAGCAGGCCCTAATTACTGTTAGAACCATCCTGTCCGGGAGGGGGGGGGGGGAATCTGCATACATACACATGCAGCTGATGTATGTTATATTAACAGTACTTTACAGGCAAGGAAATAATAAAAGTTACATCAGCTCACATGGTACAGATTGAGTTGTTGGCAGCATTGACAGTATCAAATGACACATGCGCTTGGAATTTATGTCCTGCTACATGTATACTGTGCATGACTTGAAACTGCAGTTTCTGAACCCTAAACCTTCCTGTACTTGTTTTGCAGAAATATTTTGAAATAAAAAGCATGGTTTAGTTTTGCCAGCAAACTACCTGTACAAATCCCCAGTCTGTAAATTTAAGACAACAGTGACATTCTTACCGGTGTATAATTAATAGTGTCTGTACTAATAGCATCTAATAAAATTTATCCGTGCAGTTCATTTTGGATGGGATGAATGTTGAAAATTTTCTCTGGCATTCAAAGTCATTTAAATGTTTGTCCTTGAAGTTTGCATCCAGGCTTCTGTATACCATCATACATGTCAGTTTACAGCCAGGCTTCTGTATACCATCATACATGTCAGTTTACAGCCAGGCTTCTGTATACCATCATACATGTAAGTTTACAGCCAGGCTTCTGTATACCATCATACAGCCAGGCTTCAGGCTTCTGTATACCATCATACAGCCAGGCTTCAGGCTTCTGTATACCATCATACAGCCAGGCTTCAGGCTTCTGTATACCATCATACAGCCAGGCTTCAGGCTTCTGTATACCATCATACAGCCAGGCTTCTGTATACCATCATACATGTAAGTTTACAGCCAGGCTTCTGTATACCATCATACATGTAAGTTTATCCTCAACCATCTGTTTCCAGCCAACATGGAAGATCAATTTGTGTCACTGATTTTTAACACTGGCCTGTTTAGGTCTGTTAACTTCACATTGTCAAGGGTTTTTTTATGATTCGCTGGCCTTATTTCTAATCAATGCTTTTGATGAGGCTGCGACTGAGAATTAATGGTTCAAAATGCCCCGTTATTGTGTTCACATGGAAGTATTGATCTTAGAATTCAGGTACAGAACTGTGCCATGCTGCCATTTTCTACCCTGCATATGTTTACATTGTTAGCCTGATCACTCCCTGAAATGCATTGTGATATCACATACTAGGGTAAAAGTAGACTTACATTATGGCAAGAAGCAACCCGTATGATATGCATTTATTTTATTTCCTACCACCTCATACATTTGTTACTACAAATTTTACTTCCATATAGAATATATATGTAAGTGCCTTCTTTGTTCAGTTGGAATTAGCATGCAAACTCAGGCGTGTGCAGGGTGCAGTTGATAATAATATGCGTTCCATTACATGTATGTACTTGTAGTTGTCTGAACAATTCTTGCACATGTATCTTGCATGTTGGTACTCTTCCACCTGTTTCGCTCTAGAGTTTCACATAACTATTGTTCTACAATATACTAGAGCACATTTGCCCCCCCCCCCCCCATTATCAGCCATCCCCCCACTGTTTGTTATTGCACGCTTCTACCCTTTGCGCAAAAACTACCCAAGTAGGTTTATTTTGGCTCAGTTCTGTTTTGGGGGGACAAGAGTGTGAAGGAAATGTGATGGCTGATATGGTCCATGTTTTGAGAATTACAGCAGGTTAGTTCTGTTATAGGAAACCAGAGATTGTTGTTTAGTCAGGAACCACAGGTGGGATATCAGGACATAGATTGATTGATACTGTACTTGTTGTGTCACATGTAAATTGTGCTCCTGAAATGATCAGAATTCAAGACACATGTTAATAAGGAAATTACCTATGCGGTTTTGTACAGGAGGTACATGTAACAGTTATATCCTTCAAAATCTCTGGTCCTTAATGCTGTATCACTGATAATTTATGGCTATCAGGAACTGCATCTGGACATCAGTTTGAAACCAGTTGTGTGCTATAAATATTCTCTTACATGTCAGTATTAAGATTTCCTGTTCAGATTGTTAACATGCATTTTGAAATGGAATCACTTATTTACATGTTTGTTTTTTTTTTTTCTTCTGTCTTTCAGACATTCACAGCATGGTGCAACTCCCACCTCCGGAAAGCAGGGACCCAAATAGAAAACATAGAGGAAGACTTTCGAAATGGGTTAAAATTAATGTTACTACTGGAAGTGATATCTGGGGAACAGTTACCAAAACCTGACAGAGGCAAAATGAGATTCCATAAAATAGCTAATGTCAACAAAGCACTGGATTATATTGCCTCCAAAGGTGTCAAGTTGGTTTCCATTGGTGCTGAAGGTAAGTTTGCTTTCTTTCTCCCTAGTTAACCAAATCAAAACCATTGTAGAACAATTTTTTGGGTGTTATGTTCTAGACTTTGATGACATGAGAAGTGGTTTCAGTTAACATTCTCAAACAGGAACCTGCCAGGAGTCCTCTGCTTACATTGTTTCCTTGGTCTTAGAGGCAGTAATTGGTGGATGATGCTCTCTCCTGTAGCCTTGCATGAAGTTTGCTTGGGACCTTGTTGCTATTCACCAATATGACACAAATCACACATGGAAAAGGTTGCATGCATTTATGTATACATGAACATGTAGCCTGCCAAATCGTGGTAGTTTACTACGGGAAAATTTGATTCCGTAACTGAATAAATGAATCACACCTCAAGATTCTGAGTAGGACAACTTGTATACATATTGTAGAGTGAAGTTCATTCATGAACCCCAAGATGAGAGAATTGTATGTGTACATAGGGGTGAAGAGTCCTTGAATGTCAAGTGCTCTGTCAGACTGATGAAAACATAAACACAGTGTATACAGAAAAGTGTATATTTAGAGTACTTGAACTTGGGTGAAAGCGTCAATCCTCAGTTATCCAGGTATTACAAATTAAATTTCTTCAAGCTTCCCCCATCAGGTACTTGACGAGTTCTGTGAAGGTCTTTGGTTTGCTTAAATGTACGAAGTGGTGTAATTTCAAGTGAAAAACAAATGTACTTAGAAATGCCAACTGGAATACATGTACATGTACCCAGAATGACCGAAAATTTTGACACATTTTTGCTGACTCCAAGAGATGCATCGATTTTAAAAAGGTACATGTATTGTGAGGTTTGTCTGGTAGACAGGATCATATCCTACTGGAAAAATGTAAGTTTCAGCATCAAAAATAATATTTTATGACATTAATTTGCCCCCAAAGTGCACTTTTTGGGATGAAATTTTAGGTCATTTAGGGCGGCTTTGTAGGGTGCATTGAATCTTTGTCTACATTGGACCTGGCATGGTCTAGCTGCCAGGTGCCTCAGTATACCCTTACATTCATATGTGTCTTTAACCCAAACATCCTACACATATCATGACAGATTTTCTGCTTAGCTTAATATCTTTCTGTATAATGGGAGCAACTTTTTAGTGCTTCTACAAGCAGTAAGTGGCAATTTCCCTTTTGCTGTGGAGTTCAAATCCTGGTATTACCTGCAGAATAAAGCCTTCAAACATTCATATGGTGTAAACATAGAGCATTTTTGTAGTTTGTTACCCTCTTCCTTGGGTGTTGGCTAGAGGAAGATTATTTTAACTGTGAAATGTATAATAATCTCATAATGCGAAAAAATGGTTGCTGCAGCCTCAGGAAATCCCTTGTCCATTATATGCCATCTACATGTGAAACCTTTCAGGTATGGTACATGTATATATGTCTACATGTAGCATGTACAGGAACAAGTACAGTTTAGGTTGCCCTGTTACCATTATAGACACCATACAAGTGTGCTTCAGTGTATGTATTGTGCATATATTAATGACACACCATTTGTGTATCTTGTAGGAATTCCGGTATATTCATCAGAACTCTTTCTTCAAGCATAAAACTAAAGTCCATACTAAACTGACATTTACATTATATTGAGATGAGAATGGTATTAAGATTTAAAGCTGATTTGGCTATGGATACACTTGTAAACAGCTTACCATAGGACTTTGCAGTAATAATCTACCTTCCCATAAAGTGAAAGTGAAAGCCTGTGGTTGCCGGAACACCTGGATATGGTTGCTGACAGATGCTGGCTTATGTTCATCATGGACTGTTCTAAGATGTGCTATCTCTTACACAGGCAGCTATATTTAACCACATAGAAACTGTAGATGGTACTTGGCATGATGCCCAATCTTCCCTTTTCCACAAGCTTGCAGAAATTCTGCTGATATGGCATTTAATCTATGACCAAATTCACAACTGATGTTGTTGTAATAATATCTTGATTTACTCATAAAACAGTATCCAAGTTTTATGTACATTTCTTTTTATATATCTCTTAATTGACTGCAAGCATGCACCTCTGTTCTACCTGTTGATTATTACGTGAATAGTGTCTTTTTTTCTTTTGAGATTAAAGTGAAAGTCAATCTTCTCCTGAAGATGACAAGTAAAACTTAGTCGAAATATCGAGAACGTCAACCATGCGTTACATTTCTTTATTCGGAGTTTCTATGCTTTTTGCATTTTGCTAAGCTAGTTGGTGGATCAACAAGATATCTATAGTTCCCCGGTAGAAGTCTAAGTTCAGTTCATTGAAAGCAGTCAATTCCAGTCACAAAAAAATTAGCATTGGTAACTTTCTTTTTGTGTTTGTGATTATTACATGTAACATCAAATGGAAATTCTCTATTTTTTTTTTCAGAAATCGTTGACGGAAATGTAAAGATGACACTGGGTATGATCTGGACCATCATTTTACGATTTGCCATTCAAGATATCACAGTAGAAGGTAAGGTGCTCTCTTTTGCATTTTTCGTTCTTCCTAACAGATACATTATCTCATATATACATGTATTTGCTATCTACTAAATATGAAAGAGTGCTTATAAGATAAGCAAGCTTATGTCATCAGTGTTGTTAACATCTAAGAATTCCTGCAAAATTTTGTATTGTTAGTTGTGGTGAGTTTGTAATTATCTGTTGGCTTGGAACAGGCATTTGACAGGGTCTGCCATTATAAACTGAAATTTTGGGCACACATTTTTGAGTGTAAGTGGCCATGTAATTGTTTCTAATTATTTAAGTCTTTCCTGGTCTTTCTATAATATTTTTGTGAATACTGCTGGTGGGTCATTAAGTTTTTGTTTCATTAAACCTACTGGTATATTTAAACATTGTGTAATATACATATACACATGCTCTGGATAAAAAAAAAGTTAAAAGATAAAAAAGATAAAAGTTTCCTGTATATCATCATGCTAAGACGTACATGTAGTGTTAAAATTTGTAAATACAATACATGCATGGAATGTACCTGAATATCTCCTACAAGTATGTCTTATGTGCATTATGTGACTTAGAAGGATTATGGTCTTGTGATCTAAGAGATAAAGTGCGAAATCTTCCATGATGCCTCCTGCCTTGTCTTTTATTAGCAACATGTATTAAAAATAGTGTTATTTACACATTAATAGTAATATACATGTGCCTTTTCCCATTCAGCAGTCATTCAAATAGCCTTATGCACCTTATTGTGTTACAGAGCTAACAGCAAAGGAAGGTCTGTTGTTGTGGTGCCAGAGGAAAACTGCTCCATATAAAAATGTCAATGTGCAGAACTTCCATCTCAGGTAGGAGAGTAGATAAAACAGAAGAGCTATGCCCCCTGTCAAAGTAGGTTGTAATCTGCAATCAGACAGTGTATTCAGGCTTCTTCAAAACCCATAATGCTACTGGTCACAGTTATTTGGTATGGTTTCCCACTCTGAAATTGAGACCATACCATAAAAAGACTGCCTTTACTAAGATGAGAATGAACTCTACAGGTATGGTATTTCACCAAATCTGTCCTGTTATACCATAGTCCCGTTCAAGATGTTCTATGAGAGAACAGCACTTGTACAAGTGCAGATGTAGATCTACTTACATAAATCCATGGATTAATGCTTCCAATTCAACTGAATTTGCTTATATGAACTACATTATTGTATGATATTTTATCATGTCCAGTTTATAAAGAATATGGCCTATAACTGTAAGCAAAGGTCTAAAAGCCTCAGCAGTTGATCTCATAGAATTTCATCTGTCCTCTGATACTGGCAGGGCATCCAGCGGTGGCCAAACTGTGAAAATGCCTCGTATATATCAACAGCCTACACAGGATATCAGTGAACTCTGAATGACTTTGTTCTCTCATCTTAAGCACAAAACTATTCTTCCACTGCACTAATTTTGCATGGCACATGATGAGAGGCATCATGTGTATGTTGTTACCTGCGGATGGTTGTCGGTTTCCCCCCAGGCTTTTCTCGGTTTCCTCCCTCCATAATGCTGGACGCCGTCATGTAAGTGAAATATTCTTGAGTACAGCGTAAAACACCAATCAAATAAATAAATGAATATGTTGTTGTTGAATCCAGAATTTGTTTGTGATCATCCACTGGGTGCCAGGTAGCACCCTATAGTATGAGGCTTGCAGGACTAGTTTGTGAGAAGTTTGGTTTTGGGATACAGGACCAATGTTGTTGCTGTTAATGTATACATTTGTCTAATGTGTCCCATTTCAGCTGGAAGGATGGCTTGGCCTTCTGTGCGCTCATTCACAGACATCGGCCAGAGCTGCTTGACTATTACAAACTGTCTCGGGTAAAGCTATGTGCCAGCGGCGCTCCTCTATACAGCAGCTTGTAGTCGCGTCATTCTGCTTCTTCTAACCTCCCCTCTATTATATTAGCCCAGCCGCCAGTTTAGCTCAGTTATCTCCCCTTGCAAGACTACTTAATGCTCTAGTGCGTGAAGCTGAAAGTTTTCTTGTTGCGCATTGCTGCACTGCAATAAATGCTTAGGTTCTGGTAAATGAAAGAACCATGAAAATGAAAACAAGCAAACTATCAATTTCAGCCAAACACCTAATTCTTTTTGTTGGTGTGTATGTGTGAGTGTTTTTTTCTCTGCGTCACTTGAATGTTGTGATGAGGTGTGCAACATTGAACGAACTTGATGTGACTTATCCAGAAGACCTATAACTTTCACATAAGTTATTGTGAGGTTGTGAAAGTTGTTCGTCAGCACGTTGGTATTGAACTGCCTTACTAACCTTTCCAGAGTAGACATTTTCAGTTTTATCCCCTGACGAAATCTGCGATTAATTTCTTTTCCTCTTCTCTTTTTTTATTGCTTTCTTTTCTGCATGTTACTCTTGAGAATTTTGTCTTCTGCAGTTTTAAGGATGGGTTGGCTTTCTGTGCCTTAATACATAGACATCGCCCTGAGTTATTAGAGTATGATGAACTGACAAAGGTAAGTTGGGCGCCTGGCTACATGCATATGCATAACTTGGCCCTGACATAGGCTCTCGTCATTTTAATATTTTTTGGATCCAGTCATTATTTTACTTCAGTAGGTATTGTGAATGTAGTTGTGTATTTTGTATTGTGCCCTGTAAGTGTTTTAATTTTAATTTCTGGAAGCTGTCCTGCCAGTGAAATATTGGCCAGTTTTCTTTTGTGTAGATATACGTACATGCTGCCTTGTATGTATCTGTATATGTATGTATATATTTCTGCCTAAGCTTTGTGTACATGCATCTATATATATATATATGTATATATATATGCTGCTGTATTGGTCTACAGTATATCAGCTAAACTGGGAGAGGTAAAGTGTATTGCATATATCACAAAGTATAGGGGATGGTATTAGAGAAGATATGTATTCCATGAACACACTGTATACCAATTTGGTCTTGGGGTACATTTTTAAAGTATATCAGTCTAGGATACTTTGTGCAGTAACCTTACATGTGGATAAAAGTTTATTTCAATAAATGTATGAATAGGACACCAATTTCTCTAAACAACATGCTAGCAACAGAGTGTCTTATCAAAATATTTTTGGCTTGTATGAAGGGTGCACACATGGTTATAGTTTAGAAATTCTTCGGTTTACTGATAAGTGAAATGTGCGAACACAAATGGTTACACAAGAGTACTTGATCTTTATATGTATAAAGTAAAGCATTTATCTCCCTTTTAGAGTTATGTGTGCCATTTGTAGTGCTCTGGTAATACTGTGCTTGAAGGTCAGTTATTCTGGACGACTAAAGCATGGTGTGTGAACGAGATTATTTCCCCTTATTTTCATTATTTTATTCTTTTTTTTTCGTGACAACAATATTAACCTCTTTCACCTTTAATTTGTGGTAATCTAGGTTTCATTCCTGCTTAGTAAGCCATACCTACAAAAAATGACATTCTTTTACGTAGACTTTAGAAAACAAATCAAGTATTGGGGTCATCTGCCATATTGAAGCTTAAGCAATTTCTTATTAGTCATTATAGTGGACTTCACTGAAGAGGTATAGCCATTTTGTACCTGTACATATTGGAATAAGTGTGATGTACTGTTTCATCTTAAAACCTGTACCAAGTGATGTAGAGTTTTCAAAATTGCAAAGGGATCACAAAAGCATTAAAGAGGAAGTCCTTTGGTACTCCTACACCTAGATTTCACATTAACCTAGTTATGCCCCACCATTAACCTAACCATGTCTACCACATAGTCCACTGTAGAACTAGAATACTAGATCCTCCTTTTCCTTGACCTTTTTCTGATATAAACGCTGACCTAGGCAGTCCCACTAACAAATTATCAAATATAAACGGATAGACAATTCATTATTTATATTTAATTTTATATCTTATTTATATTTTTGGGTATTAAGTATTTATCAAGGAATGCTGATTATAAGATACATTGCTTCGTTTTAATGCTTAATATCTATATTAATTTTTGTTTCATTTGAATTAATATAACTATCGCACATTTTATTGTTGGGAATTTAAGACATTTGTTTGATTTACATGGATATAAACTCGCTGAATGTCTCTGTTAGGTAACATGTTGTAAACCATTTGTTCTATTGAGATGTGAATGTATTTCATTTACAGGACAACCCAATGCACAATTTGAACCTGGCTTTCGATATTGCTGAGAAACATCTTGATATTCCAAGAATGTTGGAGGCAGAAGGTCAGTGTAATGTTTTTTCACTTGTTCGAATACTTTCCAAAAGTTTAAGAATTGCACTTCTGTCATGAAGACTTTTAAGCTATGTCATTGTTTTGGTTCATGTTATTTGTGTTAACTCCAACTACCTGACTGAGCATGGTAATTGAAATACAGTATTTCACCTGACCTTTGCCTTGTGTAATTGCACTTTATAAACCCGTTAAGGTCCCATTTAAGTGCAAGCACTTAAATTTATCTGTAAGTTGTTTTTCACCACAAACTCATAAATGGCCCCAAAAATTAGATGAATCAATCAGTTAAGCAAAACATGTCATTCAAGAGAAGCTAAATTTCGGGTGAAATACAGTAATGCAAATATGTATGGCCTCTAACAGGCAATATATGTAGTTCATTTGCCCAACTGTAATTGTTATTACTACATATCCAGCAAAATGTAGATATGTTATTAGTCTTGACAGGTGTGGTGAACTTCAGGTGTTTTTTTTCTCTGCTCTTCTGTTATTGTTGATACCATATCATATATGTATTTATTATATGTTTGAACAGATATGGTGAACTCTGCCAAGCCAGACGAGCGCTCTGTCATGGCCTACGTATCCTCTTACTATCACGCTTTCTCTGGAGCTCAGCAGGTTAGCCCAGGCTCCTGTTCTTTCCTCTAAAAACAATTTTCAAATGAAGACAGTTTTCAGATTATGATGCAACATAGAATGATGATTGTGAACTTTCATCTTGGTTTTTCAAGGTTTTATGATCCTATAATAAACATAGTAAGACATAATTGTTTCCTCTAAACTAAGCCAGCCATGGAGACAACATTTTATGGCATGCACCAGTCTTGTCACATTATTTAGTATTGACATCAGTTTTAAGAGAGCTTACATGAATCTGTCATCATAATGAGAGAAAACACGATATTCGGAAAGGAAAATGGTACATATAGCAGCACACAAAATAATTTTAAAATGTGTTCTTGTTTTCACAGGCTGAAACTGCAGCCAACAGAATCTGCAAAGTATTGAAAGTCAACCAGGAGAATGAGAGGTTGATGGAAGAGTATGAGCGCCTGGCCAGCGATGTGAGTAGAACAAGTCAGATGCTCTGTTTGTTTCATATTTCCACAATGTGGAACCTGGCAAAATCTTCCATGAAATAATATCACCATAATATGGCTGATACTTGTGATGTTTGCGTTAAGCTGTTATCATTCATTCACAAAAAATGTAAGTGTAAACGGCTTTGTTTTCATTGGATAACATTGGTCACATGAGGAACCTGTATACTTCTGATTCGTACGGCCAATGCCGTACGGTCTGTTGGCATGGTTGCCTGTGTTTTTTTGCCTGACCTCACCCAATATATGGGCTACTAACCCCATAAAGTCCCATTACGCTGTAATGATGAAGATGAAGATGAAGTTCTCTGCCCTAGTAAGCTCTGATTTCATTATCTGCCCTTTTTCTGTTCAGTGATGTGAACTCAAGGCTTTGCGCTTTGTAACACTTTGTCCCTACTTAAGAGAATCGTAACCCGTGTAATATGAAATAATTGCTTTTGATGCGCCAGTTATTGGAATGGATCAGGAAGACAAAGCCGTGGCTGGAGAACAGGCAGACAGACAACACTCTGGCGGGAACCCGCGGTAAACTGGACCAGTTCCGAGATTACCGTCGTCAACACAAACCCCCCAAGCTGGAGGACAAGGCGCGTCTGGAGAACAGCTTCAACACTCTACAGACCAGGCTACGCCTTAGCAACAGGCCCGCCTACATGCCAACAGAGGGCAAGATGGTTTCGGTGAGTAAACCTCAAGAACTGAACTATATGTGTTTTGTTTATAAGCAGTGCTTGAAATAACAAAGCTGATTAGGTCTGGGTAAATGTTGGATGAATGTTTTCTTCCAGATTAGAACATTGCTCTAATACTTTTAGGAAAATGCGTAAGACTCATGAATATGAAGCAAGTGATGAAAAGTACTCAGATAAAAACTTCAAAATATAATTTTAGTGTTAGTGGAAGTCTGTATTCTGGTGCACTATTCTCTAGGACACATTTTATTCTACATTGATAATTGCTGGAGATTGATGTATTCTTTGGTTTATTTTTTCACATCAGGACATAGCAAATGCATGGAAAGGCTTGGAAAATGCAGAGAAAGGTTTTGAGGAATGGCTTCTGTCTGAACTTCAAAGGTAATGATTGTAAGCACAAGGCCATACTAGAAACAGATGAGGATTCTTTGTTCATTCAGGTGTTTTTTTTTTTTTAAAGTTGCAACAAATGTAGACATGTTCCCAATGAAATAATGGTAATGGTAAAAAAGAAAATAATAATGGAAGGTACTCCTAAAGTGCCAACCTCTGGCACAGCTAAGGGTAGAAATTCACCCAGTACAAATTGACAATATCCTGCATTTCTGCCCCATCTGCCAGTGGTGAATAATTGTTAAAAATACATCTGGATCCATATAACCAACAACCTTGAATGGATTGATCCTTACCGCTGGGACATTTTGTGTGCAGACTCGCAGACAAACAGAAGTTGATACAAAATAAACATGGATGTAATGAATTTGGAAAATGTTTACTCTAAGATAAGTATGGTGAATTTTGTGTTGCAGGCTTGAGCGTCTCGATCACTTAGCCCAGAAGTTCAAACATAAGTGTGACATCCATGAGGAATGGGCTCAGGGCAAAGAGGAAATGCTGCAGTCTCAGGACTACAAGAGGTGTAGACTTAACGAAATAAAGGTGAGTTACTAAACCTTGCTGAACACTGTCTGATTATAATGTATATATACACCTGGTCTGCTCAAGGAACTCCAGTTTCCTTCTGCAGTAAACTTGGTGGGAAGAGAGGGTTGAACGTGGCAAATAACAATAGTCAAATGAAAAAATATATACACACCACATTCCAACCCAATTCTTTTCAGTTAGTTTCTGAGCTGTGTTTTGTACACCTACATAAGTGCTTTGAAAAAAATAAAATAACATGTGATTTGTAAAATCTTTTATTATGAAAGGGAGTTGTGGAAGAAATTTGAATTTGTCAAAGGCACTAGCCTTGCTGGATAAAATTAATTTCTTTTAGACATTGGCATATTTTCTTCCCTTTTGACATCCGCTGGATTTCTTTGAGGTTGGTAGTGTCTTCACTGTTTATGGTGTGTTTATTGTTTCTGTGCAGGCTATGAAAAAGAAGCATGAGGCTTTCGAGAGCGACCTTGCGGCCCATCAGGACAGAGTTGAGCAGATAGCAGCCATTGCTCAGGAACTAAAGTAAGAGCTACCAGGTTAATTAGTTCAAAGCAGTATTACCAATTGAGCCATCAGGAATTTGATACGTACAATCTGCATGTATTATGGAGTGTTCAGGGTTTATTTAGATGGAGGATAGGCTAGTGAAAACAAGTGTAATGTTCATCGCAGAGCCAAGGCATTAGTCTGTATGAAATGTACTACATGTAGAAGTTAGTGTTTGTATACGGCTGAGTACAACAAAAACTTGCTCTCTTCTAGACAAAAACATTTAAATCCTTTGATTTTGTATTTCGATGTCAATGTAAAAAGTGTAAAAATAACATTTTCTTGGCTGCCATATACACTTTTTAGCACATGTATTATGTTTTGCTTTGTCTGGTGTAATCTGATCAGTTGTTAGTAACATATTTCTTGGTTTTATTTTCAGTGCCTTAGATTACCATGATGTTCAAACTGTCAATGTTCGCTGCCAGGTAAGATTTCCATCAAGTTTTTCTGAGATTTACGAGAACTTTAATTAATTTAAAGAAAAAAAAAAGCAGAGTGGAGCTAAGGTGGTAAAGATATTGAAACCAATGGCATGTGTTGTTCAGAATATGTGTTTGGTGAAAGTGAATTCTTTGTATTTTATGGAAAAAATTTGCAGATTTGTTCCATGAAATTTGTAATAAATTACGCATTTAAAAGTTTAAAAAGTAAATGTGCTGATGTGAAGAACTTGTATGTTTTCCAGCGTATTTGTGATCAGTGGGATAGGCTGGGCACTCTGACACAAAAACGAAGGGACGGCTTAGAGGTGAGGTTACCACCAGATTGCGTGTGTAAATTTGACCCAAATGAAGTAAACACAAATTGTGAGATCTGATTATGATAATTGTAATGATTACTGAATCTTCACACTGTTTTGACATTTATCGTAACTAAAACTTCATGTAGACCTTTTGATGATGATAACTCACAGAATTAAAACGTGTGGGGGCCCTCCAGCTGAAGTCCAGCTCATGCTGGCTTCCTCTCTGGCCGTATGAGGGAACCAGCAACCATGGGTCTCCACCAGACTTTATCCTTTTTTTCCCCCATCGTAATGCTAGGTGCTGTCGTATAAGTGAAATATTCTTGAGTACGACATAAAACACCGATCAAATAAATAAAGCATGTGATTTACTACAGCTCTGTCCCAAAGATTTGACCCAGTGTTTTGTTTCGTGAAGAAAAACCTATACACCTTTTCGTGATAACTCAGAGCAGTAAAACATGTGATTTACTACAGCTCTGTCACAAAGTGTAAACCAAATAATCTCTCATTTTGTCATTGCCTCAAACATGTCTTCTGTATTGTGAAGTAAAACTTCATAATTGACATTTTACCTGCAATCCCATTCTGAAACACACCCTTTAATGTTAAATGTTATATTTTTCATAGGTGTATATCACTTATTTTGCCTTTGTAGGAAGCAGAAAAGATATTAGAAAGAATAGATCAACTTCATTTGGAATTTGCCAAGAGAGCAGCTGTAAGTATTAATTTCCAATTTTTGTAAATATTTTTCAATTTTATTTTTCTTAAACATGGTGTCCTTGCACTTGTTTACAACAATACACTTGTATCTCACAATTGGAGGGGTAAATGATAAATTCTATTGACATAGTGAATATTTAATGAGATACCTAGGCTTATTTATAATTCATGAGTATCATTTCATTGGGATGCTCTTATGTCTACTCGTACAGAGAATAAATGAATGAAAATACATGTATATAAATAATAAGAAGAATAAAAAAAAAATGAATTGTATTAATATACATTTGTGTTCCAAATCAGTGTACATTCTGTTTTTCAGCCTTTCAACAACTGGATGGATGGAGCCAAAGAGGACTTGATGGACATGTTCATTGTGCACACCACAGAAGAGATTCAGGTAAACTGTGTCAGGGTAACTCCAGTCAGATAAGAGGGGGAGGTGGTATGGAAACAATGGTGTTTTAGTTACATGTTTTTAGTAGACCAGTGTGAGTGAACATCAGGAAGATTAATGCATGCTGCTGGATACTCGAGAGGAAATGTAAAAGTTTCACTGAGTAGAAAGAAAGCAAAGTGCCGATCAATATTTGGGAATTATCGATCAAAATTTATCAAAAACCTGTTCAACTTACATTGACAGCCTGTTATTATCTAAAGTATCTGTGGACTGTCCAGTAGGTCTGTCAGATTTTATAGTTTATATTTTATGATCTTCTCCACTCTAGGGATTGATCGATGCCCACGAGCAATTTAAGCAGACTCTGGGTGAGGCTGACAAAGAGTTCAACACCATCATCTCCCTGGTTCAGGAGGTACAGAGGCTGTCCCAGCAGCACGGGATGGCGCCCCCGGATAACCCCTACACCACCCTCAGTCCTCAGGTAGGTAAACCAGCCCAACACAGCCAACTGAGGACGGCAGTAGTCCCTCAGTGTATAACAGCTGCTTTAAAGTGTGTAACCCTAGATACTGTAGACTGAGTCATTGAAGATGCCACTGGATTTGGCAGTTCATAAGGATTTGTCTTTGTGCCTCAGTACAGATGTGTATCCAGAAGGTCATGTCACAGTCCTTGGTTCTCTTTAATACTTTATAGTCCATGGGTATGATAACGTCTTTCGGTCTTCATGTGCAGCATCTTATTGTGCCGCTGGAAAGCTCAGTGTGCTTCTGAATAGTTCAGCATTCACTTTGATAGTTCATTGTTCTCCAGGATAGTTCACCATGCATTTGATAGTACCAGTGGAAAGTTTCAGACGTTAAATAATGGAAATTGTCTCTTGGCACATAATGTTAAATAAGTTAGGTCAAAATTCCAAGGTGTTAATGATTTGAAGATTCCTCTAGTTCACCCCTATCTGTAGAGGTAGTGAAGTTGCCTACCAGGTTTTGATGAGACAGTTTGTCTTTGTCTTACTTGATGGAGGTATGGAAAAACTTAAAACCTCTCAACCTTACTACATTGATTCTCAAAGTGTTATGTATATTTGATATATCTACATGTAGTATTCTGTACATGACTTTACTTCCGTCTTCTGCATGATGTAGTTCAGAATTTTTGTGAACGTTTTCGCATGGTTTTCAAATAGATCTGGTAGTGCAGTGATGTTAATGTGTAGTGTAGAAGCTTTTGCTATAGTCTACAGAGAGGTAGTTTAGCCTATCTTGAAGTGGTTAAAGAGCTACGGATTTGCTGTTGACAGTATACAGTAGACATTGGTGTTTTGTAGCCATGATTCCTCCTCTCCTGTCCCCAGAAGCATCGGCCTGTCACATCTCGTCAGACTTTTCTCTTATTTTGTGTCTTGTTAAGTGTCTCGAGGTTTCATTTCCAACATTGTCCAGCATGTGCCTTAGAGTGAACTCTTTTTTTGGGGGGGGGGGGGGGAATTTTCTTCATTGTGGTCTATTTGAAATGTAAGAGAAAGTCCTGTTTACAAGCTCTGTGTGAAGTGTGTCTAGTTATTGCCACACATTTGTTAAATAGTTTCAGTTGAGGTCTGTGATGGCTTGGTGTTTCCAATGCTAAATCAGTGCACTATGTTATGGCATGCTTTACACACCAATTTCTCCATTTACAATGAAGTTCAAGCTGTTAACATCACTGGTTTAATTTTTCAAAAAGCTTGGCAGAAAAAATGTGGTGCAAGACAATGCATAGAAAAGCTTACAGCACCTGTTAGAGCCAGCACCTTGGTAAAGGAAAACTTAAATTTTCAATTTTTGTAGACTGGATATACATGTACACATGAACATGTATTGCATTTCTTTTTCCGTATAAAAATGGACAACCAGTTATAAATCACATACAGATGATCACTTTGTAAAATTGTCAATGCTCTGTTGGCTTGCAGTGAATTCTGTTCTAAAATAGCTTTAAAGCTAAAACCGTAAATTTAAATTACTTGAATTTTTATTAGTTGAACTATTATGTGATTTATTTTGAGAGTTGATGCACCTGCTTTGTGTTTTTGTGATGGGGTTTTGCTATAACTATTTTGACTTTGTCTTTTGCCTGTCTTTCCCAGGAGGTTAGTATGCCAGTTGTAAGTTCTTACTCTAACCACTGCTAACACTGAATGCCCACCAATCTGCAGCTTTTCATTCTTTCTTACCCTCGGACTTTTTGTCAACATGTGTCCTTGTCTATAGATTCAAGATTCAGAATCCTACAAAATAATTTTGAAATCCTGATGCCAAGACTGAAGAAATAGCTCAAATAAAATTCAAATCAATAGTTAATATTGAATACGTATGTGGTTCTGTCTGAAATGATTAAGCTGCAGTGCAGTGGGCCTTGGCTAATACATCGTTCGTATGCATAAAGACTGACTTCATAATCGTATGGTGTTGTGGTATGGATGTATTGTGTGGTTTTGTGATATAAGCGTATGCAGCTTGCCTCACATGACTCACATGTGACTTAATGCCCGTTATGTGGCTTTACATACCGGATTGGCTGTCTCTAATGTTGTTCGTCGAACATATTTTAAACTTGAAACAAAAATTACCTAATTTAAACCAGGAAGCAAATAACTCCCTTGTGATATAGTGGAGTAAACCAACATGATAAATTATGCATGAAAAGCAAAGTACTGAGCATGGGGCTACATAACTCAGCTTAATGGAGAAGTGACCAGTTCCTTGTCCCAGGCTGATTGAAGGGATCTTATTTCCTCTAACATTGAATGTACAGATCATTACAAGCATTTATCTGGCTGTGTGAAAAAACAAGCTTCTACTTGTCTATCTGTACAATACATATACAGCTGTTTATATTGGAGTTCAGTGAGGTATTCTTAGGTAGATTGTGTTAAACTCTGAAGGGTGATGGCACGACATAAAAGTATTTATATCAAAGTGATTTCTTTGACAATAGTAATTATCACAAGGATATTCAATTAGAAAATTTGTTGGTCGTGGTGAATTGTTCATTTTGGATATGGGTTTTTATATTTTTTTATTATTTTGTTGGAGAATGGTTTACATTTGGCATATATACACATATAGAAACTTTAACATACTGGTAGATGTAACCATCACAAGGGTCCTTGGTGCTATTTTGTATAGTGGCTACATTGTGTAACACAGTTTTGAATCTGATTCCAAGAAAGCAAAACCAAACACCAACTGTGCTAGTTATAAAACTGACAAAACTAGGGCTTCTCAGTATCTCGAATAAATGTTAATTCATTTAAAGTAAAATACTCTTGACTTCTGTTTTGCCAGTAAGTTGACATTTGTTACTCAACCTGTTTATACAGCCAATGGCATTGGTCTGCATTCATTGCTAATAGAAGCTTTGTCTACATGGTTTCAGTTCTCCCATCTGGTACTTTCTGTCACTGGCTTCATTATGTAAACTCTTTTACATTCACTTTCTCTTCATCAAATTCTTCCAAAAAATGGTTTGCTTCAGTTTGCTAATTCTATTGACCAGTTTTTCAGCTGAGCTTCCTTAAATGTTAACTATTAATCAGCATTGTGCACAATGATGGTTTTCACACCAGATTTCAGCTTGGCTTACTTGAATGTTAACTTTTAAGCATCATTGTGCACAACAAATTTTGAACTAATTTTCAATTCAGTTCACTTGAATGTTAAGAATTAAGCAGCATTGTGTACATTGACAAGTTTTCAGTCCGCTGTCAGTGTATTTCTGAATGTGAGTGTTGATTGTGGTGCCTAGGGGACTGTTTTACAAAGGTGTTGCAACACTACGCCAAGCACATTTAGCATGGTGACCTACATTTTCACTACATGTTGTCACTTAAGTTATGACAGGCGCAGTTTACGACTGCTTTGTAAGACAGATCCCGTGGTATGCTATATGCGGACTCCGTCATAATACACAGTCATCGTTAGCAGTGTGACTGCGTCACGTGTATGGAGACTTGCATTATGCATGCTGCATCAGCTGGGATGCTGTATTGATATTGTGGTCAATGATCTCAAATTTTGTCCATACAGGAGCATTTTTAGAAGCTAATAAATCTCATAAATGAGCATGAGCAGCTTAATCAAGGACGAAATTTTAGGTTGTTTACATTATTTTGTGATGGACAGTGTTGTTCAAATTTTGTGACATTCAGCAAAAAGATATTGCATTTGTGTATTTTTAGTTCTTGGCATTTGCTAAAGGTTATTAAAGCACGTACGAAATCTAATGTTCTTTGCAAATTATAAGGGATAGGCTATGGGGACTGATTCAACAGTACTGGATTGGATAAACTTTTGTTTTTCACAAATCATGGTTAATGAGATAATATAGATTAGTTTATTAGTGCATGTACTGGAAGGTATAACTAAAGCATCATAAATGTTTTCATCAAGTTCATGCTGTTTTTTTTTTTCATTGCCTGTGTGAAAAATTTTCAATAAATATTTTAAAGCTCAAAAGAAAGGCAGTAATTATTGTAAAGTGCATTAGTATTAATTTCTGTTATCTGCATGCTGTAGTGTACTGTTTGTACTGTGCATTAACATCTTTGTGTTGCTTTTTTCCAGTTCAAGAAAGATGCTGCAATAATCTGTATGTTCTGTTTTAACCTGGTATGACCTTGTTGTTGCGTCCCGTAGGACATTGCTAACAAGTGGGGTGACGTGAAACAGCTTGTGCCAAACCGAGACAACATCCTGCAGCAGGAGATGATCAAACAGCAGAACAACGAGCGACTTCGCCGGCAGTTTGCTGCCAAGGCCAATGTGGTTGGCCAGTGGATCGAGACCCAGCTGGATGCTGTGGCCTCCATCGGTCTCCAGGGCAAGAGCTCGCTGGAGGATCAGCTTAACAAGCTGAACCAGTATGATAAGGTGGTCATACAGTACAAACCCAACATGGACGATCTCGAGAGGACGCATCAGGTGAGTGGAGCCCTTATCCTGACTGGTTTTATGAAGAAAATAAGGATGCGTCTTGAAAATATAGTTGCAAACTTTGTGAAATGTGGCACATACTGGTGTTTGTTTTTCTGACTCCTGGAACAGTTTAGATGCAACAGTTACTGAAATTTTTATGATTCAGTGTATATTTTCTCATGTTGTAAATAGCGTGAAGTGATTCATAACTTATGGCATTAGGTTTGTAATAGGTTATACTTTGTAATTGACATTACTTCAAGTGTCAGTGTGATGTTTCATGAGTTTATTTTATGTGTAGGCTTGCATGAATTTCACTGATTTTCACTGTTTCATTATTGTTTTACAGGAGGTTCAGGAGGCCATGATCTTTGAGAACCGATACACTCAGTACACCATGGAGGTAAACCTGCTGCAGTTCTTTACCTACTAACACATCCGATTTCGCTTATAGATATTGATGACGTGATATAATATTTTGTTGGTGAAATAATGGTTTGATTGTGCTTTTTTTTTAAATGTGTACACATGAGTGTCAAGAGAGTGTAAAGCTTATGAGCATCCTCTCCAGTGTATATTTTAGACAATTAACAAATTGTTCATAGGATTACATGTTTCTGTCACTAAAATGGCATGAAAGATGAAATTATGATAGCGTGGTTACTTGTAAAGGATACAGCACAGGTCCTACCTGTAGCCTTTGCTAACCTTTGTCTTGTGCTTGTTTCAGACCTTACGCGTCGGCTGGGAACAGCTGTTGACGGCCATCGCCCGTAACATTAACGAGGTGGAGAACCAGATTCTGACCCGAGACTCCAAGGGCATCAGCGAATCGCAGATGAACGAGTTCCGTCTGTCCTTCAACCACTTTGACAAGAACAGGACCCGCAGACTGGAGCCTAAAGAGTTCAAGGCTTGCCTGGTCAGCCTGGGCTATAACATCAGGGAGGACAGGCAGGTCAGTGGTACATCCCTGTTGGGGAAGGTCGGTCTGATTCTGCTCATAGAATATGTCTTTAGTGAAGGTCTTTGTTACTTCCTGGGTGCTCTGCACAGTGTCCATTATAAACTGGACTTCTGTCACACATGTATTTGTGAAATATATACAATGACTCAAATTCATCTGCTCTGCATTCACTTGAAAATACATATTCTTTGAAGAACAGATGTCTTCAAGTTTGTGCTTGGCAGATGTTAGTGCAAAGATCAGTTGTTTGCTCCAGTTTCCTCCACCGATAAACCTGACCGCTGTCATACAAGTGAAAAATTCCTGAGCACATTGTTTAACAGCAAACAGTGAGTCAATCAGTACAGAAGTGCTCATGCAACTTTGGCGAGCAAAGCGTGTCCAGTCATTCATGGGAGTTTATGGAACGGCCTTCAATCCATCTGTGACAACCAGGGGGTTTTTGGTAATGGGTCTCAATCTATGTGCTACAAACATGGAATTCTTTGTAACTGCCCTCGACCGTCCATTACAAAAAGGGTGTTTTTGTAACATCCATGTATCTGTATGTTGCATTCTTGTAACGGCCATGTATCTATATGTGGCATTCTTGTAACAGCCATGTATCTATATGTGGCATTCTCGTAACGGCCATGTATCTACGTGAGGCATTCTTGTAATGGCCATGTATTTATGTGTGGCAAAACTGTAACAGCTGTGTATCTCTATGTGGCATTCCTGTAACGGCCATGTATCTGTCTGTTACAAACAGGGAGAGGCGGACTTCCAGAGGATCATGCTGATAGTGGATCCCAACAGGACCGGCTATGTGACGTTTGACGCCTTCCTCGACTTCATGACGAGAGAGACAGCTGACACTGACACGGCTGAACAGGTCATGCAGTCCTTCAAGATCCTGGCTGGTGACAAGGTGAGATCAGCTAACATTCCTCACACAAAGAAGCGAAAAGATCCACTGATCATTTTGGCATTATACAGGAGGAGTGTTACTCCAAAAATATTGAATAGTTACTCCAAGTACATAGAGTGTAGCTGTTTACTAGTCTTGTGTATGGTATGTCGTTAGAAGTAACAGATGGTAAAATTGGTGTGAGAATCCAAGATGTATGTATGTATGGATGAATGTCTGTAAGAATCCAGGATAATGATGGATAATGTTTGATGTTGTTTATAACTGGTTTTATTCTCCTTCACAGCCGTACGTGACTGCGCAAATCCTGCGCCAGGAGCTGCCACCTGATCAGGCAGAGTACTGTATTCAGAGGATGGCACCCTACACTGGCAAGGATGCTGTGCCCGGAGCCCTGGATTACATGTCCTTTTCCACAGCTCTGTATGGAGAGAGTGACTTGTAATAGAGGCCAGGAGTGGAACAGAGACTACTACTACTGTTCCCTGTATATTATAAAGCTGGCCGAGGAAGGGAGCAGCATTTGGGCTGGCATACACTCTGACACGTCTTCACCCTGTTCACACACACACTTCAAGTATTGACCCACCATATACACAAAGAGAAACACCCCCTACCCTGTTTTGATATTACACAAAGTATGAGAAATATAAGTATATTTTTATGATGTGGTGATTGCTGTGGGTGGGTAAGGAGTTATTTCCCCTTAAGGATGTAGTTATATCCAGCAATGTCATTTACAGTTAAATCGCTGGTTAAGCTCTCGGATTTCGCCTTTGTAGTTTATGTGGAGCTGTGATCCCCACTGATGAATTCCAGGATGTCAGTGGTGTAGTCACTGGGCTAAAATCAGTGGCTGTCTGTGAAGAAGGCCTCTGTGACTGAGGACAGACGTATTTTAATCCTATGGACCAACATCATAGTAATCATAACGTGTTCAAGATCTCCGTGTTGAATTTCTGTGCGGGGATTGTTTTCCTTCCCCTGTCACATGGTTGGATGACAGCCCCAGATAAACCCACCCGGCCGCCCATGTGTTGCTCAGTGGCCCCTCCCCTCGGTTCTCCCAACCCAGGGGTCAGAGTTCAGGTTGTGTCCCTCGTATCTTGCCAGCGGGAATTGGGTTTGTTTGAGTTCCTAAACTTCATACAGTAGGTTCGACCGGAAGAAATAATCAAAATAAAAATTCCATGCAAACCCAGTCGACAGAATTAAATGGATGAAGTTGCATGTGCGGTTGTTGTAGCGCTATTTTGGACAGTTGAGAAAGTCTGCCATTGTAAAATAGTCTGGCTATTGTTGCTGTTGTTATAGATGTTCAAGACCTGGGCCTCCCGATCTGCATGCAGTGCTGTACTGGTGCGGTGTATTTATTCGCTGTAGGGCAGGGCTAACAGTGATAAAATTCCGGTCTTCCAATATCATTGCAGATTTTGGGGAGCTTGTGAATTTTATCAGTGAACTGTCTCGTTTCTTCTTAATTGTTATTTTTATTTCCAACCATATTTTGTTTCTGGTTCTTGTTTATGACTTGTTGTAGATATTTGTTATGTATGTCATGGCCAATTTGAAGCAAAGATTAGACAACAACAAACAACAAATTTAGTGCTGTTATCTTTTTGTGGGGGCTAAAATGCAACGAAATTGGTGTTATTTAAGATGAATGAGAGCATTTTTGTTTAAGACTAACATTTTTACCATTGCAATGGTCGCAGCCAACTGTAGAGTGAAGGTGACATGTGGTGCAGGCTTCTTCACTTCTTGACTACAATCTGTAGGTGAACTTAAACTTTTGCTTTTTGCATGTGTGATCCTGCCATAGCACGTAACTAAGTTATTCTATATATCCTGGTTTTAAGGAACGTTTAAGAAAGAAAGAAATGTAAACATAAGAGCAAATCCCCTGGTTTATGTTGTGGGCATATTTACTTAATAGCTAAATAAAATACAGAAGGAAAGAAACTTTGAAAAAAAAATTGCAAATTTAAAAAATATAAAAGGGTAAAATTACATGGAAAAACTGTAAAATGAAGGATGTGGAAAGAATAATAATACCAAGAGTTCCAAATTTATCACTGCCCAGTTACACATCTTATAAACAACCTGATCCACACAGTGTCTAGACTTGTCAACAACATTCACTTTGAGTTTTTGTGTCCAGTGGTTTGAAGAGTGCTTTCTAGTGTCAGCCAGTTTTGTTTGTTCATGTGTATATCATGTGTTGTGTAAAGCACACAACGGTTGCTTTTAAACTAAGCCTGTGTCCGCTGTATGTAGTTTGTAGTTCGCTATGATATGCTCACCAAGAGAAAGAATTAGCCAGTCACAGTGCAGGCCCGTCTATGTAGATATTGATGTCTCGCTTTTGTATCCTGGAAGTTATTTCTTATAGACCTTGTTTTGTTTCTCTCCTTATTATCTCTCTTTTTTTTTTTCTCTTTTGTACATTGACAGAACTTTTGTCCATTCTGTGATGTTTGTTTTGTGAGAACTGTAGAGATAGTGAGTTGGCCTTTTTAACATGATAATAAAAAGATAATAACAAATAAATGTTATTGAACAAAAAAAAAAGTATAAAAAAAAAAATCTTTAGATATAATTGTCAACTCAGCAAAATTTCTTCTCAGAGCTGATTTAATATTCTGAATATTTAGCTGAAACACAAATGTGCAAATATTGAACTTATATGACTGGTAGCCATATAACATATTATACTTTTTTTTTAAATGATTGATCCTTGGGTGATCCTATGAAATTGTATTGGGCAACTCTTTTCCAGATGTATTTGTGCACCTCTCATTTACCAGCACAGTTTCAATATAATGAAGCAGCAGAGGGCGCTCTGTTGAATGCGACATAGAAGATTTAAAAAGACATAAGTACATTTTATGCCAAAATCATGTATGGAACTGAGTGATCTAATAAAGAAAAAAAAATCCTTCCACGTATGGTGTTCTGTGCCTTGATGTATCACCATGATTACAGGTGCTTTTTCAAATAGTCTAGTCCTTAGTTCTATAGAGGATGATAATTCCCTGAGCCTTTGAGACAATCAGAAGTAATTGGAACCTGGTGATGACTAGCCAGTTGTAAGTTTTACCAGCCAGCACAAAGAAAAAGGCAAAGGTCTAATATGAGTGTGAAACTGTCGTATTTCGTAAGTTCCAACTTAAGACATGAAGTACAAATTGTGACCTTAAGTAAAATGAAGGCGTGTCCCTTAGTAAATGATCTGCAGCCCTGGTGAGCGAGATTTGGCCTGTGCTTCGTGTTCAGTGGTTGGTTGTAGGTTCTGCATGGTTTTCCGTGAACAGAATTCAACAAATACCTCTGAGAAGGAAAACTTACCCTGCCATTCCCGTTGCCTCCACTAGTCTTGGGCCATAGCGTCGGTCAAATAGAAAGACAAGGTCATCAACAATGTTCCATCTGCCTCTTAGGTGATCTCAAATGATCACTTTTGTATATATCATATTCATGTTGCGATAACCCATCCATCATGTGAGATAGCTCACCAGTAATTTGCCAAAGGCCGGAGGTTTACTCAGGGAAACACTGGTCTCATCTACCAGGAAATGACCACCACTATATAAGAGAAGTGTTCTTGAGTATGGCATTGAACAGAAATCAATCTATTACCTATAAATACCTTTTATCTGTAAGTAATCACTGTTCCACAAAGCCCATGGACGAGAAAGTTACGTTTACAAAAGTTAGTCTTTTGAGCATCAAAGTCCTGTGGTTGCTCTCATTACTATTCAGAGTTTGAGGAGTCATAATGGATGCATGAAAACGGATTGGGCTGGGTTGCAAATGCAGAATTCAAAATCAAAATCAAAGTTGGGATGTAGTTCACGTTCTATATGTGTATTTTCTTCAAAACCATAGCATGAACACATAAATGCAAGATGGTGACATGTTTTATTGTTAACTGTGACACAGTACATACATTGATGCTCAGAAGCTCAGCATGATTTTCCTTTACTCTTTATACATACAAATGCTCAGAGGAACGAAACTGATCCTTGTTCCTTTAATACAAGTACAGTACATACAGACAAATCATTAACATAACAAGTGTGTACCGTACCAATAAATCTTTCACAAAATTAACAATGGTGTTCACAATATCAGTCACCCACAATTGCACTCTTCCACAGGCAGCAAAAGGTCTGCTTAGCTCAAAGAATTCAATAACAAATGGTATGTGGGTCAATACATTCTTGATTGAGTTAAGGTTTGAAATGTCAAATACAAAAAAAAAAAAAATAAAATTTACTGTATTTCACCTTAAATTTTTTCCATGACTAAGTCACTCATTTTGCCAGATCCTGTGAGTTCTGTTGATCTTTGTAAAAATCCTTTAAGGTTTGTTTGAAAAATAGGGTAATAATCTGTTGGAAGAATTAAGCTTCTCCTGTCAACAATTTTTTACTTAATATATAGCAATTTCTTATACTCTTATACTCCACAAACTGTGATGGGTTGGCGTGTCATGCCCGACTCCTGAGTGCTGCTTTACTGAGGCAGCACTACAAATTAAAGAACACTGGAACAGTCAGCTACTGTACAGCAAGACATCTTCATTGTGATTTAGTCCAAATAAATTCTCATATCTATTTTCACCCTATAACAAGTCTGTCATGATTTACAGAGAATGACTGTCAAAGTTAAGATTGCTGTATGGATCATGTAATCATTATACCAACAGCTGACTGGGGCATCCCAGTTCGTCTAGTACAAGAGCACCAGTCTACAGTGCTTTTGTCCACCCTCCTTCTCTTGTATATAAGTTTTACACCATCCTGGCAATATTAGAGACTACAATGCAAAATATTAACTGAAATGAAAGGTATTCAGAAGATTTCAGGTGAAGAGAAACACAAATATCAGTCCAGGGCATTTGTACCAGAAATCCTATACGACTATGCAACTCATAAATGCACATTTTGTAAACTTCACTATTTTCTCTGCACACATAATGAGCATGCTATTGCCATTTATGATGCATTATAGAGACAAAGCCAAAAACTTATTTAAGGAGTACGTCTGTTTTTCAACATGTATGACTAAGGTATGTTGTATTGGCTTGAACAAAGAATGACACAAACTTCAGTCAGCCTATATGTACAAGAGGATTTCCGTATGGACAAATCACAAAAATAACATCACTGAAACTGTCATTGTAATACATGCCTTGATTGTGGCCACAAACCTCATGTCTTACACATCATAATCTGTTCCAAAATAACAACAAAGAACACCCCCCCTCCCCCAAACAAATATGACAGATAATGAACTTACTTGCTTTATGTACAAGATTGACACTTGCTACTGGCTTTATTTGTACATGTAGGTGAAGAATGTAGCTGTGTTATACGACATCAATTCCACATTTCACAAATTATGTTTGCGATTTAAATACATGCAGTATTTCAATGAACGAGATGTGTTGTACATATTTGTATGAATTTTTGTCAAAGTTTGCATCCAAGTAGATCTGAATTCTTGTATATCTTCATCAAAAACTCATCTGTGTTGATTTCAAAGTCTTGATTGTGTTCCTCCTACATGGAGGGTTTTACTCTTAGCATATCTACGTTGTAATGCCAAACTACATACAGCAGAAGTGTTTGTATTGCACTTGTCCTGTGTAGTACATGTATATAGTAAAAATGAATACAGGAGTTTCGAGTTCGAACTCTTTTATCGCTAAAGGTTAAAAAAGCCCTACTGTACCACATGACTCAACAAAAATGTTAGGCAACTATTTCTGATTACATTTACAATAACACGAGGTCCAAAAATCGTCACATAAATGTATTTAGATTGGATGAACTATAGTGAAAATTGAAGAGATTGAGGTTTGCGAACATAAAAAGGTCCTGAAGGAGAGAAATGTCATTTGTTCTTCCTGCACACGGTGAAATAGGTGATCAGTAAAGTGAAATCATCAAAAGATGCCTAACATTTTTGACATAGTCACATGATGCAGTAGGATTCTTTTTTCCTTTAGCGACAAAAGCGTTCCAACTCGAAACATTCCTATTCAAACGGAAAACAATGAATGCCTCTGGCTTGGAAAAAATGATAAATCAATAATACAAGGCTACTCTTTAACCTGAAACTGTCACAAAGGCTTGCTGGCACCAGAGATTAATTGTACAAAGTATCTCACAAATGAAGAAAGCACTATAACTTGTGGGTACAAAGATACGAGGTGACATGGCTCCTGAGCAGCTGCATACTATATGTATTACTAATAAAATCTCATTCTTTGTACCAACATGTAATATTTAAATTCTTCTCACATGCCTAACTCTTCACTTCTGATAATGAAATCATGGCCAGAAGCCCTGTTTTAAACCCCATATCAGGCGTCAAATTCTTGGCATATGCTATGAATGACGAATAAAACAGTTTGCTCTTCCACAAGCCTAACTCTTGACCAAGGATCTCAAAATTTGATTCTTCAAAGCTTGACTGACTAACCCTGCTATAAATCTCCAAATATACGATTGTCATATACAATGTATATATATGACTGTATTTATGTACATAAACAATATATGTAACTTAGTGAACACTTCACAAATAGGCGAATGTAAGAAGTCAGTAACCTGCTGTTAGTTGCAGCCTGTAGATTTAGCCTGCAGGAAGTAGACCACAAACATATGAGCAAGTGTTTCTATTACGTCAGGTCCCTAATTGGAAAATAAAAAAACAAAAAAAAAAAAAAAAAGAACAAGAAGCTTTTATCACAATGTTGCACAATTAAGAGGAAAATGCCCATACATCTTTTGTAAATAAAATTTTCTAAAATCCCGACTGTATTTACAAATATTTGTAAAATTATACTCTTATGCTGTGTTTCCAATGGAACTGGAATTGTGTTTGCCATAGCATGTGTGAGTGTGGTCACATTTCTTGAGTATCTGGGCCATGAACACAAGCAGCATACGCATGCTGGATATGATGATTAGGGTGACTTCTAAATCTTCACTGGGAGATTTCATTAACCTGCCAATCCATTCCATTCACAAAAAAAACGTAAAACATTTACAAAATATCCCAAAACTTTATCAGGTTTAAATTAAGTCCTGAGGAATGGATTTCGAGATGTACTGTATCCTTCTTTGTCTTGAACAAGAGCGTACTGTCAGGACAGCAGTATGTCTCATCAGGTAAAAATGTCTTATGGTAAAATCAACGTGCAACTCTTCTTAATCAAAATTATAGTCATGATTACCGAGGCATAATTAGCTAAAGTGCTCATCTTGCTGTCATTTCAGCAGTTTTTTTGTGTGTCCGGGGAAAGGTAATTGCAAACACAAAGGCATGTCCATGGAAACACAGCCTTAATCCATTACAAATATGTAGAATATTGTTAAACTGTTTCCTCTTCATTTCCTTGATTTCTTGCCACCCTGGACATATAAAATAAAATAAATGAAAATGAACATTATTTATTTTACCGCCCACACCAAATTTACACATCAGGAAGATGAGGTGACTCAGACCATGTGGAGGTATTGGGAAATGAGCCGTGGAAGATATTCTACAACTATGAACTATGACAAATAATAGCTGGAAAATACTGTATGCTAGAGAACAAAGCATTCTGCACAATAAATGTTAATGTGAACCAAGCACAGTTTTGACCTTACAAGGCCATGAAGCAGAGTTTTGTGTTCACTTTCAGGATGTTCCCACAACATTTTCACTGCAGTTCCTATGCAAGTAAAGCTTGTAGGTGGGGGTAAAACGACAAATGCCATGGGATGTATGTAATAGTACAGAATACATAAATGACCCCACACAATGAACTAGACTTTCACTCACCTTTGCTAGGCTAAGCTGCATGGTGAGTTCATCTATTTGATCTTTCTGTTGCGATAATTTCTCATTCATCCCGGCCAAGTGTTCACTCATCATACTTAACTGGCCCTCGTAGCTCCGTGTGGTTGTTTGAAGTTCATCCTGTACAACAACAACAACAACCAGTTACATGATAAGAATGTGGACAACAAATTAACACTACACTTGAAAATCAACTGACCTGCTGACCTAAGAGTGAATTTTCACTGTGAATACATATGTAGCTACTAGGCTTGACAGTAGATACCAGTCAACCCTTACCTGTGTGATTGTGAACACAGACTTTGTTATACTAAGCTAAGCACTGCTTAGGTCATAGGGTTGCCATGATACTAGCTAACCCTAAGCTGTGTGACTCTGGATAAAGACATTACTAAGCCTACCAAACACTGCTTGATAGCAAACACTGTTTGAGGATGCCCTTACTGTAGCTTACCCTAAGCTTTGTGACAGTGCACTCAGGTTTGCTAAGCTCAAGGCAGCTTGACAACTGATAACAGCTAACCTTAAGCTACGCAACACTGTGGACTTAGCTAACCTTAGTAAACAACTTTGATGATGTGCTTATCACGACCTATCCTAAGCTGTGTGATCTCCTATGACGTCACCCCTCACTGTGAGCTTACCCTAAGCTGTGTGATGTCCTGTGAGATCATTGTCAATGTGAGCTTACTCTAAGCTGTGTGATCTCCTGTGAGGTCATCTGCAATGTGAACTTACCCTAAGCTATATGATCTCCTCTGAGGTCATCCTCAGCTGTGAGCTTACCCGAAGCTGTGTGATCTGCTGTGAGGTCATCTGCAATGTGACCTTACCCTAAGCTACATGATCCCCTATGAGGTCACTCTCAGCTGTGAGCTTACCCTAAGTTGTGTGATCTACTGTGAGGTCACCCGCAATGTGAGCATACCTTAAGCCGAGTGATCTCCTGTGAGGTCACCCTCAGCTGTGAGTTTATCCTAAGCTGTGTGATCTCCTATGAGGTCACCCTCAATGTGAGCTTACCCTAAGCTGTGTGATCTCCTGTGAGGTCACTTTTCCGCTGTGAGCTTACCCTAAGCTGTGTGATCTACTGTGAGGTCACCCGCAATGTGAGCATACCTTAAGCTGTGTGATCTCCTGTGAGGTCACCCTCAGCTGTAAACTTATCCTAAGCTGTGTGATCTCCTATGAGGTCACCCTCAATGTGAGCTTACCCTAAGCTGTGTGATCTCCTGCGAGGTCACTCTCAAATCTTCCTGAGCACTGTCCTTGGCTCGTTCTGCAATCTTCAGCCTCTTGTGCAGAGCCTTTACCTGTAACAGTACACCAATATTCCACATATCAAACACAGGAACATTTGCAATTTATGTGAATCATGTGAGGGAAAATTCTCATGTGATACAAGCGTGTTTCATATGTGACACATACATGATTTATCATGCATGTGAATCATGTAAGGTTTTCATGTGTGGGCTTTTATATGCGTAGCATGCATGAAAATAACCACATCTGTGATAGCCATGTATTTCATGTGTGTAAAGCGCATGTTCCTTTCATGGCATGTGATACATGTGTAATTCACACACATGACACGTGTATAGATTTCATTTACGTAACTGAAATGAAAATTTTTAACTTACATTGAAAAAAAGGCTTCCTATATAGGGATTAGTAGGCCTATATGTGTTTATTTCTTAGGTCTAGTTACAGGTACTGTACTTCATTTATACCATAACATTCATGAAACATCTTCAGATTTACAATGAGGATTACACAGCTATACTGCTATAAAGACAATACTTTCTTTGTAGACATTTCGAGATTATAAAAATAAATTCAACTCAGTGGATAAAGCGACAAATAAATAAATAAATAAAATATAATAAATGAACAGCAAGAATTTTCTGAAAATGTACATGTCACGTCTCTGTATATCTGATGGTGAAATGCTCTGGTGAGTTTACGTTCTGAAACTGAGAGACGTCTGCTCTATAAACAGAACAGCGGGTGAGCTGGCACGACATAAACTTGTACCAGAAGGCGACTGGTACATTGTTAGACCGCAGGTCACGCATGTGGAAATTAGGAGAATATAAGTATACATGTGAACTTACAGGCCTATCTGTATTCGTTCCGTGTATATAGGCCTATTTCTTGAGCACTTCCACATAAGATACCCTACTGGATTTGAAACTGCAGAAAACTACATGTGTAAAATAACAAAGGTGGCTTGGTAAATAATGAACTTTTTGGAATATTCTGAAAATATAAAAGGAAAACTGTATGAAAAAACAGATGTTTTTTATACATGTGTGACTGGAAACTGTAAACACATGAGAGAAATTGTTCTAATTACGTAGAACGCCACCTAAATAGAATGCCTACTTAGTTTTGTATCCTTCATCAACAGGGGACCTCACCATGGGAAAAAATAGGTCTAAACCTGGTGCCCGGGCTCAAAATTTGCAGCTTTTTGGAAGACAAGCTGCCACCTCAAAAAATGTATTCTCAGCCGGAATGATCATGACTGCTAAACATCATTCAACATGTGAGTAGCCCTCTGTCTAACATGTTGTGAAAAAAGATTTTTGTGGTTTTCATTTTGTACAACACGCTTTTCGTAAATTGACAAGATTACATAATTTGTCATTTACTCTATAACGTAGTTTAATATTTTGCCAATTCATCCTTTAACTTAAGCTAAACATATCATATATGAAATTTTGAAAAGAGAGGAGAGATATCATAATTGGATATATATATTGGATTGTCTGGGGCTTTTCCGTATTTCGTAAAGAGCAAGTTCAGTGAGCTATTTTGAGTTGTATAATACTTTATCATGGATGGCTGCCGCATTCTTTTGTTTCTTTTATGATCTTTGATATTCAGTCAGTGATTTTCCTAGAAACAGTATTATATAAACAATATAATCTGTTTCACCAACTAGAGCTAGATTGTAAATACATATTTAATACTTTGGGATTTTCGAAATTCCAAATCAATGAAGTCATTATCATATTCTGCAACTTTTTATCATGCAGGAGAATGTAATGATTTGAAAATGGTATTTTCATTTTGAAAATTAATGAACTGATTTTTTCAGTTCATTTCAGACAACACAGACGACGTGCTACAGGTAAGATGAATGATACATTTATGTTTCAGTATTTTAGGTTATGAAATTTTTTTATTCATAAATGTTTCCACCCCTATCTTTTATTTGTACACATTTGTCTTATTTTCCACCTGTTTCATGTTCCGTTTTACTTAATGCCTCTGTACAGTACAAGAATATGCTTCAAGGTAATAAACTGTTATGGTTTTTATTGCTCCATAATCCATGTTTTGATGTCTGCTTTACCAACCAATTATTCAGGAGTTCCTATGTACATGCTATCAAGCTCAAACAAGTAGTATGTAAGGTCTTTGGTATACTTACATATACAGCACTTTGCTGATAAATGATATTTTAGGACCTACGCTATGGCTTAAAAACTACGAATTATTCACTGCCTTGCTTTTGAAAGAAACTAAATTTCTTTGACTGATCAAAATGTACAAACAATAATGTGTAAAACAGGAAAGCACGAATGAATATAAATATATACATATATATGGGGTTTTGATATGGAATATGTAATAGCATATGTGTTTTGCACATTCCATCCTCGTAAAATGTACGAACCTCATGTACAATTCACATACATTACACATACATGCCACATACGTAATACATACGTAACACACATGTACGTTACATGCCATTAACATGAAACAAATTCCACATCCGTGACACGCAAGTGGCACGTACGTGACACATATGAAACCTTACATACGTATCTGATGGCAGGTTAGAAAACCATGTGACACGTATGTGAACCACATATACATATTTCATGTGACACGCATGATTCACATGCTTGCAATATTTATAATATATACAGGCCACACCTGTGAAGACTTCTGTGGAACAAAGAAAATTAACAACTGTCTGTGCTGAATTTTCCCTATAGGATATCATCACATCTTTCAATTACACTTAAAATGATATTATGAGTAGAATTTTCAGAATCAGGCAAACAGTATCCTATTTGTGTTTAAAAGTTCAGAAAAAATGCCATATATAATTTACAAATTTTTTTAAATAGTATCTTAAGTTTCTAAATATGAAGTATAAAGACAGATAAGCTGTCTGTAGTTGAGAGGTAAGCTACATGTAAGCTACCTTTGTGAAAAAAAGAAAATGTCTGCCTCTGAGTATATAGAATCCATACTGTACCTCTGCCAGGAAGTTGACAGCTTTACTGTCCGCTACCTGCAGCTGGGATGTCAGCTCATTCACACGACCAGAGAAGTGGCTTTTGATCAGCTCCTCTCTTGTGTCTGTGTCGCTTCCCCCTGGGGTCACCTCCAGCTTACCTAACTGTGTAACAAGGGAGACATAATTGCAAAGCAGGGATTTGTGTTTTGCTTTCATCTCGGCAAAATGATTACTGGTGTGATCTCATTAGCTCCACAAGGTGTTTCTGATGTTAACAGGGAGTGGCACTTCCCTTTCCAGTACAACGATTTATACTGTATACAGCCATGAATCATCTCAGACAAGAAATGACATCATTTTAAGACTTGTTCTAGAATTTAGAATTTAATAATCAAACACTACTTCAACTAAGGGTTTTACAACTCACCCTATTTAATGTCAACCTCACAATAATTATGCCATGAACTGAATTTTGATTACTGTTTGAAAAAGTATCAAGAAAAGACATAAACCCTCAGGAATTCATGAATGCCACAAATACTATGTGGAAGATCCCACTACAACAGACAGGGTAGTAAAGCATAGTAATATGAAAGCTTGACTCACCAATGATGTTTGTACAGATGGGACTTTGGCACTACCTGTCACCCCTGACTGTGGCAATACAGGTGTATGATCTATGTTATCCTGTATAGAGCCTATTGATCGGTCGCTTTCTGTTTGTTCTAGTTTCTTTGATAACTCCTTCCCTTTCTACCAATCAAACAATGGATAGCACAATGTATGTCCAATACACATAAATACGGTCATACATTATATAGGCTCAAGATTAAATGCATCCTCTTGGTTAAGTATATTCTTGTAAATAACTCGATATAAGCATGGACTCTGTGTTCAGTGCATCATGACATTGAACAAATGATACTCTTAGAGCACAGGCTATGTATTCAAAGCTTAAGAAACAAAATTGTAGACAGACAGATTGAATGGTGAGTTTCAGGGCCTATTTTCACATGAAGTTAACTTACTCAATCTGACAATGCCAGCTTCACATGCATGTAGTCAAAAAAATCCCTTCATTCTCTCAAGAGAGAGTGGGACTTCGTGTTCAGATGTCACTTAGACCAATGAATAATGCAATGCTTCAATCTAATAAACAGACAAGGGCCTAGAGTTACAACACCAGATTACACAAATTTCTAACACATGGGAATTCTTCAATTTATTAAAACTTAGGTTATTCTAGAAAACCCCAAGAACACAAACCTGAACCTCTTTCTCATATTTAATCTGAAGCAGTTGCAATTCTAACATCCAATGTTCCTTATCTTGTTCTAGTTTGTTGACCTTCTCTTGGAATGAAGTTATCTGGAAAATACAACAAACATATGTACGAACTGTTTTGTTTTGTATATGTGAGCTGTCATTCTTTTAGATATATTAACATGGTGTCAACTGAGCGTTGAAAAACTGCCTTTCTCTGTACGATAAAGAGCTGGTGATATGTTCAAACTATATTCACGGCGAGAGCAGGACAAATGTGAGATTTTGATAACTTTACTCTTAACGAGTGCCCCGACCATCATTTGGTCTACATACCAAATGATATCAATACTATTTCCAATGTTGCCTGCATCCAATCAACCGCTCTAAGTTTTCTTATCAAACATCAATTGAAGTTACATTTGTTTTTTTTTTTACTTACTTATATATATATGATTGGGCTTCGAAAATCATTCATCAAGAATGTTTTCCTTATATAATGGCAATCATTTTTACGCATGGAGCAACCTTTTCCTTTGTCAGGAGGTAAAAAAAAAAAAGGGCTCATTATTGAAAGTTGCATGTATGTTGTCTGTAGAGAAATATTATTCCATGTATACAAGTATGTATTTTTATTATAGGGCCTTTTTCTCACCTGACCAGCTAAGCTGTCTCGACTCTCGGCTGAGCTCAGTAAGATGCGCCGGTTCTGCAGAGCCACTTTGTGAGGCACTGTCTCAGGAGACGGCTACAAAACAAATGGGTTCACAAATCTATGTGCCATTTTACGTGATAACCTATCATCTTGGGCTTCATAAGGATCGTAATTATTCCATATACATATGTGTACTACTGTAGTACAATACACAACATTTTCATAAAGAATGTTACTTTAAAAAATAAATTTTTATCGTTTATAGCTTTATAGGCTAATAACGGTCTTAAATTTCAATGATTTTCAAACAAATAAACCCCAGAGATCAATAATATATACTGCAAAATGATTCCCATCTTTGGCCATATGGCAGATGAAGGATACTAGAACCCCTCTGGTCAAGTTTTTTTTATTTCACGTTCTCTTTCTCCATTCTCCTATCTTCCATCTCACTCCAGGATGTAAACCAAATTTGAATTCTAAATATCTTAAATTTGACAAAAAGCATAACACGTTGTGGACCAAGACAGAGGTGTTTTCTTAGTTCCCACTGAAAGGGGGTTACCTGCTGTGAATAGACATGCCTCTGTATTGCCCCCTTCTATAAACTGTGCATGGCTACTTTTGCAGACGAATTGCAAACGAATAAATGACAAATTCTGTCACACATAATGCTCTGCCGAACATGTTGGTCTTTTTCTCCCTTTGCTATTTTTGAGACGATTGTGCAGTAAAATACTTTTATTTCTCGCTTATTTATCAATATGATGCAACAAAACTTGGCACACATCGCACAAATTTTTGATATCTTTCCTAGTTTTAAAGGTATTAGTAAAAGAGTATCAAAATTTCAAAAAGTTTTCAAATTTTGGAAAGTTTTAACTTCAAATGATCTGTCAGAATAATCTAAGATGAATATTAAAAATCTGCGGGACTGTGGAACTATCCACTGAGGCAAGGAAAGTTTAAAAACTGTGAAAATTGGCCAAAAAATAGAATTTAGAAAAAAAGCTCCATTTTTTATTTGAATTTTCTCTTTATTTTGATTAATATTAAAGCTAGGTAAATTTTAAAAGCTTTTTTGAAATCAGCAGTCATTTAGCTTTCAGAATATATATACATAACGCCACATTTGATCCAAAAATTTGGGGTACACAACGCAAAATGTGAAATTTTGCTCATGTGGGGTGCTGGTATCCTTAAGTAATAAAATTCTCCTCTCTTGCAGGTAAATCCTTGCTAACCCTGGTCAGACTTGAGAGATAGCCCGCTGCCTGCTGTCTAAATGTGGCCACGATGGGGTTAGCCTGATTGATGTCATTCAGTCCCCCAACCACGCTGCTCCCTCGGGTCCTGTACCCTGCAGGCTCTTCAAAGAAGTCCTGGTTCCCTGTCAGAAACGCTGAAAACTGAATGCACGCATTCTTACTGTTAGTTATATGGTGGCCACTGATTCACTAACTGCTCGATCAGTCAGTTATTTGTTTATTGGATTAGCATTTTATACTCTGGGGGAAAACCCATGACAATGACCACAAATTCCGTCTCACAACCTCATTTATGTTCTTCCAGATGAGCCTATTTATGGCAATCAGCCAACTAAGAGACAAAACACCGGTGAATATAAATAATGACCAGGGCACAATTTAACCAGGTTTTTCTAGCGCAGATTTTGTTGTAAATGATGTTGTCTACATAATGTGCTGATCAACATGAAATACAATGAAAGAATGACTTCTAAAGTTTTGCAGTATGTTAGTTACATTCACATAATGTTATGTTAGTTACATTCACATAAGCCTACTTTGGCATCACCACATGTTTACATGGTATCATCTTCAGCCTTACGTTTTTTTTTTTATATAAAAATTGCTAAAAACTGTACATGGAAAAAGCATAGCATTGAAACAGCTCACGATGTGCAATGTTCACATAATACGGCCAGGTAAACGTATCGCTTGTATGTTCTTCAATGTGGATGATATAGCAGCACTTCCATCCATAACACCACGTCACTCTGTCTGGAGCGATAACAAATAAGTGGCTCTGAAACATGCACTGAGGCACGCCAACATACCTTTCCTGTCGTGGTAACCAAGGTGACAAGTGATGACACAATACACTCATCAGTTGTCTTTAACTTCTGAGTTGCTGTCGGTAACTGATGCTCTAAAGACACTTTAGAATTGTAGTGTTTGGACACCTCTGGAAACAATAATAAAGATATGCATATTAAACAGCTTTACCATTGTGGGTATCCAGGAACTACTTAAACACAGAGATGTGTGTATGAGCTGAACAATAATGGTCAACCTGAACAATGGGATACCGGCAGAAGTCCGAAGTGGGACATGTGACATCATTTTAGTGACACTGAAGACTATGCTGTGGTGTCAACAGTGCAATGTCACAGTGAGTAGATCTTATACGTCAAATATGAAACCGTTCTACGCAACATGTTTGACGCTGCATGACAAAAGACTTGTGGCGTAGAAGTCCTAATTCACTGCAGCGACACCTGTTGGAAGAGGAAAATCCGCCGGTACCCCATTATTCCCTTTTAGTTTTCCTACGGAAGCGTTGGGAATACCACTCCCATTTTAGCCCCTCGATCAGCAGTTTACTGGTGTGTGTTTGCCTTCCACCTTCTGGACATACCTGAACATGAATTTATTCATTCTGGTTGTTTTCTTGTTGCTTTTTTACATCACAAACTATTCCATTATGTCATCAAAAGATGTTTTAAAACGAAATCTTCTCGCTCATGTAAAGCTTTTACTGATCAACCCATAATCAAGCAGTTTACGAAGCAGCCATTATAAACCATTAGGCTATCAGTGCACAAATCAAACCTTATTTAACTGAAAGTCAAACTGAATTTGATCATATCATATGACCTGTAAATCCGTGGTAAGGATATGAATCTTCTTGCCCTAGATCTGAATCATCCAAGAAGAATTTGGAAAGGTGCACAAGATCCCATAAATGTCCACCCTAAATTTCTTACCTTTGACAGCTTCATGCAGATCTGTGAGGCAGCTGCACAGCTGTTTAAATATGGAACTGTAACTACCTGGAGGATGGCGAAATGATTCACCTGGGGGAAAGACAGAATCAATAACCAATTATGAGGTTTTATGGGCAAAAAATCTTCTGAATTTTACATATTAACATGAAGGAATAATAAACCTAATTGTGGTTACAGAACAGCAATGGAAGTTTTCTTGACACAAAAGGAATGCTTGAGAAATTAGCAGCACTTTTCAAGCGAACTCTAACTTCTCAATTAAATTACGACTGATTCGTCACAACAATATTCAACATGCAAATGTACTTATACAGCAATTGCTACACTACATGCCAAACAGACCTCTATTTGATCAGCTGTCAGCGATCTCACCTTTACTCTGGGATGTTATGATGCTGATGTATGTCTCTAACTTGTTAAATACTGCATTGAGTTTCTTCAGAGATGTGTAGAGTTCCCTGTTTTTGGCCTCAAGCGTTGAGGGACATGAGGATAAAGCACACTCCTCATCTATACTGTAATCACAGAAATCAAAATACATCATAAATCTTTGACAGATGTGAGATGTGTAAGACATCTATTTGACAGCTGCTTTATGAAATATTAATAAATATTTTGCTTCTGAGGTTCTATGGTTTATGGGTGAGGGAACCATGTCATGATTTCTGACAAATATTCCTGATGAGTCAGCTGGATTTGAACACAAATTCTGACCAGTAAAAATGCTAGTGGAAGTTTGATTATCTGGCTTAGAGGTGAATGTCTGCGGAAAGTACATGTAGCTATCCTAAATAATTTAGCAAACAACTGGAAACCTCATTCAACAGTATTTGTTCAATATGTGTACACTATATAATACACTATATCTAGTGTACACATATTTACAGTACACTAGACTTTCTTTTTCAAATTGTTTTATTTAAGACCACTACAATCTCAGGCATGTAGATTGGAGAGCAGTTCAAACGAAGTTGCATGGAAAAGAATCCATAGAGACATAACCAACCTTAGTAACTGGTAAGGCAGTAATCTGTTTAGATAATCCACAAGTTTCCTGAAGTGGGTACCTAGGGGCTGGACTTCCACTGCAGTTTCCTGATTCACAACAGAAACAACAAATCTATACAGAATGGATGTGATTTCATGTTCAGGCTATTTAGCTATTTAGGGATAATACATACAGCAAGGCTTAATTTTCATCAAATTTAATCCACAGGAATTCTCAACCCTTCCTCTCCAAGCAATCCAAGGGAATCTGCTTTTAGATTCGTACTTCAAATCATTCTTTAATCCCTGTTGTTATGGAAAATACATGACAAAATGTGTGCTGTATCAGAGATAAATATTTTCTGATCATTTTACATTTTTTCTACTGATAATTTTACTTATCACTTTAAATTATCTTATTCCATCTCTGATTTTCCACCGTTTCAAAAAATTAAAAGAAAACAGCCGATTGTTTGTACTACAAAACAACTAAATTTTGACATTTTTCTTCTTATCCATTATGTCACTACCTTGCAATTTTAACACACCAGAAAAAAGGAAAAACTCCCCCCCCAAAATTTCAAAAGATACCAAGTGGTTGCCATACCAGAGTAGTGAGGGAGTCTTCCTTCAGCGTCTCCATGAAGTGACGTAATGATTGCTCCACAGGGCGCAAGAAGCCCAGGTTCTCATGCAAATACTGACAGTACTGAAACATAAATATAGTCAAACAACAACCAAGGTCAACATGTAAGAACCGAAGATTAATCGGCAAGAATGGTTGGTTAGACTTTCTTATACATTTATATTCGAGAAGAAATCCTGGGTCATTTAGAGTGTATTGTCATGGTGCTATTTTCAGAATGGTTCAAGGCCAGCTAAATTGGAGTGGAAAACTCCTCCTGCCAGTGATACATATAGGATGATGGAACAGGGGAGGTCAATAGAGGGCCAGTCAGGTACTGGATTAAGTTATTTATTGATTATTGATGGAAAATACTATGAACATTCTCCATAGAAAATCTACTTAATATGCAATGTCTAAGACAGTCCACTTTACACAGAAGTGTTACAACTTAAACTCAGTGTGCACTCTTTTATATTACACGTTCAAAGATGTACATATTAACTGAGAAATTAACAGTACTTAATAGTAAATTTACACTTTCCCAGAAAATATTCCTGGCAGAGATAGATAGAGAACATAACGCTCTGTTCCCAGAGTGTAAGTACCTTAGCATTGACAGGACTCAGAGGCTCTGTGGAGCTATCACAGGGGTAAATCTTGGACCTCTGCTCTGAGTATGTGAGGAAGTTAGACAAGCCCTGCGTCAGCTCCTTAACTAAGTTCACTGAATGACTGACCAGCTCCTTCACTCTCAGCTGATGTTTACGGTCATGGGTAGGGACATTTAGTGAGTTCAAGTTCCTGTGTTCTGGTTACAAAGTGATAATGACAAAGACACATTATTACATGCTTTTGATCACATTTAAAACTTAGTATTCAAGGAAAAGGCAGTAGTTTTATTTAACAATGCTATAACATTATAAATGAAATATTTTTCATTTTAAAAAAAAACAACAAGAACTACGCTATGTAAAGTTAATAGCTGAACAAGTCATCGACAGCTTATTTCATCATATTTTAAGAACATGTACTTTTGTTACATTCTGTACAAACATATTGACTAGATAAATCACAAGGGAATCTTGGCTCGGCCTACAGGCTATCCAATAGCTAACAAACTTCTTGCAATGTTTTACAGTGAACTTACTTGTGTCAATGAAGGGTAATTTAGTGGAGAGGATTCGGTTAGCATTTTCCAATCTGGACTGAAGCTCAGTGGATACTGTGTTCAGCTTTCCTTCTCTGAATCAAAGTGACAATTAAAAACATTACCAAAGTTACATATTCAAGAAACTATCTTGCTTGCATATGTTTGAACATCACACAACATTTTTTATTTATTTATTTATTTATTTGATTGGTGCTTTACGCCATACTCAAGAATATTTCACTTATACGACGGCAACCAGCATTATGGTGGGAGGAAATCAGGCAGAGCCCGAGGGAAACCCACGACCATCTACAGGCTGCTGGCAGACCTTTCCACGTACGGCCAGAGAGGAAGCCAGCATGAGCTGGTCTTGAACTCACAGCGACCACATTGGTGGGAGGCTTCGGGTCATTGTGCTGCGATAGCATGCTAACTGACCGAGCCACGGAGGCCCCCACAACATTTTTTGTAACACCCTAATGAATATCAGATGTGTTATACTGCAACAATACTTAATAAGAAAGACTGAATTTCAACCCAACAATGAAAGCAACTAAATGTACAATTTACCATCTCCTATTTTCATGAACTTGGTGAATGTGTATGTAAGTTTACTGTGACAGCTTGCAGAATCACATCTGACAGAATTCCATGGGTTGACAGCAAGACTTACGCAATCTGAGCCCTGGAATTGGCATCTTTCATCTCCTGTTCTATTGACTGTAAGCGAACCTAAATATATAAAAACAAAAAAAATTTCCAGCTGAACCTTATGCAAAAAAACATTAAATTCTCCAATAGCACACTGATATATTCTGTGTTACGAAAGTGAGTGTATAAGCAGCAGTAACATTACAATAAAATAAATTTGTATTTCATCCGATAGATAAGAACAGGATTAATGAGCTTTGTCAGTCAACCTGTCTGATGAGAGTGATCTCCCTTACCTCCAGCATGGCCTTCTCTTCCTGCAGTTTATCAGTCTGAGTCTTGTTACTCTGTACTGTAGCGTTGAGGACTTCCTGGTGCTGAGCAGACTCCTGTTGTAGTTTGGACAGACTCTCCTCCAGAGAGGACAGTTTACTCCTATACATCTGCTCAGCCTCCTGAACCTAACAAATCAAAACCAGCTCTGACAGAAATGCCAAATTTGCACTGATAAAATGTAAATTACTATAAGCAAATACCCTGGTGATAGTCACAGTACAATTTTCTTACATAAATGTGTATTACTCAAACACTGAGAGTTTGCCTGTTTGTTTGGCATTATAAATTTACTTATATGTTCCTCTTCAAACATAAAACCAGCCCCCACTGATTGACTGGTCACCCCTAAATCCAACCTACCTGTTTGTGAAGTTTGGCATTCTCCTCAATTTTACTCTTCAGCTCCTCCCCAAAGACAGAACTGGCTCCCACAGAATTCTGAGGCTCATGGTGATGCTCATCTCCACCCTTCTGGTAACCATAAAATAGGAAACAATGAATAATTCAGTATGAACACCTTATAACGATAATCGGATCAAAAGTTTGAATATATGTAGAATATGGATATGACTTGATAAAGGACACCAGGGGTCAAAATTAACTACAAAACACAACTGGCCAATAAGACCAATGTATGCCCATGATATCTGCTGGTTCTCCTCCATATTATTCATTTATTTATTTATTTGATTTGTGTTTTATGGTGTACATATGGTTTATGGTGAAGCATATTTTACTTATACGACAGCAGTCAGCAATATGGTGGGAGGAAACCTACAATCACATGCAGATTACTGGCTAACCTTCCCAAGACCTTCTACAAATGGAGAGCAGGCCAGCATGAGCTGGACTTGGAACTCATGACCACATTGGTGAGAGGCTCCTGGGACTTTGTGTGGTGTGGCATGCTAGCTGCCTCGGCCATCGAAGCCCTGTCCTCCTCGACAGTAGTTGGTCTTTCAGTTAAGTAACGAAAATGACCAACTGAAATAAACGTTAATAAATTACAGCTAGGCCAGTGGAACTAGTTCTTGTTCACATTAACTGGCCTGAATAAAATTCTAGTGGTAGCGTATCAGAGGGCGAGTGATAATTTCAAGGCATGGGATAGGCAAAACAAGGTTTACAACCACTATTGCAGGCTGTACACACTAATGAAGTAAGATACACACTGGTGGTTCCATATTATGATGGGTTTCTTCAAATCAATACAAAAAAAAAAAACAAAAAAAAAAAACACAAGGTCTTGGGGACAATATACTATAAGCACATACCTTGCTTTTCTTTTTGTTGACCTCAACACTTTCTAGTTCATCCTGTAGAAACAGTACTCTCTTGGACAGTTGCTGATTCCTGAATGACAAGCTGTCAATCTCCTGTTCATACTTGCGAATAACTTGTTCTTTTTCCTTCAAGACATCCTTGAGAGGATACAATTTTAATAGTGAATATACACCACAGTGTGACATTATCATAACTGCTATTTACTACAAGATGTTTTCCATCTTATTTGGAATGTAGTTACATGTATATGTAAATCTGTAAAAATATAAAACTATACATTTATAAATTTATGAACTTGACACTACACACTTACACTGGTTTCCTATATTAAACATCTTTACATGCATGTTCTTACTCCTTCCCAAATTATTGCTTGGGTTAGGTACATAATTCACATCACTTAAAACATTACCTTGAGTTTATTCTGATTTTCCTGTTCATCAAAAACAGCTTTTTTTAACACTGGAATCTGCGCCCGTAGCTGTCAAAGAGAAAAGGTTTGGCATTTGTCATTTTTTTTCTCTGCACAGTCCATGAGTATGACATCACTGCACCGGCTTACAAAGTGGATGTAATGTTTCAAGTTCACAATGCAAGCCGTCAAGTGTTATCATGTTGCTGATTAGAGACAAACCTGTAGTGTCTAGCAATCTTAGGAACAGACTTATTAATTTCTAGCAGTCTTGGTTGGAGATTTATTAGCACAAAGAAGTCGTTAATGACTTTCTGCTTCACTAAGTGTGTGACACTGCACTGTTGCATGGGGGAGGGACAAACTCACAAAGTAGATGCGCTCATCGTAGAGGGGTAATTGAGGTAAATTAACCAGAGATATAATCAACTACGCTCCAAACCTGAAGTAAAAAACAGACACTTACCTTTGAATATTCTGACGCGAGACGCTGATACTTGGCTTGTAAATCAGTCATGTTTAAATAATACTATATTTGATCATCTTGGGCTTTTCCGTCTGCTGACAGCGGAAGTGTTAAGTAAAAAGAAACCTTACATAGAAGAGCGACCGCTAAGGGCGACAACTGTGTTGGAATCAGTTAAGAAGTCGAAATTGTTTCCCCCTACTTGTCTTCCCCAAAGGCCTCAAATTAAATTCAAATAAAAACACAGTGACGATATTGATTCTTGGAGAAAACAAATATTTAATGGCACTTAATATTTATACACTGTTGATATTTTTTAACATTATGGAAGAAGTAAAACATCAGGCTGGCCGCGTCCATTTTTTCAAATGCCCACAGACTGACATCAGCTATAAAAATTGAATGCTTGTTATGTACACAGTATTATAAAGCTATAAACAATTAAGGGTCACACAAACATTTATCTACACATTATTGCGAATTTATTGCCAATAGTGTAGTTATATTTGATTTATATAAACAATGCCTTTTAAATGAATGGAAAAACAAGTCAACATACAATTTAGATGTTAAATATATGCAAATTGTGGTATATCAGTGATGATTTATCCTTCAAATTTATCTTTTATCTGGCAGTAATTCCTAAGCTGTAATCTGAAGGTTGACATTTTTTGCTGTCTCCATGAAGTGACTGAAAGTAACAGATCAGTATAATGTGTTCAGCATGGTGACAATGCAAAGCAACTACTGTGACAGGCTTGTTTCAGTAGACTGAGGTGATGAAGCTCTGCATTATAGCCAAAACGTTCCCAGCAGGTATTTCAGTGATTTGGAAATACCTTAACTATTGGGATAATAGGTTTATTACTAAGATAAGGTAAGATTTATACAAATGAATGCTCATGACAATGAAACTTCAGCAGGACAATATTTATATGATTTCTTTCATACATATATGATTGTATGTCCAAGTCAAGACTCATGTTTGTCAAATGGATTGTAGCTCAGATGTGTATTTATCATTAATGTCTCACTTGCATATTTCATAAAAGTATGACCGGATTATGTTTATATATACGATCTGACTGAGCATCAAAGTATCAGTCACAAATTTGTAAGTCCTAGGTCAAATGGCATGCAGCTGTTCTATATCTCACCTTTGGCGGGTTTTACCGCAGGTGTAATGTGGTGTAATCTGATGGCAATAAACAATCTGTTAGTCATAGTTAATGAGAAAAAAAATTCGTATGAATACTCTTGAGTGGGGGTATTCTGCTAGCCACACTAGACCTGGATCTACAGACGTGAAAAAACAATTCTACGTCATCCTATATTGTACGACTATCGAGGCCGTTTTGCAGTTCTGACTGAGAGTAACAAAGGCGTTTCAACTAACAGAAAAAAGAAAGAAAATAGTGGAGAACACATAGTAATATGTGTGAAAGCTACAGATCCCTTGAACCAACGTGCTAGCACGTGGCAATGTTTATATGTCATTACTCGCGTCTACAATCAAACCGCAGCGCCACCTAGTGGTCGCAGTCGGCAGTTCGAGCAGATGACATGAGGATACTGGGGAGGGTAACATGCGCCGCAAAACACGCTATCTTGTGATCTTCGCTGCTCTTTGGCTTGTCGGAGTGGTTTACTATGTATACAGGTCCAAAGGATTCCAGGTAAGACCTAATCTGATATGCTTTGTGTCACTGTTCCTCATTTTTTGTCTTTTAAACTTGTTACAGAAAGTGTTGCCAAGTCGGCCAGACTTCGGCCGTGACAAGAGGCCGGTCCAGCCTACCCACAGAACTTGGCTACCGTCTTGGTAGCCTTAGTTTGTATCCATTTTGCTACGGTTGTGAAGAAAGAAAAAAAGGTCTCAAAATACTTTTGACAAATTTATTCCGGTTTCCTAACACACCGGGTAAATTAGCCTGTTCTGTGCGGTAATTTGTTTCCAACTCGTCCTCTACACAACCTGTAAGGTTCTGTGTAATCGGACAAATATGATTTAGCAGTGGATAACTTCCTATCGCATTGACCCACATCTCTCTTTCGTTTACCTGTCCGGCCGAGATTATTGAGAGAGCAAACTTGGCTAGAGTGGAGAGGGAAGGAATCTAACAAGCAGTTAATTGCTGAGAATGTGAGGCTCCTTTATCCAGTCTCCACTTGGTCCCCCTGCTGTCAAATCTTTAACTGCCAACTTCTCACAATATCACTTTGTTTGAAGCAGATAGTAAGAAGTTTGACCCTTATTCCAAACACGTCCAGGTCTATGTGACAGCTCTCCTAGTGGACCTGACAGAATATGTAGATGAGAACAAGAAATGTCAGTGTCCACTGGTTACCGTTTAGTTTTAACAGGCCTAGCTATAATACAACTTAAGTTTATTATGCATTTTTAATTGTATAATATGGGATGTAACAAGTTCTAATTAATTTATAAATTAATATTTGGTGAATTTCATTGTCCTTACTTTGTATCAGGCTAAGCTGTCATCTCATTTAATTTGTTAACCTCTTTTTTTTTTTACTCATGTTATAAATGTCAGTTTCTACCAAAGATAACATGTTTTATGCTGACCTTAACAAGAGCTTACTTGGCTTATCTATCTCTGGCTCATGACAGACAGATAGGCATATGTGTACTTGGTGAAAAGTTGACACCTTCTCCACATGCTGTAAATCTTCAGCCTTTTCCATCGTTAAAGCAGTATTTAAAGGGTAGTTTTGCATACAGCTATTGTGAAAATAAAGCCCAAAATGATTTGTTTGTATCACCATACATAGGTATCAGCCTTATAAAACAATAACAAGAATTTTTGTCGTCACAACAGTTCTCCAAGAAAACACTGAAATATTTCTTTCAGTGGTGGATGAAAATGTTGAAGAATTAGAGTATATATACTATAAAGCTGGTACCACTATTTATGTATTAATTACATCCATATATCATAGATCAATGCACTGAAGTCACCCATATCATTAATATTTGATCACCAACCATAAGCAAGTCCATTAAATGAACAGTGACATTGTGAGTGACCTTCCCCTTACATACATGCGTGTGTGACCTTCCCCTTACATATATGCGTGTGTGTGTATTCCCTGAACTAAACTATACAGTCTCTGAGCTAAACTATGCAGTCTGTATATAGTTATAAATCTTCTCTTTACTTTACATGTGTGTCCTCAAGAGCACTTCCACAACTTTCTACCATATATAAACTGATATTAAGTTTTAATGAATGAATGTAAGAAACAAAAAAATAAATATTTTCATGTTTTCTTGTTGTTTTCTGTTTTATTTTGCTAGTTGCTAGAGATTGCTAGTGTTTTTTAATTTGGAAATTTGTTCAATGATCAGTATTTCAGTGTGTAATTTCCATTTGTCTGTTTAAGTACATAATAATGGGTTTAACCTTTTTTTATGTGCTGGTACATGTGCAGTGTACTTGTAATTTTGGTAATTACCTTGTGCATGAAATGCATAGGGTTATGGTGAGTAGGCTTAGAGTTATTTCTGTAAATGACTTAAAGTTTCATCTATGAAAGCACATTTTTAGAGGCAAGTAAATGTCGTAAAGTATTACTTCTTGGGCTGAACTTTACATTTCTCCAATAGGATGTTACCCCACTTTCGAAACAAAACTGTGAAATGCCTTTCGAAGATCACCAGAACTAGTGGAATGAGGAACTCAGTCAGGAGTGAAGTTTTAGGTTGTTCACAATCTAATTGTAGCACCTTGTGCTTTTATGTGTATGTGGGTGTCCTTGGTGTCTTTATGGTCTACATGTAAGTGTTGGTCACTGATTGGTACTGGGCCAGGTGAGTGGTTTGCTAGTAAGATTTTTCTACCTGTTGCATGTGACAGGTATACAACCATTTTTTTTCAGTCCAAACATGTGACCACCTGCTGGGGTTTTAACATCATGATCTTTACTATCAAATTATACTAAACCACTGATAAAAATGTGAAGTGGTAAGATAAGTTTGATATGCTGAATTTTGACAGCAGAATATTTTAGAACTTCATTCCTCTGCAAGAATAGTGTGATAAAGCACATGCAGTGCGGCAGGAAGCTTTTGTTTTCACTTCTGGCTTGAAAAAAATACCTACATGTATCCAAGAAAGGCGGAAAGTGTTATTTTGAACCCTGTTTTTTCTTATAGTCAGAACTGATCCTTGAAGGTTCGTATTCAGGCTATTAACTAAATTGTGATTGCAGCTTGAATTCTAGGGGATGTCAAATTTAAACTGTTTAGTGTTATTGTGTCCCTAGGAACTATGGTGTTATCTGTTTGGTAAGTCACATTCCCTGATACTTTTGATGTAACATCTTAATGTAAAAAGCACAAATGTTCACATTTAGGAACATTAAATAATGATCAACTCTTTGTGGACAATATTAACAAAATAATATATATTGAGAACAAGTCACTTGTAGGCCTGCATGTAGCTGTGTTTGTCCAATTTCTATTCCTGCACAGCTTATGCTATACAATATATGTAGCTGTAAGCTTGGGTTCACATGACCTTGAAGAAAGATATCAAGCCATAGAAAAGGATGCATAGATTCAATTAAATACTCTTACCTCTGACTGGCTGACTGAATTACAATACTTTTTTATAATCTGTAGCTGAATACAACGGACACACCCTGGGGTTGTGTGACGCAGCATTGATTTTGATGTTTTGCTCAAAAATTTACATGAATATGACTGGAAGAATACACTTTCAGAGTGTGTATGTGTGCGTAAAGAAAGCTGGCTACATGGACATTTTACAAAGTGTGAACTGTGAATGCACAGGTGGAATATCAAAACACATTACAGTGGATGACCGGATGACCACATACTCAGACATGTCGGTCACTGGTGAAAAGGATCAATGATGACAAAGCGAGGATTCGCACGCATGATAGTGCTTCAAAATGTTTCTTTACATTTTGTGTTGATTGGACTCTGAATACATACATGTTTATGTATCTGCATACACTCAGAATAATTACTGCACGTTTCTTTTAAAAAGGTTATTTGACAGAAGAAAAGCATTTTGATAATCAATATTTTTGCTTTAAATATGTCATTCTTGGATGTGCTTTGTAAGGCACAGTGGTGGCATGCATGTAGACAATGGTGGTGGTAATAAAAAGAGTAATGTGCTGGAGACACAGTTGTGGGATGTAGACAGTGGCCGACCTGGTTATATCAAGAAAATGATAAAAAGATGCATGTATTTTGTTGCTCATAAAAGTAACTTAATTGAAGTCAAATATTGAAATTAGGAAGAATTCACAGTTCCGTATAATGCTACTCGGAGAATCAATAGAATAACTATGCTTTTAGCAAACACCCACGCATGTACAGTGTACATATCCACATGTGTTTTCATGGCGATCAAGGCCATACTCTAAAATTTGTCCTTTGGCGTATAACGACCAACCCCCCGAAAAAGGGCCCTACACAAAAGATTTTTTGGTATTTTGGAAAAAAAAATGTTTTAATATTTTTTTCTTCACATTGATTTCTTTATAATCTTTATAATTTATAATCTTTTTTAAAGGGCCAGAAGGAAAAAAAAAGGAATTCCCTACGGACTGAGTTTTTTTTTCATAGGGCTGGGTTACGTGCTACAAACAATTGTTTGAGGATTCTGGTGTAAACAAATAATCATATATTCAGATATAAATTTATATTTTGTATATCTCAGGTTTCTAGGGAAGCCAGTCAGGGTCAGGTGGTTAGAGCTGCTTGCCTGTCAGTGCCTTGGACACATGAGATACAGGTTCAAACCCGGTTGTTGACGCGGAATTTGTTTTTCCCCTCTCGAGTGTAGCTAGCGTGTGAAGATGTTCATGTGGCCATTTATTTGGCCTGATGTTGCTAGAAATCATCTTGTCGTGACCATCACTTTGGCATGCATGGCGGTATGTCGCAGGTGGAAAACTTCAAAAGTTAGTCAGTAATTTAGCAAAGGTTAGTGGTTTACTCAGGGCATTCCCTTCCTTCACCCATTAATCTGAACAACATCTTGTGAGGGAAAAATTCTTCAGGATGGTCAGAAACAACAGTTAAAGGAGAAGAAAATAAAAGGATGAAGTGCTCATCTTTTCCAAGACCTGGTATCCTTTAACTAATAACTCCTTTCAATATTTTTATAAAAATTATGATAACTAATTTAATGGTTAAAAATCTGTTCGAATAAGTTGGTTAGCGAAGACAGCCATATTGCTTTCATAATACCAGAGCTCTTTTGAAAATAAAGACAGGAATAGTGTCTCATTCATGATTTCTTGTCTCCATAACAAAAGAGTGTAAACAACAGAATCAAACTACCCGTAGCTGACGTGAGCTAATCAAGTTTTGATCAGTCGTATATTGATGATATTAAGGTGTGTGATGATGGAGTAAGAACCTTCTAGTTCGAACTGAGAAAAATGCCTAGTGAGAGCAGTGAGGAAGTGGGAAGCCACAGAGAGGAAACATAGCAACGTTTGGAGACCGTAGACTGGTGTTTGTGCAGAGACTTTAATGTAGACCTTTTCGCAGTGAGAGAGGGAATGCATATGCTGTAGGAAGAGGCAAGCTATCTTTATTCTGTGTCAGGTGATAGGGTAACTTTATAACTAGGGTAAATTGAAAAGAAATGACATGTACATTCCGTAAATAATAAGTAAACTAAAATGAATAAGACATGATTGTGTACCTTATATCTATAGAAGAAAAAATAGGAAGTGGGATATGGACGGGGTGCTGAAGTTCATAATGAATTGAGAAATAATTATTGTATATCTAAGCATTGTTGCTCGTTTTACCACAGTGAATGTGGAAGACTTGAAAGTTTAGAACTTGGCGACCTGGAGCTATGGTAAAAAGCGATACATGTGGCAAGATACAGACCTTAACAGAAGGAGAAAGAGATAGGGATTTTTTTGTGGATAATAGATGCTGCAGAAAGAACTCAACGATAAGAGATAAGAACGTTTATATCAGAATGTATGCATCAGATAGTTGTATTTTACATACCAATATATATATCTCATCCTGTCTGCTCTGTGATGTCTACGGTACTTGCTCAGGGATTAACATATCTCTGAAATGTCAGCACACAAGGCTATGGTATATATGTATGTGTAATATATGTGTGCAGTAACCTGAACAGATGAGATGTTCTAATGCATCCATAGTGTGGCGATGTCAGCATGTGCCTCAACAGTGGCATACTTGCAGGCCAAACAGAATGACATCCCTGTTTCTCATTCCACCTTTTTCTCAGTTTTAAATTCAATCTTTAACATATTCTTTGACACAGCATTTCAAAATTGACTTCTTTGTATTATTTGTGTAAAAAGCCTAATTGAATGAGGCATTTTTCATAAGATTTATCATAGTGCAATGTGTGATTTATTTGATCCCAACAGTGTAAAGTTTTAGGTGTATCATAGTTTTTCTGTACAGCCGTGAGTGGAGATATGAAACAAACATTTTATTCTGCTCTCTCTCTTTGTGTAGATCTCAAGTGCAATACTGCAGCAGGCCATGTATAGAAGTAAATACACTATAGACTTCACCTGCACACTGTATGCTTTGTAAGGAGCAGTCATTTAGAGGTAGATAATATAAATATAATAACCATGGGCCCAGCATTTCTTTCACTTAAAGTGTTTTTTGGTGTTACATGTAGCACGAGCCTTTATATAAAAAGTTTGCAGTGATATTTCTGGGAGGTCTTTTTTTTCCGTGTGAACTGTTGAACTTGAATGTATTTATTCAGTTTTTCTGCCAATACAGAAATGTTAATCTGATAGAATTCTGTGAGGCTAAGGGCAGGGTCATATATATACACATATGTGCTTGTATATTGATTGTTTGTTAAGGTGTACTGGTTCAGGCGGGGGACCGAAGATTTTTACACCCTGTATCTGTCAGCCTGCCTGTCCCTCAGCAGCCCACCTGCTCATCGTGAAACAACTTTCTGGATGTGTTTTTATTCACTAGCAGTTTAATAGTGAATTAAAACTTGGTACATAGCTTCAGCATGGCAAGTGACCGACGAAGACCGGCGAATTTTGGACCGTTTCTTCCATTTTCAAGAAAATTATTGCTATTTTTGTCCTATTTTAGACATTTTTTCAGATTTTTTTTACAGGATGCTTTGTTGTTTTGAATTAAAGCTTGTTACATGTATGGATTCATCAGAACAAGTTACAGTGTCAGGTGCTTCCATCCATACTTGACAAAATTATAGCTATTTTTGTTTGGTAAATGACTTATTTATTTATTCAGTTATTTGATTGGTGTTAAGAATACTTCACTTATATGACGGCATCCGGCATTATGGTGGGAGCAAAGCGGGCAGAGACCGGGGAAACTGACAACCATCAGCAGGTTGCTGGCGGACCTTCCCATGTACGGCCGGAGAGGCAGGTTACTGACTTCATTGTACACGTATATCTAGCTACACCTACTGTACATGGCTGTGTTGATGTGATAGCTCAGACTAGTATTAGGTTCATGTGTTGCTCCAGCAGTACCCTTGTTGAAAATGTGCTCAGCGTTTTCACTGTTCCATCTGTTCTCTATCTCATCATGGACAATCATGTGTAGCAATGAGTACACGTATTTGCGTTTTTGATGTACCTCTATTACCAGCAGTAGACTGAACAAGTGGCCCTAAATGTTATAGTAAATGATCAATGAGGTTGGAAGTTTATATCAGTGCATCAGTTTGGATGTTAATTAAACTGGAAATCTGAGACACGTTATTTGAGATGGTGCAGATAAGTGATAATTGTTATCATTTTAATGAAGCCGTTGCATAAGGGACTATTTAATGATTATCATTGGCTTGACAGGCATTATTTGAGATAGTGCAGATAAACGATAACAGCTTTATGAAGTCACTGGGTAATGAGACTAATCATCCCTGACTCATCAGGGGCCTTGGTTCTAATAGGTCGATATTAAATTATTACCCAAGTCCAATGTATTCAGTTTGTATAAATTTACGATTTACTTAAACTGTGCACAGTTATCATGATGGTGTTTGTCAGGGAGATATTTAATCATGTGCATGTAGCTGTTTTCTTCTAACCCTTCGTGATACTACAGAACCGAAGAGGTTTAAAACCATAATCTTGTTGATCCACCAACTAGCTTAGCAAAGTGCAAAAGCATAGAAACTCCGAATAAAGAAATGTAACGCGTGGTTGACGTTCTCGATATTTTTTTACTTGTCATTTTCTGAAGATGACGCGTTACATTTCTTTATTTGGCTTTTGCACTTTAAAACCATAATCAGTCATCTTTATTACATGATGTTCATGTGCACTATAAGCGTCCCAGTCCAGTTGATACATGGATGGAGATTGTTATTTCAAAGGTTTTACATGTATTTTGAAAAGTTGTATTTTATCACTTTTGCATAAATGTACGTGTAAGTAATTTAGTCTCATAGCCTGTTGTTCAGGTGGTTAGTGTGCAAGTGCAGCATAATGGCCCAGGTGCCTCTCACCAATGTGATTGCTGTGAGTTCAAGCCCAGCTCCTATTGGCTTCCTCTCTGGTCGTACGTGGGAGGTCTACCAGCAACTTGCGGATGGTTGTGGGATTACTCCGACTCTGCTCAGTCTCCGCTCGTTTTTCTCCTACCACAATGCTGGCTGCCATCGTATAAGTGAAATATTCTTGAATACATCTTAAAGCACCAATCAAGTAAATAAATAAATCATAGTCTGTTGCCTTTTGTAGCAATCATTGTTAAAAAGGTCCTTAAACAGGTACATGTACATGCATGTTATTTTCCCCATAATACATTCTGTTAAGATTAGGTAGGCTTAGAAAGGCGTTTAGGGTGTGGATGAAAACCATCCATGGCAGTTTCTGTAAGTGTACAAGAAGGCCAGTGCTACTCACTGACATACAGAAGCTGTTTTTTTAATGTTTTATGTTATTGTTTATGTTTATTTCTCAGACTTTTATAGTTTTACACTTGGTGAAGTGAAGTTGGAAACACTCTTGAAAGAGGACATAATTTTTTGGGCCAAACTGTTCCTTTTAATATCTATTTAAGGTATTCATCAAAAATGTGTATGCATGTATTATCATTGGGCCAGTGAGATATGTACACCTGAAATATGGTCCCTTTCTGTTGTGATGGGGACACTGTTTTAAAATATTTCTGTCATTTCATGAAAGGAAGCTACATTGTACATGTACTGGAAAATTAGTACATAGCCTATCTGATGAAACTTGTAGATGTGTCATATTTTGCATTGTGTTTTAATAGATGGGTTGGTCATCAAACGCTTTCATTAATACGTACATAGGCAGTCAATGTACTTAGACATTTACTCACTACACTCCCATAAATAAGTGAAATATTTATACACTGGCTCATTTGAGCTGATTTTGACAGCTTTTCGAACCACTTTTGTTTTGTTCTCTCTGCCTACTTGTAGTTGAATATTCATAGTCCAGGCCATATGACTACCTTGTCGCAAACATGCATCTACAGTGACAGAGACATGAATATATTCATGTAGGTAGGTGTGTAATTGGGGTGCTGCTATAATCTGACCAGAACTTTGTAGGAGAATTTTTAAGAATTATTTTAAATCATCTTTCATGAATTGCACAACTTGTATATATTTTGAATTATTTTCTCCTTAATTGAGTCAGATTGAAACCTGTTGTTTTCTGTGGTGCATTTCATCTTAAGCTGCATAAGCAGATGAGATTGATCGTTGTGTAAGTTTCTCATGATGATACTAATGTGGAGTAATCTCTTAAAAACATGCTCTCCCAGGGCTCATTCTTTTACAAGAATCCGTGATTCCAATTCCAACCGTATACCTCATAAATCAGTGTCACGGGAATCTGTCTGGAATATTTCAGGGATTAGTGAAATGGGCACATGCCCCTTTTCTGAAGCATTAATTGTTTGTTTCTGATACAGTTTGCATTTTATCGCTTATTTTCCATGAGAAAAGCGATTGAAGAACAATTAGAATATATAGGAATCTAAAATCTGATTCCCACAAATTCCCAGGAAACAAATTTACAGGAATCCAATTAGATGCTTGAAAAAAAATTAGCTGTTCTGCATCCTTAATGTTGGATTATTCAGTCTGTAAAATTTGGTAGTGCCTTGTTATCTTGTTCTGATGCTGTCCTTGTGATACTGGCTCACAGTGGTTCATCACAATGTACATGGAGCTGACTTACATGAACATCTAGATATAGTGGTAGACTTGTCTTTCCATTTATGGGTTGATTATAAAGTAATAAAGATCTCTATACTTGTAAATTGTGAGGGCGTGCTCTGTGATTATATTGGAAAATGAGTAATTAGAAATGTACATGAAACGAAGGAAATCACCCAACTAGCACACTTTGTAGCTGATTTAGTTTATGTTCCTGTCAGAAATAGGCAGTATAGGCAGAAGACAGCATCTTCAAAAATGAAAATATAGTCTTGTATATGTGTACGTCTGAAAGTGTTCATCAGTACATGCACACTATGAATATGTGTTATTATTCATCATTGTTCCATGGAATTGGTTTTATTTTTCCCGGAAAACTTCATTGAGTACAAGAATAGTTTTGTATAAATAGTCTGAGAAAGTGTATAGACTGGTAAAATAAATAGAGATAAATTAGCAAACAGGAAAGTAAAGCCACAAAAAGATTATTCGTGTTGAATGATGGGTTAGCAATACAGATATAGAAACAGGCAAGTAAATCAAAAAATTTCATTTTCGAGTAGATTGACCATAAATATAGAAAGGGAAATACATGTTGTGAAATTTTAAAAAATGTTGCTAATGGCAGTCACATGTAGAACATCATGACGTAAATTAAAAGAAAGAGAAGTAAAGAAGGAAAATAGATTATGAACTTCAACTTCCTAATGCTCTTTGATTTTATCTGGCACGTTCCATGTACATTTTTGTCACTAAGGATTTCTGATGCTTATCCCGGGTGTATTACAATGTTGTGTACCGTGGCTTACATACACCAGTGCACGTGTGTGGGCATGCATATCCAGATCTATGCAATTCACAAGTCGTTATTTCAGTGTTCACAGCAGCATTGTTTATAGGTAATAGATGAAATTCTCCAGGTCTTCATATAGACGTAGGAAGAAAGGTATTGATCAAGACATTAATTTTTGACTTCATTTTTTTTTTCTTCTTTGGAAATCAGAAGTCTTTCTCATGATGATTTTTTTATGAGTAATTTCTCGAGCATCCTTCAAGTAGAATTTTTTTTTTTTTTTTTTGCCTTTGCTCGTTAGAGACTTCAGACAATTGAACAGTGCAGAGCAGATTTGTACAGTAAATATTTAAAAGTTTATTGGTATTGATTCATTATTGATCAGCTAGATACAAGCTTTTTCTTATGTACATAACAAACTGGCCAAATATTACACTGGAGATTGAATTGGAAAAGATCGATAGAAAGTATACAGCTGTCACTAACACCTGAGTAGACCTGTATATATAATACCCAACCAGCTGTGAGTACAAGTACAATGGCAGATCTGATGAACACCTAGAAATGTACCAGGAAGAGCAGTGACTTTTGAGAATATTCATTGCATTGTCGATCCAGGTTATATATTAAACTTAGAATGGAATAGTTCATTGATTTAGCAGTTTGTAGTTTGCGTGTCAGGGTCAAATACTGGTACTAGGACATTTTGATACTTTTTACACACTCCCTTCTTGCCACGTAGTCAAAAGCCCAAATTATGGGGAATATTGCCTGATGAATTCAGCTTAAAATTTAAAATAACCCCTGTATTCAACGGCACTGACTTTAGCAAAATTCAAAGTAATTTTGATACTACAATTTGGTGTATAAACGTCACGTTTCTTAACATGTTAAAATAGCTCAATTTAGACATCTGAAAGGGTACATATATTTAGACTCTGAGTGTGGCCTTGCATACTTTAATACCTGTTGTTGCTAAGATACCAGTAAACTTTTCTGTCTTACTACCAATTGGTCCCAAGCTAGATTTAGCTGTTCAGTTTTCTGTACTGATTCGGTGTCATTTTGGTGTCAGACTATTAACTCCTACACAACTAAACAAATTACAGTCTGACTACAGCAAATATTACCCGTGTTGCAGTGGGAGCATATATCTCTGTTCAGTCGCAGAATTAATAACGCCTGCTCCGAAATATCAGCCTCCAAGCCATTAAGGCTATACTCATGTAATACATTTATATTTTATTTGCACAGGGATTACCATTGCTCTAAAATGTCAGTCTTTCAAGGTTAACTTACATGTACATGTATAATATGTGTATGTGTAGTAACGAAATCAAAGAAGGTTTTCTTATGCATCAAAAGTGTACTGGATCTCCGGCCAAATTTTTATTTTATTTGTATAATTGATACTACTTTGCTGGTCATTTGTTCAAATCTCAATATCATTTCATCTCATTGTGTACAAAAATGTTGATTAACTTTGTATAATTGATGCTACTGTGCTGGTCATAGGTTCAAATCCCAACATGGTCACCTCATCATGCATTGATTATTAAGAAGGTGATCCATGTTTTTACCATAATTGATTTGATCTCTCCATTTTTCGTCATAATTTATGTACATGTACATTTGATTGGTGATAAGTTGTACCATATTCAAGGCATTTTTACTTTTATAATGGCTATCTGGTGGCAAAATATTGCCAAAGTTTTAATCAGCATGGTTTGATCTGGTTCACCTTCCTTACTCCACTTCATGTACCTCACACTTAACGATAGAGGAGTTTCGGGTTCGAACTCGTTTGTCATAGATGGTAAAAAAGAGTTCAACCGTGTCATGGACTTGTCAAAAATTTACTGATCACCTGTCTTGCCATGTTAGGGAGGTACAAACGACCTCTCCTTCAATCACGAGCTTCTTAAATTAAAATACTTCCAGCTCCTCAGTTTTCCCTATCGTAACTAGAAATAGTTACATTTTTGACAGGTCACATGGTACAGTAGGGCTTTTCTTACCTGTAATGATAAAAGAGTTTGATCTCGCAATGCCCCTGTTAGGTCACATACTGCTGTCTGCATGTAAATAATTTGTACAATAGATGAAGTGGCTCTGATTATCATGCAGGTGCAATGTAGCAATTTTCAGTGGAATGTCCTATTCTATAAATGTCGAAGAAAAAGAGAGAGAGTCAGAGAAAAAAAACGTGACTCACTGTTCGAATACCTGTTATGTTGTACATGTATGTGTGTGGCTAGGTTTCAGCGTCAACTGAACGGTTTTATCTCTAGGAGAAAAAACCAACATGCAAAGGTGCAGAAATTGAGATAGCTCCCTTTTCAGTGAAAACCCCAAAGATTTCTGTCGCCTGCGTTGAATAGATGTGCTTGATGGCAGAGATATGATTATATGTACATGTCTATAGCCTAAAAGTTTTGTGTTTTGTATTTCAGTCGGACTCCTTTGTGAATGTTAAGGAAATACCCGAACCCCAATGGCCTGAAGACACCCAGCTGAAGTTTGTTGGGGGTGGCAGAGATCGCCCCGAGGGGGCACAAATGGGGCAGGGTGCGGTGATTGGAGTGGAGCGTGAGAGGCAGGACGACCCAGTTCAGGATGAGCAGGGTGAAGAAGAGGCCCCTGACCCTGCCCTGCAGGGTGTCCCCTGGGAGAAGTTTAACGAGGAGGCCTACCTGAGCAAAAAGGCACTCAAACCAGGGGAGGATAAATATAGCCGCAATAAGTTTAACCAAGAGGCCAGTGACTCCAAGAAATCCAACCGCCATGTTCCTGACACTAGAAGTAAGCTGTAAGTACATTTCCTCATGTGAGCGAGCTACATGTAGACACATGTTTGGAAAGTGGAAGTTATTAGTGTTAAAAGAGACCCCCAAAACAAACAAAAACAGTGACGTCATGGCCATGCTTGGTGTCGGGTTGGATTTGCTTTTTTTTTGTGTGTGTGTGGTTGGTGTTTAATGCAATGTTCATGATGGGATGTGCAATATACACACCTGCTCACCTGCACTTGTGAATGACCACAAATAATGAGACGCGATGTACCTTCACTGGGCTTGAACCCGCATCTCATGTGCCATTGGTTGAGAGTTGCACATCGTACCACTTCAGCGTAACACTTTAGCTAGGCACTCTGTCAGGCTGGAATGATTGGACAGTCAGAGATACAGTAAAATCTTTTGTGTGTGTATTCATTGATCTGAAAGAAGGCTGTCCACTTTAATTTCGGGTGTAGATAATAAGGAAAAATAACCGTAAGTTAACATTTCAGTACACAATAGGTGCAATGCAGCAAGGCACTCATGTTTTATGGGGTAGTTATAAGTACTAAGCCAGATATTACACAAACGACAAATTTGTAGTAGATCAAGTGAGCACAATCATGAGATTTGCAACAGAAAGTGGTTCATAGTGAAATTGAATGAGCACTAAATTATTAACTTATTTGGACCAGTTATACATGCATGTACGTTATATTTAACGATCAAATTTGTAATAATACTTGGGTTGAAAATTGTTCTTAAAATGAACTGAAATGTTGAATTCTGAAATATTCAGTACTGGTGTAGGTATGTACATATTAGTTCAGCAGGCATACCGGGGAGTATTGTGGATTTGTAAGGGATTTATGTTATTTTATGGTTCTAATATCATGGTAAAATGAATAAATAAACCACAGTATTGATTTTTCATACACACGTGTGTTATATAAATAGAGATTGGGCATGTATCAATGACACATATGAAGGCATTGATCACTAGTTCCATTCATTCCAAATGTCACTGTACTGAATAAATCCGTATTGGTGCACCTCATGATACTTTGGACAGCTGGCCTTGTTGCGATAAAAAATCTTCTTCCACTTCATTTATCATAATTACCTGGCTTTTGACACTGAAAGGTACGCTAGATCAATTTATATCTGCGAGAGTGAGAAAATATACTGTGTACACATATTCAACCATGTACCTACAGATATGCAGGGCAGGTATATTTCGTTCAGAGATTGTTTTGTTTATTAAACTCTAGTAACTTTTTACAGTGTGTTGAAAACTGTGTTTTCTTATAGTGAATCAGAGGTGTGATTGTATTAAGTTCCCTTTAGGACACAAGAAGGCTTCTTTCATAGTGTACATGTACTTGGCGGGTGGTTTACTCTAGGAATGACATGAAACTGACTGAATCAGTGAATAAATCAAGCAGTGTTTCATACATATAAATGACACACTAGACCAACATGTAATGCAGGTAGTATTGCTACAGGACCAATGGATGAATGATTGATTACAGCTTTATTCACCTCCTGGGCAATATTGCAGCCATAGCGTAACAAGAATATTTTTAAACCAGGAGATGTAAGACCACTGGAAGGAAAAAGAGCATGAGCAGTGTGTCTGCGGTGTTATTGTTGGATGTAAACATGCAACCACGTGTTCTTGTATGTCTTAAAACAATAACATGAATGAATATGCATGTGTGCATATCTAACACATGTAAGGTGACATAGCTTTAATATCTACATGCATAGGTTCATGTGTGTTTTTGAAGGTATGGATCAAACCTGTTTGTCTGACATCTCACACATGCCTACTGTGAGTGACTGCATTCTCAGGGGATAGATAGTTGCGGAAACTTGCCGATGGCTTTTCTTTGAGTGTCATGCCTTCGTGAACGGAGACATATATTACATGTACAGGTCTATTTGTTTGTTAAATTGCTAGTTGTAGCTTTTAGATGTTTCTTTGTTGTTGAAAATGTCAGTATTCCTTTACCCTAGCTACTTATTATGCATCAGAGTTTCTTTTTTTTTTTTTTAATCTTTGATCATTGGATTTTTTGGTGAATTTTTAAGGTAAATGCAGTTCATGTGAGTGAAAAAGCATGGATCACTACAGCATTATTACAGCGGTAATAATTAAAGAAAAAAATCAATTATTTTTTCATTTATCACTTTTTTTGCTCTGTACCTGGATATACATGGTACATTAACCTCACATTAAAGGCTCTTCCCCTTTTAATATAACTCAGACATTCATGTGTGTTACACAATACGAGGCACATGAGACAAAACATGGGAATGAAATTTGTGGCAGCCACTGATGATGATCTGTCATATTCAGATGGACCTTGTTGTGACCTTGTGAATTTGTCTTGAGAGAGCTGTTGTTTACCACCCTGTGGGATCATCACCCTGTCTGCTTCATGCAGGTAACCTAATCCATGTGTAAGGCAGTTATTAGAATTCCACATAAGCAGTCTGCATCCCCTCACTATAGGTCATAAACATACACTGTTGTCAGACATGTTATGTAACATGTTGGCATGACTTCATTTTGGCGATGCTGGCAGTTGTTATGGAAAAGCTTAATAGAGGGCAGATTCACCACTTGTGCTGATTTCACTGTGACAGAAAGCTCCAATCTATACTGTACAAAAATATAGACGAAACACTTTTGTTTTTGCAATATTTCACCAAGTGCTGTGATTTTTGTGAATATAGTACCGAGAGATGGCCAAGAGCAAAACCCCTACACCTGTGTACATTCCAGTCTCCAAAACCAAACTTGTTGAATCAAGCCTGTTCACCATTTTGACCCGTCAGATAAGTGTGGCCCTATCTGTAGTATTCAGTGATCCGTAAGGTCTTCCCTTGGAACTCCTAACCCTAAGAAGTACAAAAGGCCACCTGGACAGTACAAGTTCAGTCAAAAGGCACTATGTCACAGATGCAACGAGAGAGTGTCATAGGCATGCTCGACGCTGGCATGGCCCTTAGAACTATCGCCAGAGCCCTTGACATTAATGTGTCAACTATTAATCGTCTCAGAAGACGTAATGAAAAATTCAGCACAACAGCTAATCCCTGTTGACCGCGTGTAACGACCCCCGACCAAGACCGTCACATTCACCTCTTCCACCTCCGCGACTGTTTTAGGTCAGCCACTGCCACAGCTAATGAAACAGTCTGGCTCCTTAATAACAGAATTTCCACTCAAGTGATTTGGAATTGCCTCAAGCGAATTTGCATGACTGGGTTAACATTCATGTTCGTTGGGCTTTGGCACACCGCCATGGGGTGTAGGGTGCAACATGGTGGTGGTGGGGTACCTCTGAGGGCGGGGATAAGTCATGTCCATTGCACTCAACTTCATTTCATCACTGGTAACTTGAATGCAGTAAGACACTGTGATGAAGTTGTCCCATTTGTCCGGCGACATGGGGTAACATTTCAGCACAACAGTGCCCGTCCCCATGTTGCTGCTGTATCCCAGAGCATTTCTACAGGCCGAAAATGTTGAAGTGCTCGATTGGCCAGCAAATTCACCTGATCTGTCCTCAACTGAACACCTGTGGGATTTCCTTGACCAGTGTGTTTGTTGACGACTTCCAACTCCGGATAACATTGCATTTATTTGACCATTTCATCAGATCTATGCGTCAACGATGTGTAGCAGTGCAGCAGGCATGCGGCGGACATACTCCTGAAGTGTGGAATTTCCCAAACTGACCCCATCGATATTTCCTTATCTGCCTCAGCGTTACTATGGGTTGTCCGTTTCCATCAGTTATGGAAAAGTATTGCTAAGAATCCATTTTATGCTCCTTTAAAAAACTGTTTTAAAAGGAATTTGATAACAGAATTTATTTTATGAAAAGAGTGAGTGTTGTGTTTATATTATTGTTCAGTATAGGTAGCGGTTGTACCTGGAATTGAAGCATGACATAAGCATTATTTGGATATTGTATTATCCAGCAACTAATGAAAAACAATTCACGTACTTTCACACTTTCATGTATGTAGTACCACATCACAATGAAAAGTAAAACCCTCCAAAAAAATCATACTACAAAGTCGTTATCTCCTGAACAACTCATTATAATGCATCAAATAACCTTCTGTAAAAGTTTAAATAGCGCTAATATTGTTTTTGTTCACACAGATGTGCAAGTATTATTGTTGGGGAACATAGCCTGAACTATGAATTGTGAAAAATGAAAATTTATTAAAAGCAAAATGTCTTTCCCTGCTTAAAGGAAACAAGAAATTATGAATTGTCTTTCCCAGATAATACATGTACATGTATAATTCTCTATTTAGGTATAAATGACATAAGCAGAATATGTAAAAATATATTCCTTGTATGATTTACTCTGGACTGTAAGCGTTAAAAAATGTACACATGTAATAGTGCAGTAATTAAAAAGTGAATAGGAAATTCCAGGGTTCAGCTAAAAGGTGGCTATATACATGGGTAAGAAAGACAATTTCATGTTCAGTTGTGATAAAGACAGCTTTATAGAGTAAGTAGCCTTCTGAAGTTAACCAGCTGACCTAAACTGGGCTAAATCCATTAACTACTGAGGACTGCAACAAAAATCCAATGAGCTAATTAACATGACATTCAATTTGCTGACTTCAAATGAACAAGACAAAGCTTCCTGGTGCAATTACAGGTTATCATGTAGCTGTAGTCTGTGTGGAATTCTTAAGACAAAGTTATACTAGGCATGAACTAGATGTGGCATAATAGTGACAGAATAAGGTACTTATGTTTAAAGACCGCTTTTGTCATGTTGTCAAAGCTGTTCTCCAGATCTGTTGTTCATCTGAGCCAGGGAAAACTAATTAAACTTCGGCCACTGTGAGGCAGTGACATGTAGGTCTTTACAGACATCTACACATAAGTAATTGATCTAATGTGAGGGTAGATGTAGTCTGTGGCGCATGAATTGAGCTGCATGCTCTGCTGGTATAATTAAATACCGCTGGTATTTATGGGCATGTTCCTTAGTTGTGCTAACTGACATTCACTCTCCAAGAGAATAGCGTCATTACAGGCATGATGTCCTCTCTAATTTTTAGGGCCATGTTGAACTTTCATGGAGATTCCCCATTTTTTCAGAAACAGCCTTACTGGTAGTTTTTCTTCAGTTGCGACCTTCCCCTGTTACATGCAGTAACTCTTTTAAAAACTATGAAATTTTTTACCAGTGACTTTGGCATTAGGTTGTTTTCAAATATGATTACATGTAGACTTTTTAAAAATCTACATGTATTTTCAGATTAGAAAAAATTTGTCTCATTCAGAGATTTCTTTTAATCTTATGGAAAGGGTTTGGGCTTTGGTTTGGGAGCTTGAGTGATTTTCTGCTGAAAAAAAAAGCGTAATTTTCAGTACCAACAGTAACATATATATAGCGCCATTAGAAAAGCACCAGGAGAGCATGGAGCATACTTAGTACAAACGAGACACCTAAATAAACTGCTACAGCTTCTCTAGTCAGATACTGTGTAAATAGGGAAATGCACGTTACTTCGCAAGTCTGACGTGCACGGCACACCTGTAGACGCACTGAGGAAATCCTTAGTATCAGATGATCGTAAGCTGGCCCAAGTGTCTGCTACACGTGTGTTTTTAATGGCGCTGACCATATTTTATGTCTTTCATGTGCCTCTAAACCATTTCACTTTTGGGGTGAGTCTTAAGATGGAATTGAGTGTACATATTTCTGTACATGCTGTGTACAACAAAGAGAGTACAACCTCAGATGTTTCCCTTCCACTATTTGTCTGTTTATAGGTGTAGAGACAAAGCATGGTCTACTGATCTACCTGCCACCAGTGTTATCATCACCTTCCATAACGAGGCTCGCTCCACCCTCCTGCGAACCATCATCAGGTAAGATGACAGGTCTACAGGTAGATTCATACAGTAAAACGGTAACACATGGTATGGGTGATGAAGCCCTGTGGTCGAACCCCCTGTTTATTTGCCTGTCACTTAAGGTCAGTTTGTCAGGTATACCTGGTGAATGGCTGGGGCATTCCCATGACTCCCAGCAGTTTCCTTCATGCTTTAACCTAACTCACATGATTAACATGTGTTTAGGATATTCTTGACAACACAGTGAAACCCCATTCAAATAAAGAAATTATTAAGTCCATGACAAAAATTACATGGAGATCGAGATTATGGAGTTTAGAGAATGGCATTTTATATTATCACTTTGTTTCTTCATGTGGAAAAGAATCTCTACACATCATACCAATCATAAGTTGGGTGGTGGTTGTAATATAAGAAAAGGTAAGCCCAGCCTGTAGATTGCAAAATTTTTTCAACCTGTCATAGCACAGTTTAAGTGGGTAATTAATTGGCAGGAGAGAGTAATCTTGGAAAAACGTAGGCCCCTCAATGTCAGTGTTTTAAATCTTTTCGATAACACCTAATTTATTTAAAACTTCTGAATATACCTGTACTTTTTGTTATATTGGGAGATGTAGATTTTCATTTAGCCTTTATGTGCACATAGACCTTCTTAAATAAGGAGCTAATCAGTTCAGGGATTAAAAAAAATCTGCTATAAAAGATTCAATTAAACATGGATGGAGGGAAAAGTTAATAAGCTTGAGTTCCTGCAGTAATACACATGGTCATGTAACAAAGATTATGCTAGGTCTCATGGTAAACATGAAGGCTGAACATTCTGGGTATTTGCTAGAAATTGATGATTGTATGGGAAATGTGTGAGAATTGGAATCACACGCCCTTGTTCTGTTGAGGCTCATTTCACGGTGGTACTAAGGGCTTCTGGGTGAAGTACAGTGAAAATAACAGCCATCTGGAATTTAGTTCACAATGGTAAAGTTGGCTATGGTTGGTTAGGGAAACACAAATACATGTACTGATGACTAGTGCCGCAGCGTGTAGCTGATTTTGCATCTCTACCCATGTTGACATAATGATAGTGAGTGTGGAATAACATTAATGCGCAGGAAAAAAATAAACGCATTATTTTACAGCTTCAAGGACACGCTTGATTGTGAGAATTTGTTTGTCCTGTGGAACCGTTTGACATTGCCATATTGTATTGCATGAAATCAAGATTATGACTCTCCAGATTGAAGCTGTGGTTCTCCCATTTCCAATTTATTTGCTTCAAGAGATCTCATTCAGTGCCTGAACAAAGGTAAAGACAAAAAATGTCAGAAGACAATTAATCAATGGTAACCTTCGAGTTAGTGTCCCCACGAGTTTGCTGCCTACAGTGTTCACCCTCGACGTACAGTTCTAGGGATGGGAAAATGCTACAGGTGATGTATTTAGAAAGAAAGGATGGCCCGAATCTATTTGAGACTAAGTGTTTATTCATGGATTTATTGGATATTCTGTTTGATGCCTGGTATTTGTGTCTCCCAATCTAAAACAAATGTAAATATTCTAGTGTTGACTGTCAGTCTTTGCGTGATTCATTAACTGTCACATACATGCGAGGTGCTGTGGGCATTGGCAAGCCTGCTGATAAGCAGCCTGATAACGAGATTGTCAGGTGTCAAATACCATCTTGTGAAATACTCACAAACTTCACATGTAGATAACATCGAGAATCTTCAGAGTATTGATTGGATTGAATGGGTTTTGAAATTTGTCAGCCTTTGCGTTGAAGGGAAAGACCACAATGAAGGTAAGGTGAGTGAAAAGATGGTTAAGAACTATATCTGAAAATACCTGTACTGATCTTTTTCAATTTCTTTTTTTCACTAAATTAAAAGCAGTCAAATGATGTGATTGTACAGTTGTGTATTTTGGGTTTTATGGACCATATTGGCAATAGAGTGTTTGATTTGGTGAAGCAAAATTTAAAAAATTCAGGAAAGGTATTTTCAAGTACTATTTTTAATGGTCTTTTCACTCACCATACCCTCAATTTTGTGTGGTCTTTCCCATTAATAATACTTGTACAGATTGACTTTCTTGAACACCTCTCTCGACATTGTGCAGTAGTGTGGAATTTGAAATGGTGAGAAAGCACTACTCAGATGCCTGTAGGTGCAGTCACACCCAATAGGCCTATGTGAAAAGCCTTTAAACTACGACAAAGGCACATCTGGAATCACACGGATGCCTGTAGGTGCAATCACTCCCAATAGGCCTATGTGAAAAGCCTTTAAACTACGACAAAGACACATCTGGAATCACACAGATGCCTGTAGGTGCAGTCACACCCAACAGGCCTATGTGAAAAGCCTTTAAACTACAACAAAGACACATCTGGAATCACACAAGCACATGCAATAACCAAACACACATATACACATGTTTTATTCCTTTTTGTCTACATTAATTGAAACACAAGACTGAGATATACATGTAAGCCGAAGTCATATTAAACAGTGTGCAGAGAAGCAGTCTTTTATAATACATGTACCATATTTATAAACCTACACGTAGGCTATTCACGGGGTCTGTCACAAGAAATATAAATTAAAATACGCCCTTAATTACCTTCAAGCAGCAGTGGCATTTTAGTAAGTCACAAGTTATCCACATAACGGTAGGCCTATATGTGAAAAACATTTTTTCATAAATGCACATCAGCCTATTTATGATGGCTTCATTAATTTGGGGGAAATTTAGAGACTGCCTTCAGGACTCCTGTACATGCCACGTGTCAATAATCTGAGACACAAAACGGATGTTTTTCCACTCTGCATGCTCTCTTTATGAACTAAGAGCTGTCCAATCAATCCTTAATCTTTTTCTGTAAATGACAGAGTTGCTTTCCTGTATCTGTTCTCTCTTCTCATCTGCGGGCAAGTCCTCAAATACTGTACAGTGAAAACTCCGCCGCATTTAGTTTTATGTTTGAGCCCAGTGTCTTCGTGAGCCTATCGGACCCTAACCACTAATCATGCTGTTAGCAAAAGCTTGCCATCCAACATGGCGCATGTGCTGTGTTGCTGGGCTGATCAGCGTTCATGTGACCTTTATTGCACGCAGCCTATAATTTGCACAGTTTTAAGAAACTCGTGTCTTTAATTTAATTTAATTTAATTTAATTTAACAAATTTTTTCCGCGTCATTTTAATAATCATTGTATACATAAATTCCACTGAATAAAGTGCTTTATTGGTTGGAAACGTTGAAGATTTGCAGTAGTTCCCAGTTTTAAAACTTCAGATCAAAACAATTGTTTTCCCTGTGTTTATGATCCAGGTGATATGACTTTGGCTAAGAGGTGAACAATGAAGCAACCATTGTCATTGTTTTTTCCTTTCAGCGTTTTCCAAAGAAGCCCGGCTCATATGATAAAGGAAATCATCCTGGTTGATGACTTCAGTGATGATCGTAAGTATGACAAGGTTTAGGCATCATAATGATAGGTTGAGGTTAATATTGAAAATCTCTGCGGAAAATTACATAATGCAACAGTATATATTAGGTATAAAGAAGCATGGACATCGTGAACTCACAATATGGTTAACATGTATTGACATTACAGGAATATAGTAATAGCACAATAATACCAGTATGGACAAGGTAATGTGGTTGTGTGGACATCAGTAGTTATGTTGACAGAGTAATGTGGTTGTGTGGACATCAGTAGTTATGTTGACAGAGTAATGTGGTTGTGTGGACATCAGTAGTTATGTTGACAGAGTAATGTGGTTGTGTGGACTTCAGTAGTTATGTTGACAGAGTAATGTGGTTGTGTGGACATCAGTAGTCATGTTGACAGAGTAATGTGGTTGTAGAGATAAAGCGATGCATTTGGATGAATTTATTAGAATAATAAAAGGACAAATACATGTAGTATTTCTTTTTCTAGATCAAATAATATGGATGTTTCTACATGTTAGGGGAAGTATAGACGTAATATTTGTTGTATGGAGAATATAATTGTGTGGATGAAATAAGGCGTCTGTTTAGATGTCAAATTTGTATTCCATTATGTGTATAAATGTTTTTTGTATGAAAACCCACTCTTACTAAATTTCTACATCTGTAATCTCAGATTGATTTTTACGGTAGTAAAACTAGACAGCCAGTTACTGTTGGATTGTACGATAGGCTGATGCCTCATTAGTGATGTATTAATGAAGATTAATGACTTTGGTAAGCTTCGTCTCCTAGTGAGGGAGTCTGAATGGTTTGACAGATGCTCAAAATGCGCCCCTCATTTTGTAAACACATAATTCATACCATGTGCTAGCTGTTGACAACCAGTACATGGGGAACCTTCGTCTTTTTTTTTCCCTGCTTTGACCGAAGTTTTAACGTACATATTTGTGCATTCTTTTTATAAGGTTGTTTTGGTAATTCTGCGCTCTCTAAGTACAGACTGCAGCAGATCTGTCTGATACATGTGGTTATACTTGTACATAAAATACTGAAACTACAGTGGATGCCCCAATCAGAAATGACAACTGTCTGAGAAGAAGATGCCAAAATGTTGCAAAGTCACTTCATCATTTTGTAAACTTTCCTTCCACTGTTTAACTACAGCATATTAGCGTGAAGTGAAAAATCATGGCATAAAACTGAAATTAAATATATAAATCATAAATAATAAATGCAGCAGGTTGAATGTTGTGCTCCAGAGGAATATCAGCAGTGTTGTATTCTTTGATGAGGGTTGTACGGATGGTCGTGGGTTTCCTCCGGGCTCTGCCCGGTTTCCTCCCACCATAATGCTGTCCGCAATAAGTGAAATATTCTTGAGTACGGCGTAAAACACCAATCAAATAAATAAATGAACAATGAGGGTTGCATGTAACCTTTAAGACACTGATTCAACTCCAAAAATTTTCCCCTTTATCAAGGAAATTTTATTACATGTATTAAATTGAATTGATAAAGTATGATCTTACAATTCATTGGAAAATAATTTTTTTAAAAATCAAATGCGTTACATTATGTTCAGTCTTTCAGAATTATAAACTGGAATGTATATTCTTTAATAAAATTTAAAATCTGAAGTTTTGAATGTTATTTATGCTGTATACGACATACTTTTGTAGTTAGTAAAAGCGTCTTACCATAAACATGTCAGAAAATGGAAGTACATTTGGGTGTCATTCTCATATTTCTTTGGTGTGTACATGTATTGGTACTTCTTTGTTTCAGCTACTGATGGTGAAGAACTTACAATGATGGCCAAAGTCAGGTTAATACGAAATAACCAAAGAGAAGGTAACTGTCAGCATTTGTGATGAATATATATATTACATGAAATGTTTAGTCTGTTGTCTAAAATGTGCACATTCAAGAAGAGGTGTGAGACGAAAAGTTGTGTATCAGAACCTTAAGTTAAAACCAGTGTTCAGTATAATAAACAATTACCATGATAATTAAAATGTACAGGTGTTTGGTGTTATGAATGAGATGTAATGGTTAGATGTCTGAATAAGGCTTTTGTGAATGTTAACCTTCATTTGATTTAGAGACTGCCATTTGAACAGAAGAGAAATGAAAATGGCCACCTTTACGCAGATAAAAGACAGCAGTGTTTTAGTGTATATCAACGGTATTAGAAGTGGTTTTATGTCCAAGCTTTGCCTGGTTTGTGCCACCTGACTTCGTTGTCAAAAATATCATGTAGGAATGTGTAAAACATCAATCAAATAACTAAATGATTAGAAATGAATTCCTGTTGTTGCCCCTGTTGTTAGTATTAGTTTCTGGGCATCCCCAGGTTTGATACGATCCCGAGTGAAGGGAGCAGACAGCGCCACAGCCAAAATCCTGACATTTTTGGACAGTCATTGCGAGTGTAATCAACACTGGCTGGAGCCCTTGTTAGAACGAGTAGCCGAGGTAAGATATGGCTGGACAGAGTTGATAGTTAATGATGTTCGTTTTTCACCATACTCAAGAATATTTCACTTATATGACGGCAGCCAGCATTATAGTGGGAGGAAACTGGGCCTTGGGAAACCCACGACCATCCGCAGGCTGCTGGCAGACCTTCCCACATACAACCGGAAAGGGAGCCAGCATAAGCTAGGCTTGAACTCACAGTGACCACAACTCCCTCGGCAACAGAGGCCCCAGTGATGTGAGTACATACCCTTTAAGATTCGTCAAGGGGATCATGGAGCTGGAGAACGTTTGACATACATTAACCAAATGATTTATTTATTATTTATTTCATTGGTGTTTAACACCACACTCAAGAAAACTTAACTTGTATAAAGGCAGCCGGCATTATGGTGGTAAGAAACTGGGCAGTGACCAGGGGAAACCCACGACCATCTGTAGGTTGCTTAACCAAGTGAATAATTTTGTCATGTTAGGCAGTGTATGACTTACTAATGGAAAGACAGTTTTGACAAATTCTTTTCTGCAATGTTTTCATTGCATGTAATGTTATTGGCAGTCTCAGGGAAAAAATGTTTGTGTGGGGCTAGTTAAATACATGTAGCATGTTTTTGGTTTTTTTTGGCAACTACTAGTCTATGAAAATAAAGTGAAGTCTAGCACCAGAATGACCAAGTACATACACCCATTTAGTAAACTAATGGGATTGTCTCAAATAGGTATCAGAATTCCTAACACACCAAGTATTACCAAATATTTTTTTTTACCTGAGCTACCTGTATGTTAATAAAATGCACTGTGTATATAGAAGTATGTAACACTGTTCTCAATCAACATGTAATTTAGTCTTGTAAACCCTCTTTCTTTACTACAGGACAGGACCAGAGTGGTCAGTCCCATTATAGATGTAATAAATATGGACAACTTTATGTATGTTGGAGCATCTGCTGATCTGAGGGGAGGTAAGTCTGGATAGTTTTGGCTTACTAGCAATGCAGAAAAGTGTACTTTTTATGGGCCATCTGCCAGAAGTTCAACTACGAAAGGATTTTTATTGCTTACCTCTGCATAAAACTGTTAAACTTGTGTCATCTAGTTGCTGAAAAGTTTAGACCAGCGTTGTGAAATGTCTTAAAAAGTACAAAAATTCGTGGAATTTGCCGTTTGTTGTATACATACATGAATGCCAGTGTTCTAAATTTAAAATGTTATGAATCTTAAATTGCCCTTCACATATCATTGTTGTTTACTCAATGTAGAAGAAACTGTATCGTTATTTGTTATTCACCATGAGTATAAAACCGAATGGATTCATGTGAAAAGTCTATCTTTCTCTGTTTTTGTAGGATTTGAATGGAATTTAGTGTTTAAGTGGGACTACATGACAACAGAGGAGAGGAACAAGAGAGCAGACAATACTATAGCTCCAATCAGGTTAGATCTTGTGTAACTGTTCATCCCAATAGCTTATTGATAAGGTCATTTTCACACCTTACCCTTATAGGAGATTCGAAATGGACATGGTATATTTGTAGCATTTGGATGAAAACAGAACATGTTAACCAAACCATGACATCTTGTAAATAAGACTGTGAAGAGTTTTTTTTTTTTTTTTTATATAGATATTTGTGTTTCAGATCTGTAAACTCTGTGTGAAAATGGCATTAAACCTCAGTGAAATAAATGAGTCTGTTATTTAATGCAGCATTTAACCAGTAGATCCTCACTGTTACATGTGTTCTGTGTAGGACACCCATGATAGCTGGAGGGCTGTTCATGATTGACAAGTCCTGGTTTGAGGAGCTAGGCAAATACGACATGGACATGGATGTGTGGGGAGGGGAAAACTTGGGTAAGTCCCCGTTATTATACAGCGTCTTAGTATCAAATTGGACTCCAAACATGGGAAAGTTCATCAGTAACTTGCCAAAGGCCTGTGGTTTATGTCAGGTACTTCGGTTTCCTCCCACCATAAAACTGACTGCTTTCATACCAGTGAGAAATTCTTGACTATTGAACAACAGTGAAATAAATTAAATCAGACTCTCCTTCATCGACACTATAACCGAACATCATCAGTCTTGAAAATAAATATATTTGGGTGTTGATGACTTTTCAGCGTAGAAAAGGTAAAAAATTTATTTCATCCTGTCATGTGGTTTGAAAATATCCTGCTTGCATGCATACATACTACAAGATATATTTCTACATTAATGCATCCATACCACAAGATATTTTCCTGTGTGTATGAATACATACCACAAGATTTTTTCATGTGTGTATACATACATACCACAAGATATTTTCCTGTGTGTATGAATACATACCACAAGATATTTTCCTGTGTGTATGAATACATACCACAAGATTTTTTCCTGTGTGTATACATACATACCACAAGATTTTTTCCTGTGTGTATACATACATACCACAAGATTTTTTCCTGTGTGTATACATACATACCACAAGATATTTTTCCACATGTATGCATACATAGCGGTGTGTTAACCTTGATTGTTGACTTGTTGTAGAGATCTCGTTCCGTGTGTGGCAGTGTCATGGCAGTCTGGAGATCATACCTTGCAGTCGTGTAGGACATGTCTTCCGTAAACAGCACCCTTACACCTTCCCCGGAGGCAGTGGAAATGTTTTTGCCAAGTGAGATTCAGAGAGTGGTGTTATTAATGGTATTATTTTTTAACTTGATACAGGGTGTCAAATATAGTAGTGCATTTTGCCATACTTTTTATCAACAGTATTTGACTCATTACTGTGTAGCCTTCAAACTTTGTGATGTAGTAATCTCTGAGTTCTTAAATCTTTCACCTCTTTGGTCAGCCCACTTTTTTGTGTGTAAAAATCCACAAATCTGTAATCTTTTTTATTTTATAGAAATACCCGAAGAGCTGCAGAAGTTTGGATGGATGAATACAAAGAGTTCTATTTTTCTGCAGTTCCATCTGCGAGATATGTTAATTTTGGAAAGTAAGCGATGCTTCATGCAGTCATGTTTGATGTTAGTTTGAAGAGTTTTGGAGAGCAGATAGACATGAAAGGTATCAATGTGACTGTATTAGCTAAGAACCTGTAACAGTAACAGTGTAACAACAGTGGCTTATGTCTTGTAACAGTGTAACAACATCAATTGGCGTGGAAGTGCAATACATCAGGAGCTTCTCACCAATGTGAGTTCAAGTCCAGCTGTGGAAAGCTTCCTCTCTGATTATATGTGGGAAGGTCTGCAAGCATAGAGTGGATGGTTGTGGATTTCTGTTAGGCTCTGCTCAGTTTTGTCCCGCCATAAGGCTGGCTGCTGTCATATAAATGAAATATTTCTTCAGTACGACGTAAAACACTAATCAGATAAATAAATAAACATTGGCTTTAAGACGTGTACATGTAACGGTGAAACAAAAGTGACCTGAAACATATACAATGTCCATTGTAAATAATTGAAAAAAACATCAATATATTTATAAATAAACCACAGTTTTGTGTGTCTTTGACAAGAGTCATCTTCAGGTTTTCTATATGTTTTTATCCATACATTCACATGATTTGTTTAGTGTTCATGTATGGTTTTCATCTTGCCCTATTTTCTGTTCACCAGTATTGATGAGCGCTTGGCACTCAGGAAGAGGTTGGAGTGTAAACCATTTAAATGGTTTTTGGAGAATGTTTATCCTGAATTGAAGTAAGTTTCTACTGAATCAGTGTTTTTATTTACATGAAGATTGTTGTAATAAGGAATGATTCATTTATTTATTTGTTCGGTGTTTTATGCCGTACTCAAGAATATTTCGATTATATAATGGCACCCAACATTATGGTGGGAGAAAACTGGACAGAGCCCAGGGAAACCCACAGCCATCCGCAGGTTGCTGGCAGACCTTCCCATGTACTGCCGGAGAGGACTGGACTTGAACTCACAGCGACCGCATTGGTGAGAGGCACGGAGGTCATAATGCTGTGTTGGTGAATGAGGAATGAAGATTGAAAGTTGGATCATTTGCTGGTAATGCCTGGGTAATGTTTGGCAGTGAATGATCAATTTGTTCATGTAACAAATGAAAGTGAAAGTATGAAATTTGAAAGAACGCCTGATAGCAAGGAAACGATGCAAAGTATTGAATGATATATGTGTGTAAGTTTTTAAGTGTAAATGATAAAAGTGTTTGGAGCTAAATGGTGTTATAAACATTCTGCTGAGAACATGAAACAGTGAGTTATTACTCACTGCAAGCCTGACTGACCCAGTTCTAATGGTAAACAGCCAGTTTCTGTTTAAGTGAAAATAAAATAATGAAAATAAGGTAGCGTCAAGACAGATGAAGCATGGACCAATTTTGAATGGTAAAAGATGTTTGAGAGTGCCAGGGCTAGAGGCAGGAATATCCTCACAAGATCAGTCACATTCTGATTCTGCTGCAGACTAAGTCAGGAGGATTGTTAGCTGCCTGACCAGGTGCTGAGGTTTCCCATTGGCACTGCTTGGTTTCCTCTACCCACAAGCCTGGCTGCTGCTGATACACGGGAAATGTTGTCAAACGTGGTATCAAACACAGATCAGAGAAGTAAATAAGATCTTGAAGATGCACGTGAAGGGCTGCTTGATGATTGGGTTTGACTTACTGTAACGCTTCTTTTCGGAAGTAGGTTTTAAACTAGCTGTTTCATGCTTTGTTTTTCATTTTCATGATAATGCCTTCTGGCAGAATACCGAGCAAAGAGGATGTAGCATTCGGGATGATCCAGCAAGGCGGCATGTGTGTGGACACGCTCGGCAACTTTGCAGACGGCATTGTGGGAATGTATCAATGTCACAACGCCGGAGGAAATCAGGTCAGCATAGGAGTTTGGATGTTCAGAGTCATTGGTAGATTGTTTTCTGATTGTTGTCATTCTGTAAAGCACAGCCATCAGGGTCATCCTTAGAAGATGACAAAAAAATTAAACCATGTAAGCCGGCTGAATTCATTCACTGTCGCCGTTGCTTAGACAAAATCTGACACGAGCATTACTGTTGTGGACGACCCGCTCAGGTGCATGTTATCTTAACTTGTTCATCTTATTTCTTTCGAGCAGGAATTCTCTTTCACCAAAGATGGTCACATCCGCCACTTGGACCTGTGTGTTAGTTTGACGGACACAGAACCAGGAAGCCCTGTTAAACTGTTTTTGTGTTCATTGAGCAATCACATGCAGGTAAGCAAGCCTAGTCAATATACTGATGGATGGTTGTGTACAAAATGTTTGTTTTGTGCTAAAGACAAATAATGTTGGAAAACACAATGTATATATGTGGCTTGTTCCTGAGTGTAGAGGTTAGAATTATTCTTCCTGGATTATTTTTACCCTTGAGGTGTGCAGGATCTGCCCTTATTCTCCAAACAACCAAGTGGAGCCGAAAATGATGTTGTCTTCCTCCAGTGTGGTGTGCATATTTATACTCGTCACGTCACAGAGTATGTCAGTAACATGCCAAAGTCTCATTGATTATTCCAGGTTTTCCAATGTCCTGCACCCTTATAACTTACTGCAATTATACAAGTGAAAAGTTTTTGATAATGGCACTAAACAGCAATCAAATAAATAAATTAGAGAAATGTAAATACTATCCTCCTGTACTTCATGATATTGATGCGTGGAAAGTGGTTCACCACATCATTTTTATGGGGGTTTTTTTGTCTGTTTTTCACAGAAGTGGATTCGTATGAAAGGTAATACTATGTTCAAACACAAAACCACCAGCCTGTGTCTTGATGGATCAGAGAACGCAAACATTGGTCTGGTGGTGAAGACCTGTGACTATAGCGCAGACACGCAGAAGTGGAAGTTTTCTGTCAGCAAACTTCACCGGTTATAGTGGACATTTGGATAAAGACACCTAAGTGTTAAGTACATTTAGAGGCCTTAAGAGTTTTATCACCAGGTTGACAAGTATTTATTCAGGGACATGGGTATGCTGGTGTTTGTTCTCAAGATTTTTTTTGTTGACAGAATTTCACGAATGCGGATAACTTTTTGTATTGTGGAATATGTATGATGTGGTTTGAGCAGATACATGTGTACCGTGTGTTAGTAAACAGTCCCAACCTCCACACAGGGTTATCTCCTCCTGATGGATATATACATTCATGTGTCTGTGAAGGAGTAGATCAAAATACATATTTTTTAAAACACGAAAATATTTTACATTTGTGTCTTTTTGGAAACCTCAACTTTGCTGGGGACACAGATGGACTTTCACAGGTAATGACAGCCTCAACTGGTCACAAATGGTTTTTGAAGGTATGTTTGGTGATAACAGTATTGAGGATACAGCTCAGAATCTAGGGCTGAAAAGAAGCTGAGATCATTCTAGGTTTCAAATCCTGCATCCAGAGAGGTGGGCTGAGCATTTAAACACCTCAGCACCCGCCAGCTACCTCTTACACATGTTTTGGTGCAGGTTGTTTGTACACCAATAATGTTCTGGGGTCATCCCAAAACAATTCCTTGTTGGTCGTAATCTGGTCTATTTAAAAAAAAAATGTGAATCTGTAGAGAATATTTGTTTTCTTCTGGCTGTTTAATGAAAAAATAGGAATTTTAAAGAAATTCAGATGGTAGAAAAAAAAAACATTTCGTCAAAACCCAATAAAGTCTTTAGAGTGGACTCTTTTTATGAAAGGTTGGTTGCATTATGTCCATTTTTAATTACGCAAATATTTAACGATGGCCTTGGAAAAATATCCCAGCACAGGAATGTGTTACATTCACAAAGTGTAATCCCAAGTATTGATAGTATGATATCCTCCGTTTGAAGTGCTGAGGTGATTTTTCCGTTTGGAATTAACGTTAGAATTGAATGGTAAATATTATGACTGGATGTTTCCAGCCTGGAAGAGTTGATCCATAGTTGATATGATAAATCAGATTCTGGGGAGATGGTTCAACTCTAATGTGTATTATGTTATTCATTGTAGAAGGACAAGGTTTAGTGTTGTTCAATAAGAAAATTGGTCTGCTCAATAAAGCACTTGATCAAAAAAGATTGCTGTATTCAGAGGTTTCCAAATTGATTGTCTCGTTTGCTTTATACGACAACCTTAAGGTGCAGAGTTGCATTCCACTTCCAGGTGTTTTGTAAACAGTGATAAAAGTTGATTGTCATTTAAAGAGAATGTAATGTCAGACAGGATTGTTTTATGAATTAACAATTGTGAATTAATCACAGTTTTGGTCTTCATTAAATCCAACACCTGATCTTGAACTTAAATGCAGTACATTCTAGGATGGAAAATAAGGTCATGTTTGTTTTTGTTGTGTTCTGCTCAAGGCATTTTTTAGTGGTTGAAAACATGATGTCCTGAAGTTGGCAAAAATATGTAGTTTATGAAATGTTTTGACAAGCAGGCAGTGTTCTTGTTATTTTTTCATTTACATGAAAGTATGTTTTCTAAATGAATATCTACATTACAGTATTGTACAATTGTTAACGTTCTTAAATCATCAAAGTGATGGTGCTGTTTTAATATTGGAAGCTTTAATTAGTTGTTAGACATAATCAGTGCCATTGTTTTTTCATCTGTGGTCGACACATGCACCATGGTGATCATTGATATATGTACCATGGTGATCATTGACACATGCACCATGGTGATCATTGATACATGCACCATAGTGATCAGTGCTACATGCACCATGGTGATCATTGCTACATGCACCATGGTGATCATTGCTACGTGCTCCATGGTGATCATTGACACATGCACCTTGGTGATCATTGATACATGCACCATGGTGATCATTGATACATGCACATGTGTGGTTATTTTATATTCATACATGATGGTCTTCTATATCATGCTATGTAAAGATGAAGTGTGTATATGTACAAGTAAGTACAAATGTTATCATCGTCTCAGTTACTGAAAGAAAAGAGATGTGGAATTGGACATTTTTTTCTTCATTGGTTGACATTTTTCAGCACAGCCCAAAGCTCAAGATTATCTACAGGTGCACTGGAAAACCAAAAGTGAATGTGTCATAGAGGTTTTGGTCAGATATATGATTTGTCAGCAATGGGGAGACTTTCCCACCTGAAGTAATTCATCCGAAAGCTGTTCTGTCTGATGTTCATTCCTGCTTTCGAGATGACGATGTGTAGGCAAACTGATAACATAGTACTTACGTATTACAAGTAGAGAATAAAGGTCAGCTCAGTTAGGGTTGAGTCGCTGTTGCGTGGGAAATGGTAGCAATTACAAGAAATGACAAAGCAGGCAGTGTGCTTGTGATTTTATTGATTTCTTGATTTTACTGAAGCAACTTCCCTTATACACAAGAAGATCTCTGTGCAAGTTTTAAAAGGTCACAAAAAGATTGCTGTCATATTCTATTTATAAATGTGTGCCGTGTGTGCTAATTATGTATAACTCATTCAGATAGTTGACATAAAACAGTCCTAAACGTACATGGTCTCTGTGACTGCAGCTTTAAGTGTCAGGTCCCTGAACACTTGTGGCCATTTTCATCAGCCCATAAACCTGACTGTTGCCATGGACGTGATGGACGCTTCTTCACGGCTTTGAACATTGAGTAAATAAATCAGTAATAGTGTACCGTGTTAGGAGTGGTGTTGTTGAAGTACTCCAATGCAGTACCATAGGAGTGAACTGAACTACAGGTACACTGCTGATTTTAATCCAAGCATTTTTTTTTTTTTTTTTTTTGGCAATGATCTATATTTCTGTCTATAACAGGAGTTGTACTATAATGGATTTATATCTTCCTGCATGTAGGTAGGAATTAAGAATTCTTCTGTCAAGAATATCTATCTTTGTGGCTGTACGTGTGGGCTGTGGGTGTGGTAACAAGTTTAATGCACCTGTCAATCATTTTCTCTGTCATTCAGTTGTCTTCCCACATGTTAATGGGTAATTAAATCTGCACCCTGTGCTCATCAGTCGATAGCGTCAGCAACAGTTACAGAGCAGAAAAACCCTTTCTGATTTTTGTCTTACCTCTTCATTTATACATACATGTGTGCGTCTACTTGGCGTTATCTTATGTTTTAGTCATCTCTAGTTTGTAATAATGATAGGAAGCTCAGGTTTCAAACTGAAATTGAGCTTCACATGATCTGGAGATTAGATTTACAACTGAGTGAATCAGAGGAAAAACTTGAATCGGTTATGTAGTTTGTCAGTGCGGATGACAGATGAAAAACCATGAAATCTAAAGCAAATTAGATACCTACTGTACATACATGTATAACTATCACGACTGCGTATGTTATACAATTTGTTGCCATGGTGATTACGGTTATTTAAGCAAGTTGCATGTGTGTCTGAAGACTTGGCAATAAGCTTTTTGGTGTTCACATTGCTATTTAACAAAAGTAATTAATCCACATTTAGCAGCAACACCTAGAAAATAATTATTTTATAAACATTTCCATTGTATAGATTTTAACTTATGATAAAGTTCCTAAACAGTACAACATGTAAGTGTATATCGGTATTTATTTTTTAATTTGGAAGTGTGTTTAGAATTCGTACAAGTCCCGTTTTTCTTAATCATGTGATGGTTCAGGTTGCATCCTGAATCCCACGAAATGCTCATGTCAATGAAGGTATGTTTTGTTAAGTCAGATTGTAGTTTAATTTATGTGGTTGTGGTTGAAGCTGTCTTGTCTGAAAAAGTTTATTTTGTAGTGAATATTAAATATAATAGTGTTTTAAGAAAATTGCTAGAGGATGTTTGGAATTGTATAATCTGAATTCAGTATTATAACCAGAAAGATGGATCTTTTAATTTAAGTGATAAATTTTTGCAAATTTAAATGTTTGAAATTTTGAGAAGACCAAATGAAAAACATGTTTGAATCTAAAACTAAAAAACAAATATTTTCTTTTATTGTTTAGAGATCATTTACAGAGAATTTAGTTCATTAAACCCTTAATAAAGCAGTCTGTGAGCATTGTGTACTCAGCACTTCAATACTGACTCCTGCTCCACTAAAAGCTGTGTGTGTATTTGTGTGTGTGCAAAGAATAAACTTTTGTTGTCCATATTAAACTTGTAAAAATCAGAAGAAATATTTAAGAGCCAAAAATGACATGCTTTTCACGAGAAGTGAATGTTCAGGAGGTGACGTTTTATTGTGTAAGGACAAATTCCTAGTTAACTGTAGGTAGGTTTTCTGGAAAAATTTAGGTTTTGTGTGAATGTTTTGAAATGCTGTGAAACGGGCAGCCTTGGGTTTAGTCTTTTTATGTGTATGTTTGTGTGTGAAAGTTTTGTTACTTGTAATCTCTGTTATAAAATCATATTTGTTTTATACATGTATATAAAATGGTACACATGCAATCCCATAAAATGACTCCATCTACACAAATAAAACTGTTTTATATATGTTTACACTTGTCTTTGTTGTCAGTTTTAGTAATGCTTCCTATTGTCACTCAAGAAACATACTGTGGTATGTGATCTGTTTAGGACGTTGACCCGAGTGGCTTAGAGAGCCCTCACTGACCATTAAGCCATATACATGTGGCTGTTTCCAGAGCACATCAAAATCTGCTTCAATCAGGAGATACATGTGGGGATGAGAAAGAGGAAAGTACCTGCTAAGCTTCATAAGTTTGTCTTGTTCAGCAAGTTTGAAGCGATAGCCCAAAAATTTTCATGAAAAATGTTACAGTAAAAAGATGAGATTCTTCCAAAAAGAGAAATTTCATGTTTGTCACTTGCACAGAACGAGTCATAAGTGAGACAAACCAATGTATTGTAAACCTTCAACCTTTTCAATCATTGAACCAGTTTTGAAGGGTAATTCATGCATACAGTTATTGTAAAAATAAAGCTGAAAATGATTTGCTTGCATCCCCATAGCTAAAACCTTCATAAAACTTTAAGAATTATATTAGATCCTACAGTTCTCCAGGAAAATATTGACATATTACCTTCAGCAGTGGTTGAAAAGGTTGAAGAATTAGGGTACCTGGCCGATAACTACACCTTTCAGCTGAGTTACAGTATATCGTGTATTTTTCGTTTTCAACTTGAAACTCTGCTTGAGTTCATGTGAACTTTAAAGTGTCACAAAGATCGACGTGCGATAAACGAAATTTGCTGTATCACAGGAACCGTGTGGCATTGTTAATCCCCAAGGTTCATGAATGGTGTGGTTGAACCATTCAGATCAAGAAGAGGCAGGTTTGTCTGGTGCCGTGTGATAAGAGGAATTATTCCACATGATTTCCTCCACCCATCATGTGAGTGAAAGAATCTTGAGTATGATGTAAAACCATTCTAACAAATATATCACAAGGGAATCTCTCATTTATTAGCCCTTTAAATACAGCCCGATGTTTGATGCCACAAGTTAATGTTTATTTGGAGGATTGTGTTTCCCTCCAACTCCATCTGTGAATCTGACTGCTGTTACAGGAGTGAAATAATCTTTGACATGGCAGTATGCATCAGGTCAGGTGAGCAACAAGGGTATTAAAGGAGAAACTCGGCAGTGGCTTGCCAATACATGCTCCAGTCTAACTACCTGCCTAATTTTACAGGACAGCTGACCTTAACAAAAAGGCTCACCAGATGTCAACACCACTTTCCCCCTCACTCACAGTACCTTGCCTTACTTCGTAGGTAGGTATGTATGTGTGCTTGGGTTATATGTCGTACTCAAAAATTTTTCAATTATATGATGATGAGGGGTCCTCACAATGAATCTATACATATACTCTTCTTGTGGCAGTGCCAGTCCCTGTTACCAAAGTGCTGGCCCCACTGGAACATGATGCTGAGAACACCAGACATGACACCCCAATCAGTTACATTATACTGACACCAGGCTGACCATAACAACAAGTACCATTTTCAAAGGCTTTGGTATGACACAGACCTGGGATTGATCCCTATCTCCCGACCTTGAGGGAGACGCTCTAACCACCAGGCCACTGAAGCAATCTCCTTACTTTGTAACAGCAACCTAAAGGGAGTAATTAGTTATCTAATACTTGACTCTAATTATAGATACTTACGTGTTTAATACTGTGAAAGAAAGAAACTTCATACAACGGATGGTAATAAAAGTTTTATTATCAAATCCAGATCAGAGTGTGGCCCAGACAAGATTGTATATGTACATGTAAAATGAAACTAAGATGACCACACAATGACCACATGCATCTACAATTACTACCACAACTTAATTTATGAATGGTAATGATGGAGTACAGATTTCCCGACGAAATGAAGCCTTTTGGAAATTTACATTTATGGAATTTTATTTTCCATAAAAAAACTCTGACAATGTTGAGTGAATGAGTGAAAATGAAATGTTACAAGAAATGGACAGAAGCCATCATGTGTTCACTCCCTCTTTTATTAGAGTTGAGATAAATAAAGGATATTTAACAGGGCCTTATGGGTTAATTAGACACTGCAGACTTTGGAGAGGGAACGCCATTTTGTCTGGTTTGTCGTCGCGATTTTCTGAAAAAAACACCACAGCTTGATTTAGAAGTGAATGCATGCAAATAATCTCAAAAATGATACTCATGGCACTGACGTATAAGCCTTGACTTTGTCATATGATCTCAAACTGGCATGCACCAAGTGCTCAAAAAGAAATAAACAAGTCCTTTGAGCATACAATGTGCTTCTGAGTATTGGATTCCTGGAAGGACCAAATCTCTTGACAAATCACATTAATATGATGTAAAAATTCATGGGAATGAACAGTTTAATTTCCTTTTATTATGGTGAACAAATGGCTAAGACAACTGGGATTACTTTTACACACAAAAATTTGATATATCAAACTTCTTGTAACAGTTTGTGGACATCACATCTACATTACACAGCAAGACAACAGAGTTTTGTGAAAGTAGGCCTTTATTCTGAAGAGAGCACTTACTTGGGTTTACTGGGCATGTCCTTACAGCTTGGGCACTCCCATCTGCCCGTGGGTATACTCTTCACGCCGACACAGAAGGTGTGGTAGCCCCGGTCGCATCTGTCACAGAACATCATCTTATCCTGACAACACAGACGAACAGACAAGCACACATGTAATATACTAAAGTCTTAGTATTTCTTATGTTTTTTTTTTTACTTCATGCCCTTCTCAAGAACTTTCTTCCCTTGATATTATGCCACTCTGGTTTATAACCAAGTTGCACACTTGACAAATCTCCTCAGAGGCCACAGTCAGGCCAGGTGCTGGTTTTGAAAGACTGGCCTCTCTGGTGAAAAAACTATAGTGATCTTACCTGGGTACTCTGGAGTAATAAGCCAAAAAAGGGGCACCTTCAGAGCTGTGTACGGCTCTTGCACCAGAGGCTGCTGCATGTACTTATGCCAAAGATAATCAAATGTTACATGCAAAAATACATTCCATTCTCAATGATGGACTGTATGTCCATCACTGGGCATTACACTTTTCTGGATTAAGCACAGAATCTAGCACTGAACATTGGCTGAGACCCCTTTGGGTTTATTGTTTCTTGATCTGTGGTACCTGAAACAATAACTGAATTGGTCAGCTTTGTACATCTAACATTACATTAACCTGGTCACGGTCATTCCCACTGTCTTTCTCCTATCAGTGCATACCTCATCATAGGGGTCCATACACTCCACACATGTCTTACACTCCATGCACTGCCAGGAGTAAGTCTTGATGACAGCGATCATCTCTGTGGTCAGCTCCAAACAGGTGGGGTGACCTACAAACACAACACAACAAGAAAAATACCATAATGTGGTTGTTCAGGATAATGCTCGCCTTCGAAAGGCTTCCATTTACCCCAACTTTGTCACTGTGATAATCGTACAATAACTGAAGTGTAATATTGGAAACAGAGCGGTAAACGAATAACTTTTTTTCGCGAGCGTGGGGGGTGGGGGAAGGCAGATCATGGACAAGTTAACATGTGTAGGTTATAGGAAAGTTGTATGCAAAATGTCATGTAAATCTGTACCCTACATTTTATGGAGATGTGTGGACAAAGTCACAAAATAAAGGCAGTGCCTTCGGGGGGGGGGGGAGGGGTAACTTTGTGAATAATGACGTGAATGGCATGAAAATGATGCATGTACATTAAATTTAATTTAGACAATAGGTAAGATTTATGGGCATTTTCACAGGTAAGTGGTGCAATATTGTGAAAGGCCCATCCCCAACAACCAGTTCTATGGCCTGCAGAGGGGAAAGGTTTTAAGAGCCTGGGTAAGTCAACTACAATCAATGTTGAAGAATGACAGAAGGATATCTTCCACTTGTTCATATACTGTCCAGTGTAAATGTTAGCCCAAACCATACATTCCCTCATCACACTCACCTGAAGTTTTACATTCCGAGCACTGCACCAGATCCTCCACTTTGCCCTTCACTTTCTCATCCCCAGTTTTACAAATACGACAGGTTTTCTCCACCTCCTTCTCTTCCTTCTTGTCCCTTTTTGGCTAAGGCACATGAGCAAACACAAAAAGTTCTAGTGAATAAATCAAATCAAGGCCTGACTTCATCAGGCTCATCAGCCAGCTACAAAGGGGAGTAAATCTTGGAACCCATGGAACAGCAGCGCCCTCTGCTGTACTTGAATAACAATACTAGATACACTTTCCATGATCACTTGTGTTACTAAAATCACTGATATTACCTAGACAGAGGGCAGCACTGTTCCATGAGATACAAGATTTGCTTGCCCATGTGGTCGACTGACCAGCTCCATTGTAAGTAATCTGTCAGCACTCTGGAACTGGTAATAATGTGTACCAACATACTCTACAGTAAATAACTACTTGTGTATCTGCTTCCACGTATGTGAGCAGGTACAAATGTGTCATTTAGCATTGACAGCTCACAACAACATTCAGGTTCTTCAGCCCAGAGTATGGCAGTCAGGAGAGGTCACACTACAGCCTTTAAGAGTCTGAACCTGTTAGATGCTTAGATGAACCTAAGCAAGACCACGTCAAATTCAACTGCAGTGGAGCAACTTTTGAGTTTTCACCAGTGTTTAACTAGATTCAGACTCAGAGGTTGTTCCAACTGATGTAGAACTTGTGCTTGATGTACAGAACATTGAGAACAATGCAAGTGCATCTTTATCATCATAAATGGTTGTAGCAAGGCAAAAAAAATTAACAATAAATTATGAGGGAAATCTGCTCCTGAGCACCTGAGTATGAACATTAAACACTAGTAAAACAGTATATCTACATGCCAAATACATCTTCAAATTACTGTACTTGTAACTGTACTTGTATACATCCCAGTTCACAGCCCATGTAATACTCATGACATATACACGTAGATCCACCATAAGCTGACATCACAATGCCCTCACTCAGTGCAAGTCATTAAAATAATCATACACAATGGCCATCAATGGTACGATTAAAAAAATCTGATACAAATACCAAACATACATCATACATAATGACCTAATATTTACAGATAAATGTTTTCATGTTTGATACTTTTGAAAATGAATTGAATATGCAAGATAATGTAGATACACAATGAGAGTGAAAAAAAAAACTAAAACAGTTAAACCATTTTACATAACCACAACATACGACTTCACATTCATAAAAAGCCTCAGAAATAAACAAACAGAAAACATTTGATTTTTCACAATGGAAAACTTCCTGGGAAGATACCAACCTTATTGGCTGTTAAGAACTCAATGGGAAAAGCTCTTTAACCTGTGCAGCTTTCTGCCATGCTTAACAGCACATATGTGATTCAGAGATGAAATCTCATGAATTCTGGAACCTTGAGGGATTATGATGAAATCAATGCATAATTTGCATTCCACTTATTACTATTTAGGAGCAAATTCAACATGAGGAAATTGCTTAAACACAAACAAATGCCAATTTTATTGCATAAATTCTGATGCTTTTGGTTTGCAAGAGGATTTCTTGGTTTCAATCGAACATCGAGCATTGTGAATGAATGATTATGGCTTAACGCCACACTGGCAATATCTTAGCCATATTGTGTCGATTGAGCATTGTGATGCATAGGGCTAATGCACTTTGATGCACAAGGCTAATGCACTGTGATGCACTGGGCTAATGCATTGTGATGCACTGGGCTAATGCATTGTAATGCACTGGGCTAATGCATGCACAAGGCTAATGCATTGTGATGCACAGGGCTAATGCATTGTGATGCACTGGGCTGATGCATTGTGATGCACTGGGCTAATGCATTTTGATGCACAAGGCTAATGCAATTTGATGCACTGGGCTAATGCATGGGTGGAAGCATTGTCCGTAAATAAACCACCGCTTTTTCAGACCTTCAAAACTGCTCTATTTACAACCCTGGACACCCTTAACGACAGACTAGAGATGTAAACAGGAACAGGACAATTAGGCGTTAATAAACATCATGCACCTTACTTCTAGCTTGCTGTTGTCAAAATGATGCTAAGTTACTTAAGAATTATTTTCATTTATATACTGACAAAAGATCTGTCACTTCTCATAAACTGTCAGCTCTAGCACTGTAGCCTGAGTGACCCTCACCAAAACAACAAAATATTGTTTATTATAAAAAAAATTGTTAAATGTTAAACTCATTTTACTGAATTGTTACTTCACATCTCCTCACCATAATACTTTCTAAGACGAATATGTAGCAAAACTGAACACCAGAAAGGTTAAATCTGTGCACCATTGTTAGAAATATTTGTTATTGGTTGCACTTTGGTCAACAACTTCTGGTCTGAGAGCTGGGAAATTGTTATGACTATATAATGCATTGCTACGTGTTTGCGTAGAATACATAAAAAGAATTCCCTACCGGGTGACCCTATTTTTTCTCACAGGGTCGGGTTACACCCAACAAACAGTTTTTAAGTATGGTCCAATGTTCATTTGTAAGTCCAACCACATTGATAATGAACTCCCTTTTATATTAAATATATCTGGTTCAACTGCAAGGAGATATAAACAATAATTGATTACAAGAACACAAACCACCATGATCTATCATAGATATATAAGACACAGGTACAAGAACAACAAGCTTAAAATAAAAATAATCAAAGGACATGCAGAGACAGGCGGAGTTACCTCCTCTTGAGTTGGGGCCACAGGTTCTGTTGGCTAGAATAGATCAAAACATTCCCTCCTAAGCAGTGTCCAAATATAATGCTCAAACCACAAGTACATATATTGTTATATACAGTTACTTAGAGACGAGGGGACGCTTGAGTTAGGTGCAGAATGTTATATATGCGCATGTTCACGGGGAATATATACCTAAGGCCTGGGCTCTTTGAATCTTAAGTAATCCTGCATCATAGTTGCTGTTATATGTATAAAGTATGACATATCCGTAAAAACAGCTACACATCAAAGCTCTCCATATTTCAACAGAATAAAACAAAGGCGTGACACAATTTGGTAAGGGCAGAAATTCCTTAGGCAAACTTTCAAGCTCTTTTTTAAGCTTAGGACATGTTTAATATTTTCAAATAATATAAATACCCTAGATCACCACTGTGAGGAAAAGCTGACTCTCTGAAACAGGAGTAAGTCTAATGACAGTGTCATTATTTTGGGAAAGCTGACTCAGCACAATTTTCTGCTACTGAGTTATCCCATACTGAAGATTGCTAATACTCAACATATCTATACTTCTATGTATCAAAACAAAAGGCAAGATTTCAACACTGCATAAATTCATTACATTAGTAGTAAACCTCACATATTTTTGCACCCCCCCCCCCCACACACAACCCGTCACCTCCATGATAAAGTACAAAATTTCATAGTACAAGAGATCAAAGCCATCTGCCATGGAGGCAAGAAAGAATAAGTCATAATTTGAGATAATGGACACACATCACAATCTGTTAAAAAGACATTATAATTTAAGGGTATATAGACACAGGGACAAATTTCCTAACATGTACACACATATGCATCAATGTGCAACAAGACTATGATTTATCACTCTCAAACACAACATGTCCAAGTTTGTACTTGCCTGCTGTTGACGAGCAGTGGTTGCTGACTAGAAGAAACAGTTAGAAAAGGAAAAATCAGTCCTACCCTGATAATGCTTCAAATGAGGAACGTAACCCTTCACTTTATACATTTATCAGCAAGTCAACATCCTATCTCAAGAGTCCTAATTTCAGGAAATACACTACAGAAATGCAACTGACCCATTCATCAATGTGGTTCTCCATGTATACATTATTATGAAAATCACCTCGGTTTAGCTGTAGAGGTACAAAAACTCATTGGTTTTGGAGGATCCAGCAGACTGTTCAGCTGCAACAGCTTTGAGGAACAGGGGCCATTTCCCCGCAGCCGTTTCTTATTTGTCACTAAGCTTAGTTTTGCATGTTGAAACTCTGACACACTTGTCTTGAGCCAACAATTAAGAAGTGGTCAAAATTTTAATTTCTTGGGAACAAAAATAAACTCTGAAATAATAATCCACATTTTGAGTTACATCAGAAATGGCATTCATGACTTTGATGCTGAGAGAATTATTTCAGTACAAAACTTCATCTTTGTTTCTCTATGCTTCTTTCATGCACTACATTACCAACGCCTCTAATCTCTCAGTTATTGGCTGAGTTACAAGGCTTACCTTCTGTCTGTCTGCCTTGGCTGCCCCGTTGGGTGTGGCTGGTTTGACCTCCTCAGCTGGGGGTGGTGTGGGTAGAGGAGCCACGCCCATGCTCTCTGCCTCACTAGAGTCCCCGTCATCACTGCCTGAGTCAGAGCCTCCTTGGTCCTTTGGAAAGGTCATGATACAAAATCTACTTGCAAATTTGCTAAGATTACAGTACAGCTTATATTGCCATGGTTGTAGAGGTCAGCAGCAGGTAAGAGTAATCAGTCAAGACAGGTGTGGACAAAATCACGTGTACATGACCTGAGCTGAACTCATTTCACACCATGGTCAGCATGAAATTCTAATATGTTTGCTGGAACTTAAAAATAGTGTTTCAAGGATTTGGGCTTAAATCATTGGTTAAAACTATGTATCTCTATTTTTCTTCTTCTTTTTTTTTTTTCCAGCAAGGAGGCTGTCTTACCTCCCCGCTGTCTTCTGCCGTGTCATCTGATGTATCACCTGTCGACGGCTTTGCAAGTATATCCTTGAACTTCTTGGGAGGTCCATAGATGGCTGTACCCACAGGAAGGTACTTCAATTCACCAGGGGTGTACCTGTAGCAGTGAAACAAAGAGATTATAGGTGTTGTTTGTCACAAGCATATTTTCTTGATATGTAAGTTTAGATGTACAACCCCCAGAACCACAGAGCTATCTTACACTTAAGTCAGACTTGGCTTTGGCTTATTCCTGTACTTGGATTTGAACTTAAAGGCTGATTTTCATTTCTGTCATAGAGGTGTAACACTTATTAAACTCATTAAAAAAAAAAAAAATCCTCGAAAATTCTTTAGCTGAGTCACAATTACAATGTGGTAAACCGTTTTTTGCAGCCTGCCTTAAGTCTTCAGACGGAATCATCAGGTGAGTATATGAGTGATTCTGCAATGCACAAGTGCACCTGTGAAAACTAAAACTGACAGTTCTTGAAAGAGGCAGACATAAAGTAAGATTAAAAATTGGACATAATGAGAACTAGAAAATATGGTGGGTGGTATAGGTGAACCATGACACCTCACCTGGTACCTGACACTATAGAGGTGTACTCACTCTTTGTGGTAGTCCTTGAACTGCCCCGGAATGAGAGCCACTGGATAGGGGGAAGGGGGGAAGGCGGGGGAGAGAGGGGGTGGATGGGTGTTACGGCTGGACCACTACACCTCATCTGGTACCTGATACTATAAAAGTGTACTCACTCTTTGTAGTAGTCCTGGAACTGCCCTGGAACGAGAGCCACTGGGTAGGGGGAGAGAGGATGGGGGAGAGAGGGGGTGGATGGATGTTATGGGTGGACCACTACACCTCACCTGGTACCTGATACTATAAAAGTGTACTCACTCTTTGTAGTAGTCCTGGAACTGCCCCGGTATCAGAGCCACTGGGTAGGGGGAGAGAGGAAGGGGGAGAGAGGAAGGGGGAGAGAGGGGGTGGATGGATGTTACGGGTGGACCACGACACCTGACCTGGTACCTGATACTATAAAACTGTACTCACTCTTTGTAGTAGTCCTGGAACTGCCCCGGTATCAGAGCCACAGGGTAGGGGCTCACCTTAGTCGCCTCTGGGGGAGCCACTTTGTACTTGCTCTGGGGGTAATGAATGGCCTGTAAATGTAAAATGTAGGTTAGATCAAGCTATAAAAGACAAAACAGTACATATGACATGAAGATGCAAAAACGAGCCAATGCTCTGAGAAATGGTTATGTAGCTTTTTTTGATAATGAAGAGACACTTCAAAGCTTTAAAGAGCCACTCCCAGATTTTATCAAATATGAAAAGAACATTATCTGATGAAACTCAAAACTAGCAGAATGCATATATACTGGTTTATCTTTAAATGAGATTCTTGCAATGGTTTTATTTTTGTCACGAAATGTAACTTTTAGACATGCACATCTGATGAGGTGAGAGCTGTATGTAAGATTTAAAACATAGAATAATTTATGCATTCATGGATTGAAATTTAATATTAATAAGGTGGTCAGTTTGTCAATCTAATTTAAATTAAAAATGCCAATGTAGTTTGCGTCATGTCAGTGACTCTTTCCAGCTGGGTCATAAAGCAGTACCAGTCATTACAATGTCCAATCGCATGACCAACAAGTAAAATGGTGTAAGTATTCTCACCATAGTCTGGAGGTCAAAATAGGCTCGTCTGTCCTCCCTCCTCTCTCTCTGGAACTGGACATTAAACTCTGCTGCAGACTTCACGGCTTTCTTCATGTAATCTGCCAGCTTACTCTTCTCAAACTTTGGCTGAAACATTCAATAACCGGCATATGAAACAGCAGGGAGGACTTTTAATCATAATAATTGTCACAGTAACATATATAATTATTATTACATGTTACATAATATCCACAGGAGCATCCTCACAAGCCAAGTGCTCTAATGGCCTGTAAACTAGACCGGCACATCCCCATAAATAAATATATAAATAAATAAATAAATGTCATGGCAAAAACTGTATAAATATAATAGGTCAACTTCACTAACAAGCTTCACATAGTGTAATTATCATGGGACATAAGCTGACCCTGGCCTCACCACATCATACTCCTTGTGCTTGTCACTGATGGTTTGTCGTTCCTTCTCATGTAGGACGGCAGCATATTCCTGTATCAGAGACAAGTTCAAATATTTATACAGGTATAGGTCTGCTGAAAACAATGCTGAGGTATACACAGATACATCCCAGAACAAGGTGTTTTAAGTCAGCTTAATGTAACATTTCTGATCATTAAAAATGAAAACAGGAATCACTTAGCAACATGTAGTTTTGCACATTAGTTCATTTTGGTTATTAAATTGTTGCTGTTCACAGAGGACAAAATTTAGGCTTGTATTAAAGCATACTTATTTCACATATTTTAATACCACAGTAAAATGTAGATGCATATGTATGTACATAGTTGCCAGGAAAAACAAACCCCTCACTTTCCAACTCTTTTAATAACAAAAAGACAGCTTTCTAATAAATTAGAAAAGGGATGATCCCCAAGTCAATATTTTCCCAGAGCTACACTATCAGCATATTGAAAAGTGTAAAAGCAATCTTTAGAACAAACTGTGATGACTGTTTATGAAAGAGTAAAAACTCACTCGATATCTCATTGGATAGTCCCGAATCATGAGATCCAGAACTTCCTCGCTCTTCAGTGCTGTTAGACCTGAAACAGGAGAGGGTTGTCAGCTTCAGAGGCGCTGTGAATTACAGCATGGAGAAGAGTCAGATGCAGGGACAGACTAAAATAACAGGTCACTGCGGACATCCTGTGGCTGTTGTAGGAAGAGAAATCTGCATCCCACCACTGCCACCAGGGGAGGCCACCCAGGACAGTCTGCAACACTACACCTTTGCTCGCCTTCACAAAACATCAAGCTGATTTCTTTGTTTTGAATGTCAAAACACTGAAGTTAATACATGCAAATACCCGATGATCATAAGTTTTTGCGCAGTAAAACATAGAAAGTGATGTTTACTTTTCTCTACACATTGTTTCACTTAAGTTGTCCTGGAAATGTAATAACAATACATATAAATATATATCATAAAATTAAAACTTTTTCAGTAGCATTATGGGACAGACAAGTCAATAAACTACGGGTTGTTGCTTCTCAGTCCTGCCATTGCCTGGAACTATAAGGCTACAAAATAACGCTTGCACTGCTATATCAATACCTGTATATAAGTGAATATACTCTTGAATTATATCTTGAATGCACTTACAGCATGAAACATTTTCAAATTCTCATTTATCTGAAAGAACAATACCTAGAGCAGTATGGGACTAAACATTTATCAATTACCCAACATTATAACCAAAGATTCTGACCGAATAAACTGATGTAATAATTTCACTGTTGTTTTGTGTCAGCTTCAATTTTTGTTTTCATTACTGGGCAATGGTAACTATGCAGGGTGGAGGCAAACTGAAGCACCTACAGTAAACCATGTGCCTTGGATAAGTAACTGAAGAACTGTACAATGTGTGACAAACAGATTTTCACTGATTTCTAAACATTAACACTGACAAACTATCATTCCAGCAAAGTTCTAATGTTACGACCTATCCCGCCAGTCCATATTCTTGGTTATAATCAATTCATAAAGATGCTTCAGTGATAATTTTAGCTGCTTATTCTGTACAAAAAATAATACGAAATTATGATCACACTTTTCTCAGCTTTTCTGCATTATTCATTGAAGAAATCTGTCTTGTCATTGAAGCTTACAAATCTTTGATCAACATCCAAATCATTAGTCTATACATGAATTTGTAAGAACTACACATGGATTTTTAGAATTCCAAGAACAAACTTCTAAATTTTCATAATATTCTTGAATTTATACATAAAAAATATGAGTTCTTTACAAGTTTTAGTAATTAATACATAAATATTTAAGCAAGAATGTAAAAAACTTATTTGTACATTACACTCAATAAACTGTGGTTGTTTTAAAAAAATTGACTGATTTTAACTTATTTTACACGAGTGAAGCAAGAATATTGAATTTGCTTAATGAACGCTAGATTCATAAAATTCTTTTGATCTGTTATTAACACAAATGTAGAGTAATGAAAATTAAAAGGCAGCACTAGGCCATATTGATTTATCAATTAAAGCTCTCAAAAGGGCAAGGTAGAATTTCTTGTTGTTTTAATGAAAGACGGCACATAGTGAGAAGGGGGTCAGTTATTGTCATGACGGTTCTGATTAGCTGATAATCCTGGGGGCTCTATCGCAGCGGATGACAGACAGTGAATAAACACGACAATGGAAAGACCAGCTCAGCAGGCCCCCTGGGAGCAGGCCAAGAGGAAAATGGAAGAGGAGACAAGAAAACCATCAGGTAACCGTGGCGATGGGAGATATGATCTCGGAGCCATCAAACCACCTGCAAACACTAGCTAATTATAAGTGGCTGTTTTTCCCCATCATTTTACAAAAAAAAAAAAAACTCTGAATTTCTTCCTTCCTGATCATTTTTGATTCAACAACTGTGGAGCGAAGTGCCGGAAACCCAGCCTGCTATTTCCTCTGATCTGATGCTACAAACAATCGACTGTAATATCACCAGGCTGGACAAAGGTAAGACTGACTGAAGTCTACTTGTGTTGTATTAGAAAGTCATAACAAATGTGGAGAACAGAAAATGTCATTTATTATACTCCTGCACAATAACAGTCACAAATGTGGCAATTAATGTTTCACAATGATGGAATCGTGATACTGATTATCCACTTAAGTAAAATGTAATATTAAGATGATTTATTTATTTTCATATTTATTTATTTGATTGCTGATTAACACCACCAAATGATTTAATATGTGCACAAAAGATCTTGTGGAATATTGAAAAGTGTAATGGACACAATTACAGGATTATCAGCTAATGCTTTAAATTCCCCTCAACATACAGAAAATTATTGCCTTATTTTCTTGTAACATTCACCGAAACCTACATGTACTGTATAAAACAAAACCTTACAAGCAATGGCAAGATTTTCAGAAATGTTTGGTATGACATTTAAGCAAATATAACTTATAATCATTTTTCGTAATCTATTTGTTAAAAAAATTATTTAATGCCTATTTAAGAGTACATATTATTAGTTACATGGTTACTGAGTGAAGGGATACAAAACTATATGGGGTGTGTAAGGCTCATATTACAGAAAAGTCCATAAGAAGTGCTCTAAATACCAAGCACTACCATGATACAGTTTCTCATGCTGACTGACTTCGAGTTTCATATTCTCCATGGCAGATTTCAAAGGCTATTTGAAACTCTGTGTTTCGTTAAATACACCAGTAATTGCTAGAGAGAGATATTCAGTGTATTAAAAGTTAAGGGTGACTTCCATATACACTATTTTCACAAAATTTATGTAAGAATACAAGAAAAAAAACAAACAAAAAAAACCAGTAGAAAAAGATAAGAACATATGTGTTCAGCAAGAATCCACTATCTGACTTTCTTGTTCTGATAGGCTTTTTGCGCGATTTTATTTTCATACGTGTGTACACAATAACAGTTAGGTTTATAAGTGGCAGACACCTGTCAAACGCAAGGGTAGCAATCCACTTTGAAAGGTCAGCTATTGTAAACATACCTGAAGATTCAGCGGATCTAATGTGTGATTAGTTGAAATACACCATTTATTTACATTACCTGGCCATTGACAGAACAATAAATTCAAACTTTTAACACATTCCTACTCATTTTAGCATCTGTTACCAAAGTTTAATGTTACCATTTCATTTATTTCATATGGAAATTGTTTTACTAAGTTGTAGTCACTTCGCTTATATAATGACTATCAAGACAGTCATAGGTGAAAAACAGGAAGTTGTGCTAGCCCACAGCCCTTCACTGTGAAGAGTTTTCATATCACTCAGTTTGGATAAATGCATGACGACCTTGCAGTTCTGGGGACACTTGTTTTTGCAACAGTTATATATGAACTTCATATGGTCAGAGGAAGAACGCTGAAGCACAAAAGTTCCAATGCAGTTGGCTCAGTAGGTTTTGATCTACATAATGGAAACAGGATATACATGAATTCTGACCACAGAAGATACACATACACTATAGGTCAGAGGTGAGTAGCACTGACTGGACTACCACTGACCAAAACTCACAATTTCCACTACCCTTATTCCTCAACCTTTTTGAATATAAAAGAGCAACTTTAAGTGCAATTTATGCACATTTTTCATTTGATTTTGGAGACAAAACTACAACGGTTGGATTAGTCGTATTCAGGTCTTCACAAAAAGTATAATTTTATCAGTCAACACAGAATAATGCCTTCAGAATATGCCAGAATAAACACTTTGCAAACATGTGAAAAGGTTGAAGAATTACAGTAAAAACAAAAGCTACTGAAAATTGCTCACAAAAGCACCTGAGCTTATATGTACCTTAAAATTACCGAGCAATCTATTGCACTGAACTGCGGCTGAACACTGTGGCATATTTATTTATTTATTTGATTGGTGTTTTACACCGTACTCAAGAATATTTCTCTTATACAATGGTGGTCAGCATTATGGTGGGAGGAAACCAGACAGAGCCCGGGGAACACCCACAACCATCCACAGGTTTCTGGCAGACTGGCAGTTGTTGTACTGAATGACATGTACCCAGTCACAGAGTTTCACATGCATCTGAACAACCAGAGTTAATACCATATGCTTATTTATCAATGCTAGGCTTCATGCAAAGCCATAAACAGTCACAATCACATGTTATTAAAAATCTTTCCCTGGCCTAAACTGTTCTCCTGATTGAACACTAACCAACAGACGTGAAGTTGTAGAACTGAATGTTAATCATTGGGTGAAACATCTTTGAACATTTAATGTAATTTATTCTTTGGCTGCAGTATACAGTTCCATGGCCCCGGTCTAAAATTTTGCTTAACTACATTAGTGAGGTTTGACCACACAGGTGGACTAGTATTTTGCCCAGTAAATCAGACCTGTGTCTTTGATGCATTGCAGTGGTGCTATGCTTCAAAATGACCTTTTCTACAATGTCGAAATGGGGTGAATAGTGGGCCAGAGATCACGGTTTTTCTACGTATTTTGGGCATTTTTGGTGCAGAGACTAGCACATGATGAGAGACGTGACCTACGATGGTGCACGAGACTATTTTAGTAATAAAGGGGCTATTTTGAGTATTATATAAGTATAGGAATGAGAGTATTAGGTCAGATTTCTATCAATTTGGCAGCCAGGTCAGTCAGTGCAGTTTTTCTTGACATTCCCATGGAACTCTGTAGACTGCTTAGTTGAAGACTCCTGGTCTCCTATCAATATGGCATACAAATCTTTAAAGAGACAATTTGTTGGAAAATTACGTTTTTCTGAACTTTTTTCGGTATGCATGCACTCATAAATATTCAACTTTAGGGCGGCCTGTTTTCTGAGATGTCACTCAACAACATGCGTATGACGTCAAAATTGTTGCAAGTTGGATGATCATCGTCAGTTGGATGATGCGAATCGTGGTTATACATGTTGAAGAACTTCAATTTCTCTATAGCGTCACGATGTCACAATTGCTTTCATTGAGAATGGAATGAAATGAAAACATCTATTTTGCATGAAGTTTGCTGTTTGTGTGTTCTGCTTGATCTTCTCCCCCAAAAAACACTTTGGCAGCTAAATACTTGTGAGTATCACGTACACACCAAATCAAAGAAATTGTGCAACAAAACCTTTTCCTCTCTGCAAACTTGGGTACTTATAGATATCATATTTCTCTTCTAAACTAAAATGAGACCACACACGTTCTGCACTTTACTCGCCTATGACCGTGGCTAGCAGACTACATAGTGAAATATAACATGAGATGGTATTAGGAAATGAACAACAGTGGAAAATATTTTAAGAACTGCGCCAGAAAATAACTGAAAAGTATAGTATGTTACATGAGACAGCTATTCGCACAACATCCATACCTTACATACATATCAACAATGTAGTTTTGGACGTTTGAAGCTGTGAAGCAGAGTTTTGCATAACAGAAATTCGATGACATTTAGACCACTGTGTCCTGTGGGTACTTGCCACGTGTGAGTAAAATGCCAGTGCTCACATGTGCACAGTCTTGATAAATTCAGAATTACTTACCCAAGTCACACTGTGTCTCGGATACAACTCCTCTGTCCTTTAGGAACACCTTCTCATTCATGTCCACAGATCGTCTCTGCAGATCTGCAAATATGGACGAGGCTATGTGAATAAATGATTACTACCTAAGCTGCTTTGGCAATATTTCAACCATAGCATGGCAAATGGGGTAAGGTGACAATGCCTATTATGTACAGGACATGAACATGTACAGTGTATGTGCACTTGTAAACATTTCCAAAAATAGCAAAACAAACTGAATATATACAGAGAAATTGATAACCACAGCTGAAAAGTTCATTTTATTATTTCATTGCAATGGTGCTGTCTCATGCATGAAGAACCCATTCTCATTTCCATAGCACAAGAGGTTGGACTACATTTTAAGTCAACATTTTTGTTTTGCTTTGCAAGTTGAATGGCTATTTTAGTACTACAGCTTTATCAATCGTACAACTGCCTTAAGACTTCACTTTATTTGCAAGGATCAAAACCAACAACAGGTATAACTTTTCTTCCAATGGCTATGAAGGCACCCAAGATGTTGGTTCAAATCCATTTTGAGACAGTGAATGTCTGAACCGCCCATTCTGGAGGCCTTGTCCTCCCACTTGGTCTTACATTAAATCAGATTCAGGTCATCAATACAGCACACACTTCAAGCTAGAAACCTGAATGTCAGTTGCTTGCCAAGGGTCAGCGGTTTATTCCTTGCAATCCAGTCCATCCACCCATAAAACTGACTGCTGTCCTGTGTAAAGTGAAAGATTCTGAAGATACAGTGTTAAACCCCAATGAAATGAACAAGTGAACAGGTACACTACAGAGTATAAATGTTAACCTGATCCTTACCTGGGTACTTCCTCTTGAAGGACTTTACAGTGAGGAACTCTGAGATCTGTTCTTGAAGCATGTACCACTCTGCTCCAGTTTCCTGAGGCCACTGATACTCAAACAGGTTGGCTGCTGGGAATGCCCTGCCACAAACACACAGATGACATGTTATTTGCACACCAATGTCATGTGATTTTCCTTGTTAAGACCACTGAAAAATGAAGTTGTAGTCAGTGAATACAGTATAAAAAACTGAAAATATCTTCACTGATTTTTGGGAATTTTTTTTTGTATAGCATGGTGTGACTTTCCTTGTTAAATTAAATGGCACTATTAAAATATCATCACTGAAGTACATTAAAAACATACATGGGTGCAAATGTATGTACTCTAAAGAAACCTGTCAATTAATATCATGGCTAGCCTCTGATGCTGTATTTTAGAGGGAGGTGTACCATAGGTTTTTTTCTAAAAATTAACACTACCATGTACTGGTATATTAACAGATATATAAAGTTTATCACTTACGTATGGCATATAACTAATATCTACTCTGCATTAAACTGAGTTCATAAAATAATGGTATGTATATACTTTGTATCTTTTTGTAAATATATCAGTCATGCAAAGTGTGGTATAGTAAGTCTGAAATTTAAATAAGAATGTATGCAAAAACATACACAAAACTAACTTCTGCATCGCTAAACAAAAATCCATTTACAACTTACAGGCACTGATTTTGTCAACATGTTTGGATCTTTCCATGCTCATATGGTGCTACCTTACACTCCACATCATTATAGCCAGAAGACTGCCCCTTATATGTCTTACATGATCTCATAGGCTTCTGTTCATCCAGGATGAATTTATGTACATTTTACCAGCAATTTTTTAAAAACAGTTTCTAATAATACCACGGGAAAAGTACATGAAAAACTTTATGGATGTCTTACATTATCAAAAGATTTTACCTTCTCACATCTCAAATGTACATGCTTGATGACAAGTATGCTTAGATGTAGATGTACATTCATGTGTATATTAAGACCACAGCCTACCCATGGCATTCTGAGTCATCAAACGTGGCCACACTGCTTCCACTACCATGGCGTTTACGGTTATTCCCAGAGCTGGTAACATCACTAGAGGCATCCTCAGCTTCAACAGGTTGCTCCTCTTCACCAGGTGCTTCATCTTCACCAGGTGGTTCTTCTTCACCAGGTGGTTCTTCTTCACCAGGTTGTTCATCCTCACCAGGTGGTTCATCTTCACCGGGCAGTTCATCCTCACCAGGCGTTTCGTCAGCTGGTTGTTCACCCTCACCATCCGTTTCCATCTCCACTTCTTCGTCATATTTTACTACCTCTTTGTCTTCTACATTACCTTCTCCAGCCCCCTGGTGTTCAGAATTTGGATAATAATACACCTTAGCCAAATGTTAATTAACAAATATAACTGCAAAAAACAATGTTTTTCTTAATAATGATACATCTGATAATTCATAAAGACAATCACATGGTTAAATTTAAAATTGCAATACAAGTATGTTCTTCGTCAATACATGTGACCACATATATTTTCATGATGTAGATAAATTACTTTTCTGTACCTTTCCGTTCACAGACCCCTGGAACACAAGCACACACATATGAAACAAAAGGAGGTTCTACCAGCAAAGGTATACATTTTCAACTTGTAATTTGCAATTTCGTGACAAAAACATTTACCTCAGTTGCTTTAGGTATGCCTAAACAAACGTGTTCAGAGTCTCCTGTACCAGCGACTGAAAGTTCTTCATTCTGAGCCTTTTTTGTTGAACTCCCACATATTGGTGCTGCATTTTCACACATTATTTCACTTTTCTCCTCTTGGAATTTCTCTTTTGTGGATATAGAATTATCCTGTGCATCACTAACACCAGAATGTTTTTCTTCTACCACATTTTGATCAGTTACATGTGAATTCACAGCCGAAATTGTTTTAGGAGAATTAATTACACTATTCTCGTTGTCACGTATATGTGCTGGCAAAGTCTGAGTATTGTCTTTCTCAGCAGTGTCACTTGTACATTCGCTTGTGAGTGACAACATTTCTCTGTTATCAGCTGGCAACTTCTGTGTTTCTGAGACTGGTTCTGTTGACAAATGCAGCAATCTTTCTGAAGAAGTGGAAGTCAGTGACACAGCAGGTTCTGCGATTATACTATCAGGAAAAGCCTTTTTTTCTTCTCCTGGAAACTCAGCTGGTTTCTCTTTACTGTCAGTCTCTCCTACAACACCAGTTGTTAAACCTGAGCTCTCTGTCTTTTCAGACTGTGTAGATCTAGAGGAATCAGAATTTATTCGATCACTTCTATCTGTAGCTTCACCTGCTAAAGCTGAAATTGTTTGATCGTGTTCTTGTCCTCTGTTTGAGTGACAAGGATTGCCACTTTCAACACTGGCAGTATTTCCCGGTGGGTTACCCTCACTTGGGGTAGGCACGTTTGCCACATTCCCGGCATTACTGTCTCTTTCGATTTCCTGTCCACTTGTATGCCCGACATCACCACTGGCACCGGGAGCAGGCGTGATGGCAGTTTGTGGTATTAATGTTGTCGTTTGAGCCAAGCATGTCTTACTTTCCCCAAGATCAACCTCTTTTCTGTCTCCCGACTCTTTTTTTGACCCAGTGTCACCTGAACCATCCCCCTTTTGGGAGTTTTCTTCCATTGTTTCGAAAATCTTTCGTCTGCCAAATTTCTTTTGTGGTTCGCCGCGCCGTTAACAAATTTACCGCACAACATTGAAGAGCTCTTCAAGAGCTCATCAAAGTTATCTCCCTTCATCTGCCCCAGGCTGGAAGTTAGTGCCGCTAACCAACTGATTTTATTCATTTAGTGATTACAGATTTATTGATATTTACAGATATTGACATGAAGTACATTTGTGGTCGAATATGAAGGAAAAGAGAAGTAGTTTATTGAAACCCTTAACAAAATTAAGAGTAGCTTTATGTCTTAATTATGGACGATACAAGTGGCCTGAAATACAAGTGCTCACCTTCCTCTCTGGCTGTACGAGGGAAGGTCTGCCAGCAATCTGCGGATGGTCGTGGGTTTCCCCCGGGCTCTCTGCGGTTTCTTTCCACCATAATGCTTGCCGCCGTCGTATAAGTGAAATATTCTTGAATACGGCGTAAAACACCAATCTAATAAATAAATAAATGAAATACAGGTTGACTCACATTACGATTCAACAACTCTGGCTCTCTGCCATCACCTGACCCTTAAGCAATAAGGATGCCAGTTCGAATCCAGCTCTCGCTATTTCAGCTTGGGCCAACAAGTCAACAGGTTTGTCAGGCATGACATGTAGTGAAAGTATGACGGCGTTATGTACTACCGTCTGCGATACACTTCCACACTGAAACTTAGATAATTTATTCTCCATAACTTTTCTTAAGTCAGGCCCCTTTCACCAGGACAATGTCAGTTTGTCTGCTTTCCATTAGTAGGAAAAGGTTTTATGAAGTTTTGTGAAAGTGACTCTACCAAAAGGCCAACGCCTCTACATAGCATACTAAAATAGCAACATGGAAATCCAGAAATAATGCCTTAGCATTATATCTGTGAATCCATATTTGATTTTGATCGCAGGTGCATGAGACGAATCAGAGGCGGGATGTCGAGTTATCCGACATGGGAAGCTGTGAACCCCGCGGACACGTCTTACCTATCAGTCACGTGCAGCGTCACAGCCACGGCAACCATGAACGCAGAGCCCTGGGGATGGGATATTGACACCAGCAACAACCAGCTCTACCCTAATCAAGGTAAACTTTCTTTGATCATGTATTTCGTGTAGTCTTTGAACGTAAAGCGATACATGCTCGCAGCAAATGTTTTCTCGTCTTATACAAGATTGTATTTATATCTGGGACCACAATCAGACAAATATAACACTGCGTTCACAGCTGATGGGTTGAATTGTCTCACAACATTCCCATTGTATACATGTATTTATTTATTTCATTGGTATTTTACCCCATTCCCAAGAACATCTTATATAAACGGCGGCGGTCAGATAAGACCATTCTGCAAGAGGTGATCAGGCACGGCATGGAACTCAGCTGGAGACCATATGACCAATCATACATTTCATTTAATTCTATATGTGGCTCGTACGTCACAATACGTCAGAAAACCTTGGAGCTGACGGACAATCATATATCTGGGCCCTGTTCAAAAAAGTAATCCTTACATGATTAAGTAACTAAGGATTACGTTTTTTGTGACGTGTTTGCGGAGGAAATTGCAATCATTCTGATTTAATAAGATAAGAATTTACCGCATCAGTATCTGTCATATTGAACGTATCATGAATAAGGTGCATAAAGTATAAAGATAGGGTTAGATCAACATGTTTTTAAAGTGAAAGACAGTTCATGCTAAGTTAAGTTTTCCTCAATAAGTTGGACAGTATTATGTTTATTTCCGTAAAGTATTTTTTTATAATAACTACTACGACAACGGAGACTGACATGTGACCGTGCTCCGTCGCCTAGCTTGAAACACAGCCATTCTGTCTGGGCAGTGACGTAATTGTTTCAGAACTCTTGTCACCTGATACTGTTCTGGGCTGTTAGGGTTGTGTTTGTAACTTAAGTATAATATGCAAATTTATAACGTGATGTGATTAAGAAACTTACTCCTGTCACAACAAATTGGTCTGGAATTACTCTGCAGTGTTGTTCACCCATGTACTTGTTATAATTAAAACATATAATATTAAAACAGTGTCCTGTCCCTATGTTATAATATGTTACATTGACAGACAACTCAGAACATTTACGTCATAGCCTATAAACAGGTGATACCTCCTATCCATCTGATTGGTCAATGCCTCATAAGTTTAAAAGCATGGGCGCCTTCAGATCGCCAGTCGGCAGCACAATACTCCACACTTCAAACGAAGATTAATACAGCAACGAATTTATACAATTTCAAACAGGTTTGTACATTCAGTAGAGAATTTTATATTCATTTTAAAGAGCTGTACCTCAGTCATGAGCAGTCTTTTACTTTAAGAGTTAAATTCGTTACAAATACTTCCTCTCCTCTATCAATGCTAATATACTCGATTCAGCGTCATAACAACTAAATAACATTTAAGTTTTAATGGTGGATAGGTCTATGGTTTGCCATTACAGGTAAGGCGCACTATTCGGACACGAACAACAGCTGTTATCCATGTGGTAATCCTCCAAATCCCGAGCCAGATGTTAATCACACTCAGTTGGCGACTTTCTTTGCCCCTGAAGACTTGCCAGTTTCAAATGGCGTCCCGGGGCTAGACTTACAGACGGAATGCTCTTGGTCGAGCTTTTATCCTGGGTTGGAAAGGACCGATCAACTTGCAAGCGTGGATAGCAGGGAAGAACGGCCTTGCATGTGGTTGGATGGGGGTCACATTGTTACAAAGGAGGCATCGGGATTCTTTGACCGAAATTTCAAGCCTTTTGTGGCATGGAACCCCGCTGCTGAAGATGGTCTGAACTCTTGTTCTTATGTTGGACAAGAAAACCGTATTGTTACACCCGTTGATGACAAGACAGCTGATCTCACAGAATTGCGCACAGCAAATGTGTTCGGAACACCGAGTGCTAAAATGAGACATCATGAAGACTTTGCTGAAAGAAAAGTGAGTGAATGGGATTTACACGTTCCCGAAAATGAAACGAGCGCCCTTGATTCCCGATCTCCAGTGAACGTCAGGTCCATAGAACATTTTCAGCAATTGCCAGCGTCGGAGATGACAATGGGAGATAACTGTGCTCTCATCCGTCAAAGTGAATTGAACGAAGACTGGCTCGCCGTGCAAAAGTGCAATCTAAACCAAAGAGGAGACAATGATGTGTGTGGGAATAGTCATAAAAAATATCCGTTTGAGGCAACAAATACCGACGTTCACCCTCAAAATTCGTTCATGGCTTCGAGTGCTGAGAAAGGCTGTGGTGATCTGCGAGAGACCCGTCACTGCGATGCCAGTGAGGAACGCCACACAGAAGTATTGCCGTGTTCTAATGAAATCAAGAAAACGCCCTCTGCGAAGAGTTTTGAACTGCTGCCAGAAGTGAAAGAAATGGTAGATGTTGATCACATGATAAGTAGTGGGGTGACGGTAGCTGGTTACAAACCTCGCAATATCATTCGGAAGCGCGCCAAAAGTGCCGTGCCCAAATCGGGCAAGGACGTCTGCTACTGGGAGAAGCGGAAGAAGAACAACGAGTCGGCGAGGCGATCCCGGGAGATGAAGAAAGAGAAGGAGAAACATTTCTACAGACGAGCTCTGGAACTCGAGTACGAAAATCTGTTCCTGAAAGAACGAATTGGATTCCTGGAGACGAAACTGTCCTGTTCTGCAAACCCAGCATCAAGCATGGGATAAATGGTGCTGCATGCCCTACTCAGTCAAAGCATCCCTATGGACGAAGTGATACTCGAGAATGAAAACCTAGTGCTGAAAAATTGAATTGGATTCCTGGAGATGAAAGTGTCGTGTTCCTCACACCCAGCCTCCGGTACAGAGTAAATGGTGTTGCATGGCAGACTGAATCCAAGAAAAAGACAACATTAGCATTGCGATGGACGAAGAATGGAACTCGAGTATGAGAACCTATTGCTGAAAGAATGAAATGGATTCATGGAGACGAGAGTGCCATGTTCTTCTAACCCGGCCTCCAGCATGGGTTGAATGGAGCGTTAGCGTACTGAATCAAAGGAAAAGAAAACAGAGCAGTGTATAATTTGAAAGGAGAGGAGCACCAGTTCTGTGGAGTGATCGTAGGCCAAACCGATTGTTACACCAAGGGAAATAGTTTGCTTTTCAATTTGTGCAGCCACGGTAGTTACAATGAACTTAGCCCACAGTTCCTTTGTGGAAGATGGCTCTCTTCCATCGGTACATCAATGAGTCCAAATATTGAAATCTTTAAACAACATAAGGGACAGTCCCTAAACGCTGGACAGTCATAGGCGACGTATTATAACGTGGGTGGAAATAAAATCGTCAAAGCGCTGGATGATATGGGTTTTTTTTTTTGTCCTGGTTATGGAACGCCAGGTTGGCCAGTGTCATTTCTGGCATTATTTAAATGATCATAAACAGCGGTTTGAAGTCATTTTCAACTGACTATAAAGCGTCTCTCACAACAGTCAGGCGGCATGCAGCTGAACCCACATAAAACTTAAACCAACATCTTGGAAGATGTTCGATGAATTGAAATGTAAGAAATGAAATAACAGGAGTCAGTTGTATTGAAGCAAAATGACAGCTTCAAAGCAATCAATATTTTATCAAAAAGATAAAAATTCCGGTTTCCTTCATCTATAAAACTGACCGCCTTTAATAAACGAAACACTCTTGAGGATAGTGTTAATCAATCAACCAACCAATCAATCAACCAACCAGTCAGTCAGTCAGTAACTGATTTAGCCCAAGAGGCTAGACTTGAAGATAGTTGTATTCCCATGCATCAGTGACTTCTTGCGCATGTCTTTACTCTGTAAACACTTAAAATGCAGCCTGGACCTACTAATTGTATATCAACATGAATATGTCTGTCTTATTGCTTTCGAGAAACTTTTAAATAAATATCCTTCAGCTGTTTGACTGGGCCGTCTTATGTATTGGTCTGCCAGGTTGGTGAGTCACTCAACTTTATACTCCCGCTGACATTGCAAAAGATGTCTTAAGTTATATATACTTTTAAATGATTCACGCAACTGCATTCTAATATATTTTAAAGGAAACTATATATGATGTGGATTTGTAGATGTGTGTGTTTTACGTGTATCGGAGATGAAACACTATTTGAAATGAAGCAGTGGTAACTCGAGGATAATACACTGTATGGAGAAATAATACGTAGAAACTGGAGAGGTACAGTTAAATCATAACTTATTTCAAAACTATTATAAAAACATAAATATCTGTTGGAGATATAGCCTTGAAGTGATAAACAAACCAAGTGCTGTTTAAATTCGCCTCAAGGGGGAGATATATACATATTTAGGGCGAGGAATATATCAACAATTGTACTTCGAAGGTTATTGGCGTTTGCCTTTTGTATTAGCTTTGACTGAGCCATGGGGTCGTGTGGGCGAATCCAGTTCTTGTTGGATCAACTGCAGCTTTGCGTCAGGAGGTTTTCCAGGTACCTTATACCGAAGGGCGGTGGTTTCCCCGGGTTTTCATCCATCCATAAACACGAATCCGCCGTTTCGGAGAAAAAAGGCTGGGTATAGCTGAAATTCGGATAAATCGAATCAAATAAATGAGACTACTGGGCATGGTTTTAAAGAATTGTCGTACAGAGATCAAGGAGATACATTAGTAACGTATAAACCATTATCCCGTTAGTGAAGTTTCCTTGCAGGAAAATAGTTCGTTTAATCCGCAGAATATGAGTGTCCACTGAAGGGGTTTTTTTTGGGGGGGGGTCAACTCTGTGGCCAGAGAAGTTGTTTGACGCTACCTTGGCGTTCACTGATTATCTGAAGAAATGAGTGACAAGTGGTTTATGCAGGGTTTTCGAGCAATGTTTTCCACGACAGAAGTTTGGATTAAAAATGGGGAAACTTGCCCACCAAAAGTGTGGTATATTCGGGGATAAGCCGTATAGTTTCTGTTCCCATTCCTTGCTGTTCATTTATTTATATATGCACGGGAACAGTGAAGTCGATTCAGTGTCGATAAACACAAAATATCATGGTGACGAAAAAGGTACACCAGTGCACATACAGCAGGTAACTTTACATAATTTTGGGGGTTATGTCCTACATGGCTGTCGTGGTCTGAACCGAGAGGCTTTGACACCTAACACTTCAGGCTCATGCAAGTTAAAGACAGAGAGAAACCAGTAATGATTTACTTGCGTTGTATGACCAGACATGTCTTACAGACACCGCCCATTGTACTCACTGTGAATGTTGTCAAACACCTTAAGTTTTCCTGATTTTATGTTATCACTCAAGATTTCCTAATACTGACGGAAGACGAAATGTTCTGAAATGCGATTCCAGAACCTTGTAATACATGAAAGACTACGCCCTAGGTTTAAGTCCATGAAATACTTTAATTAATATATGAGTTTATAGCTTTTATCCTATATGTCGATTTACATACAGTTTTTGACTGTTGTCTACTTTGCATTAATATTACGTGTAATATACATGTGCACCATCACCAACATGAATCTGCTTTCAAATCTTTTTTTTTATTCGAAAATTTCACCTAAAAGTTTAGACCTACGATTAAATTTATCTTCGAGCCAACAGAGAGTTACGGATATGACATTGCTATTGCCGCCTCAAAATGTATATGTAACTGTCGTACTCCCGCTAACAAAGCGTTAATGTGATTCCAGGTAAGGTCAACAAGCTCAAACAATGTGAACGAACCCGCTGAGATGGTTATAAAATACTGTGTTTTACTAAAGTAAATTTAAATATAGGGATTAACATAATGTAGTCGAAGGTCATACCTTTTTTCAATGGCTTGCAACAGGAAGATGCACATTATGTTAGCACATAGTAGTCTGCGCAGAACTTTGTGCTGTTTATCTGGCGATTGGATTCTTCGTCTAACGCCCCATCTATACGCCGTCTGTGAACGCAGCTGTGGGACTGTAATAGGAATTGACACATTGTTGTGATTTCTGTTTATAACGTGAGTTAAGAAAAAGACAGAGAGCAGTTTGCAGGGAGCAGTAGACTACATTCATCTTGGGTAATACGGTTACAGATGACCAAATGCTTGAGTGAAGATTACCAGGTTGTCTGCAATGAGTTATAACAAGTTGCTAAGGACTCTCAGAAGGTTTAGCTGGCAAAACAGAAGGCAAATTGCGAATTGTTTACTGTAGAAAATGCGACATTTAGGAGTACAACAAACCGGGAGTCGTTTACTCTAGAAGTTAGTCATTTTGGAGTTCATCAAACTGCTAATCGTCTTCAGTAGAAAATGAGTTATTTTGGAGTACAACAAACTATCAATCGTTTACTGTAGAAAATGAGTCAGGTCGGAGTGCAACAAATCATGAGTTGCTTACAATACAGAAAACGGTCAATTTGCAACACAGCCACAGGTACATCTTTTCTATTATTAGATTGTGCCCTCATGTATAGGCTGCATCTCGCAGGACGATAATGCATGTTATAAAGCAGATTGACACCCATGAGAATTTCCACCCCGTTGACAAACCAAAAGAAATACTGGCTTTAACGGTGTGCAGACAACGTCTATCAAGGCCTGGTTTTTATATCCTTAGACAAACAATTTGCCTTGACATTTTATCACCCTTACTTGACGCCAGGTTAAATAAACAAGTCCTAACCAATGGATATAGGCCATATTTATTGTTTGCAACATCTTTTGAGGCAGCGGTCGGCCTGAGGACAAGCTCATGTGTTGGTAGGACACCAGACGTACTGAAGACTACATGTGAGATATACACTGATAAGAGGACGGGAATATGGAGGGGAGAGATAATCCCTCGTTCGAGGGTAAGCTTTGTTACAGGTCTCGCATATTTAGTATAAAAAATTCAAAGGCCTGCTGATGCAAACAGTATAAGTCTCTGAATGTGCAGGTACATATGAATGAGTGGTTTTATTGTTCGGGATCTGTACAGGCGTGAACCCTTAAAAACTGGCATCTAAAGCAGAAATGGTCATTTCCCGAGTACTGTCTTCAAACTCAACTTGAATCAGTTGCTTTCCTTTCCACCCATAATCGTTACATTAAGAGGAAACTTTTCCAGCCTAAAGTAATTCAGATCCAAGCTATATAGTTCATTGTTCCTTCCTACATAAGCGATGACGATCTGAGGACAAGTTGCTCACGCGGTGTTCATGTATTAGAACAGTTCCATAAGAATGGTCAGCCCGGTTTGGACCCGAGTTGCCTTAGGCATTGGTACTGTGTACAGTCAGTGCTGGTGCATGCCTGTTCTATTGGTATATTGTGTGGACGTTTTGTGTATTCCTGTTTAGAGGGTTAGAATGTATAGGCAGGCATTTTGGGTGCATGGTATACAAATCATTTACGCTTGCCTTTCAGCTTCCGGCGAACCACTGAAGAAAGCAGACGACAGCAAAGAGATCGTTATTGAAAATAAAGTGGAACTAAAAAAGCAGGTCGGGCTCATCAGCGGGATAGCTATCATTGTGGGCACGCAGATAGGTTAGTACGTGGAAATCAGAACAAATGACTTTAACGCCTATTAGGTATTTCCTAAACACTAGTATGCTATAACGTCTTTGTGGCAACTGAGTGACTGTATCCTGCAATGCAGTGGACACATGCTACGCCCTTCCATGTACCTACTCTCACGAGAGTCGAAAATTGGATCAATAGCGATGCGAATGAGATCAAATTTGACGACTGCGCTGTTGAAGAAGAAGATTTTCGACATCCGACCAATAACGTGGGCTTTTCTTGATTAAGTTTTCCACACAATCTATGCATTGCGGTGATTGAGTTAGAGTCTCATTTCTATTCTTATTTCTCAGTCACAGTTTTTAAACTATAATAATTAAGTACTGAAATCATTAACATAAATATTATTGCAAAACGCAGATGTTCAGTTCATGTACGTGTGTGAAGAGAAAGACAACGCACCGTAAGGTAAACAGGCTATTGCTTGTGCAATAAGTACAGATAAAGCGCCAGTTTGACGGGCTACGATATCCGTAAGGAAAGTGGTCTAAAACTTGTTTTTCACAACAAAGGAGCGTCATGTAGAGACTAGATCGACGGCATGTTCTGCATGGTTGTGTGGATGTGAAAGCATGAGTAGAAGACAATGGCTGACAACTTCAAAACGTCGATATCGATCCTTGATATGGCGAAGTCAACGAACACTTTTAACAATGACGTAGCATTTTGGGGTAGCCCAATTTTTGCTATCCACGTTCATATATGTATCTTTTTCTGTATTTGTTTCATCTGCTGCAAGGTTATCGTACAACTGTCCACAATTCTTAAAACATTTACAACTTACCCTATAGTCTGCATGGCTTGAATTTGTCTTGCACATACCTTCTTTGAGAGCTAAGCAAAGTCAACAAAATAGATTGGTGTGCAACATTTTGCCCTGGTGTGTGACCTGCCTTTTACCTGACCTTAAAGAACACAATACCTACTGTCATAAATTGCCCTTTAAATCGGTTCCACGGCCAGTAACTATGACGGGTTAGACATGATATACAATGTATTATCATATAGGTTAATAAGGATAGTGTACATGCCTGGGCACAACATTACAAGGTAGACTTGTGGTGTATTTGCAACCTGGCTACATTTCTACAGCACTGGTCATCTTCTATGGATTTTATGTGTGTGTAACATATTGCCGCTACACGGCTAAAACTTCACTGCCTTGTGCTCCAATACCGAAATATTTATTTGTTTATTTAGTTGACTGGTGCGTGTTTATCGCCATATACTAAAGCATATTTCCTTACCCGCCTAAGAATGAAACATATACCTTATGATTCACAACCGCTTGAAAGCAGACTGGAGCTGGATTCGAACTCAAGATCTCGTAGGGGCCAAGCTGGTCGTTTTGGCAAAGTAACAAAATATAACCTCTGAAAGACATGATTCCACATGTAAATGTCTTCTGCTCGCATTTGAGATCGATGTATAATAAACAGGAATAAAATGAACTTAAGTTATCTGCATGAGAGCACAACAATGCACGCTTACAGAAGTGTGAAAACACACCGTTCTCTGCTGTCATGTTGCAGTGATGGAGAACCTCTTCTTTATACGACGTATTACAGAAAATGAACAGGAGAATGTTTTAGGCAGGCAATGTATTCCAATCGGATGAGAGTTTTGTGGTCTGTTGTACATTCATGTCTTTGTGATGAAGATTTCTCATACATCACAAGGGAACAGTGGCCGATCGGGAAAACGTATGCCATTACAGGTGTTCTAGTATAAGAGTAATGTCACTGTGTGTTAGTGTGAAGAGTGCTTATCGTGGACAAAGCCATTAGGTGCAAAAGTAACGGTGTACAACATGCAGCTATGCGACACTATTATTAGTGCTCTAACTCCGGTATTTCTACGAAGGTGTCACCACTACAGTCGCTTTAGTAGTAAAACGCCCGCAGTAGCGTTAGAAGAAACACGTGATCTATGTGGAGTTCACATATTATATCGCATGATTATATTACGGCCATTATGACCGTTATTTTACAGTTGCCAGACATTGCCAGGTATTTTACCTGAAATTTAAAAAAAAAAAAATTTATAACAACGTATAAGTGAATCACTACACTCCGTTGCGTGTGCTCTGGGGGTGCTTGATATAAGTAACATGGTGAACTGTCCATCGGCTGCCTACATCACTGTTGTTATTACATCCCTTATTCCAGCTAAATCACGGGCGGGATTTATTTGTACTAAACTACATCTCCATATTCGAAACACTTTGTATTGTGGACTTTAATAAACCAACACATGGGACTATAGGTTGCTTCTATCGCACAGCCTCCTGTATCTGTATTGGGAGTGGCAAGCGAGAGTTGTGAGAGTTGGATTCCTAGTAAGCTGTCATGCAAAACATTAGTTGTTGGAAGATGAAGAGGGCATATCACCTATCAAATTTTCATGTGAGTTAAGGTTATCGATGCCATCAAAGACTGCAATTAGTTCTATTCCAGGATCTATTAAATTGATCCCATATACGTCTGGAAATATTTAAGCACACAATCGCATGTGGTTATATGCATACCACCACAACTCAGCAAAGTACCTTTAAGGTAAAACTCTTTTATAAATTTTATAAAAAAACTTTCCAGCGAACACGCATGTGGTTGTATTATATAACATCTGTTCCGTTTTCGTGTCAATTCGTGTCACAGGTTCCGGGATTTTCATTTCCCCTAAGGGGGTCCTGAGAGGCACGGGGTCTGTGGCTGCCAGTCTTCTGGTCTGGGCCGGATGTGGGATTCTCGCCATGTTAGGTAATTGCAGATATTTTTTGATATATATTTATTTGGTCATACGCAAGATTTTTTCACTTACACCATGGCGGTCAGATTTATTATGACCGGACGTGTTAAGATTTCCGATAAATTTCAAATCTTAGGATCATTCTAAAATGGAACTAATCCTACTTTCTTCGTCAGGCCCACGTCGGGATATCACCTCTAAGATACATACGGCCTACGAGCCATTTTGTTTCACCGGTTTTCTTTCAGAGGTCAACCAGTAAGGTCACATGATCACGCACATACATCATGTGATTTAGAATCATGTAACGATTGGATATGTTGTCGTGGTAGCACTACTGGGTGCCGCCATGTTGGGACTACGTCGTGTAAAGCACATTCATTTTCCTTCGCTGATACATCATTCATTTTTGTTCCAAGTGCAATTTTAGGGTACTTTGAAGCCAGGATTATGAATTTTTTTATTGGCAGCTTTCAAAAATGCTGCCCCAGTTTTGTGGCGAAAATCAAACAAGTGGCTCATGAGTGCATGCGAGAGCTGTCTTAGTCTCGTCTATAGGAGATCTCGCGAGAATGCGATTGATTTTAGGATGCCAGCCTTTTAAATAATTAGTTTTACCTCCCAATGTATTACTATAATAGTGACATATTTTAATTGGTTGCATATATGGGTTTTCCTACAGGCGCCTTGACTTACGCGGAGCTAGGGACTATGATTCCCAAGTCTGGAGGGGAATACCCATACCTGTACGAGGGCATCAGTCCGATCGTCGCTTACCTGTACGCTTGGGTCACTGTCACAGTTTTAAAGTCGTCCAGTTTTGCCATCATCTGTTTGTCCTTTGCCGAATATGTCAGCGATCCGTTTTTTGATGACTGTGGCCCACCAGAATTGGTCAAAAAGTTTCTGGCATGTGCTGCAATAGGTATGTATAAGTGAATTTATTTGTTCAATAAAATCGTTGCAGGATGGAATCCAGAGCGATGACTGTGTGGTATTTGGTAAACCAGTAAAATCCGGTCTCTTGTCAGCTTTCAATAGTTATAGGCTCTTATTCTAACTGTTCATGTAAAGGACTAAACAGTAGGAACTTACACGCCTTCTGCGACCGTGGCTTAAGCAGAGTGAAGTTAAAAAATGCGTTGATGTTAATAACAATTTATAATATACATTTCTAAAGATTGACTGAAATTGTCATTCTGGTATCATTCTACATAGTAAATAATTGATAAAGGTCTCGTCTATCCTGACTGTGTTTGAGAGATATTTACAACACTTCAGTTATTTATTTATTTCATTTTACGAGTGTTTGTTTTTTTCTTCTCGAGAAGATTTATTCTCGTGACCGTTGTAAGGTTTGTGGGTAAATAAAACTGGACTGAACGCTGAAGAAATACCATATCTCCCCTTGTATTTCACAAGCTTTCCAAGTCCAATGACCAAAGCCTGTATGGGTTTGAATCCTACACGAAAAAGGTTATCTTCAACACTATTATGCAGCATTTTCAAAGAACGGAGTCAACAAGCGGGACTTGTTATTCCGTGCTGTCCTATAAAAAATCTTTCCTTAAATCCGTTATTTGAGGGATGACGGATTGTCAACTGTTAATCTTACGGATTAATCATTTCCTGGTAATGAGTAATCCCGTTCCTAATAATTCGTAATCAGGAACGGATTAATCCGTGAAATCAATGGAAAGGCAATCCGTCATCCCTTAAATAACGGATTTATCGGAAGGTTTTTATTCAGGGTGTGCGTTTATCTTGTCCTCACCATATACAGTATACGATTAAAATATTAATGTGTATACATAAAGCCATATAATGTGAGGTTCTTCATGTGGGATTGTGGTTTATAGTTGTATATCATTCGGCTTAACCTGGGGCTGGGGGCCGTATGAGTATGACCTCCACTTTGGATACATGCACATTTGGAAACTGATCTTTTTCATCCGCCTGCAACATTCATTGCATCTTTTCGTCATCAATGAAAAATGTTGACCGCTTGTCTCTGCATGAATCCGTCTTAATTTTTATATTTTATATATTTTCTTAATTCTTTGGGGGGTTTGTGTTGTTTGTCGATTTTGGAAACTGGTCTTTCTATTATTGACCCCAAACGCCCATTTTTGTTGACGGCTGGTATACGGATATCGGTTTCGACGCCTAGGTTCATACAAAAGAAATAACTTGGTTTTAATTTGAACGTTTTCAGTGACTATTTCCCTTGTGAACTGCTACAGCACCAAACTGGCGGCACGGGTACAGGTCGTATTCACCGCGCTGAAAATCCTTGCTCTGGTGGTCATCATCATTGGCGGAATGGTCATGTTAGGACAAGGTATGCAATACACAGTAATTATCACTACATGTTCGTAATCAGACACCTGTTAATTATATATATATATATATATGTTCATTCCAAATCCAAGGAAGAGTTTACCCTACTTCGAGTAATATATAAGAACATTTAATGGATATAAGGAATGTACGCCAGTTGTATAACTTTGTTTTATGGTATACGAAATGTTTACTGTGATCAAGGAGCACTCTAAAAGAAAGCCTACCAAGATGTGTGCTTCATACAAAAGCCGTTTAGTTAATTAAAGGAACGCACACCTAGGGGGTAAACGCCACATTCGAAGTCTACTTGAAAAATGCTCTGAAAATTTTAACACGTCCGTCCTATATGTGAACAGGGTACCGGTACAGAACAAAATGGATGTAGGAATCACGTGACCCCATATGGATGTATGCAATTGGCCATACAGTCTACCTGTACACTCTTTTTCTCTAGGACATGTTTTCTTGTTGTTTTCAGGACATACTGTATATTTATCCGAGGGATTCAAAGATACTACCCCTGATCCGTCCCTCATAGCGCTGGCATTTTATAATGGTCTTTGGGCTTATGATGGCTGGTAAATATAATCGTTATCGCTATCTGCATGGTGCTCTCTTCCACACAAAAACCAAGTCTCTATCTTAAAGTAAGTATGATATGTATAAGTACTACAAAGAGCACAAGACAAATCTTTACAAATGTACTGATGGACCATAGTTTGCGGAGCGTGGTGTTTGGTATCTTGTGCTAGAGAGGAGTCGTGGTTGTAAAGATGGGCATGGATGTTTGAAATATTATTCATATATTGGGTGAAATCCGACCTTGCACATAAGACTGAAATGATCATTTAATTCAAATGCTCGTTTTTATTTTTGAAGGAATAATTTGAACTACATCACCGAGGAACTTGTTAACCCAAACGTGTAAGTATGTTGTTGAATGGATCTATAGGTGACCATTTAAGACGCGTTAAATAATAATTCCATTTCATTCTGAAAGGAAATATGTACAGAATTTTGTTTTGCACATATATTGGTGCATAATTACTTCATAATTGACCGGCGCAAGCTTAACTTTATTTCTTTATTCATTTATTTATTTATTTCTATTCCTGCAGCCTCGTTGCTATATATTAGCCAATTGTTAATGGAATATTTTTATAACAAGATTATCTTATAGTTTTCCGTAAAGTTCCGGAATATTAAAACCAAAAATAAAATAATTAATAGGCCAATTATCCATTTTACAAATGGCATAGTGTGGAATATAAATAAAATTTACAATTATGTGTTTGGTGTGGATTACCAGGAACCTGCCTCGCTCGATCATCATTGGAATCCCTATGGTGACTATTCTGTACCTGTTAACCAACATCTCGTACCTGACCGTTATGTCTAAAGAGGAAATCCTGGCCTCATCAGCTGTGGCTGTGGTGAGTCAGTTCTCCGACGAATAAATTAGTGTGGCTTTACTCCGAATGAATGATTGTGGCTTTACTCCGAACGAATGATTGTGGCTTTACTCTGAATGAATGACTGTGGATTTGCTCAGAATGAATGATTGTGGCTTTACGCCACGTCGGTAATATTACAGCCATGTTGTGTTAGTTCTCGACTAACAGCTAATCTGGTTATAATGTATACGTGTTGTATGTTTGGGTTTTATGTAGTACTCATCAATTTTGCGCTGCATGTCATGCCGAAGACATCCATCTGGTTAATGCTATGCAAACCCTTAATATGGGAAAACACATTCGTTTGACAAATCTTGCTCCTTTATCCTGGACTATTATTTTTTTTTATTATTATTTAAGTTTATTAATTATTTAAGTACAGAAACCAAAATAAATATGTAAGCCCATAGCTTGGTATGTATAACTTTATAAAGAGCCGTTGTGTTATTTGCCACAAGTTAAAAAAAATGCCTCAATCAAATGAATAACTGTTTCTGTCTATTGCCAGACGTGGGGGGAGAGAGTACTGGGTCCAGTGGCCGCGGCCATTCCCATAGCTGTGGCTTGTTCAACATTCGGGGCCGGGAATGGATCCTGTTTCTCAGCAGGCAGGTTAGTAGTAGGCAGAACTTAGTACTCCTCATGTCTCTTTGTTCTCGTTGCCACAAGCTTGATGCTTTTAAACATGCTTCAAGAACTAAGAATAGATCTTGGTAGAACAGTTTGTTCCATTATTTGTTTCTGATTTATCATTCTGTGCTTTGCAAGTTTCGAGAGGAACCAACGTTTCACAATGTTGAGAAAATCTTGTGATAGCTTTGATGCAGAAGCAAAGTAAAGTGCTAGGATGTTGCGATAGAAGATGGTGTGTGTGATATTTGATATTAAGAGTTGTACTTTTGGATCTTACTTGTTCTAGGATATCGTTCGTGGCAGCACGAGAAGGACACCTGCCCGGGTTTTTGTCTTATGCTCACGTCATTAAATATACCCCCGTCATGGCACTCCTTTTGAATGTGAGTATTGATATGTACTATTCATTATTTAGTTTGGTATCTAATGTCACCATGTAACTGACTTGTCTGAAAAGTATTTTGTATTATACGATGTACATGTTATCCAAACTTTGCAGTTTGATGTCATTTCTGTGTTTGGGCGATGACGTTTTGCGGGTAAACCCATACCGCAATACTGGTGTCCTTGAAAACAATTGACAATCAGGATTGGACCTTATAGTCACCTTACACGGGAAACAGTGTTTAATCGACTTTTACATAAAGTAATTTGTTTTACGAGAGAGAACTATAAAGAACATTGTTTTACAATGTATGTGCTACGAATGAAGAATGAAAGGCTTTGTGCAAACATAATAATTGTGATTATCGTCGATTTTTCGATACAATCAGGGCGCACAAGATGGGAAAACCATTATATGGATTTCTGCAACTATTTAAATACATTTGTGAGTTGGTTAAGCCATTTTACGTAGCCTCCAAAGCAGCAAACCTGCCGTAAAAGGTTGCCATTTTGAACGAAGTGCGTCTGGATGAACTTGTTGGAACTGTATGTTACGACATTTGTCGGGTTATTGGTTGGATTTTGACGCCATTTAGCAATGTTACAATCCCCACCCATGTATGTACATTGCAGACGTTTCTGGCTCTATGTTTTGTGATACCTGGAGATATCAGTACCTTGATAGACTTCTTCAGTTTTACGGCCTGGTTGTTTTACGGCGCCACTACAGCAGCTCTCTTGATACTACGCTACCGATGGAAGGACGCAGAGAGGCCGTATAAGGTACTATGAGTGCGCTGAAACGTGAGCATGTCAAACGTGTTACAAGAGTGAACGTGAAACTTTGGAGACACCGTGGACATAACATTTAAAGTTTGCATTTGACAAATATAAATGACCAAAGGCTGATTTATCAGTTAATATGCATATTTTCACACAAAATTAAAATTAATAGCCTCTTCAACCTTTTATTAGTAAAATACTGGAAGCAATCAAAGTCCACATTACTCACTGAGAGCGTTTAGTTTATAAATGGGAATATAAACACATTTCTGTTACACCTATTTAGAGCGCCCTGGTGTTTATTCATAAAAAGTATGAAAGAGATGAATCAAAGAGATGTTTTTTTTAAAATATATACTTACATGATGAATAAAGTATAAAGTATAAAGGATATATTCAGTGAATACTAGTATCCCCACAGTACAAATATCAAAATAGTTAAAAGTGTTTACCATGCAAACATGTCACATGTTTACTACAATAAACACATCTCTTTAATTAATGAACATGGTGTTTATTGAGTGAACAGCAGAACTCTTTTCGTTTTAAAGACGTTATAATTTGCTATTTCTTCTGAACATGAGGTTGAACGCCATAGTAAGTTTTATGGAAGATGTCAGTACAACTGGAGCCGCATATTTCACAATTAGCTACCACTTTTATCCCATATTTCAGGTTCCCATCCTAATCCCCATCTTTGTTTTGCTGGCCTCCATCTATCTCGTCATCGCCCCCATCGTACAGGATCCACAGATACAGTTCCTCTATGCCTCGCTCTTCGTTATAGGCGGCCTGGTATTTTACATTCCCTTTGTCCACTTCAAGGTTCGATTCAAATTTATGGGTAAGTTTGTCAATCAGAATGGAGTGGGATGGGGGATGTGGAACAAAGTCTTCGTTGGTTTCCTCCATGAATGACCTCACCCTGTGGCGCTGAAACAGTGGATCAGTATTTTCATTGAGACAATCTAAAGTTTTCCGGGCCTCTGTGGCAAAGTGGTTAGCGTGCTTGCGTAGCACAACAACTCTGGAACGCGTCACCAAAGCGGTTGCGGTGAGCACATGCTGTCTTTTTTCTGCGGTCGTATATGTGGGAAGGTCTGCTAGCAACTTGCATATGGTCGTGTAGTTCTCCCGGGCGTTGTCGGGTTTCTTCCCACCATAATGTGCCTGACGTCGTGAAACATTTTCGACTACTGCATAAACACCAGTAAAAAAATAACAAAGAAAGTTTTCTGAGAGCGCTGTCTGCACTTTATCAAAGACAAATTTCGCCATTTTGTTATAATGTTTGAATGACACCAGAGTGTGTCACCTATGTTCGACACTTTCTTATTCTTCGAAAATCTGAGCTATTGGTTCTTGTTATGTCGTAAAAAAAAACACATCAGCGAGACTCATAAATCAAGAAAACGATGACAGAATTATGCAAAACTACGCAAGTAAGCACTGGAACATTTAACGATTTCAACACGCATGCGAATTATGGAATGTTTTAACACGTTTTTTTTACATTTACAGAAGCGCTGTCGATTGGAATTCAGTTGTTTTTTGAAGTTGCTCCAACTAAACAAGACTGAACGGTTAACACTGGCAGTGGGCTGGTCGTCGACGTGTGGGTTGTGGGTTGACACACCTACAATGCTAGAAAAATCTGAACAGGCATCAGAGAGAAACAGGACTGAATATCACGAGAAGAGAAAGTCTGAAATATGCCGTGTCTTTGGGAATTGTTTGCTACAACATCAAATAATGCAAGTTAAGGGAATGTTTCTTTAGAATTGGAATTATATTTCATTTCTTCAGAAGAACAACATTTTGTGAAACATATTGATGTTCATTCCGTCCTTCCCCAAGTTTTTTCACACTATCTTTAAAATGTATGTTACATACTATATATAGAAATATGAATGTATTTTATTTTTATATATCGCTATATGTCACAACAAAACTTATATGTAAATGAGTATTTCATTCGATGATGTTTTTTGCATACACACACATATATATATATATATATATATATATGTGTGTGTGTGTGTGGTTATGTGAAAGGAGGGTTACTGAACAGAACTGTGCCTTCTTAGGACGATTGTTTATGATTTTTGAGGCATGTTGTATCACCAGTATGCAACATAAAGTCTCAGTGTGAGCATTCTTACAGTAACTGATAGTGTGCATGTTGCTGTGATGATCCATGCATATAATATTTTTTGAAGGATAAAATAATATTAATATTTTCTTTCTTCGAGGTTGAGACTGAGCGGTTCAGTCACTGGGTTGTAATTTTTACTCAGCAACCCATGGAAAACTTTTTTTATGTATGCATAAACGCTATTATTAAAACAGTTAATAATTTATTCTTTGTTTTGTTCATTTATGAATTTGACTGGGTTCGTTTATGCCGTGTATGAACATTTATCTATGGCCAATCAAATGAATATAGACTTATTTATTTATTTATTTGATGATTGTTTACGCCGTCTTCAATATTTCACGTATACGACGGCGGCCAGCATTAAGGGGCGGGAAAACGAGCAGAACCACGGGAAACCCATGACCATCCGTTGGGTTGCCGGCGGACTTTCCCATATGCGATGGGAGAGGAAGCCAGAAGGAGCTGGGCTTTAACTCACAGCGACCACGTTGGTGAGAACCTGGGTCATTGCTTAAAATAGAGACCCGAAAATAGTCAAGTAAACATGCCAGAAACTAGACAGGCAGAGATATGGAAGCTGGATTAGAACGCGATCGGATCTCAGTGGTGAGGCTACTTTGTACTTGTTACAGTACAGTGACGACTGGTAGTGAATGGTAATTTTAGGTTCCGTTAAATACAATACCTGTCAGGTTTAGCGGGGATGGGTGGGGGGAGTAAGGTCTAGCTGAATCAGCATAACACCTGGACAGATACATCTCACATATATCCTGATAGAACCTTGCAGGTATATTAGTCGACTCGCACGAGGGAATTAAAATTCTCGAAATCGGCCAGAATACCTATTCCGTTATAAATACAATGTATCTGGTATTGCCTTGCGTAGACTTAATCAGTGTAGTCGGTCTGTTTTTGCTTTGTTAAATAAGCCCTTCCCCTTGGTGGGGCCAAAAGAAGCTTAGGAGATGTAATACGGATGGATCAATGATGTACTTACATACTATATCGGGTTTCCAATCACTGACCATGGAGGACAAACTTAGCAATAATTCACGTTTTGTACTCGCCAATTTTCTACCCAGACCTGTTCAATTGGAACCAAGCACGCAGTTGTATGCTTTATACGATCGAATTTGTTGAGCGAAAGCCTGTGCGGGAAAATTAGAACGGGGAAGTTTTTGAATTATTGACAAGGTTATGGGGCGGCTGACGCCTAGGGTTTGTTAGGCTACCGTTGTCTTCACACAGTCGGGACAAGCGAACTGTCAGGGGACTGTGTTAATGTTTCGTTACCCGCCATCTGTTCACAAGACGCAATTATTGTATTGTTTCCAGCAGTTTGTCTAAAACACGCTCTATGGCTTACTCCCGAAATTTTGAAGAATAGTTGAATAAGCCTGTAACGTGTTAAGGGTTGCTAGAGACTACTATTGCCCGCGTGAACATACCATGGGTGGAAACAGAAACCAGCAAGAATAGTCATGAAGTAACGTCGTGTTAGACGTATTCTGCACAGGAAGAGCCCGCCGAAGGGGCCATTAGTTTCTCAGCACCACGACGTAATATCCATACGTGTTCAAAGTACATAGCGGAAGAATGTAAAAGATATATACATGTAGATGTGTGACGTGGACTACATATGGATGTGGGTTTCATTCAACTTCCTACAAACGTCTGCATTTTACCGTTGCATTGTAAACCTATATGATGTGGACGGCGAAGGCGACAGGTCCACTGGAAAATGGGCACCCCTTAAATCAGATCAAAGAAGGTAAGCTAAACGAAGGTCAAATACGGCCATTTTTACTGTGGTTTTAGTCTCAGTTCTACGTAGTTTTTTACTTTACGAAGAACATGGATGAAATATATAGAATATCAAAACTTTTCACTTCCCTTCCGGAAGTTTTTTCTCTCAAGGATATAAATTATGCTTTCAGATTCAGTTTTTTTTGCCGAACGAAAGGAGAAAATAAACTAGATTTGTAACTTAAAAGTCGGCTGCAACAGTTGCCATTGGATATTTTCCTTGCAGATTAACACCGGAAGTATGTCTGCCATGATGTCTATGGAGCCTGCTCCATTGCCTGAGCCTCCCTGCGAGACCATACCTTCACCAAATCAACTCCAGATTTCCCTGCCTCCCGAACAAGATGATGAGGAATTGTACTCTGACGAGTTTGACACGGACCTCGAGGACGCAGGTAGGATCGGAAGACGATGATCTAAATTTCAGCCAAAAGCTTTGGAGGTCTCACTATTGTGTATTGGAAGGGGCACTAATGTTGTTCAGCTTTCTCCAGGCTGTGAACCAATACTATGGTCTGCAGTATAGTGATAATATGCAGATATGGTGTCGAGTGAAGGAATATATTAGTAGATCTATCACCTTTCCCTCGTAACCTTAAAAATATTTCATTTTACAAATTAAATCTTGTGGCAAACTTTGCTTTTTTCTTAAGCCGATACACTGTATATTTCGATGATCTTTTATGCAGATATTAAACACTTGAAGATTATAGCATTATAGTATAGGCTTATATACATGTTTTAGACACTTATGTTTAATACTTAAATATATGTGTATATTTATTTACTTATTTATTATTGTTTGAAGGTTAATCTCCCATTTTACAGTGTATGAAGCCTTCATTGATACAAATGTCAACATCTTGGCTTTATGATATACTTTCAGTATATAACCCAATCAATGAAACCAGCTGAAAAGACATGTCACCAAAAGATTGATTTTAGTGAATATTCATGGTTCAAAATTGTCATGTTGCCAACTTTCTTTGTCTCTTTCCAACCATCTGCCTTTGCAGACGTGACCGAACGACCGGGTTCGGGGGACCAACGGTATTGTGACACTGATATCGGGACGGAGTCTTACCGCCAGGCCTGTCACCACTTGAAGATCCCGCCCGTGAAGATAGCCCAGGATCAGCTGTGGTGTAAACGCGTTACTCTCCGCCATGTTGGTTTGGGGCCCGCGGACACCAAGGCTCTGGCTTATGCGCTATCGGTGAGAACGTGACATAGTATACGTCACACGCAGTGTAGCATTTCAAAAGTGAGCTTTTGTTTGCAGACGAGGTTTTTGCGATTAGACACCAGATGCAGGCCATGTTCCAAACTAAAGCTGAACTATCGTGACTGCGCTTTCTGGTAAAAGTACGAATTGTAGAGCTTAGAATTGGCTGACGTTTTAGCGGCACCATAGTTAACGCCCCTCTTTCTGCTGCAGTCTCCACTTTTAGGTGTTACATAGCTTATTTAATACGATATGTCTATCTTGTGTTTCCTTCCACTTTTAAATATTTTATTAAGTGCAATACAACATGCTAAATTATATTCCAAACGTCTTTATAAGCTTAGTTTTTCGAATGTTTTAAGAAACACGAAACTTGTTTCGAAGTATTAAAAGGAACGATCTATGTCAATGTCATGGGAAAGTAAGATCTGCCACAGTGACTGAGTTTCACAGTTACATGTTCGTGTGTATAGAAGAACTGTCAAGTTGAGCGCCTGGACCTGTCGGAGAACTCTATCGGCCATGGCGTGGGATACCTGATCGACATGCTGAGGGACAACCCTAACATTACAGAAGTGGTATGTTCATCCAGTACTTTATTTTAGATAAATTTTTCAAGATTCGTCTCTCTTGTATAGATGCAATAAATTTTAACTTTCTTAAACTCGTCAGTCATGACTACAAACGTCTAGGATGAAAAGCTAATCGTAGAAATCATTGAGTTTGAAAATTCAGTATAGAGGTCAGAAAGTGGGGAAGCATGTTGACTGTTGTTATTGCATGTGTATAAACCCAAATATATAGTTGCCTTGTAGTGGTAATTTGCGGTAAAAGCCTAGAAAATGAAAGAGTAATTCTTTAAACAAACGATGCTTGTAGCATAAGTTGAGATATGCTTTAATTTGTTCTTTTTTTGCTAATTCATGCGTATTTACGGTTAAACATATAATGCATAAGCATAAAAATTGGTTATGTTTAAAATATTGCAAAATTCACGTATTTTATACTGTGTAAAAGAACCATAATGGCTTATGTTCTGGAACTTTGAATTTTCATAGAAAAACTTAAACCACGTTAGAATATTTATTGTTTAAATTGTTCCTAAAACATTCCCGGTAAAATTACAATTTTATTTCTGATGATATGGGGTTTGCAGTTACGAATTCTTTTACGCTACCTTCGTCTTGTGTCAGAATTTGTCTGGAAACAACCTGACCAGTGCCAATGCCACGCCCCTAGGGGATTTATTGCTGGCCGACCTCGGTGTCACCGACCTGAACTTAGCCAGTAAGTCACTAGACATCATTTTACACACCTTAACATATGAGTGGTCTGTTTGACTACTTTTGACAAACCATTTTGCTTAACTTACAATGACTCACCAGATTTTGGAGCAAGTAGTATAAAGATGAGGATCGGTATCTGAAACTTCACTATTGTTTCCAGCATGTCCATAATCAATAAATTAAGGATCAGCCAACAGATATTCACAGAGATTCAAGTTGAGATTTTACTTGGCAGATTAACTGTGTTTTGATTTTTTAATTTTAATTAGTATAACAGAGAACAAGCAAACATTTTACGACGCCTCTAAAGTTTGTGTTTCTGAAAACAGAAATCCATAACATCCTCAATGAATTAAATCCTTGTATTCCTTAGATAATCTACTACGAGATGTGGGATGCCAGTGTGTAGCTTATGGACTACAGGTACATGTAGAGTGTGATTCATTGTTTTCACTCTGGAATACTGCAGCGTGACAGGCCGTCTCCACTGAATCGGTAACCACTGATGGTCAAATTAATGCGTGCAAATCATTCAAGAATAATAGCAATCCTGATCAAGAAAGTCACTGTAAACAACATGAAATGGTGTCAAAATTAGTTTTACGTCAGTGAAGCCAATCATCAAAATCATCGATTTGCGTTCTCTTGACACAGAAGCATATTGTCTGCTACAAAATATACAGAAGACGACAGCAGAACAATGTTGAGGTATTATTGTCAAGGGTTATTAAAACTAAACTCAGCAAATGTGTATGGCTCAAAGAGTTTGAAAGGTCCACAGCATTTTCTAGCAGGAGCGACTAGTTCGGGAACGCACTAATCACCTCTGATTTTATGTTCACAATGAACAAATTATATAGGTCTACTCTGTTCTTACTCTTGAAAGCCAATTGTGGTTTCAGTCAAACCGAACCCTGAAGCGTCTGAACCTTAGCGGGAATGAGATCTCCGTGTGTGGAGTGCAGTCACTGGCTAAGGCGCTCAGTAAGCCATACAGTTTTATTCTGCAATTTAGTTTATTCATTATCAAAACTAGTTTACTTACGGGACATCCTTCATGTTTAGAGACGACCTTACCAAACATCTGGCAATTACGTCTTACAAAGGTCAGTGAAGCCAATCCGTCAACTTCTCGATACATTCGTCGTTGTCCTGAATGAACTACTGAATGTGTAACTAAGCTCTTAAATACATATCTGGTTCAACATTCTGCAAAGTTGAAACTATGATTGTTTCTCCTCTGTTAGTCAGATTGAAATGACGATAATAATTCTTTAAAGAGCAAAACACGCAAGTAGTCCATCAATCAATCGATCAATCAACCAATCATTTTGCAATTATTCTGCTTGAATTGATTATTACCTGACAGGCGAGAACGTGACCTTGACCTCTCTTGACCTCAGTTGGAATCACATCCGCCAGAGGGCTGCCGTGTTGTTGTGTCGAGGGTTACATGTGAGTTAAATCTGACAACCATTTCATTCTTCCCAGGTTAACTTTCAGGAATACAAGAACTTGGCTAATCGATTTCAGGGCAACAAGTGTGTGTGTGTGTGTGTGTGTGTGTGTGTGTGTGCGTGCTATGCCCATCGATATAATGTGAGAGCGATGGTAATATTACATCTTCACTGATTGTGTGTTATGATATGGTATAGCTACATGCAGGTCGTGCAAGTTTATTTATTTTACTGTGGTTTAACGCCGTACTTAGGAACTGTTATAGTACATTAAAGCGGTTAGCTTTATGGGTAGAGAGAGCAGGAGTCCCTGACGTAAACCTCCGACCTTTGGCACATCATATGAGATTGCTCTGACGTTGGGATTTGTATTGGAAATGATGTTATCGCTCACATCCCACGTCTGAGAGAGCTAGTTTGACAAACGTGGTGACTAACAGTTGGGACCCCGAAAAAGCACTCCACATACCTCTAGCTGGCCAAATCCTCGTCGTAACATCTCTCCTTCCCATCACCACACATAGTTTTGTAAGGGTAACCCATTCATGTTTCGTTTTCCCGCGAAAATGCCTCCAAGTCACCCTGCTGCCATTCGTTTCAAGACATCCACCATTTCCCGCGTTGTTTAAGTAGATCATGCACGGGAACATTGATGTTGACAGAAATATTACACATGTCCCCTCATGGACACATTCCCAAAATTGCACTTACCCGTCTTGAAATCATGTCAGTGCCACAACACCTGCCTGCTATTTCCTTGTAAATGATACTCGATTGGTTTACGCTTACAAAATTATGTGTGCCCATGGGAAGGGGAGATGTTACGACGAAGATTTGACCAGCTAGAGGCATGTGGAGTGCTTTTTCGGGGTCCCATCCTTTGGTCACCACGTTTCTCACACTAGATCTCTCTGACGTGGGATGTGAGAGAAGGCGTCATTTCTAATGCAAATTCCAACGTCAGAGCAATCGCGGACTATTTGGAACAATGATAATCCTCTACTTTTGGCTTGCAAAGCTGACGTCCATTGAACTGTATACACCCAAAAAGAAAAAAATCTTCACTGGATCTACTTATGCTCTTTTTATTTTTGCAGTATAACAACGGTATAAAATCTTTAAATGTGTCTTGGAACGGTTTTGGGTTCGAGGGAAGTCTTGCTTTGAAGGAATTGTTTATTCACAACCAGCGCATCCGGAAGTTGGATCTGACTAATAACCGTATCAACTGGGAAGGGGCCTCGTTTCTTGCGCTGGGATTGGGGGAAAATACTACATTGGAGGTATTGCAGGTAGGCCAATGTCACCTTTCGCGACAGTACAATGAACGTAGAACCACTCACATTCTGAATGATGTGCGTGGGTTCCCTGATACATCTTACAAACAAGGATGCCGATTTAGACACTCCCTTTCTGAACTGAGACATGTAAATAAGCCAAATAGCTCTTTCGACTGCGCATAACGGGAATTCCATCGCTGGTGGATAAACAGTTCCTTGTGGCTATGTTAAAAGCATTGTAACCGTAGGCAGTCACACAATTCAGTCCATTTCGCGCCGTTTATGTGCCTGCTTGACATTTGAGACTATGCATGGGCTCTAGGGCTGTTTCGTTGAAACACACAGAAAAAGAACCGAGCTCTATACTGGGCTGTCGCTGAAGTCTGTAGCGTTAAAAGAATGGCACGAATGACCATGTACTTTTGTTTATCTACCGTATGACATGTTCTGCTCATGTGCAGTTATGCACTCGAAACCGCTATCTGGCTCATTGCACGTGAGTTTCCTGATTTATATTATAACCAGTTAAGATGCAGGTTCAGATCTTCTGTTGTGGATTTTGCCTTCGTGTATAATGTTTGGATGAGACTGGAAACATGTTGTCTTTGTCACTAATTGACTATAACCGAATATGACTAAACCTTGCATATAATTTTGTTTTTGGAAAACACGTACGTGAGATGCATTTTATTTCTATTTCTATTTTATTGCGGCGTGCTCAAAGGGTTAAAGCGGGAGCACAATGCCACTGCCAAACCCTTAACCAGGTAGGTCGTCTGTTCTAATCCAGTCGCGGCTCATTAGTGATGAAATTTGTCAAGTCTTTTGCGAAGGTCGATGGTCCAGGTTCCTCCAGCCCTAAACCTGACTGTCGTCTTATGAGTGGAAGATTCTTGAGAACGGCGTTAGGCACCAATGAAATAAAGGAATACAACATGGAAATATTGCTGTTTGCAGTTAGGACAAAATCCCTTGACCATGGATGGCTGCTACAAGCTGTTAACAGCAATCTCTAAGAACAAAGCATCTAGCCTCCGGTTCATTGGCTTTCAGGTAAGTCTATTCTGAATGCATAATTGTGGATACTGGTCGATTTATACTGAAGTATTTCTCGTCCTATACAGCAACGCTCTGAAGACTTTCGCTGACTTGTTCGAGCAAAGCATCAAACATGTCAATGACAAATGAAGCCGCCTGCTTGAAGAGAGCGTTTTCTGTAAGAAGAGACAGTTATTTTGGTTGCATATGAGAAATCCGCCCGGATAGCGCAGTTGGTTGGGCGTCCGCTTTCGGACGGGGAGATTCAAGCCTGGGTCGGGTCACACCATAGACTTTAAAAAATGGTACATTCTGCTTCCTCGCTAGGCGCTCAGCAGTAAGAGGATAGAGGGTGCCCGGTGTCAGTATAATGTGAGGGGGATTGTTGGGTGTCTTCGGCAAGTCGTCTCGGTGAGGCAGCACCAAATAAAAGATACGGTGGAAATCCGTCCTACACCAAGGAGACACCGCCTTCGTATAAGTGAAATATTCTTGAGTAGGGCGTTAAACAATAAGCATGCATGCATATGAGAAATTTTCTTGTAAATGTTTGGTTTTTCATGAGGGACATACCTAGTACCAGTTTACTCTGTACTGAATTCTAAAAAATTTCGTTATTCCAGTCTTAATTACATTTAGCTTTATTGTAGGCCTATGTAATAGTCAATGTAATTATTTTTAGATCTGTATGACCATTATGCAAAAGATCTAGTTACATATCGAGCTTTAGAGCATAAGTTCTTGCGTCAAAGTTCAGCCTACTATGAATGGAGGAAATCAGTGTCATATCTGGTGTCTGATACCCATGAAGAACTAACGGTATTTCAATGCGACACCGGGGTCTCGGTCCTTGTCAGTTTAAGTCCAACTCTTGCTACTCCTCTGGGGTCTGCAAGCAACCATCGGATGGTGGTGGGTTCCCAGGACTCCGGTTTCTCCCCTCCATGATTCTAGCCGCTTTCGTTTAAGTGACATTTTCTTGAGAACGGCGTAAGACACTGATGAAATAAACAAATAAGTAAATAAATAAATAAATAAGGCACCACAATATATCATTAGGATCGTCATGCTAATGTCACTGGAATAATCATTAAAGAGGACGTTACCCTTTAAGAAAAAGCAAAAGCAAGACATGCAGATCTTTCTATGCGCTGATTTTTTATTGGTATCGTTTCATTTGTTACAATATTGCTGATAATCAATCGCGTAAGAGCATCCTTTTTACGAATGATATAACTTTAACAACTTAACACACTGCTCGCTTATATGTTACCCATCCTGTACAATTTTACAGGAAATTCCCATAGACAGTCGAGTTGCATTCAAAGCGGACAGCATTGCCAGAAGCCGGGATTTCACCATTTCTCATGGAGGAGTTGTCTTCACCAGAGACGTCTTCGGGACGCCAATAAATAAAGGTGGGACCTCAAGGGAGGCTACTTTGTTACGCCGGTATTTATGCATGACATGAAATATATACCATTAGTGATAGTAACTGGCTCATGCAGGTGGTAAATTCATAGGTAGAGATTCTAGGAAAATTATCAGGTTATATAATGAAACTGGTAAATCAATACTTTATGGTTTTAAATGTAGTGAAATGTAATTTGTTAAGTGCGGTAACTAAGGTCTTCACATGGAGAATATCTTTTACCCTCTGGGCCACAACCCGCTCCCCGTTAAAATATCAACAAATAAACTATTGGTCAGTTAAACGTGTGGAGTTACGTAATTAACATGTTCTGTCTTTTCCATGACAGACTCCGAACCACAGGACCCCGTCTCTGTGTTAAGGAGGTTTTTAGCTCAGCGTGGAATACGTGTCATTGATTTATTCAGAATGTTAGATACCAGAGATCGACAAATGGTGTCCAAAGACAACTTTATCCGAGGACTGAAGGTAATTCATGATTACGTATAACCACTGTAGCAGCTATTAATGTCTTTCGTAACGTCAAGCCTTTTACATGAGATCCACGTTTTAGAATTAGATCGTTATATATCGGGATATTCATTCCTTCTTCGCAAGAGGGTTATTACATGTACCTGCACTTTAACATATGTAAATATGTCATTTTAGCTACTCTATACCAATTAAAAAAAGACAAAAAGCAAAACATTTGACAGGCGTCTAACGTCGTATAAAAGAATTTTTCACCTATAAGACAGCTGTCCTTGGTATCAGAAGCCGGAGTGTGTGCCACCCATTTATGAAGCAAATTGCCATACTTGGGAAGGTCTGCCAGCAGCCTGCGGATGGTCGTGGGTTTCCGCCGAACTCTGCCCCGGTTTTCTCCGACCATAAGGCTGGCCGCCGTCGTATAAGTGAAATAGTCTTGAGTGCGGCGTAAAACACCAATCAAATAAATAAATAAATACATAAATGAAACAAATTGCACCAAAGGCCAATTCAGTGTGAACCACCTATATACAAAAAAATTTCCATGTGTAAAAGATGTTTTGGAAATTTGGGGGTTACAATTTTTTAGCCTGCTGTCTAATGCTTTGATATCGTCGTGTTCTGATGTTCCTCTGTGTAGCGGATACACGCGCCCCTAGACGAGGATGAAATGGAGGAAGTCACGTGCCACTTTATGAAGACAGACACGTTTATTACCTTCAGGTAACTAACCAGTCTGTGTGTAACCTTTTTCATCCTCAGACGTAGACAGGCCTATTTCTTTCTATATATGGAAAGGAAACGGGCTTCATTTTATTTATTTACGTATACATACTTTAGCATGCTGTAGTGCATTTTATGACTTCTGTACCGTTCCCATAATATCGTATAACATTGTGTATTTTTATGATTGTTAACCTTATTTTAGACTCATCGTGCCTATAAAACCCATTAAACAACAGAGACAAAAATTAATTTGATTTTCTCACATCATGCTTTTGAATTACCACCATGTCTTGAACCGTTTACGTAGAACCCTTTTGTTTGGACTTCTTTGTACAAGCCCGTTCACAGAATTCTACATTGCACCAAAATCACTGAGGCAGATAATGGAAACCACACAACTGTCACAGTATTGGTAAATGGTAATTCCGTGACGGCTAAGACCAAGAATTCCCGAGGCATGGTGTCTTTTATATTGTTTTCGAGTATATGTTTAATAAACGTGATGACAACCCAGCATTTTTGCGTAATTCTAAACCACTCTGAAAAAGCAAATGTGTATTGTTTTGTACTCATCTGTTTGTTTAGCTCTCAAGGTAAACAACATGTTTACCACAGGTATAAAATTTGGTACACATTACACAATGCAAGATACACACTGATGTTCGTGTGCACATTTGTTACAATTGCAGCTGACATCACTGCATTATGTTTTAACTAATTCAATTTAAGCCGTTGATGCTAGATGGCGGATAGCTTGCTCCTGTATACTCAAAGCTTGCACACTTAGAATAAAACCCTAACTGAGGTTGACAAAAGGCCGTATTTTACCAATCAGTTGTGAACAATTGCCAACTATAATGATGGTGCTGCAGCTCTAGTTTTAATATGTATATTCCAGTGTGTTTTTCATATTTGTTAACTTTTTAATTGGAATTCTTAAACACCATTCCTGTATGCAAGCTCACAACCAGACATTTTGGTGGCCTCACCAATTCGCTCCTTTACAATAAAAGCCATGTTCGATTTTTTGAAGAAATCTGGCTGATGGGGTAAGGAAAAACCAGCAGAAACAACAACGACGTGACTGGAGAGAAGTATTTCTTCAAAAGAAACGTCGAGAGGAACACCGCCGAATTCTGGCCCCGGGTTTCGCAGGCGTCGTGTTTCCTGCCATTGAGTATTTCACAAAGCCCACATCTTGCGCCATCTCCACGCCCTTGACAGGGGGACCAAGTACAAGGGCGTCTACGTCTGTACCCGGCAGGAAAACTGGAGCCTCGGCGTCCGTCGGAGAGTCTCGGAAAACACCGAGGACGCAGGTGGAGGCACTTCCGCCGTTAGCGACAAGGACGCCTTCCGTAGGACCGGAACTGGACAAGGGGAGCACCAAGACAAGCTTACTGGATTCTTCTTAGCGGACGTGAAATGATACTGATTATATGATAATAAACCATCTTGTTCTGGTACCAGTTTGAGGCCAATAAACCAAACCTTTCGGTGATAACTTTGTTAAGTATTGGGTCCTGTGAACTATTAAGGCCATTTACTTTATAACCTAATGTTTAAATAGTAAGTAGACTGATATTATGCTGACACATCCTTGTGAAGCGTTCCTGTGTGAAGCAGGAAACATCGAACATACCGCAGTTCATAATGGCCTGTTTGTAAATGTTCTATCTAAAATCGTCTTATTTTTCTGGCTCTTGACAATTAGGCTTACTTGTGATTTCGTCCAGACAGCTGTTACGGAAACTATGCCTGTATAATTCAAGGCAAGCATACTGAGCAACACATGAGCGCCTCTCAGAATGATCTGGACATCACAAGTGCGAAGATTCACCACCAACACTCCGGTTTCCTTCACCCATAAAACTGACTACCACCGTATAAGCGGAAAATTCATGTGGATTATGTTATTTAAATAGCAGTCATAAAATGAAGTGGTTCTTCGGAAAAAGTACCAGGCTTGAGAAGCTAAACGGTTCTTTTGTTCAAACGCCCATAAAGAGGTAAAGATGGAAAATGTTGGTTGGCATAAACGCAATGTTTTTCAAATGTAGATTTCGTTGAATACAAGCTGTATCGTAACCTTTAAAATGAAATAAACAAAAACTGTTATCAGAAATCATCACCAGGAGGTTTGACGGGATGGAGATGCATGAGTGGATACCTTTTTACCGATAGCATATCCAAGCCTTATCACAACTCGTTATCTAGAACAGGTATTAGGGATCTGGATTAGGACAACACATTCAGATCGTGGATCGGAACTTTTAAATTTAACATGTAGGCAAAATATGAAAGGTGTAAAAAGTACCTGCTTATCCAAAATATATACATGACATATACAAAGTAACGGTAAATCCAATATATACATACACATGATATACAAATACATGTGCGTAAAAACCAAAGTGAACAGAAAACGCCAGAATTCGGCAACAGCTGGTTATGCCGCGGCCCGATTTTCAAACTTATCTTGACATTTTCCTGCAGATTTACCGACACTTCTTAAACACCTAGTGATCTGTAACCAAGGTTTGAAATGCGCACTAGAGTTGTCAACAAAACGGCTAGAGGTTTACCCACGCGGGGTCACAAGAGAGAAATTGTTACATGTAAATATTCTCTATGCAGTGATCTATTATATACATCCATATCGAGGCAAAACTTACACTATAACTACGAATTTTTTAACAAGAGACGGGGTAAGTTGTAAAAAAAATTGGGTATTTTAAATAATTATCGTAGGATATGATGTAATGCAAATCTTCCAAAACCATCGATTGTCGGCAAATCGGCAAATGTTCCCCTGCATAGTGCACAATGCAATTTACTGACTGGCAAGTAAAGTAAATGCATGTATTAGATCCAAGCAAAGGAAGACAAGTTATCCCACGTAAAATCACTGGTACTGATTGATAATGGAACAAAAAAAAAATGTATGTACAACTTATGGGAAGTAAACGCCACATATTATGATAAGTAAACGAGAAACGACTCCGTTGACATGGGCCTGATCCGCTCCTCTTTGGACAACAGTCTTGTAAAAATGGTGTGAGTTAGAATGGCATGACATGGCGTGACGTAATTTCTTCAGTTTCCATAGACACAGTTTGCATGCCTGTAAAAAACACGAGTGGATAGCCATGGGTGATATTTGGACACATCTTCAACTCCAGTGCGATTGAACTACGACATCGTCAGCTGTTTTTGTTAGCCTCCCGGAAATAAATTTGACACAGTTTAAATCAGTCTATCCAGAAGTTTTAACAGTTTTAACCATTCTTGTAACCCTACAGGCCTTCAAGAAATACATAGAAATATTAACAATCCTTTGAAAAAAATTCAGGAAAAAAAAGCTGTAACCAGCCTTTCCTCAATTATAACAGTTGGACCAGCCTTTCAAGAAGAAAAGTTCTAACCAGTCGTTCAGGAACCTGAATATATGTATTTATTTAACTTACTTAACTGACTTGTTTTACTCCACACTCATGAATATTTCACTTGTACGACGGCGGACAGCATTGTGGTGGGAGGGAACCGGGCTCGAAACACACGACCATCCGCAGGCTACTGACAGATCTTCCCACGTACATCCTGAGAGAAAGCCAGCGTGAGCTGGACTTGAACTAACAATTACCTCATTTATGAGAGGCTCCTGGCTCCTGGCTTCGCTAGCGCTTTAACTGCCTCGGCCATTAAGGTCCCAAAATCGTACATAGAAGTGTTCTCCACATTCGCGGTTTGAGCTCATGATAGAAGCCTAGCGATCATAAAAGCTGAAAGGCTTTGATATGCGTCTAGTGTAAATTACTGAAAATAGTACATACTCTACTAAGCCTTAGTCCACTTCGGTTTTTCTCTATTCACAGCCTCAGTATGACGATTATGATGAGTTATCTCCCATCTCAACATCCAGGGGCCCGTTATGACTGTATCAAACTCATCCTTCTGAAAACCCCGAAAAGAAACGAAATGAATTAACCAAAGCTCAAAAGAAAAAAAAGATATAAACTTATCTTGTTTTGTAAGGTAACGGTCGTTTCAAAAACTGGTTAAGCTGGTGAGGACGAAAGTGAATGTCCCCCTTGTTTTAAAGCAAGGAATCTATTTTAAATACTTACACGTTGAGCTGTTGCGACACTTCATTCAGTGTGAAATTTCTATCAAATGAACACAAGCTATGTCTGTGCGCTATAGAAGTATAGATTTACACATAACTATATATATATATTCGAAAGAATGGTATGAAAACAAAAGACGGCCAATCGAACAATTCCGTAAACGTGTCCAGTGAAGGCAGACTGTGTACTCACATCTTCCTTTATCTGGTCGCCCGTGTGTCTATCCACCTGGTTAAAAGTATCCCAGTCTATTTTCAGGTTAGGGTTTTTTGATGACTTAAACAGGATTCCTTCTTTAATACCATGAAATCCAGCTGGGTGGAACGGGGTCTGCCAGCGAAGGTCGAGACTCCAGCGAATGGTGTCCGAGAAGTTCTGCAAGCTGGCGGGAGGGAAAAAAAAGGAAAATCGAAATACGAGCAAGACTTAGTACCACCATTCCCCCGCGCATCTCCTGGGCGCTTACGATCTGGGCGACGCACTTATTTAAAATACACCTTTAAACACACCGATGAGTTACTTGCACCACGATACTTTTCTATCTGACTATTCACGCAATTAAACTGAGCTTGATTCATATGGGAGTAACAAATGATGATTTCTTGTATTAGTTTTTATGTATTTATTCGATTAGGTCGTACCTAAGGCAATCTCACTTTAACAACTGTCATTAGGTGTATGAGTGGTGAGGCCTGGTGTATGAGTGGAGAGGTCAGCGTATTCTTCAGGCATCTGGCAAACCTTCTGACGTTAACGGTGAAAAAAAGATAAAAATCAAGCACAGTTCAGACGAAAGAGTGCGAAAAGTTTAATAGCTGTAAATGTGGTCTTCAATATTTTTTTCAATTTTTCTCACAGAAGAAAAAGACACTTGAAAATAAATTTTGTGTGGTGGGTATTTGGGACTACCTTTTGGTACATACTGTCTCTGTGTAATAATGTTATATATGAGGATGTAACACATGTAAAATAAATATTTTTATACTGGAATTTGTTCTTTTCAGCTGACAAATCTGTTCAACCATAATTATATTTTAAATATTATCATAATTCAGGTTAAATGCACATGTTTGGATATAAACAACAAATTTACATTCGTATAAATTTATTAGACATGCATCACATCCTTATTTAGAACATTATTATGCAACGACGATAAATCCCAGAAGTTGGTCCCAACAAAAAAAATATATATATATATATTAAAGAGCATATTCGAAAATAAATTTTGAAGGTCTTTCATCTGCTATTGGCATCATTTTTATGTTTTCTTCTCTTTTAAGCATACACAGCCCAATCAGCCGGAGCACCTCATTAGTCAACGTCCAGTCTTCTGGAGTCTTCCATATTAACCACTCGACTACCGATGGCTTGGTTTTCACTAAATCTGGCCTTGTACACTTGTGTTTGTATGAAACTGTAATACTATTAAATGACAAAAGATTACCTTCTGTGAGGGATAACATTGCTAAAGAGGACCATGCCGCCATATTTGACCGGAAGTGTCTTCAGGTCTTTCTCCAAGTCAACACCTAAACAGAAAAGTTTCAAAAAAGGTCGAAAGGAATGAAAATGGGAAGGCTTTCTGTCGGCGTTTTAAATAAATCAGGTCAAACTTAAGACCTGGCAAACTTGGTACTTTCTGGGTGCGAGTATCAGGATATAGACTAAGTACTGGTTGGTTCAGTGTCGGCACTCACAGAGCGCACTTATATCTGGTTATATGTACTGTGTCAACGGCATGGTGCTCCAGTGAGACAGCACTAGAAATATATATAGTCATTGGGACCGACGAAACAAACAAACAAAACAGAGTAAATGTGACAATTCATGACCGAGGTATTGCTATAGAAATGTGACCCATTGGTGGCCATCTATCTAGACATTTTTGTTGATAAACATTAACGCCCTTTAAACGTATAATCTTTATACTTATTTTGTATTGTTGACCTCGAATTCTGAATAATGTTGTTTAAGCAAGTGGTACAACAAGAGAAATCTATGAAAATGAAAAATTAATATCATTTGAGAAACTGTTTGCTTGATTTGGGCGTAACAAATCAGATAGGATTCAAATCATTGAACATGTAATGTGATTCTTCACCCAGAGTTCTTATATGCGGATATACCACGGACATACTACGGACATACTTGGGTGGCTCTCGCAACGATAGTAGAGTTGGGTGGATTGTATTTAAGATGCTACCGTGACAAATAGTTTAACACAACCTTGTTGTCACAGCCATTCAGCGTGACACTGAATCCCGGAACACGGACCACAAGTTAAATCACCAATCATTCAAAGGAATCTGTTTGCCCCTCACCTAGCGTCTTGGCCATTTCCTCTTCTGCCAGGTCAGTGTACCAGGTATTCCCAGCGCAGCAAGTATGCCTTGCGATTTTTCCCGTCCTGTGGCCCCTTTCAGCCATCTGATTGAAAAATAGTTGTAAAAATTAATCAGTCAGTTTCGTGTGATGGTACTGAAGGGGAATAGCAAAGTGTTACCTGCGGTCAATAAATTAAAAGCATAGAGACACGATGTATCTCCAGCATAGAGACACGATGTATCTCCAATGCCTGTAGGAAAATATTAAAAATAAAATGATAAAGGGTATAACCTGTAAGCATCCATTTTTTTCGTTTGCGTCCAGCAATGGGATCCAGGCTGTGGGTTGAAGTACTTTGTAAGACGTATCATCAAGATAGGCAACATCTGAAAATACAAAAGCCTTTGATAGATTTTCAACTAACTGGACATAATTTTTTTGTCAGTTTGTTAGCAATCACTTACAATTATAGCTATTCAACAAGTCTAGCGTATTGTAATGACCTACGAGCCTCTCACTGATGTGAGAGGCTGTCAGTCCATATCGTGCTGGTTTATTCTCGGGTCGTACGTTGAGGGGAAAGATCTGTCAGCAGACTGCCGATGGTCGTGGGTTTTCCCCGGGCTCTGGCTAGCTTCCTCCCACTACTATACAGGCTGACGAGTTATATTCTTAAGTACGGTGTAAAATTCCAATCAAATGAACTTAACACACAGTATATCAATTGATCAATTCACTGGACAGTCGCTCAGAAGATCACTATACCTTGATGCCATGGTACTGTGGCTGACTCGTTCTGTGGGGTCTTGGTTCTTAGGTTCCATACCGGATGTCCCATAATGTCTGGACCAATCAGCTGCTCGATAACGTTTAGCAAACGTTCATTGGACCAGAGATCGGCAAAAGCCTAATTATAGGTAAAACACACATATATGAGTACAACATCAACACTCGAGTTTTGGTCTTTCATTTATGGCAAAGTGAATAATAGGCTTAAAGAAAGCCATGAAACTTTTTAAAAAATTTATGTATCAACCAGCTACAAAGATGAAGAGAAAATCGGAAGCTAATGACAGAATGCTGTGGAAGTAGAGTCACAATTTATTTATTTGACGGGCATTTTACGCACTCAAGAATATTTCACTTATACAACAACACCCAGTATTATCGTGGGAAGAAAGCGGGCAGACCCCGGGGAAACCCTTGACCTTCCGCAGATTAGTGACGGACAAAGGGTCACTAATAATTCATTTGCTGCTTGTCAAACGCCATACTCAAAAACTTTTGACTTACACCATGACGGTCAATTTCAAGGGTGGAGAAAACCGGAGTGCTTGGAGTGAACCGGAGTGCCCGGGGTGAAGCGGAATACCTGAGGTGAACCGAGGTGCCTGGTGTGAACCGGAGTGAATGAGGTGACCAGGAGTGCCCGGGGTGAACCGGAAACTTTCTGAAAATCATTGGCGAACTTTCTACCTACAATCGTATTTGACCACTTGTTGTCACCAGGGCCTTGGAAACAATGAGCCGGTACGTAAAGCTTATTACTAAGGAGCGTATAACAACTTGACAGGTATCAAAAGCCACGGGGGGATAGTTCTTATAGTATTAAGTACATATTCGTACTATCTTATGGCCATGGGTAAATACTTATAACAAAATTTCTTCCAAAGCATTTTCTCGTTAAACTAACCTTTGGCATAAAATCCATTTTATGCAACAAAATACTTGCTCCAGGAAAGTCATTCTGCAGCTTAGTCAGTCTTTCAAAGAACCCATATTCACTGTAAGTGTCTGTAAAATATAAACTCCTACAAATTCTTCTGCAAACATGGCAAAGGAAGCCAATTTCAGGCGCTTCATGGCAGCCGTTTATCAAAGTATTTTCCCAGCAGGTTGTCTGATTTTATTATTTTTGATAAAGCCAGCAATATAACTTGAAATTACTTTCGAAACTCCAAATCTCTTAAATAAAGACTAACTACTGTTGTCAAGATTATAGACGTTTAAACATAAGATCGCATACAGAGAAACAAGGCAAATATTTAGATTTCTGACATACAAATTACAGTGGCAAGAAGTCATTCTGCTGTTAGCTTCCTCTAATGTACTGAACCAGACTCCATCTGACATCCAGATATAGTCGTAAACAAAATGTTTTATTTTCTTAAATCATGAAATACAGTCCGATAAATCCTCTATCACTTACTTGTAATTTTTCCGCCCTTGAGAAGCTTCTGAGCCAGCTTTTCAACCTCCCCCTCGATTGCCTTTCGACAAGCCTCCAAATCTTTCTTGTCAAAGAAATCTTCTACAACAACGTAACCCTTAAAAGGAAAGAGGATAACAGCTCAGATAAATTCTCAGGTTACTTTTTTGTTCAATTTTATTAAATCATGTTTAGGTGAGTAATAGTAAGTAAATCCATCAAGTAAATCAATCAAGAAAGTATATAAACACCAAACACGACATTGCTTAACAGACCTCTTTTTCAAACATATATCTAGTTCAGAAAGATTTCGATGGACGAAAGACAACCATTACAACTCACCGCCACAGGGTATACCACACAAAAGTACTCACCAGTTCAAAGAATTGCCGGACGTCCTTCTCTGCCAGTTGTCCAGGTTTTTTCTCCTTGGGCTGTGGTGGCATCACGGTGAAAATCTCCGGATGGGCCTCGTCCGTCTCGGCCGGCCATTTCTTCTGGGGAGGGGACGACATTTCGCTCCGGTGAATGTCCTGTGCCTATACACGGGAACCCGATTTCAGTGTTATGTATCATATACAATAGCTACTGGGCTTCGTTTTACATTTTTCAAAGCTGTGTCAAGTACCTTTGGTATAGAGACCTATATCTTCAATGGGTTGTCAAGGGCGTTATATACGCTCGGTGAAAGATGTGGCGGTCTTCTTTGTGTAATTTATGGTGTTACGCAACAATCAAATAAATAAATAGAATCTCTTCAACTAGTAAAACGGCCCCTGGACGTTATACCTGATGTATCAGGGCGTGTGTACTTGTAGCACGTATTCACGAATCCTTTCATGACGTAAAATCCAGTACTACTGTTCCGTAACTCTAAGGTAGACTGACAGTTGGATGGCAATGAGGTTGGATGAATAAAACATTTTCTCAAAAGGGATGTCAGTGTGAGAATTGAAGCCAAAAGTTGATAATCACCTTTAAATTTCAATAGACTTCAGAGCAATTCACATCCGCGTCCTTTATACTAAACGTTTGCAATATCCTGACAGCCAAACAAGCTTTACCAGGTTGAAATGACATCAATTTCGGTCACAGGTATAAAGCTAGGGCCTATTACACTTCGTGTCACATATGTCCACGTACAACCATTAACAAGGGTGGACACACACACAGTTTAACATATGATCCAAGATTAGACAACCTGCATGACGTTAGCGCTCTGAAGAAAACAGTAGAATAAAAGAAGATAAAGCAAAGACGCAAATATCATGCGTGACAATGTTATCTGTTCGCATTTAAACAGCGAAATACGGACAGGTTGGATTCCTTTTAACCTCCGCTATGGCATTATCCTCTATACAGTGGGCTGATCCTGACAATGTAAATTAACATGCATATAGCTCTTAGCATGTGTTTTCAGACTTACCCCTCCCCCTGCCCCCATCCGAAAACAAAAGAGAATGGATTTGGGCGAATAACATGTAGGAATCGTTCCAGCTTAACAGAGGACATATTCAACAAAACAGAGCTGCAGTCTATACTTAAATGGAACCATAGATCCCGTAACACATCTTTTATCGCGCCGTATATATTGCAAATTAATTTCGACCTACTTTAGATTATCATAAGACATTGTATTCTTGTTTATATTCATGTATAATGTCACATTTTAGTTATCACTTCGTTTTAAGTACAAGACATAGACTGACATCAGCTACAACTGGTCTGCGAGAAAGAAAAATTCGAGATTCACGTGCACGTCAATCTCATGAGGTATATGACGAATGGTCGAACTCGCCATCCATATATAGATTTCGTCTGCACTATTTGTATACCTGTGTATTGTATTACATGCACAACAACGCTGTGACAGCTGCATTGACAATCCTTTCTACCATAACAAGTTAAAACTTGTTTATATCCAGAAAAGTATGACCAGCTGTCTGAGCATAACATTTTTAACAGTTGGAGAATACAAGGTCTTGGTTGCCATGGACAATCCTATCAATCTTTTTGTTACCAATTAGAAAATACAATTTCCCCTGTGCAAGAATTGTAAGGAAAGATTTGAAAGAGTTTTCCCTATTCTTGTTAAAATATTTCACTTAAGCTTTGGAAAAATCCCCCCTCTGTGTAGTATGATGAAATCGTAAACCTTCAAGGGGAATTTCAGATCACTAGGGCAAATCATTAGTGTCATAATAGCATAGTGTCGGTCTATCATCTATCATATATTAATCAACTTGCATCGTAAATGCTGTCCTAACATCCGAATCTTTTTAATACCAGAACGCTATATGCTATATATCCCGCAACTTTGTTTGAAACACTCTTTGAACATTATGCCATAAAAAGAATTGATATATGTGATTTTGTACAATGACAATAAAATAAAGCATGTATTGAAATACATGTATAAGGTATAAAATAAAAATTAGTACTCTTTAAGCATTATGTCTCTACACAGATATACACAACATCACTGGTACCTGCTAAATGTCTGGAACATTCAGGCAAGTATATTTCCAGTTGTTTTCTACTAGTTTTCAGCATGCCCAGAGATTTCAAATTTGTGACTGTGTATATGTTTATTTGGTTGGTATTTAGCGCTGTAGTACTCCAGAATGTTTTATATGCGCGACGGCGGTCAGGTCTATGGGTGGAGGATACGGGAATGCTGGGAGTGAACCACCTATCTTTTCCAGGTCTCCTATTCTAACGCTGCTGCCAAAACAACTAGAGCTACAGATGCTAAAAGAACAAAACACATTAAGATGAAGTACACATCCTCTGAAAACCCATATCGTGCAGAACCCAACCAGGTTTATATATTTATTACTTTTTAAAATGTTTACGGTAAATGAAATGCAAATAAAACTTCTATGGTGGGCTTTTTGGACCATACAGACAAACCTGAACCACAGTGACGTCATCGATTCTTTTTAATGCTAGACATCCTCCGATTGCTACATTACTTGGTTAAACACGAATATACATGTATTGCTACATCTATATCTGTATTTAACGTGGAAATATATGTAACAGTTGTATTCTGTTTAACGGCAAAACAAACTAATCAGTGACGTCACTGTGCTTCAGCTGTTTCAGTATGGTTCAAAAAGGCCATCGTAGAAACTCAAGTCTTTTTTTGCGTTTTAATCACCGTAAAAAATAATTAAAAAATAATGAACATATTGGGAATCATTGCCGTATGGTCTTTTAGAGGATAAGTAATTTGTGTAAATTTGGTCTCTTCTTTTAACATGCCAGCCTTTTAACATCTTAACCAGATACAGAACTGTTGCGCTCATTTTAATATCCTGAGAGTCAAAGATATACAGAATGAAAGCTGACGAAGGGCGACTGTTTCGACAGGGATACGTGCCTACCGTTCAGTAGAAACGTGTGTTTTCAAAACAGCTATGTCTTGTGTCGCCTTTCAAGGTATAGTTATAAATCCCACCTACCATGTACTTTAGTTCCAATAACGTACCTCTCGCTTTTTCGAGTAGCGCGGAAGGACCTAGAGAGCTACAATGTGTTTCGTTATCGGTAAATGTCTTAAAAAATAATGTGCGCTGCCATCCAAAAGTTGCCTAGAAAATAACTAACGTGTATACAGAATCACCTATACCAAAAGATCCCACTGATGAACTCAGTTTTTTTCCCCCGTTTTCGCCCTTTTTACTATATTTCACATCGGTAACAGCACAGGCCAAGTCACATGACTCAAGTTCCCTGATAGGTGCTTGTAAGATGATTGACAGCGCACACATGTAGGCCAACAAGTAACAGTTGTCAAACTGTATCGTGGACAACTTTTCCCTATAACAGAACTGGTGAATTGATACGATTTTCGTTAGACAGAATTGTTTTTAAACGCAAAAGAGTGAGAGAATTGACCACAGATCATAAAATTATCGCCCAGATATGAGGTAAATGACTGTTACAAACGTAACGTCTAAGGTGACGACTCTGAGGTCAAATGGAACACTCGCGCAAACACGAGCACCGTTTGTGTGAAATATGGTAAAACGGCGAAAATGGAAGAAAAATGAGCTTGTAAATGGGATTTTTTTTGTTATCAGTAAGTATGCAGGCTACGGATTTTCTGGGCAACTTTTGGATGACTGCGTGGCTTATTTATGAAGACATATACCGATAAGAGTTCTCAATCAGATGAGCGACATTTCATAACATGAAACAAATTGTAACGATCGTTACGCTTACGCGCCACTCGAAGATGCGACAAATACATTATTGCGTTTGCCATATATAGTAACATTGCATTTGCCATAAGTAGTAATATTTCGACGGTCGGGCCTCCCGAAAGTTACCGCCTCTTCAACTAACAGTCGTCATCTTCTCATAAAGCCTGGATTTGAATTCTGCTGGAGCCGCCGTTTCGTTAGCTTTTGCCTTGTAGCTCTCCGTCTATCGGTGCATGAAAAAGAGACCTGCGGTGTTGTGTCTATAACCGAAGGACGCAACGCGATCCCCAATTTGGCAGCTAAAGGCAGAATTATACTAAACACATATTCGAAGGCACTTACAGAGTATCTGAGTTTACTGCTAAGCCTGGACTGGAAGGCTTGCACTCACCTGTAGAAGGCCCTCAAACAAGAATTAGAGCAGGTCAAACTGACCGTTACAAAGGCGAAGGCAGCTTGCGTGCATATCCAGTCGAGCTTAAACGAAGCCTATGTACCTATGAATTATACGCTACTACTGTACAGCACTGTCATATACTGTACGGTGGCAACACATAAAGGCAGCGCCTTACAGAGCGTAGTACATTAAGTCCAAGTATAGACTGACCTGTATAGGTACACAGAGAAGTGTATGGATTCGTCATAACAATGGAGATTGAGCATTTATGAAATGGCGTCTCCAGATATTTCTCAACATGCTGGTCAGTGTATATACTCGGACTAACAGTAAACATAGGTCCCCTTTCCCTTCCCTCGTCCTTGATATCCAGTCATGCGGTATATAACGAATTGTTATAAATTTCTTGCTAGCTTACCGTTTATCGCTGATGTGTTAGAGGCGAAAGCGATCTAGGGAATGGCGTCTCGTACTCAGAGTTATACATACACGAACAGAGGCGACCTATTTACGGATCTGTGGTGGTCGGGTGGAGACAAAACACCCATGGGCTGCATGATCTCATATTGCCGTACATTTCATCGACTTTGTCACAAAGCCGAGAACAAGCATTGTTGCTCGGGGTCTTTCAACTTGTGGAAACAGAATTTGGCACATATCCAAATTAACGCAGCTCCCGAAAACCTCATGTTATACAAACTCTAACAAGCAAAACTGGCGCCTTCACATCCGGTTTTTCCCAGAATGCACCGGGGTGAATAAGCAGTGACGTAAGTATGGGTTTGGGCTGTTGTGTTTGTTCAACTCCGAATGAACGTCAGTGTTGAAGAGAAATTCACGGACTTTTCATAGGCAGGGAAGTTAAAAAGTTAACCACAGAGGTGAGGTGAGGTGCATCCAGGAAGAGGGGAGGGGCTTTCAAAAACCACGTTTGGCTCTGAGTAACATCTAGAGGCTTAAGCACATTGGCTACGAAATAATAATTATGTGTACACAATATGTATCTCGATCTCTCAGCGATATATTTGTTTAGATGTGTTTTTGATAGTAACGAAGCATCGAAGCAATATCAGCACTGTGTTTTATGGAAGCGGATGGGGTCCACTCGCCATCTCACTATCCCATGTCAAAATCCTATGAACGCATAACTTTTCATGGTACCAAAACCATGTATAGACCAAAACGGACACAAACGCCAGCGAATACAAACACGCGCGAGTCATACAACCTACGCGCGCTAATGGTGATAAAATAACATGCGCACGTGGAAGATTTTCACATGCACGCGCGAGGAAATCTCGCGTGGAAATTTTCCACGGGCACGTGTCATTTTCTCACCGTTCGGGCGCGTTCAGTAATACTCACGCCTGGAACGTTTTGGCATTGGAGTAAAAGAAACTCAGGATTTTGATGTGATGGAGATGCCGAGCTGGCGAGTGGACGCTATTGGCTGTCGTGGTATTTTGCATCAACTTTCGGTTAATATAACACGGTTAAAGCAGTGGCCTCGCCGGTGCTGATCGGCGTCAGGCCAGTGAGATCGAATGCTAGCTCGATGCCAGGAGTGGCTGGTTCGACTGTGGGTTTAAGTCAGCAGGATTTCAGATATCTGGAGATGGGTGGCAGTTTGTTTAAAAACAATCAAACACAACAAAACAGCGACATTAGATCCGTGAAAATTATCTTACCGGCAGCTATTGTGCTCTATTACATATAGTTACTGGAAATACATACCTCGATGGCCCGTTGGGTGATAGGTTCACTTTCATGTTATTTATTTATGTATTTACATTCTTTAAAGTTTACTTATACGATTGTTGTCAATAAATATGCACTTGACAATTCACCCTGTAGATGACAAGCCTAACCAAAACTGCTTTACTTCCTCTCACTTCATATTCACACACATCGCTCAGAGTTACTGTTTCAGCTACAAGGCAACGACGCTAACGTAAGGTCATCCCATACCTAGCCTGCTAACATCATTGACGTTGGGCCCCCTTTCGTCCTTAATTGGATAAAGGATTTGTATATAAAATGTTATTATTCTCTCCGAGTCGGAAACATTCTTAAAGCGGAGAAAAGCAAGCTTTTCGATGTTGGGATACTATATTCCGAGGCATATTCGAGATTTTGAATGTCAGTATTGTATCAGATATTATCTTATAACAGATATAACAGGTGCTCTACTTTTCGATAACATCAGATAACGGTGCGTTATAGTCAATTTCCCCACGTAAAGTCGACCAGATAACAATGTCGATCATATAACAAACGGCTGGACCTCAAGAAATGGCGGCTTGATACCCTGATAGTCATCTATAGAAACAAAATACAGATATAGCCAGGACCTACTTTTCCAAGTTCGGCACAATAAACAGTCTGTCTCAGCGAAGCAGGAATTCCATGAAGCACCTTGCATGCCTCATGCAAGTAACAGGAATTCCTTGAAGCACCCTGTCTCAGCCAAGCAGAAATTCCATGAAGCACCCTTCCAGGCTAAATAGCAAGAATTCCATGAAGCACTCTGTCTTAACTTAGCAAAAAAATTCATGAAGCATCCTGCATGCCTCAGCTAAATAGCAGAAATTCCACGAAGGAATTCATGCAGCACCCTCCCTTAGCCATGTACGAATTCTCTGCAATCGGATTTCTTTATATAATATGCAGTATATGCGATTAACGTTTGAACGTTTATGTGACAAATATGAAGCAGCGAATAACGGTGTATCTTTGCTACAACACATGAACACCATACAGATGCCACTGTATGTCAACCAACCAGTAGTCACTCTTGTTGCATCATAAAGAAGAGAACTAATTACGTTCTTTTGTAACGTTTTAAATTTTCCTTTTCACTGGATATTAAGTAGGCTACGAATTAGGCCCTGGCCTATACTCGGATGGTCACGAGGAAAAGAACAGCGAAGTATGGATTGTAAATGTCGGTCGGATTGATAACGCTGAGTTTATCGCTTCTCGGCAGATGTCGCTGGCCTCCCTGTTCTATATTATACGAGACATAACTGATATATGTCAGTTTTACGTCAGCTAGGCATTTTTGTACATTTAAAACACTGTTACCAATCATCAGTCAGACAATATTGCTCAGTCATCGTAAGACCGATTTGACAAACTAGAATTAAACACAAATCTCCCAAGAACTTAAGGAACTATACAGAGTATTAGAAATTAAGAGGAAGTCGTGTAAAGAGGAGCAGTCAACAGTTTTCAACGATGTCGTAAAGACGCAAGGAATGTTGTGGTACATAGCAAACAGAGCGAAACATTTATCTAGCAATAAACACCTCATTTACTTGTACAATCGATATTGCCACCATTACAATAAATTTGGTCACGGATATTATTAAGGCATTGCCCCCTTAAAACGAGAAGAAGAAGGTAAAAGGATTAGTGTCCACATGTAGTATTTATTCATAAATAGTTAACCCTGTATACATTATTATATTGAGATTAAAAACACTATTTAAAAAGTCTAAATTAATCTGAGTAATATAGCACATTAAATCGCTAGAAAATGAGGCCGGTTTCATGCATTTTTTCCGCCAACACTCGGTAGTTTCCGCCAAATGACGTATAGAAACCACAACGTTTACGAACTGTCAAAGGCACAATAGTGACGATAAGCATCGTCTGAACACTCAGAATCCTTTGTCTGGCCAAAAATATCACTTCACAAATCGGAACTTCAAAGTCGTGCTCTATGGGTTCAAATTGATACAGTAGTATATCTGCTTCTCTGTAGCTAGATTCCATCTCGAAAATCACATCGTTTTGATACGAATTACCAGCTTATATAGCCCAGCCAGCCTTGGGTTCACCGTCTATGACGTCACTCGCTTAGCCGCACCGGGCAACCGTCTGGAGATCGGCTAGGGCAGTAAATCTATTGCTTTGGGGGGATTCATTCATTAGATACTTTTTATATTAATTATACTTATATCTGTTTAAGACATTATTACGTTTCTCAGAAGGCCTTCCGGTAATATACTGTGTAAACAGGTTATAATCTGTTTAATTAGGACCAGTAGCAAAATCTGGACACCAATCCTTTAACAACATAGCTGTATATCTGTTTATCCTCCTATGCTAACCGTATAAATACAACCTCAACTCGAAAAACTCCTTTACCAGTACACTAGGAAGAATTCAAAGGAGACAGATAAATTTTCTTGTTAGATTCTTCTATAGGCTGCATGTGACAGATTAGTGAAGTTAATTTTTAATTAACAAAATTAATTTAATTTGCTAAAATTGAATATCAAAGGAATTTAAAATCACACTTATCCAAACTTTAAATATACTAAATAGACCTCTTAACTGAGGACAAATAAAAACTTTAGGCTACACGCCACTACCCTCAATGTGTCTGTAGGCCTATCTAAAGGATGTACACAGACGCGATTCAGTGAAGAAACGGCCTGAGAAAACCTGTTAATGACAAATCCTGAAGGGGCAATAGGTTACACATGTGCATTTCGAGCAGTTGAGCCCTAGATTTGTCTCGGAATTGACCAGTGCCGGGGCGCTGATTGGATAAAAATGCCACACAGACATTACAGGTTGTTGATACACTATAAATTAATGCTCTGTTATTTTATATACACCTAGTTAAATATATATTATATTATATGGAAATATATAGTTTTGCGGATTAAAGCTGACGACTTCACTATATACATAGTAAGGAAAATCAATGCTCTCATGTAACCAGTTACAGCTAGTCAAATGTTTGACTCCTGGGTTTAGACCTGAACAGAAACTAGAGAATTAGTGTACCGTAGGTTAAACGTAGGCCTACTTGTTCACCTACTTACAGCTAACATTCAGCTTGCTGTCACTGTCATATTGGCACTCAGAATAATTAGTTTTATCAGCCTTCCACCGACGCTGCATGTATGTGTGTTAGCTGAAATAGTGCAGTGTCTACGGCTACATGCAGGACGTTCATAACATTGGAAAAAAAGGGAACTTAAAGAAATATATATGTATGTGACTACATTTGTAACGCACAGTGCACCATATAAACAACAGTAAATGGATGACTTCACTAGTAACGCCAAATGTACCCTAGCCAAGTATATATTTGGCGTTTACGTATACACTACAACGTATACACGTGGCTAATTACACCATAAAATCGCAATAAACGGGTGACTACGGGATTTTCGTCGAATACATATATTTGTTTTTTATCGCCGGCTATATTAACGGCTGGGTTATTGTTACAAAATGGTTTGCCGGTGCAGTTTTCCACATATTTTAGATTACGGTAGTTGTTCACGGTTACTTGTGGATTTAGTGTATAATAAAACATTAGTACGGGACTGGACGACACACATATACAAACATGGGCCGGGCTCCACATATTAAGCATAGCCTTACTTCTACATACACGAACACGAAGAAGCTATATAATCCGCACAATAGAGTGACCCACTATCAAAGTAACTTAGCGCATTTATAAATTTTGCACAAATATTAAATCAGTAAAAAAATTACCTTTGTTTGGACAACGCTAGAATCGCGGCACAACGACGGCAGAAGAAAAAACACGCGAGAATATCACAAAGGGAGATAATGCCCAAGATAAGTAACACTATGAAAGCGATCAAAAAGCCAGTGTAATATTTCAAGCCATGAAGCATAAAAGTCAGTTTATAATATAATGTATGTTAGATGGAGGAGTGGAATATTCCATGCATTTGCACCAACTACACTCAATCAGTGCTTAGGACGTCTTGGTTCGAACACCCTTAAGCGTTATATTGTGTAAATATATTGGGGTCAAAAGGTGTACTCGATCTGCATTCTGGTGCCAACTGCGGTGTTCCGCACGTGAAGAGGCCTCGAGCTCAGACGGAGATAGGCCCGGGTCTGGACTGAGGACAGTTTGCACCAAATGTTCACTCATCGCCTATGTCCGATTTTTAAAAAACGAAACATGAACGTACTGGTACAATTTATTTATGTATATGATTGGTGCTTAACACCCTTATCCATGAATTTTTCCTTCATATGACGACGATTGGTCTCTGAGGGAAACAAACCGGAGTGCTCGGCCGGAGTAAACCATCGACCTTCGCCAGGTCAAACCTCCTGAATTAAAGCTGCGGTCGGAACAGCCAGGGCTGGATTTGAATACGTAGTATAGTTAGTCCAGGTCGACTCACTTAGCCAAAGTATTGCATGGTTCAAGTTGATTGTAGTAAAAACATATTTTTAAATGTAGCCTTACATATAATAAATTCAGACGGGTAGATGTCATTTAGAAAGTCGATTCAAACTAACAGTATGTCTAGCCGTTTGACATACGTGTACCACCTGACTCTGTGGTCGCTGGGTCGAAATCTGGAGAGGTCCTACTCAATTTTCAGCACTAGAATCTGTGCTAGAAAGTGTAATCAATAATATCAGTGTTGTTAAGTATATTAATACATGCGCAAATACACATGTGTTGTCCACAAACTCCTTTGGGGGCTGTATATCTATCACACATATCATGACATGGCACCAACCCATATGTCATCACACTGTTTGTAAAAGGCATCCCTCGATAAACCAGCATTTAGCAAAATTTTTGGAAAAGTGCATGTATTTAACTGGTTTTAAAACGTTTCTGGTGAAGACAGAAAGATACAATATATACAGCCCTGTATATGTACACATGACTTGAGTGCCAATGGTATATAGAACTACATCAGCCAGAGTGGTGCTGTAAGTATTCACTATATTGAACTGGACTGTGTAGTAAAGGGAGAACTTTGTTGTATACAGACGAGCGGAGCACACTATACATGCGTGTTGAATTCGATCACTCATAGCTGTATGTATTTTAGATGTCAGCTTATATCTCATTGATATTTAATAAGCCAGATAGCTGTTTCGACTGCGCATGACTGGACTTCCTTCACTGATAGATAAACCGACATTCGTGGCTGTGTTGAAGGCATTGCAACCGTTAGGACACACAATTCAGCCCATTTCGTGCATTTTATATATGTGTGTGTGTGTGTGTGTGTGACATTTGAGTCTATGCGTGGACTCTAGGGCTGTTTCAAGTGGAAAAATTCTTTGAAAAACACAGAAAAAAAATTAGAAACGAATTCTACACTGGGCTGTTGACGAGTGTTTTAAGAGATAGACATGAATGGCCATGTGCTTTTCTTTGTCTACCGTATGACGCGTTCTGCTCATGCGCAATTATGCACAACTCGAAACCGCTATATGGCTTTCTGTCGTAAATCGCAGCTGCATGGCTCTATATTGTGTAGGCATAAACTCCAATCATGAATCTTAGGATAACCACACTAAATGGAGTCAACCGGAAGACACATGTTATAGATTAAATGGAAAGAAACTATGATGAGCTAATTATAATTACAAATTTGACCCCCATCAATGCTTTAATATTCCACAAAATGGACAGATTATCGAGTTCTTTACAAAACCGTCAAACGTCTTCTCTTACCTGTGTGTTTTTTTTCTGGGGGGGGGGGATTGTAATATTTATGTGCTGTATTAAGAAATTACCAAAAAAAAGACTCAGACATTTCACGATTTTCTCTTTCAAAAGAAATTCTTGCCCATCCTCTGTGTAATTTATTAAACCAGTATTTTATGGCTCAGGAAAGCTCCTTGCGATGAGGTGTTTACAGTGTGATGACAGGTTAATTCACCTGCCCGTCTTTCATGCTGACGTCGTGGTTTATGTATACATTTGTCTTGGTATAATGTTGGGACCATTTTTCGGGATGACCAGACGATGATAAGAATATGGGTATAATGAATCATATTCTAATACATCTAACTATTTTCACTTGACTCCCGTTATTTGTAAATCACTTATAAGTTTTACCGAAAGTCTTGTAAGATAGGGAATGAACAACATTTTATCGAGCTGCAAATTTCCATATACACGGCGGTCATGGATTATACCGAGTGTCATCTTTGGGGCATATAGGATAAAATACAGATTAAACGAACACAAGGTTTAATTGCCTGTAATTGAATTGTCTGTATGTTTAATTTCTCTTTAAAAGCTTAAAAAGATAAACGTTGAATAGTTTATTTATTTATCATATTGTATAGCGTTTAGTCTATAATAATGCCAAATCAACAAACATTCAGGGAGTACTTCTTCGGCGATACACGTCCCCCAGCGGTTTGAACCGCCAGAATATATACACGTAACTGTACGACAAATTTCAACACGACAAAGGAATAATGGTCATAATTTTGTCGAAAATGGATGAAACGAACCAAAGCTCAGTCTTAAACTGTGACATGCACTGGGGAAGCCTTGTCCCAAGATTCAATGAGTGCCATGAACTGTTTATCACCGAAAGTGGACAAAACGAATATAATTTTGTCTAAAATAGATGAAACCGACAGAAACTCATCATGGTAATGTCATGTTTCCAAATAATAACACGGTTTTGAAAAAGCTCCAGAAAACTGACTGACAGACGGGAGCAAACCTATACTGAGGACTTTTTTAATACGGCATTAAACACCATGTTATCAATAAACCAGCCAGTCAATCAATCATTCAAAAGGAAATCCATCAACAATGTTGGAAATAATGGGAAAAACAACAACAGCAAATAAATACCCCCCCCCCCAAAACAAGAACAATAAACGAACAAAATAAAAAGCAACACAAAATTAAACATTAATCAAATTTATTTATTTAATTGGTGTTTTACGCCGTACTCAAGAATATTTCACTTATACGACGGCGGCCAGCATTATGGAGGGAGGAAACCGGACAGACCCCGGGGAATACCCACGACCATCCGCAGGTTGCTGGCGGGCCTTCCCACATACGGCCGGAGAGGAAGCCAGCATGAGCTGGACTTAATTAAATTCACAGCGACCGTACAGGTGAGACGGTCCTGGGTCATTACTTACTTACGCTAACCGAGCCATTAATCTTTTAAGAACAAATAGTTTAACATTCTGACAACCACATGAAGCATATGACAAAGTTCCATACATGTTTGTGACATGGCAAATACAAACACTTGTGGGTACGTTGAGTTAAGAAGACTTTCTCTGTGGTCTGGTCGGCACCCCGGGTGATTTTTTGGATTTTTCTTACAAGAAGAAGTTTTACCGCAACAAGGGAGCAGACGAAGAGCAGCTGAAGAAACTAAACAGAGCCTGTGGCTAGAAGAACTCGGATCTGTGGGAAAACCGTACGTTCAGAATAGAATGGTTGTTTGTATTACCAGGCACGACAAAATGATATTACAGTAGTTGCTCCTCTAACAGAATTGACACCGTTTGAATGTTGGTCCATGCATGGCATGAAGGTGAAATTACAGCTAAGGTTACTTTACAATTCAGCGGAAAGTTTCCATTCACTATAGATAGTATGGACTGGCCTGCAGGATGATACGCCCAAGAACGTTGTTCTCTGTTGTTTGGTGTTGTAGGTGTTAGAAGCGGGTGTAGCCAAGGTGGCCGAGGCATCTGCACGTACGGTTTCATTTGGTCTTGTCTGTATACAGGAAATCTCAGAAGATACAACGTTTCTGCTACAACAGCCCGGTCTGTTTAACACAGCAGCCACATGCTTGGACATCAGACCGTACAGAAAAGGATGTACTGCCGACGTGGTCAGATATGTGACCGGAGCGAACGTCGAAACAAACTGGAATGCCGCGCTTTTGTTGACATCAGTCACATTTGAAGTTGCTAGTGCAGCGACGGTTGTCACAAAGAACAAACTAAGCACAAAGCACATGGTTCGACTGACAACTTCCTCATGGCGCCGGGTACCGACGCGCCGTCGCTGCACCCTCTTGATATGACGCCACGTCAATCCGTACCATATGAGCGACAGTAGAATGAGGCCTGAGAAGGTGAATATATTCAGCAGCCGAACGACGGTATTGGCAGGCGACGAGCACACACCCGATCCTATCACTATATTAATATGATGACAATTCGATGTGAGACACACAAAGGATGACCCCAAATTCACGCCAATCACAATGATGAAAACAACAACGACAAGTTTCTAACTCAACACGTTAGCTCGTTGTGGCATCGGCCTAGTGGAGGTCTTGTGTCTTCCATACGCCACGAATGCAACCATGTAAAACACATGCATTTTAAAGAAGAAACGCAGGATTTCCGACACTTTACAAGTTGTAATGGAGATTTGGTTTCGATACCACATATCGTGCGTCATGGTGATCGGTGTACTTACAGAGTACAGGAAGTCTCCAATCGTTAAACTCAGCACAACAGAATGGTACGGAGAAGGAGGTCTCTGCGCAATCGTGAAGGCTACAATGACCAAGCCATTCGTAACCGTCCCAAAGACCCCAAGCGGAAGTACAATGGCCGGGAACCAGAAATGAGATGTAACTGAGGAGTCACTGTTTTCCTTGGTGAGATTTTGTAATGTTAAGTTAAAATTGTTGACAGCTTCCATTTTGCATAGCGCCGATAATTTTGCCACACAACCAAGTCATTTGCCTCTTTTATAGTAACCAAAGGCTGTAGCCATTAATCCTTACAAGGCCAGTCAAGCCATGAAATGTCATCATACAGCAACCTAAGACTGATTCGCTGAGGAATAAGTAACCTTTGTTTAATTGGGCAATGCCGTATGAAGGCTGCTGAAGAGGCATAACTATTGGATCGTAAAGTTTCATTGTTCAGGACAAGCAGGCTTTATTTAAACTACGCCGTAGATGAACAAATGTCCAGGAGAATGGTCTGAAGCCGTATATATCCACATAATCTGCATTATATTGCCGGCCATGTACCTAGCTTTGCATGGATAATCCATAACGCTTGACTAGACCTTTACTTTGCATCGACATTTTGTCTTTCCTTATTTGTCCTTTTTTTCTTGTTTAGACTTAAAAGACTGCAGCTGCCACACTGTCATACACCTCACAGTGCACATTAAAACTATTGCCAGGTACCAACATGCGTGATTTTCGGCCACATTTCCATACTATTCAGTGTTCAAATAATTGAACAGTTTACAGTAAAAGGATAATTAGTCCAGCATGGTGAATATGCCTTCCTCATGTATAGAGGCTCGTTTATAAAAGACTACAGATTTGATGGTAATACGAAGGCAGCGACAGTGGGAAAACTGGCGAATGGTCACTCGTGACCTGTGAAATTATGGCGTCTTGTCAATTTACCTCATTGTGTTTTATGCTAGCTGGCTTAACCAGCAGCTACTTACACGTCCACTAGCACCGTGGATTAAGCCGAATTAGATAGGCAAAAAGTGTTGTGACGTTAATTGCAATTTATTGCGCGTCACTGATCTAGAATTACTCAAATCGCTGCGTTTTCTTAACATTTAATAAGCCATCACATGAAAACAATGCAAATTGTCCTTTATCAGATCATATATAGCTTTTCGTTTTACTACCTGTGTATAAAAACTTTAATTCAGAGTTGAAAATTTGGTATATGTAAAATATTGTATAATATATGTCTACTGTATATTATATTTGGATACTGAGTCCAGACCGTTTATAGCTGTATTTCTGAATTAATTTGACAACCTACTTTATTACCTCTGCCAGGAATGTTATATTTTTGCCTGCGTTTATATTGCTTGACTGTTTGTCCATCTGTCTGGGAGAAACTTTACGGAAAGATCTGGATGACTTTTAGCTGTGACACTTTTGTAGATTCAGATCTGTGTCAAATTCCAAGAATGTTTTGAACGATTCTTGCCCAGGACAGAATTTCATACTTTTTTTTACCTTGTAATAGTGACAGAAAGAGTATTGTCCCCTTGTTGTAACACAAACAGTTTGGTTCTTGTACAATTAACTGTGAGGTTTGAATTCTCGTAGCGCCTTTCACACTGTTTTATAGTTGTATGGCAGTGTATACTGTGTTATGTGCCTGTCGCTTTAAATTCTGTGCTTGGTTGTTACAGAGATTTACACTGATTTGAATCGCATGTTCCGGTCATCAAGGCCTACTCGTTTTTGTCTGTTTTGTAAGCTTTGTATTGCATCTATATATAGCTAGCTTCAGACTTTTCCTTTTCTCTGTATTGTCAGTTGTATGATATTATACTGACTTATATATAATTTTCGTTTTATAACAACATAACGATGTTTCATTATGCGTGCTTTGCTTGGAATTTATGTGTGATACATTGCACGTATATGAGGTGCCGCTGTGCTTTCAAAATGATTTTTAAGACTTTAAAACGGCAATCAGCAACAGTGTCTTCAAAGCAGCTGAAGACTGCTTAAAATGATTTTTAAAGCTATGAATTTGAATCGTATGTCTTGGAAAATGATTTTTAAAGCTTTAAAAATCACGATTCTTTGTTTTCTTTGAAATTAATTTTCAAAGTTTAAAAGTGATATTTAAAGCTTTGAAAAATGCTTTTAAATTAATGAGTTTAAAATATTTTAAAATAATAAATCATCATCAATGTAACTCGGGAAATATATGTACATGTGAACTACTGTTCACTATTTACCACAAACGAAGCGACACACGACTATCCAGGTAATGCTTGGCATATAATATTGCCATGCATGCGGTTTATTATATTAACTTCAGAAATGACGGATGTATGAATCTCCATGTGTATAACATGCATAAAAATACCCAACTGGTTCTCGATGGTAAATCAAAACAAGCCGAACTCACCAAGAAAAAACAGCGATCAGAAGGTATCCTGTAGGGCTCCGAGACTTCGTGCACACATTATTTTTGATAAAAGAAGGCTAGAGAAATTCTGAGGAACTAACTTTATATTTGTACTGTGCGACAAAACCAACCGTAACAATAAACAGCGGAGGTGTAACATTACACGATATAGTGTCTAGCATATGGCTATCACTGCCTTATCAGTAAGGGGGAAGAGAGAGATGAACTTGTGCACAGGCTGCTGACATTTAAAGACAACCGCGTCTGTCTGACGGAACACTTGATCCGATGTGTCTCGGCTGACCCATGCATCTCCACGGGTATATGCGGTGTTTGCAGAATGAGTGGGTCATGTGAGGCGACTGGGTAATCGGATTATAACGACTTTAAATACTCGTGTATAAATTATAAACCCGTTGCATTGCACACAAACATATCCCGGGACAAACTTAATGTCCCGGCAGATGAAATATGACACTTTCCACCTGTTTTAGGGCTTGTACACCAACTGCTCATACTATAAATGTAGTTCAGTCAGGATTTTGTTGTCTGCGCGGATGACACGTCTTGTCTCCGTGCTGAGGTCGCCTGTGGAATTCCTACCTGTGGTATACGCCCCCTAGATAAGACACACACTGTAAAGTGTGTGAGTTCATCATTTCCTCCCCCAGCGCATAGCCGGCCTTTACCTCCTTCATTCGACAAATTGGTGTGTTAGTCTAACTTTTCGCCGGGTTACAGAGATGGACAGAATGGCATGGATGATCTTTGTCACCGCCATCATAGCATCTTGCAGTAAGTAAAATTCTGTTTATCACAAATTTGATGTGACAGTATGGTTTAACAAGGCTTTTAAAAAAAACAACAACAACAAAAAAACATATTAATATTGGAAAATATTAGGTAGATAATCCCATTGTGATGACGAATGCAAATTACCGCCAGTGATCTGAGCATGTTTAGCAAGTTTAATCCCTCCGTGTACTGATCAAAATTAAACTGATTATTGTGTATAAGCTGGTTACACTCCTCTTGATTTAGCCATAAAGAACATATACGTACTGTTCGTCTTACGTTTGGGGTATATCTTAAGTCCCATACCACCAAGAGATTTTGATACTGCATGTGAAATGCTGAATTTTCGGTTGTTGGAAAATTTTGATGTGTTATGATGGAAATCACGTTTCCTTCACAGCGATTGCAAGTAGCTCTTAAATATGTGACAGACAAATAGATGAAATGAACGAGGGTCGGCCAGTTAGATATACGAAGGCCGGACATATTTTTTTATTAAACTGGTGTATTATGCCGTACTCAAGAATATTTCACGTATACCTTGGCGACCAGCATTGTGATGGGAGGAAACTCGGCAGAGCCCGAGGGAAACCCACAACCACCCTCAGGTTGCTGGCAGACCTCCCCACGTACGTCAGGAGAGGAAGCCAGCATAAGCTAAACTTGAGCTCAAAGCGAACGCATTGACAAGAAGCTCCTGGGTCATTACGGTGTGATAGCGCGTTAACCACCCCGGCCATGGAGACCCTGGATCGGATATGTAATCATTCATGTACATTGTATATAGGAAAACATTCGTTTCAAAAGTACAAAAAACTAAATGAATAAATAATTGAAAATAATCAAAGATCTGCAAATCTGTACGCTGTATTTATTTATTTATATAAAATAAATATATTCATATATTCAGTTTTAATTCTTGGTGGAAATTTAGATCAGAGGTGACGATATGTTGCGACTCACCCCTGTCCATTTTCACTTTTGCCATGCTAACCAGATTGCCATCATTCCTACCATTATTTCTGTTATTTCGTGTCTGGACTGCAGCTTCAGTTGCTTTCCATGTGGGGATTTTCGGTGATTACATAGATACAAATGTGACAATAACTGTCGCAACTCACATTTGTCAATTTCCCCGGGTCTGCCGTTGTAACCACACTTTCCCTATATTCACTATATAAATTGGTATAGTTTCATGTCTGGGCTACGACTCATGCTGTTCTGCATGCATAGTTTAAATTTTTGACAGATACATAGATACATGGGTAACAATATGTGACATGTCAGATTTCATCATTTCTGTGACTATCATGGCAACTTAGTTTCCGTATTTCCATTCTACAAAGTAAATAAGTTCCAATCTGGACTACAGCAATCAGTTGTTTTGCCTGTGCAACTTTGACCTTTGGTGGATGAATATATACAATAGATATTTGTATACATATTTCCCTGGCTGTCCTGTTAATTATGCCATGTCGTGGTTACATATATACAAATGTCACGATGGGCATCATATATAATATATATTAATATATATATTTCTGTTTCTGCCATGATGATTAGAGCCCACACCCAAGATCCTCGTAATAGGGTGAGGACTATAATTCACATACACATTTTTTGGAAAAACATTTATTTTTAAACTCATTGTTTTATATTTAGGTTTAAATTCAATATTTAATATCCTCAAAACCCATCAAGTGCTTCCCTTCACTGTTTATACTCATTACAATGCTGCTGGTATTCTTCGATACGTTCCAAACGAATGTATTTGTTCGGGCGTATTTTGTGTTCATCAGACCTCTTGTTATTATTAATCTTATTTTGCCTATTTTGCCAGTGTTCACAACCGTAGTCTTTTGTTTCCGTTTAGTTTGATTTGATCATTCTATTTTATTATTTGCAGATGTCTGTGAAGGTGGTTTTAAACAGTGGACGGCTAATACAAACTTTGCCACTGACAAAAATTGGGACACTGGGCATGCGCCGTGCGGGCCAGTTTCTGTGAGAATACCAGAACTCGCGCCCCAGATTTATGTCCAACTTGATACAACTATTAAAGAGTTGGTGAGTGCTTTACACTTTGATTGTCATGGATCCGTGCTTAACACGTGATGGTCAGAACAATCTCTTTCTGTTTTGTAATCGTCTGCGTAGGTCACCATTAGTCGTTGGACAGACTGGGTGACCACACATATCCCATCGTTTTTAGTGCAGAATTTAGAGAGTGACCTGAAGTTTTTCAGACTCATATTTGGTGACAAAGGGGAAGTGCATTGGTTGTGCGTGCCTAGGTGTCTAATCGTGGACGTGTCTGTGTTGGTGTCTATATATTTGCATGGGTATCTGCTTGGGTGTCTGGGTAATGGTTCAGGTGTCTTTTTATTGTCTCAACGGATGAAATGTGTTAGAAGACTTCCACTAATATAGTTTGCTGATTTTTTTTTCTGTGGACAAGCAATTACTGTAACGAGCATCCAGTTGTCACCGTTTGTCGCTTAAATCACAAATAAAGTCTCAGTTACAGAAAGTCATGACTGTTTCATGTGGCAATATAATCCTTGATGTTTTCCTGGCAAGAGTAATGTTTTATCATGAGAAAATCGAACGACTGTTAATAACGAGAAACAGCGCAAGCTTTTTGAAAAACCATTTTGGTTGTATTTCTAATTTCTGTTTGCGATTTGACATAAACGTATTGTAATGTTGCTTTCTCTTGAAACTAAGACAAAGAAGTTGTAAACAAAAATACACAAATGAAGATTGTTTGACCCTTCAAGATAATTTTAGTGTTTGTCGTGAATTTATTTCCTTTCGTTTTTTTTTTTCGCAGATACTTCCAAACAATGTAGAGCTGGTTCTTGGAGATGGTTTAAACCTGGTTTTCAGTGAGCAGATGCCAACAAATTGCCAGCACCCTGCGACTGGAGGTAAACTATACTTGTATGCTTAGTTTTGCCTTACAGTCAGAAATATGATTCCAGCAGATCATATTGACGGAATAGACATGATTATTTTTGCACCAGTAAATGGTGTCTGAGGTATGGTCGCAATTATCTTTGTGCCAACAGCCCAAGTCTATGGAATGGACACGTTTGTCTCTGTATCAAGCAGCCGGCCATTTATTATACATGTCACCATACGGGATTAAACATCATGCCCGGGAATTGCCCTAGACTTGCTCTCACTTGGCTCTTTATCGTACTTGTTAGGCCTAACACAAGTTTACACAAAGTCACAAAGGTGACAAGACAGACTTAAGAGTATTTGCAAGATCGAATCGGAATGATAAAGAAAGCTGGCATGTATGGTACCGTTTCGTAACACAAACTGCATCAAACGACAAATAACGCTTCAGTAAAGTTCACTATAAATCCTGTATGAATGTTTACTTAAATCACTTGCGAGTGGAATAACTAGTTCGCCAGACAAGCGATCGATTTTTACAGTCAAATAAAGATTGCCTCTACCTGTTGTTTTCTTTATATACCAAAAGCAATATCTGCTTTGCCCTCTTGTTAACGCTAAGAATTTCAGTGTATAACATGAACTTTTTGAAACTATAATAATAGATACTGTTTCTCCATTCTGTTTTAACGCAAGTTGTAATACAGACGAGATTAATTTTTGGGCTTATGTCAGGTGTGAAATGACGAGAGGACTAGAGCACAGGGTCATCATTACAACAAGTGAAGACTTTCTCGGTGACATCCGTGTAGAGAAGCTTACGCCATGATAAAATCATGTATCACAAGTTTAAGTGCGAGTCGACCAAGCTTTAACATAAGGCTCAGAGGGGGCGTATCCTCATCTGTATTCAAGGCACGCATTTGCGTGTTTACAAATACTCGGTGTAAAATTCACCGCTACATTCTCGTGTTTGGATATTTGATCCCATGCCTACAGTGTAGGAATAGAGTCCGTCCCATCTTGGTAAGTTGTCACTTGGCTTTGTATGGCTTTACGATCACAAAGTCTACAGACTTATTGGTGTCCGACTAAACACGTATACAAGCCCTTTGACACTTTTTCACATGCTAGTGTCTCAACACGAGGAGTTCAAACCCAGTTAGTGTTGATGTTTACAACAGACATTATTTTTTTATATATATCTATTTGACAGGTGTTTTATGCCGAACTCAAGAATATTTCATTTGATGAGTGCTTTAACCCATGCTAAACAATATTCCACTTTTCAGTGGGGTTTCGTAGGTGAAAAGAAAATTCAGGCGAAAAAAAACAAAAACAGAAAGAAACAAATTCCCGAAAACATATCCCAGTTTAACAATACAATCCATTATATTTAGCGCTGATGGTACTACTATGAAATAAATACATGGATAAAAATAAATAAATAAATAAAATAAATAAATACACAAAGAAAGACAGAAAGAAAGAAAGAAAGAAAGAAAGAAAGAAACAAAGAAACAAACAAATAACTAAATAGATACATTTATTTTGAATGCACCAACATAACATTTTAGCAGTTAATTATTTTGTGGCCTTGAAACTGAATAAAATGTTTTACCTTTAATTTCACTCTGGGTGTTATTAAATTTCTTCCCCTGGGCACAAATAAATAAATAAATAAATAAAATAAGATTTATAAACTTGACCCAGTATCCCTTTATCCAAAGGTAGGTCCATATTTGGACAGTATTTTGAATGTGATTTAATTTATTGATATAATGCTTCGATTCGTTCTTATGGGATTTCTAGTTCGATGACAGTTTTTGACGAAATTTGCCGGTACCTGTGATATTTGAAATAATGATCTTTGCCCTTAATCATGTAGATACACACACAGGCTTTACTTTATTTGTTTCTACTCCTTTAGATGTAAACTTCATAGCGGCATCACCGGAGCCATGGTTCAACCCCGATAACTGGTGCCCCAAAGATTCGGCGGGAGGTGATTGTAGCGGCTCTGCTCTTCTGGACACCGAGCATGTTCCGTGTAAATCCGATGACGTCATATTTCCCGACACTAGCACGTATTACGTCAATCTTGACAGTGGTTATGACATCACCGTAGGAAGCCTCCAAGTCTCCGGTCTGGTAAGGCCACATTGTAATATAAGCTACAAAAACGTGTTGGTCCTTCTAACGACATGTTATAGTGGTCTGCAATTCCTTTTCTTTGTAAAATCGCCCTGAATAAAAAGGCGCAATTTGCAATAGCTGGGACGTCGCGGAATTCCAGGTAAGATCCAGCACTGCAAGCGATGTTGCTCTCGATATTTTTTATAAGTTTTCTAGGTTTCGTTTCTCAGGTAAATGAGATGTTATTTTCTTTTTCGTCCTTTGCGTCATTGTGTTCTGTCATTTTTTCCTAAATGATAACCAGAAAGAATTTTTGAGGTGTTAATCGTTAAAGACAGCAAAATTTGTCGGATGGTTGACATAAAAAAATATTTAATTAATTATTTTATTCACACATTATAGCCTTACTAGTCATTTTCACTATCATCCTCAGACAGAACAGAAAATTCAGCTTTGGTAATGGTAACATTATCAAGTGAGATATAGCTGCCTTATAATTTTATAACTCCATGCGTGCCCCTGTTTTCACCAGAGTTACACCACTCAGTCATTCAAAAGCTTCTTGGCCACTGACCTCGGCAGACGAACTTTCCCCCCACCAGCCGCGAAAACACAATCCTCCCTCACAGTTCTTGGCACGGCGCAGAAGTGCAGTGACGTCACCGGCTGTGCATGTGGCAACGATGAGCCAAAGGTAAAAAGATGATTGAAATCTTGCACAGCCCCACCTGCAGGGCACTAGTATTTAAATAGAGCCTTGTCCTTCAAACCGTCTTGCTCTTTTTCTGCATCCGACTGGAGTTTTCCTTCTCTCCCATGCAATTAGAAATTGAAAGTTTTAGTCTCCGTTTAAATACTTGTGTCATTTATGTATGTAACATGACCAGTTTTGCATTGACGTTTCCTCCCTCCTCTTGTTTTTCCTTTTCTTCTGGTCTTAAACCAGCTTTCAGCGCACAACTGTCGACTTCATTCAGTACAACTACATACATAAACACTCTATGCTCAGTGTAGCGTTTACTGAACAAATTTCGTCTTCACGTCATTGCTTTACAACTACAACAACTGTATATATGATCAGAGAGACTTTCACCGCATAACTTTCAGACTTACATCATTACAGCTATATATTCGTGGCTCAGTGTAGGCGCAACTTTCTGATAAAAACTTCGGTCTTTTTGTGTAGCAAATTCCGTAAGTATAAGTGAGTCGTCCACATTGTTGGCGAATGCCATTTGTTATGTAACAATAGGCCAGAAAACATGAATTCTTGTAGGGTTACATTTTAAATCATCTCAGACTAAAACGACTTCAGGAGAAAACTGTTGCCGTGGTATTGCCGTATGTATTCGATTGTCTAATGCAAAGATCCATATTAGACTTCAGTGTGTGCCTGTGTGTGTTGTTGTGATAAAGTTCACAAAGAACCAGTCATCTCTTTCAGTGTTTCTGATAAACTGCATGCAGAGTCGATGATACTGGTATCTCGTTCTCCTTTTGCAGATCAGTGAAAAGATTTGTGGGTATAAGTCGTCCAGCTGTGCTCGGCCATTTTGTGAGCAGCCACTGCGTCCGACCGGATCGTGCTGTGATCTATGTGGTACGTAAAACTTCCCAGGCCCTTATACGTACAAGTAGATGTAATTACAATGTATAGAGTGCAACAATAAATACTTTTGAATCTGATCAAAGAAAACAAAATATAAGGTTTTCGGCCATTGCATTTTTTACACGCTGGCCTTGAGGAATTACTCTTTCGACGGCCATCTGTTGTAATGAACCTACCTTTTCTAATCTTTCAGGCGCCATTTTGGAGATGTCCTATGGCACGGGATTCAGATTTGCCTTCTTGCGAGATTCAGTCAAGTCCAGTTTCATTACTGGAAAGGTATTAGTGAACAAAACAGCCATAGCGACATTTGCTGTGAATACGATTTTTATCAAGGGTACCATGTTAATTTCAAATATAAATTTACCTTTCCATATACAGTGCCGGATTTTTGAATTATTTGGTAACCATTTTAGTTCTTCTCTATACTTTCGTAATCATCTTAGCAGCCTATACTTATACTGTAGCATGTCACAGAAATGCTGCCATGTCTGTAATTCTTTGATAAATATGAGCACGATGTGGCTGAAATATTGCCAAGATGGCCTGGAGCAAAAATCATATATTCCTTCTTTGTTTCACAAATCCATACTTTCAAATCTTTCCACAGCCCAATGGTAATAGCATTAGTTATATCGTCTCAAAGCGAGGAGACGGTAAAATACAGATGGTTCTGAGCGACTCGGCGGGCAACAACAGTCTTCCGTTCGCCAATGCCATTAAAAAGGCTATCGATGACGGTAAGTTGCTTGTAACCTTAAAATATTCATTACCAAAACGCTTTTAAACACCTTTCTGTCCACATATAAATTATAATGATTTTAATGGAATTTATAGAGGTTAAATAAGTTACTGTTAAAGTTCTATGCATAATAATCATTATTTTTTCTAATGCAAATGAGCGTGGTACCAAGTCTTGGTATTTTGGCCAGTGTGTAATTGCTATATTTATGATAACGCAAATTGTTTAGGCGCAGTGTATACCATCGTTAAGTTTCGAAGAAAACTATATTCCATTTACAAGACCTTCAATTAATCCACCACCCAGATATACCGTTTGATTTATTTCAACTTTAGCTAATCACTGCACGTGTTACTCCGTCAAGATTGGAATGTCACTATCAATGGAACAGGTTTTTGGGGACTTCCACTTTGGATCCTGATGTTCTAGTTTTGACACGAGCAGATGGTTTGACTGTGTTCTTGGAAAGCTTATCTTCTTGAGACCAGAGTTATTGAACTTGATCCAGGCAGTTAATCAACGTTTCTTTACGTTTCAGACATATCCAAAGGTGGCATGAAGTATGGAGTAACTAGTATCAACCTACAGGTGTCACAGGGCGCCTTCAACCCCCCACAACCACATACAGGTATGACATCAACATCCCCATATCTACATACCTCTATATCAAATGGCATATTGATATGAACTGTAACACAATCAGTCTCAGCGCACGAGTATGGCAACATCAACAACATCACTATCTTCTATATGGGATAACTGAGTAACTGATCGTGGTTAAAGCACTGGGGCATACAATACAATGACCGAGGAGTCTCCCATCAATGCGGTTGCCGTGAGTTCAAGCCCATTTCTGGTTGGCTTCTTCTGTAGTCGTACATGGTAATGTTTGCAAGGAATCTGTGAATGGTGGTTGGTTTCCTCTCACCATTATGCTGGCCGTCGCCATATAAGTGATACATTATTGAGTACAGAGTAAAACACCAAATAAATAAATAAATAAAAATAATAATAATAAATAAATAAATAAATAAAAAAATATGTCATGTCGCCATATACGCATCTTTACATATGGTGAATCAAGAGGCCGGGTTATGTCTTGTAATACAACATTCAAAAGAATTTACTCAATCCCTGTCAGAAATAAAATGAGAAACAAGTTTTACGTTTTTGTAATATTGCATGGAAAGCAGATGTCACTGAAAATTGTGATGGTATAGTGGCGGTAGCCTATGAGCTCAATATCTGCATGTCTTGTTTCTCTGCAGGAAGTCGCCTGGAGGGCGGGCAGATCGCGGGTATTGTCATCGGCCTCCTCGTTGTCGTCGCCATCGTCCTCGTCATTGCTTTCTTTGTCTATCGCCGCAGAACCAGGTAAATCACGGGAGATATATGGGATAAACCACTCAGGATGTACATCTCACATCGATACCTCACTTGTCGCATGTGGACACCCTGCAGACAGGGAACTTAGCTTTGAGTTACAACCCTATCTATACGTGTTCTTGAATTTATCCAACGTCGGCCAGGATTATTTCTGTCTCAAGTTGTATGGTGTCAGATACGATGTTGGCTCGGCGATTTCTCTTAGCACTTATAGGTGCACATAAACGTGAATGCTTCAACAAATGCATAATTTAATGGATACATCTTCAGAATTCGTTGAAAAGATGCGATTTACCAGAACGAAGAAAACAGAGGCGAGTTTTTGTTAAGAATTTCTCACAGAAAACTGTTTAACCTTGCAGGTTGATATAGAATACAGAGATTCATAGAAACAAGATTATCTATAACTGTTTGTGATATTACATACAATGTTAAGTCTTGGCAAATCTGCCTATCAAGGCAGGTATGTACGAGTGGATCAGGTAAAATGGACTAAACAAAAAATATAGTTTTCTATCTTACTGTAGACTGAAGTGTGTCATTGTCTACTTTTTCCATCTCTGACCGCTAGCTCACTGGCTTTTGGTGTGAATGGAATCGATGTATCATCTATAACAAACCTCCCTTCCACGATTCGAGATAAGGTCAGAAAGTTTCGTCAGAATCGGTCTGAAGGCGTCCCGTCCATGAGATTCAGCGATATATCCTCTGAGCATGTGCAAGGGATAGATAACCCAATGTACGGTACCGGGCAGGTACGTAGCAATTTTATCTCAAGTGTTTTTACCTTTAACTCTTATCTTTGTTTCCTTATCACAAGTGTTTTACATGTAACCCTTATCTGTCTATGTTCCCTAATTACAAGTGTTTTATTTCCCTGATAACAGGTTGGCTCTGTGGTGGAAATGCCTCAGCTCCAGTCCTATGACGAGACGGATCAGCCCACTGTGCCGACAGGGGATAAAGGCTTTGACAACCCCCTCTATGACTCGGTACAGGTATGTGCGCTTCAGTGGCAATAGTCTGCTTTTATGACAGGCATAGCATGTTCAACATGTTCAATTAAGTTTTCAGTTTAAATTCGATTATTTCAAAATTTTAACCCTCTTTGCCATCATTCAGAAATGTACCAATCTGCTTTGTCAGAACCTTCTTTTCTCTTATTAACGCTGACAGTTTGTTTATGGATATAAACAGATAACTCTATCAACACCTCTTGCCGTTTCGTCCTAAAGAAAACAGTGTGAAATATTAAACACCCGTTTCCGCATTGTACTTTTTCTTCATAGGAATCCGCTTTTTTCGCCGATCCGTCCGTGTACGTTAACCCAACCTTCTCGGCGGAGGGCCTGGAAGAGGATAACAACATATAGGTGTGATCCATGTGTGGCGCATGGATACCCAAACATCAGCGGTGCACTTTCCAAGTGTCATTTATGTAATATGACCTTCGTAAAAGAAATATACAACCTCATTTATCTCTGATATTACATTATTACATTATTCCCTAAAAATACAGGCTAAAAATTTGGAAATTATTTGGCAGGGTCCAAATGATAACATCTCTTACCGGGAGACCTAACCATTTATACGCAGGAACAACGTTTATTACCTCATGAAAGGCGTTGATTTGGGGCTATAAAACAGTCAAGTGTTTTGGTCAGTTTTGAAACATAGGCACTGTTAAAAAATCAAAAAGAGAAGTTGGTGAGAGAGCTTTGCGCATAAATCATGCCTGACACAATTAAACATTGCAATAATATTATGCGATGGCAACTGGATTAACTACCGTGCTAAATTACAAAGTTGATGTAAGTGGACCGGAATTTCGAGCACATCAGTACACATGCACGGAACAAATAATTCGCAGACAAAGCACGTGGCCATTTATTTCTGAGCTACAATGCAGACTTTGGCAGCACCCTTATTCCTTGTATTTTATGTGGGCTCTATTTGTAATAGTGTTCATATAAAGTGACTGAGATTTACATAAAATGCTATATAGTTTAACCACGTGGCTATTATTTATTCACAGAGAGATGCTATTTCATATGTTCACTGTTCAGTAAGTTCAGGTCGATTTGATATCTATGTATACACGATCCTCAAAGTGTAATAAACTTTTTCGCAGCTTAACGTTAGTATTGTTGTCCTCATTAATTGAAATGAGTAATAAGATTTCTGTGCATGGAAATATCATACAGGATAGTGTCATAAAAATGTAGGCTTCGGAAGTGAATTTGTAAATTTGCTCGCGGGGCCTTGGTGATAACAACGATCTGTAGACGACACTCGTCTAACCGATTGCGCAGATGAAGATCTTTTGATTTCTACCAGTATGGTGTGCATAACTGTGCGTTACATATGTGGGTAAGTTCGTCAGTAATTTGCCCCAGAGCACTCCGGTTTACTCCTCCTGTAAAATTGACCGCCATTGCACCAGTGAAATATTACCTGGATTAAAGGTAATAAAAGACTCAGATCCATCTACATGTTTTCACGTGTTGCCTGCTTAACAAAAACAACCGTATGTACAAAAGGGTGACACACGGGAGAGATCCGGGTTTAATCCCGAGCCGAGGCAAAATTCTTCGCTTTGATTTTATAAACGACAATGTTGAGACGTTTTCCGTGTGAAGCGTGTCCAGCTGAGTTAGTTCCCTTGTTGGAACTCATCATGCGCATTTGTACATTTTGCTGTGACGCAGGATTGTAGTCTCGAATTGTCTTCACATCATTTGTTTGTGCTTAACACAGTTCAGCTCCCGGGGTGACAGCAAACCTTAGGTACCAGAAAATGTGGGCATTGTTATCAGTCAGTGACCTCATGGAAAATGATTCGCTGTGTGTTCAATAAACTAATTACAAACTAGACTGCTTACAGGTGCCATACATGTGATCTCCTTTTATGATCATCTCAGTCGGATCTTTCTCTGATTCCATATTTAATACAAGTTCAACCCAGAGAGCGCATTGCTAATACCTGCATAGTCCAACTGGTTCTTTGAGACTTTTGGTATTTTGTCATGGTTTGCATCTCCAGTTTGCTAAACCCATTTTTTCAATCATGGCCATATTGCATTTTTTCCTTTGTATTCAGTCATCATGTATGAACAAAAGTTGCGCACTTGGCCACAAGCATTTCTAGTCGAGGCTCTCTCGTATGTATGCTGTATACTAAGAATATTTCACTCATACAATGGCAGCCAGCTAGCATTATGGTGGCAGGAAACCGAGCAGAGCCCCTCAGAAACAGACGTTAGCAGACGTCGTGTAAATATATTTAAATAACTACATCGATCCCGCTTGATTTTTGTTTTCTATGATACTCGTATGACACCTTTTAAAATGATCCCCAGGCTTTTACAGTGGAGTCATGGGACGTGTGTGCTATTCTCCATTGAACACAGCTTACAGAAATATATATTTTATGTTGTGCTCAGCCTTTGTAACTAGACAGTTAGGCAGCTTATGATGTGCTCTAATTAGGAAAAAAACGACACAAAGCTTTTGCTTTATGTTGCGGCCCAGTGTTGGACTCTAGCTACCATACTGCCACTATAAGGATGATGTGGCGGTCACTAACTTTTTGATGGCTGTGGTGACTGTCACAGTCGTGGCACACACACAAAGCTCTACACTTTCATAAGAGGGCAGGCGTCATTCTATCCAAAACATTTTGATATTTGTCTTGTGAACATTATGTCAGCCATTGCAAATTATGGGCTTTCAGCTTTTCAGGACGCCACTTTTTCATTACTTCGCGATATGACACCTATAGAATGGAACACAGTTTCTAAATTCTACAAATCGTATTGCGTTGAGACCCCGTCTTTAATACATTGCATCTTTTTATTATTTTGCTAACAAGATCAGCATTTGACCTATATCTTGAGCTGTGTACACGTCATAGTCTGCACTGTTCTCCAAAGGTCTTTCCGAAGCTTCTATATTTATGTATGCGTCATCCTTTTTGGAAAGAAATCACCGTGTTGTTTATACGTTTCACGAGCCCAGAAATGACGATGCACGAAAATATAAAAAGTCGGAGAATTTACAGCCGCCACAGTCATTGACTCATCTGTCCATTGTGAAGGTTATTGGTTGGAATTATTATTACGGGAGTTATTAGACGTTGTAAATTTGAACCCCATTTTTGCTGTACGTAGCACATCTTTCAGCAAGTGTTTCATCACTTGCTATTTTGGTAGAGATTCCATTCCCTGAGCTTGTAGGACTCATCGTCTCTTTTGTTCTGTGACGTGCATAAATATCTTTGTAGCCCAATTTCTCGTGAAAATGGCGCCGTCCTCGAGGTAATTTTGTGTCAAGCCAAATTCATCGCCCGTACCTTACCTCTAACCAGTTTCCCTGGAGTGGGTTATGATTTCGTAGGGAGGTTTGATACAAACCGTTGTCGGTGTGCCGTGCGTACGACCGATTGTCACTTGCATCACAGTGATACTTTCACTTAAGGAATTCCCGAGGAGTTACCTGTTCTTGTGGACTGAGATTTGCCTGTTTATACTCTTGGTATTTCGAAGCGATTTGCATGTGGTCTGCTGTAATATCTGTAAGAAACTATATGTTTTTACTGTTTGAATTGTTTTTGTATATTGCATATAAGTTGTAGTATTTAGATTGGTTTATTCAGTTATGTGTATTGAATCTATCTAAGTGTCTTCGTTTGTGTTTGTTTGCTTGTGCTAGGCTTATCGCTGCCCGAGGTTTGAGCAAAGCCATTTGTTTTCTGTTTTTTCCTCTGAGTTTAGCGATGCCCTTACAGGTTAGCGAAATGTCCAAATTAAAGTTCAGGCCGTCAACGCGTAAAACAACATGCAAATTTCCAAAAGCCTGTTTCATGAGTATGATTACATTCAAAGTCATATGTCACAGCTGGATAAATATTGCATACAATGACTCTAAAAACATAAAGCAATGGAGTGAAACCACATCTGGAGATGAGCGTGGGTGATATATAGGTAGGCCGTGGCCACGTCATTATTGCTCCAAAGTTTGCAGTTACGAATAGCTCACAAGGCGTTATTTGTATTCAATGGAATAACAAAACCGACGACGCGACGTGCACTTGAAACAGCAATATAAACCGTGGGACGTGCTGTATACCTACGGAACAGAGATAGACTTACAGCCTCATTTGTGCTGGTGCTAGATTACATTTCTTCCTTATGCTTTGTCTTATTAAATCCTCAATATGCACGACCAGTGTGTAAAGGATGATAGGAGTGTCACAAGATACTTCTCTTAATGGTTTCGGATCATGAAAGCAGCGTACAGTTTTACCTCGCGGTGTTTGATGTAGGAGCTAAAATTCGGGCTCACGTACCGAAGCCTTTATCCACATAACTGGGGTGAGTTAACCAAGCACAGAACATGATGTATGTAGAGTTTTTAAATCCGCTACTAGATCTACGGCGGATGTGGAGAGACCTGTATCTAAAAGTGTTTTTTGAGCTAACAAATTGTAAAGAGTCCCAAAGAGCCATAAATGTGGTTGGATCTGATTACAATAACATGCAGTGCCTCGCAGAATCTTGCGATCAGTAGCGATGCTGTAAACAGCAGCACTGTACTTTGTTGGAAGGGATGATCAAAGTCCCTATATTGACACATAGTCACCGTCATTGTGTGCCGTTCTTTTCCTTCTGTTTGGATCGGTTGGGACGGCTACTAACCGCTGTGTCATTCTAGCCTGGGTTACGGCGCACAAGCGTCTTTCTTCATACCATGCCGTTGTCTCAGTCTGACTATCAGAGACTTCCTGCACTGTTCTCTCGTCCCCGATCGTTAGCGCCTACAGTTTGCCACTCAGTGCCAAGGTGGCAAGCGTCGCTAGCATTCTACCCGAAACCTTGCACATCTTCTTCAAAATTCATGTGTTTCACATGTATCACTATTTCTAGGAGCCTTGTAATTACGCTTTCTAGTGTCTTGCCTTGGAAATTAGTGGCATCTGACATTAGTATTGTTTTCAGCTTGAATCTGGGAGTAACCTATGTTTGTGTTAATTTGAGTCATACTTGTTACCACGTAAATATGATTATGTGTGTGTCCATCTCTTCTCACTTCCGTTGTCAGTAAACTGTATGGTTTGTCCGTTACTCTGACCGTGTTCTTCACTATATTTTAGTACCACACGATTTAGAATGATGCCAAGACTTCAACAATCGTCACAAAGAAGAAATCTTAAGCCAACCGATGTGTGTAGTAATCATTTTGGGCCTCTTGACAAATGTGGTGGGAATAGCTAGTGTGTCGTTGTTACTATGGTCCAAAAAGATGGAGGACTATGTTTCTGTGACACCACATTTGGTAATGTCTGTCGTGAATCCATTTCTCTACGGTTTTATGTGTAAGGAAGTCAAAACATTACTTAGGAAATGCCGATGTAGCAGGCACAGACTTGCGGTCGTGGTGCCAAAGGTTTCCTTTCTTAATGTCACACCGAACCAAAGCAGTCAGTATCCATCAGATAATGAACGACGAGGATGAACTGTATTTGTCATACTAGATGCAGGAATTGGAAAAGACTACCAGCCTTCAATGACTTATCCACTATTTGGACCGAGGGGATTTTTTTTTCATTTTCTCTTGTGAAGAAGATATACAGTATCAGCTTGGGCTTAAAACTGTAAATCAAACTCGCATTTTCGCACCTACTGAAGGCTTTCTGTATACTGAGACTGGACATGCAATCTGGCGAGCAATAATAACTTTACAGTCTCGCCACAGCAGAGGATCACCTTGGCAAATAGCTGAACAATACAGCACTGAGACACTGCTTTAGAGATATACTATGGTCACAGGCAAAGAGATTCAAACAAAGCAAACGTCGTCTATTATAAAACAATTCAGACAATTGACCTTCAATGACCCTCGCTGTCCGTATCTCTTAATAGGCTTTCCCGTACACGGTCGGTTCTGAAAACCAGCTCGAGCTACAAGGTTCCCGGTGACAAGTAAGAAATTGTCAAGCTGAACAGAGATTTTTTTACTCGTGTATCTTGTCCACTCTCTTCCATCCATATATAAAGATTAACACTCATCTCTTCGATATGTTTACTGTTTTTTGCATTTTCCCCTTAAAATACCGCGTTTATTCTTTTTCCTTTTTTAGGTTGAGTTTTCCCATTGCCATATACATAACCGTATCTGTACAAATTATTCTTTCAAAATCATGGCGTTACAAAACCTTGTTCCAATGCATAATATTTGATAATATTTCCTTCATTGGTGTAACATAACACCGCGATCCAAAATTTTTCATTTACATGACGCAGATCAAGTTACCAGCCAGAGTTAGATTCGAAACCGTGATATCATTGGTGAAGAGCCTGACGGCCATTGATATACTACCCAAGCTATCGAGTTTCCCCCGTGCTCTGCCCAGTTTTCTCTCACAATAATGTCATCATTACAACCACCGAGAGACCCGCCAAAATGTCATTATCACATGTTGTATATGCTTTGTAGTCAAATGCTCAGCCTCCCGAGCTTTGTATCAAGCTCTCTGGGCATTGCATTATGTATTATTTGTGTTTTCCTTTTGTTAGATCGAGGATTAAAGCTCTGTCAGTGCTTGAATTGCGTCGGCGTTCTGTCGGAAAATGTCTACTGAGACTCTTTAAACCTCTTCCTTCTCAGGTTTCATCTCCTCAGCTCCAAACCCCAGCAAAAGCGCCCTTGTAACTTCGCCTATACACCGGCGTTCCTCACCATCAACACCAGCTGGTGTCGCCGCCATGTTTACGCTGAGATCGGAAATCTAGGGTCTATCAGAGCGATCATCGGTCATTTCCAGAGTCTGATTGGTTAATTGAATCAAACCCCAGAGAACATTTAGCATTGGAAGTAAGCCGGGTAGTGTTAGCATTGGGGCCACACGATCTGACCTTAATGGGATTGACTGTTAACAGTCTTACACGCCCCCTTGCGCCATGGATTAAGCAGAATTAGGCAAAGAAAACTACAGTCATGTCAAATGCAATATATTAGACGTCACTGGTCTAGAATTACTCAAAGTGCTGAGTTGTCATCACATTTAACATATATATGCACAATAACTTGAAAACAGTGCAAAGGGGCCGGGCCTCGGGGATGCCTAGTCCTAGAGTAGAATCCCGATTTATGCAGGAATACAATATAAAAGACTACAGCACAGAGAATACAATCAGAGCCGCCACGAGAGCGTGAGAGTTGGCAAATGGTCACACTTGGAAGGTCCAGAGCTGAGGATCAACTTCAAACAGACTTAAATGCCACGTAGATGTGTACTGTAAGGCAAATTATCACAGACTGGTACCAAACCCGGCTGTTTCCTCCTGGTTCCAACTGGTTACAGCTAGTACTGCTGAGCTACAGATTGACAGGCTACAGGTTAGTCGATAACCATCCAGTTTTTGTAGAAATGCACTGTCATGTACCTGGTGATTACTGATTCAGAAGAGTTCAACGTGACACAATACCTACCTGTCCCAGTTGGTAAAAATGTTTTACCAGCTGTAACAGCTTGTTTGAATATTTGTTTTAAGATGGTTGGTAAGGCACGGTAGGGACCCGACATAATCCTCTAGTTACCAATGTCATTGATATTATGTGGAGGTCCTGCCTTGCAGTATACCCCGGAGTAAAGCCAAATGGGTAAACAATCTTGATCAAACAAGGTTGATCAGAATTTTTGTATGTGCTCAAATTAGACCAAAAGTTGAACATTACAATTATTAATTCATCGATCTAGAGATGTCTCTGGGAAATTGTTATAAACTGAACGCTTTTCTAACAAAGGAATTGAAAAGCAACACAGGGTTCGCCGAAGCAACAAGTATTTCTTCATACATGGGAAGTCACTTTAACATCTCACCACCGACAGTTATTTCCCTTTCATTTAATCAACCAGAAATGAATACTTTGTTTTTACTAACTCAACCACTTGCCAATACATATGCCAGCCTATTGTCGCAGCTTTCGTTGCTAGACTACGACAGTTCTCACACCTCTACATCAGCCAAGCTGTTGTCGTATTAATTGATTTACTGATTATTGATGGTTGTTCAGTAGGCACACAACTGTAGTATTGGTGTATTGTTCACTTCGCGTGGACGCCTTAAAATGACACTGTTGGATAAAAAGATGCAATAAATGTTGCTTGAATGGACATAAATATACACTTGGGTAAGAAACACATGTCCACTATTATGGCTGTACATCTGAATTTCTGACGGTTATGTGATATTTGCGTCCAGTAAGACGGTGGACAATCGACCGTGTATGTAATGCTTGTCCTTCTCTATACCATGGACAGATATTACATTTGTACATGTGAATCTTTAGCCATGATATAATGCTTGTACATAGATATTATTCTACATGTGAATTCCTGGCCGTAATGCAATGCTTCTCCATAATTACCATAGGCAGATAATATATGTCAATCCGCGTCGTTGACAGTTAGTACATCTGATTCCCTTCCCGTAATGTAATGTCATGTAATGGTTGTTCATGGTAATGATTTACAAGCATTGCATTATTTTGTCCGTCTTTTTGTCATTGACAAATACTTTGCTACAGGTAAATTCTGGGCCTTGATGTAAGGCTTGTCCATCATTGTCATAGGCAGATAGCGCATATAAATTCCTGGACGTAATTTGGTGTTTGTCCACCCTTGCTGTTGACAGATACAAACATGTGAAATTCGTTTTGCCTTCCCGCCTGTATCTCACGTGTGGGGAAGGTGGTCGGTAACTTGTCAATTTAAACGCCCATAGTTTATTGCTAGAACTCCGATTTTTATAAAACTGACAGAAGACATATAAATGAAATGTCCTTGAGTACGTCCTTCAACTCCAGTCGAACAACATGACAAATGTTATGTCTTATGGTCCATATTTCTTTTACTATTTCGTGTGTAATAACAGATACTACCAAAGTATATATGCGTGGATATTTATACTCATAGACTGCATCTGGATTAATGCCGAGATAAAGATAGCAACAGAGTTCAGTGTCTATTGTGTAGGTGTGTGGGTGAGAATGCGGGAGAACGATGATATATCCTGCTGACAGTAACTATACACCAGGAATCATAAGATAGAATGTTTCCTGGAAGGCCGAGGGTATGCCCTAAACAATAGAATAGGGGCTGCCACGGGGAGTGGGTGAAGACAACGGTGCAAAAATATCCTACCCCGGCGCAGGGAAAGGGTAAGCAACTTGACCGGACTGTGCAAGGTTACGCTGTACGTGTACATTTTGGTTAGCACGGTGTCACTGAGCGGAAAAACTGGGAGTGGATAGAAGCTTGTTACCTGGGGATTAAGATCACTTATCCAGTCAACATAAAACAAATTAATTACAGGTAAGACTACAAGACATACTAACACTGTTTCCGAGTTGCTTTGAGGCTCTTTAAAGAATTATAAATTTCATTTAGCCTACATATAAATCAAAGTATTAACCTGTAGCGTGAGTTATTACCACATTTGAAACCTTAAACTACTTGTGAAACACTTCTCTAGCAACAACAAGTTTGTACTTTTCACAGTTTGGCTCAGCGTTGGTATTTGGCGAATTGGTTTCGGGCTATAAACTCAGTATTTGTCCCTTGGTTTATCTGTCTTTCCTTGTGTTTGTCTATCCGTGCAGACAGATATATGTCATCTTAGTTTGATACACCACACCACATGGCTTCATCACCGTCACACAGAGCCGTCAACCGAGATGTAATCACAGCTAAACGTATATTACAAACATTTAACACTAGTATCACGTGGAGATAAGGTGTATAATCTAATCACGTGAATCACGTACCTGTTGTGTTATGACACAGTACCCATAATTCTTAGCATGTTAAAACCAATTATGACCCCTGCGCCCTGTTTCCGGTCAAGCGTTCGTATTGTCTTAATATTTAAGTGTCCATTGACGAGATTTTCCAAACGTTTTCCATGGTAGAGACCATAACCTTATACATGTAGATTTTCAGATGACTTGTAGGCCACAAATTCAAATAAGCTTAATTATGCTGTAGTGATACAATAAACGCCAGAAAGAAAAATGTCCATTTCATTGGATAAACTATTTTGAAATCTGACCAGTCAAATGAACGATCAAGGGATTCAAATCTGAAAATATTGCGCATATGTCATGACTCCTCACGAAAACCCGTTACATCGGGGAACGAGTTGGACTTGTACAATGTCGACTCGTTTATGAAATGACTTGTACCTCGGTAAGAGTGGTTAGGTTGGTGCTGTTAGGTTTAGGGGAGGTACATACCAGGTGGCATTTGTATAGCGTAGCAATGTCTGTATTGTTAGATGCTATGCACCAGCGGCGAAGCAAGTGCTTTTAGCAAATGGGTCACCCAAGGACCCACTGCGGAATATACAACAGTCGGGGACATGTATGTGACCTTGTCGTCTTACGTTAAACAGGAATGTTCACGAAGATATCCTATGTCCTCAATTCTTTAACATGTCCCTTGGCTTGGCTCCTCGCATATTAAGGGAATACCCGAAGTGCTGGTCGGAATTTTGTGACTGGGGTGGTCGCTAATGCCTGACTTCTTTGGAATGGCGTTCCAGTGAATTTAGTGGCGTTCCAAAAACAAACATATATCTTTCAAAACCAATTATAAATTCTAAAAAATTTCACCGCGGGCGCTCAATACACTGCAAAAACAAATGGTGTAACTTTACAGTAAAAAAAGATGGAAGTTTTGTGACCAGTAATTTTACACGGTGCTGTCACTTGTTTAATAACACCTCTCTTATGGTCTTTAGGCCTACAGTTGATTCCATGCATATCGGACCACTCTCGGAGTCCGCTCATATATAGTCTACACGATAATGTTAATTTTTAACTTTTTCTGCGTGGCTGTAATTCTGCAGCTGAAAAAAAAAATGTAGATATCACACGAACAACATACATCACTGGTACCGTCTAAGTTTTCATTGTGGTATTAGGTATACATCGATACCTTCACTTTACATTTATCTGCTATCATATTACAACCGAAAGAAGCAAAGCAGCAAACAAAACAGTTGTTGGATTTTTACAGTGATATTTGTGGTATATGCTTACGGGAACTACATTTGTAAATTTACAGGTGTCACGAACATTTGAAACATATCTTATAATCCTACAGGAATAGAGCGAAAACTAACACCTCAAAATTGCGGTATTATGTTTAAACTTGAATCCACTATTCCAGTTTACATCACTATGGAAAATTACATTCTGTTTTTTTCGCATTGTAGCACACCACAACTCGCTCGTGTGATGTACGACACATATTACTTTCCACAGTTTTAACCAGTACCTAACTCTGTTAACTGTCACCATTTTCCATCATCGTCAGTTACCAACTGTTTTCTGTTAGCGCACAAATTAGCTTATATTATTACTATTTTATAGAAGCTACGATTTTCTTTTTAGTATTTTCACCACATGCAAATACCGATGATATTTCTGTTGTACTACTGCCACTAATAAATGGGAATTGCAAAGTCTACAACAGTGAGACACCACCCTCATATGCCGGCTATTGAAAGCGATGCCAAATCCCAAAGGATTAAACAAAACACAATACTAAAGTATCCTGTCATGAAGAGTTACACGTTTTTCTTTCAAATTACACTACTCACATTCTAAGCAAGAGTTGCAGTAGAAACTATATACCCTCAAAAATCCTTCCGATAAATCCGTTATTTGAGGAATCAAGCATTGTCCTTCCATTACTTTAACGAATTAATCTGTAATCAGGAACGGATTAATCCGTTAGATCAACGGAAAGCAGTCATTCATCCTTTAAATAACGGAAGATTTTTTCAGGGTACAAGTGAATATAAATTAATGTCAGTGTCCATTTAATACCGATTTTGAGTGAGGTGTTTTTTTAATTGGTTTCACTTTATTGGATCTGAAAATAAAGTTGAGAAAGCAGAACATATAGAAACCCTACATAAGACTGAAGCCTTATCTAGAATGTCTATGACCTTTTGCTCTACCTACTAGTTCTGATGTGTTGCACAAAATAAGAGAGATATTGAGACAGTTTCCATGACTACTACAGCTGCGGTATACTGAACTCAAGAGGGATATAGTAACTCACACCTGCCATCAAAGGGGCATTGTGGGAAAAGAAGGAGGGTTAAACCCGTTAGATACAATCCGTATCCACAGTATTTTATAAAGCGATGACATCAGTGAGCATGGGTGACTATCCATGGTAAGGTGACAAGAGGGGTTACATGTGGCTTTTGCTGCCATTCCTGGTCTGGTTTAACTCTCTATGCTGTAGCCTTTTATATTGCATTAGTATGACAGAGTGTCTGTCAATACACTCCAAGACGTAGACAGCTACATATACAGTGATAATAGACTTGCATCATTCAATCTGAGTGCTCCAAGCACTCACATTATGAAGAAAGACTGTAATGAGTGCCCGATGTGTTTAGAGAGTTGGAATCGACAGGCTTTGCTGGCAGACGATCTGGCTTGTGTTCACAGACCTGTGTTGATCATCTGGCAGGTATCATGTCTAGTCGTTCGCAGGAGACCGATGAGATTTAGTGTATGAGGCCTGTAAACTATGTTTGCCCTGAACACTTAGTGTTGTATACAGATAGAAAATTGAGTTGTCTTTCTGGTGGGAACAGGTGTTAAACAACGATGAAAAAAAAAAGGGTGAAAAGAGACAAAAAGTTCGCCTATATTCACAGCTATACAGATGTCCCAGATGGCTAAGCAGGGTTTAATTGTAAGTGGGGAGCTTTAAAGAAATCACAAGCAACGCCATGATGCGGAATACAAAATTCATGGTTTTAGGCTATCAAAGGCATGCAGCATTCAGCAACTGAAATATTTGACCGGCGTCAGACGAGAGGCATTGTTTACAAAGCCAAATGTTAATAACTCAACATTCATAAATCCAAAATGGCATGAAGAGGATTCATTTACAGCTGACTTGTAAATATAGCTGAGTTTCTCAGACCTTGCTTTTGAAAGCCACCGAGGCATTGATTTATGCAAAAAATATCACTGGGAACGAGCATGGCAATCCTAGGCTACATAAAAAAATCATGGTGTATTCAAAGGAAGCCCCAGATGATGTCGTCGATTAGTAATGACCATTTCTAGGGTTGTGGGGACTTGCCCTGAGAGTTTGCATCCCCCATCCCCACCATCGTTTGCAGACAGCCAAATATAGTATTATTGAATTTTGTCACCTAAGCCGGCTAGCATAATTGGAAGGGTAGAATTATCGATTAATTCATTTTCATTTCATTTAGACTGATTTTTATTCAACTGACTAGAAAGATCCATGGTCTATGTCTGATACGCGACTTACGTTTTGGAGTATAATTACGGACAAAGTTTTATGAGAAATAAGAACTGTGCTTCTTGGGCCTAAGCCAAAAAGATAGTTTTGACAATAAACTGCGGCACAATGCATATAGTCTGCGACTTTCAATTTGGGTTAACTTTAGTGATTTCTTGAATCGCACTCGGCGCCAACCCAGGAGACTTCAGTCAATGAACATGCCGGTGGGTAGTTTCAAACTCCCCGCTGAACAACGTCTTAACTCTTATCCTCGGGTCAGTATGGTAGTGTCCGCAGACAGGTGAGAGATGAATTGATGCCACGCACCTGTCCCTGTATAAAGAAGCGATTGACAGGTCTAGCAATGGGAAACGATCATGTATGGATCGGATATGATCGTTTGACAGGTCTGAAAGATGTAAACTGTAACACCGATTTCTGCCGAGGAAATTAACTTTGTGAAATAGTAGAGCGTATACTATGGTTGCATTGCCGGCATGTTTCATGTGTTGTCAACAGACAGTCTTCACTTGTGTTTGATGGAGATTTCACATTTGCCCGCCTGGCGTTGAATAAGGTGTGCCGGTTTGTTGAGTTTACCTTCTACAAGGTGAGAAATTTGCTTACACGTACAAAATAGCCCCTATTTACCTTTGCTGAATTAAAGAGACTAGTGTTTTCTCGGCGTTTGTCCCTCTGTGTCTGTCCGTCCTTTCATCTGTCAGGATTTTGACGGAAAATAATATGCACGAATTTGAAATATATTTGTCTTTGAGCCAAGCAACATTTCATTAAATTTTGATGGTTAACCATCTCTGGATCAGGATTGAAGACTGTGTTTTAAACGATTCTTCGGCGTTGCTACACGCCATTGTAAGTCAGTAAGCCACTTAAATCATGTAATGGGCTGTGGGTATATTGGTCAGTGTTTACAGTTCTATCCCCCTGGTATCGTTATTCCAGTGGACAGTCTCTCTTTCAGAAACATATTTTAATAACCATCAATTGGTTGAATAGCTTTTCCTTTTTCTAGGAAAATGCTTGTTTCAGGCAATAGTCATAGACTTAGATTTACATTAACGTTGTAACCTCTGTAACCCAATGCTTGTTGCATACCTTAAATTAAGACACGCTGAGGTAAGGTTTGCTTGCTTGCTCGGAGAATAGCCTGCATTCAACATTATATATTAGTCATATTACGACAGTATTTCTTTGTAGCTAACCAAGGTCGGTGTCGATATATTTGTATTGTAACGCATCATATTTGAGACACCCGATATGACACATCACCCAGTCGCAACATATGATAACAGTTGGATGATCTTTGCTACATGTATAATTTTCTCCCCTTCTGCGGAGCGTTACGAAGTGTGCTTATTGTTGAAAAGTGAGCTTGAGTGTTCCTTCCTTAATTAAAAAATACATTCCGTCCCGAATATATAAATACAAAAAAGTAGTATCGTTTGCAAAATACAAACAGACTGAGTCTTGTATCAAAAGGAAGTTAGATCTACTCTGCATATTTGTGTATGTACACATATACTTTCTAAGAACTGTTGAAGATGAATTAATTTGGACGATCGGCACTGGCTGGAAATTATATGTGAACTACTGTGAACTTACAGTATCTCCTGCAAAAACTTTTGTTCTAAAGGGATAATTCCGAATCCATTGCAGGTCGCATTGAACTATAGGTTTGTGAGGGCCACCCTTCTTGACATAAAGGGTAAGATAGAAATCACCACGTAAAGATTTGCATTGTTTCGAGTTACGCTGTTCGAGTTGACTGTCGGTTTTCCAGCTCGAATTTCACTTTAAAGCAGACAATAAAGGCACTTTGAAGTTTTCCTCAGGTCATCGTTTTCTACGAATTGGGAATATTAGGCCTGCTATTTCTTTGATATGACAAAATTAGGATGAAAGGTAAAATATGCTTTACTTTTTTGCAACGGTACATGTTTTAGCATTACCAAATGTTACGATTAGAAAATTGAAAAAGTAAAACTACATTTTTTGTCTCATTGTATCTAAACGTTACCAAATGTTGGCCACTGTTCGATTGTTTCATTAGCGGTTTCTCCTTTCCGTGATCTTATATACGGGAACTATTTTTAGACACTATTGGCAGACGAAACCGTTGGTGTCCATTTTTATCCCCACATTGATTATATACTTAACATGTCGCCATGTAGATGAACCGACATACTCTGCACACACACAGGCATCCTTTCATGATTGATCGAACGGGATGTATCGGGACAGTGATGTTATATAGTCGTTCATTGACAACGAAGACCAGCAGCGATCGCATACAAAGGGAGGCGGAAAATGAATTACACTTCCTCTGGATAACCCCGGTCGTGGTGCATGCATTTTCGTGGCAGACGCGACAGTCTCGTATGACACCTGAGTGATGAGGAACACGTGGTATCTCTGCCACGAGTTATTCTCGCATCTATAAAGTTTTGCGTCACCTCTGAGGTACGGACGAATAGCCACTAACTGTCAATCTCATTTATTTATTTATACATTTCCTGATTTTATCTCCGCCTATGTATTAGCTGCCTTGCTCCTTTCGTAAATTGTGCATTGTAATCCCGATGGCTGTACAGGTAATATGATAGACTTGATGCTATAACACTGCCATTGCATGCAGTGATCCCACGGGAGGGTACTAGTGAGATATATCGCACTCTCACCTGCCTCAATGATTTGTGCGACTCCTGGAAAATCCCTATTTACGTTTGTGGCGTGATTTGCACGACATACGGATCATTATTAGGACATTATTAGGGGTACTTTCTCACGGTTGTTCGAATCACCTCTTCGACAAGCGAGTGTGACCTCATCATATTGTGTGGATCATTTCTGTGAAAACTCACATCAGCCGGGACGCCACCTTACTCCAGTTTGGATCAGTTTTGAGATTAGCGCGTGTTCCTTACATCAGTTCAGATCAGTTCTGTGACAATCCAGTGTATCTTCCTCAGATTAAATGGGATCAGCGAGAATGCCTTACATGTCATTTAGTATCCGTTATGGGGCAAGCGGTGTACCTTGCACAAGCCTAAGTTCCGATCAGTTCTGTGACAAGCTGTTATTCCCTTCTCACATCAGCTCGGTTCAGTTCTATGTCACACCGTTGGTCCCTTCTCATATTTGCTTGGATCATATCTAGCACAAGTGGTTGAATCCTGCTGAGAACAGATGTATCATTTCTCAGACAGACAAATCATTACTAGGAGAGGAGGCGTTTTCCTTTTCTCACAGCTGATATTGGGACACTATAGCTCCAGTTTGGGTCCTAAACCTGTGACAAACGGGTGTAGGTTCTCCTTATTAATTTGAGTCACCTCTGTGAAGAGCAGACAGACACTACCCACGGAAGTCTGCATCTTTCCTGTGACGGAAGAATATAGCTTGGATCACTTTTTACAACAGGCAGGATGTATCAAGTTCACAGTTAATAACAATAATTTCCTCCGCAAGCGTGCCCAGCTTTTCAGAACCCTGGAATCCGTAAGACCATCGGGGTGTATCCTTGTGCAGACCCTCTTTTTTGCACGACAGCCAACCCTACGCCATTTCTACTGATTTATAGGCATGCCAGACAAACGGAAGCCAATTAAGCTGGTGCAGCAGGCTTGGCTGACAGGTATCTGAGTAGATCGGGTATCGCCACGGGATCCTTGGTCTATACCTGAGTACAGGAAAGCGACACGTTCGTCCTCAGAAGATTCACAATGTATGTGATCCTCAAGGTTTCTAATAGGGTGTTTCACATGGGCACTTAGAAGGTAAACAGACACATTCCCCCAATGACGCACAGTAGGAAAATGAATACCACAAAGGCGCATGCGCAGATCTTAAATGATTGCTTCAATAGAACAGAGCATCCGAACTGGCGCGTGAGTGATGTGTACAGAAATCTTGCATTTCATTCTTTCTAACAGCACGTGATCCAAGCTGGTCCCCCAGGTAAGTCACGAAGAATCCTGATAATGGGAACACGACTTACTAATTGAAATATCTTTCAATGCGTTACTTAAGATGACAGGGCCAAGAGAAGGCTAGGTGTGTGAGTGAAATGGGATCTAAGTAGAATGTCGATGTGAGTTATTAATAAGATTGACAGCTTATTCCATCCACCATTACTCCACCACCACCCACCCCCTCCTTCAATAACAAACTTCCTGTATCGTGTGCCAAACATTTTTGTTCAATATTTAGTTTGTAATTAAAAATCTTAGATAAGGTATAATTTGAATATATGAGTAACAAAGTGACTCCCGATAATGCTGTTGAATCATTAGCTACTGATATCACATTTGTTCAGGTATAGTGTATGGTCTCAGCTCTTTTTGTGCCACAATACTATCAATAAACACAAGTTGTTACTTCAGAGCCGCACTGCTCCAGACACAAGTGCACCCTGAATACGGGAGATGCTCTGTATGCATATGACAACTAGGTAGCCACGTGTTGGTAATCATGTTAAGGCAAGCTGAATCCACGAGTGAGGTACACAGACTGAAGTTAAAATCATCTATCTCTTTCATATTTTAATATACTTTGCGTGACTGATTAACTCAAAGTGGATGGCGAATATCTGACTACAGTATACGGCTACAGATCGCACATGTCGTTGTGTTTCAGTATTAAGGAATAAGTACGTAAGAGTTGCCGGTGAGTGGCTGTGAAGTTAGTAGTCATCACACATTTCTTCCGAGTTGTTATATATACACATATATGTGCTAATTGAGAACTGGCGTTTATCTTCATCAGTCCGCTTATCAGGGAAATGAGGTACTGAGTTGTGCTTTTCGAATTTTAAAACTATTTCTTACTGAAATATAATATACATTTCGACACTTTAAACACACACTGGAATTGAACGTGACCCCCTTACTGGTCTCACACAGCAATGTAATTTGTGTTAGCTGCAGGAAATTAATATGCTAGCCAGCTCTTTATCGAGGAAACCTCGATGAGTCGCTCACCTTAAAGACACTAGATCAGATGTGTCTCGATACAGTATCCAACACGATGTTTCAGATGTGCACCTTTTAATTTTATGATGTCGTATAACCGAGAGTATACAGTATACATACATATACAGAGTATATATCGCAGTTCAAAGCATCCAAAGACGCTCACACGCAGAAGATCGAATGCGACACCATGTGATCAATTGTAACCAATCAGAGGCTGATTATTTCTATAATTCGAGAATGGATCTGTTTCTGCTGTGACGTCATGAAATCTCCGCTTTGCCCTTTTCTCGTATAGACTGAAAAACATAGAGTACAAGTGGAACGACATCCTTTTCTACCTCTCGTTCGAAATGCCTCCGGTTATAATATTTGTTGTCTTTTATTCTAAGCGTTCGTCTGGCAGCTTTTTATCGGCCACTGACCAGTGAGGTGACCAGTTCAAACCCAGCTCTTGCTAGTCCGGCCCCGGTCTCAGGTCAGAAGGCTTGTCAGGTTCCTGGCGAAGGGCGGCGATTCATTGCATGACATTCATTTACCCGAGCCACGAACTTAACCATCATCATGTAAGATAGGCATTATGAAGTGCGGCGCTAATCAAACAAATAAATCAATACACCTTCTTGAAAAATACATGCATTATTTTGTTACACTTAATGGGTTTATCTACAAGTACCGTAGTTTCCAATTTATCCAACTTTATCCAATTTCCTCCACCCATAAACCTTTTTGCTGTCGTATCTCTTAATCTCATCAAAGTGAGCGAATAGAGAATTGCACAGTAAATCTTAATAAACATAAAACTGCATGGTGTGTTCGATATTTCTAATTTCATTCTAGATTTCATTTCCAGATATTGATAAAAATGGCATCCTGGAGAGTTACGTCATTTTTCTTAGAAATAAACTCTTTTAGAGCTGGACAGTGGATCAAAGAGTAATACTGTACTTATAAATCGCACCTCTGGCCTTGTTTTGGGATTATTCAAACTTTTTTGACAGCTACTTGAATCTGAGCACATATTGGATTCATGTACCATGAATCTTTAAATCTTGACCCTAATTCTACACGACAGTGATTGCAAATTAAAAGCAATCATGTTAGTTCTACTCATGTTGACAAATGCACATGTTATGACCCATGACGCGTAGTGATTCGTCGTGACATCTTAATCTACATCAACACGCGATGAGCTTCCAGGTGACCTCTGCTCCCAGGTGACCGATCAATTCTTCCTTCATACCACCCTATTGCTCTTTCCCTCCCGCGTATCCCAGCTTAGCATCACTATTACTTTCTCAGCGTTTTGATAGACCGTATTTTATGCACCCAATTACCATGGTAACAATCGCTTGGGTAAATAGTCGTATTTCAGGCTGTCAAATTTTTGTGCGGGCTTGCGAGCAGCAGTATAACCACGGACGAGCTGTCATAAGCTCGGGACTTTCGTTAGCCGCTGATTTCAGCGACACATCGCATATACCGCCTTCCGATAACAAACCGGTGCACAGAGTGTGGGTGACCGGATTATTGTACAGGCTACAGCCCAGTGTGCATTCCACACATCAGAGGTCGAGTCCTTGAGCACTGTGCTCTCTCGGCATGAGCACAAAGTTGCTTTGTGTGTGTTCTTTGACATTCATACTCAAGGTCAAGTGAAGGGTAAAAACAGTACAGTATTTTGTCGTACAGAGAAAACATCCTTTAACTAGCCCCTTCCGGGCTGTTCTTTTGAGCTAAACACTTACTGTAGTCTGTTTCTTTTAACTTGACGCCTATATTCAGCTGCCTGTAAACTCGCTTATATTTGCGGACAAAGTAGCCTTTGGACAGAGACATGTAAAGGCATAAGATCTACAGATCGATATGCTAGATGTCCGTATTATTGGAAAGTAAACGAAAGTAGAACACATTTTCTAAGTTATTATGTTGATTCCCTTCATTGCCTCGGATGACGTGATAAAGACTCAAAACAGTTGAATCGTTCGGTACATTTGCGGTGGTTTTCTCAATCCTAAACCTGACCGCAGTTGATCCTTTGAAATTTTCGCGGTCTCCATGGCCGAGGTGAACAACGTCCAGGAGCCTCTCAGCAATGCTCATGTTAGTTTCCTTTTCGGTCGAACGTGCAAAGATATGCCACCAACCTGTGGATGGTCGTTGGTTTCTTTCGGGCCGTAGGCAGTCACCTTCAACAACTAATGCTGGCCGCCCTCTATGCAGTAAGGGTGAAATATTCTTGAGTTCTGTCAAATAAATAAATAAATAAATAAATAAATAAATAAATAAATAAACCCTTGAAAATCACTTATAGGCGTGTATAAACCTGCATTTTGGTTTGTTTTTATAACATTTAATGTAGTCTTTAGATATTTTTGCAATATCTGCTATGTGATCAAGCATATACCTATGTATCTCGAAATATTGCTTTGAACTGGCTTTGTTTATTCGCGTTGATTTCCGCAATCAGTCTACCGCCGTTGGGTTTGAAACCTTTTATCATGATTGTTTTTCATTTTCAGTTATGTATATATAGAGAAAATCCTGAAGGCGGGCGTCTTGTTGTGAAGTAATGGAAAACTAAAAGTGAACAGTGTTACAACACTGTTCTTCCCGAACCTCCTCGTATCCATGGATTGTCGCCCGGACTAATTGGAGCCGTAACTGACTATTGATTTATGTATGCAATGTAGCGGACACAATGATACTTCCATGTGCTATTTGGATATATAGCACTGTATTTTCCTTTTAAACGATGTGCATACACGAAGAATTATAAGAGCTTATTTTCTGTTACAAGAAAGGCTACTTGATAAATATGATGTATACAGTTTTTTTATTGTGAAGGAACGGACCTCTCCGTGGACGGATATACCTGGTTAATGATGGCTTTAGCAAACGCACTAGTGAAGTGCACTGCCTATATGGAGACGACAGAATGTGCGGCTAACCAACTGTGTTAATCCATTCATCTCTCGTACATAACTCATAGCACTGTCTGATTGGGTTCACATTGATGAATCAACCTCTGAACTCCTCAGCTCAGTGCTATGGACTGTGCTATATATAATGCAAATATTGGTATCATTTTACTATAAATGTTCCACGTATACCTTGAAATTAATGATACCGTACGTAGGCTATACAGCCTACCGAGTTATTCATTGTTTTGTACTCTGGGCTGTTTCCAGCTGATGTCAAAGAATCAGAAAAAATCTATTTGTGCCACGCCTTCTTCCCTGGTATCGACGCACCGCTGTTTGAACAAGGATTTAGTCCGGTTAAATCGAAATGGGTCAAATATAAGCCAAATCGATAGTGAATTTATTCCAGTTCTTACAGAAATGGCGACCAGTGACTCATTCCTACACCCGATTGCCTGTCACCTGCTTTACTTTGAAATATAGGGCAGAGTAATAAGTGATATGTGTGATATACCATGTTTCTTTATACGTTAACAAGCAGAAGATAAATTACACCTACATTTCTTCCCCAGTCACAAAAGAGCCTTGACTTCGGATGTTCTCGGTAGTGCTTCTGCTTTTCTCTTTGTAGAAGACTCAGCACAGATAGAAAAACCACACCAGCGACGGCAGTGTGATTGCTGGCAATTGATCAATCGTGACAGATGAAAGCCGGTCTCTTGTCAATTTACTTCATTTAGGGGCTTATCCCAACTGCTCATGTAAATGCGAAATAAGTAGCAATCTGCACGATCCCCTACCACCAAGCCTTAAGCAGAATTAGTTTCAATGTGCAGTGTTTCAGAATTAGTATCTATTAACATCAATGCATGTTAACTATAATAAAGTAGACGTCACTGGTCGAAAATCACAGCTGAAAGCCCACAGACCGATGACTAGATGCTTTGTTCTTTGAGACTGCGGACAACAACTTGTAACATCTATCTATGGACAACGGATTTTGTTCTAACTGCAGAGTAACACGCAAGGCGTTCTCACGGTAGATATTCTCACTTTGAATGCACTGCTGTTATACTTTGGTAGAGTTTTGACTTTAAACATTTTCAAAATATTTGGCAAAAAGTCTGCTTGGAAATCCGTATGTCTTAGTTTATGCACATTCTACATACAACATCCTTGGTTTGTAGGCAGAATCTCTGGTGAGCATTTTGTCATGGTTTCTAGGCCCTGAAGGCCATAGTCAGTTTGATATATTATATCTGAATATAGTTATACTGATTGCTATAACCTGTTGAGCCAAGGACTGAGCTTTAAGTACCTAGAGCACTTCGTGTCTACCTCTTTGATCGATCCAGCGTGCCAGGTTAGCGTTTGACAAAACGTGAACAGTTACTGAGGGTTTTATTCTCAGTATTTAGACCAAACGCCTGTTGCCTGAGGGGAAAACATTTTCCACTGTGAATGAAGAACATCTGAAAACAATGCCAGCGTAATTAAAAATTATTTCAAGATATGAAAAGCTTTATCTAACGGCCGGGAAAATGACACGATTTGCTGGGTAATATTTACACATTTAATATTTAATGTATTTCTACAGGGTATTTTCAAAAGTGTTAGCGACTTATACAGATATTTGTTAGATCCCGTGCGTTGCAATTTGACGTTTTCAATCAACTTTTTATGCAAGAACTGGTGTGTCCAGGATATTCCAACAAATGTTGGATTTCAGTGAATTTTTAGTACCTAATTTCACCTAGGCCCTTGTGCTAGGGGAATATAAGTTGCTATTATTTACGTGAACAGTTAGAATGAATTCGTAATTGAGAAAAATTAATTGACAAATGGCCGGATATCAACGTTTATATACGTTCATTCGACCGCATAAACCTTTACACGAATCTAAACATTTAAATGTCACATCTTTCCAGTATCATTGAAAACTGTTGACTGCTTTTCTTTATTTATTTACTATCTTTAGTGGTCTATATGATTTGTGCGCACCATTGCATAAGAAATTTTTCTTGAACAGATGTTGGAGAAATTTCATTTTTCTTTGTTGTCATTAAATCGTACGCTGGTTTCCGTAAAATAAGTGTAACAAATCAGTTATTTAACCATATGTCAAGCATCATTTATCAGATACAAAAGTTTATATCATCTTTTGGAATCTACATTGGATAGTGTCTCTATTGCTGTAAACAACGAACTCACGATATCATATAGCAATGGCGAGGGGAGATCACTCTTGCAGACATGTTTCATCACGGCTCATATGTGAACTTCGGCGTTAAAGCAGATATTCGCCTCCTGGTCGGCATGTTCGGGATCAATCCCGGGCGACACTAAAACACATTTCTACATTTTATGAGAAAGAATTATTTCTGATTTATTAAAAATAACCCACAAATCATGAATGTCAGGGTTGCTGGAAACAACTCACTATCGCCATTGTCCAGTCTAAATCATTATCCTGTGATATTCCAAAGATTTCATTTGGAATCTGTAAAGATCTCTACAATCAGATATTTCTCTTCTTCTACATCGAGGGAAACACTGATTTTGTCAACCGATTTTGACCATTTTGCTGTTCACCGCGCAGAGACATTAAGGCAAACCCTCGCACCTTTGGTTTTTATTACATTACTTGGTAATGGTGCCACACTGAAGCATAAGTATCATTTACAGATAATTGCGTTGTACTAATTCGGTTTTATGCTACCAATCCAATTCATTGCCCGATATATCAGCATGCGGCTGTGTCTGAACTACATTACAGTTACAACCTCTATGGACAAGCGTTTGCAGTCCGCATTATGTTCCTGAGTCCCCCATGGCTGCTCCCTGAGGTCTAGGATAATATCACTTTTTATATCCTCATATTTGACCTTTGGGATAATCGTGGTCGGCAAGCTTGAAATTAAATATGAATTTAATGACTATAAAGTCCACTATTATGTTATTAAATTTTAATCCTACACCAAGTTTTTTGTGACTTAGGCAAACCCTTGCCGAATGCGTGATGCCGACAATTCTTTTCGGTCAGTTGAGATTTTGTCAATTTTGACAGCTATATCGAGCTTGTTTTTTAACTTGTTAAAATGGGAACGAATGTTTCCGCATGACCAGAATATATTGTAATTTACAAGTATTTATTGTAACATGGAATATTTTGAGAATAACTGTATGGGAGGTTCTATTTTGGTGTTTAGGGTTACGTGCAATTTCACTGAAGTCAAATCAACACTGTTAGAAGAGCCCGTGTTTTTGCCACATGAAGTTCGGTATTTCTACGACGTTTTTACCACCATCGTCACTTCAGCAGAAAAACACCTCTAACACGAGAAACGTGATGTGAATGAGGTTCACAGTATTACACATTTTACGATTGTGACGACCCAGAGGAGACGATTCGAGAAATCAATATTCAATATTCATTTTCATCCTTACCATTTAGTAATATACTCTTAATTAAAACAGCCAATCAATGAAATAATCATTTTAAAAACTGTGTAAATACTTTCTTAACGCAGGTAGCAACGCCCTTTGTTATTACTGTTCACAGATATGTGTAATTGCTTTGTTGAAGGTTTCCGGTAAGACTTCGTCTCGAAGAAATATGGGTGATTGCGATAAATCTGTGTTTGACGTTTTGTAGAGGATGTGACAGCTTTATTGCAAGAAAATAATTTCCTACTCTCGATGGGTAGAATTGTTCACACTGTTTCAAGAACGGTGTCACTGCTCGTGTCCTTGGCGAGACTAGCCTAATCACATGCTGCGGAAGGCGTTGAAACTGAATATCACTTGATTTAATTTTACTTCTATCCACTCTGATGAAACACACATGGTCAAAGGGGACAACTACTTTTGAATATATTCCGTCGTGGAGGAGTCATAGTACGATCCGCTGCACAACCATTATTGACGTTGTTTTACAGAGGAAACACCTGGCGTCTTTTGGCTAATATGACGATTATTTTACAGTAAGAACACCTGCCAGTGTGCGGAACACTACGACCGTTATTGTACAGTGTAAACTTCTGCCAGCTTGTTGCCAAGTCTTTTACTCGTAATTTTACGGGGATTCTTATAACAGTGTAGTAGCCCCTCCGTACATCTTACTTGTCGTTAATTACATTCGAGGAAACAGTCATTATCATGCAGTCGGTCAAATACTGGTCCAACAAATTCTTGTTGTTATGGTGATATGGGAAGGGAAGTCAGGCCTTCATTTACACTCGGTCAAATACTGGTTCAACAAATTCTTGTTGTTGTGGTGATATGGGAAGGGAATTCAGGCCTTCATTTACACTCTATTTCCACCTGCCTCTCCGACCAAAGAGCCAGGGGTCATCTCACGAACTGAAAGGAGATGTTACTTCCGATCTAATTAGCGACAATTCAGTACATGCATACTGACCGTCTTCTACCTTTGATTTCAGGAGATCAGTCCCGCGGACGCCCTTTTAGAATGGATAGTCGTAAATGTCATGTCCGATCAATAACCCCTCATTATAAACCATGGCGCCCAATCGGTGCCACAGAAAAATGACTCGGGTGTGGAATCTGCTTTCACGGTTTTTGCTTATTAATCCGTATCCGCACGAATCTGTATCCACGAAATCCAAATAAATCACTGTATCTTTTTATAGGGATTAAATAATCCTAACATAATCCATACCAACAAACTACGATAACTCGTAATTACAGAATCGTCTCGAGTATATACGAATGGTTGATTTTTAAATCCGACATCTAATTCGTAACTCTGCATTGTGAAATAAATATGTAAGCATTCCTAAGGCATGTTTCCATGTAGGATAACAAGGAGTAATTGACCCAAGATTCAAATGATTACTATTTTTGAAAACATTTCTTGTGGTTCAGAGAAAATATTCTAAATATATAGCAAGTTAGCAAGTGGCGAAAAAAGAACTTATGGGCAAACATTTTTCACTCAATTTTGTTTCAAAGATCGAACATTCAAGAATCATACAGCCACGGTGTCTGACGTTCCAGTTACTCAGTACAAAATGCTGTGGCATAGAGAATAAAACTAGGGTTACTTTCACCTAAAGTCGCACGATACTTTTTGCCGCAAATCTTATCGTTCAACGTGATGTACGATAATTGCAATTTATTACATGTTATACTTGTCTGGAATTACATTAATTATTACTTTGGTCACAAACAGTTACGCATGAGAACGTTGCTTAGCAAGGAAAGACTTGTTCATGATAATGTGGTTTCACCAGTGACATATATATATATATATATATATATATATATATATATATATATATATATACTCGAAAACGTATAGTTTACCGCATGTACCCGTACGGGTCTTACATCAATTGTCTGGGATAGAACAAGTCTTCAATTTGACTTTATTCCCGCTATACGATTTATAATAACCAGTGAATGTATCTGTATATTCTCGAAACTATATGGTGAATAAATAATCAATGAATTATTCTTAACAGACAGATACGCGGGTACTGAAAATATCCTTTTTGTCTCATCTCTCGCAGAAATGTCGATAGTATATCGCGACAGATCACGATATTCCTGGCTATTATAACATTTCTGGCTTCTTCCATCGTTCTTGTACATACCCCACGTCGGACTCCTGAACTCGCCCAGACTAAAGGACCGATGATTCGGCTTTGTAGTCTTTGAGATTATCACCTCGAGCAAAAACATCGCTTGCTTGGCTGCAGAAGTTATCGTAGCGCTCAAATTGATTTCAGGATTTGTTCATGGCCAAGGAACTCGCAATTCTTTTGCCTGTGCTGACATGCAGAAACGTTTATAATGGACGGGAAGAAGTCTTACAAGCAGTCTGATATGTTTATTCGAAGAAGCCTTGCAGTGCTGTAATGTTGTATTAGATGAGTGAAGGGACGGGATGGACAGGAGATGGTCAGTGCACGTGATCTCACCGACTGATATGGACTCTGTTGTTTGCTTTCGTTGGCGCTATGATGAACTATAAAGTAAAAGACTGTATCATAGAGACTAAAGCCAGAGCAGTGAGGACAGAATGATAGCTGGCAAATGGTCACACGTGACCGGTTAAATCCGGCTTCTTGTCAATTTACCTCAGTCAGGGTTTTTTTGCCATATAAACTGCCAGAACTATCGATATTTATTAGTTACAGTATTGTGATGCGACGATTTATTTAAGCTAAACATCTATATCAGAAAATATGATAGGCTTTTAGCATGTTTGTCTGACTCAAAACTTGGATCAGTATAATTGTTGGTCATTATTTAACAGCTACATGTAAGTCTCCTTTCCGCTTGAGAGCGTTTAGATCTTGGTGATTCTTTGTCGGGCTGATGGTTAGTGTGAGGTTTGGATGTTCTCAATTTTCTTGATCAGAACTGAACAAACGAGCAAGCAAACAAACTGATAAATAAATAAAAATAATAAATAAATATGGACCAACATCTTGGAAATATGTAGGCGTATGCGCCTTGGGTGTTACAGACATAAGCATTTCGCGTGAGTTTCACGTCGATTCTGGTGGATCAGTACGCTTCTATATTGTCTTCACATTGCTACAAAGACATCCGGCATGTTGGCTCCAAGCACTGTACTGGCACTTAGTCCTTCACATTGTGCTGAACAACAAGACGGAGAATGTCAAGAGAGTCAGTACGTATAAGTGTTAAACAAGACGAGACATGAGACTGAAAGCTCCACTGACTAAACGAACTCTGTGTCTGCTAGGCCGTAGAAGTGTATAGAAATCTAATGTCAGTTGTTCGAACCATTCGGTTTTCAAACTGAATGGTTAACAATGTTTCTGTGGCTTCTCTGATTTCAGGATTAAACGACGGACTGGCAGAGCGCGGAGTCGTAGTCTATTTACATCAGCTTGTCTTAAAAAGCCTCCACCCTTCGTCCCGCCCGCTACTCAAAAACCAGTTCGAGCGAGGCAAGCTCTTGTTTCCTATGGCAACAGCGGCTTTGCGGTCACGTGAGTAGCCATGACATTTGGCGGTCGATTCCGTGGACAGCATTTTGCCATTAGAGATGGGAACGTGAGGGTCTTAGAGCCCATTCCCATAGCCTGAGGAACCAAAGAGAGGATGTCAAGCCAAGACAGAATGCAAATAGCTCTGAAGAGAGATTCTGAAGCAGTACTTGTGATGTGGAATTTACTGAGCTGTATAGACTGCTGTAGAACATCTTGGGCAAAGCCCGTATTGCCATAACCAGGGGCAAGTTTGTATCGACTGGTCACCGACAAGTGGAAAGGATTTGCTCGAGTTAAACTCCTACTTACAAAAAACTAAGATTGATTGAGTGCAGGTGTACTGGAATAACACTAACCAGCTATAGATAAAATGAGGTCAAGATTTAAGTAAACACCTTTCGATTGATACATTGATAAGAGGCCAAAATATATCAGGTGTTATCCTTGTTATTTTTTTTAACATGAACTTATGTGCAGACTAATAGTTTAGTTGTGCGAGTGATCATAAGTTTTAATCTGACCAAGCCAGCATATCTGAGGGTTTAATGTGCGCATTTTTGTCTGCAAGAGGACGAAATAAAGATGGAGAGAATACATTGCATTTCTGTTCTGTATCTTAATAATGAAGCACACTTTGAATAAAAACCTGGATTCGGATCTGGATCCGAATGATGGCCCAAATGTAATGGACCTTCGGTCAGATTGTGCACATTGTGAAGATTCTTCTACATCCCTGTATAACTTCTGCTGTAAAGACGTTCACAAACAGACAGGCAGACAGACACACAAATAAACGCCTGAAAAAACATTCCCTGCTTCACCGGAGATAAAAAGGATACATTGTTTACTCAGAATGCGTCTAGCGGGTGTTTAAGTAAAAGAATCTCATGGGTTTATTTAAAATGGATTTTCTTTACTTTAATTCGCGTTTGTTTGTAATAAAATAACATGCATATACAATGTCAACAGTCCTTAATTTTTTTCGTTTAACTGTTTGAATATGGCTATGTCATATAGTCATGCTGAACCCTTACCGTCTATGGCCTTATAGTGTATTCCTAGAAATGTAATACAGAGTATACCCAAGACAAATTATTTTAAGTGATGCTTCTCTATTCTTTCTACCTTAGAGCTAAGCTGCAAGCAGATTTACAAGGTGCTGTTTTCCTTGCAATTAGTGTACAGTGATAAGGTGGGAATATATAAATGGTGTTTTCAGTCGACATTGTGCTTTTCTGAGAAAGTACATTATGACGGCATGGGTTCGCCTTTCACAAAGAGCATCGTAATGTGACAAAAGTCGACGTAAAAAGCGAAGAAAACACACCTTTGTGGTAGCTTAGAAATATAAACAGAGCACGCCACTACATGGATGTCCATTGAGCCTAGGCGTTGAAACCAACATTCATACACCAACCGTCAACCAAAATGGGAGTTCTGGGACAATAATCGCAAGAACAGTTTCCAAAAACGACAAATAACACAAACCACCAAAGAATTCGGAATGTAAATAAAATATTAAAAAAAATATGACGGATTCATGCACAGTGAAGCAGTCAACAGTTTATAAATGAAAAGGCGTAATGAATGTTCTAGGCGGATGAATAAAATCAGTATCCAAATTCTGTACTATTTTAGTATATATGCTGTCGTTAATCAGATCTGTATCTCAGTTGCATAGCTTTGTGGTAGGAATATAAACTGGACATGCGAGTCTATGAATGTCCATTGACTGCAGACTGAAAGTTGGTGATGTGCCAGCCAGATCTTCAGCATGCCGCATGACCTGCCTGTTAACAAAGGGCATGATCTGACATTAGCTGCATGTATCAGGTATGTTCGTTATCAGTATGATAGAGCGGATTGATGGAGGGCATTAGTTTCCCGTTTGGGGGCGTGTGTCCCCTGTGTGCAGATCTACTGGGTACCTGGGTGATCGGGGTTCGTCCTTTGTGTGACCTCAAATTTTCGCCGTCAATCTTAACTGGCAAACATTAAATTTTATTCCCTTAAAAAACATAGTTCTCCCTGGTTGTATTCGAAATATTCGTTACGAACGGTAAATAGTAAAGATGTCCTCATTTATCATGTTAGTGTACCTGTTTAGTACAGCCTAGATATGATAAGGGGGAGGGGGTCAGTAAAGGGAGTTATTCCGTTACATGTAAAATTCTTTTACACCTGTTCCTTATTCATGTTGGTGACTCTAGAACATAACAGAATCTCTGTTATGCTGATTATCACGAGGATCAATCTTAAGCTGGCTCTTGTTATTTTTTCAGCAAAAGAAAATCGATTTACGTATATTGTTCTCACCCGCTAATTAACAAAGTAATGAAGCTTCTGCGAATTCATTCATGGGATAATGATTGTTTCTTGAGATCAATACTTTATCGAGCTTTATATACTTGAACAGCAAACAATAGTGAGCTATAGTAACACAAAGACCTAATGAGACTGGATAGCAGATATATAGTTACAACTGATATCCGGTACTGGATCCCCGAGCGACGAGGTCCCGGAATACACAGGTGTTATCCTGAGAACAATAGTACTAATCCAAACAGATCTAAACTCACTAAAAAATTAAAGGTGTTTCTGCAACAAATCGATATGGGATATTTTAAGCTTGTAAACGTGACATTCTAGAATGTATGCAGTGTTACGTTGAAATGAAGATATTTATGTCTGAAAAAAAAAGCTATTGACAAAATCAGCTCCATGTCTTTGATGCCGTTTGTTACCGACGCGAACCACTGACCAGAGCTTAGATAAGACCAACTTGACAAGCATGCTAATTCGCCTATAGCTACATAACCATATCTGTGAGCTATGTACATCAAACGGCCAAATTTGAAACAAAAACTGCATGGATCATACATGTGATTGACATCTGACGTGGACGGTAAAACACACACACTTATCACGACCTTGTCCATGGTACAACTTTTGACTATGTAAGGTCACAATGTAATGCGTTCTCTCAACAAAAACCCTGCCATACTTAAAAATGTTTCCCTTACATACGACGGCGGTGTGGTTGAAAGAAGAGACAACGAATACTATAGCCTTAGTTATTTATTTTGGAAAAGGGTATGCAAAAAGCCAACAACCATTTTTGTTTCGTCTGCATGACGTGCTTGGTAATTCTGTGAATCATCTTTAAGTTGGAATTCATACGAGGTTGCGAAATACTCGATGTTAGAAAAACCGGGAACACAATGTTGTGCCACTCGTGTAAATGCGCCTACACAATACATGGCAAACAGATAAACAAAGATAGATGTGCTCTAGGACTATAGAAAGAACTAGCAACTGGAGTGTATGTTAAAGTGTGTATATTACTCTGATCTCTGTGCGGCTGTAAAACAATGAAAGTGCGAGCGGAGCACAACGATAGAGAATAGGTATTAAAGCTATTTGGTATAATGACTCGATCATATAGGTCTTGAGGATAGACGGCCTTCTTGAATTTTAATTCGACCTCCCCTCACCCCGCCCCCCCCCTCAACTAAGACTCGGGAAGCAATAAAATCAGGCACAAGGCAGTGGGATCATTCTTTATTGGACTTTAATCAAGGCGAGATATTACCGCTTTTTCCGGAGTATAAATTCTACACGTTCAACGCAAAATTCCTTGTGACCCCTGCGGTATGTGAGTATTCGCGCGGTCACGTGGTATGCCAACATAACCTTGCTAGATCGGATGCTCTAAATACCTGCTTACATCGAGCAATATGCGAATATTAACAGACACATGCATGCGTATTATCGATATTCAAAACACTTAAATATAACAAGCTATACCATGTGTCCAAAATACATATCTATATATAATGTTGTGCACCGGGATTAACCAACTTGTGTCATTGATCTAGCACATCTACAAAGACAGTTTGTGTAACACTGGTATGCATGTCATTGTAGATGTGCAAAGTTGTTTTTAGAGAGTGTTTTGACAAGCAAACCTACCTGCACTATAAGCAAGGCTTGAAAGATGTCCATGTGCAAGTAATTCTCTATTCTTTGCCTCTTGAGTAAGTTTTACTTTTACGTGTGGGCTGAGATCAGATAGCAAGAAACAGAAAAATAGCTTCATGCAATTCATTGGCATTTCGTGAGGAAGCCAAGTTATGCGCGATATATTCTTTAAGCATACGCCCTACCTATCAGGACAGGGACAACTGTGTGTATGTCTCTTTAACCGTTTATTCCACTGAGTTGATACTAGCCAGGTATTGCTGAGGACTCAAGCAAGTTCGCATGAGAATGAAACAATGATAATGCTAAATTTTGTTTTCGATCGCTTCGAAGTTTGACGAGCATGATAGAGCTCCCGCTGGTTCAGTCGCTGCTTTGAATCAGGAGGTTTGTTAGGTAGGCTATACGCGACAAATGGGATTCATGTCCGGTTTTCTCTACCCTAAAATTGACCGCCATATTATAAGAGAAATATTCGCATGGACGACTTGTAGCCCCCCCCCGCCCCCAAAAAGTGCACGAATAATTAAACAAATTGTATGATGAAATTGTCCCATTACCTGTAAGCCGAAAGTGTACTTCAGGAAAATGGCGCTTATGTGATGCTGCTGATGGATAAGGGCGGAAATTTCTCCAGGGCTTCTCCCGGTTTCCTCCCACCACAATACTGGCAGTTGTATTAATGAAATGGTCTTGACCAAAGGGAATAAATAAAAAAATTTACATAAATAAATGATTAAATAAGCAATTATATATATATATTCAGAAAATACTCAGCATTATATTCTCAAACGAGTGGTGTCATTTTAGACGTATGTGAGCGGGTACATTACATGCAGTTTAATTTATTAGTGTATCTTTCTATAAGGGGGAAAAAAACACAAATATTTATCCCACTTTCATAAATCTTTAATTTCCTGGACAATTTGTAGTAATCAGCGTATTTCTAGGATACTTCTGTGTAAGGCCACCTGATTTGCAAGAAAAGTTTATGGTGTTTGCGTCCACTTTTTCTTCACCGATTTGCATTAGGCACACGCCGAAAATGGCTTCCGAGGTGATGTTTAGTTTCAAAAGTTTCCATGTACACTTATGATTTCCATGTACACTTGTGGTTTCCATGTACATTTGTGGTTTCCATGTACACTTGAGGTTTCCATGTACACTTGTGGTTTCCATGTACACTTGTGGTTTCCATGTACACTTGAGGTTTCTGCTAATGCTTCAGAATTTTGTTCATCTAATCTTTTATGCACTTGAATCTCTTGACTGCAAAGAGTCGAGTGCATGACAGATGTGTAGAATTATGGGCATGTTAGGAAACCTGAAGTCACGAATCAGTTAACGAATAATGATGTCTTGTTATCGCTTGCGGTAGGCAGCTGGCAGAGATATAAACACGCGTGAGAGCGATAAGCACGTCAACCACAGCTGTGGCGCTTGTGTTTTAATTTTCCTTAAACCGATTGCATAACAAAAAGTGGCAATATGTAAATCGTTGTTTACAGTTGTGCGCATTATTCTGAAACATGTCAGACTGAACAATCTCCAAATCTGTAAGCTTAAACTATAGAATTGCTGTTTTTTCTCTGTGTTTATTTATTCTTAATGTGTATATACTTGAGCTTATAGCAATCATTATAAATATTATCTGTCTTCTTAAATTTTGTTGGGTTTTCTTTTTTGCCTGTAGAATTCAGCAAAAGACAAGACAACTGTTGGCACCCGGAAGACAATTCTTCTCAACCCGGCTTTATCCCTCTAATTTTCTTACTAAATGGTTGTAAAAGATAGAGATTATTCAAGGAAGAACTTTGTATGAGGGTTTGTCGTCCGTGTGGCTGTGTTGTTGAGGCCTTGATGGTTGCGTGTAACCGAGAGAGCCGCTGGAACCGGTCCGCCATCGTGGACTTCAGTCCGCTGGATGATTATCATAAACCTGAATTATGGGATGTGTGCCTTCCAGTGCCAAGGTCGCACACGAGGATGTGGAGGACATGGCGGACTCGCTGCCAGAACCAGCGCCTCCCGCGCCCACCGATCCCAGGCTGCCGCTCACCGCAAGACAGGTCTTCAAGCTGAAGAAATCATGGAAAGGCATCAAACGAAACATGGAGCTTACAGGCGTCGAGATGTTTATAAGGTGAGAAAATTTTCAAAATAAATACGGTGATGAGAGATGAGACAAGAGTGGTGTGGCGTTAGTGGTGGGGAATCGAGCTGGAGGAAGGGTCGATATACGACAGTACACACAGTCACAGTTGCCGTCTTTAGCCGAGTCATAGGGTTAACCAGCGACTCTCTAGCTAGCTCCCACTCACCGAGAGACAATGTGGCAATTATGGCTTGTAAATTAATAAGCAAAACAGCTTTTTTCTGCGAAGTCTCTCCGTAGAGTGAATTTTTGTTTTAGAAATGGAGATGGGAATTTTTAAAACTAGAAATCATTGATAACGTACTTACAAAAACTCGGTGTTTGATAGCTTATAGGTTCCCAAAGGCCGTTAAAGCTATGTGTGAGGGCTACAAATGTTGAGAATCTTATCACTATCTGTCTATAGCGGTGCCAAAACGACATATTGCCGATCCCTTCACGTTTTGTTTTCTGTGTTTTTTTCCCCCTCTTCTGTTTTCTCTCTGTTTAATCTGTCAAAACACAGGAATCCCATGAGACAGTGGCTTTTTAGAGTTGGACAGAAGGCTGCCAGAGAGAGGGTTTTTAATCAGAGCTTCATAGCCAAGGCTAGCCGAAGAGAAAATTAAAGTTCTGTGTCCAGCCTCTGTCTCCATGGAATACGACAGTTGTTGACAGAAAGCCAGATTTACCGAATCCGATGAACGATCAATTTAAAATCACGTGGGCTTAGCTCTAGGCACGTCCACGGTGGACCTGACCTCTTGTTTACTCTACTTGATGTCTGAAACGAGAGGAATATGGCGGCTTGAAAGACACACATTATCTTTTATCGAAGTTGCACGGCAATCTGGGTTATCAAATTCGTGGTACAAATCTTCGGTAATATTCATGAAAAACAAAAAGGCCCCAGGGTGTGAAGTTATTGTTCATGATACAACGGATTATTTTACATCTTACATTCTCGGATTATCCGAACATTATCCATGCATTTATTGTGTGTAATGTTGTGTTGTTTTAGCTTTAATTTTTGGTTGAAGTTGAGTACGGTACTAAAACTCATTTTGTCATGATATAAATTCATGTGAGGACGTCATCATTGACTTTTCTTCCAGTTTGTTTCCGTCGGGTGCAATTAGCACCAGCAGACTTATGTTTAAGTGGATCACTAACGAGGAAACACACATGACAACATCCTACATGATTATGATAGAGTGGAGAGTTCATACTATGGCAGGGATGGAAATGGGACCGGGGTGGGGTAGAGAGAAGGACTTTGCTGTTTTAAGAGCGCTTTGTCCGATACGATTACTGCTTGATAAGGACAATACACAGGAAATGCACAAACGATGCTTGAGCATAAATCTTGCCTTGCAGGATCTCAGTAATCCTATTCATGTCATCACATCATGTATTTATATGTCCATCCCGGCTTTATGGTGCTTGTCTTTTCTTCGCAAGGACACAGGCCTTAAAACAGACCTTCCACAGAGCTGTGGTAGATTTCACAGCATTCACCGCTGGTGTGGCTGGTTGTGCGGTCTTACGTGGTTGAAGACACCTGTGCAATGTTCATATCTGCACTTCACATGATGGTCATTGTTTTACCCGGGCCACTTCATAATTCTGCCCGCCCTCGTGTAAGAGCTCTTGAGTATGGCTTTAAACACCAATCAAAATCAAATCAAATGTTACTTTTATTATTATCATTGTTACCTCCCATGCATGTTACCAGACACGATGGCTATATGACTTATTTGCACGCTCAGATCCACAGCTCTCTTTTTACCAGTTCAACCCTCTTTTTGGGATGCCCACCCAAATCACTGCCATAGCTCGCCAGGGGCTAATTTAACTAACATTGCATATGTTACCCTAAAGCTCACTTTAGCTTTAGGGTAACACCATTTCCATTTCTGTTCTTGGTATTAGCCTTATTCTAATCAAGATAACCCTTCATAAAGGCAATGCATACTCTTTTGACAACCATGCTGGGATCATCCTAAGACTTGCCTCCCTTCTTCACAACCATCCCGAAAATCTTATAACCATTGCCTTCATTTTTACAACCATGCTGATGACACTATAACCATTGTTTCTCTCTGGACAACCATGCTGACAACATTATAACCATTGCCTCACTCTAGACAACCATGCTGACAACATTATAACTGTTGCCTCACTCTTTACAACAATGATAGCAACACCATGGCTATTGCCTCCCTCTTGACAACCATGATTTACTTGTAGCGTTTATGGCGATGGTTGTGTAAAATTGAGTTTGTTTGTCACGTGGTTAACTTATCTCCATCATATATAATACAGGTGGTGTTGTATTGTATACCTTCCCAAACCCTCGGTTCTGCTGGAGCATTGATAATCCCCGAGGCCTGGTACCCATCCATTGTTTTCGTGTAAATGTTTAGTAAAAATGATGAGAAAGGAATTTGAGTCATTCTAGATCAGTGACTGTTTTGACCAGTGAATATTGTAGTTAACATTACTGCATATTTGTTCACCTTATCTACATAAGCCACAGAGCTAGGGAGCGTGTAATTCGCTACCTTTTAAGCATTTACTCGAACAGTTAGACTAAAACTGTCTGTTGGGAAAATTGATAATAGGTCGGATTTCACCGATTAGGTGTGATCATTTACCAGCTATCACACCGTCGTCCCTGTCCTGGTTTCACTCCACGTGCTCCATATTCGAAATCAAAGACGTACTTCAGCTGTCCGTAGTGCATCAATTCATATTTTAAAAGTACTCATCTTGTAAGGCTTATGGCGATGGCTGTATGCACAGACTTGCCTCATATAGTTGTTTTCCCTCATATATAATCCAGACGGTCTTTTGTAACAGTGAACACATCCTCGTAGCCCATGTCAAGAGCCCGAACAGCTGCATATAGAGTAAGCTGATGGCCAGGTTCGCGTTTTGCTTTGGAAAGCTCCGTCGAATCCAAAAGCCATAATAAATCATTACTTACAAACGTTGGTGAGGTTTTACTTCTAAACGTTCGTCTGGTTGGTGGAATGGTTGGTGTGTTGGTTGGTTGGTAGGTATACCCAAATTAACCAACCTCGAACACCAGTTCCCAAAGAGATAGGTAAGAAATAATGCATAAAAAGCAAATAAAGCTGGAAACTTGTGAGAGGGAAGGAGCCATTAGTTTGTACTTACGTAGGAAAGACGTGATATCCAATTGAAATTTCAAATTCGCAGCCTATGAATAGTATCCAGCTCGAATACAAATACTGGTATCTCAATCACTCTTCGACTGATTCTTGTCATAAAAACATCTTGTCACTGAAATACATGTGACACAGCCGCCAGCCCAGAGATAAGCGGAGACAGATACAACTTCATTTATGAAGCAGGTTGCCTGGGGTCTTGAACGCTCTGATCACCTTCCCTATACGCATCGTGGAAATTAAGAAACTTAAAGGCACTTACCATTGTTAGCTAAAATGTGTGATGTAGATTGAAATCAGATGGAAGTTACATTTTAAACGCCTTACTGGTGAGTGTCGTTGTCCTCGAATGAATATGTTTCAAATTTCAAATTGTCGTCTCAAACACTTTACGAGCGAAGTCATGGACGGAATGACGTGTAAAAATGAAGAAATGGCAGCATCTCCATGTAGGGATAGCATATTCTGTAAAGTGATTATATGAACATGGGATTGAGAGCCCGTTACAGTCAGTATATTGTATGTGTCTGTGTGATAATATGTCTACGCGCTGGATTGGTAGCGTGACGAAAACTCATTTCTTCTAGGCCCGACACAGTCCGTATAAGCCAAACGTCGTTGCGAATAACCCCTAACGTTAACTCGGAGCTGTGCTTTCTTGAATCGATTCCTCGATATCCTTGTCAAGCTCAGGATGGCTAACATGTCAGGCGAAGGAAGGAAAGGTCGAACAATGCACAACCTCAAACAATGTCTAAGGGTGCTCACTGGGTCGGTTATGTAACTCACTGTAGCTGCGTAATTACACTGTATAGATTAATGTTATAGACTGGACATCTGCTGCCAGATCGGAAGAGTATATTAAATGGGAGCAGCCCGGCTTAAAAGGTGCCCTCTATTCTGCCAACAGTCGCTGAGGTTGATTGAAAACCCGGATTGCAAACCTGTTCTTTCCACGCGAAGCCTGGTGACCTTTAGAATGAGATCATGCTAGTTAAGTGAAAAATCGAAGTCCAGCTGTATTTGGATCGACTGGCATTTGAAAAGTAATTTATTTGTAGGGCTTTCAGAGATGACTGTATAGACACGAGTCTACTTCACATGCAGGGAGATGCCTCATTCCCCATCATACATAATACAGGCGGTGCTTTATAACTGTAAACATTCCCTCATAGTTCATGTAAACAGAGTAGAAACCTGTGAACAGGGCACGATGATGGCGACGTTCGCGTGTTGAGATGGGATTTTGCATCGATTCCATGAACTCTAATCTATATTTCTAAATACATGTGAGTTTGTTCCGTGCAATTTTCTCACTTAGACGTTGTTGGACCCTTTTTTTGTGGCAAAAACTAATATCTATGCGGTCAAAAGTCGCCGGTTGTTTCTTTTGGCGAAAGAATATTCGATAATGCTCTTGTATACATCTACCAGTATTTATTTATTGATTGATTGCTTTGATTGATGTGTTATGTTGTATTCAAGACTATATGCCAGATATTTATGGTTTGTCCTGGAGATACCACGGCACCTTACAAGATAATTGTCACAGCCCTCCTGATATAAGGCAACATCCGAGCCAGCGACAGGTATATTCGAAGTCTCGTATTCATTGGTCAAATGATAAAATGATAGATTCTGTGCCTCTTCTGTCCTTTGAATTTAACTTGGGTGCGTTCGGGCAGTAATCGTGAATAATAACAATCAACTGAGACAGATCTCAGGCTGTCGTTACATTAATACCTCCATCTTAAGCTCTTACTATCGCGCCTAGTAACATTTTTACTAGACGAGCTTTGTCATGCACTAAATGAAACAACAAATCGCTCATTCGACTAACCCATTAATCGACAGTCATCAATAACACCCACTCACTCGATCAATCAATCAATCAATCGAACCATTAATCCAACAATTAATCAATCAATTTATTAAGCAACACGTCCTATAGGCGCCCGTCTTAAGTTTATGGATGTATGAGTGTGAGAGGGAGGGGGTGTTAGTATGGCTACCAGAGAAACGTTTGTTTAGGTAGATGATTGGCGTTCTTTGCTTGGCGCAGTGCACACTTTATACTTGATGGTATCCTGGCATTCATGCTGCTTCTTGCTGCGACAGTATGTTGATCTGGTATTCACATCATGGTTGATGCTGGGTTAGGCCTCTTGGGAAACTGAGCCCAGGACGTTAAGTCTGGTGCTGTTCTGATTCCCCACCCGATAATGACGCGACGGTCACCCAGGCAATGGACACCGGTGTAATAATAACGTCATAGCCCAGCGTCTGCACGGCCACTGGATCACTTGTCGCGGAGGTGTTTTCATTAGCGGAAATGTGTCAGCTGCTGGGGCTTCACGCATGCGTACTCAGAAAACTAATTGTGGGTTGGTAAATTCAATAATGTTCTAGCCACTTGTAGTGACTGGAGTCTGTATCAGATCTGAGCGGTTTTGACATCACCATAGTGTGTGGTAATATTTACTGGTACCACCCTCCAACAGTCCCCACCCTCCAAATGGGAACTGTTCAATATATGTGAACGATTTTGCGGCTTGACTTTTTCATATGTAAATATATCTGATAGCGAGCTGCTCTATTACGCTTAAATAGCTCACACTGAATTTAAATGACATGTAATCTCAAGTGTGTTGAATGCCCGAGGCGCCGGGAGTATTCGTCGGGAGAAGCAATAACTGGAGCTAATACGCTGTGATAGCAAGTCGTGTGGACGATCGAACGCGGAGAGATAGAATCTGCTCTAGCCCTTAGCAGCCTTCCTCATACGAACAAGGCAATCAGCAGACAAGCTGTCCAACAAGAAATTTATGTTCTGTGTTTTATAGGCAAGGGTGATATAAATCCTCCTTATCATTCGAGGCTATATTTTCACTCAAATATATTCAACAAACAAAGCATGAAACCAGATAATCTTTCAAGAAACATAAGTTTCAAGTTGTTTTTCTTTGCTGATTGATGCTAATCAGTTCCATCCGAATGAATTGTTTTAAGCAGCTGATACGAAAGGATTCTCTTATGTAAGAGGCTAATGTAACTTGGGCCTGCATGAAAGTTGTGAAGTCTTTTTCCAATCTTACTGATGGCGTGTTATGAACAGACTGGTGACGTATTACTCATACATTGCAACAGAACAATGGTGAAATGAGCTAAGAGCCGAGTCGACATTACAAGGGAAAACGTGCCCAGTCTCTTAAATATTTTATTTGGTTCCATACTGGATTATTTCACATTTGTTTTGCAAATTATTGAATTCAAATGTTTAAATTCTGCGATGACACATGAGCCAGTTATCAGACGAAATATTCTGTGAACTTTATTTAATAAATCTGTGGCTGTATCTGATCAGACCTATTAAGGGTGCCTATACTACTCTTTTCCTGTATGAAGCTTGATGGTGCTTGTGAGGCTTTATCCGAGACTTCAGTTATAAAAAAAACCCCGATATACTGTTCATCGTTTAAAATGGGACTTCCACGTCGTAATTAAATAATAACATGGACATGTAAGTTTTTGATTAGCTAATCATTTACATTGTTACCAGAGAATATGGATTAATATATGTTATTTGAGGTCGCCATCGGAATCTATCAAAAATGACGGGAGCAAAGGTGATCGATCCATGTAAGCAGCATTATGTTTGCGGGAAATAATTATTCAGTTGACGACGTTATGAATAAATAGATCAGGTATCTACAGAGAGGACATTTCTATGTTACAGAGGCTCGCTTGTCTTAGTATTCGCATTCATGGATTTATCGAAGGTGTTTTTTCTCTAGATAAAAGTTTCCCTAGATGTTTTCCCCAGCATTTGTAGAAAAGAAAGCTGTCGAGCATTAATTTTCAGCGAGAGAATGATTATCTTACTACAGTTTTTACTCCACCTTAATGGAACGTCTGAGTATTTGAGAATTTACATAGCTTACGTAGCTGAAAGATCCCATAAGCAAAAAAGTTAGCTTCATCGTGAGAAAGACAGCACTCTAGAATTTCATTAAGTCCATAACATTTTTGTGAATAAATCCATCGAGACATATGCTAATCAGATAAGAGACTTTCGTACAAGGCGATCCTTCCATCATCGCCTTCGGAGTACATATCCAAATACCGGCCAACGATCAACCGACACCCACTTCCGCCAAGACAGACATCAAATGCTGAGGTTCACAACATGTTTAAGATACTACGACGGGGTCAGATTTATCTCAGCGCCTTACAACCATTTCAGGCGGATTGAGATCGGATAAGGCCTAAAGTTGCACATCTTAACCGTGGCTGCTGGCTTATGGATGAAACAAGGGAAAGTGTTCTGACATTCTATCCGAGCTGTGACCAGCCGTCTGCCAAAGAGAAAGTCTCCATTGCGCAGTACTCAAATCAGGCAGTGAAATATCGATTTTTTTCATATCAGGCGCTGTCCGGCATCTTAAACTGTCTGCTCACCCTGGTGCATATTTAACGCTACACATCTGAGCTGGATGGTTAGAGTATATCTCGTCTTCTGTACGAGACCATCTTTGTCCGCATGGTGCCTGGCAGCAGATTCTGGATTAATGTGTTCATCTTCTGTATGTTAGTTCTTATTTAAAGGCATTTGAACACACAGGAGCTAGCAGATATTTGCTTTAAACCACCGGAATATAGGACAGTCATTACTGTAAACAACAAGCCGATTTTTCATCTGCGTAAATATGAGTGTGTTCTTAGTTAAATGTACATAACTTTTGCTCTGTTGACACGCATTGTACGGCACCTATATGTCAGGCAAATAGGGACAAAGCATGCTTCATTTCATCCCTTAAAGAGTCGGCTATTTTATAGCTGCCAGCAACCGGGAAAAAAAAATGATTCTGTAAATATGTATTCAGTGTTTTGTGAGTATATAGGCCATAGCATTTTCCCATTGAAAACTCTCCCGATCTTGTTACCAGAGGAATTCATGATACCATAAATATATGACAACGAATTCAAGATAATAACGTTTATTTGGCTTAAAACGTGATTGTGTGCAAATGAGGTTTACTATCACATAATTATGATCTTAGCATTTGTAGAACACTCTAAAATCCTGCGATTATATACACAGTTTTAATGTTTTTTCCTCTCTTTAAAGCTTGAAAACAGTGCTTATATTTTGTAAGGCCGCCCGGCTCACTCAACACTAGACAGTCGTTAACGCAAGCGTTTCATATGTTCATCCAATATTTAAATAACTACTTAAACAAATGTTTTAGAAACCTTATGATCCACTCATATGTTTGATATAATACGCCAGTGGTGCATTAAGAACCTTCATACAAATCCTTCTCAACGTTACGCGCCTATAACCACAATGGTAACGTTGTGCCTTTATATTTTAACCAGCGGTAGTTACGTGAACATAAAGATTACAGGCCTTCTCGAAGCTTTGTCCAGCCTTGTATGCAAGACCCGATGTTATCAGTGACATACTGACAAGGCCAATTGGTATTATCACTGGCATTGTACTAGCCCTCAAGTTATCAGGCATGATTTATAGAGTTGGCAGTCCCGTGTAATTTAATAAGCTATCCTCACACTTTACTAATGGATAGGTATATAGACCGCAGTCCTCTCAACGCCCCGACTTAGCTGTAATAAATCTGAGTTAGAGTGGATGGAAGCGACAGGTCGCTGACTTTCCAACTGAGTGACTGATTTTATGAGTTTTTTTTTTAACAACAGGGCTCGCGTAGTGATTTTTTTCGTTTCATGATTGTTACATCTGTGTAACTGTCCAAAGCCCACTAATTATTTATACAGTTCTAGTGATTTCATCGTTTTAAGAGTGCTAGTTTTTCGTAATTTCCTAATTGAATCGCCAAACACTGCATGCAGGCAATTGCCAGTGAAAAGATTTCATATTCGCATTCGGTAATTGCATAACTGCCTTGAGGAATATCACCAGATCCATGCTGTTCTACTGGTAGATATGGTACTGTAACCAGTAATTTATAAGTTCGAAAAACGATTGACTCATCCAACCCTGTGGTGGTATCTGTTAAGCTCAAAATGCCAAGTTATTGAGTGAAATGAGTACTATGTTTTTTTAGTTATACGGGAGCTTTTCAACATGCCAGAAATGATGCGCCAAACTGTAGCCCCTTTTTTGTAGTAACTAGAGAACTCTATTATCTAATCAGTGGAGTGGAATCTCTAGATGTAGTTTTCTTTGATACACATGACTAATTTTCTCTTCATATTTCACGCCTGATTCCCTGCACTAAACTGCCCTGTCCATCCTCAGTCTTCAATTCGAGCATTGCTGTGGGCTACGTTATTACAAAGCCTTGTAGTTACAAAGGGTCGACGAAACGTCCTGAAGCTTTATCGAGTTCTTTATTTATTTATTTATTTGGTTGGTGTTTTACGCTGAACTCAAGAATATTTCACTTATACGACGGCGACCAGCATTATGGTGGGAGGAAACCGGGCAGAGCTCGGGAGAAACCCACGACCATCCGCAGGTTATTGGCAGACATTCCCACGTACGGCCAGTTCTTTATGCCTGACCCGATGTTAGCAGAGACATAATGACAAGGCCAATTGGCATTATCACTGGCATTGTACTAGACCTCAAGTCATCCGTGCATAATTTATAGGGTTGGCAGCCCCGTGTAATTTAATAAGCTATCCCCACGCTTTACTAATGGACATATATATAAAGGCTGCAGTCCTCTCAATCGTCCGACGTAGATGTAATACATCTGAAGAGACAGGTCGACTTTTCAGCTGACTGATTGATTTATGAGATTTCTTACTGACTGGGATATTGGTGTTACAGATCATTTGACTGATTGATTGATGGATTCATTCTCCGGCCATTGATAATATTCCCTTGGCTTTGTCAAATCTTAGGTAATATCAACAGGTCAATAGTCCATCGTGTCCATCACACTCCTTTTAATTACTTACCCAAAGTGATATTCGTTTGCAAAGCCGACAATATACGTCTCCTTGATTTAATTCCGCTCCTGTAGTCTGCAGGCCTGGGTTGATAGGAGATACCCTATTACAGCCACAGCATTTGGGTGTAAATTTTTGGCATAGAGTTTCTTATCTAAGTTCCTTGTGTGGCAGTTTAGTTCAATCAAACCACCTTCTTTTATACCATTGTGTTTAAAATCCATTAATCCTACCGTATATACTTCACGTTAAACTCGTTGCTTATAACATCGCCACTCCGGTAACCAATCATTCGTATTAGCCTGACTGACATATCGCTGACATCAGTGCCAAATCAATCTTCCCATTGACACTTTAGTGAAATATACCTGCCTTTCAGCATGCAGTGAGCACTGTATTAGAAAATTCGGATATATTACATGCCATATGAGTTAAACCATTCTCCTGTGTAATATTACATACGTGCCACGCTTCCACTAGTTTACAACCTTCCCCCTCTCTTGGACCTAGGGTTCCAGGCATGTGTTACGTAATGCTGGGTAACCTAGGGTGCTAGGGCGGTATCAGTTACTGTTGTTAAAGGACTTACATGAACTGTTAGCAATAAGGGCTAACCGGGGTGGCAAATGGCCCGATTTTCGCGGAAACATTTGGCTATTTAACAACTATCAAGCTGTTTACGTTGATCTCTGCTTCTTCTTCCCCTGTATACTGCAGTCTTTTAAATTAAATGCCGATTAATTCATTTTTTCCCCTTTGCTCACATATGATGGTGGTTACCGTTTTGTGCCGGGGTAGCTGCATCCAATTATGTCCAACATTGCTTTCAAAGTTAACGAGAGTTTGTAAAGGTGACTGTCATTGAGGTAAATATCTTCATCTTCATTTTCCAGTTGCCTTTGAAACGACATGGTCAGCTGTGAAAAGCATGGAACCGTTGACGTGTAAAACATGTAACAAAAACAGTATATCTGCTATATAAATCTAACCTACTATACATCAAAAAAACAACACAAAACGACTTGTACATATTTCCAGCACCCTTTCTCTGGATATATACATGTACTAGTACAATTTTCTATCTTCTCGTCATCTGCGCAGCCATTTAGCGCCATTTAGCAGCTGTTTATACATCTATTAGTGTCGACTGCAGATAGATTTCTTGATTTCCTCGTAGTGTCACTCATTAATCACCTGTAGGGGGAATTTCAGTTTTCATCTCCTGATAGCGAAACTGTTGATGTTTTTCACTAATAATTTGTCGGTGATATTACGGATATTGTTCATAAGTAAACACCAGATGGTATTTCTGGTCAACTCTGATCACTATAGCAGCATTGCCTACAAATGAACATCTATATTGCTGATATAGCAATTAGTAATTAATATATTGTTAATTACTAATCATTTGTTGATGATATTGGTGGATACCGATCACATTTTGGTGATACTGTTGAACCATGATCCCATGTTGGTGATCCTAATAGTATTGTACACCACTGACAAGCTCTTAAGAATGTTACATATATTGCTCAGCTATTGCTAATATTTGTGTGGCATCTGAGAATGGATATAGCTGCCGAACTGTAGCCGATGTTACCTTTAACCTTATATGCACCAGTCTTTCTAATAGCGTTTACTTTCCGTCATAGTTCCCCGGGACCATTCATAATTTCAGACCTATCTCATTTAGTTGTACAACTCGGTTTCCAGCTGAGACCGAACCCAGTCTCTATATCGGCCATTTGCCACGCATGCTCGTACGGGGAGTTTTCCACAGCCTATCTCTCTACTCTGCTGTTTTGGCCTATCACTAAACTCAACAAGCCAATATGATCACCATGAATCCGGGCTTGCCCGGGTATGTCGTGATAACCTCGTATGTATCTCTATGCATATATTTCCTTTCACCACCGAGCTGTACAGCATATGAACGCCAATGGCTTCCCGAACAGTGTTTGAATAAGCCATACGGACCAAATTATGAAGCTTTCATCTATTTTAGGATAAACTATGTAATTAGATGTTGTCAGCATCGAAGCACCATCGATCGCTTGTCTTCAAACACAATATGTATATCGCACCAACCGTTCTGGGGTTACATCAAATACGTAGACATAATGTCCAGCCCGCTGAGAAACATTTCAAACCCAGCAGTAAAAGCCCAATAACACATCAAGCTGTTTTAGCCATGTGCTTAATTTGGCACAAGTCTTCATTTATTGTCGCTGTGGAACGCACTAAGTAATCCATTGTGTTTAGGCTGGATACTTGGATTATAAACCTTATATTTGAATGCAGATAGAAAATAACGACAAATCAAATACTCTGATAGGATAAATAAATGTCGTAATGCGGAGCTATTTCGCCGTCTCATGGACCTGTACATAGCTCGAGAAGCCATTTTTACAGGTGCAGACCTTCTGAATCCAAGCTAATAAACTTGGATAACATGAATACCTAGTTACCCTGCCCTTCCGAACGTTTCAGGACTACAGTTCTATACCATGTCTTCTGTTGTTTCACAATCCTTTCTTGCCGCACAAAACTATGCATTTTAGCCTGCACCTATCGTGTGAAGTTAGTTCATCTGCATTTGTGCAGATTTAGCTCCCATATAGTGGATTTTCAAGTCACAGAGGTAAGGTACCTGTAGAGCAAGCAAGACAGACCAAGTGTACATCAATTATACATGTGGGGGCCGAACTTGATTATACGCCTACTTAGATCTCGCGCATTCTGTTTGCCGACCGAAGACACGGTAATCCGTCCCGCAGTGACAGCACGCTAATCAAGGCTGTCAATCATCTTTATTCTACATTCATATCTATTTCTCAGAGAAAGGTCAGAGCAGAACCCCAAATCAAGGCTTTAGAAACAACGCCAACTCTGTTTCCATGTATCCTCCAAGTTCTGTGATAACTTTTGCTAATCTGAGACCAATTAACATCTCTTCAGATGAAGTTGTCATGGAGATAAGACCTAGGTTCAACTGAGAATTCCCGGGCCAAAGTCTTCCGATAAATGTTATTGTTTCAAAACTGATCAAGTAATCACAGGCTTACGGGTTGTACCGTATTATCTGTTCACGGAAACGACAGATTCCTGCGGTGTTTTCTAGATCTATATTAAACGGAATGCATTACTGGGCTAAATAAGCGTTCCCAGGATATCGATATCAGTCCATATCTCATTTACATTCTTGTCAAAACAAATAGACATAGTTCTCTCCTTACGTCGTCGAAAATGGTTCATTACCAACTGTGGGATTAACAGAATATGAAATTCGTGGCCCATTATGTCAAATTTATGAATCTCGTGATCTAATTTTCATTTGTTCCTCGCCGAAGGTTCGAGCCAAATTGCACCACTCTTTTCATAGACGGATGGTTTACTCATAATACATCCTCTATTTATAAATTTAAAACTTTCCCAGAACAGGCCAGTTACAGATTACATAAGGTATTAATCTGTCAAATACAAGCACTTCCTAAATTAGAACAATGCTCTTTTTTTGCAGGTTGTTCAAAATCAATAGTGACCTGAAGAGGCTATTCAGCAACTTCAAAGACTTAGATTCCGAGGACGCCTTGAGAGAAAACGAAGCTTTAGAGAAGCACGCGTTGTTGGTGATGAGCACAATGGATGAGGCCATCTCCAACATTGATAACGTGGATTATGTCTATGATGTTCTTAATCGGGTGGGACAGTCACACGGACGATTCTCAGGATTTGTCGCAGAGCTTTTCCAGGTAAGATCAACAATGAGTTATTTATCACTTAGGAAATCACCATGACCTTCGATCTAGGTCATGGTGGAACAGTTCCTAGTTCCTAGTTCCCAATAGTTAGGCTAGCCAAAGGGCAAGTCCACAGAATCATCTACTTGCCCAACTCCCGCGAGATTACTGCCTGTTCATTTCTGCATTTGCCATTGTGTGCATCCCTGATGGCTTTCTAAAGCCTAGAATTAAATAACATTTATGGCATTTGATTGATAATGTTCAACCATCACCTCAATACAATGCAGTAAACCTTTTACAAATAGCAAATTTTCACATAGTGACAGCACCATCATATCTGTGCACAGTGAAGATGTGCAGATATTCTGTTAGGGCATGGCAGGGGGAACATACAGGATTTACCAGATTAGCCCACCCCGTTCCACTTCCGTAATGGACACTTTTACCCCACGTCTTGAACAGAAACCAGTAAGCTCTCTGCGAGTCAATTACACTCGGAATCGCTGCCAACAGTGAACGTTCCGTGGAGACGTGGTCTCCGAAGCGCCAGGCGGTAATAGCCCATTAAGAGGAGCCGGCCTGTCATCAGCACGCCCGCTCTCCCGGGCTCCATTTACAGGAAGGCACTGGTCACAATATAACTAATGGAACTCTCGCATCTGCCACAGGAACCTGACTCACTGTTTATTATTTTCTTGTCATCAAAAAGTGGACCCGCACAAATTATTCTGCATACTTGAAAATAGTGTGAAAAACCTAGTTATAGATTCGCAAATATACGAAATTGGCGTATGTTGATCTATACTCTGTTTACTATTACAGTAGGAAAATGATGGTTTGCGTAAACATATTTGACTACCATTATTCACTTGGATAATGGATGAATCATCATCCATGGATGAATGGATTTATCGTTAGTTCGGTTGGCCTTCGTATCGTTTGCTCGCTCGGTTGTTTGTTCCGTCGTGCGGTCTGTCGATCGGACAATTGGCCAATCAAGTTCATGCAAATGTCTTCACCGGTTTACATTTTTATAACGTATAGAGAAATACAGAGATATGGCTCCTGATGCTTACGTTAATGTTATTTAACTTCTTTTTTTCAGTGGATGGAGATTCCATTTTTAGAATCTGTGCAGCTGACGCTTGGAGACAGGTATTCGGAAAACATGGATGTTATTTATAAAATTACAATTAAGTTCATCCTGAAAACAGTGCAAAGTGGTTATTCCGGAGATATATCTTGATATGGGATGCCATGCGCCTGCGCAGATTCCTGGAATACTCCATTCTTTTTTAAACTCCATTTTTTGTGGAAGTTGTGAAATCTGCCGAGCCGCGGGAGCTGGGTTCTACACTAGCACAGGTCTATCCACAAGGCTTCCTAGAAAACCAGCATTGGCTTCATGCAGACCCCTCCTTCAGCCTGGTTTTACATAGTACCGGTCAAGCCGACGTAAACTTATGTGCAAAAGGTATAAACAAGCTGCTCTCTGACAAGATGCTGCGGGATATCGTGTGCGGAAACTTCGTCCATGGTACAGTCATTACCATTGGTTAATGTCATTTGGATGTAACGGACTTAAATGTTGGATGTGTTGCATAAAGAAATCTCGGTCTTGCGCAAAGTGTGATCATTGTAGTTTCGTGTGTAGTCTTCGTATATCGGGACAGCGCAGTTAACAAAGGACTAAGTGTTCATACTATAGTAGAAGTATTGTGGGAGCCCATAGCCAGCTGACTGATTTATAAATCTTTCCTTGTTCACTTGAGATTATAAGGGATCTCGTCTTTAAACGGGATTTTACAAGATTTTGTTACTTTCTTTTTGCTGTGTTCATTTCATGTTGTTCTTGTTGTAAACTAGCTGTTGTTGTTGAATTCAACAGTTGACAACAGCCCACAAGGAATCATGTTTCCCCTTGTGCCTTTACAGTGATGTCCACTATACTGTCTCATCATTGGCATATCCAGCTGTATATTATTAACCTCGTTTATATGTATTGCAGGTCCCATGCCACTTTTTACGTTGTGTTGGAAATAATGAAAATGTAGAAGTACAGACATTAGGATTCGTGTCTCTGTTGGCACATGACTGTATTCGTTATACAATAGCCTGATACATAACAAGATCAGAGACTGGGCCTTAAAAAGGCCCCGTACTCTAGCGGCAGAAACCACACGTTTTGTTTATTATTACCACAGTAAGTAACACGTGATGTATATGTGTTGATATCTTGCAACTCATTCCGGTCATGGCAAACATAAATCTGTCGTAATGATTTGAATAGCGGATGGTTGTTTGAGAAGTGATGTGCCCTGTTTCTATTTGTTATCCACCCTTTACCTTTTTGGTTGTGATCCAGAACAACACCTGTGTAAAAAGCATATAATCCATGGGTTACAGTCTAGTAACAGCTTCTCACTCCAATGCCTTTACCATTGGGGTTTGTATCACGAAGTGATTCGGGTTTTAGTCTAAATTGCAATCCAAACTGAACTCTTTAACATATGTATCAAATCGATGAAATTTGGACCGCTAATTCCAGTATGTTGTGGTAGTACAATTTCATTCAAATTTGAGCATCCAGCTTCCCATGATTTGATTTATAAAGATCTTTTATCGGTTATGTGAATCCTAAAAGTATCACGACTCGAGATAACATTCAGAGATAGAGAAAATATACAACATGCCTGTATTAGAAGTCACAGTTACAACCAACACTTGGAAATCTATCAAAAGCAATTGTTAAAATGTAACGCTTCTCCCATGTATATCCTATTTACGTGTTCTGTCTAACAGCTAAGGCTGGTCATGGCTTTTCTTTTTCATCATAAAGGTGTTTCCAGGGACAGTGTAAGCAAGACAGAAACAAGACAGGGCTGTACCAGTTTCAACTTTTTGAGCCAAATTCCTCACTTTTTACCAAACTTTAAACTCAAGTCAAAAAATGCTTTGTTGATTCGTCACCAGGATTGCACGCTGTTGTTAGATCAGAAGTAGTCAGGTGAGCACTGTTCATTTTACATCTCGGTGGTATGAATAACTCAGTTGTTACCTTTTTAAGTTAGAGTGGTTTTGTCTGTGGAAGTGAAACTTTAAGGTTCATTTCAAGGGTGGATCTGATTGATGCTTTGATTTATAAGTATTTATAAGGCACCTGAAGATTTGTCATAGAGAGATTTTATGAAGCCAGACTCGGAACAGGGAAAGAACTCAAATTGTGATCGGTGCATTGTTCTCCAGTAAGGAATCAGTGTATAAACTTTGGATTTCACAGAGCAAAACTCTAACTGTAACCGTAGCTGATCTTTTGACTTAAGTCACAAGATGTTTGATAAATGTGGAACTGGATTATTATCTTCACTGTCATTTATAAGCCACTAATTGGCTAGGTAAGTATGTTGCCGCCATCCACTCCAAGTTCATTTGGTAAAGAGTAATTATTTTCTGATCACCCTTTCATTACCAAGTACAGATTTTACCTGAGATTGGGTTTCACGTGGTTTATCGAAATAATTGTGAAAAACCTACATTAGCATTTTCACAGCCACTTTCTTCATCGACGTTTACCAAAACGGTTACATAGAAAAGAGATCAGCAATTTTTGGAAAGCATAAGTTGAAACGCGTGCGATTGACAAGAGTGGCGAACAGCTAGCAGTAGATTTATATCACATGTTAATATCTCACTATCGTCTACAATAAGGTTGCTTTGATACATGTATAACTGTTATTATAAGATATTATCCGACATAGTTAATCATGCTATATTACATGTAGTAATCAGTCCGTACGTACTATACTGTTATTACTGTTAAGGTTATGAGGCTGTGATCCACTCTATACATTTCTTGTCCTCTGGTTATATAGCATCAGGCTACCCTGTACCGATTTCCGGCATATAACCATTTTGTAAATATGTAATTCCGCATGCTGACAATGTAGTCCGTGTCAGCCGTGAGATTGGAAACTGATATAGGTATTCACTGTTGAACAATGGAAATGTAATGTATTCCAATCCAGATAAAATAAAGGAAATACATTTTATGAATGTTATACTGCCTTTCGTTTTTTAAAAAGTGTGTTCCCAACTCCGTTTCCGAAAAGTGTGACGGCAGCAAATTCTTACGCGGGCCTTCATGAAAATATTTGTACCATGCGAACACCAATCTTATTTGTTTGTTTGTACTTGTTTACACAAGTAGAAGAACAAGTAGAAACCTCAGGGACAAATTCCACTGGATATGGGTGGTTTATCTTTTAGACAGCAAATTGTCATTTCGCAGATTTTATTCCCGTATATTGTGGCAGCAATTCTTCATGATTAGAATAACCTGAATCCCTGAAGAACCTTGTTAGCGTGGCGCAAATCATTCTGTGGAACTGTGTCTCCATCCAAACCCATTTATGTGCATGCATGCATGTATGTTTGTATGTGTTTTTGCTTTTTTTCAATAAGATTGCTCTGCATTTAATACCTTTGACATCGAACCCGTGTTCAGCAGAAAAATGTCGATTATCGCTTGATGGCAATCGGATTTGTTAAATTTTACAAACGTAAAAAAAAAAAAACAGTAAAGAGGAACATTCCCTTCACAAACAATAACCGTGAGGCCTTGTCCGCGCCATTTGGTAACATGGGAATGTGACATGAAGGAACAAACATTTGACACGGATGTGGCCAAGCTGCCAAAGAACAGACATAACAAACATTTGACACGGATGTGGCCAAGCTGCCAAGAACAGACATAACAACAGCCAGACTCAATATCGGTCCATATACATGTAATTTATTCGCACCAGGATGTTTGTACCACCTAGCATTGAGGAACTATCACGTTAACTCTGCGTAGCCTCCGAGTGAATTAGGCCGTAATTAGTCCCAGAGGAAGCAGCTTTACACAATGATGTCATAAGGCCATGGTTAATTTATACAATTACATTTATAAGTATTCACCTATATACTGGATGGATGAGTTTGACCAACCGTGGAAATGTTCGGGCGATGAAAGATTTGTATGCATTTGCATTTGTTACATGTACGTTCAGCCGGTCCAAATCATGGAGAAGTTGACGACTTCCATTGCAGGGCGACAGTGTTGTCCATACACACCTGGCCCGACGTGCATGGGTAACGAGACACGGATTTCCCCCAAAGCGATAAACATATGGATTTCCCTCAAGGCCTCGTTAGGTGTTCATGTTAATTTAGCATGACTTGTAGCCACTAGTCGTGTTCAGCAGGCAACAAGTTCATTTACACTGGGGCTCAAGCACCGCCATATGATAAATGGGAACTGATGATCCTACGCATGCCCTCTGTGGTCACAAAATGAAATGCTCCTTGAATAAACCAAATCTAACTTCTACCTTGCCCGCTGTTGTTACCGTCAGCCAGCCTTATCAAGGACACTTCAAATATCAATGCATTTGCAACAAAAAGTCGCATAAGTCTTCACCAACGATGAGCCCTTCAAGATTATTTTCATATCCATGCCACATTATTCTTTAGGCTATTTCTGAATACATCAGTAAATAAAAGATCCGAATATTCAAGTGTAAATACTGGGATAACATGGACATAAAATATTTGATATTTGATTGTTGTTTTTGCATCGCTTTGTAATAGTGAACAAAATACTTGTGTCAATTCTCACACAAAATAAACACCATACCACTTGGATGCTGTGCGTCGCCACGGTAATTCATGTATGCTGTCACCAACTTGCCACATCCGGAATATACCACACAATCTATTCGTTTCATATGCGGAAATGATATCAATACACTGCATTCCATTTTTTTTGTAGTATTGCCTCATAATTCGATCTTTGCTTCCAGATAACCACTATAGGAAATCCCCTTCGGTTTTATCTGTTTCCCATCATTCTCATTTTGCAATGACGACTTCTGTGATCAAGTTAATACACTGTTTTCTCCCTATTTCGATTACAAGAGCGTAAAATCCTTTTTAAGGTGGATTAACTTTGCAGACTTCATTCTTTACCTTTGGCATACGATGATCAATATGGATTTTCTTCATTGTCTAAATCTTCCTGGAGTCAGTATGAAATAGGTGTTTGCCAATGATTACTCTGTCGGTTCTGAAGGCGCAGTGCAGTTCTCCTGTCCGGTTTCTTCGTTCGTCGTAAATCCGTCTTTCAAGGTTTGAAGAATGAATTTTATAGCCAGTTTATAAATCTCCTCAATACTTTCCGTGTATGCATCACCTAACGTTAACTTGATGGCGTCCAGAAAGGGTTGCTCCATATTCTGGAAATAAGAAAAGAACAATGGTGAACTTCTGTGGTTTCACACAATCGCTGACAAAATTACAAATTTACATGGCAGACATTAAACTGAATGCAAATGACTTGGTGTTCAATTCGACAAATCAGCTTAGAAATCGCCCAACAACTATATAGTACATGAGATATAAATTGAGTTTTCTATTCTAAAGTGCCTTGAAAGTTTTCAAGCATTGAAAAGAACTACTGCCGAAATGCTTCAGTGCTTCGTACCTTCTGCATTTTTACTCAGCGTTTTCTAAACTCAACAGATTTGTTTGTTTCCTTTTTGCTTCCATCACTTCTCCCTTTTCACCAAACAATCCTTTCTCTCCTCCACAAAATAATCAATTACATTATCCGCATATCGAAAAAAATATTTATAAGGTATCTTGCTGTTTTCTGTCGGAGCAATACAGTTTATTATTTTGGGTCAACAGCCCGTAATAAAACCCCTAACTAGAAGTGTCTTAAACTGTATGACGTGTATAATACTAGTTTGGTATGTATGGATGGAATGTCCTTATGTCATGTCATTGATTGCTTTCATAACAAAAACCCAGACATATCCGATTCCCCTGCGCATGTGGCAGTTGTATAACCATTATTCTTCATCCCACTGACATGGGCAAAGTATTTATGAACCTCCGTAGAAGTAGAAATCTTTTCTCTTTGTACATGTATTTCATCAATTTGTTGGAAAGTACCAGTCAGTGTGTGATTAAATTTTGCATCACTGTTATCCTCTCCAAGTCTCTGCTCTGACAAACATTTATAAATTGCTTTCATGTCTGCTTCAAAAACTGAAACTCGCAAGCTACTGACCCCATCACTGTTGCCATTAAAATTATCTTCGGTTGCTTTTGTCCTTTATCAAGTTATTATAGACAACCCTTTTGCACCTTATTACAGAATATTACAAAAACATCCTAACCCAGTTTGCTTAGGCTAGATCGTGATTAATCTCGAGATAGCGGCTCCTAATTACACAGATGATGGTAAAGTGGCAGTAGCATGTAGACTTCGTCAGGTTAGCCTCGTTCTGGGGCTTTCCCATCTGCAGCTGGTGCTATCGCCAATCAGCTTACGTCTAAATGTAAAGGAGAAATTACTTAACTCCCAAGGCAAGGTCAGGCAGCCTACAGCGTGAATTGGAAATACTCCCTAACTTGTTATCGTTCTAGATGACACCCCAGTGACAAGCGCCTATTATCCAGCCCAGATGTTCACAGTAATCCTTTCATTTATTGCGTTGGTCAATATTTGGCACAGCTCAGGTTAGGTGATAAGATTCCGCTGGCAGGCTTGGGGAATGGTTGCCGATGAGCTCTCGTGGAATGGATCGATACCGTATTTGCTCGTCGTGTTTTGACGCGTAACTTGGTCGATACGCTCCCCGCAGTAGAGGTCGTATATATGTAGAGGGCGAGCTCATAGGGCTGCGGAGTGGAGCGCCGCAAACGCCAACGCAGTTTTGCCAATCTAACACCTACAGTCCCTTGTGAGTTATAGTTGTCATTCACAGACAATTATGCCACGTGTTAGGCATAACAAGTTCATAAATGATTAGAATATTCCGCTGCCTGGGGTACTGGGGAAACTTGTACGAGCAATGGCTATTTTACGTTACACACACGTATTGTTTACACCGCGCCCAAGAATAAAAAAACAAAACAAACAAAAAAAAAAAAAAAAAAAAAAAAACGCAGAAAAAATAATTAGCCTTTAATTTTTCAACTTCATCCATCGCATCAATTTTTCCGAAACGCTAGTAACTCTTACTAGAAACTGTCATTGATAAACACAGACTTTCAAAGAATAGGTGATATCATACTTAAGGAAACCTCATTACAATCACACCTTTGATGGCCATCATTCTCAAAATGTCAATCTAATTGCATAAGTGCGTCAGATTTTCATTTATTTATTTACATATTTAATTGTAGCCTACATTTATCTAATATGACCGCGGTCAGGTTTAATGGTAGGAGAAATCTTGACATTGCCCATAAAAACTACCCCCCTTCCTCAGCTACCATAGAAACTTCTGATGTAAGGCCGCACTAGATTCTATTCCTGACCTCTGGCATCAGTCGGAAATGCTTTGAGGTCAAATTATCAACACCCAAATCATATTAGAACATGTCTGTGTATTCTGAGGATGGTACAGAGTACAGATCAAGCGCCAGGTCATGCTTTTTACACATATGTTTCACATATTCCCTAGCCCCCGGAACCGAGCTTCATCAGTTGACACGCAAACATATACTGATACCAAGTTATTGAGTACTGGACTTTAACACTGGTGGGAAATGGTGCTAAAGGGTAACTCAAATCGATAACTATACGATCTATTTACAGGTTAGCCACTGACATCAATAAAGAGATGCGTATCAAACTAAATCCAGGTAAGATTGTCGTCATTGCCTCCAGCTTTTACCTGTGTGCATGCGTGGGAAACAGAGATGAAACAAGCACTACATGGTCTGGGAATGCGAAGGGTTGAAAGGGCTTATGCTGTATTGAGAATAAGTTATCGTTCTTATCGTTAAAGAACTGATCCCGTTAAAAACATATCTAAATTAGCGAAATATACATTCACTTCCCACAAAAAATTATGCAATTTTGGACATTTTCCTCGATAGCCGTTCCGGAGGAACACACCTTTGGAAGATTCTCTGGCTTCCAGTAATAGAAATGAATTGTTCAACCACACCGAAAAATGTCTTCATTAGTGTGTTCAGTAGGAAGGAAAATGAAACGATCCAAAAAGAAACGGTAAGGAAAGTGAAAGGAAATAGTACAAGGAAACGGTATCGTAATAATATTAGGAAATGAAATAAAAAAGGTATGAAAATAGAGGAAACACTGCCAGTTGATCGAGTAGTTCTTTGCAGATAATGCAATTGAAATTATTATGTGTGCTACATATTTCATCAGACTTCAGGAATGTTAAACGTGTAATTTTTATCTGATCTGTAATTTTGATCAGATACTGTCTTGTAAGATAGATATAAACGTGTGCAACAAACAGGTGGGATATAAATAATCCTGTCTTGTAACATGGACATACAAGCGTGCAACTGTTACAGGCAAGTGGTATCTGGCGATTGTTGTATGGTAACGTAGACAAACACGTGTGCGAGAGGCAAATGAGCTCTAGAGAATCCGGTCTTGTATCATAGACATACATGTGTGGGAGAGGCAATTGAGACCTGGAGAGTGTTGCAACATAGACATACGCATGTGCATCAAGGAGGGTCTGCACAGTGTTGTCTTGTAACATGGACCTCTTCGTATGCAGAAGGCTGCTTATATGCAGCAGACAAGTCAGAAGAAATTAATACCAAGCCAGACTTGCAAACAAACCTCTACAAAAACACTGATAGGTGACGGCGTTGCAAGGGATACTTAACAATCAGCGGAGAAGACTCTTCAACTACAATGACGATTGCTTACCAGCTGTCTGCTGATTGGACTACACAGACGCGTACTCTGCTCCAGGTCTGCAATAATACCGCAGTTGTTGTTATCGCTCTATCTACTTCTTTCTCAATGTCTTCATTTGCATACATCTTTAGACCTTTGTTGTTTTTGTTAAGGTTTTGGTTTGTTTTCTATTTCTTAATCGGGTCTATAGTGAGTATTAAGCGTGAATTTGTATTGCGGTTGACAACTGGTATACAACGACTCCTTTGATGTACAGTAACGAAATTTTCTCACCTGGTTAGTGGTAAGAGAGGAAGATTCGTGTTCAAAGTTAAGTTTGCCAAAAAGGTTGGACAATATTATATCTGTTTCGGAAGAGTATTTTTCCCAACAACTACTACGACGGTGGAAATTGACATTTGTTCATGCTCCGTCGGCTAGGATGAAATGCAGCCATTCTGTCTGGGCTATGAGGTAATTGTTCCTAGCAAGAACCAATCTTGTCACCTGAGATTGTAGTTAAGTGGCTAGGGTTGTGGCTGAAACTTAAGCATACGTGTAACGTTATAACATGAAATGATCAGGAAATTTACTCCTTCCACAATACGATGGTATGGAAATACTTGTAGTGTTATTCACATCTGTACTTGTTACAATAAAAACATAAAAAATTAAAACAGTGTCCTGTCCCTATGTTATTACATTTTACACTAACCCTCCCAGTTCTCCAGTCGACCGCACAATACTCCACACTTTAAACGAAGCTAATTGAGAAACGAATTCATATAAATTCAAACAGAGTTTTTGCATTCAAGAGATATTTTTGTTATGTTTTTAATGAACAGTACCTCAGTCCTGAGGTGTCTTTTACTTTAATATATAAGTAAAGAAGAAAGAAGAAAACCGTACATTGATTTTCCTCTGTATTACTGGATCGAACTGGTCAATCCGCGATCGTACCAACAGTTTTATAACGTACCTTTATGCCAAGAGCCATGAAATGTACTCATCTTTGTGACAGATCTGTTTTCATACAATGGGAAAGGTAGAGCGAATGATCGGGTGGAAATATAGCATTATAATCTTTGACTAGACCGGCTTTAGTATCTTAACACCTGTGAAGATCACCTAAAGTCTGTTTTTTTTTAACTTGTCGCCAATAATCAGCTCTCTATTTAAATATCCAAACTCACCATCAAAATTGGCTTTACTCAGTGACATGTAATACCTCAAGCTCTACACGTTGATATGGATGTCCGTACCACGCAGTTAGAGCATTTGTTCTAATTCATGAAGTTCCAGGCGAAGACTTCATTGCCTCGGGCGACTTCAAAATTATCCAACAGGCATGCTGGTTAATGGGGCGGAGTCGAGCATGTTTTCACAGCGCGCGACACGAGTTACCTAAACTGTGCTTTACGACTTTAACCTAGCTCTGTTTCTGACACTGCCATGTTTGAAATCACTTTTAAGATCTAGTAAAACGTAACCTTAATAAAAGAAATTTATTATATCTCTTGTAGTTGTATGATCTCACGACAGTATTGCTCCAGATTTCAGTGTTAGGGGATTCTGCTATGCTGTCCGTTCCCGCATACAGTAGCGTACGCTACTGTTCAGAGCTTCTTCTATCATCATGGTGGAGCTCTTATTATAAAACAAATTACTCTCCATGCCCACTGCCCAGCATGCCACAGCCTTTTGAATAATAATGACGACGCCCCTGTCAATGGGTTCTTAGTGTCGAAAACAAGCTTATGGAGTTTTACATTATGAATCAGAAAAAGTATCTTAACTGCATTTTCTTTACAGTAATATGAACATCCAACACATCGCTGTGAGGGTTTGAGGTGTTACGTGTCAGTGACTAAAGGTAAGTTTGGTAGTGAGTTACTACCACTACCAAAGTTATTTTACAGAGAGCTGAATATATGCGACAAGATAAAAGAAATAGTCTACAGTCTACTGTGTACCTTAAAAAAATATTAAGATCATTCCGCTTGTTTTTGTCTACTAAACTCGAGATAAAGCCATTATTCTTACCCAGAACAAATTTGGTATAAATCCCCCGAACTTTCGATGCGTCATACCAGTTTTATGCAATAAGTCCACGACAAAGTCCAGATTGTCCAGATGTGAGAAGGCCTCATCCAGCGTGGTCATGACCAATGTGGCGTGGTGCTCAAACATCTCATTTTCCCTCATGTCGTCTGCGTTGTCCAGTTCCTTGAATCCCCTGAACAGTTTTTTCAGATGTGCATTTTCTTGAAATAGCCTAAAGACAAAAAACATACAAGTACTTTAAATTGGCAGAGAAGATACAGATGTGAATGTTCTTGAAATAATCTCAAGGCAAAAGCATAAATGTGTTCTTAACTGGAAGAGATAATGCAGATGTGGACTTTTTTGTGCATATACATTTAAACTGAAAAAAAAACCCCAGATAGCCAGAGACATGCAAGGGTAATGTTTTACTTCCATTTTATCAAATGGGAAGTTGGAATATTCCGTTCATATTCTTTGTCACAAAGCTGTGTAAAGTACATGTATGATAATGGTACATGGGTGGGCTCTTCCTGAGCCAGCCGTCTAAAGCGGCTTACCCCTCTGGAAATCAGATGTGTCCTGGAGAAGTGCACGATCCTCATAAGCTAGGTTTGGTTGGATAAGGTGTCCAGAGTGAATCAGTGACCTCAGCTTCGGAAAACGGATATTACTGACGTCCTTCTGATGGTGAATGAGTGTTCAAGTCTTTGATTCCTCAACAGTGGAGAAGTGAACATCTGTTTCTTCGCTACGATTAGGTAAGGGGCCCCTTGCAACTAGACCGGAAATCGTCCCTCTGTCGCTAAGGCTGACTGCAAACCTGCTCACAGTGACAGATCTACTGTAGAATGACATAAGGGCTTCCCCCGTATGCGATTGAAGTTGTGATATAACAGGTCTTGCCTTGACCAACAATAAAAACATATTCGCTACTTATCATGACCGTCCACCCTGTCTTTTTTCACATTAATTTGTCCTCTAAAATCTCTTCCAGTCACATCTATTGGATTGAAAATATGTTTTATCTCGGACTTTGCCGAATATTTTATTAAGGTGAACTGACAAACGTAGGTGCCTTTCTCCACATGTAACTATTTGATATGTTGACACTTAACGTGTTGTGCGTTGAAAAGTACTGATAACGTGGACGCCACTTATTTTTCGCTGCATTGAGCTTTCATTGGATGCATGTACCATGTATCATCAACGTATATTCATTATAGTTTGAAACATATCTAATATATGGCTTTGCAAAATGTAAACAAAAAAGACTTGCTTTTCATTTTCTCCGTACCTCTTGTTACTGAGAAAAAAGCCGTACACACAGATAAGGCGCGAACTCCTGAACTCCATTGTCAGTTGGCTTCATAGCCCCGCGAGCTACCGCTATACTATGAGGAACAACGGTTTTCGAGTCATGGAATGATGAACATGTAGTTCCTGTGGTCCTAGAGAATATTTCATTTTTTTCGATATACAAAAAAAAAAAAAAAATAAAAAATAAAAAATAAAAATTGATTACGTGAACCAACATGATACTTCGCAAGAGAACTCTCCAGCTTTACATCTAAGACGCGCAAATGTTTTTGGCTCAGGTAATCATATTTTTCTTGTGATGGGAATTCATTCACCAAAGCGCCATAAAATGGTGAAATCTGCTTTTGACCTTACTTTTGCCTTCTAATAAAACAAAAATTATAAATCACATCTCCAATTATTCACAGATATGTTGCATAGTAATTGGACTTCAGATTCATGCGAATTTTCACTCCTTTTTTGCACAAACAAAAATTACAACTCACTTCTGCAACACCGGGGGACGATTTCCCATCTAGTTGCAAGGGATCTTTAATGAAGTGGTTGAACCTGGCAGAGAAATCAGTGAACAGCTTGTTGTGGCGGTGTTCTACACCATGTGAAGAGGTAACGTTAACTAATGAACACAGATGCCATGGTTTTGGTGCTGTAGATGCCAAACGAAGAAATGAGACTTCGGGAAAGTTAAGTCGACCGAGATCCTCTGATTAGGAAGCCTGGTAGACGCATATATGGGTAAGGCAATCGCAACAATTGACCTGACATCACCGAATGCCTTCAGGAAATCAAGCAACTTTTCCAGTATACAAGAGAAGAAGCGGAAACAATGTTTCGCCCCCTACATCAAAGAAAATCGATATAGGGATATTGTGTGACAAGGAAATGATCCCGGTTTTTTAGTGGGTAAAGTTATTGTCTGTGCTATTTTACCATCACAGCGGATAAGCGATGAATATTATAATACGGTGGTGGGAACAAAAGATGGTTATCCCCTATAAAGCTCGGGAGAGCCAAACCTTCTCTGCTCTATATAAATTTTCTCAGTGTCCTTGTGTGTGTGCTTTTTATAACTCCATCAGCTGAGTGCAATTACATGAGATGGTCTTATTTCAACGTTCCTGTTGACTGCATATCCGAAATCAAAAATTCAATCATTTGAATTTTTCATCTTGTTCAGCATACAAGGGGTTTTTATCACCAATTGGTCTCTGAATTCCCCCGAAACAACCAATCTATGTATTCTATTGACACTTCCACGATGCATACTTTAGTGTCATCCGGTAATATATTTGATGCTGGACTAATTTTATATCCGGCGACAGATACGACAATACCTTATAAGTCAACTACTTTATTTCGCGATAATTTGATAACATCCGGTCTCCATTCCAGCATTTCATGGGCTCTGAGCATCAGACTTCATTCTGAAAATAGTCACCCATTATTTGCATGCAGGGCAGTCAATTCCAGGGTTCAAAGCTTTCCAATGGACTATGGGGAATCTGAGAGCTGTATAATTAGCGATGTTCTGCTACACAAATGGGATCAGTATTTGCGCAGCTAACTACGTGTATGCACGGAGTGATGAATAGACCTGTGAAACCAGATAGAGTGTTAACCAGGTCAATGAGGGTTAACCCTGCAAACGGGGTCAGGGCGAAAAGGCGATCCATCAGATCGAATTCAGAGGCAAATGGTGACAGGAATTTGGCCGTGTCCGAATTTCTTAGAAACCTTAACAAGTGATTCAGTGTAATACTGATTAGACGTCCTTACTGACAGCCCCGTTCACTTAACCTTTAAATTTTTATTAAAACTCAAACAGCCACGTAAGCTGAATAGCTACCATTTGACTTAAAGCAAATTTTGAAGATAATAAAAGTGACTGTGGTTGTCAGTTAGCTTGGAATAAAAAATTTAAATAAATTTACTAAATTTTACCATACAAACGTTACATCTTTCTAGATAAGCTAATTATGAAAGGTAAAGCTTAAACCGTACTAATTTGCAACATATATACATGCATGACATTATTTTGGGCACAAACATACACGTTATCGCTTAATGAGGTTTTGTGAGAAAACAAAAAGGGAAAGAAAAAGTTCTTGCATTCAAAGAGAATTCGAGAGTATTCAATTCGAAAGTTATCTCTCTTCCTGGTAATAAGTGTAAAGTTATTTTAATTGTGTTTCACTTTTAAATATATTAATTTATAGAATGATTCAAAACTGGCATGTGAAAAATTATTCTCATTTTCCATTTTCATTTCAGTTGAGGCTCATTGTTATATTATGCAAGTAGGAGCTTGTCAAGCTATTTGCACGTCGAATAGGAGAGGTGTAGAGAGGAATCTTCCAGTAAATTTGAAGCATCTAATGAGGGATGAGATCAGTCTCCCCCGAATGGTGAAAGAAAAAATGTAATGGGCGAGTGGCTTGTATTAGGAAATTTGATACTAGACTACTTCAAAGAAACATTTAGAAGTCGATAGAAATGATTAGCCCAGAGTTCTGTTGTCACTCGTCTTAAAATGAACCTCAACTTTGTCACATTTTTCATGGGTCATTTGCAAATCATTCATGGTTTTCACAGCAGCTCTGGATATGGATGCCCAGAGTTACCTCCCTTGAATCTGTCCACACAAGTGGGAATAATATATGCTTAAGAACTATATCGCATTAAGTTGCTTGAATATGTCAGTTCGTTGTAAAAAGAAGAAAAAATTCATTCATCAAATATTACTAGTATTTCACAGCTAGTATAATACATTTCATGAACACAGCAGCGTTAAGTGACAGGTCATCCATGTAATGCTGAAAGGTAAAAACAAACTGGGTGACAAATTGCAGGACAATTTTAATAATGTCGTACTGCCTCTAACGGGTTACAGCGTGTTGTTTAAAATTTAATTCTAACAGTAAAGGGGAGTATGAAATCATTTCACATCGTTTTAAATTTTTATAACTAGAATAGATAGGCATTTGGCAAAGTCTGTGTCACTTGGGTCTCCTTTTAACATTTTCAGTGTTGGGAACAGTTCATACCCTGGATCTCTGTGCCAACTATCAGCTGGTAAACAGAAACCTATTGCAATTTTTCAAGTCACATTTCATTTAATTGCAACACGCCATAACAGGAAAGAAGGAACTGAATTTCATAAGCTTCTAACTAGTCCGGCTTTCAGAAATAATTGCTCCAGAGAAAAAAACTCTGTACCAAATGAATAAAATATGTATCAAGCGATTCTACATTATCAATATCCAAACAACACTGGGATTTTTCCCATAAATTATAATGCTACTCTGTCACTGGCATAACCTTGGATTTCCAAAAGCCGCTTAAACCGACTGTGTTTTGATGGGAGGACCACTGAGCATGTCGTATTAGTTTGTTCTCATTGGTTGGGAACATGCAGTGACGTACAGTTCGGTAGGGACAGGCCGCATGCGGATTCAGACAAAATATCAGTAAATAGGCTATTTAGAAATATGCCAGTCTGTTTGTTTGTCGTTTGATATCACCTTTGGCATTATGTATTTAATTTTAGAATGGCCCGTTTATGTAGAAAGCTTCTCCCAGTGTCGACCCATTTGTAGTACTGCCTCGCTGGCGCTCAGTGCAAAGGACAAAGACGTGACATCCTACCAATGACAGATTACAGGACACATGGACGACCAGTGCCCAGTACTTTACTTAATATATCCTTAAACTTAGCACCAGGCTAGAGAAGAGACCAGCTTTGTCGATTAAACTATAGCTATCAGTAAACATGAACTGTGACTCAGCCCCGATTCCTCCTTCTGGTTATATCACATGTATGTTAACCGAGGTGTTGAAATCGACAATGGTACAGCCGTCAGCTAAAATGGGCGTTTCTGGTCAATAATCGCACGACCAATTTCCAAAAACAACAAATAATAGAAACCACCAAAGAACAAGGAAAGTATATAAAATATAAAAATTAGGACCGATTCATGGAAATAAAAGCATTCAACAGCTCTCAAATATGACAAAAATACGCAATGAATGTTCTGGCCTAATGAACTAAATCGGTTCCTAAATCGAGTACACTATTTCCCTAAATGGCTTCCCCCAAATTGCACATAACTCCATAAACAACGAGACATAGTATGACAATGACCCTAGTATGTCCTTTCCTGTATTGTACTGGCAGACACACTTGGAGAAGGTAAATGAGATATTTTCTGCTGAGGCTTATTATACCTCTTACTGAACGAGCTGAAGCAGTTTGCTCTCGGGGGCTGCTGACAGGCGTCCAGCCCAGTACAGGGGAGTTAAAACGAGGATTCGTTCAAAATATCAGTGAATCATGGTGTGAGACAATCAAGGAGAAACGGGGCAAAATGCACAGGTTGCTGTCAGCACATGTTTATAGTTCTGCTGAGCTCACTGGAATCCAGTGCAAAAGACCACAGAAATGGTGCCTACCAGTCACAGTAAACATGAAATCTGACGGACCAAGTACTTTACCTGTGAACGTATGCTTAGCGCCAGGGCTGCAGATTTAAATCTCAGTTACAACCCGATTTGGGATTTAGCCCAAGGTCTTACGCTTTTATACCAACGAGACGTTTTGTTTTCCCACTTGGCGACTGCAGCTCTTATGACTGCATGAATGTGAAGTCCTCCCCTCAGAGGTACAACTAACGGAACACTATTGATAACCTTTTTCAGGCAGTTCCGTTTTAGCAAAAGATTGGACGACAAAGCAGTTACCTTTATGACCTTATACTACAATCACATAAAAATTTGCTATCAGGACTTAGCGAAAATAATCACTGAAGTGCTTGGGGAGATAATGTTACTATGTAATTCTGTACCGTGATAAATCATTATCTCGTACTTGGAACATCAAAATGTTTTAGCGTGATTACTTTAAAGTAACCTCTACATCACCTTTGTCCTACAGTACACATGCTGACATTGATGTGCATGTTTGATCAAATTTGTCTGACACAACAGGATCAGCAAGATGTTGGCCATGATTCAAACTTTCAGGTTGAATAAGCGAAGCGCTAATGCCAATGTGGCGTCCCAGCTTTCATATGGTGATGAGTTAGAGAAAAAATTCGCTCAATTGTCTCTCAAACAGTTTTTATGTGGTATGTTTGCTTTTCCGCAATTTGATTTGTGGTTTTTCCCCGCAAAACACAGTCTCTGGAGGAGCTTTTTGTGTTAATATTGATTTTGGACATGCAGTAAACATCATACAACAATTGTTTCTGATTAGATAGTAAATTCAAAGTAATGCCACAGAGAAGAGAGAGCGGTATTTTCAGGTAGCTAATAGGAGGAAATTAAAACTTTAACACCAAAAATAGGTATGGTGTATATGGCTGGTACTTTTACTGTTTTCTTCACGGATTGAAAACAGCGTAGTGATTTGTTGTGTAGACGTCTAGCGAACTCAGACGCAGACATCCAGTTAGCATCTATACCAAGCAGGTGGCAATCGAGTCTGGGTTTTGTCACGTGACAAATCCGTCATTCATCTTGTAACGAACTAATAGGCCTCTTTCCTCTTTGAGATGTAATTAATGCTAATAACCAACACGGTTAGAAAATCATCATCAAAGAATATCTACTGTATATGTTTATATTTTGAACAACACAGGTGGCTACTTGAACTAAGAAGCAAACACTTGTGTATTTTATGAACATAACGATGTTTTTCATCTAGTCCAACCAAAGTACATATAAACTCGTTATTCGCCAACAACTAATCATATATTTACCGGTGTGATTAGTTCTTTGTCGCACAACTGTGTTATTTACGGCACAAATTGGCTCATTTCCAAAAAAAAACTTCGCAAATACATGTAATGTTTTGTCAAGTTTCTTGAAAGTCTTACCCAGATCCGTGATTCTCTGATAGAAGAGTTCGTAAATCTAGTTTATCGCAACTCTATCCTTAGTAGCACTGTTAACGCAACAGATACAATGATTTACGAAGCTGAGCTCGCTGAATCCGTGCTGCATAAGAGACATAACCCCGATGGTTCCTTGTTTCAAAGTCAACAGGTTCACAATGTGGGGAAACTCTGTTTTTGAACAACTGAGGATACTTAAAACTGTCGCGGCAACGGTATCACGTTGTCTTGCCATCTTACATCGGAGAAAAATAAGCTTAGGAGAAAATTTTGCAGCTTGTGCTAAAGAGTGATTCCATAATACAATGATTTTGCAGTGTGATCAGACAAGAGACAAATCTGTTTAAATTCTTTCAAATATTATATTAATCCTTAGTCGTTTGTAATATTACCAGTATCATTTGCCCGGTTCTGAACAAAGTTTTCACAGCCTAGAGCAGTATCTATAGTAGCCGACATACGTAGTGTGTATACATGTACATTATAACAATATAAGTGGCCGCACTGACCTACATGGCTGGCTTTTTGCGCTTACAAGGCAACTGACCAATGACGTTGTGTGTCCGAACTCAGTTCACACTGTTTCGGCGGCGAGTTTAAGTCATGAGGTTTGCCAGGTAAGCGTTTGCCTCGGTTCTGTAGTTTACTAAAGGCTCTCTGGTTTATTCAGTCATTAAAATGGCCGCCACCTTATATAAGTTAAAAATTCTTAAGCACAGCAATCAATTAAGACGTGGATCTCACTATCAGATAAATATCTCTTGGCAACTTTCCTGAGCAGAGCCGCGAACATTTTTGCAACATGAATGTTGGTTCCAAAAAGTAACAATGTCAGATCATACTCGGATTACCGCCTGTAGCTTAGTACCGAGTCCCCGGATGTTCAACTAACACGCTCAACATGCACACACATTTTTAGGGCTTGGAGGCACAGTTAAGGTCAGGTACCCCATCCACATGTAACAATACTCTCGTAGTATCAATTATTTACAAGTCCATTCTGCCTCCTGTTGAGGCACGCGGTCTGCTGTCAGGGGAATCATTATTTGTTATACAGTATACCCGACAGCAGCGCGGATTTAAGCTGTGAAAGTTCATTGGGAAGGCAGGCGCATCAGTGTAAATTTCATTACTAATATACCAGCTGCAAGGTATTCCAAGCCACATTGTGGCGCTTTTTTCCCCACACAATACAATGAAATTCGTATACGTAGGAACTTCAGTCAATTTTCTCACTTTTTGAGGCGCCTTGGTGACACTATGCGGGCTGTTTGCCCAGGGTAACGTCCCTGGTGACCATTTGTCTGCCTCCAATGCGGTTTGCATGTCCTAACGTCAGTAGTGGGAAAGTTCGTCAGTAACTTGCCAAAAGTCGGTAGTTTAACCCGAGCATTCCTGTTTCTCCCACCAATTAAACTGGCCGTCATCGTATAATTGAAAAATCCTGATTATGGAGCTAAACACCATTTAAATCAAATCAATTAAAGGGTGCGTTAGAGTTTAGTAGCCTTCGACATGGCCTAAACTGCATTTGTGAAATTTGACGACATAGGTGGACAAGTTTTTTGTCCATTGGTTGCTGTGTTTGTGTACTGCAGTACTACTCCTTGTTGTTACAGAGGCTGGCATGTCTTTGTAGGAGAATTGTTGGAGAATTGACGGAAACTATTATTTTTTTGTGGGCTGATAAATGAGCATATGAAAACTGTACAGAGAAGAATTGGGTGAATATAAAGCCAGAAATCATTGTTTCATACCTTGTTTGAGAATTTTCATGTAAAAGGGTAAATTTTGTGGACAAGCGGGAGGTGAGATGTAACATGTTGCATGAGATTATTGTATGCAGTTTAAAAGTAAGCTTTGGTTGTAGCTAGTCATAAAAATGATATTATTAGAACAGGTTTCTATCATTTTGATATGTTCAGCCAGCGCAATTGTTCTCGACATTCCGAGGCAAAACTGTAGACTGCACCCAAATAAATCCATACGCATGTACTTCAATGCAAAGGCAAGCCCTGTGACGTGATGAGTACAAGCGCAAAAATTGCACGAAAATGTTTTCTACTTACGACAAAAAAATCAAACTTGAAAAAGCATCAACACCTCACTGGAAAGTTTCAATTTTAGATTGTACGTTGACATGAAAGACACCAAAGTGCCATAAAAGGCTCTAACTTGGAGCTGACATTTTATTCAAGCAGGCCAAGAGCTGCTGTTTCAGCTGGATTATTGGTTATTTTCATCACTACCCTGATGAGGTGGACAACATATTGGTTTGAGAAAGTCCTCTACGTCAGGCTGCTCAGGGCTAAGCATAATACTGCAGGGAACAAGATTTAGATACTGATTTTTCATCCATCTTGAACATTCTTTATCTGTTTCCGTCATCAGTTAATTAAATATGCTGACTGTCTCGCTTTGCATGAATCCGTCCCAATTTCTGACCTTATCTACTTTCTTAGTTCTTTTGGTGTTTTGTGTTAAACGTTGTCTTCGAAGATGGCCTTGCGATTACTACCCGTACCGGTTGGCGGGTGTTATATATGTATATGTACCGTCCTCGTGTCGCGGCCCGCGACCTATCAAAGCCTATTTCATGTAGGCCTATGTACCGATTTCAAGAAAATGTCGATTTCAAGAAATTGTCGGGGCGCGGTTATGGTCTTTTTATAAATGGCAGGCGTTAGAAGACTCGCCAGAAGATTTCACTTTAGATAAGTTATATCTTTTATGTGTTAACGGTGGTCTCTGGTTTATTCTGTGTAGAACATAACCTAATTTTTTCAAAGAATCAAAGGGCACCAATTGTCACATTAACTCACTCACTTAATCGATTAAAATTTCAGGAATATTGGCTTCCCCCCAGTTCACTGATTGGCTAAACTGAACTGTAGATGTAGATGGCTGATTGAGAGCTCTGATGCATCCTGTAGTGTGCCAAGCAGCTGGAGAAATCAGCATAATATATTGTTTGTCATGTTGTGAACACCTGTAAAGACAATATAACAGCTCCAACCCAGCAGAACGAACTTTCCACACGACGTCATTGTATGCTTTTACTAGGAAATACAGGCAACAATATCTTTCACTTCTAAGAATTTTTACATTGCATAAAGTATAAAACGATAAATTATCATATAAAGACCAATACAGTGACAGAAAAAACGTTTATTTTGAATAACTATCCATCTCCAAATTTTCATCAAAATATGTGTTGGATTTATGTGTTTACTGCCTTTTACACTTATTCCCGGGAAAACAGTTCATAACTGTAGAGTTTGCACATATTAATACATATTTTTGGCAGTTCTTAATAAGGACATCTTTGTTCACACAACTCGGAATACAAATAAAGTCTCTGAATCGTGAGTAGTATTTTGTGCTACACTGGTACCAGTTGATTGGCTGAAAATCGGCATGGTTTAAGCGAAGATCGAAGTCGCCGTATGTGTCGTCATTGTTTCCGCAAATGTCGATCTAACATGGTGGAAATGCTGCCTATACTAAAAGTAATCGTGGTCTGTACCCTATGCTTTGTGTAATGTGACAGACCGTTAACAGCCAATGAAAAACTAGGTTATGTTCTAAAACAGTTAGTTCATATTAAGTACAACTTTTGTGGTTAATTAGAGGCTCGGTCACTCAGCCTCTTCTTAACCACTAAAATTTTACTTAATATGAACTAAGTATTATTTATAAAGCCAAACGAATGGATGACATTTTAGTAAGCCCCAGAAAAACACATGTTCATTACTGGCAATGGGCTCCAGGGGCCGATTCCACAAAGCCATCTCTGTTTTAATTCAAAATTTAAAACTTCATCATAGTGCTAAGTTTTTGGTACTTGAAGTTGAAATTTTGACATATTTGTCATAAGATAACATTTATAAGGCAGTCAAAATTTCAATTTTTAACGCCCGAAAATAGGCTGTATAATCACATTTCATATTTTCACTTAAATCAGGAATGGCTTTGTGGAATAGGCCCCTGATGACCTACTTAATCACCTAACACGTAGGCCTACATAACATCAACTTTGATAAGCCGCGGGCCGCCTCGTCCCCTCGTCGCGCGCCTCGCAGGTGGAGACCCGTGACACGAGGACGGTGCAAATCGCACGCGAATGATACCGTTATCGTATTGAGGGTTGCGATCCGCGAGACGAGAGACGAGATGTTCTCACCCGCTTCCATACCATGAGGCATTAGAATTTCGTGGCATTTACAACTGTTGATTGATTTCTATCTGTCTAAATTCTATGGTGCCATGTCAGCATTGACAAGAACCTAATCACTTAACATGCCGCATCAAACATCTGGCTACTCAGGATAAAAAATAACGGGCACTGAAAACTGTCAGTCCCGTGGCGCTGCGATACGATTATCGCGGTTGCCAAATTGGTTTTTTTCTCGGCCTTATTGGAAGGCAAACAGTGGTCGTTGGCTTTGCCGTACTTATAAGTCCTGCACATTTCATGCTTCTGAACTGTGAGTTAGAGGAAAAAAAATCAAACAAACACAGGACTTTATCTGGAAGGAATCTTTCGTCAGAAATTGTTATGCATACATGTATTTGTAATGACACGGGGGACGATACGCTACTGCCATCGGTGAGTGGTACAGGCAGACTCAGTTACAAAATGTGGTTTATTCCGACTACCGTAGGTCAATAAATGCCTATCTGAGGGACTGTACATTGGGTCAACTCCCCTGTCGTCCACCTACATTCAGTTCACATTCACTAAACAGTACAAAAGCATAATTACTTACTTCTGCCGAGTCTTGAGGCTATCAGAAAATATAAAACACTTGCGGGAAATAAATTGTACAAATTAAAACTACTTGAGGGACACTAGTATGGCAAAAACTTCGAGCTATCTTAGAATACACGAGGCTTGTCTATCGCACATCATGCCTGAAATATTACAAATGTGACGAATTGAGCCATGACTCCAATGAATAACTCTAAAAAATCCAAGACGTTTCCTGATCATGTGTCCCTGAAACAAGTGAGAAGAAAACTATTAACGTTATTTTGTAATGAGATAGTGAAAGATAGTCGGATGTTTGTCATGCCTTCTTGATAATGATTCAAAGATTTGGGCATGTGTTGAACCTCTACTAAGTTTCTAGTTGACTGTTTTTTCTTCTTTCTAGCAGAGAAAAACAACAAGAAGCAAAAATAATGATGATTTTTTATTTAGGATATTCTTATTGTTCTTTGCAACCCACATTAAAACTGAAGAAAGTAAGCAATCCAGAGTCCTTCAGGCCTGCATATTAAAGGGATGGACATAAATATCTTATACAGCACATGCTTCTTTGGCAGGGAAATCCGGTCTTTTATTGTACCAAGCTTGTCCTTAAGTTCTTTGTTTATGCAGAAGTAATGTTATTTCAATCCACAACAGCTGCTCAAGATCGCTAGAAAAATAGAACGGATTCTTTATACATGCGACGTTGCGTAAGATCTACGTAAAGAAGGATACCGTAAATATCAACACTTATAATCATCTTACGCAATTCGTATTGATTTCCGGCAAAGGATATGCAATATTTTCAGTCGCTATTGAAATATCACACAGGAACACTTGGTCATGTACGTGTGAAACTGCTATCCATGAAGTGGCTCTATCGTTAATACAGCCTGATTGTGCACTACTTTTTACAACACATCCATGTCCATGCCCTGTAATGATTTTATATCATTACTGACAAGACAGTTGATGTCCGACAGAAGAGATGCAACATTTTCAGTCCAGTTCAATTCACACACACAAGGACTTACTTGAATGTATAAGTGTAAATCTATTTTCCAAGAAGTGTCTGGTCCGTCTGTCCAATTGATGGTCTGCTAAAAATCCCGATAAATTCGCGTCTGCGCCCTGCAGTTTTTTTATTGACAATTTTCAAATGGCTGTTGTATACCCTGCCGAGGTTGGCAGTGACCAGTCGATAAAATACACTTCTCGTCTTCTCTTATTAATAATCTTCTCTCCATTACTCTGATGAATGCAATGATTTGTTTTATCATGAAGCAAAATCATTGCAATCAATACATAAAAAGGCCATTCGCTGTTGTAACCTGAATGTTTTCCGCAGCAGTGGAACATTCTCTTATGAAAGCCTATATTTTTTTTAGCACATATTTAGTATAACTGCAATTCTTGCGAATTTGAATAAATTTTCTTGTAGACATTGTCAAAGGCATGTAATAGTAATAACTTGCAGGCTTTACTGAGTAAAGGTGTAATTTTCGCCTATGGTAAACCATATTTATTTTTATTTCATTAGTGTTTCACTTATCATTAATTATCATTATGCTTGAAGGAAACCGGGCACGGCCCGGGGGAAACTCACGACCATCCGCAGGTTGCTGGCAGACCTTCTCCCATACGAAGTGGTCAACAAGGTATTAACATAGTTATGAGGTAATGTATGACACAATATATAAAACTACAGCATAAAGAGTACAACCAGAGCAGCAACTACTTTGTAATAGTTGGCAAATGGTCGTACGTAACAGACGTGAAATCCGGCATCATGTAAACTTACTGCAGTTAGCGTTTCCTGTAATACACAACCACTAGCAGCACGGCCTACGCAAATTAGATAAAACCCAGCGTCATATTAAACAATACTCACTGGGTTCTGTGGGGTTTCTTGTCTGTGTGTTGTTATCGAAGTAAAGTGTTAATATATTAAAGAACCAAAATTATCAATGGCAAATTGCACCTGGAGAAGGTAAAGTCTGTTTACCTTCACATGTTTTGGGTGAAAATCATGTGTTCAAAGAATATACACTTTATGAATGTTCTGAAATAAGATGGTAAATCTCATTATACACTCAAAGATGTTTTGACCGATGAACGGAGACAGCGGTAATGATGGGCCAAAAGATGAGGTAATAAGTTACAATGACTGAATTTAGGACCAGAATAGACTTAGGAAGAACCCAATCCACCTATCAGCAAAGCAACCCTGAGTTGTACTCTTCTGGGAGTATATGCAGCTGTATTCAACAAGGTATGGGAAGCACAGAGACATTGAAGCGTCGCGTAAGATGACCTTGTACTTTTTCTCGGCAGATATTTAAGAACTATTTTGTGTGGGAGGAATCACAAACAGGGGAAGTTCTTCGCTGTAACCTAGTACAACCTTTGCTAAAACAAACGGAATAATGTGTGCCTGTCAGATATCCATGGCCACATGGGGAGGCCTGCTATAAATAAGAAAATAAGCTCAGTGTTAAAAGGCTCTCTGGAGAATGACTATGATTACAGCTGTATGGTCATTTCTGGCATAAATGGTGTAGAGAAGGGCTACAGAGGTCAAGAAATCATTTACTGAGATTCCGAGAAAGTCAACAATCCAGTAATAAATGTTCTGCGAAGAAAAAAGAAATGGCGCACCATTAAGCAGCACGGGCAGACTCAAAGCTTTTGGGTCAGGTTCTAGACTATTGACGTACTTTCAGCTGGTATCTGGAAAGATCTGTGGTTTGATGGCTCAATAAATACACTGGGCTCTCAGACCAGATTAGCTTCTCTCCAGAGGGACGACTAGTTCAGTGAACAAACTTGTCTCCAACATGGACCATTAATGGTGCATAATAGATTTTCTATTAATTAGGTCTGTGCATGGTAGAGTCAGTAGACAGTCATTGCACGCAAGTCGGCCCAGATGTAAACATGCTTTGTTGGAAGACTGGAGGAAGAGCAGTTGCCGCGTATTCCCTTCCTTTGGGGAACAATTCATAACAGTCAAAACCACTGAAATGTGACCAACAACAAAGTGCTAGGAGAAAAAACACTGCTGTTTGCTTAACCTGTCATATAATGACTGGCGACATGCGCAGCTGTTGCCCGCCAGTACGTCTAATCACAGACTTTATCCGCAAGACGATCCCCTCTAGTCAACAGACACATGTGGTGTGTTTTTTTTCCCCCAAGTGAAAGATTCCGATGGAGACTGCGAGTCTCGCAATTTTTATGCCTCGAGTAGTTGTGCGACACCTTATAACTGTGGCAATTCCGGTGAGTTGCACGTGTACAAAAAATCCACAGGAAATCCATATGGATTCAACAACTCTTACAGGTTACATTGCGGTCTCTCATGTTTTAGGAATATCTCCTCGGCCTGATTCACGTAATGATTAAATTGCTCTTATTAGATCAGCAAATGTTCTTGTGACATGAAACACAAAGGTTGGGGTTTTACTCCACGCACTGTGATCTTCTTCACTTAATGAAGATTGCCGCCATTGTATGAGTGAAACTGTTTTCAGCACACAGTAGAAGACGAACAGAATTCGTTCAGAAGTAATAAACCAAAATAAAATGCCTACGCAAAAAGTTTTCTTTTTTAAAGTCTTATCAACTGTTCGCGCATAGCAATGTCAATGTTTCCATGTATCCTATGGTAGCTGATGTATTATGATTATTTGAGACAAGAAGTGACAAGAAGTGACCAGGGGCCACTTTCAAGAAACTTTTCTCATAAAAGTCATCGTCTGGCACAATGAGACGCGATTTACGAGAAAAGTTTACAAAAATGATTTACGAAGTTTTGTGAAAGTGGGCTCAGGCCGTCACGGTGGTTACATACTGATAACGTTAAGGAGGTTTTGTGCAAGTGGGCCCAGTGCTATAATGTTTGACATCATCTTTAAAGCTATATGAGGAAAAATGAAGTGTAATATAAGATGGTAATAAGGATAAGACCATTACAAATCATTGCATGGATCAGTGCAACATGAAAATCCATAAACATGTTCAATTGTCTGAGCTCAACCAAGGCGACTGAACAGGACAAAATTAACAGGGGAATAATATCATTATAAATGGTGACCTTGGCATAGAAGCCAGATGTAATTTTAACGAGGTTAGCGGGGGGGATATGGAATGATCTATGACGGTAGGTTTGTACTGCGATACCAACTTCAATTCTGCAGAGAGAATTGATAAAAAGACAACTGAGAAAAAGGCACAAGAAAGCCTCCGCTATGAAGAGAGAAAAAATCGCCCTCAAGTATACATTCGCTTTCCACTAGTGAGGCACAAACTCGTTCTAGCGGAAAAGAGCACATTTGCTCTGGTAACCTAAGACATGTCTTCTGTGGCACGGAACCTCCACATTAGCGCAAGTTCAGGAAATTTGACTCTGTGAGACAGCAGTGATCACGCCGTAAATATGGCACCAAAATTTGACGTCAACAATAAATCGAACATGGATAATACAAAAAAAAGAACAGATTCTGTAAAAAAATCTCTGTGCTTCCAAAGCAAAATGTGTATCCCAGTAGCCCTCACAGGACTTCAAGAAGTTCATAACCATAGCTTTAACCTGTTGCAGCGTTTAATGCTGATTAATGAGAAATTTGATAGGTGAGATTTTGTTTTCGCCATTCCAGCCTTGCCATGACAAGGGTGAGTGATTCTCGCTTTTCTTTTTGTATTGTTCTTCCATGTTCGCCCAGGAAACAGTCAGCCCGCCAAATTCCTGCCACTAGGGAGGACTCAGTTTTCCAAAGTCGTATAGACTCTCAGTCGGTAAAGTATGCAGGATACCCGCAGCTGCATTCATGCAATTTGTTCGACGTTCTCAAACCTCGTCAGAGTTAACCTCGTCTGTGTAAATCAGCGACAAGCCTTTGTGTGGCACAAACTGCTATTCTACAATCACCACATCTATCAATGAAGTAAAAATAGCACTCGTGGGATATCTGACACACGAAATCATGAAATCGTGCAGTTTTAGACTGAACTGATTGGAAGGTGCGTTAATCTAGACACTGGTTGGTTTGTTAAAAGGTTTATCAAATTTCAGGCACAGAAGTTATTATAAATAAATATCAAACAACGTACACTCATCAAGTGTAACAATTCTTCATAAAGGCATAAAGAGTGCATTTTGAACATTTTTATCAAAAAAAACAATCAAGCTTTTATGAAGAAGATTGTCACTGGAATTGTACAGCATGAGTGATAGAGCGGATGGAAAACCCACAAGGAATAAAGCACCGATGTATCAGGTTGACTTGTCACATCAATATTTCTTCTATTAGGCAACTGTTCCCAGTTTGCTCTCAGATTATGGGCATCCTATAAATTTGATGCATTGCATAATCACCGAGAAACACATTATTCACTTTTTATCTTCATTGCGGCGTCATTGTTATCAAATAAAATATGTACACCTATTAAACCGACATTTGGGTCATTAGACTACAGTCTACTGAAATAGGTGAAGAAATATAACTCTGTTGGATTTTTAAATCAGTGTGAATAATAAGAATAATGAAAATTTAATGATGACCTTTTAAAATTACTAACGAATGTAATACACTCACTTAAAGAGTAAAGAAAAGAGCTGATATTATAGATGCGTGTTTCAAATCGCTCGCACGATTACAGCGATGGAATTGCTCATGCCATGCATCTGTTAGTTGTGACGCAGATGAACCTGCTGTAGAATGTCTCGCTTATCTCCTTCGTCTCCCTTTCTGCGGGGACCAGAATCACAAGGCAGTGGCAGCATTTGTTAAGGCGAAACCAGCCAAGTACTTATACAGATGTTTCAACAATTCATGAATAACAACGCTTAATATATCCGCTTTCAAACTCGCTTCTCTTAGTCAGTTGCTTGGAAAGACATTTTATACAACGTCTATAGTTGATTATGTACCGAGGCTCTAGATCGTTCAAACATTGTCCGACGACTAAGAGCAAATCAAACCTTAGGGCGATAACCAGACATCAAAAGACCGGCGTGTCTCTCTCTCGATTTGACTGACTGGTGTCGTTATTCAAAGACAATAAGTAGATATACACAGCAAAGGAGCTAATTTACCTGGACGATTTCTGATTACAATCTAGTCTCATGTCAATTATTCATAAATTCAGCATGGAAAGATTCTTGCTGATAAAATAATAACTCCGGTCACCCTTTAAATATAAGTCGTCTTTGGTGGAGATCACAACCTCAGGCATGCAGTCGATCGCCATGTTGATATAAAGCAATATAGCCATACATGGAGGCACACTCGTAGGTGATCTTATTTGCGGCACCGACGCGTTTTTAAATGGAGGGCATCAGTAAACGTAAGGCATCAAGATGGCCTCAGGTGTAGTTGAACTTACTTTTAGCAAGTTTGTGTTGAGGACACACTTAAGTTAGCGAATTACTTTGGGGGGAGAATGGTATAAAAGGCTTCAAAGCTGAAAGGCTACTTGCCATTTAGAAACACACATCCATCACATTGTATGCATATTTTTACCATTAATGAAGAATGAGACCTACATTCAATTCAATACCCAGAAAAACCCACAAGGGAATTGCCAAGTTTACGAGCGTTTGTACCAAAACATGATACGTTCCTCCTGCACCTGATAGCCAAAGAGTCTTTAATAGTGTACTTTCCTTACATGGACTATTAATTGCTTGGCAATGTTGTTGAGTGTACTATTATTATCATTATGATTATTTCAAGACTTGCACGCCCTATCGGTGGAGGACAAATGGTCTTACGCGAACAGAAGATTGCTGAAACAGACACACGAGCCTCATCGAATACTCACTGACACAAAGACCCCGGCCATACGCAGTGAGGTCGCGGAAAGCTACAAATTCCCTGTCCGAGACCAGGTTTGAACCCACGCCTCGCGAAAGACAAGTGTTATAACCACTCGGTCACTATCCGCTCCCAGCGGTCGGAAAAAATCTCATTGGATATGTCAAGGGGGTTTATTCTGCACTGCAATAATTCTCCTAACACAATCATAAATCACAATGTTGACAGTGTCCTTGTGCCGCATTCGTTTGGTTACAACCGAAGCATTATTCATTACTAACAGCATCGAGGAAATCGATGGCGTGCAATGTTCTAATACACAGAAGTTATATATACACTAACTGACGGACTGTGATATTTCATCATTAAAACATGGCTACGTGTAGAAATGATTTTCATATAAGACTCCTTGTCATTAACATCTGCTCCTAAGCATCATAACCTAGCTTTTTCCTTCAATGTTCGGATTCGTATAACGCATTAATATTCTTCCCGTCACAGCGTTACAATTACGGGAGAACAAGGCAGGAGGGAAAAACAGGCTCATTCTGACAGCACAATACAATGGTTACTTCTTAATATTGGATAATCATGATGGCAGTCTATAATTCCGTCGCCGAATTAAAAACCATTGTACGAAGCTATGTAGCGGCCTAGTTGTCCCTGCAAAAGCCACATATGTGGCTTCAATTTGCAATAGGACTGATTTCATATAAGTCCTTCAAATCTCATTTACATTAATTCAGTTAACAGGAAATTGGTGGAAGTCATACTAAGAGTATAAAATGTTCCAGGAATTTCTGGACCACGAGATGGGGGGGGTTTATTCTCTGATCAAGTGCAAAATCACTTCTACCAGAAAGAGACACAATCATTGTTCTAGAAAAGTCATTTTTTTAAAATTTAGTCAAGTAGCCATATAACTGGGTCACCTAAATTTGGATCGGAATCCCTTATCGGTGTCCTTAATCCATTTGGAATGACGTTGGGTCAGGGAACAAGCTAGGTCCTAACTTGTATACAAGAAGGCGTCTTGAGCAAAAATAGACGTTAAGATTCGGTCATTGACTGTACTTTCCTGGTTATAGGGTAGTGAAGGGGACGTGATGAATGCTGTGATTCCAGTCAGCCTAAGGAACTGTCCGTCGCAATTTTTTAATCTCGGGAAGTAGTTAGTGACGACACCGTTGTTGGATATATCGCCGGCCAAGACATGACCTGGCGTGACTCGACTGCTTATCGCGCCATTTTGTTTAATTAAAAAGGCCGACAATTCAGGGTCTTATGAAATAAATATTGAACCAGATCAACTGAGGAGTCAAACAAGCCACACTGAAGATTTCATCCATGGGCTAGATAATCGAAACGTGACCGACTAAGTTGGTTTTCTGCATCCCCAGAGGGTACGTTGAAAATAGCTCTACTTTGATGAATTGTCCCCTGAGCGAACAGTTTTTAGCAACCGTTCTATAGTATATATTATAACAGTTCTTGATCGAATATCTAACCTCGGTACAACGGATAGCAAACTGTTTCAACTGACGATTTATGGGGTATTGAAAAGAGCGAGTAGATAAATGAAATAAAGACATGATCACTGTCCAACACAAATTCTGACGAGGGTAAAGCTTCCAGTGACCACTTGGCAGCGAAAGCAAAAATAAATTGCAGTATCTACGTGATACCCCAAATTAAATAGTAGATAACTTCAACTACGTCCAGAATACACTGACGAGTTTAAAGGCAGACCAGTAATGTACGAGACACATAGAATTCTCTATGTGTGGAGATGCCTATGTTGTCAAGGCAAAATCCCTCTGGCTATATGAAGCAATGAGCATGGAACTATCACCTAACCTGACATGACGAAAGACTGCGAGGTGGCTCTCCCTCGCACTTCAGATATGAAAACACTAATTCGATTTTGTATCTGAGCTTCAGGCGCAAAGAAATTGGTGGGGACGGGTAGGGATTGGTTGTATCTCTGAAGTGTGTTGGAGCACTCTCAGGTAATTTTGCACGTATAAACTATGACAAATAATGGTTGAAAAATAGTCCATAGACTTTGTAGACATTGTAGACTTGTGGCTACAATGAAACAGAGAAAAATATCATCCAATGAGCGAGTGCCCCCTACACTTTGTTTCTACGGCGATATGACGCTAGTACCTGCATTCCAGCTGATTTATTTTGAGAAATAAACCTGATGTCAACACCTGATGATATTTGGTTTTGTTGTAAGTCAGGTATCTAGTTATTTGAGAGTATGTGTCATTTGGGACAATGAGAATTACGTAATTCAGTTTTAGGAGGGTGTTCTTTGTGAAATTACTACATAAATAGTAAGGCTATTTTTAGTGTTTTTATACCTGTAGAGAAACCCACCTGAGTGTGACAATTTAGATATTCTGCAATGAAGGTAAAAAAAATCACTCAATCATGAAGGCTCGTTGAGAGAAGGCTAAAGGGAGAATTTTATGGCATGTTTTGCTCATCTGTAGGCAAATATGACTGCATTGAATGGCAGGGTGCCAAAACACGGAGGGGAGGCTCTGGACGGCTGGGGCTAGAAATGCCTGGGGCAGGGGGAAGAGAATTCAGGGTACACAGGCTGGGTGATATGACATTTTCCGGGTTCCAGATTGTATGTATGGCGTTGTTGCATCTGCCCTCTGTAGATCTGTTGTTTGTCTTGTCCTTATATACTAAATTTTTAGAGGCGGTGACCATTGCATCATTTTAGCAGGCAGGTAGTGCGACCAATTCTGACTTTCTTAAGTGTGTGTTAATTGATATTTTAACATGACAGTGCCCACTGCAATTGCTTGTGGCCTAGGTAAGAAAGCATTTCCCCCAATAAAGCCACCACCAGTGAAGATGACTAAAACCGATGATCTTGTGTAGAGGAGTGTGGTGTACGGTGACAGTGCATACCTCCACATACCTTCAGCCTATAAGATGACACACAGACATGCGATTGCTCTTTAACATTACACTGAACCAGTAATCCACAAACACCAGAACTTTTTTCAGTGGTATGACTTTTTTAAGAGAGGCAGGGAAATACAACATAACAGCCGTGCATCAATTAAGCGATTTGTTGATGGCAACTGCCAGGTTGGCCATACCAATGTTTTCATAAACTGTTCCCTTACTATACCTTGCTGAACTTTTATATCAGTGTGTGTAACTCAGGACAGGCGAGGGATGCAGTGTGGGTATTTTTTCTGAGTGTACTGACTGACCACACGCTATAGGTATAAATTCGATTTTGTATCCAAGATTCAGGCGCAAAGAAATTGGTGGGGACGGGTAGGGATTGGCTGTATCTCTGAAGTGTGTTGTAGTACTGTCAGGTAATGTTGCATGTATAAACTATGACAAATAATGGTTGAGAAATAGTCCATTACTTGTAGCTACAATGAAACAGAGAAAAATATCATTCAATGAGCTAGTGCCCCCCACACTCTGTTTCTATGGTCGATAGGACGCTGGTACCCGCATTCCAGCTGATTTATTTTGAGAAAATGGTGATCAACACCTGATGATATTTGGATATGTTTTAGGCCAGGTATCTAGTTATTTGAGAGTATGTGTCATTTGGGCCAACGAAAATTAGGGAGTTCAGTTTTAGGAGAGTGTTCTTTGTGAAATTACTACATAAATAGTAAGGCTATTTTTTATACCTTCAGTTACCACTGCGGCTTCACGCAGGAAATTGACAATCAATCACTGGTGGTTAGTTGAAAGTCGGGGACTGGAGTGGGGAGCTTGTGAAATGGGCATTTATAAATCCTGAAAGAAATCTGTCGACACCCGGTGGGAGTTCGAAGCTAAAAATAGCTTTAAATAATAACTGATTTATAACGAATTAGATCTCATATCTCCTCATAGCGTATGCATCGCCTGCATTCCTGTATGAAACCAATTTTGCTAAAGGCTTTAAACGTATTAACGTCATTGTTGCACAGCGACTGTATGACGGTGAGACATAACGAGACGAACGACACACTGATAATTCATCTAGAATAAGATACATCACGAATGCTACGATTAGGCATGGTAAATAGAACTTAATCAGTTTTGTTATATTGTGGCCTTTAATCGAATCTTACTGCGCTGAGGAGAGTGTTGAGGGAAGGGGAGAGAGGAGTGTGATATAACTGATACGATCAGGTGACAGGGCGAGAAAACCTCAAACACGCTCGAATGTATTACACATCAGTCGGCCCTGGCCTTTGGAAAGCAGGAGAATTCTGAAGTACCACTGGAAGGAAACACACAGCACTGTTATCAACATCGTCCAGGCTTTGGTGACGTCTTGGTGAATCAGCGAGATGACGGCTGCTCAAAGCTTCCTGACAAGCGGTACTGTTTATACCACTCACTCAGTTCAGCTAACTCCCTTTTGAATGAATTAAATATCCCATTTCCCTCAAAGAAAACCCTAACGATGCGTTTATTGTGGATAGCCTCCATAAAACTAACGACACAAAGCAAATGCTGACTACCATTATTGGCAGTGTCTCCATCGGGTAGGATGTTAACCAGGCTAATAAGATAAACTTTGAAAGGCAGAGCCCAGAGGTACCCAATCCTCAGGGAAGGCGAGTCGAGAAAGGAGGGAGGGGGGCAGACAAGGGTTGGGAGGATATAATGTGACCTGCAAGCTTCCTTCCGGTTTAGGCAGTAAGTGCCATCCAATGATCCATTTTTATGGGTTATTCTAGTGTCCGTACCAGCCCGCTCTGGTTGTAGAAACTCGTGACTGAAGGAATAGATATCATGGCGAGCTTCAGTCACGGGTGTTTCATATACATCACCGTCACCAGTTTTACTGGGTTGGTAGAAAGGAGGTTCCCAGTTATTGGTTAAGCATGAGACGAGTGTCCTAAGGAAGGGCTTAGGTCAGTTCACAGAAGATTCCATCAGCTGCTCTCATCCCAGCCATTCATCGTTATGGTCCAGCCAAATGACGCAGACATGGACATTCGTCTCAATAGGCACTAAGCATGCATGGAGAACAATAGTATATCGACGGTGTGTATGTGATATAAAAGACAGGGATGACAGCGTAATAGGTGGTAAATGGCCACTTTTCGGCCGCATGTCAACCTACCTCATTTAGGTATAAAACACTAAATTTATTCAGGTCCCCATAAAAAATTGAGGGCAGATATTGATTGTCTATATTTGTTTTGAAGCATTACCAGTAAAAACTATGATCAATAGATGGTTGAAAAAAAGTGAATTAAATTGTGCTAGAATTAAACAGAGATTTTTTCCAATGAGCAAGTGCTCCCTACACCCTGTTTCTATGGCGATAGGATACTGGTACGTATATTCCAGCTGATTTATTTTGAGAACATGCTAGTCAACCTATGATAACATTTGAATATGTTGTAGGCCAGGCATCTAGTTATTTGACAAGATGTGTCACTTGGGCCATAAAATTAGGGAATACAGTTTTAGATAGGTGGTCTCTGTGAAATTACTACATGGAGAATCAGGCTTTCTTGGTGTTTTTATACCTTTAGCGTTACGCAGTTGCCGTTCTATGACAGATGTACCATTTCACGTCATTAAAATAAGAAGAGTACCACTTTAGTAAAAAAAACTCAAAGTTGAAGAGATCTCATCGGTTGTCAGCGGGTCTTTATTTTTTAGGTTTAAATATACAACAACAAAGTAGTGTTGAGGACAAAAAGAGAGAGTTTTAGGGGTAGTCAGTGAGTGAAGAGAGTTACTTCTGAGGTGCAAATGACTCCTTTCGGGCTCCGCCCGGTTTCATCCCAAAACAAACTTGACAGACCTTCAAGTAAACCAGGAGAGCAGTGCCCTTAGTACAGCATAAAAGAGAGTATGGACAGCCAGATAGTGAAATGGCTACATGTCAAATGTGGAGATACCCTTACATAGCCAGGGACACACTTCTGTGCTACGAGTTGCTCGACCCATCCGATCTCAATACTTCGGTATCCACTAAAACGTCTCCACTCGTCTCTACACTCAGGTTTTCACTTATATCAACAATAAGATGGCCACTGATCTCAATGCTAATCACTGAGAACATTAAGGTATCCACTAACATACCTCAGCACTAAGGCGTCCACTGGTCCACTGGTCTTAACACTCAGGTATCCACTAATCTCAACACCACTGTATGTAGTGAACTGACTGAGCTGATGTTGACAAATTTTCTGTAATACAAATTTCTGTAATAATTCATGACCCCTAATAACATACATTTCTGTAATATTTCATGAGCCCTAATAACATGCATTTCTGTAATATTTCATGAGCCCTATTAACATACATTTGAGTAATAATTTATGAGCCCTAATAACATACATTTCTGTAATAATTCATGAGCCCTATTAACATGCATTTCTGTAATAACTCATGAGCCCTATTAACATACATTTCTGTAATAATTCATGAGCCCTATTAACATGCATTTCTGTAATAACTCATGAGCCCTATTAACATACATTTCTGTAATAATTCATGAGCCCGAATGCCATTTTTTATGTTCGCAAATCTATAAATTCATGGTAAAGAAGTTCCAGCTGCAATTTTGCAATGCTGCTTAAATGTGTATGCCAATTATAGTGTAGGGGTAAATTTGTCTAAATATTCGCATCTTTACTATTGTTCATTTGCAGAAAATTAAATAGCGTGAAATTGTATTCTGGAAATTATAAAATAGGAACATATGTGTGGCTTCGACAAATTTATGGACGTTTCAGTTGTTATGAGCTGACAAAAAATATTCCCCCGCTTGTACATCTTAGACAACATAAGTTCACATGACATGACATACATGAGGCTGGTAATATCTGGAAGAAATCACATTATACATGGCGGTTCAACGTTATCTTCAGCCAGAGGCACTTTGGAAAGTCAACGGTTAACATGTAATCTCATAGTTATATAACAGTTCTGCTAGAAATACGTTGTATATACGGAAAACTTGCCAAAACATATGTTAATGATTACGGGAATAGAAAAATGCCATAGCAATGGTGTCTTGAGTGTGAGTAGTTTATAACGTATTGCCAAAAACTCTGGAATCCTCAGGTACGCCATGTTGACGCTATCAGTTGTACTGCTCAACAAGCCAGTTCTCCAAGCTTTTCGGTTTTCTCTTTACCCTTGAGGAATGTCATCACTAATTAACGCAAAAAAGATAGAGAAACAGATTATCTGGAATAAAGAAACAGATGCCATTGGCTATTGCCTGCATGTTCAACGACTGGCACTATTTGTTGACATATGATTTCTAGCTTACACAAACTCAGCAGATATAACTGAATATAACTCATATACCTCATAAATTACTATACAATTGAAACAATTTTGATACTGAAGGTAGTTTTGTGCCAAAACCTGTGAATTACAGTTAACAATTAAGCATCCGAAACCGCCAATGTGATCTGCACGAACCTATGGATGTTTTCAGTAGAAAAGCAAGGAATTCCTCTTGCAATACAACGATGACTACAATTTACATTCAACACGCCTCCCACTTTACCCATAATTCCATGACACTGATTAAGTAATTGCTCAACTGTACATTTATGTTTTCTTACCATGAGCTTGTGCATAATTTCAAATGCGACACGGTTTCTGAACAAACCGGCACACTTTTGCCGAGTACATGTGACTTAACGTAGTATCTTCCCGCAAGAGTGAAGCGTAAACACGTGCCTTTGAAAAAGAGCAGGGTTCGACTCTTCTTTAATCTAGACAAAAGTGAAAAAAGCAACTGAAGCAGATTCATGCTGTTTTTAGCCATTGAAAACACGATTCACAAACCGGAGACTATAAATTTCACCTCTGTTTCTATAAGTGGTTGTTCTAATGAGCAAATCACGTCTTCCAACAAAGAAACAAAGCCCCTGACAGGTTTTGTTAAAAGTCATTCACGAAACCTTCATAAACACCCAAAGCGTTCACTTTGAAAGATTGGTAATCTTCAAGGGGAAATTGGTGCTAATTCATCTGACACCTTTCTGTCAAAACTTCTTCTTTCCCTGTCAATTACAAGACACGATGAGAGTTTTCATTGCCTATCAGCTCTGCCAGAACCAAGTTCATCCTGCAGGAAGACAGGTGTGGGTAATTGTGATAGTAAGGAATCCACCAGCCGTCAAAACACATACCATAAGCCCCAAAATTCAAACGGTGATTCTTTACAGCTTGATACTCCCACGCAACACTTTCAGGCATTTCACTGTTCTGTAGGCTTCTTTGCTTTGTAAAATGTGTTTTTCTGATAGAGAGAGGAATATTAAGTTCTATTAGCAGTGGGCAGCTCATTATAATAAGAAAGTGTTCATCCTCATTGAGTGAGACTGCTTGATAGAAATGAATAAGATGTGAGTGTGTGAACGTCCAGAAAATAAGACAAAGCACACTTTACTATCAGATGCATGCATAGAACACTTAAGTGCAGTGCATCATGTCGCCGTATTTGTTTCGCCAGTCTGTAGTTCCAAGTGAAGCTAACCAAATATCTCAAATGTTTGTTATTTATCCATGTGTTGTTACCGCTATACCAGTATGTGTTAAAGCATATGATTACCGTTAGTTGGGATCTTAATTAAGATTACCAATGCTTACTAATCTCATGCCAACTGCTACGCCAACTGGTACAAAAGTTGCAGTCTTTTTCACGTAACGATTATTCGTTAAACATTTTGTATTTCCAACACACAAATGAATTTTCTGTTGTATGCTAGAGCCTCCTGGCTTATATCAACCGCCCCCCCCCCCCCCAAAAAAAAAAACATTTGGCCAAGACAAACTGATTCTGCAACAAAATTAACAATTTATTATGACATAAGTGGTAATACATATGCTACTTAACGCAAAGAACAACAGCAAATGTTCCTTATACCAGTGTGGGCCAAAGCACTTTACGTTGAGGTCACTTTAAAGGTCATCTCACGGGAGTGGTAGGCATGGCAAGAGTCGGTGATTCAAGCTCTCAAGCCCTGGTAAAGTGCGTCGTCCTCATCTTTGATGTAGTTGTTCAATTGCCCAGCAATTAATCTCAGCCGTTTAGAAATTGAAATTGGTGAACACCTGCACACAAGAAAGGAGCGGTGGGGAGGGGAAGGAGAGTCTTGTGTCTGAGTGGGCGGTGGGGGGGAGAGTGAGGTAGTGAGAGGCGTTTAAGTTGGAAGACGTGTGTACACAGCTAATAAAGGAGTTCGTGTATAGGGAAATCAGAGCATAATTGCGCATCTTGTTCTGACATGGAAGGGTAACGCTTTGCACGCTCGCAGTACATAGGCTGTTTCAGTTCCGATGCATTTAAACAACAGTACACTATTCTGTTTTTTCTGACGGAGTATGAATTTTTTCCCTCTTTTACTTACATGCTAAGTAAAGCATAAGTCATATTTTTTTTTCTGGAAAACAGCTTAATACATGTCGAGTCGTTTTTGAAGTTTTGACACACACAGGCGCTTAATAGCGGCGTTCCGCGTGCTCTTTTTCAATTCCATCTATGTGGTTGAAAGAGCAGACAAAATATTCCACAAAAACTTACCTTACAAACATTTCAACTCCAGTGGGCTCCATATTTCGCTTAATGCCCTTCCAAGACTTGGTAAGTCTAAACACGTCTCGAGCAGTTAATCCTAATCTCTCGTCAATCTTTGTGTTCTGTGTCGCATTCGTCAATGAGTTGAATTCTTGACTTTTGCTAGACGCATCAGGTTTGTAACTCCGTGAGTAATGACAGCCCATTGTCCTGCGTCGTCCAGTCAAGAACAAATGTTCTCAAGGATTAAACTTGTCCTTTCCAATTCGGAAAGTCCCTATTCGAATTTGAAGGCAATATATGCTCGACATGACCCGACCGCAGTTACACAAATCTCTGCCGTATTGCGTTAGCGTGTAAATGTGGGATAATACATAGCGAGCTGATCGCGGAAGCCGAGGTCCCGGCTTAACTTCTCATTGGCTCTTTTTGGGGTCACAACAGATCACTGAATATTGCTAGAATTCTCTCCTTTACATCACGATTCCAACGAGGAAAATCACCACTGTTCTCAAATCTAAGACAGAATAAAAACTGATTTCAAATGCAGAAAGCCCTGTCGTTGTCCCGCATAGGTTCAGCATGTATTGATTTTGTCGATTGCTTTGATTAATCTCGACTTTAAAGTCCTCATGGACAGCTGACGCTATGCGCGCTTACAATACAGGAGCTGTAGGGATAACTGGGGGCCATGTTAGTCGCTCAGAGTCTCCATCAGTCCGGACTCCCACTGCAGACCCAGCTGCTATATTACAGAGCCAGCGGTATGCCAAGCCGAAATCTTTGTGCACACACAGATGGAAGAATAAAGGGAATGTGGGCAGACTGATTATAAAAGTTCAGCTGTAATGCATTAAAACCTATGGGACGCAGTTGACTTCCAGAGCTCACAAGGAACTTTTGCCGTCTCCTCGCGCAGGCAGGTCGCGACGCCAAAGAACATCATTCCGCAAATACTTCAAGGTTTTCTCGGCGACTAAATTATTAACCCGGAACCGGAGGAATCCAATAAGATGATATCAGGAACTGGTGACAGGATATACGGCACGCCAGAAATTTTGATTTATAGTACTTTTGCTTTGATGAGCATATGAATAGACCATAGTTCATTAAGCTAGTGAGTCACGTGACTGGATCGACAGGGTGTAGTCTGCGCATCCTAATGCATCCCCTGACAACACCAAGAATTCTTTTCTCCGGGGAACTATCCCAGACATCCAATCATGGAGGTTCGAAAATAATGGTAGCCGAGAGAGAGTTGTTTGCTGAGTAGCACATATGGCTTCTCTCTTCTTCTCTGCCAATTTACGTCAAAATTGCCAAATGTTGCCTTACCCATCAAAAAGTTGCATATGGCATTGATTTAAAATAGTTCGTGATGAATACATGGATCTGCGAGAGCATCAACAATAGGCGAAGATCAGCTAGAAAATCCGATACGACGTCAATCGATAGTGTGATATACTTCATAACATCTCAGGAAAATGAATTAAGCCGTAGGTATATAGAAAAGAAAAAGTTCCAGCACAGAAGGGCTTATAAATCATTTTCAACCTGACACTAGAACGAATTATGTCGCTACTGGGTCTTGTAACAATACAATGATCGATTCATTAGAATGTCGATGGAACCTCTTAAGTAAGAGATGCGGACACAGAGTTCAAACCATAAATTTTAAAACTGATAAGTTTGCAACTTTTTCTAGTGACACTCAGCATTAAAGTGTGGTGTGCGTTCAGTCCATGGTTATCAACTGTCCGTTCATGGTAGGATTATCACGCCAGGCGGCGGTTCATGGTAGGGTTATCACGCCAGGCGGCGGTTCATGGTAGGGTTATCACGTCAGGCGGCGGTTCATGGTAGGGTTATCACGTCAGGTGGCCCTTCATGGTAGGGTTAGCACGTCAGGTGGCGTTCATGGTAGGGTTAGCACGTCAGCTGGCCCTTCATGGTAGGGTTATCACGTCAGGTGACTTGGGAGTGCCGATGGGGTAAAGCAACACTAGAATTGTCGCAGCATTCTTAAAGGAAGACACTACCGAACACTACACTACAGAAAATGGCATTAAACCCCGAACAAATAAAGACATCTACGGTTATAACAGGCATCTGCTACGACCTATCCACGGCCCCAGCAGAAGCACGTCCATTCACAGTAAATTGCTGACCAATACGGCTGGTTCGTGCAGTCTGAGGTATACGTTGTAGAGCTTTCCAGGAGCGTCGAAATCAGTTTAACCAGTCTTATTCCAGCACGAATTCTACCAACAGTAACAGCTGACCGGAGCTTTCGCAGACTAACAATTTATATGATAATGCTATTCACACGAAATCAAAATTGGCAATTTGTCAATGGTCGAGCAGCTGAATGATGCTTCTTCTTGGAGATAGAACAGTAGAACTTTCTGATTGGAAATGAATGCATACATGTAATTATATATGCTGGAAGTAAAATCATAATACATAAAAACGACAACTTATAAAACTAACATAGGGCACGATTTGGATATAAACACGACTGTTTTCGCATTAAGTGAACGTCATTATATCCCAGTTATACAAGCATGTTATATAGCTGAAGACCTACACCATTGTCATTTGTCTTCTTCCGAAGAAATAATACTGGAAATACCTCTTAAAGAATGCTTTGTATGCCTACACCCCAGTTTGGTGACCGTAGCCAAGAATAACGAAGGTTTGTACCTGCGGTGCCTTTGTCTAAAAATAAAACAATCACTTGCTTTAAAATTAAAAACACATTTAATTGTCGATAATATTTCTTATAATTGAATGGTGTTTTTCGCAGTACCAACGTTTATTTGGCGAAGCTCAAGGCTGATACACGGAAGATGCCTCACGCAGAATGAAAGAATGTTTACATATTTCTATTTCTATTATAGATCTATTTCTTCGCTAAAGCTGGTCATAAAGAATCTCCCAGACTTAATTATAATCAGATTTAAGACAGACAGGCAGACAAAACACTCCACACCTTCTTAATTAAAGTTCAACCACACATTCTCGTGGAGAAAGATATAACAACAGCTACATGGCACATGATTTAGCGTATCATTGTAGAAAGGCTATAAGTGCACCAAAAATCCTGCGTATGACCCTGGCGGACGCGCGAGTTGAAGAGGGTACGGTCCTGTGAAGGAGATGCACAATGGTTCCAGGTCTGTAGAGTTGATTTTGTCGTGTAGCTGTAGTGGTCGACAGTAAGTGATTTGTGACAATGCGTGCAGCGAGATAGAATCACGCTATAGGTCAGGCGGTTTCGTCCTGAATCTGATAGTCTTCCATTAGAAGAGAGTGTCCATTACTGGAGTACATGTATGTTGATGGAGACGAAATGAAAGCCTATGGAAAGTGTGAAAAGTGAGCAGGCACTATTTAGTGAAACAGGCAATACGTTGTCTTGCCTTATCATTTTTACAATGAAGGTACTTTAAGAAACGAAGGCAGGTGAATATCACCACGTACAAATTTGGTGGAAAGCTTTGCAGAGAGATTTCAAGACTCAACCTAAACATTATGATAATCAACATACTGTAAGACAAGAATTACAAACAAACCAGTCATTTGTGTAAAGCATTTGGTTTGAAGAAGGCATAAAATACCGAAACAACTTACAACCAAAAGGTTTTTCGAAGTGTTAAAATCAGAGTCTTTCTGTACTTGGTCTAGTTATAGTTCATCTCGATTTTCCTTGCTTTTGTCTCTTTAAAATACTGATTTGAATACTCAAGTTAAAAAATAAAAATATTCAAAATTATTCACCCGTTAAGTGTAAAATAATACTGTGATTTATTAATCATAACAGTTACAAACCTAGCTGAGATTGCCGGCAATACTATAGCGTTCCATTCGGTCACAGAAGAACTTTTCCGACAGTGATGTATGGTCTAGATGGATCTGTCTGGACATGGCCAGACATTGCTTGATGTGATAAGGACGGACCGACTACAAAAACCAGATAGAGTCATGACGGCGGTCTTGGAGAGATTTGATCCACTGAGCGCATGCCGGAAGGCTCACTTCCTCACCGTAAGAGTTGCTTAGATGCCATCTGTACGAATCAAGTAATCGACGTGCTACTGAGCAGACGCTATGTTATGACAGCCCCATCTATGCGTCCCCAGGGAATAGTTGCTCGATGTGTTTTAAGCACTGGAGGGACGATGCGTTCTGAGTGAACCCTCGCGACACGCCAGGACGTAATCGAGGTGGCCCAGCTATCTGTGAAGTGGGCACTTATATTCGGTATCATCAAGATCTCACAGCAAGAGAGAATTAACATCCCCATACACAAAATTTACTTAGAGCCCAGTTCACCAATTTTTTGCGAAATGTATGTATGCTCCTATCGATATTTCATCTAATTCATCCGCACAACCTCATACTTATGCATAAATCTAATCTGTGCAAACTCAGCCTAGCGACGTGGAAAACTATATTCACGATGCGCGCGCCGCACAGAACGGCTTCCTGTGGCAATTCCATCTACAATTAGTATAAACCATAACCGGTCGATGTGCCACGGTGAGACCGGATCAGACAAGAGATTAGACAAGCGGAGAAAATTTCAATGATAACGTAAAGCATTAAGAGAGGGAATCCATACAACAAACTCACGAACAATTTCCAAAGAATACCGTAAATGAAATATTAAATTTTTTATCTGACTGATAAAAACCTGGAAATCCACAATAACATTATCAGAATAAACTTGGAGATCCACAATAATAACATTATCAGAATAACCACCTGCTAATGCTATAGAATGTTATGCCTGGATCTTGTCTCCAGTAAAACCATTGCCAAATTCAAGTGCTATATCGACACCACGGACGTGTCTTACTGGTGTGTATACATGTTTACATGTACACTGAAGCTTTCCAAACCCCTTATGATTACATACCCTATCTATCCTTTGTAATCTAACACCGTTCCTGCTATAAACTTATTTGATAGTGTCACCTGCTCTCTAACCTCAGACTGCCATGATTGATATTACTACACAGATGGAGTAGTTTTCCATACTTTGTTGTCTTGGCCACAGACAGAAAGCCTTGGCTGATATCACTAACTAATGACCTCTAACACTTCTCATACATTGTTATCTTGGTCACATACCTAAAGCACAGTTGTTGAAATAATTGGAATAAAGTAATTAAAGCAGAAACAAATTTCCAAACATGTAACCAAATATGCCTAGTATACAATTTATATAAGTTCAGGCTTCATTGGCTGTTACAAAATTCTACCCGATGGATATCAGCTGAAATACATCTCATACATTGTTTCTTGGTAACAGAAAGCAGGTTTATTGAAATTGTTGGAAAAACTGTCAAAGCGTGTAACTAGTTACGCTTAAAACAAAAGGTTAGTGATATGTTCTTAAATGTGAAGTTGCTATATACCATCAGAGCGATCATCAACAGTTTATGTAGTGCTCCAGGGAAAAGCTTTGAATAGGAGAGGTCCGGTATCTGATGAGATTTCATACACTCCTGTCGGTTATAGCTAACAAATGTCACCCGCCAGCCACAGCCAACAAGTTAACTCTGACCGTCGCGACTGGCGTAACCTGACCTGTGTTACAATGGGGTTAGCATCACTGACCGACAGCTACCACTGACCCTTTGGCGCAGAATAATCCACACGAAGAAAACACCCAAGGCCACGCCATGATTTACACACTTAACGTTCGCATTTCAATAAACTATTCATTATTTTAATTATTCGGTGACTCTTTTGTTAAGAATCGCCAGCATGAAGAATCGTCAGTATCTACAGTTTAAAACACATAAAGGTTTAAACATTTAACGTTGGTATTTTAGATCATTCATAATTTTACTATTGGTTCTTTTATGATACAGCGGTCGAGTAAAGAGGTGTGGTTGCATGACATGAGTGATCTGAAACCACAGGTATGATGATAGACTCAATGCGGATGTGTGACGCTTCGGGACTGTCCAGAACTCTCCTGTATTACATATATATTACAGGTAAATCACTTTAGGGCAGCCCGTCTGTTCAACTTGACTTAATTAAAAAGAAACTGAGCAAACCCCAAATGCTTAACCCTGCAATCTTCAGGGGCTCCCACATTCTAGGATTCTCAGAATTGACTAGAATGCTAGTCAATCGACGCATCGCACATTATTACATCGTGAAACTCTCAAAGGTCAGTATGATGACGTAGAAAGAAAAGAAAAATTTTTCATAATAATTCTTATTTTACCTAAACCTTCGTTTGTTGAGCACATGTAGAGATGGATACACAAAGCTTTTTGTCGTCATTTTTATCCGAAATTAATTATACCATATCAAAATCACGTGTTCCGCAGAAGGCAAGAACCTTCTTACCAATCAGGAGAATATTGAGGCGTTCGCTAAGGAACATATTATCACTGAGTTAAACGTTCAGCTTAACTAGTATTTGTGAATAATGCAGTGTCAGCAACACGTTGCCATTCTGAGTGAGATGGGGGCGCGAACACATCTTTTGGAACCTTCTATTCATGTGACCTTCCTCATGGCTTCTGCATTGGTGGCCAGAATGTGGTAACACTTTACAGCGCATAAACTAAACGTCAGAAATATCAATGTGCGTAGAGGGGCAAAGAAATGGACAGATGTTTCCGAGAGACTGTAAAATACAGAGGAAATATATCTTGCATGAAACTGTAAATTTCGAACCGGATACATGCTTATATGACAATATAAACCTGCATAAGGCAATTTTTGTCTGGTCCAAATTATAACTGCATGCCAGCAATATTCTCTAGCCCTGTGAAATGTTCTCCGCAGTTTATTGTCTCTCGGAAATATCTGTCTGTTCTCTTCGGTTCGCTTTGTAAACGTTATCTTCCTTGACTGAGCAAAGACCTGTCTAGCCTTGTCCTGTTGATTGCCACAGAAAATTAATACCCGTTTTTATTGCGGATCTGATCTGTGCTTCCTAAGGTCCCAATGGCACTACTAACTGACAACCCAGTCCCTACATAGAACAGAGTGAATTCATTCGACCACTTCCTGTAAACAGATATCTGTTGTATGACCCACACAGGAAGTGCTCTGCCTGTGTTGTGTTCTGATATAATATCATTGGGGAAGTGCTTTGGGGATGCATTATTTGCGCATTCGAATCAGAATTTATAGACGCATTTAAAGAGCCATGTTCAATAAATACCCCACAGACATAATGAACAATGTGATACTGAAAGTACCATCCGTTTAATGTGATACGGTATATGCATGGGGTAATATATATATATATATATATATATATATATATATATATATATATGGGGTAATGGTATTTCCAATTCATTATTCAGCTTGCCTGGTTGTGTCAAGGCTGATTTCGTCCATAAGTGATGCCAGACGTCAGACAGAAAGATGTAGTTTTTATACCAGTGTTACCGGGAAAGGCTCAAGTGGGCAAAAGGTCCTGGAACACAGGGTTGATGACCATATAGTCCGAGAGGAAAGCTCATGTGGTTTAAAATTTTACAAAGGCCATAAAATAGCCCGAAAACAAGGCTTGTATGACTAAATAATTAGTCAACCACCTCTCGCACATATGACAAAATAATCCGTCAATAAACAACTGCACATACTGCCAACTTGTCCAGGAAACAAAGACTTGTATGGCAAAAGTGCCCAGGAAAAAAATGACTCGAATGGCAAAAACCTCCAGGAAACAACAGTCCACATGACCAAACTGTTCAAGAAACAATTACTCGTATGGCAAAACTGCCCAGAACCAATAGCTCACATGACCAAATGGCCCGAGAGCAAGGAAACACACGATAAAACCATTGGAGAGCAGTGAACTACATGATTGAATAAATCGTCAGAAAACATGCCATCAGAGACTCATGACAGAATAGTTCCACAACAAATGGTCACACGACCAGATAGTTCGATAACAAAGGCTCATGTGACCAAATAGTTCGACAAGAAAAGCTCGTATGATTAAATAGTTTCACAACAAAGAAACACATCATTAAAAATATAGATCGACAACTAATGCTGGCATTAGCAAATTGTCGGACGAAAAGGTTCAGATGACCAAATAGCTCGACAACAAAGGTTTACATGACCAAGGTACTCCACAACAACGGTCCACATGAGCAAATAGTGAAACAACAAAATCTCACATGACCAAATTATCCGACACCTTAGGTTCAAATAAACAAACAAGTGCGGTTAAAGTGAAAGAAAGCTTGTTACTTCTGCAACTTCATAGCTTGTCGTAAAGAGTTTTGTTGCGGTTTATTGTGACTGGGTTTCAAGATTTGCTTCCGGTTTGTCCATAACTGAGGCATAAACATAGAGAAAGGGGGGGGGCGTAATGAGACCCTGTCTTGAAATGTATGATCAGACACCTGACAAGACATCCTTGTGTATTGTGGCTAAACGGACGAGAGCAGGTGATAAAACCAGAGGAAATTTACTCCTGCCTTACGAGGCAAACTGTGCGTTGGTCATTTACTTTCACATGGAATCTGGAAATCTTATTCACCAATGCAGGGACTAATAGATGGCTTGCGTAAAAATCGAAAGGTGTTTTACTCTGAGAATTCGCTGTTGCACAAAGAGACAAAGCATATACCTGGAAATTTGTGGTTTCAGTAATAGTTATGTTAGTCTCAGAATCAGTGCTTGGAATTTAAAAGCCACTAGAAAGGCTTAAACAGGGCATTTCAAAAGTATTCTTAATCGTGGTATAAGTATTCCTGTGTCATTAAAATATAACCCTAAATAAGAACATCATAGGATAAAATTATGAATTAGACTGATTTCGTCAACTTATTAATAACATCAAATTACGGAGAACGCGTAGAAATTAAAATGTCTTTTACCAAGATGCAATTGGAAATCTAAATGGATAGCGACCGTTAACAGGGTCTTTGAGATCAGGAATTTGGTTTATTCTCTGATCGAGAAGAAGGGGACATAAAATGGAGAAGGTATGCAAAATATTTGTCAATATTAATCAAGCTGTCCAATTTAACCAAGAGACTTTATACTTCTTCGCCTTGGAAGCGATCAGAATCTGAAAGTTGACATGTCTAGGTGTCCGTCTAACAAAACTTTGTAGTTTTGCTTTGTAAATCAGCACAGATCTGTCCTGTTCCTATTACAAAACCTTTTTTCAATGCGCAATTTAACTACAAAACAGTCATCAAGGTGTTGTCTCGTGTGTGCGCCAGTTTAGTGGTTGATTCCTGTTTCATTGATTGTTATCACTGGTTTTATATACCGGTACATGTGTAAATAGTATTAATGAAGAAATTATTATTATTTTTAGTATCGCCATTAAGCTGGCGCAAACACGAGACAACACGCTGATGACTGTACCGGTACCGATAAAAAATATCCTCATGTATCAATATGCTGATATAAAAGGATATGATATAGAATACACTCGAGGTTTGAGATCATATGTGAAATTTGCCAATACCAAATTTTCATGCAATTCTCATTCATTTGTTAAAAACACACTTGTCACATAGAGGCTAAATGCTAAAATAATTAACACATTAAAAAAATGACTTAATCAGAAGGTTAAAGCAGTGAACATCTCGGAAAAAGATTTTGTCGATTTTAATTCCATAAAAAATCTTGACAGATCGGTTAAAGCTGATTACCTCGAAGCCATTACCACACATGTCTAGGCTTCATCATTGATGTGAGAATGGAGTTTTTTTTCGCGTTACCTGTTGCATAAGTTTGACACTGACGATGTGACAGGTCACCTACGTCAACAATGCCCTACCGCATAGATATAACTAAATACATACATAAACTAGTTTACACGGGGAGCACACAAACACGACCAAGCAACTTTCAAGCCATTCTAGTGATTCTTCGGAGTAAACCTGTAACCAAACATTTCCTTTTTGACTGAACTGTTAACCCTAAGCTGCCTAACTTCGACCCGATGACATGATTTGTCCACAGAGTAATGTAAATGACCGACAGACATAATGGGTTCAGCGTTAGAGTGAGCGAGACACACGTGCTTGTGTAAATATACGGTCAGTAAACAGCTTCATGAAGCTTCATGTCTTTCTGAGCAAAGCGACAGCGGAAAACTTTAGAAAACGAAACGCTATCTTTCAGTCTTCGCAGTTCACTTAGTATTGTCCATAAAAAGAATGATGTAACTTTGGAATAATAACGGAAATGAGGAAATGGAAGTTCGGGTCCGGAAATCCGACAAAACTCACCTGATTCAAGCAACACTGACACTGGTTTAAAGACAATGTACCCATCCGTTCAAATAGACATGTCATACGAAGCATGTTAAACGGAGAGTGTCAAAACAACGACAGAATTGACAACACACGATGTGGTAATGGATTTAAGACAGGAAACAAAGAGGACGAACAGAAGAAGGCAAATGCAAGACCATAAAAACACATTCCATAAAAAAGCTTGCTTTTTCTCCCCTTTACCTGTGTGTCAGACCGAATCATCGGTGCGGCACATATATCCTGCTGAAGCCAAATCCTGTTTTCACAAAATGGGACTCACATACAACAGTGATCTGCATTAGGACATTTATTACAACATATCCGTACGTGAGGCCAATAAACGTGTTTGAATTTGTAAGAGACAATAAGAGAGTATAGAATACCTACATACTTGCCCCTGTTTCTGAATGAAGAATAAACCTCGCGAGAAATGCCTGCAATGGTGCTATTCTGTCTCGAAGGAAAGCACATCATCAAAAATATTGCAATACATCTAAGCAAATTTTACATAACGCTCATGATATGAATACCTGTTGCGTGTAATTAGAATCGCCAAAAAGGGACTTTTTGTTGAGCATGGCACTCTTTTATTTGTCCAACAATAGCTTGAAAACATTAAGGGTAATTCACATGACCTATGGACATACTATATGGTAATACGCAAGAGCACATGTCCGCACATGGAGATTAAGTCAAACCATCGCAAGACAGTTAATCGTCGAGCTAATACATCTAAATATTCTCTAACAATATGTAATTGTCTTTGTATTGTATGCAGCACAGATAAATAATGAGACCCGAAGCTCGTAATTACCTTAGGATCCCATGTGGGTTAGCCTTCATGGATTAAAAAACGGATTGCTTGCGACAACAAATGTTCAGTGTAGTAATGGTATTGTGCCAAAATGTAGAAAACTGTCGAGCCACAGCACAAAAGGCTGGAAAGAGCGGTAAAGAGATGCCGAGATGTATGAGGAGTTTCCATGGTGATCACGTTACAAATATGACGGTTTTTTTTAGTTGTTAGCCAGTATCGGTTTTTTTACAAATATTTACAAATATGCCAGCAAACTAAATTTCATTTCCATGGTGACGCCTTTGTTAGTCTACTCATTTTCACTTTCTACATTGACCGTCCCTGTTATCTCCTCCAGATGCTTTACATATTCCGGTCCATACGTTTTGATTTTAATGGCTACTTTACCAATCTTACCAACCCCGGAAGTCCTTTGAATGAGGACAGAAAATGGTCGGAGTTTCGGTGCTCCTTTTAAGAGGATTCCGGAAACATATTAGGGGACTTTTAGCAAGACGAGCCAATAAGGGAGGCATGAATGTACAACAGCCATATCCAAGAAGCACAGAATCCAATGAGTTATAAAACATAGCATCAGTGGAAGAATGGGACGTGCTTTATAATAATGGACCAATTAAGTCTTGGTACAAAGAAGCTTACAGCGGCAATGAATTGTAGCACCTGTCAGACTTTATTATGTACTGTTGACAGAAGGCATCAAATGAGGCTGTGGTAGGAGAAGACAAAGTCTTTGACAGCGACATGGAGAGCCCCTGTATATGATAACTTACGATATTATTTTCTGAAGAAAACGGAATATGCCTTAAGAATATGTTGCTATGAAGAATGGAATTAGCAACGATTAGAACCCACTGTGAAGTGTAAGTCTACTTTAATTTGAAGACTGCACTAAATTAAACCGTGGACTGAAAGCTGATTCATGGAATAAACAAAAAAATGATTTACCTCACATCAGTAGTATTTTACTCATATAGAGGCAGTTCTAATACTGCTCCTGATTCCTGATGACACTGCATAACAGTCCATCTAACTAAACGGTCTGCTACATATGGATTAAATGTAGCACCCTTTTAGCAGACACATCGTATATACAGGCGTTTGGTGTACACACAATAGCATTCTCACAGCTTTCACGTCAGAGGGGCGTGCACCAGCCATTAAGGCCGAAAACGCCATTTAATCAAGCTCCCTCCCCTTTCGCTTTCACCTCAGAAAACAATGTTTCTTTGTGCAGCACCTGTGCAGTCGTTCATGCCGAATTTCTGAGGTAAGTGGAGACGTTGTTGCAGTAACTGTTTGGTACGTTACGACTGCAGAGTGTATTTAATAAACAAACACCGTCGAAATACAACCACATCACTTCTTTCCACCACAACACCAAGCATTTGGGTTGACATGAGGCTCTTGGAGAAAGAACATTTTGGCCCAAAAAAAATAAAAAAATTAGTTTGTGATGAGGTTTTTGGCTAAGAGCCCTTAGCAGCAAATGGCGTCTGATTTTTCTTAAAAGTCCTTGCTTGCCAAGAAAGTATTCCGATTTGACTTGGCAGCTTTCTATCTGAGACACCTTCCGGCCACGCAATTACTGATTACCTCCATTGCCATAACGATGAATTATGATTATTACGATTTTTGCAAAGACGATTTGTGGACTACTGTGGCATTCGTATCATAATAATGAAAAGATATCCTATTACGGAATTGACTAGGTTTTGAATATTAGGAGATTTGCTGATGTGACGTTTCTGTTTACACCTACTGACTCCTTTCTTGGAACCTTTCTGGACAGAGTTGCAGGAGTAAATTTGCCCTCGTAGTAAAAAGTTCCCTGTGCCGAAGAACAATTCCACGAAAATGATTTTCCTCGGTGAAGGAAATTCTGTCTAACCTGAAAGAAATTGCTTTACAATTTATAACAGTTGTCTGGAATCTATTTCGATTGTGCGCATCATCAATAAAATCAGGGAATTTAGAACGTACATCTGATGGTTAGGTTTTTTTTTTTTTGGGGTTTTTTTGTTGTTGTTGATAACTGAATTGCGTCTAGAGGTCTCTGGGTTACAGTGTTAAATCACGTCCATTTATCTCCATGACCCTTTATTTATCTATGTATTGTCATAGAAATTGCGTATTCGATCAATAGGGCTGCTTTGTAGCGCTGATTTCGTAGGATAAGCCGATGTGAAATTAGAGCAGCATAACGAATAAGTTGTCGCTGCGAATAATGAACACCATAATGAAAATAACTGTAGCGTGGGAAAGCCATATTCAAAGGATGACGACTGCTCGTGAATGTGTGGGATCGCAAGGACTGTTTTTACTGTTTATAAAACTTAAGAGTTAAGAAGTTCGAGACGCCGCGTTGCTTGTACTACACAATTGTATGCCAAGTCTGTGGAACCAAATAAGGTTCAGCCTTGAATGATATCACAAAGGTGAATGTGCAGCTGCCGAGGGCATGCGAGGCTCCTTGCTCTCTGTTCTCCGCCCTCCAAGTGTGGAATAACAGGAAAGACAACAAAAAGTTTAATCAAAGTTATTTCAGAACAGGATGTCCGTACAAATCTACACAGGCATAGGCATTTTTTTTAATAATATGTTTGCTAACTTTAAACATCACCTTTTAATCTAAAATTCTTACGAGGCCATGGGATATGTCATTTTACAGAAACCGGAAAGACGATGAACCCTACACTCTTCAGTATTGGAAGCCAGACAGTCCTTTGTGGTGCGAAGCATGGTCCCTTTATTGTTACAAGGCTACGCAAGGAGGAGTCTTGGTTGAGACCTTGTGGAATAACTCCAGACGTATTCTACTGCCACTTTTTCGTCGCAAAGAGGCTTTAAAGTATATCAGAATTGCCTCGTAATCACAAAGGAAACAACTGATTTAACACTACTTCTACATGGTAAAATGGTACGGTGACGTCACAACAGAAACAAATGCCCTCTCCCGTCGAGAATGGCGATCCGTTCGATTTTCCTCGATTTTGGACATATGTTACATCCAAAAAAAAGTTATGTTTCTTAACTGTGAATGGGATACTTCATCGATACATATATACATTTGGACAAGTGTTGTCTTTTCTTGTAAGTGTGATTAACCATTTGCGTATGCCCCGGGCTCTGTCAGATGTGTTGCACAGGTCACGCCGCTGTAAGTTGGATGGCATTCCGGAAAGTATGCGTAAGTAAGAAAGTAATGTCTTTCCATTTGAGTTGCCTGAGATGTCCGCCCTTTGATTTACTGATTGACGTGGTAAGCGCCTGGGATAACTGACTGAATAAATTACAGAGTAAAGGTGTATTGGTGGGATAATTTACTGACTGATTAGCTGACAATCTACTTAATTCTGTGATAGGATGCCGTGGATTGGTTGTTGGCTTTGTTCAATCGTGAAATTCGTAAACACACCAACCCAATGGCTTCTCTGATGTGCCTACAAACTGTGATGTGCCTAGTGAAGTCAGATATACTAGTTGTTTTCTATGATTATTTGTCACTTACTAACCCTGAAGAACTATATATATATGCTTTCTCTTCCTGTCTGCTGTTTGTCCAATTCTTCTTAAGTAAAGCCTGTTTTTTTTCATTGATGAAACAACGAGTGTGATAGGTGCTAGGGTTTCACCTCTCGCGGAAGAAATCCGTCAGCTGACGTGCAGCGAGCAGCTGTGCGTTCAGATCTAATTATCCACCAGTCATTATGGGGATGTACAGAGTTGTATGTTATACATTTGTGGTTGAGTAGGTAACTTTCATGGCTACTTCCGCCGAAAAATTAAACTGGCCAGTTACTTGAACGCCTTGCAGGAGGAAGACGACGCATTCCCAGCAATCGATTAACATACTGATTCAACCCAAGCTAGTTGAAGTGGAAGGGCGATGGTCTTTTACAATGCAGATGTAACACCTTACACACTGACTTAAGCACTAAAACCCACACTCGTTAATCACAAGTATCTATTAACACAGCACGTTAGATGGAGTTTCACAAATACCGCCACACGTCAATTTTATTGGAAAAGTAAAACTCGCCTTTGCGGATAATAATGGCTAAAATGAGTCGGAGTCAATTTCATAATCACGTTCATCTCAGTGCAGCAGAATCGGTTGATATTTCAAACCAGCGGTAATATGCCAATTTGTCTGAGAGGATCAGCTCGACTTGGGACTGGGGTTACTATATCGCTTGATTTCACCTTGGTCCCTTGACGCGACCCAACATTCCCTGAAGGGCCGCGTTGTTCTTAATGCACACAGTCGGTGATTCTCCCGACAGGACTGGCGCAGCACACGATCTAATGGAAGTGTGATATCGCTGAAGCTATTGAATGCAATGAATTCTCGTCACAGATAGCAATGTACTGGGCTGTTGTATTAAGACGTCTAAGCACGTTCAGTTTGAGGGGAACCAGGTAAGATAGCACCAGCTAATGGCAAGCTGTATTATTCCCGCCAAAATGTCTCATCTACCTTACTTCATACATCACGGACAATAAGGATCCCTGATCACCTCGTTTGGGAAAAGAGCTGCACTTTGGAAAGGCCAACAGATACCGTTTTTCATTTAAGATGACCTTAATTTCTTCGGAATCCGGGTCAATAAGCAAGAGCGGCTCTTGAAGTTTCATTTATCCAAGTATATATGCATGTATAAAGGGCAATTTATCCGATTCCAATGAATCTGTGGACATTCTTTCTGCCGAGAGCCATTAAAACTCATGTGATAATCAGCCGTAAACGTATATTAAACATCCTTTGAACTCGAGCTTCGGACATTTCTTGACACTCTCCTCACGCACAAATCACAATGAGCAGAAATCTGAATACTGGGGTCCGTATATCACAAGCGAAAGGTACGAGTCAATCTGAATCAACCTTACCTAAGGGATCTGGTGGCAATTAATTTTCATCAATATTGTCATGAAGCAACTGACTGACCTCTTTATTTAAATGGGTTAATTATTTTGCTTCAACCTCTAATGCTGTTTACATGCAACACATATGAATAATGCTTGCCCTGATAATTACTGTTCAATTTTATTGTCAGTCATTTGCGACCGCTGCACCCCCCCCCCCCCCGCCAAAAAAAACAAAAAAACATGATGACAAAACTGATGTTGTGGTGAACTGAGCTAATGGCCAATGTTACACAGAACATTGTGGCATCACATCATTACCAGCATTTGTGTCAGTGGTACGACATTTCATGAGCTAAGAAATGAGGTCGTGGAACAGCGAAACATTACTTTCGTGAACACTTTCTCCGCACTAGATCTTATTAAGGTTTACAAGTACCAAGAGACAAATGTTTTAATAGGGTATAGACTTCTTAAACAATCTTGCATGTTCAAGAAGGAAATCTCCATGTTTTACCTAATTCTGCAAGCCTTAGCCTTGGTGCTACGGGTCGTGTTAGTTGTTAAATTTTAAACATCTACAGAACAGACTCTAACAGAGTAAAACTGACAAGAGACCGGTTTCACCTGTAACATTTGTCATACTCCTGTCTCTGATCTGCTTTTACACTCTGTGCTGTAGTTTATCATTCTCAGGTCATTGTTGGATGAAAGATAAAGTTCACCAGAGAAGCATGCAGTGGTGTTGTTCCTCCTGGTAGGGAAGCATCTGTGCGTCTTGAAATGGCAGGTTTAATGGATAGCATCCACAAAAACAAGGCGTGGTGTTACATGGATTCCAAGACATGGCACCGACATTGTTACAAAAGGCGCTTCGGTGATTTCCCAATAACAAGAACATGTCTCGTGATGTAGGTAATAGAAATATGCAGCGTAGAAAATGATGAAATAGCTGTAAATGCTGTGTCAATACATCTAAATGCTCTCGCTATGTGTCTCTAGCAAATAATTGGACCCTGTGCTGGGAATTAATCTAGGGCTTCGCCTTAGCCTTTCACGGTTTTAAAAATTGCTTGTTTGCGGCAGCAGGTGTTGAGTATAATGATGTTATTGGGGCAAAAGACAGAAGGACATCGAGTCACAGGAGAAAAGGTTACCAAGAACGGTAAATTGGATGATGAAGATGCCGAAACATCTGGGCAGTTGGCATAACGAACGCTGGACAAATATAACCTTTTTTCCCTTTTCATCGGTCGCCAAGACCAGTCTGCCCTGAGGTACAGAGGCCGATGAGTTATGGGTTAACGTCACTGGAAAAGTGGGACATGCCATATTGTAATGTACGAATTCATGTACAAAGAAGTAACTGCGCCAAGGAAGTTTAGCATCTGTTAGACTTCGTACTGTTGACAACAGTCATCATCTGACGATGTGGTAGGAAGGATACCTGGTGTGTTTTCACAAACATGGAGGTTTTATTTATATGTCCTGTATGTTTTTAACTTTTCAACATATATATTAAACCAATATATTTTAAGTCTGTGAAATAAACTAGAATTGGAAAACATTATCGCAGTGCAGTTCAGATTTAATCTAGTGATTACAGCAGACTGAAATCCAGATTAAAGGAACATATGAAAGATGATTTACGTTATAGCAGTACACATAAAGAGACATATACTCAGTTTTCCCCAGTTGCTATTCATCAAAGTAGACGAACACCTCAGAACAAATCCATAATATTATCACACGTCCGTGGACAATCAATATTTCATGGTGGATATGGATAAAGGTGTCAGCACAATTGGAATTTTTATTGGATATTTAGCATAATATGAAATATATTTTTGTTTGCATACAATAAAGCAAGGCCTCTTTGTACATCAGCTGTGTAGAGCCTCTCATGAGGGCCCTTTCTGAGGTGAGTGAAGACACTGCCATAGTAATTACCAGCTACGTTAACATCTGGGAGAGGTGTGCCCAGTATTCAAATTACAAACACGGTCACTTCCTGAGAGAGAACCCTTCCTGAAAAAATGTCTAATTTGACTTTGCCTCAGAAACTTTTCGGCCAGACAGTTACAGATTTGACCTGGCGTGTTTACGTGAGAACCCTTCCGATTTTCGATTAAACTTGGTCGTTCTAGTCGGAGAACTCTTCCTGCATGATAAATAGTCTGTGATTTGACAATGCGACCTCTTCTTAAAGTACTTTCAAGACTACATGAAATTCAAATGTAGAACAAGAGTCAACTACACTTGGACTTTAGTCCAGGAAAGGGTATGTTAATGCTAATTTGACCTGGCTGAGGCCGTCGAAGGAGGCTTGCTTACATATTTTTCCTGTTGAGATGTAGCTATTCCTAACTTGGAATATTTCTGGATGTGGCGCAAACTTTCCCACATAATCTGCAATCCATTTAGTCGGTAGACAATTCAGCGAGAGATCTGCCCACGATTGACTGCTGAGGTGAATGAAAATCTGTCTAAACAGAAATAAATTGCTTTAGAATTCATACCTTTAGAATTGCCTAGAAACTTTCCACTGTTCAAATTGTAAATAAAATTAAGGCAAATAAGAACATACAAGAAATTACTTATTTCATTGAGTCTGAGTTTCCTCAAGAAAGAATGTCACAGCGTTAAATCAGCTCATCTGCCTCGAAAACTTTTATTCCGCTGAACATTGTTATGGAAGTTGTGTCTGCTGTTCAATACGATTACTTTATAGATCCGGCTTCCTCACATAGACCGATGACAATTTGAACCAATACAACGAATACGGAGTCCATGTGAACGCTCGTCGCTTTTGGCAAATCGACTTATTCAAAACAACCCATGACTGGAAGTAAAAGGTCCGTCATCGAGTGATGTGACTGCCGATGAATGCTTGGGTTGCAGGGAGTGCCCTTACTGTTTTTACTCAGAATGTATTGCGCTTAACTGAGCACCACACTGCTTGTAGCTTACAGTCATATGTCACGTCTGTGGAATCAAACAAGGTTCAGGCTTGGGTGATATCATGAAGGCGATTTTGACTGAGCCTTCAGCTGTCGAGGACAGAAGAGGACCATAACCTTCGGTACACCAGGTCTGGATTAAATGTGGTTAACCATCGGCGTATCTCCGGTCAGATGCCAGATGCCCTGTACTGCAAGTTTGTTGGCATTCCGGTAAATATGAGACTGCGAGAGGTAACTGTGCTTCACCCCGACACAACGAAGCCTTCCCTTTTAGATGTCTGAAATACTACTTTCTGCATGACTTGATTGGTTTACATAGTAAGCGAATCATGGACTTCTTCACCAATAAGCTAATTAAGGTGTATTGGTCTGATGATTTATTGACACCCTTTGTTTCTCGATTTCGTTGCTTGTCTTGTTGAAAACTGAACACACTTAACAAAGACTCTACTGAACATTGATACATGTATCAATTTCACTTAAATTAAACATAGCAGTCGTTACCTCTGCGGACTTTCTGCTAATGAGATCTGAGGGCAAAATACGTAGATTCATTCTAAGCCGTTTCCTGTTGGTCCACTCGAGTTCTTGTCTCCTTCCGTATTTTAGGAAACGTAGTCTGTTGCTTTAGGGATTTTAGAATTGGGGCGATCCTTCTGATAGGTCACCTGACTTTCTGGGAGCTGGTGTTGCTTCAGGCCTGATGCAGATGTAGTTAGCTATAAGACATGACAAGGATGTGGTCCTACAAGGCCGTATGCTGTAAATGAAACTTGAAAATGATAAAAAGGTGGTTTCAATCATTTTTTACGCAGATTCATTAAACTAAGAAGTTACTTGCACATTTTTCAGGAAGAAGACGACGCATCCCTGAATGGGATGAACTTTCCAACAACTCCAATACAAAATGACTCTACCAAAGAGAGTTAGAGTGGAAGAGTTACATTCATTTAGAATACACTTTTAACACCTTACACACTTATTTAGCTATTAAAACGCACTCGATTAAACACATGGAATTTCTATATTAATTATTAACTCGTTAGATGGAGCCTCACAAACATTTCACAACATCTGCTTCAGTGCAAAGGGAAAACTCAGTTTCGGAATGGTTAATGGCCAATGTGAACGCTCATTGTCAGTGATATAATCACATTTTCATCGTAGCTGATTCGGTTAATATTTCAAACTAGTGATAATATGACAATTTATCTAAGAGGTTGGACGTAAATTGTGACTGGGGTTACTATATCGGTTGAGAGCACCTTGATCCCATGACGTGACCCAGCATCCTCTGAAAGGTCACGTTGCGCTTAATGGACACACCCGGTGGTTCTCCCTACTGGATTGGAGCATTACAAGCTCTAATGGAAGTGTCATATCCTCGTAACTAGTGAGTAAAATGAACTTGGTGAAAGCAATGTACCTGGCTGTTTTTTTTTTTTGGTGTGTGTGTGTGTGTGTGTGTGTGCAAACTTAGCACGTACATTTGAGCTGGAGACCATCAGTTAGCTAGATTACTCCTCCGGAAGCGCGTCATCAGTCTTACTTTGTACTCCACCGTCACAGAGTATCTCTTTGATCCAATTGTTCGGGTTACATAGCCTCGGTTCCTTCTGAAACCTCGGAGAAACTCGGTTCTGCAAGCGTTCAGCAGGTAATAATTGTTCATTTAAGATGAAGGTAATTCTTTCCAAGGCATGAATGAATACAGAAAACCTGTTGTGCCCTTTTGTAACAAATTAACAGACAGAAACGAGTTTTTGAGATTCATTTACACAAGTAAGCATGTTCGAGAGGTAAAAGTAAGAAAGCAGCATTAAGTACAAAATAATACATATTTAAACTGTGACAAACTAAATGCCATCGTCACAAAGTTGGTGATATACGTTCTGAAAGAATTTCCTGTCACCTATCAAGTGTCCTTTGGGACAAAGCAATCAGTTTTGATATCACACCCGATGCCCTTTTCTATGCGTTATGACAGACATAATAATAGTTAATTTCATTCTAACGACCATGTTCGAGACATTTAAATCACCGTAATGACAAAATTGATGTTGTGGTGCATTGAGTTAATGATCGATGTCACCTAGAACATTGTAGTCGTATTTGCTTCAATGGTCACAATGTCGTCGCTGCTCTTGTTTTACACTCCATGATGTGATTTGCTATACGCCGATTATTCCTAAACGAGAGGTGAAGTTCTCCAGAAAAGCGTGCAGTGGGGCTATCCCTTCTCCAAAAGCACATGTTCATCGCAAAATAACAGGTCTTATGCATCAAAATAGATTTTTGATGTAGCATCGACAATGACAAGCCCTGGTGTGTAGAATCTAAGACCCGACACAAAAATTGTTGCATATAGCGCTCTTCTGATACTAACATGCTTGTACACACAGTTGTCAAAGCAATAGAAGATACTGGGAAAAGGTTATATACTGTACCAATCCATCTAAAGACACATTAATATATGTATTTGTCCTTTCACTCTGAGCAGCATGGACATATATGAGACCCAGAGCTCGTAATTAACTTAGGATCCCACCTTTCATGGATTGAGAAATCGGTTGCTTGTGGCAATAGATGTTCACTTTAATAGTGGTACTGGGAGAAAAGGGAGTAGAACACCAAGTCTCGGCATAAAAGGTTATAAAGAAAGGTAAGTTGATGAGACCGAGATACTGGGATATAGGCCTATGGGTCGTTGTTATATGTAGCACATTATAACGGGACTCTTGGTACATTCTGTATGCGCGTCTTCAAAGTAATTCGGAATTCTCAATACAACTGCACCATTAAGTCATCCATAGACTTTCAGTATTAAACTATGGATATGTATAGACTTCAACACAATCGGAATTTCGAGTGGAAACCTATGAAAGATATTCTAGATTTCAGTGTTGTAGTTCATATTTAACTTTTTTTTCTTTTTTGACTATTCATGCTCGAGAACCATTCCTCTCAAAGAAGATTTGTTCTGACCAGGAGGACTCTACCTGGCAACCCTTTCAAACAAAGAATATCAATTTATACCTGGTGATTTCCTATGAGCGAACCTTACCGGCAACGTTATTACTGATGTGACCTGATGGTTGATGTCGGATGTTTGTTGATAAACAAAAAACAGTTACTGATTAACTTGCTGGTGAGCCCCATCTGAGGGAATCATTGCTGATTTGACATGATGGCACTTTACAGCCACACTGATACATATTTGCCCAGGCTGCCTTTATCTATAAAATTGCCTTTCCGATATATTACCTCTGATTTCATCTGGTGGTTCCTATCTCGGATCACTTATGGGCAGAGCTGTGAGTCAAACTTTCCTGAATTTTCTGTAGAATATATTTTGACGATTGACAATTTCACGAAATATCTACAAAGGATTGTCATTGGAGGGAATGACGAAAATCTGTGTAACTTAGATAAATAGCTGAAGAATTTATATTAATTACTTAGAAACCATATCGGTAGCACACAAATGGAATTATGAAATAAACAACACATTTTCAATTAATTATTTCCGCTCAGTGAGTTGTATCAGAGGTTTTCGGTGACCTGGGTTACCTTATAAATCAAGTCCATGTACTGCCACGACTCTCTCTGCGCTGCCATTGGTGTTGCATCTGCCGATCACTAGGGTTGATTTGTGGTATTAGTATCCTGAGTCAGACCGACTTGAAGTTTGGACTATACCACGAATAGTGGCTCAGCTTGAACACTCGCTATCCTCTGGCAAATCGACTTTTAAAAAAACTCTAGTCTGAGCGTAAGATGTCACACCGTAAATGATGTCAACTGGCGTTAAATGTGGGAGCCATTATTTTTCTTCCGTCACTATGTTAATCTGAAGATGTTGGAAAACTCTGCGTTCCATCAACGACACAATGGTATGCCAGATCTGTTGAATCAAGCAAGGTTCAGGCTTGGACGATATCAAGGCAGCAATCTTGACAATGAGCGTGCAGCTGCCGAGGACAGGAGAAGATCTCTACCCATAGAACGCCAGGTGTGGATTAAGTGTGGTTAACCATTGGCGTATTTCCTGCGCTCTGTCAGATGCATTACATAGCTCACAGAGCTGTGGTAAAAATGAACTACTCAGAGCCAAAAGTTTAGAACGTGGTCCTGGAATATCGCAATCGTGACTTACTGACAGACGTGGTATACGTTTACTGGGCTGATTCAACGATCGCCTCATGATACTACAGGGTGAGAACTGACCGAACATCTAACTGACTGGCAATCTGGCAAATCGACATTTATATACCATTGGCAGACCATAAAGTGGCCGTTGCAAGTCGATAGCCAAAACAAAACCTTTAATAACGGTTTCCACAGAAGTATGTAAAAATAATATATATAAATATTAAAGAAAGCTGCTCAATTTGTCGAAAAACACTGTCGATATACAAGTCATGAAATCCAAGTCAATGGCTGTGGAGTTGGATGCTATACTAAAAATGACTTCCCGGAGAAAAGCTCAAACTCATAAAAAAAAACACGGACCAAAGACTCTAGGGAAGGTTGAAAAATAAGCAAATCTCACTGGAGTTAAATCTAGTAACATTCCCAGTTCTGATCTATAGATAACTAAATCTGAAGAAACGTTTATATACGTCCCCTCAGCTTGTCCCCTGGTAGTATGGTAGATTTTTATGTTTGATCTTTGCATTCAAAGAAGACTAATTTATAACTTTAGCAGGCGTTATTTCTGGTACATTTAGCAACAAGTGATATGGATGCAGACATCTGTGTGTTATATATCGACGGACAACTATTATGAGATTTCATCGCTGTTTTCGCTGATTATAGAACTGGGCAGGTACAAATGTTTTTATTGTGCACCCCAAGCACATACAGTTTGAGATGGAAATCACCCGGCTAGCACCTGCTAATGATCAGCTGGATTTCTCTCTGCGAAGCGTGTCATCTAACTCATTTACCCAAGTAAGCATACAAGAACGTTAAATCTAACAAAATTGTATTCAATACAAAAACCCCACTTCATGAGAAACAACGTGATCACGTCACGAAGTTGGTGACTTATTTTTAATGCATCTGCAGATATTTTCTGGGCCAGCAGTCTAATGACAATCAGCAATAAACCTTTTTAAACAACAAATGGCTTTTCCTCTGAAACTCGAGGCTGGCAAAGATTCTCCTTGCTCTTGTGACGCAAAAGGTATAAAAACACTAAAAAAATTTCCTGTGCTATTTATGTAGTAATTTCACAAAGAACACCCACCTAAAACTGTATTCCCTAATTTTTGTTGGCCAAAGTGACACATACTGTCAAATACCAGATGTCTGGCCTACAACATATCCAAATATCATTTGCGGTTGACCACCATTTTTTCAAAATAAATCAACTGAAATGCAGGCACTAGCGTCCCATCGCCATAGAAACAGGGTGTAGGGGGCACTTGCTCATTGGATAATATTTTTCTCTTTTTAATTGTAGCCACAAGTAATGAATTTTTCTTCAAGCATTATTTGTCAAAGTTTATACCTGCAAAATTACCTGGCAGTACTTCAACACACTTCAGAGATACAGTCAGTCCCTACCCGTCCCTACCGTTTTCTGTGCGCCTGACTCTTGAACAGGAAAATAAATACCACGCTCTTCAAGGTACAATGTAGGAGTCAGTACGAATTCACCTTAAGAAAGGGGCCGGATGGCAATTCTAGTTTATCTATACTGCGAGGAAGTCACTAATCGATCTCGTAATTTTAATGCGCTAATTATTGTGGTTCCATATCTAATCCTGTTTACACGCAACAAATATGCGTAATGATCGACCTAATAATTACTGGACAATTCTATTCTAGCAGTCACGTGCGATCGGCACAAAAAACAGCAGTAATGATAAAACTGATGTGGCGGTGAATGGCACTAATGATCGATATTACATGGAACATTGTGTCATCACGTCATTACTGGCATTTGTCTCAATGGTATGACATTTCATGAGCAAAGAAATGAGGCCAGGGTCAAGTAAAGACAGAACAAGAACTTACTGGAATAAGTATATGGTCATGGTGCGGTGGAAACAAGTAACGACTAAAACTATCCACGAAGTTTCCTGGTCTTGTTAGATATAATACTTCCGAGCCATACTTCTACAATTTGACCTTATCACCTTTATGCCTTCATCAGCATGTATCGTAGTCGATTAAGAAATAAATAAATCAGAGTCTGTTTGCTGAAGAACCCAGGCACAAGCCTCCTTTTAAGGATAGGCCCCAGAGAACATTATTATTTTATTACATTAAGACCAGCAAGCACCATTGTTAAACAGCTTCCCGTAAAATTACGGCTAAAAAACCTGGCAACAAACTGCCGTGAGTTTTCACTGTAAAATAACGGCCATAACAACCCAAGCTGCCAGATGTTTTCAGTGTAAATTAACGGTCATAATGGTCGTTTAACGGACCGTGCTATCACACTTCCACGACGGAATATATTCATCAGTAAGATCCCTTTTCACTATGCCCATTCCAGGAGAGCGGAGAGACAGAAGATCGTCGTAGAAATACCGGAGACATCCCATCATTACCCTTGACGAAAAACGTACACTTCGGTCTCATTCTATTTAAATGCTTAATTTTTCTACCTTGGATACAAATTGGTTATTGCGCTTTAGCAATGTCTGTTCCTAATTGTGTCTAATTCCACTTAGTCCAGATCTATAAGCCCTGTGTACATCGAGCTGAATATGTCACCACAATATATGAACTTTGCAACGCAAGTGTTACTGTCACCGTTGTTTCAGCGAAATATTCTTTCACGGCCAGTAAAATGTCAAGTGAAATTAAAGCGAAGTTGAGATAAATATTTTTGATTAACCACAACTTATATACCAACGGGGTACGAGATTGAATTTTAATTAACTCCCGCTAGAACAGTCCTTGTGGATTTTTTACCTGATTTACAACTGTTCACTGCTTCTCCTACAAGTGAATTTCTCACTTCACATACGTTAGAACGACCTGGATCATATATGTTTAACAGATGGTATACGCCACGTCTGTTTTGACATTTATCAATTTCATCAACTTCAGAAACCACAGTATTAAGTAGTACAACGAAGATCGAAATAAAGTCCAAAACTACAATAGGCATTCAAAAATATATTGTGTTACAACGAATTGCAACGTCACAAATTGCAATGTTTGTTTCAAATATTTGATCACATGGTTAGGACGTTCCACAAGCCTACCTTATAAACATCTCCATGCCTGCTATTTCCATGTTTCGTTTGATCCCTTTCCACGATTTCTGAAGCCGGAACACTTCCCGTTGAGTGAGCATCAAGCCAGGTGGACGAGGCAAGTTGTGTAAGGCGCTAAAATTCTCCTCCAGTCCATCCCTGATATTGGCTGATTGGGATTTACTGGAGAAGCGACAACCCATTGCCACCAGAGGACTTTTGAAAACAGAAACAGATGGTTCTGTATATGATGCCTTCTTAAATCTTGAAGAGGAATGCTAGATCAGCCTGGTAAAGTCGACCGTTCCAAGAAAGAACATAAATTTTTGTTCATGGGGAAGAGATGTGGAAGAATAACACTGAACCTTGTCCACACTAAGGCTAATGACACGCTTTTCAGCCTAGAAGAGGCATTTAAGTAGCATTATCACCTTAATGACGCACACTGCGAACGACAGCATGCACCGTGGCCGTCAGAGTGAGACAGAGAGAGAGGTGGTGCCTCTTCTTCAAGGATAGCCAAGAATGGTAGAATCTTCGAGGTTAAATCAGAACATTGCACCACGCACACGGACAACGTTTATCTAACACACAAGGCGATTCATTACGTCTCTAAGGCACCAACAACCCGGATCGATGACAACGTAATTCTCTAATTCTCCCCTTGTAACGGAGACAAAATGGCAAATAGTCCCTTTGTGCGGCATACCTTGGTCTGGAAAAACTGCTCTGCTAGTTGCTCCAGATATATATATAGTATGCGACATTTATCCGGTCCTTCCGACTGTCACACAGATAACGGCACCTATGGAAAACGGATACGCCTTTACACGGACTTGATCATTCGTCGCTAAGTGCTGTGTGATTTATTTCATAATTTTTTTTTTGGAACTCCGCCACTTTCTGTCTGAAATTTGTTTCTGAACATGAAACATCATTGTAATCAATGTAGCCATCTTAACAAATGAACTACCCGGGGACTGAAGCTCGAATTGCCATCACTCTCATTACAAATGGAACTAGAAGAAAATCCATCAGAATTACGGTCTACCACATTGTAGGAACTATTGTTATCATCTGTAGTGCCTACCTCGTTCGTGGCGAATCGATCTTACAGTATGATTTATAAATGAAAAGTGTAGCAATCTGAACATGCAATCAATAATTCTTATTTGATGGTAAAAAAATTCAAGAATAGTAAATGGAAATAGCGTGTCATGTTTGGTGCCTTCGGTGATGTGGAATTGCCATGGTAAATAATAGATAATTATCATCAGCAACTCTGGAAAAATGAACTTCAGGTGAGTGAAAAGACCGTTAAAAACTGTATCTGAAAAAAACTTCACTGAATTTTTTAGATTCTTTTTCAAAATAAACTCAGTCAAATATTTAGACGATATGGTCGGTTTTATGGACCATCTTGATGATGTGGTTCACCAGTGACCTCACACATCCTTTTGTATATCTTTATGTTCATCTCTGAATAAAGTTCTTGTGAAGAGTACTCTTGCAATGGTTGCCTGTGTATGGAAACGCTAATATGACGTTAAATTTCTGCTTTAGGGCCATAGAAAAGATGGCCTGACGTCACTGGTGAACCACATCGTCAATATAGTCCATAAAACCCACCATACAATCAAAACATTTGACTGCGTTTATTTTGGTGAAAAAAAATCTGAAAAAATCAATGAAGATATTTTCAGATACAGTTTTTCATGGTCTTTTCACTCACCATAACTTAATTTTTCCTTTAATGGAAGGGGTTTGAAAAATTAAGACTTTAAGACAATTGTCGTCAATCACCAAATATGGTATATGCCCCAGATAATGAAAGCATCTGGCGACCTTTGCAGTATGATCTGACCCTACCTTCAATGTGTAGGTTTTTTATCATGTGTGACTGCCTATACTAAGATCCTGCTGGTGGATTAAGTCCTCGAGGCCCGATTCCTTGGCATTGATGTCATGTCACAGTGTGTTATATGTGATGACAAATGGAAGTATTTCAAGACCAATGTCGTCTAATTATGGTAGCGGTAATGTAAGTTGCTATATATATATATAGCATTTACATAAACTGTTTAACTGTTAGAATAAAACCCTAACTGGGGTATTATCACAAGATTTCTACTCTTATGCGTGGACATTTGCCTCTTATCATACCAGCGTTGCTGCTCTGGTTTTATTTTCAGTGCAATAGTCTTTCATACACATATAAGCAATTTCATCCAAATCTTAGCATGCTGTTACTGCAGAGAAATTACAGAAGCTTCCCTTTTATCACATTACAGCATGATAAATACTCTGAGAGCCAATTCTGAGACACTGCGATATATAACCGATAATTCGTCTTTGAGATAGAAGATGAAAAACAAAAATGTACTCTGCATAGGTCACACAGCTAGCTCCGAGATTCAAATTCTAGAGATTGGCAGCCAGGTCGCATTCAATAACGTTATGCCAGTAAAGCAAGCATGAATAGGCCTATGCAATTTCTCCAGTCAATGGATGCTAGGCTTAACCTGCTCGGTGCATCTTGGCAAGAACACAGAATGTAATAATCTTTTTTATATAACGGACAAGTCCACCGTAAGGAATAACAGTTTCCGTCACAATAAAATCCTCTGATCCATTCAATCCGCAGTGTACCTACTATAATAAAAACATGAAAGTAACGTTTCATTCAATTTTCTACCCGAATTCTCGGTTCATAAAATTCTAATACTGTCACGTAATGAAAAACCGATTGGATAGATTATGTGGCCTTTAGGCCTTAGTCACACATTTCCAAATGCGCGACTGAATTTCAGCAGTTGTTTATATGTCTGTTCCATCGAAAAAGTTTAAATCTTACCAAACCTTCCTACAAACAGGGATCCTACGAATGGGGATTTATATGTACGTGGGTTACTTTTTATTTTAACTTATCTGCGACATACGTACTACATAAAAATAGAGACGTCAACTGCTTACACCGTAGTGAACACTGTTGTCAGCGAGAAACGTCATAGATTGTTCCAATCGCAGACACCAAGAGGGAGGATACGGCAGTGTAGCACATCCGTCTGCCTGTATGAAAACAAATATGACGTCACCAACTGCCATGCAATCCACGGCAGTTGCTGGGTTAGACATAGTGTTAGCTAACCAAGTTAAATGATTGTATTCTTCATGTCAGTAGTTATGATTGGCCAATTTACAGACTGTTGAGGTCAAAGGTTGTAGGCATAGAGAGATTCACTGTGTGCCACTTCAACAATGGGAAAAATACATGTATACTGTAATTGCTTGCTTATGCGTATGTTGATAGTGCATCTTATAAAAGTCATCAAAACCACATTCATTTTTGTATCTCCTATCTTTTCTGTAGAAAACAACTGATAACATTGTTACAATATACCAATTGCAGCAATTATTGAACTATGTTGCCATGCCAGCTGCTGATTCTCCTGGATGCTTTTCACTGTTTATACATGTACCATGCATTACATTTGCATGTATACACACATATGATTCATTTTTCCAAAATCAGTATAGTTTATCAAAAAAAAAAAATTCCTTGAAGTTACAAGAGTCGTGAATAATGTAAAATAAGTGAGAAGTAAGTCATTAAATCCACTGCCATCCATGGGTTCAAGTTAACACTGGGTTAGGGTCGATGTAACCCAGGGTTAACTGTAACACCGCTTTGAACAAAATAAATTTAACCCAGTTGGGCAGATTTAACACAAGGTTAGACGCTAACACCCTTTTGAACAACCGAGCCACATAAGTACGCCAATATGTTAAATTTGAGGGCAAGAAGCGGGACTGTAGGATTCGATAGGAAACAGGATCAAAGAATCAGTGGCGGGATTACGAATTTATTTCTTCGAGCAGCCTTAAAATTAAAGAAATGTTGACAATTCTATAGCGCGGATAATTGCGGCATGTGTGCAGACATACATTTTATTAAAACAGAGATGACCTTTCAAACCAACTCGATCGCATATCTTGTGTACCGCAACATACCGGCTTGTGCATGTACGTTTACCTCCGGGAATAATATCCTGTCATCCTGTTTACTTCAGCAAAATGAAGGAATTTGAACTTGTTCACATACTTTACATAACGACGAAATATCAGGATTTCTTTCAGTGATGAAAGTGTACCTCTTATAGATTTTTAGTACTTTACATCCAGACGTCGTGACGTCCAAAAATGATACAATTTGTTTCATGACGTTCCCTTCTGAGCTCAGAGGGATGGCGTCACAATACACAAAAACATGGACCCTGTGGTTATTTTACGTAGACTCGAGGCAAGAAAAATGTATTCAAAATAAAGTGGTGAATAAGTATGAATTTAAAAAAGAGGAAAGGAATAAAACTTAACATTTCATCTGAAAAGCTGGGCCACCAGTGACATTTAACATATTGCTATTAACATCACTGTTTTTGACCGTATTGTACTTGGCCCACGGTACTAGGGGGTGTGCAAGCTGCTAATATTTAACCGGAGAATGTTCACAACTGGCCAGAAATCAAACTGTCGTCAATGTTTTGGCTGCAGTCTCTACACTGCACTCTTTTATATAGTATCACGCTTACATGTTAAGATGCCTTCCTTGACATTTATCCCACAGGACGTCACAACCACAAGCAATACCCAAACCACAACCATAACCACAACCGCCAACTGTGAGTGGAACTTTATATAACCTCTGACACATTTTACAGATGGTGCAAACACGATGCCTCTAGCTGACACAGTGCTATTTCTTATAAAGTCAGTAACGCGAACAGTGTATCCAGAGAGTGTTGCAGTCGTATTTATAGATGTGGATGGAAAACGGCCTTTCCTTATCAGATTACTATCAGGCTTGCTGTATTGTGACAAAGACATGACAGGCCCTGCCTGCTCTTATATTCTCACAGGTCCTTAAAGAGAATTGTTTGTGGCCCCCAAGGCTATACTAAAACCTGTTTCCGACCACAACATCCTTGAAGCGATCACGACATTAATGTTGATCTGGGCAGGCTAAATCATAATGCTGTGAGTGGTGATGCACTTTGTTCAGACTGAGTTATGTTTCCACAGACGGTGCAGGGGATTTTTGTGAAGGTTGGGGATTAGGGTTGTAAGGCTGGATGAAAAGACCAGGACTGTAAAGACGAAGGCAGGTACTCATAAGGGCTAGAATAGACAACGGTGGTACTGGCAAGGACTGTGAATCGATTGATGACGTCTGATGGATTCCGGAGATATCACTGAGACATAGTCTGAGAGATAGCACTGTTTCTCTATGTTCTGTTTGATAGTTTTGGGTTTTTTGTTTTGTTTTTCGCCAGGCACCAAACAAACTCCCTGACTTATTTATTTATTTACTAATATGACTACTCTTACACAATGCTCATAGAATCGACTCTTATATGATAGCGGCCAATTTTACGGATGGAGGTTCCCCCCCCCCCCACAAATTTCCTGTACAACGCCGAATAGAGACACCAGTCCTGTAGTTAGACTTACTTTACTCTCTGTAAAAACCGGGTTTTACCAGCAGATCCTGTCCTGGTTGGTCGCATGCCTAACTCCTTTTGCAGCTTCAAGACGGATGTTAAAAAGGATAAAACACTAATGTCCACGAATTTTCATATTTTTTAACATATCACAATCATCGTAATACAAAACATCTGGATTCAATTTCCAATTTTTAACGCTGAAATAATTATCCCAAGACCAGTGAAAACACTGACTTGAAAGAGACTCAGTCTCACTACTTATTATGTCTATCTTCATTATTCTACCAATAACGCATTAACATATCTGTTAATTATTCGTTGTCCTGGAAGAAAATTTCGACTGCCATATGCTTAAATACTTCCCACTTTCCCTCTGACAAATTGCACCTTCTGTTACGCCGTGCACTATAGCATTCTTGTATCAACATACATGTCAACATGTACCAGTACAAATCCATGGGCGCTCGGTGTCTGAACATCGTCACGACAGCTGTTCATATTGACTGTTCCCGTCCCAGTTGAAGATGAACAAGCAAGGCCTCAAGCTCAGAGTCGATATACCAACACGACCAGCTTCCATACCGACGATTTGCATTTAGCAATAACATCAGCCGACGCTGTTTGTTTTCCTTATTATGTGTGTTTGCATTTGTCAACAACAACCGCAGCTATCCCATGAGAATTTGCACAATTTGCCAAGGTAAAAGCCGCTGTAAAAATGCGATCCCCGTAATTTTATAAACTCGTCGGTATAATGCAGGGGTAAAAGCGCCCATCTTTGGATATAAAGAATAATACTACATCACAGGCTACGTTTGTTCCGGTATGAACAGCAGGATTTTTTCCCGTAAGCAACGCGGCCTTACAGGCCATGCAAAGCTGTTAGTTATATTAAAACCAACGGTAAAAACTCTAAAGCCTGTCATGGGGCATTTGCTATTAATTAATGCAGAAGAATTGAGCAATAGAGTTGTAGGGCTGTATAACATGGGGGAAGAGTTTTTCAGGTTGATCGAAAATCAAAGTAAGCACTATCGTGGCCACTGCCTTCATTTATGTAGCCCTTCTTATAGCTCAAGTACTAATTGCACACGAAATCTATTACTCATTTCTGATTTATGGTTTCAATCCTGAAAGTTGCAAAATGACACCTGAGCATTTTGACGTGGTTTTAGACTTTTGAGACATGAATCCGTGAAATCTGAATATCGATGGTCGTCACTGAGAAATTATACATTGAATAGTGCCGATTTACCACATGATATCAACACGCCTTTTTCGCCAGCCTTATTTTCACCAGTGGCAGGTGGCAAAAAATTGGTAACCAGACTGTTCGAATTTAGCTCTGGGCATTGAAAGAAACAGAAATTGTATAACATTCTATTTGCACCAGGTGAAACTGCCAGATATTTTATGAAAAGCAGCCACCACCCCATTAAATAATAAAGCTCGGTTACACAAGATGTGTCACCACATTATACAACGCATACATTTTATGACCCAAAATCAATACATGTGAAGCGTTTGACGCTGTGGTGTCTTCTGCTGTTGTTGTTGTTTTGTATTTCCGCAAAATCAAAGCTTTTGTTGACTTACCTGAGCATCATTTCAACGGCAGTTTCCTCGAGATTTCGCTGAATAGCTTTCCAAGATTTTTTTAAGCGGAACAATTCTTTAGGAGTTAAATTTAAGCGACTGTCCTTCATAGCAATCTGCTGGGGTGCCTTCTGTTCGGGGTCAGATTTGACTTCTGCAGGGACAATACCAGAGGGCGGACAGCAGCCCATTCTGTCCACCTACTGTGCAACTCAGACGCCCGACTCACACAGACAGCATACCTTCACCCTAAAGGGCCGAGTCGCCGTCTAATAGATCAGGATTAGTTTGCTTTTTTTTAGCTACTCTAAAGTTAATCAGGGAGAACAGTTGATTCAAGAATGTTCGACTTATATTCGACCCTACGTCAGTCATCACGACGCTGTATCTTTATTTATTGCGTCAGGTTTTCCGTCCAAACATTCACAGGTGAAGTTACAATCCAGTTTTCCCCGGGGAAACTGATTCCAATGTTTAGAGAGGGCATGGACAAGGCCGGGGTCCATGACTGGGCTATTTAACTAACGGTTGCGCTTCTCGGATGGTACAATGGGCCGGCACTGCCAGGTAGCACCCGTGGAGGGCTAATGACGTGCCGAGTCAATATGTCCCCAGACTCTGACAGTATGTGGGGCACGAACGCAAAACGACGGACTGGCCCGCCTAGCAGAGAGTGTGCAAATTAAGACTGACAGTTTCAATTGGTTAATTTCACTTCCTATCCCAGTCTACTGGTATCCGATTAACCCGTATCGATTAAAAGGCTCGGTTGATTAGCTCTTTATCAGAGCAGGCCAAATGAGGGTTCGTCCTCATGAGGTTTAGGTCTAGCGGGCTAACGGTTGCAGTCATCATATGCCTTGAGGGTTCTCTGATTCTGACGGATACATAACGTTGCCGGGTGATACGCCTGGGCACCTGTTGTCGAAGCATCTAGCTTCAAGGTTAAGTGTCGACCATTCTTCTCGAAAGTTAAATGCGACCTGTGCGTTTGGGAAATCTCATCACCCATTGCTTTTGGTCAGAAAAGATCATTAATTATTAAGTAGCAGTACTTTAGCTTCTAATGGCGAGACATTGGCGGTTGTTCTCCATTTGACCTAGCAGACGACATTCGTCGTATCCGTTTACTGGCTTTGGAGGTGAAGTGTCAACTAATTTTACTGAATGCTTAATTATTGATTTATTTACATATTTGATTGGTGTTTTACGCCGTACTCAAGAATATTTCACTTATACGACGGCGGTGGGAGGAAATCTGGCAGAGCCTGTGGGAAAACCACGACCGTCCGCAGGTTGCTGGCAGACCTTCCCACGTACGGCCCGAAAGGAAGCCAGCATGAGCTGAGCTTGAACTCACAGCGGCCGCATTGGTGGGAGGCCTCGGTCATTGCGCTGCGTTAGCGGGCTAACCGACTGAGCCATGGAGGCCCCGCTTAATTATTGGTTGTTCTAAGCGTTTGCGTTAACTAAAACCAACCGCAAGGCGAGTGTAATATCACCTGATAACTACTAATCTTCAGACGCCAAGAGTCAATAATAATTTTTACTTGAGGGTCAGTGCATTTCCGTATTGGAAAGTTATCGGTGGAAGCCATTGGATTTAAAGGATAAGCTAGGATACTGAAGCTCTTAATGCTGTCTCTGAAAGAATTCGTTCAAATTAAAATTTATTTAAATGACAGAGCCTTTATTAAGTCGTTATCTTTTAGGTCACCATATAATCATCTGTTCTGCAAAGGTGACACTTGTCAGTCATGTTCCTTTGGGGTCAAGGAATAATTGACAAGATGGTCGACCACATGGTCTTCAATGATTATTAAAGCGATTAGAGGTTGCCATCATTGTGAGTCACCAAGTGACATTGATTCCGGAATTCATTCACTGACCGTTATATGTTGAGGAAAGCCAGGGTTCAACTATAAGTAAAAGGTCATGTATTCAAAGAGCCTTTATGTTATCATTTATTTATCAGTTTATTTCTTAAGTATTTATTTGTTTTATTACTTTTCTTTGTTCATATATTGGATTGCAGGTTTTGCGTCATTCTCAAGAACGGTTCATTTACATGAAAGCAGTCAGAATTATACGTCGAGGAAAACTGGCAGAGACGAGTAAAGGACAGAACCCATCGTTGGATGCTTGACATACCTAATGATTGAATTCAAGACAAGGTAGAACAAGATATTAAGACGTCATGCCCGGGAGGACCGGAATGTAACATCAGTTTGTGTCATGAATTTCCCTATCTGAGTTTGATCAAGTCATACAAAAAATAGGTTGAACGGTGACCAAATGAAAAAGGATTTCATACAGTCGCCTTCTGTTTTCATCTTAAACGTTTAGATTGACTAAAGCTTTGTTGTGGATGCCAGTTTATAAGTGTTACATCACATAATTAGTTTCTGAGTTACAAATCACTTTCTGATGGTTTACCACAGTTTAATAAACAGCAATATTTGGTAGCTAAATCTAGTCATTTGCCAAGGGGTGTTCCTTGCCTTTGATTTCTTGCATACTTGAGAGATGGTTGACCCAAGCTTTCACACTTAACTCTCAAGTTTTCCTCAACAGTTTCTCTTCACCGTTTATCCAATCATTTAAAAATTGACCATTGCCATCTATGAGCGATCACGCTACATGAAACAACCTTAGATTTAGCCTCGTGTTACAATATTTGTGCTATATATTTCCGAGTTGAAGGACAAATTGCTGTTGTATCTGGAGAAAGGCATCCACGCCACATGATTTTGTAGAATTGCTTAGTAGGTGGAAATAAATCTGTTCATACAGTCAGTCCATTGGGGAAAAGAAGAACTTAATATAAACAGCTGTGCGCATAATTCACTTCAGTCCATTCGTGAGCGATTTTCGCTAACCAGTAGTTTACAGATTATCTCCCCTCGGAATTATCTTTGCACAGGATATCACTGGTTCTTTTGAAGGTTTCCACCATTAGGCCGTATCCAACAAAACACACTTCAAAAGCAGTCGACAAAACGACTGTATAGCACGAATTAGTGTAAGCTTCTGCTTGAAGACCCCAGGCAATTTACAATGGGTCATTTCGCTGACAGGGATAATTATAGTGACGCAGACACAAAGAATGTACATTCCTGAATGATGGAGGTGTGAACTGGTGAGAGCAAATTGACATTTTCACAACAAAAACAAGGCGCTTAGTAATTCGGGTCCAAATAAATTTCTGCTTAACAATTCTTTCTATGAGTATACAGTAAGGAATTGCTTAATTTTCTATATGGCAGGGAATTCTCTAAGTTTCAAAGCTGTAAGGAATTCCGCCTCCACACAACTAGGGTTTAGATACGGTGGAATATTCCGTAAGTTTCCACACAGTAAGTAATTCTGTAAGTTTGTGCATGGTAAAGATTCTGTGAGCTTTTCTACTGTAAGGCATTATGTAAATTCCGTATCATTGTGCTACAGGTTTCTATACAGTAAAAGATTACTACACGATAATGGGCACTGCGAATGACGCGAAAAGGCGTTGTGTTGATTCCTACACAACTTAGGATTCTCTCCATGTGAGATTCTGGGATGAGGTAAGTGAGGTATTCCGCAATAAGACAATCTCTGGCTGTAACTGGTACCCACCGCGTGGATCAGTATTTTTTTTTCAGCCAGGCATCTTTATTTACTTATCAGGTAACAGTAACCGATACATCAACATGTCCGTACTCCCTGTCTGGCCTATATCAGATGACAACAACGTGAAACCACTCGGTTATATTATTCATGAAGTATGGTAATCTATCGATCATCGTTACGGGTTCAATCTAAAGGCTCTGCTGAGAATCTGCCAAAGGCGGTCCAGTTACGTATATCTTGTTATCAAACACACATCACACACTTAGAGACAGGAAATTGAATTTGGCTGGGTTCTGAGGCCAACTGCTTGCAAACTGCATATTAGAAGCGAGATAATCGAACCCCAAGGCATTATACGACGTTATAGACTTGACATTATGTCCAGGAATACTGAATTATCACTCCTGTACGGAAAATAACTTACTTAAAAAGAACGCAGTATCAAACAGCCGGCCCGTGTCACATACGCACCCCGCCGAATATGGCAAGCATCTGAAGTCGCCCATAACCTGTACGCTTGATATCACCCTACCATTCACACCACCATCTAACACCTTAACACCACACCATATCACCCGACCATATCGCCACTGTATCTCACCCAAAATATCGTCATCCTTCTCACATCATGACTCCCCCAACATATCATCCCACCAAACATTTCACCAACAAGAAGACACAAGTAATATCACCTCACAATATCACCTCAACATATCAACCCACTATATCACCCTCTCTCCTATGTCCCCACCACATCATCTTATCATCTCATACATGTCTCCCCCACCATATCATCTCACAACATCACCTCACAATATCACTCCACTATATCATCCTCGCCCCTATGTCCCCACCACATCATCTTATCATGTCATACCAAGTCTCTCCCACCATATCACCTCACAATATCACTCCACTATATCATCCTCGGCCCTGTATCCCACCACATCAGCTTATCATCTCATACATGTCTCCCCCACCATATCATCTCACAACATCACCTCACAATATCACTCCACTATATCACCCTCGCCCCTATGTCCCCACCACATCATCTTATCATCTTATACCAAGTCTTTCCCACCATATCACCTCACAATATCACTCCACTATATCACCCTCGCCCCTGTATCCCCACCACATCATCTTATCATCTTATACCATGTCTCCCACACCATATCACCTCACAATATCACTCAACTATATCATCCTCGGCCCTGTATCCCACCACATCATCTTATCATCTCATACCAAGTCTCTCCCACCATATCACCTCACAACATCACTCCACTATATCATCCTCGGCCCTGTATCCCACCACATCATCTTATCATCTCATACCAAGTCTCTCCCACCATATCACCTCACAATATCACTCCACTATATCACCCTCGCCCCTGTGATAGTATCCCCATCACATCATCTTATCATCTCATACCATGTCTCCCCCACCATATCATCTCACAACATCACCTCACAATATCACTCAACTATATCATCCTCGCCCCTATGTCCCCACCACATCATCTTATCATCTCATACATGTCTCCCCCACCATATCACCTCACAACATCACCTCACAATATCACTCCACTGTATCACCCTCGCCCCTGTATCCCCACCACATCAGCTTATCATCTTATACCAAGTCTTTCCCACCATATCACTTCACAATATCACTCCACTATATCACCCTCGCCCCTGTATCCCCACCACATCATCTTATCATCTTATACCAAGTCTTTCCCACCATATCACTTCACAATATCACTCCACTATATCACCCTCGCCCCTGTATCCCCACCACATCATCTTATCATCTCATACCAAGTCTCTCCCACCATATCACCTCACAATATCACTCCACTATATCACCGTTACTTCCGTACAATATCCCCACCTCCTCCAAAAATATCAACTTATCATCTCACACCATTCTCCCCCCCTCCACTAATACCACCTCACCACATGACCCATACCCCCCCCCCCCGCCCAACTATATCAACCCACTATTTAACCGCGCCAAACATTTCACAAAAAGACGCAAGTATTTTTCTACCATATCACCACAACCATATCACCCCCACTACATTACCTCACAATATCACGTCCAACATATTACCTCACAATATCACCCCCACCATGTTACCTCACAATATCATGCCTACTATATCACCTCACAATATCACCTTACAGTATACACACAAAGGTACAGTATCTGTCATGTACTTGCCATCTGCTTCCAAATTTCAAGATTCACTAATAATACACGATGAAAAAAAATGTCCTAGACAGCTGAGGCACAGCTATTCATAACTAATATCTTTGATTAAGTAATCATTTTATCATTGGCTTGCACTGAGACATCTGATGAAAGAAACAACATACTCAGATATGCGGAAACTGAATGACAAGTCTAAATGCAATTGCCCTTTTAAACAAAATCGTATTTGCAAATATTATGAACACGAGGTCAAATATCTTATTTCCTTAGTTGTGTCCAAATAACATCACATCCACGGATCACAGGTGAAATCATGTACTAAGCAATCTCACCAGTCTATTATTTCATGTCTAAAGTCGATAACCGCACATTTCATGTAAGTATTTGTGTAAGATTCACACCGTTTGGCATCCGATGAAGCTAGAATCTGACATGGCGAAGGCGAAAGCAGCAAAAGGGAAACAACTCGTGTGACAAACGTGCATCAGTCGATCAGTGCAAACTGGCAAAGTCGAGCTGCACTTTCAAACCATTCATGAGGAGCTAGCACAGAACGCGTTGGAAAATGAGAGCGAACAATGAATATTGATACTATTATTTCCAGCGAGTTCATTGCAGATTTCCTAATTCTCTTCTTTGGAGTTACCAATATCGATCAGCTTCAACCTGACACTTCACCAGCTGGGGGTTTGTGGTTGATCATTGAAAGGGAAAAATGAAAAATAAAAAAAAAAAAACCGAGACGCCACAGGGCTGGTGAGGGGGACACAGTATTATATGTATTCCAATAAAGCTTTCTATGGCTAAGCCTAATCCAGTTCGTTTGTGAAACGTATGTAGTGGCCTGAATTAAAGAATTTCACTCAATATCGGTGATCAGTTAAATTACAGACGCTATTGTAGTTAGTAATTTAAAATTTCAAAAGAAACATGCCCAATATTTACGAATGTAAAAGATGTGCAGAAAATAAAGCAGGGCGTCTTGCTATTGGTGAAATGTTTCAGCCAATTTTTGGTGCGTCAGAAAATAAATTAATCTTCCCAAAAGAAAAGCAACAGCTTAAGAATTGAAAGCTTCAACAATTATATGAGGCCTTCTGATGTAACCCTCATGGCAATGTGGACAAAACATTCTCACAGCAACGTTCCTCTGGGGTTAGACTGACATCTGCTGCATTCGATTTCCTTTGCGAGTCGTTGGCATAAGTGTACTTCAAAGTATACAAGAAATACAAGAGCAGCAGAAATCAATACTTTTTGTATTCCTTCTTTGACAAATCTCTGAGCCAGTCGAAATATTTAATTAGAAAGCTTTCAGAAAGTCTTAGTTGAGTCAGACCTGACAGGAACATGGGTGGCTTCCATATCATTTTTTGTATAAATTTGGCCGGCTTTATCGCGTGAGCTAGCAAACTATTTTCAACCCCAATCATCAGCAAATAAGAATGATGTTGTATAAGAGATTAAGTCTCGAGTGGATTTTGACGACCTACACAGAAAAGGGCTGATTACAACATAAACATGGTAATAGCAAACGGGATAGCTGAAATGCTGCTAAGTTGGTGTGTTAAGCCATAGTCACTCATTTATATCAACAAATCGAATAACTTTTTGAGTATTTGTTTAAAACTGTCGTTGATGTATAGGTCACAATGGCCCATAGTTGACCTCAGTTCCAACTAATCTGAATTGTTACTTACGCTACCCACGACCATCCGCAGCTTGCTGGCAAACCTTCCCACGTAAGACCGGAGAAAAAGCAAGCGTGAATTGGACTTCAACTCACAGCGACCGCTTTAGTTAGAGGCTTCTAGTCATTGAGGTGTTCTAGCGCGCTAATCCCATTCAAATTTTAATGCATGTGTTGCAAGATAGCATTTATGAGGTGAACAAATTTTCACTTTTTGGCCTTACAAAAAAAAGCTGACCAAAATCTTAAGCGGCTTTGTGTGGAATCTTTCTCAAAACTGAAACGTCACTGAAATGGTCAAATGGTCAATTGAAATGGTCAAAATTAAAAAGTGTGTCACAAAGAGCCACAGGGAATTGCTTCCACATCAATTCGTGCGTTGTCATTGGATTCGGTAAAAAGTTTTCTGACTTTGAGGGTTACCGGCTTCCATTTCGATCTTATATTTTATATGTATACTCATAATCAAAGCATGGCTGGTATAACTTCAGGGGATGGATATTTTCTCTGACTCAGCAGACCATGTAATTGAAACTCCATGTAACGGATTACTTTATTGATCCTAGTGTTGATTTTAGCAGATACGATTCACGGGGCCAGCTGTCCCTTTTCTTTGAACACGTTCGTTCACTCTTGTTGTCTGTATTGACAATACCACTGCACTTAAGATACTATTGTAGTTCAGCCTTCAGTCAGGCAAAGAAGTGATAATCGTGTTTGTCAATGTCCGCTATTGGCTTACTTCCAACGTAATCACAACACGATTTGGTACGATGGGGAATTATCACTTCAATTACACCACACAGTCATGTGTCGTACTATGTGTGATTGCGAAGATAAATTAAGGATGAAGCATTTATTCCAGGCACGAGTTTCGGGCGAAGTTTCGTCTCTTTTCACAACATCCGGAGTGGGTGTAAGTGTTATTTACTATTAAACTGTACAAATAATGCCTCTTTCAGTTCGCTCAGAAATCCATTCTCGTGAATACTTGACAAATTTATACATTCAAATGCATATTTGGCTGTCAGAAACTATCAACTAACATCATAGCTGAATATGGTTATTTTTTTAAAATTACGGCCTGCGTCAATGAAAATAGTTTCTTGCAAGTCGGATTCGGTGTTTGCTACACGAAGAGCCAAGGAAATGTCAAGAGGATTATTTTCTTTAAAAAATAACAGCGCAAACTGATGACTTAATTTGACAGTAAGAAAGGCAATCAATAAGACAGCTTTGTGATAAGAAACGCGACCAATATTTGGCTGACGACTCAAGTGGATGGAGAAATATTCAGAGGATTGGCTGATGATTCCGACTGGTACCTATACCCATCGGACACACTCGTGCGTTGGAAAAAGGTTCTGCGTGGGAAATAAGCCAGCCTGTGATATGCCTATCGACCAGATATCTTCCCTACTGGTTATAATCCAGGGAAAATTCCGTAAGACAATATACAAGGGAAACCCAATAATGCTCTCAGACCCCAGGCTTTGTGCATCGAATGCACGTGTAGTATATGTGCTATCCATATATCGCAACTGTAATCAGATTCCATTAATAAACCTAATTTCTTAACACACTGGAATCATTCATAAAATTCGATTAGGAAAGATTTAACGCAAGGTTTTGTAACAATATGGCATTGTGAAGCATGATACAGTGCGATTTTATCCTCAATTTATTATTCACAAACCACGTCCAAATAGACCTCAGAAGGCAATAACAACATTTTACTAAAAATGACGAACATTACTTTTCACATTAAAAAACCCATCAGAATTCACTTTGCCTGTCATTTGCGAAAACCAGAGATAACGTAAAATCTATCTGTATGCAAATAAGCACTTTAAAGTGTTTGTTTCTGAATGATTGGTGCATTGGTTTTTTTCTTTAAACAAGAAATACAGGAATAACTGAATAACTAAATTATATGCACCTGTATATTGCCTTTATAGTCTAACAGATAAGAGATCCCATAGGGACTGAACAAGGAACAATCTCAAAAGCCAGTTTGTTAGGAATGAAATCAGTTCCTTAATTCGGTGGTGACAATACGGAGACATAGTTCTCAATTTTTGTAACGTCTTAGCATACAGCATGCGTATCCTGTGTCTGGTTGAACAAAGTCGTCCTAGGCTAAATTCTTTGTAATTTACTCTACATTATTCTTTGCTCTATAATTTTTCTGAAGGTTTTCTTTTTGGGGGGGGGGGGGGTTAATCCAAAAGGGAATGTTATGTACACAGAAAAATAAATGTTCCACAATTTTTTGTCCAATTTCCTCAAACTCCATCCATTCGATCAGCCTAACATGACAAGCACTGACCCGTACCGCCCACAGTAATTTCCTTATCAGAAAAACATGCCAATAACTAACATTTGTGTTAACTTTTGATACGTGGACATTAGTAGGCATGTTCTATTGTAACGAGACGCAAGGATTTTGGGTTTGAATTAATGAAATGTCAAGAGTGACGGGATAGTCCATGTTTCTTATCTCTCAGATGCGGAGCTCAGATAATCGACATCTCGTTAGATCACAGTCTTATGATGTACGATCTCCCCTCAGATATTTCCGACACCGAGTGGTAATATACAAAAGTGCATCCCATCATGATGGGAAATTCCTGCCGTGACTCTGGCTGCCATTTTTCCTATTTACACAGTACTGCTTTTAGATTTCTGACGGCAAAAAGAAGATTCGTCTTCTTTCTGAATGAAAGTTGGTTATCCGGGCTAGTACAACCAAACACAAAAGAACTAAGGAAAACATTTACCGCCGCGTTGTTGGATGGTATCGCCCACTTCCTAGTTGTAATATGATGATGGGATAGTTGCCTTACAAGCCTTCCAAACACTGACATCGCAACAGAATCTCAGTATACACTGACATTAATAGAAGAGTAAAAAGTTGTAATACAAATTATTGTATTTTGCTGGTCCTATGTTAGAACAAGGCCTTGGAATGTGAATTGCCATCTACTCATGCTGATAACTGTATAAGTGTGATGCGTGCCAGCTTTTCGCTATTTCTCTCATGAGTTTACCTTATTTTGCCATGGTTGTTGATATCGATTCTCTGACGTAGTGTCAAGGTCATTTGAAAAGTGTGTCCACATTATGCGCGGACGTCAAGAACAATGACGATCCTTGACGTCCTGAAAATTTATCTGACGTTGTCCAAGTGATTGCAACCTTGTATCTGTGACAATGCAGACGCTTGGCAACTTCCTTCTGCATTAGTCCTGAGACCTGCATAACCACGGCTTGATTACTTTCATTTAACGTCAAGCATGGCATGGCGTCGGTTTGTCTATTAAATTGAATTGTTGAGCGTTTGTGACGGTTGGAGTCAGGCATTCTATAATATTTAGAGATCAGAGTTAGAGGAAAGTGTCACAAAAGTGTCACGTGGTCCATACACTTCATGCAGAAGGTGTGATTTTTTCAGTCACTACGTATCCTGCATTATGTCGTCTGCAGCTTTGCTTAATGCAATGTACTTTTATAATATTATTCACTCGAACTAAATTAATTTCAGGAAATTTCTGTTAACTATTGGGCCGAGTATACAATATTATTATTATTATTATTGTTGTTGTTGTTACCATTATTACTATTATTATTATCGTTAGATTCTCTCATGGAGTCTAAATTGTCAAAAGTCAGAAGTGATATTTGTGACCCGAAAAATATGGTGCACACAGCGTCATTATATTAAATTGGACAATTTTAGAAAAGATTGTCGTTCCCTTCCCACAAAAGTCCCCCTCATGCTGGCTTCCTCTCCAGTCGTAAGTGGGAATGTCTGCCGGCAACCTGCGGATGATCGTGGGTTTTCCCCGGGCTCTGTCCGGTTTCCTAGGTGAAATATTCTTGAGTACAACGTAAAACAGCAAAACATAAATCAAAAGTCCCGTCAATGTAAGACTCAGGATTCAGGACTCATTGGTTTTCAAAAAGGACAAGGTCTGAATTTGGAATTTTATACATTTATTTACGAAATATGCTCACAATGGCAACGATTTCCGTCGGCATATATTTCAGTGATCGGTTAGCTGGGTCTAGCTGTGCTGATTACCGAGAGTTTACCTAATATGATGATTTAACCACACGCTGACACATAAAAACCGCTGTTGAGTACTTAAACGGAAAATTCACCGTGTTTTCGCCATCACGGGAGCTATAAACAGCAGTGTTTCCGATTTTATGGTTTCCTTAAACCCCAATAAAACCTGACTGCCGTCATGTGCGTGATATAATATGAAAGACGGCAGTGTAGAGTGTAAAACCAGACCAGCGACGGCAGTGTGCATGGTAGTTAGCAATATGGCCACATCTAACCGGTGAAATTCGGCCTCTTGTCAGTTTACCCTAGTTAGTGTATTATTCTAACGCTTCATGTAAATGCTTAAAAAAGTAGCAACTTACAATCCTCCTGGTACCCAAGGCATAGGGATTATTAGCTTTTTAAAATGCAGTATGTTGATGTTAAATACAACTGATTGTACGTTACTGGTTCGAGATATTCCTTAGTGAATTGTAAATCGCCAATTTCAGGACATGTTTACCTCGTTACAGCATCAACCGTTATCATTAGATAACTTGTTATTTCCCCTATACAGTCGTTTCCTATCGATATGACAAATATTTAACTTATAAATTAAAGAAGCCACATATTCATTCCTATGATGGACTCCTAGTCTTGAGGGAAGTTCAAAGGTCAGCTCAAGGTCATATAACTCCTACAAGATTTGTGCGTTTTGCTTTCTCTAACTTCCTGTTGACAATAAGCCATTATCAGAGAAAGGAGAGTATTGATCCTTTTCAATTTCTAAAATGTTGCTGTACCCAAGTATAAAGCACTTGCAAACCCTTCACATTTCCCTATTTGTCAGATATCCCCGACCGCATTGGTCTAAGAAGATGGTGCCGAAATGCTAGACCAGGGCCTACATCTAGACTATACGAGATTTTGAGATGTTGGAATGGACACGCTGCTGAGTCCCTTTGATATGCAATATCAAAACTAATACTAGCTGGTAGTGTTTGTTGACGCAAAAGGGTGTGTGGATTCTAGAAAATAAGTATACTTGGCCGTTGTTAGTAAAAGAATAGTTCCAATCTGTGTAGATCACTATCGAGAGTGCCTTCTGCCAACCTAAAAGCCTGGAACTATGGAATCCTGTCCATCTCTTGGCTTGTTTCATCCATTCACTGTCTCTACGGTTATGTTATAGAGCATAGATATGTACAGGCTACCGTTCTGACAGGGGGAAGACAGCAACGGATTGAAAGAGAGAGGCATGCTGATGTTAAAGGTTATAAAAACACTAACATGAAGCACACTATTTGTAAAACAACAGACAAGCACACCGAGTCCAGGAAAATTAGTGCGATTCATGCTTTCAGAATTTTTCAACAAAATATATACAACGCAGTGGACGCATTGGATTATACGGAGGCCGTTCCTGACAATATTGTAAAAAATTGACCTCACATCCGGTTTTCGCCACTACCACTGAAGAATATCTTCGTCGGAGTTAATCATTGTCGGGAACGGATTAATCCGTCAGATCGACGAAACTGATATCCGTTATCACTCAGTTCATTTAATTATATTATTTGTGTTTTACTCAAGAATATTTAACTTATACGACGACCGTCAGCATTATGGGGGGAGGAGACCGGGCACAACCCGGGGAAACTCATGACCATCCGCAGATTGCTGGCAGACCTCTCCATGTTGGGCCGGAGAGGAAGGCAGCATGAGCTGGACTTGAACTCACAGCGACTGTATTGGTGGGAGGCTTCTTGGTCAGTGAAAAAACACATATCGAGTTATGGATGCATTCGCCAAATGTTTAGTATTTCCTTTGCCTTTAAAGCCAAAGAGAGTTCATGACTGAGGCACTGTTCATTAAAAAAAGCACAAATTTCTCTCTTGAATGCAAAAAATTGCTTGATTTTGTAAGAATTCGTGACTAGATTACCTTCGTTTGAAGTGTGGAGTATTTTGCTGCCTACTGCGGATCTGAAGACGCCATGCTTTTAAGCTTATGACATACTGAACAGTCACAGAGCTAGGAGATTATAAGCTGTGACGTAAATGTTCTGAATTGTATGTCAATGTAATATGCAATAATATAGGGAAAGTATACTGCTTTACTGTTATATGTTTTAATTATGACAAATACGTGTGTGAACAACACTCCAAAGTATTCCCAGACCACTGTGTTTTGGGTGGAGTAAGTTTCTTGATGATTTTATGTTATAAATGTACATATATACTTAAGTTATAACCACAATCTTAGCATCTTACTACAATCTCAGGTTACACGAGTGTTCCACACTTGGACGAATTACGTCACAACCCACACAAAATGGCTGCGTTTCCTGCTAATCAACGGAGCACGCTAAGATGTCACTTTTCTACTGTTGTTGTAGGTGTTAGAAGAAATACTTTACCGAAATAAACACAATATTGTCCAATCTTTTGGACAAACTTAACTTTGAACATGAACTTTCTTTCACTTTAAAGTTACAAGTTGACCTCTCCGTGTATGCCAATATTTGAATCGTTTTAAAGGTAGTATCGAACAGCAATGACCTTCATAGGTGGTTATATGCTGACAATGATGCTGTTTATGCTTGTAATTTTATTGATCTATATTTAGCAGATTTATCTACAAAAGATAATGCTCTATCAATAAGAGTCTGATGAGGTGATACAGAGCAGCAAAACTATGAAGCCCACTGAGTTTGAATTGTGGATACTATGGTAAACAAATACTCCTAATTTATTTATTTATTTGATTCGTGTTTTACGCCGTACTCAAGAATAGGTCACTTATACAACGTTAGCCAGCATTATGGTTGGAGAAAACCGGCCCACGAACGCCTGCAGTTTGCTGGTGGGAAGCGAGCATGAGCTGGACTCACAAATACTTCTAATGTTACACACGCTAAACATGTAATGGTACTCAACATTTTTTACCCGGAACGCCCATTTTAGTTAACCGGAGGTATACGAATGCCGTTTTCCACAGTGGCATATATGTATGTCTATGCAGATATTTCGATGATTTCCGGAGCGCATGTACAGTTAAGGTAATCTTCGGTTTCATCGGTTAAACGGGAATTGCAAGAATGCCTTTCGTTTGTTTAGAAATGTCACGTAATGAGCTTGAATACATGGCACGGAGATATTTCGATAACATACAGAGTTTTGCTAACAGTACAAACTAAGAGTGATGTTTCCAAGTAACGAACTGAAAACATTGTCAGGATGAGAAACCCCGTCCCCACCCCACAAGCATGAGTGCTTAGGACTAGGAGTGTCTTCAATCGCTAGGGTCAACGGAGATAAGGGTGTTGCTCGTGTGATTTCCACCGACACTCAGACGGCCCAAAAGTCCAACTGACTGCCACTTGCTCAGTTTGTATAGTCACGTAACAGACAAATCAGTCTGGTAAAGACTTCTAATTCTAGGTTCTGCTCAAGAAATTGACTCTGTAACAATTCACCTTTAATCAAAGCAGTCGCTACATCAACAATCGCTATAGGCGCTATAGGTAGTCCTCATATATCAACAAATGGCGATAGACTCTATAAGGAATCTTTACTTCAACACATGGCTCTGGGCTCTATAAGCAGTCGCTACATTAACAAATCGCTATAGGCTCTATAAGCCGTCGCTATATCAATAAATCGCAGTAGGTTCAATAGGCAATCGCTATGTCAAAAACATGCAATAGCCTCTGTAAGCAGTCGCTACATCAGCAAATCGCTATAGGCTCTATAAGCAGTCGATACATCAACAAATCGCTAAAGGCTCAATAACTTAAACAAGAGTAAAGTCTACATTCCTGGCACACAGAACGCTACCACATGATGTTAGACATCATACACCAATCGTCAACAGCAATGGATGTCCCAGGTCAATAAACGCAAGATTAATTTCGATAACAAACGTTCCACACAAACCACCTAAGAAATTATATAAAGTAAAAAAAAATGAAGCAGTCAACAGTTTTAATGACGGAAGAAAGTCGCAAGGAATGTCCTAGGTGCGTAAATTCAAACGCTGTCCAAATCAAGCACCGAATTATTTTATATGCTATTAATAGTCAAAATTTGTGTCTGAGCTGGGCTTTGATTGCAACTGTTCGTATATCTAGCGTGGATATGTCTTTCAAAATTTGCTTAAAACATGTATGATATTTTCAGAATCAAAGCTGTTCAATTAGCTTTTGTTGCTCTCCTTTTAAACTAAATTAAACCAGTGAGTAGGTCCTGTAAAGTAGTCTGAAAACGGCAGTGGGGATTGTAAGGAGTGGAGAAACTTTACTAAATGTTAAGTGGATGGATTCATAAATATAGGCTATTCACATCTAAAATTCTACAAGCATGCATATTAATTGGTTTTCGAGGTTGGAGTTCTAAACTATGACTTTTTTTTTTTGATAAAGTTGTATTTAAGCTGACGAGGAAGTGAAATGACACCGGTGCACGTCCGCCCATTAATTACATGCCACGACCTGTTTCTATAAATAAAGAGCTTATCATGTGCATTGTTGTATTATGTTCCTGACACAATTGCAGTCAATGGAGGAAATTATAGATCGTTGGCACACAGCCAGAAACTTAGAAATGAAAACCTCTTTAGGGCTATTTTTACAAGTTACTTCGTCTAAAAACCATTGCATTTGCCTATAACCGGATGAGGAGCTGTTTCGAGTTTCCACCTTCTTAGAACATTAAGAACATCATTTGCCAGCGGGATACATACAGTTTCATGAATCCCCAACCAGAAGTACAATCTTACCGGCTAACAATATACACAACAGCAGTGAGTGACGGGCCAACCAGAGATTTCCAAGCGATCCCATGACCTTTTTTAATCCCCTTCCGAACAGAAATGTAAATCTAGAACTAATTTGCATTTGTATCAAAGAATGAGATAAGAGAGACTCGCTTAATAAAAGCCGCCGGCGAATTCTTCCCAGACTGGAACAGATTAGTCTGTGATTTAGGTGTTTGCTTGAAAGAGACGTCTAAATTCAATGACAGTGACATGACACTTTGTTGATGTTAGTGTGGCAATGTTGATATCGGCACTTTCTGGATGCCATAAGGTCATGTGTCCCAATTACCACGGTGACCATGTGGGAATGACAGCATAAATGTGTTCTAGACTATTACTTTCTCATATACTCCCCCAGTAATATAAGACGCGCTTCATTCTTGCGGCCAAAAATGTCGTGAGGTGAAATTGTAATGCTAAAGAGAAATACATGCTTCCTGAAATTACTTCATCGAAACTTTACGTGTACATCTTAATTGTTTCTCTCAAATAGGTCTCCGCGATGGATAACGTCATAAACTTTATATTCAACAATTATCTCATGACATTTGATTGGGTGGACCAGCCTTACAGACAACCTATCCAAGAAAATAGACGCTCTGCTTTTTTAACATTTGCCTTAAGTTTCTATGGCATATATTTTTTCATTTCTTTTCTTACATTTTTAATTTATTTCTTGGCTATGTATAAAAAGAAATCTCACTCCCAGTGTTTGAAAGTTCTTATCACCGAAGACGTGACTAAACTCTAACAAAGATGGCCACCAAAATCCCCACAAACCTCGCGCAACCTCGATACAGCACAGAAAGCTAGGCGTTAAAAGAAAACCCAACACTAGATCAGACGTATATATGTATTGATAAAGAATCCTATTCATAGTTCTAAAAACACTTTTTATTTTTGTGATGTATGATAACCAAGATATCGCAATTCAAAGTAAGCAAAAAAGCCCACTCAGATAATATCGAATGAGACGCCACATTCTCACTTTTAGCCAATCAAGGGCGAGATATTTCTACTATACGGGTAAACATAGACGTCATAGGTACCTAGTTCACCACTGTCTGATATAAATTAGTGTTAAATGAGCTGTTTTCCTTGTGATTACCAGACAATTCTGGTATATTTAAAGCCATTTTCATCTAGAAGGTAGTAGTGGAATACGTCAGGGGTTATTCTCCAAGGTCTCAAACAGGAGACCACAATGCGTGACTTTCGATTGTAATGATAAATTAGTGTCTCGCCCCTAATACTGAAGAGTGTAGGGTTCTTATGATGCGACATCGTGTTTCCCGTTTTCCTAAATGGTGTATCCTATGGTCTCGCAAGAATTCCAGATTGAAATGTGATTTATAGAGTTACCAAGCAAGTCATAAAAAATTCCCATGAACGTTTATGTTTGTATGAACCCCTCTTCTGAAACTTCGGTTATATTTTTTGTTGTCTTTTCTTTTACCCTTTATAGCGTGGGCAATATCACTGAAATAATAAATGATGGCCAGATGTAGCACCACATGATAACATCAGAACTAAAGCAGCTTGTAATATGTTCAGGGGAGTCATTCACGCTTGCTACGATCACTTGTGTTTTGTGGAATCGTTCACAAGAAACAGTATTGAACAATACTTGAGAACGTTTTGCTTTAATTCTGTTCGATTGGACAACAAGTGCACACTGTCGTCTATCATGTTTGCTTCGTCAAGCAATAGCCTTTTGATTGACCTCTGCTGGCGCCGGACTAGGCCAGATTTAGACCTTTCACATATTCATTTCATCCAATGTCCACTGATCTCCGCTACAAAGTTTGCAGAATTACTTCTTATTAGTACTTCACAAACATGACCTAATTCTAAAATGACCCAAATGCTGATAGACAAACGGACGGCCTTCCTCTTGCCAGACTCAGCTGAGGAAGGAAGCTGTTTTAGTATGAATCAAAGAAAGTGGCACGAATCTACCGCGTGTCATTTGTGTTTACAGTGGACAAAACTTTGCGGTCTTCATTGGTCACTGACAAACAAAACCTAACCAAAGTGTACATTATGCCATTGATTCCATACGTACTTGATTATCTGACGCATCGACCATTGTATTAAACAAGACTTATTAGTAAATGATAAGAAGCAGCTGGATATGTATCTTGTAACTTTAGATACTAATCTGTTATTTGCTATCAAAGTCTTACAGTAAATGTCAAGAAGTAGGTAAAACGTAAATCACTATTCTGTACCCGAGGCCTTATTGTAAATGTTAAGAAATGTCTCAAAGTGTCTCTTGTCACTTTATATTATAATTACTAAAGTCGCAGAGGAAAATATCACAGCTGAGAGTAATTAGCCAGTAGACAAACGAGGCGTTCACGTGACTCACACATCATCATCGTCTCATACGTGTCATTCCAATTCTGGTTTGTGTTGGTTTCAAGGTGTATGCCACTCACAGTTGGGTAAAAGAAGATCAAGTTGATGAATTTTAGCTCTAGCCTTCACGAACGTACAAGCATGGTTTTTCTACGTAAGGCTTGCACAAAAATCAACTGAATGGGTTAACCAGCTCCGCGGGATGAACTTAATAAGAAAAGCGAACCCTTAATGATTACATTTCCCTCTTGACCGCTTCACCAACCGTATAACCTTTCAAAAGCTTGGCAAGAGTCCACAAGCAATATTACTAATTCATGCTCCTGAAAAAACACAGGTATCTGATGTCACTGGGGCTTGCGTTATAGCGGTCGACTGATTTCACTTTTTCAGGAATTATCCGACAGTTATGCAATCCTGAAATGGCCCATTCCTCCACATGGGTCCATATAGCCGTTTTATCATACTCAAAGCCTGTACATTTACCGATTAAGAGTGGTTTTCATATACATTTAGCCACGAAAGTTATGAGTATATATCTAAGGCACTTGTCCTCAGATATAGGCCATGCTGCTGTGTCGTGGCCTGCAGGACATGTAATAAAGGGAGGGGGTGTTCAGGCACTTCCAAATCGACACACAGAAAAACACGACCTCTGTAGCGTACCGTAATTCTTTTAATTATTGGGATAGATATTAGCACAGTAGAAAGCAAAACATTACAGTTTCCCCTAAATTTTGTGAAAGACTAAAGATATGAATATGTTGATCAAATATGGATATGTTGATCGTGCTATGGTCAAACTTTGGACATTTTGTTATCTCTGTTACGGTTACATGTAGGTTAGGTGAAAAGGGCAGATCTGGTGCCCCAAAAATTATAAGAATTAGGGTATTTGACAAAAAAAAAAATTAAGAACGACGTTAAAAACTTATGAAAATAAATTCCATGATAATCAGTGAGACATAATGTCGAAATGTATTAAACCCCGTTCATGAGTTGAGATTAGTCGTGTCGACTAATCGAATGAGAAAAGAGCAAATGCTACATGTATGTCACCGAAAGTATGAATGTGTGAACGTGGTTTTACACCGCAACTAATTACATTACAAGACTACTGCATTGCCTGACAATGTTATTTCGTCCTCAGGTTATTACTATGAAACTCCGCAAACAAAATATAGCCTCTTTTCTCTTAGATACGTTGTCACGATGTGTCAGCAAAGTCGTCATCATTCTTCCGGTATGAATGGAGATAGAATTTCCTTTAGATGTGTGGTCCATATGCTATCTCGATCAAAAACGATTGTGAGATGCATAATATGAATATAAAAATTTATGCTTTACCTGTGAATTCATTGCAGATAACCATGGGCCGATTTGTAGAGTATTTGTATGTAAATCACCAATAGATCAGATTACCGGTAGCACTGTTCTTGGTAAAGTATAAATTTTTTCCCATGGGCATGTTTTCGGTATTAAAGGTTCGATGTCTCAATTTTCCAAACAGTATTTACATTTGCCGATTACCAGCCAATTCAATCACCGTATAGCATCATGCTGGAATTTGTTCTGGAGAAAAAATAGACCCTCTAAATGCTACTCTTTTTATAATAGCTAGAAACAGTTTTATGGTTCTCCTTGATCCATGAGAAAAGCTCTATTGTATTGTCTCAGTAAATATAATTAGTCCTCTTGTGCATGATAGAATCATTCTTAAAATACGTTTTTCGTTAATAATCAAAACACATTGTACATATACACATAACAATATTCTTCAGAAATCAGGTTGAAGGGGTGCTGTCAAGCATGTCGATCCAAACGATGATGAAAGGCGATGTAAACACATTGACTGAAAAGGTAACGAAATCCTATTGAATGAAAACTAATGTATTGAATCCTTGTTCAGGTGCGCTGCCTACCAACTTTTGTGGTATGTACGTACTTTGTTTCATGAAAAGATGTTTTCATAACATTCACATAAAACTTTGAATATCTTTTTTCTCCAGTCTTCTTCAAAGACGCCAATTCTTTTTCCTACATATGATATTAGAAGTGTTTGAAATTTCAATTATCAATTACACAGCCGTAGGGGTTTAGTGAAATCTAGAAACATTACAGTTACACACAAATAGGGACAAGGAATATCACTCCAACTTGTTTCGTTCCTCAAGTTCCACAGCTATATGTCCAGTATAAGTCTTTTTTCCCTTGCAGATTCCGCGGCAAATTTTTGCCCGGGATGAGCCCTGTCTTCGTTTGCCCGTTTGACAGTTCGAGCACTGTGGTGTTTGGTTTTACTCCGGATGCAGTTTGACCGGGTGTTCATAACCTCACACAAACAAACTACCTTGTGAGAATTTAACATAGGGACGACAAGTTGAGGCTGGGATTTTATATGTTCATATTCTATTAACTGAGGGAACTTAATGTTGAAACCCATTAAAAGACTCTTTGAACGGAACAGAATGAATGTAAAGTACAGTACTTAAAACATTTGGCTAAAATGCGATGTATGACGAAAGGATGACTTCAAAGCCCTGCGAAAGACGTGGATGATAGCTTAGAACGACATTTCAAGCTTCTGGTAGGCGTACTGTCGCTGGCCTTCGCCCAGGTATCCCCCAAGCCAGAAATCAGCCCCAATATTATATGTCAAGTGAGTAATTGGCTATTGATTGTGAGATAACACTGCATACAGCTTAGCACGCACACGCTAACCCGCATGTCTTAGGTGAAGGGGTAGTGTGGACTCCACAAGAGTGAGGTGAGTGGGGCGTGCATTCTCCCGTAGTCTCACCGAACGCTTAGGACAAACGTCAGTAAGCTCTTCGATAAAGCCTTTCCCGAGGAACGCCTTCCAAGGATCTGCGTGACTGGAGGGATTGTTCCTCCATCTGGCAATAGTTTTACAGACCGGTAAAGCACATCGCATGTATACGTAAGTCTGTTACAGAACCATTAGCGTAGAAGTATAGATACTCCGACGCCATTGTATTGGAGCAATTATTCCATCAGAATAGTCGAGAAATGAATGGAATTGTTCTGATAATGGAAAGGAAACGGTCACTAACAGGGAACGAAAAGAGGCAAAGCTGAATAACAAAAAGTGGTCATATGCTGTCGATCGAGTAATTCACGACTGATAAGAATCGAGAACGTCTCTAGCCCGTGAAAATGTAAAAAAGATAAGGATCTTAACACTATTGAAAATGAATGTTTTCCCACATTGCTATCAAAAATCAACCTTTTCGTTTTACATGGGGACATTTTTGAAACAGTTGAATGAGGAAGTGTAAACCCCTCCGAAAATATTACAGCGTGACATTTGAGGTTACCTTCGTTAGAAAGCTCAGCTATAAGAGATGACCAACGTGACACATTTATAGTCATATTATATCAAACAAAATCCAATATGCCCACGTAATCTATGTGGCATCTATCAGTTTTTGCAGTGAGGTATTTAGCATGGTCCACTTTTAATCACCTCTGTTAAAAACTGTACAACAAATCGGCTCGGAGACTCCCATTGCATTTGAACATTTTTCACATGCGAGGCAAAGTTCAACCAAACCAAAAATGACAATTTGATAACTGTTATCTGACCAGTATGCTTTATGTGACGACACATAAGTGATGGAGTAATGCCGCTTAGCAATTTTATTTTAGTCACGGTTGTGCTCTAACTGTTCGTGACGATGCATAAATTGTTGGATTGTGTCCGTTTCTTGGCAGCAACCATGACAAGAATTCAGCAAAAGGTTAATGCCATAGTAGTACATGGGTAAAATACGCGATTTCCCTTGGAGACAAATTTCGAATATGGAAAATGGGTTCGCGGGACAGAAGGACTGCTGGTGTATGCAAACAGACAGTATGTCTACATCATCTGGGAAACACATATTTATTGACTGTTAGTCCATGGCACTTCCTACTTACACCAAGCTGGATCCCAAACCATGACAATCAAATTTGCCTTGCTGCATTTCTATGCGCAATATTCAGCACTTAAACAGTTGAATTTACTTAAGGGTAAACGATCTTTACTCAGACCTTTATATCTGAACGTTTTGTCTGGAAAAGGGTTAAAAATGTACAAAGTAATCAGTTACTCAAGGCGAAAGGCGACAGCTCGAGGAGGTTAAACGGGAATCAATTCCTTCATTCAACCCGTTTTAAAAAATCCCGAACTTGATAGTTTCTAAAATTGGGCCTCTGATCTCGAAACTAATTGGATTGCGGCGTCAAAATCAGGTTTACTCTCCTACGCCACACGATATAGTTACCCAGTAGCAAGCCTGCCATAGGATCCTGATTTGAGAATATCAGTTTCAAGCGGAAGGCCAAGGCGACGCCAAAGCCATGTTGAATGTTGGCAAGGAGACAAAGTTTACATAATCGAAAACAATATCACATTTGACGTCACGGTAGCAGTACGTAGGGTTTACAACTTTGTTATAGTTCGTCTGTACATTGTTTTTTCTTCCTCTGGTAGAATATGCAATGAGGTATAAAACGGAAACAAAATCGTTACATCAGTTATTAGCAACAAATGATCAAAGAGCACGTTGAACTGCTGGAGGCCGAAAGCGACCAAGTTTGTACACCCAGTCCCTCGGGATGCTCTTACTGACTCAGATTCGGGCAATGTGCCAAAGACTGATATCTCACTGAAAGTTTGCCATACAATTCACGCAGACGTCCCAAAAAATACGCAATTTCAGTCTGTTGTCTGAGTTTGATTAGTAAACTGCGTATACAAACAATCAGCAAAAACTGGTTCCGTTGGAACAAATTGAGACCTTCCTTTGCGGGTCACGTCAAAACAAAGGATGGTCAAATGATGAAAGTCTGCCAATTACGTACATTCTCCATTGTAGAGAAAAAGAGCTAGCAAGTCTTAGGAAGAATATTTTAGAAATAGTGTATATTGTGTGCAGTGTATATTTTAGAATATTACACTGCACTTACCACTGTACATATGGACTCCTTTTTTAGTATTATTCATTTGTACTTACTTAATAGTCTAAGTGAATTACTAACTATTAGCGCTATAGCTCCTCCATCGATCATGCTGAATAACCAGTGTCTCTGTACATGGACAGAAATGGTTAAGTAAATAATGGCGTCTTGAATTGCACGGTTACACGGGTCACCCTAAACCGATTATTTGTTCCTCTATCAAATAGAACTTGTCCTGTGAACGATTCTGTCGGTCATTTGTATTATATCCATGAAAATCAGAGTAACGAAATGGGATTTCGTTATTTTCACTTTAACCCAATATTTCCGAAGGGTGACTAGAAGTCGTGAGTTGTGAAGAAACTAATTCAAGTCAAAAACCGTTAAGTACTTCCACCGAAGAGCTCAAATTGAGCTTGGTCGATGGAAGCCTCCAAAATACATCAATATTGCAGTAATACCAGTCATTGCTACGACTCGGCCTAGCGTCTCTGTCTTTGCTGAGGATCAAAGATTAATTCCTTTCGCGCACATTCCAGTTTTGGCCTCCCTAAGGTAAAAGGGCATCCTGCCAAAACGTCCAAAATCCAGAATGATTAAATTTCCCTCAGCAAAGCCGGACCAATTCACAAAAGATAACATACTTTGGAAGGAATATTATAGCCTGTAAGTTTATCTCTGTAAGAGATAATCGTACTGCAGGCACTCACTTTCGGATGCTCCACCATTCGACAGCCAGCCATGAATAAATACTTCCATTTGATACTGACAATAAATAATATTCATTTCCGTATATTATTCAAATGCGAATATTCCAACTGTGATGAGGATAGATACAGCAGAGAGAATATTTCAAAGGTCTTGTCACACTTTAAGGAACATTCACAGAAGATTAAATAATACCAGGAGAACTCATTCCAAGTTGAAGTTCAGATTATCTAGCCAGTGATACACTCACAAAATGCGCATAATTTGTATACGCCTGTGAGAATACTGTATCTAGTGAGAATCAGCCTTACACCAAGCTTAGAGTCTCTGCAAGACTGATAAGAGGCATTTCCATAAAAGTGCCAATATTTCACTGCATACTGAAAAGAAAATTAAACAATGGTTTCACGAAAGAATAAAACCACCTACCTGATAAACATTTCCGTACCTGTTGGCGCCATTTTTCGTTTAATTCCTTTCCAGGAACTTTTGAGTCTGAAAACCTCTTTTGGCGTTAACCTGAGGCGAGGGTCGGCTTTGATGGGTGCTATAACGGGCTGGAATGGCAGGATGTCAGGCTTTACGTCACTGTTCACGGGTGGTAGGTCTGGGGTGGGGCATCTTGTGTACCGACAGCCCATGGCGCCCATAAAACACAACTGACTCGCGCTCACAAAACACTTCAAATTTACTTCGTTTCGCTACGCACTGTCCACGAGGTTAATAAGAGGTCCGAGAGGTGCAACTTTCCTTCGTCATCCAAATATTAAGGGCAGATTGAGCTATAAAGAGAAGGTAACAAATAAAAAATTCCGCGATCTTTTTTAGTGAGGGACAAAGACGGGGTTTTGAGGTTTCCTCCTCTCCTGCTGACATCAAAAACTCCACGGGCTAGTCTCTGGGGAAGACGGCACCGGGAAATAAGGCCCGAGATTCGTCCAGTGTCCGGAGATGTGCTATTGGCTAACACTAACCTCATAGCACGTACACCACAAATACTTTGGTCAGCTAGAGATGGTACAATCACGTGACCTCATTCTTCCGTTTTTATGCTAAGGGAATTTGCTTCATCCACGGAGACTTTTACTAGAATGTAATGAGGACTTAACAAAACTGTGAGAATTGGATTCCCGCGCAGCGGTCTGCAGATCGATATTACTGGTATCGATTTCTTCTGGCTACTCCTCAACACCATGCATCGTCGACGGATCACTTGCGCCCAGTTAACCACAAGTTTTGAGAAGGAAAATATAGCATGCACTTAGCTATGGCATGTATATGGGTTGCGCAAGGCGGAGATGACATTTGCTATATTGGGCATCCAGCTAACCCTTGGTATATTCGGCTGAAAGTCTGGCCTGAGTGAACATTGTACGGGCCAGCCTAACGCAAAGTGCATGTACCAGGACCCACTATCCTCTGGGTACCAAAGTTGTGTCCATCTGGCACGATGCGTGGATATGTTCCATACGGCTGAATGATTGGGTCATTTGAGTTTAATGGTCACCATACAAAGATTATCTTCTCAATTTGCCAATTATCACCGACAAGACCAGAGGCTGCTACATCAAAATCCTACACAGGTGGATGGGCATAAAATGTTATGTGTTTCACACTATACCATTTACATGGCTTGAAACAGTTGATAAAGAAAAGAAAAATCATTTATTTATTTATTACTTTAAAATGTTTAGTCAATTCTCCGAATGTCCATTTGATGGATGATTTCTTTTCTTAACTCATTTGTTCACTGCTGTCTGCTGACCATTTTGTCAACAAATGTTATGATTTCACTTGAGTATAGAAACAGTTGTCGTCACAAGAATGAATGACCAGCATTTTCACGTGCAATCATACATAAATAGAATAGTTTTCACTGACTCTGCTATTATTAGACAACTTTGACATCCTACATGCATGGTGTATATTCTGCTCAGAGAGTTTAACCTGAACTGACACATTTATCGCAGTGTTCGCCCGGACCAAGTGTAACATACGCAGTCTTTCTGTTCGATATCATTATGTAGAGATCTAAACACAGAACATAACCTGTCATTCCCTCGTATGTGGAAAAGCACTGCACAACTGAACATAAATGCAGCGATTAACTGCTTGGATAATGACATAATCTGTACACAAATTGCTTTGGCGAAATACATATTGATCTTAGCATACGATATGATTTCCTCCAACCATCATATCGGTAAAATGATACTTTAACAAATGAAAACATAAGCTGGCTTTATTAATATTTCTGGAAAGGAGATATAAATTATCGGCTCTCGGTTTAAAGCTGTACGCTTTGTTATTGTCCTTGTTGATGTATGATTTTCTACGATTAGGATTGGGCTTCAAACGATTCTATTTACCACAGGGTACAACCCTTATGGGGTTTCACCAGCCTTTACGTATGCGACCATAAATTATACATTTTACTCAATGGGGTATTTGCAATTCTAGCTCTATCCGATTGTGAAATTGTTTTACATGTGCGTAAAGAAATGAATAGACATGCGAGAAGTAATGGAGTGCTTTACAAGTGTATGTTACAGAAAGCTACATCAGTTATAGTGTTGCTTGTAGCCTTTATCCCATGTGATTTCAATACATCAGGAATATGCACACAACATATTGTGATATATGATATCCATTATGGATCTGAATAAAGCAAAGCGCTGGTTTAACGTCCAAATCATTGTTGTCGTGAGGAATAGTTGCAACGCAAACATTATGAGGCATGATGTAAATAAAGGTTGTATTTCGTTGGAGAGGTCCCCGGTTAGTTGCCTAGGTTACTGCTTGTAGACTCTTTGAAATTCATGCCGAATATTTATTTCATTTTTAATAGTAAGCGAAATATTCAAATGAAAGTCCAATCCACCATACCGCATGGTTCGAGCTATGTGGTGTATTGCAATGGTGGAAGAATCCATCCGAAGAACGCCTATCTATTTTATCGAAATGTACACATGTGAAAATATTTAGTCATGATCCATTATCGCCAAAAAAAAGGATCAAATAACGATAATATACCTTAAGACCATGTGGAAACAGATTGACGTTGAAATAACGGCTTAGTCTTTTAAGAACATATGAAAAAGAGATAAACCCTAGTGAGAAACGCTACAGGAGTCGGGTAACATCTGACAATGTCCATATATCTGCTTTAGCGAGGAAATCATCGTGTAGAAGCAAACTGTTTACACTGAACCACTTGAGAGAAATTTCCCTCATGGGTCTAACACTTTACTTCTGTTTAGTGTTCTACATAAACACCATTAGGACAGGCTGATATCTAAAACCTAAGCGGTGGGCGGGATATACAAACTGACAGTTTCTCCTCAGCACGTCACTCATGCAAGAATTGGCTCTCTCGAAAAAATAAGGATCTCAGTTTTTGTAAGCAAACAAATGTCTGGTAGGATTAACATGGGATTAATCCTGTTTGAGAGTAAAATTTCTGGTCATAATTTCGCACACTTGTCAGAGTGCGTCCCCAGACTGTTTAGAGAGGAATGTTGACTTATATGCTAACAATGATCACTTTGCCACGTCGTCATACACAAGAGTCCTGTCCGTAAAGGAACCCACTCTGTGCAGCATAGCGCCATAAGGAAATATATGATCAAGATTTGCCGTTACAATGAGTCAAAATGCCGATTCACCAGAAAGGGAATAATTGAGATTTTTGCCCCTCAAATATATTAGTGGTGAAGCATTTTCCCCTCCATATATATATATACGGTATCCACAAACTTTTGACAGACAAAGTATCTTATCATTTAGGCCTGCTATGTGGACAACAGATATGGATTCAACCCAAAATCGGATCATTCCACGACTTTACAATTGGTAATCGTAGTACTTCCTGGGTTGACGTCGTCACAAGGGGATAGGCGAAGTAAAGACCGGTCAGATGTCAACACCCAGTTAATAGGGCGGGGTCGGGGGGGGGGCGAGTTGGGGGGGGGGATTTCTGGTGTCCTTTGTATGATGTATGTTCCAGTGTAGCAGCACATATATATATCGGCACTGGGTCCGGCCTGTCACAAGGAGACACTGCCGTGGTTTGACATAAATAATGTCAAATGTGATGTCAATCACGAAGAAATCAAAACAGCTCTTTCAGTTCTGTTTTCATGTAACATGAAACTCAATGTGTTGCAATGAACCAAAAAACAAAAACAAACAAAAAAACAAACAAAACAAAAAAAAACAGAAAAAAATGAAGAATTCTCCCACTTATAGTATCGGTACAACTTGAAAACCCTTTTACTTATAGTATCGTTAGAGCTTGAAAGCTCTTTTACTTATAGTATCGTTACAACTTAAAAATCAATGAATCGCAATGCTTTGTCAAAAAACAATCACTGGAAATGGAAGAGGATCGAACCAAAAGGAAGTTAATGTGCGAAGACAGATCATGCTCAGAAATATGAAGAACTAGATAAGATCAGAACCATCAAGGATAGTTTGTCTGAGCGGGTCGATTGCATTGCCAAATAGTCCGATAGCGACTTAGATTTGTTGATGTAATCGGGTTTGTGTACTGTGCGTAGGTAGGGTTTCGCTTGTTGCATGTAATTCGGCGCTTGGAACCATAGTTACGACGCAGTAAAACAGAATCTTGTCGAAATGAATCATTCGAGATGCATTTCCTACACGGGAAACATCTGAACGGTGCGAATAAAATTCATTAAAATCCAACAAGTTAAAAACAATAGCAGGAACAACATTAGCCACACATTTACTTGGGGGGTCGGAAAAAATAGCACATTTTGAAATGGTTGTGCTTTGTGTCTGCCATTTCGCAGATGCTGAACAACAAAGATCTGTCTGTTCATATCGATGACCCTATGATATGAGCGGAACAAATGTATTCTGTGATGTGGCATGGGGGCCCAGTGATATGCAACACTGCTAATGGAGCAACAGGAACGTATTCGCTCTCCTAAGACTGTTAATCGAATATAATACGGATATATAGTTTAATTATTTTTACATGCTTCGATTATATCTAATTATTTCTGGAAAATGCGAAATGATATTTCATTAATTACACTGTCCTATCAATGGAAGAATTCTACCTGAATTAAAAACTTCCTTTCATGAAATATCTCGTCGACCACTTCTGGTAATTGTATTTATTTGAATCCATCTCACTCCTGTTGCTTAAGATGAAAGCGGTCGGTACTATAACGTCAGCCTTCAGTTACTCACACTAATTGCTGGTAGCTTAGCTTGTCAAATTACCATACGCTTGTTACCGTGCAGACGGAAAAAGGAAAAGCCTGTAATGATATTCATCGCTAATGGTATCGGAACTTTGTCTGGCTGGTATTCTCAAGAGTATCACAAAAAGATGGGATGAGCAGCTGAGGGAAAACCTAAACATTTCCAAAAACAAGTCTAGCAGACGATAACACATCGGGGCACGTGACCCTCACCTTTGGTAAAAGCTTTCGTCGCCTGTCTCTCCTAAAGTCGTCTTTGTTACAACATGACGCCTTATTACGCTGTATGAATTGCTAGACGAATTACCGGGAAATGTTTCATTAATCGATTAGCACACCCCTTGACAAGGTCTTTCACTGGAGCAACTGACTATGCAGCTATCGTCATACCCTAATTCTTGTCCATGGCGTGTGTCTTCTCTGAGCGTATGAACAAGTAAACAGTGGATAATACAGAATTCGAATTGGTAGAAACCAGTATTTATTAACATATTTAATACAAACAAGGAATTACCTTTATTCCGTCGTCAGTTCGATTAGTGAACGTTAGTGAACCTTTTAAAGCGTGCTTCATATACGTTTTTAAATGCTTTATATCATATGCTCTAGTTACTGCCACAAAGTCCAGGTCAGATGTGAGTAAGAACCTTCTCCTTCATCTGATAGCGCTTGGACAATGACTGCGTGGACAGATGATACGATAAAAGATAAAAAAAAAATGCACTCATGGTAAAAATAACCGTTGATATATCAATATATAAAGCATACTTTGAAGAACAGGGGATATCACTTACGTACACGCTCCACTATTACTGGAAATTATTATTGATACTTTGTGCCGTTTTTCAACAATTCTGAATGAACGATCTCACCTGTGTATATTTAACGCTGAGAACTTCAGCTCCAAAAGTGGAAATTCCATGCAAGAACTTGTGCTTACTGCTCTCAGTATGGCAAGAAAGTTACCATAAGGCAATTCTAGGCTGACAACATCCGGGGACTTCATTCGCCTGCAGCAGTGGTGAGCAGATGATGAGATAAAAGATATAACATTGGGAGGTATAAGGAAATGAACAATAACGAATGATATTCTAAGAACTATGCTCGATCATAACCGAAAATTGTAGTATGCTAAACAACTGAGCAATCTGCTCTCCCTTTTTGCTACATATTTATATCCCACACGTTGAATAACATGTGTATTCTTGCATTAAACCAGCCTGGCAATAACCGGAATTATAAATCAATGACACTTCATGTAATGTAACTAAACCTGCTTCATCATTACAACCGCTGAGCTTGTCAAGTAAAGGCTTAGACACTAACATTATATTTGAGTATGCCCTAGGCATTCTAATGTGATGTAAGATTTTAGGATATTATTAGTAGAATTTATTAGTAGACACTTTTCTAACTTAAAATGGTTCTTTAAAAACCGTATACAGTATATTCCTTGAAACCGTTATAGATTCTAATACGGTATAAGAATCGGGGTATTATTTTAAATATACAAATAGTAGTCTCCCACCAATGAGTTCAAGTCCAGCTCATGCTGACTTCCTCTCCGGCCGTACGTGGGAAGGTCTGCCGGCATCCTGCGGATGGTTTCCCCGGTTTCCTCCCACCACAATGCTGACCTCTGTCGTATAAGTCAAAAATTCTTGAGTACGGCGTAAAATCCCAATGAAATAAACAAATAAATAAATATATAAAACATATAAAACTACTAATTGAAGTTAGAATCTATTAATAGACACTTTTCTAACTAAAAATAGTTCTCTAAAACAGTATAGTGCATATTCCTTAATACCGTGATTGAGTACACTGCAGAGAGATAATAGATTCTGCATTCACATGCACCGCTCCTGATCTCACCACACTGTCTCATCAAAACCAACTCTAATTACTACCGCATCCCAATCGGCACGTCTCTCTTGGGTATTTGTCTTTCAGCCAAGCAATCGCTGACACTGATGAATTAGTTTGTATAGTCCTCTCCGAGTAAAACCAATGTTAACGTGTTTTCGGTTTAAGGCGCTTGGATTTACTGTCACGGAGATCAAGATCACATAGCACGCTCTTGCTCTATGGATAATTAATGCGTTTGGTAAATAACACTTCGTGCGTATCGGACGTGAGGTAACTATCACCCAGAATATACTGAGATTTATTTTTTCGACAGTCCAGCTTCGATCTGAGATCTAATAATATTACAATATTTATGTCAAAGATCACATAAACTGGAGCACTATTACTTCATGGAATAATATTTCTCCATTCGGAGTCCGTGGCCAAGTGATTAGCGTGCCAGCGCAGCACATTTTGCCCAAGAACCTCTCACCAATGTGATCACTGTGAATTGAAGCCCAGCTCGTGCTGACTTCTTCTCCGTTCGTATGAGGGAAGGTCTGCCAGCAACCATCTGATGGTTGTGGATTCTCCCCTCGCTCTATCAGGTGTCTTTTCACCATAATACTGGCTGCCGTCGAATAAGTGAAATATTCGACGTGAAACACTAATGAGATAAATAAATAAATACATTCCTGCAGCCAAAAATATATATATTTGAAACATGACCATGTCACCTGGCCCCATCGATCTAACCGGTCTGATGAATTTTACACGTTCCGATAATCTTGTTGTATTGGATACCTCTGTGCTTACTTTCTAACCCATCGGATCATGCATGGAACCAGGGATATGTAGTACAGTTAGGTCCAATGATGTATATGACTTAAATTATGATGGATACGCTTTGTGTTCATATTATATTCATCCATAACTTCATAACGTGAGATCAGCCTATGACCTTTAGAGGCCATGTTATACCAGACCGCTAGGGTACAGCGGATCTCAATCATGGCTAGTGAAATCAACATTCGAATTCATGAGAGTTTGAAATAACGGTGCAGTTGTAAATGAGTAAAGTGATCCATCTGGAGACGCCGTCTGCATTATTTATCTGTAGGATCAGGCGACGGCAAGCGGGGTGAATCCCAGGATAACGAAGTAAGACTGCCAGGAATCTATCGGAGAACTATAAACCACCCTGTTAAGATATCACGAGAATAATACCAGCCATACACCCTGGCAGTCTTTCACGTAGTTTCTTGACAGCTCACATGAAGAAAAGATAATAGATTCCTACCATACAAACATATAAAGGAGAAGACCGTTAAAAGACCGATCCGTTCCGATCTTGTTTCATATACGTTTCGAGGTTCGCCGATAGGTCTACTTGGTTTCTGTGGACGTTACGGGGACCAAGCGCTCACCTGCCTTTGCCTTTGTCGTCTTGGCAACCTTGGACATGCTTGGAAGGCAACAAGTTCCACAAATGTAAAATTAAAGCTGATGTCGGGAGAAGTGATATGAAGCCTGAAGCACCTGCTCAACTGCGTTTCTAGAGAGCCACTGACATGACAGAGGCATCGTTACGTTAACATATGATTACAAAGTGAACACCCTTACTTAACAGTCTACCAATGTAAGTTTTTTTTTTTTATGTTTTCACTATGACCGTGTATAGGCCTAGGCCTATATAACAGGGTTGCAGTCATTTGCTTACAGAACAGCCAAAGTTGCATTTCATCATCAAAATAAACTTATTACAATAAACCAATTTAAAACAAAGACCATATATATCCATCTGCTAGTTTTAGTTCTCAGAAAGTAATATTTCTTTCTAAAATGCACTCTCCCCGCATCCCCTCCCACCTTCCCCAGGGTTGAACCAGGCTACGATCTTATCTGACTTTGTCTTCTTTCTTTCACCCGTATGGCCCGGGTGGACTTTCGGGGCATGTACCATTTTCCGTGAAAAATTACACTTCTACCGAAGCAATAATGTAGCCTTGGAAGAATGACGCCTGTGAATTTATGTCACGGATATCCCAAAACGTCGAGAGAAAGTTCAGAAAATAACGGCAACATTAACATACCGAGTTCACCATCAAGGTCAGTCCAGATTAACATCCCAACCAATCGTGTGACTGTCCTGTGTTGAACAAAACATACTCCCAGAGATAATGAAACTACGGTAATTTTCACCGAGTGGCCTTTAAAAATGTAAAAGGTGTTGGCCTGGCCATGTTTAGACTAGAGTATAGCGTGTGATTATCCTTGGAATCCTTGGTACCGGTAAACTTTACAAAAACATTTGGGAGGAAGAATCACTGACACAATTTCCCCTCATCATGGAGCAATTTAACAGGGAGTCCGTGTCACTCTGGAGAAAATGAAAAACGTGTCTACCGACGTAAGTCAAGAAATTGCTCGAAAAATAATTGTTCTGGTTCGAAAGCGTGTAGGCAAAAAAAAAAAAAAAAATGCACAGAAGCAAAACACAAAGAACGATTGTCTGAACCAAAATTTGTTTCCGTACCGTAATTTCTGTAATTAAACGCAAGTACATTCGAATGCACTTCCACATTAGGAGTTCATCAGTCAAATGCAATTTATGTCACTTGGCTTCTTTTTTTTTATCAGACTAGATTTCCAGCAAATGACGATACATATACATGGTGGAGAATGGTTAGCGTGTGTTGTAAAAACATAGGGTCAGCAAGAGGAAGAATGATGTCTTCAAGAAAAAAAACCATTTATTATTGTGAATATAAAAATCAGACAAATGGCGTCAAAACAAGATAATAATGATTTATCTTATAATTGAATTGATTGATGGAGTTTATATTTATCCAGTGAATGAATAGATAAATATATCTGGCGACGAAGTGTGTAGGTTTAAATAAAGTTTCCAAATTATTCAATGTCCGTGACAGTGCGTTCAGGAAGTGCTGATGCCACACATCTAAATAACAGACCAAGAAACGAAAGTCTTGATAATCCATGCAGAAAATGGCAATAACCTGGAATAAAGAAATAACCAATAAACACATCTCCCCTGAGTAATTACAAATGTATGCCAAGGCGAGCATGGAATTATATGGTTCATGGTTCATAATTCTCTAATGACGGTTAGAAAGGCGTTCCGCATCGGGAGATTTATGAATTTTTTCCTAATTACGGTTCCGGAATCAACTGAAAGTGTTTTACTTAATGAAGACTGCTCCGAAAATAATGTTTCTTCAGTCCTAGGTGTATACGCTACACTGAGAATTGCTTGAGCATGGTTAGTTCATGATCATGAAAGGAACAGGGTCAGTGGCTTTTTAAACAGCGTTACAAGTGGTCTTAATCATAGAATATGTTCCTATATATCAAGTGGCATGGAGATATCTAGGACTCGTTTCGACGGCTTAGCGTTTCTTTAGATTCTCTTCGTGCATTCCACATTTTGTGTCAGCAGATGCACCGTGTGTTTTTACCGTTTACTGTGCAATTGAAATCATCATGCATGAGCTGTAATGGCAGGTCTCTGCACGAATTATCAGCATTGCTTCTTTTCGAAAGATACATATATTGAAATTTCACAAATACGAGTGAATTTCAGCAAAAATAAAAGGAATATATTTGTGCTCTTATAAGTATTTACGTCATCAATAAAGTCATTGTTATTGAATAGTAGTCACGCACTGTAAAGTCTATTGTCTGAACTAATACTTCATACCACAGCATATCAAATCCGTACACTCTGAATGTTCATGCAGTCGTGAATTATTAGGCTGAATAAAGCATTCAGCCAAATCTTTATTTTAGCTGAACCATGTGTTTTCCGCAGTGACATCATTGCCCGGAATATGTTTATTAAGGTTCAGTACTTAATTTGGTCTGCTCAGTCCCAGACTGATATCTCTAAACGGGTCAGCCAGATCTCACTGAGCGTAGTAGCCTAGATCGATGCCGATTTGATCTGCAAGCCGCTCTCCTCTTGGCTACTTACGCCAGACTCATTTACAAAATACCAGGGATAAACATGTCAGCTCTGGGATTAATGTTTCCTTGTATCAGTCTGAGGTTTATGAATTTATACGATCCCCGGATTTCCCCTGATTCCACTTCTCTCTGTGTAGGGCATTGATGTAATAAGTGGTGGACAGCGCTAAAATGGCTGCTTATGGAAAAGGGAAGAGATAGTGGGGTCACGCTCGCCACGCCAATATATAACACGCATACCGAGCTCACCCCGCACGTGAAAATCTGCGAGATTCATGTGAGAATACGGTAACACGCTACAAGCCAAGTGCACATGGATTAGTCCTTGAGCGCCGGTTTTATCAATCCATAAACTCGCTGCGGCCATATAGGTGAAGTGTTTTTGAGTATACAATGTTAAAGCCCAGTCAAACAATTGAAACAGTAATAAATATATAAATAAATAATGTTCTACATTACGTGCTAAATAGTGCAATTATTCAAGGCACTGTCCTTCACCTCTCTTGCACGGTGTCACTCTATCGGACGATCACGGGATCATTTCTTGCTAAAACTACAAACGCATATCCATACGAATAAATCGACACTATAATACAGGAGCTCAAGATAATGATGTCCACATTTCAAGTCATCGAAATTAAAAGTCACTCATCGCCTTACATGTAACGTCTTCGTTTATGTTTCATAGTTTTTTATTTTTATGTGCGAGTGTTTTGGTTAATCTTATTTAGCCCAATTGCTGTTTTATCAGGATAGCGCAAACCCTATTCTAGACTTGTCATGTCAGACAAAAAAAACCTTTTCACAAAGAGGTTGCAATCAAGCGATAGGGATAATGACATTCGGTGCCTGGGAAATTCCAGTTTTCCCGTATGTAACATTGCCTCCAGTGCACCTTTGAAAAAGGATGTGCTTCATCTGTTTCGAAAAGCAATAATTTAATCACTAATTCATCGGTCGGAGAAGACACTTTTTCTGTTCGTCACTGGTGCTGTGAATAAACAGGATTATCTGAAAATCTTTTCTGATCTCTGATTTCGCAGAATCTTGTCATTTCAGACTCTTAAGAAAGCTTCTTTTGAAAAATTCATTTAGAGATACCGAATTTACTTAGCCTCCTAAAGGAGACAGTACACCCAGCCATCAAATATATGAGTAAATAGTTTATGCAACAAGATGCCGAGTGCAGGAGAAACATATATACCCAAGTATTATCATAAACTATGTGATCTTGTCTTGAGCTAATGTTGCCTTTGTAAATATTATCGTGTTATGTAAATTGTATAAAAATATCATACTGACCCTGATATAGCATATTAGCACTGATATACACCCTCCCCCTCCCGTTCCCGTCCAAGTCACGTATACACCACATGACCAAGCCCGCATGTAGATACAACCTCAGGGTTATTGAGTCAACCGAAGCACCTCCTGAGAACCTGAGATAATGGTAAGGACATTTTTATGGCGATGGTGTTTACCAACACCCAGGCGACTCCCGCACATAGGGGTCGCCCAGTGATATAACAGCTCTTTTATGCCTAAAATTACAGTGAAATCGACGCCACTGAATGAAGTGATCCCGGTTCACCACCAGTCCGCGATACATGGTATCGCCAGTTCTTCTCGATAGGATGGTGATTTTGGACAGTATCAGCTCGCTGGTGATTGATGGGTCCTCCAGGAGGTAATATATAAACTATTACAGTAATATAGGTGGTAATCTAGTACAAGCCGGTCGAAGTACGTGAGCCGTGTAGCGGCTGTTTTCACACTTATGCTACGGACCGTAAGACGTGCTCCTAACACATCATATTATATGAGGGAGTGTATTCTCAATGCTACGACATCAAACCTTCATTCGTTCATGCCATCACGTCACGAGCACTACTAATTGTTACGAGACAACGCAACGATGCTGTCAAAATTTATTTATTTATTTATTTATTTATTTATTTATTTATTTATTTATGTGACTGGAGTTACTCAAGAATATCTCACCTACGCTACGGCTTCCAGCATAATGGTGGCAGGAAAACCGGGCAGAGCCCGGGGGAAGCCCACGACAATCCACAGGTTGCTGGCGGACCTTCCCATACCATCAGATATTTACACTCTTCAGTGTTTCACGTCAGAATGGCGTAAAACTTTTAAGAATGTTTGTTGGTTTTTGGGTTGAGCTAAGGTTTGGTCGTAGATTCAAAGTGTATGGAAAAGGCCTGTTTAATACCTATGTGCAATCGTATCATCTGGTCCATTTACAACGTATTGTTTCACTGCATCGCAGAGGTTGAACAACTCTATGCCAGTGACGTCTAATAACTTGCTATTGACGTCATTGCAATTTTTAATCTAACTCTGCTTAAGCCAGTTAGTCAGCCATGTAATTTGCTAATATTAAAGTATTCACATAAATTACATGCATAAAACTCGAACTGAAGTAAATCAAAAGAGGCCTGATCTCACTGGTTACGTGACACCATAAAACAGGACGGTCGCTGCTTCCACCAACTTTTGAGTGAATGTCAATCTACAGTCTGCTGTCTTTTCTGGTGTTTCTTAAACTAAATCATATGCCCTATCTTTTAGATAAGTTTATATTCCGTCTGTAATCAAACGCGTGGGAAGGTCTGCCAGCAACCTGGGCACGGTCGTGGGTTTTCTCTGCCGGACTCTGCCCGGTTTCCTTCCAGCATAATGCTGGCCGCCGTGGTACAAGTGAAATATTTTTGAGTACGGCGTAAAACACCAATCAAATAAATAAATAAATAAATACAATCAAACGCCATCACCACACCTGCAACAGATTCTATGTTTTCTGTATGTTCTTAATATGTTGGTATTTTATTTATGTGGGACGTAGCCCAGGCATATTGGAAAAACGCTCGCCAAACCCGAAGAGGATATAAACGCGGTGCATCGTCAATCGTTATAATACATTTTTTCCTTTAATATACTATACCAAGAATGTTGGATTGGATATCAAACTGCCGACCAGCAGACTTTATGCAGTGGTAGAAAACTAGTGCCATTCCACCAATATCACTACTCTCAAGGACCACAAACCCTTAACGATTTGCTTTTCATCATTAGACAACCCAAAGGCAAATGACATTTACCGCTAGGCTACCTCATTTTGTGAACAATTAACCCGGTAGCGGTTGGCACATGGAGATAGTGTCTGCAGATGCCCGTAATTTAACGACCCCGACCCAGGATCGGCACCCTAAAGTATGTGTCACTGGGGGTCGCCAGTGAAGATTGCAAATTCCACATGTTTAACTATCCAATGGTCCTTTGAGTACCTAGATGGGTAATTAGATGACTGGACAGAATGATATGACCTTGATGTGATGAGACCTGGATGAATACCAGTAAGAATCAAATGACCCTTGTACGCGGTCAAAAGGTTATTTAAATTTAACAAACCATAAATGATTTCGTTCACTCATGCAACTGTGAGGGATTTTGTTTATTTGGAGCAGTGGAAGGTTTTTTGTTTGTCACATAAGGATCTAATCATTAGGGCTTGTTTCTTATAAGGAACCATTTGGTATGAGAGCATGTCTGCTACAAGTGACTGTGGTATTTGGGCTTGTTTGTTATAAGTGATCACGTGGTATGAGAGCTTGTTTTTTAACATTTGACTGTGGTAGTAGAGATTGTGTGAAATACGTGATTATGCGGTAAGAGAACTTTTTAGTTATATGTGCCTACAATGCATGCGGTATGAGAACTTGCTTGTTATACGTGACTATGTGGTGTGAGGACTTGTAAAGTATGAAGACGACGCTGTCACATAGCAATGGCGTCATGGACTATCATTGATTACCATCTGGAAATGGCACACGGTGCCTATAGTTCTCCTGGCAAAACACTGACATTTAAAACTCCATTCCCACCTTTCCCCACCACCATGCAGCTTCCAGCATTTAACCAAGCGAAAGTTCTCCTCCAAAGCTTCTGACGACAACATTTTTTTCTGTAGTGAACCATGAAGAAAACGTTGGTGAGTAGGAACGTTCTGTCTAAAAATATACATGTGTACAAGTGGTACACATTGTGTCGGCAAAAATGCACATCCACATAAGTATTGTATACCAGTAGTACACAATTTATGTCATTTATGTAATACATCCACACTGAGGTTTGCATCAGTGATTCACGATTTGTGCACAACTAATACACATGCATTGTGAATGTGCAAATTTGTACACAATTGTTAAACAGAGTTGGAGGGTAAGGCCAGAAAACGGCAGAATGTTCGAAGGATCTGTTCAATGGGTAACATAGACCCGTACTGCTGATAATATATACGGTACAGAGGTAACATATACCGTACAAAGTTAAGATATGACAATATTAAGATATGTACAAACGATATATATATAACATACACCTCACTGCGGTTGAACATACACGTACAAATGTAATACATACCGTAAACAGGTTACATATGCCTGTATGGTGGTTACATATACCAGTATAAAGGTGGCATATACAATACAGAGATAACATAGACCCATACAAGAGGCAACAAATACCCGTAAAGATGTAACATATACCTTATAGAGGTAACATATGCCCGTACAGAGGTAAAATATAAGCTGTCTGTTAAATCTGTAATGCCTGGAACTGAAACCTGATCACAAGTACACTTCCTACAACATGGACACATGTTGTTCTTCTTCACGGCAGTAGCCTTTTGGCTTTGGAGTAGCGTTTTCCAGATCTTTCCACTCCTATGATCAGCCCTGAGGCCTTAATGTTAGATGTTAGTACACTGTGAAATGTCTTGACAATAGTTGAGGGAGTCTTGAGTGGAAAACGTATGACACAATCCTGAGTAGCCAAAATAGCTAGTATAGCAGGCCCCCCAAAAAGCAAGGGAATAAAGGCACTGTTGAATGACAGCCTTAAAGCCACTCTTTGTAAAGAAAATCGGTAGTATCTAATTACTGATGAAGCACATTGTCAACATTAAAGAATAACGTTTAACAATTCCTTAAAGGGACAGAAAGACTAACATGATAGGCCGCGGGATAACCAACATCATTGTCCAATTCAAAGAAAATATTCGACTTCTTTAAGGCAAGGCACAGGGAGCATTCAATGAACCGTCTTCCAAACGAAGTTCGACCGTTGGGGCAATGTAGCTGATCTATACTAAGGGGATAAGCGTCAAAGACGATGTCAGTTGGGTTATCTTGCAATGAGACCAGTGGCTTCTACAAAGCCAGAGTAAATTTTTTCCAACTCCATTTAGGACTTTTGTCAACAATATCTCATGGTCCAAGACCAATCGACCAGATTGCTGTAATTACCAGTCATTGTCCATTCAGATGACGTCACAAATTTCATTGACTAATTAGTGGAAGTCGAGCTCACAGCTAGACTTTACAGCGTGCTGTTAGGCAGCGCTTGCTCTGATCCCTGTATACTCGTGTTATACAATATGTTTACCAAGAGTGGCAATCCGTTGATAGAAATCTTCAACAACGCCATATTTAAGTGATAAGGCAGAAACGATACCGCGCAAAATAAAGACCATTTCTCAACCTCTGTGTCTGTTGATACTTGGTACGTTCGCATCCAAACGGCTTCTGGTGAGTGAGGGCGCAGGCTCGAATCCGTATTCTGCTGATTCAGATGAGCCTGTAAATCATCAGGTTTATCAACACTTTGGTCAGTGGGGCTAAATCTGACCGTTGCAATGCACTTGACGAAAAATACCAATCAAATAAATAAATAAACCCTTGATGCGTATCATGCAGAGCGTGTGATTGCGATGGATGCAAAGCAGCTGCATTGAAGAGCATTCATCAAGTACCGTCTGAAGAACCAATGGTGACAATACTGTATAAAGTTTTACAGTGACTATTGGTGGTAATTGTTAAAAACGAGCATTATAGGATGCCATATGCTGTGAGGCGGTGGTGACAACATTTCAGGCCGTATATAGGCCTATGTCTTTGGAAATAATCTCAAAGCCTTTGGTATTATGACCACGAAGAAAATCCTGGTTTCACTCCAAGTATAGGATATCAATCCTTGCAGAAACACGCCACAATACCCAAAACAGCCTTGTCTTTTTCTCAAAAGTTATTCTGTTTTTATCTTTTTTGCTGCTTTAAATACTTTTATCTTAAAGTAAGGCATCTTCCTTTATTACTAAGCCAATTGACAATGTCTTCTCTATTAACCCTCTCAAACCACCCACTGCTTCGTCTAGGCCTGTCTCTGTTCATACCACAACCTCTTCACTCATCGAGATTGTTTCATATGTATAAACATATATTCCGAAATATAAAAACAAACATGGAGTATTTGTCGTTTGTTGGAATTGTGGCACTTATCGACTGTATATACTATCATTTTTAGGTGCCTTTAACCATGTTTTAAAATGGCCATAGGGTGTTCTGTTCACAGATTTTTCCGGTTTGGTTGATGCCATTTAGGAAATGTTATATGTAACGGAATTATCGTTATTTGAAATATACACTCTCTGGGTATGGCAGATATTAATCCTGAAGATGCTATGTCCAGAAACTGTACATCACAAGTAAGGATCATGCTGATTCTTCTGGAATAAAAGAAGCCCGATCGCATACTGTGCCAATAAACTTATCCTATAAATAGCACACTGGCCAGCTTGGCACGACCGTCCGAGTCCGTCCAATCCCAACCTGTGTCAGTGAGCCTTGCTTCTATAACCAAAGTCCTGAGATTTTGGGTCATGAGTTATTCCGCTACGGGTAGCGAATTAAGGATGAGCTACCACATCCACAAAGTAACCCTTATCCCATTCGCTACACGTGTAGGAGCCTAGTAAACGAGACAGCTTTGTCTGAAAGTGATATGTGGTAATAATTTACCAGTGCCTAATCAGACATCAGTGTGACGTATTTTTTTAAATAATTTAAAGTTTTGTTCAATGTATATTTTCTGAGAAAACTTATGTTTTAATTTCAAGGATTAAACACTGGACTTACCTGATAAGCATTTCTACTCCAGCTTCGGAAATATGTCTCTTAATACCTTTCCAGGACTTCCCTAACCGGAAAATATCCTTAGCAGAGAGAGGCAAACGTTGTGCAGTGGTACTGGGTTCAGCAACGCTTGAGGAGATTACCTCCGCCATGGCCTTTTGATCGACCTCTGACCCTCTTTTCAGAGGTGTGATTGGAACGGAACAACAGGAAGTGTGGCATCCCATAATCCTTGCGAATTCACAATAACTTCGGAAAAAGGCGACCGCGGAAAAGATCGGTTATGTCTTCGTGTTTTCAGTCCGCCTTGGAAACACCAAGTATTAATTCGTTGTATGTTTCGTCTATCAGAGTTTGCTTAAATCCTCAGGAAATCATCAGGAAAGAAATACTTTCTATTTGTGAATTTATTTAGACACACACCTTTCTGGAAAACGGCTGATAACTATACTCCAGAGACCTTCAAAGTTCAGATAAATATTTATGCTAAGTCAATGCCTGACTACGTAAAACATGATTGAGCCTCCCCCCATACAATATCTCAGTTGTGGAGATAGGAAGGAAGTATTTCCACCCATTCTAATAACCAGCGTGCTATCCACGATAACTCGCTCCCGTTGGGAGATGTGTACTCAAAAATCACGGCGAAGTTTTAAGCGTTTGACATTTGTGTATCAGATGCCACTGCCATCAGTGCCTTCGAACTGATAACCCTTCGTTAGTGGTGGTCTGTTTATCTATGATGCTACAGCTGAAAGTGTCAGATCGCTGCAGACTTCACGGCCGCTAGTATTATCCATATTGCCCTAGACCCACATGCTGTATCTACGTACCCCGCCTAAGTGATCACAATATTTCGAGTTAAGGTATCACGCCTGTACATCCTTTAGTTTCCAAGTACTTTCACGACGGCAAGTAAAGCGGTATACTGTATGTAATTCGATAATCCAAAGATGAGATGGCTTTTAAATCCACATATGGTGAGTTCCACGACGACAGTGAACCCTGCTATAAATAACAGTAAATCAATCATAGGCTTACTTCCGTTTCCGATTTTCCAACCCATTTGCACAAGCGTTGCTTTTTTATCTTTATTTTTTTCCATTGCCTAATCCATATTCTTCTTTATCAGTTGTCGCCTGAAGACGTCCCCTCAATATTTTCATGACTTTTCTACTTGCAATTATCTTTCTGTAATCCATATTCACACCTGTATTTTGCCTATTTATATATAGATTTCTCTCATGTAATCTGAAGGCGTCTGTATATCAGATAGCAGGCGTCACAAGTCGATGTAACGAATGCCCGGTTGTACATTGTCCTGACGGAATACATTGACTCTGTTGTTTCCTGATTTTGAAAGACTAGAGTATTGGAATAGTTAAAGTTCAATTGTATTGCTATCTGCACAATCTCGATAGTCCTAGTCGGAAAACAGTGTTCCGCCCACATTATTTTGTTTTGAAGCTGGTCCCAAGTTTCACAAAGCTTTGAAAGTCATATAAACCCTGCCAATCTGTCAGCGATTTCCAACCGTCTTCCTTTGGGATTGAGTTCTGAAGTAGGTTTGTTATCTCCAGGATCAACATTGTGTACAGATCGACAATGATATCGCATCGTTGGTTGGCAGTGGAGTTTATTAATCGTGCCTGCAATTAATCTGAAACCCCTGTGGAGCGCATCTGATGTAGGGAGCTTCAGCTGGAGCGGGTCTCATTTTCCGGGTTGGCTAAAAACGGCTTATCTATTTTATAGTATGCACCTTTGTGTATAAAATATAAAAGGTTTGTTATGAGCACCAGGGTTGTTTAATTATTGCAGAGATCATAACAGATTGTCAAAATGCACTTAAAACTATATGGGCGAAAAAGTCTTCAGTGCTTTCAAAACCCGTCTCCAATTCTGACATATTTTACCTGCGATACAAAAAAGCAGTACCGTTATTTACCGTTTATCATCAGCATTTGTGGCGTCATTATTAGTACTCCAACACTCTTTAATTTAGGTGTAAATCAGGAGTGCGAAGTTCAGAATGTTGTATCTATACTAAGACAATGCTTTTTAATTTTTGTCAAGATAGAATTATGAATGACTGGGGAAAGAAATGAAAATGAAATTAAAATGGAAAATGAAATGAAATCTAATATATATATATAGGGGTCTTGAATGAAGTTAGCCGAAGCCCACTTGCCTTCCACCAGTATGACATATATGTCACATGGGAAAGTTCAACAATTACTCGCCAAATGTCTCTAGTTTACTCAACCCATGAAACTGGTCGCCATCGAATAGTTGAAAATTCTTGAATATGCTCTCAAACAAGTGTAAGAAATAAACAGATAAATATAAACACTGTCTTATGCTACAAGCTCTTAGTCTATATCACAGGTCTGGACTTGAAACATGCATTTAAAACACCCTCAAGTATAACTATAGCTGCAGACAAAGATTGTATGTCACGTCATCTTCTCCACAAAGATGATGCAAACCAGAAGCGAATTTTAGCCAACAGTTTCAATGAGCTACTAGTATATTATTTCCTTGGATGTTTTGATGTTATGACTAGAATCATATTACACATTTGAACGCCAATTACAGTCAATGTCAAGAGGAAAAGCACGACGAAAGACCACAGAAAACAGTCGGGTCCATAACAAAATATTTCTCCGTTAGTTGCATAAATATCATAAATGAGGCCTATCATGGTCTGAAGTAAGACCGTGAACACAGTAAATACGAGATAAAAACTGCCCGATATAACGTCGTAGTGTTCTTTTCCGAAGAGTCGAACCAGCATTGACAGAGAAATGGAATTCCCGGCTCCAAGGCCAACGCCAACAAAAAGTGTCATAACATAAATTGTTACCTCATTCATGACCGATAACCCAAGGACCATGGCAGCAAGAAATACCACATAAGAAATCAACAGAAGAGCAAACCCACACGTTTTAGTGGAAATGAGATCAAATATAGTCCCAAACAGAAGTCTGACGGTGAAAATTGACACCGAAACTACGTACACCACTCTCAGAGGATCTTGCATTCCTGTCGTATTTGTCATGGCAGTGAGATTATTCAAACAAGTCATGCCACAAGCCTGGAACAGCGCAGATGACCAAAACATCAGGTGAAAGCAGGGTGACTGAAAGACTTGCTGCAAGGATGTTTCACTGGCGGCTCGGCCATCTTGGACCTTGTGGGCGTCTCCTAGCAACTTCTTGGGTAAATCCACAGTAGCTTCAGTCAGATCCTCGAAAACCAACTTGTCTTCCTCATCAATAGGTACAGGCCGATGAAAAACACCACACGTACCATAAACCAGCAGCCATGTCACAGATATGGAGAAGAAATAGCCTTCCAAGTCTCCAGTGAAGAACAGCTGATACAAGCCTGTGTAGAATAACTTGCCCGTTGCACTAACCGCAAGATACAGGCCCACGATCTTGCCAATGTGTGGTCTGGGACAGTTCAGGACGCCGATGTTCAAAACAAGCAACAGGAAGCTGTTGTTCATAAAGTCTGGGACAAGAAAGACGATGAAATATTTGATATCTTTGATAGCTGATTTTAGGTACTTTTCACTAGATTCAAGAACCCCTACTCAGCAGCTAATTATAGAAATAGTCCCTCGCCCTCACTCCCATTCCACCCCAGATATGGTTACACTGAAATGATACTAAATATTCTTGAATAAAACTGTGCTAAATAGTTCGGCATGAGTATCACATTAATAAAAGTTCCACACACACATTACCTGTATGTAACATGCATCCGGTGTTTTGTATTAAATGCATGGGACATTACATATTTCTTCTGGAATAATGCTAAGATATGGATTGCAGTTTCAATACATCTGACGTATGTGTCAGATACGTCATGGGTCAGATAAAGCAATGGGGGTCTCTGTTGAGAGCCTCAGTTTCAGGCTATTCTAGTGAACAATGAATAATTTGGGAACGTCGTCATTACGTATGGTTTGACCAATGACACAAAATAATCAACAGCCAGACACCAGTACGCCTGGCTATGGAAGCCTGTAAGGTGTCACGGCGAAAACTGAGAGGGAAAAAAGTCGAAATTTTGAGTTTGTTATATCGCCTTTCTGTTCTGACTCGAAAGGACCCCTTGCAACTAGATGAGAAATTGTCCCCCTGTGTTGCAGTAACTTTCGTGCAAAAAAAAGAGAGAAAATCCTCTTTGATCTTATGTACAATTACTATGCAACACATTTGTAAAAAATTGTAGTTGAACCCCGTTTAACAAAGCAATTTTAGACCATGATGATTGTAACTGCCATGGTTACCGACCTCTTTAACATGGGTCGTTATGCTACTTACAATCAACTTAGTCTACGACTGTTTTGTGGAACATGGGCTTGTTAAATAACTTCAACCGCAAAATGGGGAAGCCTTGGCATCACTCTGCAGTAGGTGTCAGTGTGAGCAGGTTGGCAATCAGCCTGGTGGACAGGGAAAAGATCTCCCATCTAGTTACAAGGGCCCTTTTCCACATACTTTTTCGTCGCAATTTTCCACTTTTTCTCCCTCGAGTCAAATCCATATTTGTCTGTCTTAATGCAATGTCACAGACATTTGATCTAAGTATGAAGTGCAATATGGGAAATCGTTTTTAATATTCCTTCCGGTATAGACCCCCTCGTTGTTTATGTACCAGAAAGAGTAAAATAATCTGACAGCACAACCCCAATAGATAATCAAGTCATTGTCGTTGCCGGAAACAGAAAATTCAGAGGATTATAGACCTATCACTTTCGAAATAAAAAAGTCGAAATTTTGAGATAAGACCGACAACAATATCGAAATTTCTGGAGAAAAAGTTGAAATTTCGACATAAGTCCGGCAATTTTCTTTTCAGGTGACACTAATAGGCTTCCGTACCTGTCACAAAGGATAAAATGTTTCTGGAACCATGATCCCTAATAAGAATGCCAAATGTTGACCCCAGATGAAATCATATAATAGGAACAATACGCCTGGGAGTTCTAATCAGTGTTGTAATGGAAAAAATAATGGTAACATAGATTTATAATGGACGACCTTTCCAACCTTACGTTATTCGGGCCAAAGCCATGTAGTCTAGGTTTTATGCTATCTTTGTATTGTCTATTTATTTGCTGAGACCCGAGTCGTCATAAACGTGAATAAATGTATGTTTATCAGGAATTAAAAACTCACTTGTTAACAGTTGAGCCATTCCCACTAAAACATGGCAGTAGGAGGAGATGTACTTGTAGACGACAATGATGTAGAGAAGGAAGCAGCTGAGAGAGGACAAGCTACACAGCACGAGGTAACTTCCGGGGTAGCCCAGGTACCGTGTGATGAAAATCTCGACGAATCCCAAACCTACGCCAACTGTGCCCATGGAAGCTACTAATTCCACTGGAAAGAAGTAAAAAAAAACTCAGTAGTTTACTGATTGTTTTGAAGACTGGCTGATATGTTCATTCGGTTGATCGTTTAATTGATTGACTGCCTAAGTATTTAATCCATTCTTGTTTTTTTCATTCATTGGGTCAAGACATAGTTATCATAATTAACAAGGCTACACCTGTTAATTAATGGCCTGACTATAACACGGTGCGATTTTTGTAGAATCCAAAGGAAATCCAAACTTGTGAATTTTATGTCTCGATAATTAACACGGTTCAATTTCGACTCAACGATTTCAGCAAAATGGAAAGGTGTAAACAATCAATCGATTTTAGTGTAAAGGTACAGATCACATGGAATAGATCTTATCCTATGTTCATGCGATCGGTCTAATTCTAATCAGTTCTAAAGTCGCACTATTTGAACGATACGAACCTACATCTTGTCAATAATAGGTACCCTTTTAGTAGATTCTCTCAGTCTAACTAATTTAAGTCATTAGATAGGAATCTTGCATGCAATTATCCACAGCTGCCAGTATAGAGCAGAAAATTAACCATGTCTTCGTCATACAAAACTTTTCAAGTTCGATGAAACAAGTGGCAATCCTGCGAGCAAGTTTGATGATACTCTGAGGAAAGCGCTATGCAATGTGCGGGGAAATTTTCACAGAGCTTTGAGTATAGCGTGATGCATGAGTCACTAATCAGTCGGCGAGCATGTCTGCATCAATCTCGACAGCTCCCATTGAAAACTGCAGAAGAGCTGTATGGTACAGACCAGTTCGGGATAACAACAGGCGTATGACGCTGTTTGGCCTGGTATGACTTTGACGTCACTTTATTGTTGGTCGCGTTATGATGGGAGTCTCAACTGTAAGTGGACAGTTATTTTGCTACAAATTTGCAAAAATAGCAAAAAACCAATATTAGCTATTGTTGCCACCTTTCGCCATACACGTAAGTCATTGCACGTCTCAGAGCATATGTCGAAAGGGTCAATATCGGTTTTAATATAATATGTTTTAATGCAATATGTTTGCAGTTTACGAAAGCAATTTGGATCTCCATGTTTATCATTTCACTTTGCTTCTGAGACATATACATGTTGACACCAAAGTAGCTTTGCAACGTAACCCATTTACAATGTACTTGTGCGAGGACAGTAGCACAGGCAACTAGAACTGCAGGCAATTTTACGGCCTCAAACCTTTTGCATCAGTTCTGGAGCGAGTTTAAGACACTGCAAAATTGATACCAGTAAGTTGTCCAACACTTCGATGCTGGTTTTTGAGCTACATATCAGAATCATTACATTGTCCTTGCAGTCTACATCATCATTTAAGTACTCAGGTTTAAATGTGATTATATCAGACAACTGAGGCCAATTATCTCCCGATGCTTTTTTGTTGGATGATAGATTCTGTTGCTACAGCAACTCTCTATTCCAACTCTCTACCTCCTTTTCTACAAGGATTGGAGCTCCTTTTAACCCCCCAACACCCACCTTACACTACCTGTCCTGTAACACGTTACAGTTTTAACGTTATCTTGTGTATCAATATCTTTTGACGTTCTGCAGTTTTGGATGTACGTTCGTCAATCCATCATCGGACATCTTATTCGGCCACACCCGTTTTCCATAAAATTCTGTCCCGCAGCCATACACAGTCTTTTTACCGCATGCAAGCTCGCAGGCACTCGAACTTTATTCAATCCTTTATACGCACAGGTACTGGAAATTACGCGGATATATAAATTTATATACATGGAACTGTGTTTTGGAGTTTTTGTGTTCCTGTTGATGTATACTTGGACAACGTAGGGTTAGGTAAATGTTATCCACTCCGTGGAGAGACAGTAAACTACCTTTTGTGTAAAATTGTTTTGAACTAATTTGTATCGCATATTTTGTCTTCTGTCATCCCTTGCTAATTAAGATTTTTGCAATAAGTACATGAAGATGTTTTGTATGCTCTCAGGAAGCCTGAGCTGAATTAGTATGCCTTGTTGTTAACGTAGGTAGTGGTGAATGATCTTGCTTACTTTTTTGTGCATTTGTAGTATTCACCGATGCTCAGTGCATTTCTGAAGGGTTCATATGTGTGTAGGTTTATTTATTTATTGATTTATTTGATTGGTGTTTTACGCCGTACTCAAGAATAATTCACTTACACGACGGCGATCAGCATTATGGTGGGAGGAAAGCGGGCAGAGTCCGGGGGAAACCGACGACCATCCGCAGGTTTCTGGCAGACCTTCCCACTTACGGCCGGAGAGGAAGCCAGCATGAGCTGAACTTGAACTCACAGCGACCGCATTGGTCGGAGGCTTCGGGTCATTGTGCTGCGATAGCGCGCAAACCGACTGAGCCACTGAGGCCCCTGCAAGTTTAAATATTACGGCACTGTTCACATACTGTCAAATTGAAGCTTAAAATGTATAGTCTGTATAGAGTACTGCCTTATATGTTTCACACTGTGGCTACATTGTAGATAGTGTTGACATCTTGCAGACTGGGCTTTATATATATTCTGTTGACACTCTTGTCAGCAAATGGCTGACCAGTGGACCAGAAATCATTCTGTAAAGCACTCCTTTTGCAAGCTCAGATTAACGTAGTTAATATAGGGTGTGTGCTGTTGGGTGATAGCTGCAGTTTGGCATCAGGAAGTTACTGCTGTAGGCCTAACACAGGGGTCGTATGTTTGAGTTTGTCTGACAATTGCATGGATAAAAATCCACAAAATTCCGAATGAAAATATTTGCCCATGAAGTAGCAAAATTTGCTATCAAATGTGTTTTGATGCCGAAACCTCTGTCTTGCCTTTTTTGGTAGTCTGTGTTTTCAGAATTTGCTCCAAGAAGAGAAAACCGGGGAAACATAACCTAAAATTTATGAAAAGAGTTAGGTTTGAAGATTTGAAAAAAAAAACAAAAAAAAACCACCTGATAATTCTTTAGACGTTCTCTAAGAAAGATATGCTTCTTCGCCGTAAGCTCTTCTATCTTTGACAAGACGCCGACATTTTACATAGAGGCATTTCTTATTCACCATTGAAAGTGTGTTATGATCTATCTTAAACTTTGTTGCCTCGGAACTAAAAAAGTCTTTTAAAAAAATGATGGTTGCTTTTAAACCTTCAAACCTTTACCACACACTGCCCAATACTTCACCGGCATTCTCCCTCAAGCTAAGTGTACACGTAAATGTACCAAACAAAGCAAATCGGCCTTTTGATAACTTTGAACTCCCACAAGTGTTGTATTTATGAGCGCAGCTCAAAAGTTATATATATATCTACATATATATATATATATATGTAGATATATATATATATATAGTACATAGATATCTCTTTGCACTGAGTTCCTACTTTACAGCTGTATAATCTCTCTGCCACGTGACGCTTGCGCCTTTTCGCATTTTGCGAGAAAACCGTAAGTCGCACAGAACAAATATTGACAGTCCTACAAGTGTTGTATTTATAAATAGCCCAGTGCTTTTCGGCACACAAACAGAAAGTATATTGCCCTTTGAACTCTTATAACTGACAGTTTTCTGTCACGTAACTCCAAAATTGCGATTTTAAGAAATTTAGTCATTGTTTGCTCTAAAACTATGCAAGTTAGTGAAGAAATAAAAACGGATTCGTAATCCTGAAGTCAAGGTCCACCAGTTAGCATACCCTCAATGTTAAAGTTAAAAAAAATTCGTGCTTTCGTGACAACATATAAATTAATTTATTTTTTCAGTTTTAAAGATATCCGCCCAGTATTTGAAATTTTTGTTTGGCTTGACGTGGCACATCGGCCATTAAACTTTGAGTTTAACCATACAAGTGCTTCTTAGAAAAAAAAAACTTTCATTAATAATCGTCGTCTATAGGACAACCATTTTATCCACTATAGCGCCGGAGCTATTAATTTCACAGGAATTTGGAAACAACCTTTGCTTATAGAATGGATTAATCTTTCATGTCATTGCAGTCGTAATCATTCTCTTCCGATCTTCAAAATATACAAGCAAATTGTCACAAAGCTATAGAAAATACGAAAGAAACAACAACAGATTCGTGATCAGAAGCAAAAACTTTAGTTTAGTTTAGTACTTTCCGTATTAATTCCATGTAATTTCGGGTCAATCTGTTGGGCCGTTCTTAAGAAGTTTATTTGGATGTCAATAAGACGGCTGACAGACAGTTCGAAACTGTGCAGAAAAAACACCTTTGTTTTGTTCAAAGGTGTTTTTTAATTTAATACGCTGTCATTGTCTGTCAAGTCATACACAACGAGAAAGTCAGAATGCCAGTAATCGTGCAAAAAAACGGCGGAATCTCATTCAACCATCGCACTAGGTGATATGATGTGGGTGTTCATTGAAGACGTTGCAGGCGTCTGGTGTCACCAACGTGCTCTCACTTTACCTTTATCTTTTGGCATAAAAAGTATATGTTTATGTATACTATACTAAGAAGTGTTTGTCGGTATAGATTATTTAATTCTTTATTTCTTTATTTATTTACATGTTTCTTTGTTTGATTTGATTTGATTTGTATTTTACGCCATCCACAAGAATATTTCACACAGAGGCCGAAACAATATATAGTGGGAGGAAACCAGGCTGAGCCCGGGGGAGAACCACAGGGGACAGAGGAAAAAACAAAGGAATTTCCCGGCTACAGCTTTACATCAGGTTTGTCTGGTAAATAGACAGGCGCGATGGTTTCCCGGTGAAAATGCTCCTCCTCAGTTTCCTGCGACATATAAATCCACCCGTCATCGCATAAATCAAGTGTTCTTACCTATTTATATGAGGTAAGCCCGAACCAACTAAATGCAAAAAGAAGAAAACAAATCAATAAAACGAAACTGACGGGTTAATTAACCCACTTGGTTAACACATATGTATAAAGCCCGTTTATAACAATACTGTAATGCGGTGGCACGTTTATGGAATGGTAACCCAGAAAGGAGCGATAACTCGGTCAATTATTAACACTTCAACGCAATAACCCGAGTTATCCCATGTTGTCAGAGGAGAACATCCTTAGCATCGTGATATTTAGGATGATTTCCATAATGTAAGGAAGTCATTTAGCATTTGCGAAAGAGGTATCTGGCAACACAGATTGCGCATTTGCGTAACAGTTTGACACTACTTTTCTTGTCAGCATCACTATGCGTCAATGCATTGTCGCTATTTAGGTAAATCCATTTCTGTGTATCGAACGCTTACTGTTCATAACAATCTTTGTGCATAACGCTGATTTATGGTTTCAAACATTTAGACATACTAAGGAACCTCAGGGATTAACTTGTATGCCAAATTTTACTGGCCGTCGTCGATGACTATTAGCAATGTCGGTAAGCCAGATGTGTTCATAGTAAAAGAAGAAAAACAAAAAGGATTGTAGATCATTCAAAAGAGAGGTGGAAATATATCTAAAAGCACATCTCTACAAATCAAATTTTAATTTGGAATTCTTACGAGACAGTGGGAAACATCGTCTTACAGGAACCGAAAACATGATGTCGCGCCACTCACACCCACACTCACATGGACGGAAGGCAAGACAGTGTTCGCGTCAGCATTCTCGGATTATAGAAATAACTCATCCCTATAACTGGTTAAACTGAAAAGATGGTGACGCTTTTGATTTTTTTAAATGTACGAGATTTTGTTTATACAGTTTGAACGGCGATATCAAGGTTAGGCGCAATTGCGAAAAAAAAATGTGTGCTTTTTAAACTATATGTGGGATAATTTATCCATGCATATATACATTTTCTCTACTCTTGTATTTTCCTTTAGGTTTATTCACTACTGTATATTTCGGAACATGATTTCCTATAAGGATGGCGCCTAGCACAAGATGAATAAGTCAAGGACAGATCGGCCCGCGGATGCGTGACTGCATGGGCGCATTGAGCGTCGTGAAGCAGCAGTGTAAACATGTCGTCACTTCGAGCAAGACTGATTTTCAAGAGGGTTTTGTTTTATGTCTAAAGATGAAAGAAAATTATTGTGCTAGCAATTCCCCGAACGACGCGGAAAAATGGTAGAAATAAACTCAGCTGCTTAGATACGGGAATATATTCCAAATTTGCCCTATAGATAATACAACAGCCCATTCGATGTAAAATCAAAGTCCCCATCTACATATAAACATATATAACCAGTACTAATCCTGAACTAAACCCAAAGCTGTGAAACCTAAATATTGGAATGTATATACGACCAGTTATACCGCCATTACTCCAGGTAGTCACAGATTTAATGCCTTTCTATAACTGTTGAGTGTAAAACACTAATCAAATAAATAAATAAACTGTTGAAAGGGTAGAAACGCCTATTCTGTCACTACGTTGTTTTCAATTTCTCTATATATTCAATGTGCACAAAATTACTGTACATTTACCTGTTGTAGATTTACAATATTACCTGACACACCATCAAATTACACACACTCATTCGGCTGCAACTTTAAATAATATTGATATTTTATGTGATTTATTTATACTTTTTCATTACTTTGTGAAAAAAAAAAAACAACTATGAAGTTAGGTTGTTTACTGCAAATGAATGTTTATGCAAGTAGGTAATTGGCTTTAAATTAATATAAAGAAGAGAGCTGTTCACCTACACAGAAAAATGCACCGGAGCACAAACCGCCCATAAACAACCGTAAAAATCCATTTGTTCTTAGAATGTTCTCACATACCTTGTGACTGAGTGTAGTTAAAAGTTTCCTTCAGAGCGATGGAATACACTGTGAATGACATGTCAAAATTGGCCAGAGATGTCCCCAATAAGCTGACCACAAGTCCTATCCACCTCCGATGTCTGCTAGACAGAAAAAACATCGTCAAGCTTTCTAGGCAAACGCCTGTACAGATTGTGGTGTTAGTGCCAGAGCAGGACTGACGTTACAATGCAGGGCCTTTTGGTAATGTGTTTGGGCGTTCTAAGATGTCACGCTTGTCTGGGTTTAGTCTGTATATTAATCCAGTCAGGCGAGGAAAATTCAAGGTTTGCACTTGTGTCATCTTTAGCTTCTTCCCCTGCTATTCACTTCTTTATTTTCTTTAATCAACATAATTTCGTTTTCTTTAGGGTATGTTGGTAAATGGAATGCAGTGTCATGCACGGAATAGAATAAGGATGACAAAAATGTATCAGTGACCCATATAAAATAACTTTCATCAGCATATGTGTTCACATCTACATGTGAATTCCTCATCTATATCACGCAGTTGTGCAAATAAAATAAAACGGAGATTTTGTGTTATTTGTATTTGAGACGTCACTGGCATAAATGAAATGTGGCAAGACAGCTGAGTTGTGTTATGCGGCCTTTTTGGATTCACTGTAAACACAAACACAGTCAGAGGTGTAGACTACGTTACTACTTGCAGGTTCTCCCAAGTGGAAAGAGCCCCTTGCAATTAGATGGGAAATCGTCCCCCGCTGGTGCAGGAGTGAGATGTAGTATGTTTTGTCCAGAAAAGGGAACAAAATCTACTTGAAGCTGAAGAACAATTACTATCTGCAACGTATCTGTGACAGGAAATATCTACCAGAAAGCGAAAGTGATGACAAAAGCTGAATTCAACAATTTAAGGTGTTTTGCTTAGGGAATTCCCATCATGATAAAAATAGGATAACGAGAACCAAAATCATTCTTGTGTATTTGATGTCAAGCTGGAGAGTTCGGATATATAGAGAAGTATGATATTGGATCACGCAATCATATTTTTGTAAATCCGGAAAAGAAAATGACACATTTTCTTTTGCCCTTGGAATGGCATGTTTACCACAACAGTTCCTCACGTTATTCCGCACATGACAGCGGTAACTCACGCGGTTAGTAATATAGGTGGCACTAAACTTTACGAGTTTGATTCCTATGTTTGTACACATTTATCTTAGTAACATGAGTTACGGAGAAAATGATTAAACCGGACAAGGGGCAAGTCTTGTGGGCTAACATTTTGATATGTGATATATTTGATATGTTTCCAACTATAATAATTATGTATGGATTATACATGGTATATACTTGCTGTGAAATACCGGTACGCAAGTTGTGCCCATGTTATCAATCCGTTTGAACAGGACGCATGATAGGTGATGAATGCTACCTTGTAGGGAGAGGCACCTGCATGTGTTTATCTGTTCACCTTAAAAAAAAACGTCGGAGTCCCATTCCTGTATTCACCATATAATTCGTCAGACAAAACTTGTTTTAAATCCAGCTTTTAGATCTGACGTGAAGAGATATTAACAGACAAGTAAATGTGTAAAACAAAAAGACACAGTGGACGCTCATAGTTAACAACGAATAATGGTCTGTTGCAACAAATTCAACAGCATACCGGGGATGCCCTTATGTCGTTCTGAAGTAGATCTGTCACTGTGCATGCACGGGCTGACAATCGGCCTGAGAGACAGGGAGACGATTTCCCATCTAATTGCAAAGGGTTCTTTATATGGTTTGCAAGAGATAGCTCATTTATATACAGCGAGAGACATTCCTTGATGACGAATTTCATTTCTAAACAAGCAACGTTATATATCTGCCATATAGTATTCTTTCAATGGAATCATTCGAACTGGAACGAATTAAGTCTTTAAACAAAGTGAAATGCCTTAATTTACTAAGCAAGAATTCATCCACATGCGATTTATGAATGTTTTGGTTTCGCATACTGAGGATGTCGGTGTGTGACGTTAGAGTTGCGTATTTCATAGCCTGCAGGGAACGGAGGCAAATAAATTATGGCTCAGTGGTTGATAATGACTCCCATAGTAATATATCGGTTTATCAGCCAAAGATAGAGTGATTTGTTCATTTTGAAAGGAAGCATATAAGGAAGCGTATACATAGTATTACATATTATAGTATTATTATATATAGTGTTTTTATTCAGATTTAAACGAAGTCCTGTAAACTGCATGGCATATTCATACTACAAAGAAAACATGGTGGACTCTATTGATTTGTCGCAGCAAACTAGTTTAGCCGTATCTTCAGGGCTTTTCAAAGTTTCAGTCATTTCATGCTGAAAAAGTCTCACTTATAAAGGAGTGTTACATTGCAAGAACACACTTGGATAGTGTAGACTATAGTAACATAACATACTGATACCTCAGTATGAACAGGATTTTAAATTAAGAAGGATTAAAGAAAGCATAATAATAATACACACATGACTATTTGGGAGATTGAAGTTTGCTGTGTGAGGTGGTATTCGTTTTGCTCAACAGATTGGTTAGGCCACTATCAGCTGATTGGTCACAAGCGGCTATGGCGAACTTATCTATAGGTCTGTGTTAACGTGATAGTCTATGAACTAATATATAGGCCTTATGAAATTAACATTTACGAGGTTTGTCTGGGATCATATGAGGTTTTAACTGTTTCTAACATACGTATATCTATAACGAAAATAGATCGTTTTGCGCATCAGATTGCTTAAACCACTGTCGATTGGTCACAAGCGGCTATGACGAACTCTTGCAGTATGTCTATAGGTCTGTGTTAACGTGATATATAGGCCTTATGTACTATATATATATAGTACATATATACTTATATATACTAATATATAGGCCTTATGAAATTCAAACTGACGAGGTTTGTCTGGGAGCATATGAGGTTTTAACTGTTTCTTAAATACATATATCTATAGTGAAAATGGAGAAATTTAAGTCACTCAATGGATTACTACAAGTTTTTCATGGGACCAATGAACTGGTTTCTATAGGTCACCGAAGCCCATGTACTCAACGAGAAATACACTGTTGCGAAATCTTCAGCGCCAGTGGCATAACCCAGACGTCCATGTTGATGGTGTGGTATAATCTGTCACAGTGAAAGGGAAAGAACAAAGAGATTCAAGCTGCAAATTGTGAAGAGTTGTGTCCCATGTTTTAAACCTGATACTTTTACCACACGAACACACCGTTCTGACTACCGGGTGACAGGATAAACATACAAACAAAAACTGTTTATAATGAACTCTGTTTACATACGGTAATAAAGGTCTGGCTGATTTCTTGTCTCCTTACACCCGCTTGTGTTCATGTTTGTACTTTTTGTTCGGCTTATTAGCTGCTTTTTAAACGTCTGTATGTCAATACATATACAAAATGCTGGTGAAAAATGGAAATTTCTTACACATTTTCCCACTCATTTCGGAGACTTTGTGGCAATTAGATACGTACAGGTTCTGATATCAGGTTTTTGGAACACTTATAACAATGCTTCTGGCACAAGAAAATAATCATTTGAGACTGACTAGCTACATTTTTATTCGGATTAGGGCTACGTAAATAAGCCACCTGGTAAATTATATCACTGTGTACTTTATGGCAAGCAGCTTCGGTATTTATTCTTTAATTAGGGCTTAAAAAGCACATGCGCTCAGTTCTTTGACAGGCCTATATAGGTGTAAAATGAACGTTTATTTGACACCGACGTGTGTTCCCTCCTCAACCTCAGATCTCCATAAAACATAGCCATATGGAGCTCCATATTGGGGCACCTGGTAAACTAAATAGAAATGTGTAGGGTGTCGTTGTACTATCTATTCTCTATTTTTAAAGCTTTAAGACCTATTTTCAAAGCTACAAAAATTATTTTAAACGCTTTATAGATGAATTTTTCAAGCTGTAAAATTTATTTTCAAAGATTTTAAAATACCTCACAAGTGAGGTTTGAACCAAGTGTGGTTTGAAATATACAGGCTGGTCCCCACATCTAGTGGTTTACAAAGGCGTAACTGCACATGAAGATACTTCCCCTTCTCCACTGCGGGTAGACTTTATTCTTAAACACTTACTTAGGGTTTCATAACATGGTAAAGACATCGTCCATCATGTTTTTAAGGCCCGTACGCTTGGATGTACAATATACTCGATTTATGGACAATGTAAATATGGCGACCATTCTCATTTTCTCAGGGAGCAATCTAAATTTTGAAGGCACTATACGGTAAGATTTTCAAAGTTTTAAAAATACAAGATTTTCAAAGCTATAAAAATGACTTCCAACCTCAAAAGTCGTTTTCAAAGCTTTATAAACCGTTTTCAAGGCTTTAAAAATTATTTTTAAAGATCTTGCAATATTTTTAAAAGCTTTAATAATATGGAATAAATAGGACAACGGTATATAATATATGGTAGGCCTATGACACGATACATTTAGCTACAACATGTAACAATAAATCTTTTAGTCAAGTTAATATGTAAATTAAATAATAAGGCAATTTAAGGTTTAATGATGAAAAGATTTGAGATCAAAGTCAGAAGTAGCAGAGGCTTCATTTAGCAGTCTTCGTTTATCAAATAGCTTTCCGTGGACAGGTGTCAGATGAACTGGGTTTAGGAGCAGGCCTACAACTGCAGCTGAGAGTTACTACCCTTGGATGATGATTTGGTCACATGACCGTCAAAATGGTGTTCTGTTTTGGCGGGGTCAACTGTCATTTATGCACATACGTGATCAAGTGAGCTCGAAGGAATGGAATTCTTCTTGTCATGTGCCAAAACCAGCCGCAGACGCCTTCAGCTAACTGGTGCATAAGGTAAAAAAGGTCTGTTTGAGCTAGACTTGTGAGTTGGGCCTATATTCCTTGCTAAACTGAGAAGAAATTGCAGAAATTAAAATTATGTAGACCGAGCTAGGCATCGTCGTTCTGCGATTTGGCTGCATTTCTTGTGCGTTGCCTCACGTACCCAGAGATAGCTTCAGTGCATGGATTTTTCCCGTGTCCACTACACCTTGAACAGCAGAGTAGAAAACCCTCAGGGACTGTACAGTTGTATTAAGGCTGTTTATCATCTGCTTAGCTAATTCATCTTAATTTTTTTTTACCGGGACGTAGCAGCGTAGCATAGTGCTAGGCGTAAATTCCAGCAGTAATACTAGCCTACTCATTGACACCTCACACTACAGCATCGTCCAGTTTACAAGATCTGAATCCCTCAGTTGTTCCCTCCCTCATCAAAAACCCAAAGGGTTATTTAACATCGGCGTTATATCAATTTCCATGAATTTTTTTTAGCTGTTCTTTTATTCTTTTAGTCATTCTTCTGGAACAGCTGGTTTGAATCAAACTGCCAGACTGTCTGAGACCCTGCTAACGCTTGACGAAAGACCATGAAGTTACACATTTAGGAATACATGAAGTTTTCAGCGGATATGGTAACACATACTGCGGCTTCATATCATCAAGCATTATCAAGTGTCAGCGTTCATACATCTCTGAAATTCCCTCACGTGCATTTATATGTATATGTACAGGTTACTTTTCATAAATGCATGTTATTCTAATGAAAACAATTGAAGAAAGTCCTGATGAAAAAACTCACACTAGAACCCATATTTTCTCACAGGAGATCAGGCAGCTCATTTTTCTTGCTACTCTTTTGCATGTTAAATTCCACAAAAGTGTTCTCTCATAGGATTTCTTTTACAGGATTCTCATAAGTTTCTTAAAAGAAACTCTTGAGAGTTTATGTGAGTATTTCTCGAACAGGTTGTTTTTCGTACGAGAGTATTGCTAAACAGTCTGGATAAGTGTTAATGGAAAACCCAACACATAAGATAACTTAATTTGGTTGAATTACAACAAGAAAGGTTGAAGCAGACCAGAACGACGAGACCATTTTCATCTGACATGCTTGTTAACAAAACTTATCATGTTTCAAGCTGAAATTTTGATGAGGCCATATGGGATACCCCATATTAGAGAAACCGTGTTGCATCACTTCTGCCCTATGCTCTGAGAATCACATCCCTTACCCAGTTATAAGGTGTACTGGAGGTGTATATTCTTGTGGTGTGTATGAGGTGTACCATTGAAGTGTAGCATATCTGGTTTTGAAGGGTACGGTAAACTTGGGGAATGTTTGAGCTGTATTAGGTTTGTATGTGAGGTACTGCCAAATATGTAAATTAGCACTCCAAGTACACTTTAGTTCAAGTGTGCATTAGAAAGACTGGGTAGAAAAAGAGATGCTTGGGGTGTGCCTGAGGTATAGCTGGGGGGTATAATTGAGGTGTGCTTGTAGACAAGGTTACATGTGTGAGGCGTCACAGCAGAAACAGATGCATTCTTTGGCTATAGAACTAACTTATAATATCTGATTGATTAAAATTAAGAGTTGGTAAGGTAAGCACATAACATGGCAGCACGAAATTAAATTTCCTCAGTATGGGCATTTTATTTTGCTTGCTTCGAACTGTGACATCCATGTTATAGTAATGCAACATCACAAAAATATAGAGGTACACTTTTCTAAATTTGCCTTATAGATACATATAATATACTTGTGCTTTTGTTCAATGTTGCCTTTTCTTTTAACCTGATGACACGGTGACACGATACGGGTATCAGAGTATTTCGGATTTAAAGTGGGGAACCAGGTTATGAACTGCTAGCCCAGTACCAGAACAAGGTATTTGTGGAAACATGATTATTGGAGCTTGACCTTGACTTTTGGCAGAGGCTTTAAACTCACACCTTATCCTCCCCACCCTCTCCCCTCGTATGGCTACTTTGTCCTGGTTAGGCTGGTGTGGGAATGGACATTCAACTTATCCTCATCTTCTGGTCAACTACATGTATGCTAAATGGATATTGACTCTTGAAACAGGTGGTGTATGGCCAGCTGACCAAAGGGGTCAAGCCAAGAGTGATAGCTGTACTGACAGACTGTCCTGTTGGTGTTTCCAGTGTGGAAATTAAGTGAATGGTCAGCTAAGTTAAAAATAGTATAGGTCAGTGAAGTTTGGAATAGTACATCATTGTTGAAGAGTGAATGGAGCTTCGTGTTATATACTTGTTACTGTGTAGTTGCCCTTATGGAAACTTGAGGTAAATTGCAGTGCGAAAAGCTTCAATCATGAAAGCATTCCAAAGAATTTAAGAAATAACAAGAGATTGAAAATTTTTAAAATGTCAGCATAGTGATAATAGTATTTACCAGTTATATAGTTATCTACTGATATCTAGTTATCTAGACAGGAGTATATACTGTGTTGTTAGCTGAAATACTGCCCATTGGGTTCATAGCAAATATTATGACATAACTTTGTATCACTCAGTAATCAGATATCCTTTGCTATCAGCACTGCCAATTTTAAGCAAAGCCACATTTGGGGGGGATTTTACTTGATATGTTGACTTGAATTTTTCCAATTCACTTTACAGAGTAATCTCCAGTTATCACCAGCAACATTGAATTGGGCTCTGAATGACCCAAAGCTTCGCCCATGACTAAGTTGCTTTTTTTTCCCCCCGATTCTGAGGGCTCGCTTGATTTTAGGGAGTTGTTTTGAGGTTTGTTTGGAAGGTTGGATGATACCCTGTTGTAAAAATGTGAGTTTCGTCTCCAGACATATTTATTTGCCTCTAATGATGCACTGTTTTGGACGAAATACATTTTGAGGAATAGTTCAGTTGATAGTTTGAGGGCTAAATAAATGAAACTTTTTCCTGTTCAGAGGGCAGACAAGGTTACTGGTTTTGTCAACAATATGATACTCACTCACACGAAGACAACTGGTTGTGGTGGACAGAGTTGATTGTATAAACATTTGATATCTGGATATGTGTTTATTCATGTTTGCATATATATAACTCAAGTTAGTGCGGTGAAAAGTAACCAAATTCACTACATGTATGCAACAGTTACTGTCTATGCTAGGGCATGCTTAGCTATGTCTTACATTTAACTTTAGTCCTTGCCAAGCAGCCATACCTTGTTTACCTGATATCATTAGTTTAATCTACAAGTGGGACTTGCCAGGTTACCCTGTCAGCAGCTGTCAGTTAACATTTATGCAGTGCTATCAGTAACTGAATCGCTCGGGAAGCGTACCAGTCACCTTAATTGTAGATGCTCTTGTGAGCTGTTCATGATTGCGTTTCTGACTTTCTGGAAGAGTGGATCTCTCATTTTGTACAAGTAGGAGTAAGAGATATATTGATAACCATCCACATAACAATATCAGAGAAAGCAACACTGGGTAAGACATTTTACTGTACAGATATAAAATTTTACAGTACATGGAAGTGTTGTAAATATAAAGTGTGCCACCTTTCAACAAATTTAGCTTCTTTTGATTGGTGAGGCCTCATAAGAGCTAAGCGTTAATGAGAATGGAGAATCGGCAGCGGGACCTTGACGCGCAGTTATTGAAGTCAAATGTTCCTTTCCAGGCTCATCACACTGAGATCACATTGATTCATTTGATTTATTTATTATTTGATCGTGTTTTACACCATACTCAAGAATATTTCACTTATATGACAGCACCCAGCATTGTGGTGGGAGGAAACCGGGCAGAGCGCAGCTGAAACCTACGACCATTCACGTGCGGCCAGAGAGGAAGACATCATGAGGTGAACTTGAACTGACAGCGACCGCATTGGTTGAAGGTTTTTGGGGAGGTCACATTGAAGACAGCATGATGTTACGATAGAACTTTATACATTCTAACATTGTAAACATTGCACTACAAACAAAGTTTGATGTAACAGTGGCTTAAGGTCCTCCTTCACATTAGTGCCACCACACGGGATTAAAAAAATAACCCGCCTTCCGATTGCAGCATCATATTCTTTCACGTTGTCGTTGTCTTGTCCAATTATCCTTTGGTTTTCTAATCCGATAAACCTGAACCATCAATATATAAATAAGTAAATGTTCTTGAGTATGTAATGGTTTTAGTATGCAGGCAAATAAATGAAAAAAAATTAAGTAAAATAATCATTTACAAGCTATTAAGCTATTTCATTGAAGATATATATATATGAGATACGTACATTCCTGTATATACACATCAGTGGAATCTTGTAGCTACATCATAGAATCTGCTGCAATTCACCTAACATTCCTAAAGTTCAGTGTTTTTCAAGGGACACATATTTTTCTTGATTTTGAGAGATTCCTCCAAATTGTATGGTCAGTTAGGCATTTTTTGTGAAGTTTAGTTAATTTCCTGTTTGAAAAACTTAAGTGTTTGTATCACAGTATCATTTTAAGGCCCTTATGTGCTTATAATGTACAGCCCAAACTTAAGGTGAGAATACAGTATATGTGCTAAGGTGAAAATACAGTATATGTGCTAAAGTGAAAATACAGTATATGTGCTAAAGTGAAAATACAGTATATGTACTAAACACAGTTCACTACCCTGATTCTTCTAATTTGTGGGACAGGTATCAGTCCTGCTGAAAGCAAAATAATACATTTCAAGTTTTTTGAAATAGTAGATATGGATATGTTGGTCATTAGATGGTCTAACCATTGGAGAAAAAGAAAATTAGTATCTATGTTACAGTTACATGTATGTCAACTGCAAAAGGCAGATCACATATTTACATATGTGATACGGGATAATACAAACTCTTACTTTCCTGTGAATTTCCTGCTACTGCTGAAGATGAGATCCTATTTAAAAGTAGACCAAAGAAAAAATGTAACAGTGCGGTGGTTCTGTTCACCTGTTCACTGCGCATCTATGATAAAGAGCCAAAAGTTTTCTCATGATTTATGGGCTAGTTCTTGTTGCATGGAAACTGAGTGTATATAAATCTGTCGAAGCTTCTGTCAGCGGCACTGCAGGCTTCTGTGGCTGCAGATATAAAAACCGGGATTTGTGGGTGTGGACTTTGATAGCATCTGCACGTGCATGGGGCTCATTGTCGCTCATCCTGCTGACAGGGACGGGGGCTTTTCACCCGTATCTCTTGAATCTCTGCCAACTTGAGGTGAAAACCTCCTGGTTTTCTATTAACATAATGGCCAGTTCACCTGCAGAGGAATTTCTGTGTTTCCCACTGCACTTTTGAACTGTTGTGAATGACATACATCTTTTGCACACCTGGAAGTTAATGGATGGAAAGTCATATAAATGTGGGTATTGGTGGAATGATTTGTGTATTCCTGATGCAAGGGCCGTGACAGTGAAGTTGAGGGCTTGGATTCAGTTAGAGTTTGCTGCTCTGAGGTGCTTGTACTTCTAGATTTTGACTGATAAAAAAGGGTTCCTTGTAGCAGCTCCTTTTAAAACAAATGGAGCCAGAACTGTCGCAGGGTAAGTCACTTTACCTTAATCATGATTGTTTATTTATGTAAGAATGATTCAGTGTGATGGTGTGACAGTTCTTGACTAAATTCCAATTAATGTAAAATAGTGTTTGTTTGGACTGAATGTGAAAACGTCGTTCAGAGTTTAGGTCAAATTATGATACAAACAATAATTAAAACAATATTCCCCAAAAATATGTCTTAGAAGTACTTATTTTAGAGTGTGTCTTTTCACAAGCCTTAATTAATTTTTCCACTTATCAGTTACCATCTTCCAGAGTATTGCAAGATTTGCAAAATATTGTTGTAAGCTAAATAAAAAAGATGTAGTAAATTTAGAACAAACTGATATTTATTTTAATATTGTGGCTTATGCTGTGAAGGCTGAAATTGAAACAGATCTGTAAAATTCAGGTTTATAATTTTACTTTTAATTAGGTCAAACACATCGAGATGTTTGGAACATTTGTCTGCAAGCAGTGAATGATGTTAACACAACATTATGTGTAGTTTAAAATGGTACCAATTTCATGTTGCTGTGAGAATACAACCTATGTATTAAAACAAAGAGATATAACATGTATGCAACTTGTCAGAAAACTTCTTAGAAAAACATCCATGTGTGTTGATCTTTTTAAATATCACCTCTTACATTAGTGTTCAAAACTTATTTAGCAAATAAACATCATTCCAAAGAAATAATATTTTACATGGATGAGTTGAAACTTGTCCACATGGAATGTTATTCTCTCTGAAGTTATTTGAGTTTTTTGTGTGTTTATTTCACTGTCAAAAACATAGAAGCAGATAACTTGTTTGGTTCAGACACTGAATCACCAAAAAATAAAATGATATTTTTTTTCTTAGTTTGTGTCTTAATAGTTTTCATTCACACAGCATGTCTGACTTTTTCTGCAGATTTTTGTTTTCTGCTTTCTGAAGATAGACTTTCAGAAGGAACACCTTTGTCATTAGTGATGGGTTGGATGTGTTAGTTATAGAAACAATCTCTCAGTAGCTGATAAGCCTTTCCATATGGTTTGGCTGTTTACCTTCTGCCTGTCAAACATTGGCTACAAACTAGGTCATAGTGGAGCCAAATATAGGTCAAGACCGTGTCTGGTCACGGTGACCTGGATAATTGTAGCTAACACATGCTGTTACATACTGTGTAATATGTAAGTACAAATTATGGTCATGCACCAATTTAACATGAAACTGCATATGCATGTCTATGTTTGGTTCATTGGCCAGCTATCAGTGAGTTCATCTTAACCATACAAAGGATGGTTGAAATGTAACAATTTTCTTAATATTTTGGCATATTTCTGAACAGATTGCATAATAATCCACAAAATAGATGTTGAATATTATTTGTATCCTAAAAAGCTCAACATTCCAGTAAATGCACAACCATAATCATTTATTTCACTTCAAAAGTTGCATCTTAAAAATTCTTTAAACTTTACACGAGGAGAGCTTGAAAATTTTGGATAAATTTACTTTTGTATCAGTCCAGTGTTGCACATATGCAAATAGTCATTTACTTTCAGTGTTGTATGTACATGCAAGTATCTTCATTTACACATGTGTAATGCGTCCAGGATTGGCTTCATTTATCTGGGAAGGTCTGCCAGCAATCTGCAAATGGCCGTGGGTTTCCCCCAGGGTTTTACTGTTTCCTCCCAACATCTGATAATGATAGGTGTCTCAATATTCTCTAATTCTTCCAATTTAGGGGACAGGTATTAGTACTGTTGAAAACCAAACATTTCATTTCCTTCCCAGTTTTTTAGATATGTAAAGATGATGACATGTCATTCATTACATGGACTAACCATGTGAGCAAAAAAGAAACCGAGAATTCATGTTACAGTTTCAGATACATTTGCTAAAATGGGCAGATCGAGTGTCACAAAAATGAGAAGAATTGGGCTAAGTGAAAGATTGTTGAGTATGGCGTAAAACTGCAGCGCGAGAGATGTGCACGGGCTCAGTCTGCAGGAATATCAAAGTTTTAACTCGGGATCGAGCCAGTGGTGATCTCTCTGTTGAAATTGATTCCTTGGGGCATGCAATGAAGAGGAACTCATCGAGTTTTCTAGCAACCACCACAGAAATTCGGCACTTTTTCAACCCATGGTTTGCAATTCAAATGCTCACATTTTGCAAGCGTCACTAAACCATGGTTAGAAGCATGTTACATGTATGGGTTTGTTTGTGATTTATTCATCCCCATCTCCATGCACCTAATCTGTAGAGTTTTAACATGTAGGCACGTGTAGGCACATGTAGGCACATGTACCTGAAGTAAGAATTATTACTCTGAACCTGAGCCTACATATATATATAAATAGGACACTCTGTCCAATGAAAAATTTCTATTTATGTGCAGTTCTCTGAGGTGCTAATGTGCAAATTTCATCTCCTCACTTATAACAACAATCCCACAGATTAATGAAGTAAATGTAAATAAAAGTTATTAAATAAATAAATTAATAAAATATGTCAAAAAATAAAATAAACTATAAATTAGTCATAATTACTATAAATGGGTCATGTTATTAAGATGCACAATGCAGTCACACCTCAGGCTACAGTGAAGATCTTAATTTCAAGCTGATCAGGTGTTTATATGTGTTAAGATAATGCAAAGGTGATAAGATACTGATGTACTGATATGCCGTAACAGAAAACTGGTATAGCTGCTGCCATCATAGGAGTTAACCATTGCATGTGTAACCATTGCATGTGTAACCATTGCATGTCCATGTAGCTGCCAGGATTCTGATATGGTGTTTAAAGAATGTGTATATATGCATAACGCAATAAAGATGCTTACATTGATGTGATGTAACATATTACCTGTATGGCTGCTAAGGTCCTTATATTATGTTAAATATACAGGCACATCTGCAGTTCAAGTATTATTGTCAGCTCCATGGAAGTCATGCTCAACGAGTGCAGAGCACGAGTAGATCACCACTGGTCAGGCTTTTCTTGAGCTAACAACTCCTGAAATCCCCTTCCCTTGTCATCAAATGTATGTTTTATTATGCAGATTATCATTGCACATCACGTTTTGGGGAATATCGTGTGATGGTGTACGAACTGACCAGTCGAAACCAAGAATCACTCTACGAGGCGTAATAAATACACTTAGTGGCTAGGACCTAATGTGCCGATGAAGACATGTACTACATGCAGCTGTGATAGGCTTCTGATATGGTGTTGTATGGGGCGTAGCAGTTTACCTTGATTTAGGCTATTTAATGTACCCAGCACATGTACATGTACCTGTATGAAAACAGTGGGGCAGCTGTTTCTAGTTTCATTGTAATGTCATCTCGAGATGACCTGGTTGTATTATCTGCGCAAACTCTAACTTAATTGAGTCTCTGAGCAAGTTGATTCTATAGATAGCATCCATGTGCATGTACAAGTACGTGTAGGCAAGTGTGTTCATATCCAATCCAACTGATGTAGAGTTAATTATGTATATACTACATATACCTGTCGTGAAATCTACATTGTGTTACTGTTCTTTGCTTCTTTTGGAGGTGTAGTGAAAGGTAGTACACTTTTTTATGTTCAAGGTGGTACAGTTTTTTATGTTCAAGGTAGTACACTTTTTTATGTTCTACTAGAGCAGGTGGTAAGCGCGAGTATGGGAATATGTATGTATATATTAACTTGATTCTGTCAGACACAACCTTATTTCACAGTTTTGTATGAATTGTTTCTCTTCTGTGTGTGGGAAAACTGGCAGTTAGTGGTGCATTTTCTTGAAAAGTTTGATTCTCAGATATTTGGAATAATGCCTGAAAGTTAAATGAATGGTTGGAGGTAAAGATATATGTTTACAAGGCTAGATGAGAGTGATCCATAGTGTGTGCGTGTGCAAATTATAATTGGATGTTCAAAGTGAGACATGTGATGTCATTTTAGTGACACTCAAGATTCTGCCGCGGTGTCAACAGTGCGGTGTCACAGTGAGTAGGCCTTATACTGCATAAATGAAAGCGTTCTACGCAACATGTCTGACATTGCATAGCAAAGGATTTATGACATAGAAGCCCTAATTCACTACAATGACACCTGTTGAGAGAGGAAAATCCGGCGGGAACTCCATTATTAGAAAGGCGTTTACAGTCATACAATTTCATATTCTCTCAGGGGGCCTCCCTGGCAGAGCGGTTAGCCTGCTAGGTTGCACAGTGACTTAGCCGACTTTCACTAATGCAGTCGCCAGTGTTCAAGGCTTACTCTCTTGTCGTATGTGGGAAAGCCTGCCAGCAACCTGCAGATGGTTGTGGGTTTTTTCTGAGCCCCATTTTATCCCACCACACTGCTGGCTGCCATTGTACAATTGCAATATTCTACAGTGCTGCTTAAAACAGAGATGAATAAATTATGTAGACTCTACTCACATATTTAAGTACTGCATGTTTCATCGTTGTAAGACTTGCATAGTAATTTCATGGTTCTTGTATGTTTTACCCGGACATTTCATGCATAATTGAATGAAAAGATCCTCTTTCCTTGTAGATCCGCATGTTGCAGCCAAAAATATGCAAGCTATAAATACATGTATAACTTTGCATGACAGAATACTCCTGACTGCACATTACATTTTTCATGTCTCATCCTCCTCAGGCATATTTTCCCATTTTTAATTAAACAGTTGGCCTGTGTTAAAGCACTAATTGATCTTCTTTTTGTAATACAGTAGTACCCGTTTCTGTTCTGTTTTCAGAGGATGTGGCTCGTCTGCCTGCCGGCATCATTATGAGCAGGTAAGATATTAATTAAATATGCAAGTAGTGCTACCTCCGATCTACAGTTAGCAGGGATAGAGAGAGTCAGGAATAGTGCAGCTCTCAGTGGGATACACACTCTTGTGGGTAATTTCCCTCAGATGCGTATGCCTGTACCATATATCTATTCAGCTGGATTGAGAACCAGTCTGATAATGTCAGGGTTGTAGCTTGTGTAGATCTAATTACATAGTAGCTACGTGTGGTCATGGGATTGATTTTCTAACAGGTGTCACTCAGAGTGAATGGGTCCCCAGAGAAGCCCTATCACCGTACATTGTATATAGTTCATGTTGCTGAATGTAAATGCTTCGTGTGTCATTTCACCTGTGATGAATTAGCTTCTCATTGGTATGCAGGAATTATAATCATCCCTTGTACATTATCTGTACAGGTGGAGTTGGAATCCTCACTAATATTGTCTTTCTAAGCACACACATTACTTTCTGTACTGCATTGTGATGCAGAAAGAACAGTTCAAATATAAACTCTTGTTGCGGACACCTGAGGTGCAGGTTCAATAGCTGCTTTGGACAGGGAATTTCTAGACTCCCTCAGTTTTCAGTTCTTATGGGGCATGTTTGCACAATCTAGTCTTTATTAAGGACCACTAAACATGGCTTGCACGTTTGTACGTCACATGTTGAAAAGCTTGTCAGCAGCTCTCCAAATTCCGGTAGTTTACTCTGGGCACTTCAGGTTTCCTCCTCTCTTACATGCAGACATGTAAGGTTTGCATGACCGAAATATTGTATAAGTGAAAAAGCCTTGAGTACTGACTTGTATACCATTATGTTGCCATCAAATAAATGAAGGAAATCTCATGTATATATATGAGTGAAATGTTAGAGGAAATCACAGCTTTTCAACATTTGTACATCTACCCTGCAGTGTTAGAAGATACTTCAGGGCATCTGATTACACTTGAACATGTACCTTCAGCTTCTTTGGCACCAAGCACAAGACAATTCTGATAGGCAATACTAGGGTACAGTTATTAATTAACCCAGTGTCAACATATTGTCAGGTCATCCTAAGAAAGTCTTTGTTGCGGCTCAAACAACCTTACCACAAAACATACATTTAGGCTCGGTTGGGCGGGAAATATTCATTTTTGTTTTTTGCTGTTGAAATAGATAAGGAATTTAAAGAAATTAACATGGAGAGAAAAGTAAAGAAAGATATTTCATCCAAATCTCCAGGAGAACTTTTATTTTAATTATGGCCTCATTGAGTTTGGTGGCGTCATTGGACTTCCAGTGCACCGCCATGCCTGCAGGCAGTGGTATAAATATGTCAGTATTTGATCCAGCCTGCCTCAAGGAGAAACGATTGTGTTATATATGGATAAATGCTCAATGCCACATTAGACTCAAATGCAAGGTTTTAATCCTCTGGCATATAAAATACCAGTAAATGTATTGCATTATGAAGATTGGAATTCATTCTTGCTTTCAGCTTTTGGGATGCTGTGCTTGGAAATGATTACCGTAGTATTGAGAGGGTTATCCGTCAGCAGAAGGTCAGTGATGCGGAACTGGCTGCAGCCTTGTTCCATGGGTGTAGAGCTGGGCTCTTGGACACAGTTGTTGCTGTGCTAGAGGCAGGCCTGTCCCCCAACACTGAGGACCCAGAAGGTGTCAGTCCGTTGATGGTCGCCGCAAGACATGGCCATCACAGCATCATCCAACTCCTGATTACCTGGGAAGCCAGTGCCCAGTTTCATGGTGGTCCCCTTGGCAACTCGGCATTGCATGAAGCGGCCTCTCAAGGCTTCCTGGAATGCTGCCGTTTACTGGTGGGTGCTGGGGCCGACGTGAACGCGAGGAACGCCCAGGAAGACACGGCTCTAATCCTTGCGGCGCACAGCGGGAATATCCAAGTGGTCAGACATCTCCTGTCCCATGGAGCATCGGTCAGATACCGCGGACATCATGACAGAACTGCCCTTCACGTCGCCGCTGAAAATGGCCACATCAACTGCTGTAAGCTGTTCATCATGGCGGAGGCCGACATTGAGGCGGATGACGCGTTTGGTCACACGCCTTTGATTAGTGCTGCCGAGAAAGGCTTTGTTGAGCCAACCAGAGTGCTTTTGACACAGGGAGCGGACGTAAACAATGTGTGCCACAGTGCTGCAACAGCTTTGCATTTTGCTTCTCAGCATGGCAATACAGAATGCTGTAAACTTTTGTTGAATTCTGGTGCCGAGATCGATGCCCAAGACATCCGCCGCTACACGCCTTTGATGATGGCGTCCATGAACGGTCACTCAGATACGGTCAGCCTCTTGGTAGAGTTTAAGTCAAATGTCAATATGGCCGCCTATAATCGACGCACTGCACTGCATCTGGCAGCAGAGAGGGGAAAACTGACCTGTTCAAGTCTCCTTCTGGAGGCGGACTCCCAGATTGATGCTCAAGACTCTAATCTGTGTACTCCAGTTCATTTGGCGGCATCTCGTGGACATGCCGATGTGTTGCAGTTTTTGATTGAAAGCGGATCAGATCTGAATAAAACCACAACAAACGGCAACTCGCTTCTCCACATGGCTGCAACAGGAGGTAATGTCCATTGCTGCAGAATGGTGATAGGAAAGGGATTCGGTCTCGATATTCAGAACAATGACGGCGACACACCCTTGATAGCAGCCGTCAGTAACAAGCAGAGTCAGGTTGTGCAGTTCTTGCTGCAGTCTGGCTGTGATGTGAATGTGAGAGGCCAGCATGGGATGACAGCCCTGAACGAGGCTGTGTTCCACCATTACGGCAGCTGTCAGATCGTGAAGCTTCTCCTGGACAATGGCGCCGACCCGGATATCCCAGATGACGTCAACACGTCACCTCTTTGGTTCGCCATCGACTCTGGAAATCCACAGGTCATAAAGCTTCTGCTCCAGGCTAATGCCGATCTTGGACAACGTTCATCATTGTCTGAGAGTTGCGGGCCTTGCAATGCCTTGGAGCACTCTGCTCACAAACAGAACCGAACGGTTCTAGAAGCTCTGGTCAGGATTTACACCCAGAGTGCCGTGAACATGATGAAAAACATGCACAGCTCACCCCAGTCGCTTTCACCACAGTATTCGCCGCTAGTGCGGGAACTTGTTCACTCCGTCGCTTACTCAACCAGCCTACTCACGGATCTCTGTAGAGAGTCCATAAGGAACTCTCTGGGAAAAGGTGGACAGATAAATGAGAAAATAAAGGAACTCACATTGCCAAAGTCGCTTCATAAATTTCTCCTTTTGGAAGATTTAGATATGGAGTAATTGCCCAACACACAGACGGTGTAATGGTTTGTTGTTGATAGGTATTTGAGGTTTGGCATTTCGAGTGTTTTAATCTCCCTGTTATATTTTTTTGTCTTATTAACCTTATTGCTTGTCTGACTCCAGATGCAAGAATGCTTTATTACAAGATTGGCTTGATTACCAGAAGGCTGTGTACCAGAACTACATGGTAAGGTAACATTGGCCAGTATTTACATGTACCTACGCTGTGTATATATACCTCTTACTGTGGTACGTTAATTTAGATTCTGCCTCTTCAAAGAGGAATGTAATACACTCTACACCAAAAATGTTTATCCTTGTATAATTTATTATAGCACACTCTTTTTTGTTTTACATTTGAGGTTAATGTAGCAATTTTTTATGAACATGTTTGTTTTTAAGTCTTAAGCAATCTCCAGGAATGTGTTGCTTTGTTTATTTGATGATAGAATCTTTTCTTAAATATAGATTTATATTTAATGCTGTATTCTGTTTTTGTCTACACAAACTGTTCTGTGATGTTATGTTTGTGTTGTGATTTTGAAATAATTCTGTTAAGTCTTTTGATCTCAAGATATTTGTAAATATCTGGAACTCCACAGAGGAACAGCAAGATGTAAGACAAAATATTCATGTGACATTGGAAGTAATTATCAATTTGAAATTCTGGGACATAGGAATTGTGCGTTGTCAGGGGTGATAGCCTGCACTCATCAGTGGAAAGCATAAAAGTCATTAATCCATTCCCATAGGAACATTTTATCACAGACAGATCCACAGAGCCTGATATATGCTATTGCACCAGATGATTGGTTACTCAATAACCAACGATTTAATAATTCATTTTTAGTGTCTTGCACCGCATTAAATAATACATGTTATATGTACCAATGGAATTCCAGGACTTCTAAAAGCTCTGACATAGTTATGAAAAGACGATCTTTTTACGCAGATACCCATGTACCGAATTTTCAGAGTCATATAACTGAAAGACGCGTGTAATAGCATTGAAGCAAATTTGTATGAAATATTCCACTGTTAATCCAGGGAGAGCTGCTCAGATTTCGGGGGGTAATTGTCACATTTATGCTTTTGTGACCAACTAACGTTGATGAGAAAAAATAATACCAAAATATTACTATGTTGAATTAAATTCAGGAATGTGTGCATAGTAGTTGCTGATCAAATGTTGTTAGAGCTGCCGGGTAACTAAATCCAGCCTAATTCAATGAAGTATTCCGTTTGCTTATTGTTTAGTATAACCCAGATAAAATAAGGAGCAGTGAATAATGTAACATTGAGGTTAGGCGACTGGTGCAGCATTAAGTAGGCTTCACAATTTCTGCATCTTTTCCCTTTACATATTAAATCCAAAGTCTTAATGTAATTTTTAAGTCATAATTGTATGTTCTTCATTATAGAGATAAAACCATAGGGTCATTCCGTGTCAATCCAGACAGCTGTTGCAGTGACCCCAACTCATTGATTTTGAAGGAACATCACAATTTCAGGATAAATTAGGTATACATTGGTGTGTAGTTACATGTAAACCTATAACGTAGGACATGGATATACTATGTTCCCCATGCAATCTTTCGCATAGCAAGCCTGAAAATAGGTGCGTGCCACTTTTGACCCCCCCCCCTTGGTGAAAGTGGTGTGACCCAACAGACCTTTTTCCAGTAATGTATGATATGGACGATAGACCTTTTTCCAGTAACCTATGACATGGGTCATACCAGTTCATACAAAGGGGTGTCTTCAAAAAATGCAAGGCACCTATTTGCCGGCTTGCCATTGCATGAAAACATACACTTTGAAAGTGTAAGTAATTCAACTCACCAACATTATATGCATGTTGTTAGTGTCTGTGGTAAATTTTCAACTCTATACACATGTGCATTAACTATATACATGTATAATGTACAAAACTGATCATAAAACGTATGCCAAATGGTTGGCTTTTTCAAAAATTTAATTTCAGTAGAAGGCGTTGAGAACAACTCTTGATTTTTCTTCCATAGTTAGCTAAGAAATGTACCTTGGTGTGGAAAAATTTTCAAAGAGCGGTCAAACTGAAAGCATGGTGAACAGTTCAGGTGAAAGAGAGTTAAAATGTGCTGTCATTTGTTCTGGGGCATAGTTCAGACACCAAGTACATCCAAAATAAAGCGTTAAAGTGGCCAAGTCTTCTTGGGCAAATGGTCTTGTACCTAACTAATATTAATCAGGTACAAAATACCTCATATATGTTACATATGAGCAATTAATCAAAGTGTGATATCTAGTGGTTAGTATCTCCAAAAAGTATTTAAGATATCGCTTTTCTGACATATTCTGAAAGTCTAGGTAGGAAAACCTCTGTAGGTGGCATTGCAGACTTCTAGTCCCTTAAATAGGAAATAACAGCCATTCAAAATTGCTTCCAGAAGAATTAAGCTTTTCAGGGCTGTCAAAATGAACATCACCAAGTGTTTTTAGAGGGCCATATCTCAAAGACCACTTGGAATCTGTGGCCATAACTTGGCAAACCTTCCTCATATATATGCTAAGGTGTTTTTAGGCATTTTTTCAGAATTTTTCAAGGGGGTCACTGCAAAAAAAAAAAAATTGGGGGGCTGATCTGACATGGAATGACCCCATAATGGCTAGACAGGTTTGATAGGCAATTTTCAGGACTTCAAGGAAAGCATTAATTCACCTGTGTAGAAATGGGTATATGATTAAAAAAAAACAAACCTGAAAACCCTTTGTTATTAGCTCATTAATTTCTGATGAGAGTTCTTTCTTTCTTTCTTGTTTGTAGATATGTCAGATATAAATGATCAAGTGTAGAATTTCTAGGCTAATAATTTCTGTAACATGATTATATACTTAGTGAATTATGTTGAGAATATAGGTATAGAGTAAATCATTTGGTGGAATTATTCAGCAGTTACTTACATGTATCTGGTTGTATTATGCTGGTTAAATATCAAGTAAAATATTATGTGCTTTACAGTATTACATCTGTAAATTATAGGTTGTTTACCATAATTTACATGTCGAATCAGATCTTCTTAATTTTGAATGTGAAAATTGAAAAAGGACCATATACAGAATTTGTCCTTCACTTTACTTATTTTGGTTAATTCTAAGAGTTCTGTTGATCTGTAAAGTTGTTTTGAGAACGCTTCTATTGGAAAAATGTAAGCCTCGGCCCACAAGTAACATTTCTGGACCTCTGTTTGCCTCTAAAAGACACCTCATGGGCAAATTTTTAGGTCAAGTAAAAAATTCCTTCAATGTACACCACTAATTAAGTCACTCTTTAAATAATTTCAGGCAGGTGTTAATGTGAATTGAACATGTATAATAACTGTTCATGGTGTCAAACTACATGTAACCATGCCAGAATCAGTATGGGGGTTATATACATTTAACCATGCCAGAATCAGTATGGGGGTTATATACATGTAACCATGCCAGAATCAGTGTGAGAGTTATATACATGTAACCATGCCAGAATCAGTGCAGGGGTTATATACATGTAACCATGCCAGATTTAGTGCAGGGGTTATATACATGTAACCATGCCAGATTTAGTGCGGGGGTTATATACATGTAACCATGCCAGAATCAGTGTGGGGGTTATATACATGTAACCATGCCAGAATCAGTGTGGGGGTTATAAACATGTAACCATGCCAGAATCAGTGTGGGGGTTATATACATGTAACCATGCCAGAATCAGTGTGGGGGTTATATACATGTTGTCCTCTGAAGTAATTGAGCAACTGGCTTGCAAAGAATTAATTATTGTGTACGAACATCTTTGTGTGAAGTCTGTCTTACAAGGTACAACAGAAACTGATGTAGGGTATTCCATTGATTTCTACTTTTGTACACCTTATAGAAGAAAGTATATATTTTGTAACATGTTGATGTTTTCTATAATTGATCTTTGAACACCATTATAGTAAGCTCACACAGGTCATGTATCAATGTTTATTGCTTTAACTCTATATCTGCCAGCAACCTCTTGAGTATGGACAATTTTCGGGCCTCATAATTGCACTTATTTACAAATTACAATTATTTACTAATTACACTGCTAAGAAATCTTTTGCCTTCTCTCCAACTTGACAACAACAGTATTAATCTTTTTTTCAGTACGTATGTAAATTTTATGTAGATTTTTCGGAGGTGAGGAAGGCTGTGGTTAGATTGGTGTACATGTTACAAAGCATTTCGTACGAGTATAAGTAGGCTATACGACTCCATATCAGTGTGATATCTACTGTCTAATGGTGTCTGGTTGGTTAGGTACATCTAGACGATACAGCTAGCATTGTTAATCCTCGTGGTTCATCTGGCTAATGATGTCCTAGAGCCAAGGCTCTTACCGATTCATGAAGCTGCGTGTGAGTTTTACATGTAATGTTGCGTAGTGAGTCTCAAGTGTTATGTATAACGTTGATAATGGTAAATGCGACATCTTGGCAGTAGTGGAGGGGAGAAGGCATTTAGAATGTTAATTTATCTGTTTCTAGAACGTTAGAAATTTTACAAATGATGAGAAACTGTTGTAATTTGATACTGTCTTGGGTAAAATTAACAGTTTTAGGTGTTTGGTCCGTGTTATAAGTGTTGAAAATCTTGTAATGTAAAATTATATTAGTACAACCTGCAAACAGCCATTGCGTGGTATCATTTTTAGATCCTGGCACTCATATTTTACAGCAAATAACACGTTGTATCATTTTTACGCATAGAAAATGTTGATTCAACATTTGCGTTCTAAGAGGGTGAAATGAAGGATTAAATCTTTGTTGTAACTAATATCGTATCAGCTGAAAGCAACCTTGACAACAGAACTGAGTCATACATGTTCCATAAATCAACCAAGATTCCTATAAAAGTTAGGATACTATGTTGTAATTTGGAATGTTGCCAGCTTATGTCACAAGAGCAGACTAACTGAAGATAAACCATTCACCCTTGACGAGGATGCCAGACGCTAAATTCATAACACGTAAATATGTGTTTTGGGGAATAAAGCATTTAGTAACAGACACAAAGTTATGTGCGTTGGCTGAGTTGAGCCACGAAGTCCCTAACATATGAATGTTTGACATAGTTTGGCCAGCGAACTTCTGTATTAATTAACCATGAATGTAGTATTACCTGCCTTCCACATATCTCCTTAACTATAAGTAAGAAAACGCCGCGTTGAGTGAAGCAAGAAATTCACCCGTGAAATAGGCCTAAACCCAGCCTCTGCTAATGCCAGCTAACAAAGAATGCTTTCAAGTAGTTAACTGTGTAATCTGGACACACCCATCACCTGGAACTAAATAGTAGGCCTACACTTGCAAAACCCATGGATAGCGCAAAGCAACCGTGCTTTCCAAATGTATATAATATAAAAAATAACAGCTTAAGTATTTTGGCAGTTTTTAGTTTCACCTGCTTAAGACACGTGGTTACATTTCCGGATATTTTGGAACCCTTACAGAGATATGTGAATAATTGATGTGTTGTTTCTTCCGATGTGTCCATCATTGAAAACTTTATCCAAATATGAAGACACCATTTGAGCCTCTCACTCACGGTAAGAACGTCTACAGTATTGATTAATTGCATTTTATCCAGAAATCGTGGAAGACAACGAAAGCGTTATGAAAACTGTGGGTGGTATAATAGTTACAGTGTACAAGACGAAGTGAAATTTGTATGCGCTTTGAAGATATACGCACGGATCCAGAAAGTAAAAACAGCACATGCAGAAAATATTCATAAGAGTCCATTTTAGACGAAGACGATAATGTTGACTTCTTATAGATGTTTCGAAATAGGTGCCCACGTGATAGGAAAACTATATATTTTAATTCTCCGAGGCATCAAACCGTGTACACTCAGACACTCGTAGTTTAACATTGGTCATAGCACACCAGATCTGATGCATGATGTATTAGTGGCGGCGTTGCGTCTTTCTGTATGATTGGGTGAGTTTTGTTAGTACCATGCACTGTGTTTTATTGATGAATAAACCTGTGTTCGCCACTGATTCAATACGTCTGTTGTTTAATTCACGAAGATGTGAACACACAGCAGTTGGCGTTTAACGTTGCGTATGTTTGGTTTCTCGGGAAAATCATTTTTCACCAGTGGCTGTTTGAATCTATTAATCCTGTGTCATGGTAGCAGTGCATGTACGAAGCATGCTAAACGACGGGATATAATTGGCAGGACTCAGCTGCGTGAGTCAATTTATATGAAAAGATGTATACCATCTGAAAAAAAAATCCATGCTGTCTTGATATTCGTTACATAATCATGAGGAAGCTGGATTATTTTTTCTTCCTAGGAAGAAAGAAGACCAGAGTTATAGCCATGTAGTCGTGAAGGGTAATTGTTGCTACTTCCTGGTATAAAGATATTACATCATCAGTTTACATGCTTGACATTATATAACAGCTAAGAGCCCTGAAAAACCCTCCTCTCTTGCAGTGAATACAAGAACATATACGTCTAACGCTCAGCAGTGACAGCCATATACCCATGTGTGATTTAGAATAGTTGTTCACGGACCTAAATAGAGCCCAGATGTGAAGCTGCAACGGTAACATTTGAATTCAGATCTCTGCAGAAGTATCCCAACACACAGATCTTCCTTTGCATTTCATCATTCAAGATAGATTCCACATATAAAGTGAAGAAACTATACCTAACAACAGAGTCTTATCGGGAGATGTAGACAAGGGCCTTAATCCAAAGATTTCCCATTACAGTAACTGTGGGTGTGTGATAAGATACACTGTGATCAGTAATAATGTATGGTATCCAACAAAATATCTGAGTATACATCATAAATGACACTTCACTTAGGAAAGAGTTCAGCTATACCGTGGACATAAAGTGTTTACAGTACATGTGTACTACCATCAGGTTTTGTGTGCTGTAACGCACGTAAAAGTTATTAAAAGCACATTTTTAATTGTTTGATAACAGTACAGGTCCGTATTAATGGGCATTGTATCTAATTATTTCATCCCACCGTAGAGATACTCAAGAACACAGAACGGTGCCGACAAGGAGCCAACAAATGGTGGGCAAGCTTTCAATATACATGTTAAGAACTCCTTAGGGGTGACATTTAGTCAAATTTTTTTTTATTTCACGTTCTTATTCTCCATTCTCCTATATTTCCTCTCACTTAAAGATGAAAACCAAATTCGAATTGTAAATACCTAAAATGCGGCAAAAAGAATGACGTGTTGTGAACCAAGACAGTTGTGTTTTCTTAGTTCCCCATGATTAAGGGGATTAGCTCACTGAAGGGGGTTACCTGCTGTGAATAGACACACCTCTGGTAAATGTGTATTGCAACCTGCTATAAACTGTGCATGGTTGCTTATGTAGGCTACCCTAGCACATCTATTAACTGAAACAACAGCCTTAATCATCCCACAGGGGTGCCATTGAGGGAGGGTTTTATAAACACATTCTGGCAGGGTTTGCTCAGCAATGTCAAGATGAAACACTAAATTACGCTATGATGGAACATGATAAGATTTATAATTTAACATAAGTATTGGTGCATATGTTCACATTTTAACTGGAGGCAGGACAATTTGTGATTAAAATTAATTGGCAAACTAATTAATGACGAATTTTTGTCCCACATAATGCTCCTCCAGACATTTTGGTCTAAATATCGAAGGTAAAATACGGTTCCACAGATTTTTCGTATCTTTTCTAGCTTTTAAGATATTAGTAAAACAGCATCAAAGTTTTATTTTTTTTTTTCATTTTTCAGTTTTAACTTTAAATAACCACTTAGAACAATCTAAAATGAATATTAAAAATCTGTGGGCCCGTTGTGTACTTTAAATCGTAAATTATCCACTTGACTAAGAGAAATTGGAAAATTGGAAAATTGGCGAAAAAATAACAATTTGAAAGAAACAGCTCTGGTTTTATTCAAACTTTGTCTTTATTTTGAACAGTGTTAAACTTAGGTAAATTTTAAAAGCTTCCAAATTCCAAGATAACTGAATTTTGGTATGTTAGTTTAGACTAGTAATATGATGACACGATGCAAACGACATCTGACCCAGGGGTCTTCATTAAGACCCATTTAAGCGATGTCTTGTCACACACCACTGTCATACCATATATCATCGCATGGACCTATATGCTTTTTCCACATTTTACACGCTGTGGTTCTGTTGACCATTTGTGGGTTTCGTCTCGGCTTTATCCTGTGCTCCCGTTAATATCGTCCACCGTCATTCTTAAACAGTGAAATAATCTTGATGCAGTACCACGTTAATCACCAATCAACTAAATAACAAATTTGTTTTTTAGAGAAGGAAAATTCAAATACCAAATTTAAAGAAAAATGAACAAATGTTACAATCATATTGTGCTATTTTGAGAAAACAAATGGTTATATATCTGGTGAAATCATATACGTCTGATAGTGGGAATCTTGAGTTCATTTGGAATTGTTAACTCTAACGTTGGTTTTCCGTTTGCAGTCGCAACCTGTGGATGGTCGTGGGTTTCCTCCCACCCGAATACTGGCCGCCGTCATATCAGTGAAATATTTTTGAGTGCGGCGTAAAACACTAATCAAACAAAAAAAACAAATAGATCGGCTTGCAGTCGGCTGGCAAGTTTCCTATATCGCTCCTGGCAGTAACACAAACAGAATAGTAGATGTCGCTTTCTCATTCTGTTGCGTGATCGCCCGTTGATATGTTTATTTGTCCCTCCACACGCGCAGGCGCACGGCTACAGACAGGGGTCCCCCGCTAGTTATCCGCCAAGGCCTACGTTCTTGTCGGAATTTCCGTGTTTATGTGAATAAACAGGGAGGGATAGCTCTTAGGGAAATCGACACTCAAAAACCGTGCTGTCCGATAGACTCCCACCTTCTATAAATAACCAGGTTTATTTGCCTGATTTATGCCAGTCGGTTTGGGGAGTAGTAGAGCTGGCATGCAGTATATATTAACGTAATTACTATATCCCCAGAAAAACAGTTGTGAAATAAATCTCTTTCTACTTGAAAAGTAATGCTATTCCCTGGTGTACGAAGCCAGTAGCTTTTATCTAAGCCCTTTTCAGTACTGAAGTCCTGGCGAAAGTATGTAGGCCTGTTTACGTGCCCTACGTGTGCGATGGGAAGGGAGTAAGGTGTTGTATGAAATGAATCACTGTTTCTTTGTTTAACACCACATTTCTGTTTCCTGTTATATCCGCCATTTTGACAATTTATTCATTACGCCGTTTCCTGTCGTAGAAGTATAGGCATGCGGCATGAACAGCATATCATAGACGCACTTCGAGTTAATACTTTTCATTCTGTTAAACACACCCTAGGGAATGTGCTCTCTAGCCAGACATGGTTCATAACGCTCCCACCTGGAACAGAAAACATATTCAAAGCTTTTCGAAATGTTTCCAAAGCAGCCGTAGCCCTTTGTTTGATTCATAAACGTCTAGACCATGTATGTTTTCAGTGCGTTTTTTGCCATGTAAAAGACGAATTCAAATCTTATTCCTCTTCGTGTTTTTAATAGTAGACCGCTATGGAATGAGGAAAACTAAAACAGTGGATGTCCAAATAGAGTTAAACAAACATTCTCGAACAACATGCACATTGCAATTTTCTCAAGAAATGGTTAGCGCAGCTGCGATGGTTAGCGCCAAATTAAACAGTGCAACATACCCACAAAAGTACATCTGCCAGCAGATAACCTGGATGCTGGAAAAAGATTTGAAATCATCGTAATGTGTTTATTTTAAACTGAAACGAAAACCATGATGAGTCACTTCAAAACTCTGGCGTCAATTGCGATTCCTATTGATAAGAGGCAATGTGATTTAAGAGGTAAGTGGTCTCTTGTATATCCAGATCAAGAACAATGAACCTCATTTGTGCTTTTAATTAAAGTTTTCGGCGTGAGCACAAGATAAAGATGATGAAATTTATTATGATACGTATAGGCTTATACATTTTATGTTTAATATAAATATATACCATATTTCTAGGAGTTGCATAAAATGTATTACCGCGGAAATCCATGAACTAAAAAAGAAGGGAATGTTTATAACCTTGCTTTGTCCGTGTTTCAAACTGATTGTGTATATGGCGCATAGTCCAAATGGTCTGAGAGTTTCGAATGTAGCATCTATTTAGTGACAGATGTACTTTTTGCTTTGTATGATTATCTGACACTGTAATCTGGGGATTCGAAGGTAGGACATGTCCTTGTTTTAGGTTTTGGTTGTGTTTCTCTTGGTTTGCGACAAACTGGATTCCGTCTAGAATTTCTTCATTTCGGAACTTGGAGTGGTGACCATCGGATTGAACAATCGGAACTTACCGGACCAGACACAAGCCGCCTGTAGGAGTAACGTGTAGAATAATCTCGTCGAAGTAATATTATGTTTGCCCGTGACCAATTACTTAAAGTGCCACTCTGGTTAGAATACAAATTGCGTGAAAATATTAGAGTGATATGAAAGAAATCCTACGGAGTAAGCCTAACACCATGTCTCAAAAGGATTTTGATGAATAACACTATTTAATTCATATAACTGAAGATTCCGTGAAAAACAAAATCTTCGGCTGTGTCCGTAAAATTTTCCTGATGTGACGTGATAAAATTCCCTGTATGACGTCGCATTAGGCAGATGTGACTTTGAGTAAGGTATTTATGCTGGGATGACGTCAAGAGCGTTGGAAAGGGCAGCGTCAGATGTGTATATACGTCAGCGATTGATGACGTTATATGTTCGTGGGTGACGTCACACCAGGCAAAGTGGTAGTGACAGAAATATTTTGTTTCCGTATACTCCGACGAAACGTACAATATCGGTTTTAATTCGCTGCAATATTTTTACAATTTAGGAAAGCAATTCAGACTATCCCAGTTTTTATCAATTCACCTAGCTTCTAAGACACAGATGTTTTGACACCAAAGTAGCTCTTTAAGGTAACTGTGATGTGTTTGGAATGAGTGTGGTGCGGAAGTCTTTAAAACCTTCTGATTTAAGTATTTATATATTTACTTTTTTGATGAGATGGACTGCACCCTCCTTCTACCTTTATAATAATATATTCCTGAGAATTTAATTTTTTTTCTTGTCCCCAATGGTAAAACACATTAAACTCCAATATTTTATATACAGATCCATAGTGACTCGATGCCCCTTTTTTGTGTGTCCAGTTATAAGGCCCTCCTAAAGTGCTCAGATTTTGCAGCTCACCCATTTTGAGAGGTGTCTGAAACAGAAAATAATAGAATTCTACCCCGATTTAACTACACCGCTAGTTGCCTTATTCACTAAAAACCTGATATATTTATATCAAGTTTTGTGTCAAAAAGTATCATTTGAATGCAATTACCTACCATATAGATGTAAAATTGCCAACCAACCAACAGCCACTCCCTCAACAATTAACGATTAAAAAGTCATTTCAAACATTTCTTTGATTCATAGTCTGTGTAATAAGCGAGTTACTTTTTTAATTTAGGCATGTCGAATTAAAGCATTAGAGTTCTTGCAAAGACCATGTCCTCGACAGGAAGTCATTTTGTTAGAAAATTTCATATCAGCCAAAAGCACAATGAGAATCTTGCCATAACAACTGATCGAGTTATCTGATTTGCCTGAAAATGCAACGACGTAATCACAGTCATTGCAACTATTTCGGCAGAACTGTCACGACAGTCACCCCAAGTGCCTTTCTTATACGGCCTTAATCGAAAACGTTTCGATGGTTGTGCGAAGCACACGAAATCACTGTTTTCCCGTGTGTTCAGATCGTGGACAAATTTTACTATGCCTTTCTTTCAGTCTTATTACTGATGTTACATTTTATAAATGAGTCCATAAATGTGTCAGAGTATTTTGTGTAAATTTAGTGACACGAATATTTGATCCGGCAGGGTATTATTTACATAAGTGGACTGAGGAAAAATAACGCGAAAAATAAGAGAGGTCGAGCACATGCAGTTTGACAGATGAACATAACTGGCAACAAATCTGCGCTTTAGTCATGAGACAACTTTGAAAGGCAAGTTGCGTTTCAAACTATTCATGCATATACTGTGCATCATTTATCACTAATAGTACTGAAATCGAGACGTTTGTAAGTATGTACGAGAGAGTTTTGTAGTTCAAGGCTGGGTGAAATTTAAAGTTAAATGGTGTCTGCTCACGGGTGATGCTAATAACAGAATTAACTTCGCACTCGGAAATGTTACACTCTAATAATCTGTTAATGTGTCAAAGTTTAATCTATTTTGTATTTTTATTGTCATGAACACTGTCGTTTTCTCTCTGAGTGACTGGCCCAAACTTGTTGTCTACTTTGTTTTATTTATCAGATATATCCGTTCGGTTTTGGGTTGGGTTCTAATTTCACATTTGCCCTAAACAAGTAGTGCACCACCTCAATAATAATGGCGGATTTCCGGCATAATTTCATAATTGAGGGGCCTGAATGAAAAAAGTGGCTCGCCTGTTGCACAGATTATGAATCAAAGAAATTTTTGAAGTGAATTTTTAATCCTTAACTGTTGAAAGAGTGGCTGTGGGTTGGCTGGTGTTTACCGAAGTTGATATATATCATGTTGATAGTGGATAGGGCAACGGGCGGGATAGTTAAATGGGGACAGGATTCTTTTATTTCTGTCTTACATATGACCTCTCAAAATCGGTGGGCTGCAATATTTGAGCACTTCGCTATGGCATTAAGGACCGAGGACATTGGAGAGCCCGCGGAGTAAACCACCGAACTGGCAAGTTACTGGCTAACCAGTGTCATGACAGTATTGGGGGAAGGCAAGCGGTCTTCACGTAAGATCACACAATTGGGCAACTTGTCACCAAGGCCTCGACAATAATTAATGAAAACAGGAGAATTCCCTGTTCGATATTTAACGGGATTGGTCGCACGTTTTGTGTGGCGAGCAACTAGCTATCGCCCTCTCCCAAGGAAACGTGCATTACACACACACTGTATGTGATGTTTGGGGGATGATGTGCAACTGGACATTTTTCGGATTACACGGCATTTAATACGCTTCTGTATACAGTATGCTGTATGGTCCGTGTTAGAGTCGGGAAAAGATATTATATCCTCTTGTGTTAGAAAACGTTTGATCTCTTCGCAAATGCTCAGCAACTAGACTGAGTGGCTTGAATGAGAAGTCGTGATATGGAATAGGTGAGCGATAAAGAGTTAAATGAAGAGGATATGACAATTATTTCCGCATGGGCCCCTAAAAATCCCGAACTGGATTAGATGTACCTCTTCTTAAAAAGAGCTGAAAGAACGCGTGTTTTCATGGAGGGCATGTTCTACCTTACTATAGTCCTTAACGACATATTACAATGTATAAATAGGCATGGGAACAACAGTGAACATGGTGAAACAAAAAGCCTGAAATTTCTCAAAGAGACCTGAAATATACCTGACTCTACCAAATTAAACGCAGTTTTGGTACTACTTTACAAATCTTAGAATGAGTTATTCCTTTTAACTGTGAGAGAAAACGTCTGAAATTTGCCAAAAGACTGAAGATTCCCATGTCTGTATATAGAGTTACATTATGTGGAAACAAAAGTCCTGACGAACTAAACATACGCCCGAACATATATATTTCTATTTATATAGCAGATACAGGGTACATGTGGGGAATCTGGATACCTGGACAACCGTGCAGAGGTAGGTCGTCCCCTTTGCATTTATGTATCCATCGAAAACTGAAATGGCACAGGCCAGACAGTAGGAGTTGTCTATCAGATTCGGACACAACGTTATACTTATCCATATATTACCGCGCACGTACGTTCTACTGAGCTTTAAAAAAATACTATATAATATATATACAGGGATAACATTGTTCCCTTGGTGACAAAATAACAGAAACAGCCAGCTTCTTGACACAAACAAAGAAAAAGATGAAGTTTAAGTCGAATCAAGAGAAAACTGTATTGCTACATAGTTTCACATGTTATTTTGGACATTGATTTAACTGGTAATGGCCTATTTATTTCCAGGTAACCATACAGGAATGGCATGGGACGGCATTAGTTTATACTCAACATATATGAGTAATTCATATAACTAGTTGTAGGTATGTTGGAGTCGTGCAAGATCATTCCTGAGAATGGATCGGGTATGGTGTGTGCCTTACGTACCAAAACGTTCTTGGGATAGTGCCAAGCGATTTCAGGTAACAGACGCCGAATGTATCATGACTAACCAAACTTGTATGGAAATAACCCTTTGATACCGTCTGTCCCTTTACGTGGTCGTCTTGCTGGCACAGGCCATGGATAGAACTCTACTTCATTACTTCATTAGTGCCATATCTGCCACTGTCCAGTCAAACACATGGCGCCGTCGCTACCATACTGAGGATATAATAACACGCAAGAGTATATGTGATAAGACAGACTTGTATTGGACTTGTACCCTTCTTTTAAGAGGTCGGCTTGCCTGGCACCGGCCATGCGTAGAATTCTACGTCATTAGACACGTCGTTAACAACTGTCCACTGAAACACATGGACATCATTATCAAACTTGGGATAGCGCCAATCTGTTTCAGATACGTCGCAAGAGCTAGTGCGTATGATACGGAAGTCATGGATGGGCTTACAGACTTGTATGGACTTGCACGTCTACTTTTACGTCATTTTGGTTGGCACCGGCCATGGGTAAAACTCCACTTCATCAGACACCTTGTCAGCCACTGTCCAATCAAACACATGACCGTCGCTGTAGCTCAGCCAGATGGAGTCTCTGATGCCCTTGGGTTGGGTTGCCCCGCTCCACCGTCCCCAGTTGTACTGTGACCACTGGTACTCGTAACTGTTGCCTTGATTCATGGACACTTTAGCGCACTCCTCAATTTCCTGTTGACAGCGTTTCCAGTTCTTCCCTTGGGCGTAGAAGTAGGCTAGCAGATGGAGAAAGCGAGGACGCAGACTAGGGACACTTTTCAGACCGGACCGCATTTGGTTTAGCTCCTGTCAAATTGTTATCAAAATGCGGAAGCCTTGAGAAATGTGAACAAAAGGAACTGAAACAACACGATAAAGCTCAACAGTATTGTATGACCAGGTGATTTGATGTAAATATTACATATACAATGAACTGCGGGAAAGTTTGAATGAGTTGTCAGACTGACTCCAAACTGTAGCTCACAAAAGTGCAGCTGTATGTGACAATCAGCAAGGCCCTGCAGAATAACATCCAAAAGCCATGTTCAGATAGAGAATTTGCCTTTGCTTAAGAGCCGTTCTAGACAATGTTACCTTGGAGACAGCTTTTAGCACCTTTTCCTCCACCTCTGGCGACTTCCCCTTCTTTGCCTGACAAAATGTTAACAAGAGGCACTCGATGTGCCTTGCCTGAGACTGCAGAGCAAAGAAGTTGTTGTAGTGTTCAGGCATCATGTCCAAGGCGATTTGGTACCACCGGTCAGCTTCCAGGAAATTTCTCTTCCGGCAATTCCTTATGGATCAGAAAATATAATTCTAAAACTGTAGGACCTCTATTAGCAAACACTGCTAGCTAGATTGCATCTTTCACTGTGAGCTGAAGTGTTCTTCGTTGCCTTTGACATACTGAAACACGTTTACCATCTTAGGGATGATTTAGCTGTACTCGCAACAAAAAGTATTAGTCTGAATTCACAAGAGCAGATTAAAGTAATAACAATGTTGAAGCCAGCTGAAATACAATTTAATGTTTCAAAAGACACGCTACGGAGTTTGCATTTGATAGAACATATACCATCCTTATATAATATGCTGACGAGGCTCACCAAACAGCAAATCTCATAAAGAGGTAATTGTGCAGCCAGCAGTCGTCCTGGTGGAGGGGGATTCCTTCTGGATTACTGAACAGCCAACAAATGAACATCATACACTTCTGGAAAGTTTCAATGGGCTGACCTGAAAAATGCACAGAAGAGGTGCATGAACTGTATGAAAACTTCGTCTATGTTTAATACTTACTACAAAATTCGCTGCTCTTCACCTGTCTCACATACTCCCAAGTCGAAAGCCGCAATAAACCATTCAGAACTGGGAACATGACCTTACTGGTCAAGGACTAAAGGTAGATGCAGTAAATATAATATTCCGAATCTGTGAAATGTTTTCTCATTCGTGGATAGCGGGACATCGGGACTAAAATACATGTAAGGGTAAGTGAACCATCCTTATTACAGCAGTCAGGTAGTATTCTAAAATGTAAAACATGGACCCAAGTTACCTATGTAGCGCATGTGAGGTATATTAAACCTCTCAAATGTTGACACTTTTGCATCATTCCCTAGTTTTCCCAAGAAAGAGGACAAGTCTTTGCCATGTGTTGCTGAGACCGACCTGTATCTAACAAGAAATCCAAACAGCAACAGAAGAACCACGCCTTGCAGACTTTGTCGTCAAGTTCCTGACAAGCTGCCTTGAGCTGTTCAAGGGAATTGGAGCAGCCTGTCACCCTGCAATAGGTCCACAGATCGGTAATTGCTCACACTCACCGCCTACGTCAAGATAGCATAGATTTCAAACGCAAAACCATCCTTGCTGATTAAAATATCGAACATATCATTTAACTTGACGGCCCTGAGAGATATTACCTTTAAGAGAGACGTGAAATTTCTTTAAACAGGAATATATAGTGTTACTTGTTTCTTGAAATTTACAGAGTTTTAATCAAGTAGCTTCAAATTTAAAATCTGGGATACGCTTAAATTCTCCATAAAATGAGAAGGCACAAGGTCATAACGGATTAATTCACATTTACAATATGTTACTGCATATGTTACCTCATAAAGGTAGCTTCTGTGTTTGCCTTTTAAAAAACCGACTTACTTGAGTGCCATAAGCTGTGACTGCACTAGAGATGGGATGTATTTGGGTGCAGTCTGAGCCAACTCTAGTGTTCGACTGATCTTCGCAGAGAAAATTCCTGAAAGTCAATACACCATGGTGAATAAATCCTTCCCCAATTAAAAAGGATGTACAGACACAGGCCCTCTCTTCACAGTGACTGAGTTACATAAAAAAATCAGTATAAAAATCTACAATTGTAAATAATGCAAATTTATTAACCAATCACTATTGTTGCTGTACCTGTCGATAGCGCTTCGTGAAGAGCTCCCCTCGTTAGAGACTGAGCACAACTCTCCCCATACACGTCAGCTAACTGTCTCAGGTCGTATTCCGTCAGATTCTCTGTACCCATATCTTTCAATCTGTAACCACCACAGTGAAAAAGAGTATAACCAAAGTCCTTGGCAATTCGTTGACCAACACAGCCCTGGTAAACCAAACTTAAGTTTTTTAGTACTGCATATACTTGTAACACTTGGCACGTGACTCAAACATACTTGCAATGATGGTCGTAATATATCGACCAATTAAGACAAAAAGCACAGATGTTCCAACACATCTAACCCTATGCAAAGAAATGTAGAAGATTAGATAAGCTGTGCAATAGTCTAATAGTCACGTGTCCGTCCCTTCAAGAAAGAATACCATATACAGGTGCCCACAAGTTCGCCATTTTTATTCTTGTTACCATCTCGATTAGTTATTTGTAAAAGACACATCTGGAAAGTTCTGCTGTGCATTCACCAGATTTACTATTCACGGAATCTTGGGAATGTTTCTCACACGTTTATTTTCCTTTAATTTTCGCACAAAAGAGCGTTACACTAACCTCGGAAAAGTGCGTTATATTAACCTCTGAAAAGTGTGTTATACTAACCTCTGAAATAATTCTTTTTCCATTATGGATGCCATGCTGTACCATTGTTGTATACGATATTGTTCTATGACTGCGCTATAAGCGGTTATTACCTGGAATACAGAGAATCTTCGCATGACATCAAAAGGTAGCATAAAACATGGAGCAACAGGTAAAATCAATCATATTATTGTCTTGAGCTGATTGGTCGTAGACGCTGAAATCAAGAATTTTTCATTTACTCGCCTAGGAAAGTTGTCAAACCTTTATGTTTGAAGGAAACCGAAATTGTCGGGATAATCCATTGCTCTTCCCCTGTAAAATGGCAAATCGCCGTGAAGCCTCTGACTTCAGTGATCATAAACCAGTCTTAAATGGCAGGGAATCTATTTTTTCTTTTTGAGAAAAGCCTTTGTTCTAAAAACTGAAATAAATATTAAATGTCTGAGTGAGCAACAAGTTCGGTCGCTTTACTTACTCTTATGAAGTTACATTCTCCGTCCTGAATGATTTGTTACATACGCTAAGGAAATACAGCCGCGGAAAAATTATTATTCCTACAATGTTTAAAGTCAAACCTTTTTCTGCTGGTTAAACCGCATCTCCGAAACGCCGCAGATCAAATGTGGCGCATGCCTTAACTGTCATGGATAACGCGCTGATATGTGATCCTGAAAATGTTACTACCGGTACTTCAAATTTCACGCCATGACAGTGGTTTTTGAAGTGACATAAACATTACCAGGGCATATTTACTATATTTCAGACTGTCTTACGGGTAAAAGGCCAAAAAGCTGCCACGTTTATGCACTGTAAAATAATGGACATCATGGCCGTAATAGCACCACTAAAGCGAGCATAGAGGTAAACCCGTGTAGAAATACAGGAATTAGTGTTCTAAAAACACGGATTTTAATAACTGTGCATTGCTACGCCTACAGCGCTCCTCTCCCATCAGATAATTCATTGCAATGAACACAACTCTCACCTGATACAGAGGTCAGTTGCCTACTAGCATAAATTCGATTGGATCTGTAGTGAAGACAGCATAACAAACAAAGTGCCCCCGCCTTTCATTTAGTCATTCAGTCACTGACCTGGTGGTGGGTACAGTGGAAGGAGCGAATCTGGGACAGCTGCTGTAAAGCATTGAGCATGGCATCCTTTTCCATCCTCATAAGCTTATGTACCTCGTACAGACTACTCAAACAACTTAACTTCTCCGAAACTTTTTCTGTTAAGCCATTCCTGAAATGAACAAATATTCTGACTCTGAACTACTGGTAAGGTGCGCTTGCGGATTTTTAGTTTTGAAATTGTATTCTGCTTGAAATATTAACGTAATTTGTGACCGAAAGAGAAAGACCGCAATTTCAACAACAGCACCATGTGTCCACAAATTTTCAAATTTATAAGAAACCTTTAAATTACATTGCCAAAAAACTCTAGCTCAATGGCTCTTCGCAATATACAGAAGAATTAGATTGTAAATTCATTGTAAAATCATTGGTACCAAACATGTCAATCGAAAAGCGGTAGCAAATATGAGAAAACAAATCCCTGCAACTTGAGTACTGACACAAATAACATCATGTGTTCAAATAGTTATTAAGTTCAATTTAAGTTGGATAATTTCGAATTCTCCAAGCACATGTAAAAATAAGTGTCAAGTCCGATATACCGTGACTGTCCGAAGCATGACCGACATAGCACACGGGTCTTCTCGGAGCGGAACTTCCAGGATAAGGTCATGCTCACTGCGCGATTACTGGTTGGTTGTCTTTTTCCCAACACACGCAAAGCTGTGATATAATTTGTACGAGCCTCTTGCGTGAAATTCTCCTGTTCGTTTATCTGAAGAAAATGAATGTCTTAAATCCAACCAGGGCAGAAGGGTCATCTATTAACGATACAAACAGTTTAGCGAATATCATATTTCGAACATTTAGAAACGTTACATTAAAATAATTATAAATCAAGCTATAAGGTTAAAAGTACCGAAGACGAAGGTAGTTATTAGAAGAAAAATAAACATCAGAACATACATAAAGTCTGTATGAGTAAAAGTAACATCACAAACATTTCTTTAAAGGAAACAAAGAGATAGAATAGGACTAGTGGTAAGCCGCGCGACTCAAAATATGGGTTCACTTCCGGCCAGCAACAGGGAATTTGTACATTACGCTGCTGTCATTGTTTGCGCTAATTAGGCAATGGACGGCGCTCTCCGGGCCGTTAAGTACCTCACGTCAGTCAGACCATGTGTTTTTCACACGCATGACAGGCAAATCTGTACGCCACACGCGGGAATGTTCGTCGGAAAATTGCCAAAGGTCATTGGTTTACCCCTGGCATCAGGGGATCTCCGCCCATGAAATTTAGCGCCATAACAGAGGAGAAAAAACAAATTTCAGTATGACATGAAACAATCGAGTAAATAAATAATTAAAAACAAGATAAAGGTTACCTTATCGCAATAATCACCACTACATACCTTCCCTTGTAACCGCTCCAGTTTTGCCCTTAACCACGTGGAAATCATTTTGTCATCGGGGTGATATGCATATTTCCTCTTGTCCGTGTTTTGAAAGTCAAGGAAGGCTGCTTTGGCCTCTTGTAATAAGGAATCGGCCTGCGAAGGCAAACAATACCTAACAGGATGTGAGATTACAAACATGGAAAATAACTGCTGTTCACACAGTACACTAAAATACTCCCATGAAATCTTCACACAGGCATCAGATAAAAAAGAGGGGTTATTGTATATCCAAGCAACATAATCTGTCAGATTTTGTAAAGTCCATATTCCTTTTAAGAGCTCCGATGCAAACGCGGAAATTAATAACGAACATTGCACAAAAGTCAATGTGACTCATTGGTTGTTCCCCCTACCCCACCCCACCACCCCCAAATAGAGAAATGTTCCGATATAAATTAGTACATAAGATTTTCAGCCTTCAAAAAGAAACATGTATCTAGCTTGCATCGGTATTTCTTGCCTTTACGACGAATGTCTTACCCGCAGAGGCTGCTCGAGAGCGATCGCTACCAGAGTGTCCTCGATCAGAATCCGTACCAGTTTGTAATTCTCGCCGGCACTTCTCCAGTGGTGAGATATCATCGTGTAAATGGGAATTAACTTCCGCAAAGATCTGTTCCTCTCCGCAGGGGAGCTCAGTTTATCTTTGTCTAACTTCATCTGCAACCTAGATGCAGTGTGTGACGAAAAGATACAAGTTAGTTTGACGAAACATAAAAGCCATATGTGATTCATTCAATGTCCAGTGACTAGCCCCTGTCGTTAAGTTACTTATTTTATGTCCCAGTCTTGATAACAATAAACGAAAACCTCTTTATGATTGTTATTTTTTCACGCTATATGCAAGTATTTTCCGCTTCTACGATGTCGCTCATTATTACTGATGAAAGAAATAGGAGTATTACGCCATATTCAAGATTACTTCACTTACGACAGTGAACAGCATTATGATAGGATTTATTTATTTATTTATTTATTTGATTGGTGTTTTGCGCCTTATTCAAGAATATTTAACTTATACGACGGCGGCCAGCCTTATGGTGGGAGGAAACCGGGCAGAGCCCAAGGGAAACACACGACCAACCGCAGGTTGCTGGTAGACCTTCCCACGTACCGCTGGAGAGGAAGCCAGCATGAGCTGGGCTTGAACTCACAGCGACCGCATTGGTGGGAGTCTTCGGTCATTGCGCTGCGTTAGCGCGCTAACCTACTGAACGAAGGAGACTCCCATTATAGCCGGAGGAAACCCTCCAGAGCCTGGTGGAAACCCACGACCAGGTTGCTTGGAGGCCTTCCCAGCCACGACTGGAGTGGTGAGTGCCTGGTGTAAAAGCACAGGCCTTTACAGACAGAGAGCTATATAGTTACGTGGAGTTAAGCTGTCTAAAATGCCATGTGTTTCGTGACGCCATCTGAATGATTCAGTTGATTGCAAGATTGCTGGTTTTGCCTGCCAATGGGAGGTTCTGACGGGCCACACAAAAGGGTCAAGAGAAACACAGTTTTCTCCTGTGACGCTACAGTGTTTGTATACTACCTAGTACTTTCTGAGCGCACCTAGAAGTGTGACATAATCCAAGAAAGAATAAAGGATCACAAGGCTTTGGAGCCTTTGTTGAAGGCGGGAAGGGGTTTTCCGAGTTTCCAGTTCGTGTTTACTTACGGCGCGTGACGTGAGGTCAGTGCACATTCTGAAGCGTCTACTTCTATCCACGTTACCTCTTCCGGCTCTTCTAATCTGGCAGGTGCTACAGCGCTGTGCTTTTGTCCAGCCTGAGTTGACTCTGGAAATATAAAGAGCAGATATTGACGATATCCCGGTTTTGAAGCACAATAAAGTTTAACTGAATACCGATTATTGTCACTTTTCCACATGATCAAAACACCGCGTCTTACTTGGTCACAGCGAACTATAAAGTTAAGTGGGAAATCTCCAGGCAGATTTTTACCTGAGCCGTCAGCTGTGATGATGTCACGCTCCAGGACGTATCTAGGCAGTTTATCCCTATACTTGTTAGCCATAGCCTCTAACTGTGAGGCAGCTTTAAAATGTAAGTTGACTCGCTGATTGGTGAGGAGTATATCGTACACTGTGTCCCTTAACATAGGATTTTGAAACCGAAGGATTGAGCAGAGAGATTTCTGGTCCTTGCTGCCTTCCTGGTTCTTGCAGTCACACACATGGCTCATCGTGCTTAAGTCCTGGGACGTTGGCACCCCGCCACAGATGAATATGCCCAGCTTTATCAGATGTTCGATACGAATGTCAACCCTCTGTTTTTTGACTCGGTTAGGAAGTACTTCAATCAGAATCTTCCGGTAGAAGCACACACCAAGTACAGAAGCACACTTGACCAGCATTTGCTCTGAAGCTCTCAGGGCGTCTAATCTAGCAATCATCATATCTGTCGAAAGATAAAATCGACCATATCAAAAGAATCTGTGGCCTAAACGATAAATTAATTTTCAGTAGGAGCACCAAAATAATATTTAAAATGTAACTGTTTCAATTAAATATTCTGCCATTTGAAGGAAAGCATTACGGACATGAAAACAATCTTCTTATCTTCATGGAGCCAGTTGCTGAAAGACCGGTATTATTTATTTATTTACCATAAACGTGTACTGAGGGCTCCAAAGATAAAACATAACGATCAGGAATCACAGGAAAAGAAACACAGCCTATAAAACTTCCTATGGCTGCTGTCTTTACCTTTGACAGATTCGGGTATCTTCAGATCTTCTGGGTTCAGTTTTGGGTTTAGAATGCAGATATTTTCGTTGACGTTAGCAGTCAGTAGAACCATCATGCTTTCAGTAGTATCAGCATCAGAGTTCCCAGGAAGTTTCTGAAACATTATCCACAAATATAAGGTGTTATTACCAGTGCCTTGGTAGTCTGGATGCTGATGGGCCAAAAAATCTGATTCATGTCTGATTCCATGAAAATGTCAACCATTAACTCATTAACATCAATGATAATATGAGATGTATAGTGTAACATGACCTTACCAAACTGTTGTCTACGGACAAAAATGCACTTCCCGTCTGGAGCCTTTGATAAGAGGGAACCTGGCAACTCAGTTTGCTGCGTTTGCGATCCTTCGGAGCACCAAGAGCCGTGATGTGAACGTCCAGAGGGGCCACGGTTGATTCCATGAGAACGGGATCCGTCACATTACTTTGAACGATCTGTAACATATCTTTTGTACACATATCCTGCAGCAGCTGTTCACACCAAGACGGCACACCATGACTTTTTTCAACTAATATCCTGTAAAACGAATGGAAACATTAGATACAAAGATAATCTAACTTAATATTATCTAACTTGTTATTATACATTAAAGTGAATTCAAAATATTACCAAAAATCCTGTTTTACAACGCAACCGAATTTTTTAAACCTTTGCAAGGAAAAGATAACTTAACAGCTTCACTACCTGCCCGAAATACCCATGGTGACTGTTATTTGTTATCATAGCTCATGATCAAGAGACATTAATCCTGGCATTAAGCGAAATATGTGAAGAAAACGACGACAGGAACAAATATTTGTTGAATGAAATATTCCAACAGTGGATAATTGTTGGTAATACACATCAACTATATAAACATGTACAGAAATTAAATCTGTTCACCTGTCGATTGCCTTTGGTATTCGTACAACGTCCAGAATTTGGCAGGCTAAGGCGCACATGTATTTAGTGTCCAGTCCCGCCAGCTTAATCGTTTTGGTAGAATCGTGAGCTAATACCGCTTTACAACCGTCAGGGAGCTTTTGGTTCATCTGTGGTGGTTTCATGGTGACCACAAATATAGCGTTGTCTTGTTCCAGCATATCGGCTAGAAGACTCCAAGATTCCGGGTCAGCAAAATGAATGTCGTCCACAGCAAAGAGTGTCAATCCGGTTCGCTGTAGAGACTGCAATCAGGTAAGAATTAAATAGAGATTTATGCAACAAAATATGATTTTATTCCATGACATTGGACCGATTACCTTACAAAACGGAGCATTTAAGCTAACCTTTCGCTTTAAAATAAGATGCGAAATGTAAATATGCTTGCCTCAGAGAGTCTTACCCTGCTATATTTGATAACGTTCGGGTGATAAATGTGTATGTATATTTTTTTGGCACATCTCGGCTCCTACTCGTCAGGGAATGAAAAACATTTCTCCCATAACTTGGATTATTAGCAGAAATGTAGTAAGAAATAGCGAAGAATATGGAACCAAATGCTTTAGAGATTCCAGGTAAAAACCTCACCTTGGTGATTGCATCAGTTTAGCGTCCTCTGCATCAAACGTAACAAGCATTTAATATTTCGCCCCAAGAATTTCGTACCATCTAAAGTTAGGATTGATGGAACTTACAACTCGCACAATGCAGTTAACTAGGCTAATAAGCGCCGTCGACCATTCAGCCTTATCCTTTGAAGCTTTGTCTTGTAGGTATGTTCTCTGAAACAACACAAACACACATCGCATGTAACCATACCTAAAACAAAGTGATGATAAACATCTCAAAAAAGTCTGGACATTTTATGTTTGAAAAATAAATTCACTTTACTGCATGTATAAGTAAGACTTCCTTAGTACCCATTTATCCACTTTCCTTGCAACTTGTTGTGTATGAAACTTAGTTGTCCAATAAATTATCATTTACCTCTGTGCCCATTATGAGTTTTAACAGTGGTAAATATTTCAGGAGGTTATTGTGTTGTAACTCTTTAACTATGTCCTCTTCTTCGTCCAGCTGTTCGGAAAATCCTGCGTTTGTGAGGATAATGCGTAGTAAGAGCTGTGCCAGGAAGTAGGGCTTCGTGACGTCATCCAGAAACAGCGCACACGACACCACCCTGCAGAAACATATAAAAACCAATATTATGTCAGTGAAACTGTTTATAAATCCATCAAAACATTTGTGAAAGTAGGCATACATATTAAGTACAAAAGTGGCAGTCGTGTGCTTGTTGGCAATGGTTCCACGTAACAGGTCAATTCACCTCTGAGTTTTATTTTAAACTCCTTTCGTGCGAATGTTGAAATAGTTGCAAATTGTATGTCCCATGGTACCATTGCTTAGCAAAAATATGTAGAACAATTAAACATTGAAATATGACTCTATGACTTTAACTGCAATATTTCAGATATCACTGGCCTAGAATTGCTCAAAATGGTGTGATGTTATCACCTTTAATAAACAATCACAAGGAAACAATGCAAAACACATGCATGCGGCTTTGAGTTATTTGGGACTTAGATTTAGACATTTGCTCTCTTTCTTTGAGCATTATCAGGAAACTAATCATCTGAATAACTGTTTCACCTGGCTCCCAAGTCCGGAGCCTGTGTAACGATAGCATCCAGTAGTCGTGTTTTACCCATGCCCGCGCCGGCTTCCACAACTATCATCTGTTTCTGTTTTCCATCCTTAGTCAGACTATTGTTATCAAGCACTAATTGCTTGAATGACTCCATTTCCTGATCTCGACCTACAATTCAACAATTCGAATATCTTTGTATCTTCATACTGGTATTAACTATGTTATTAAAACATTTTGTGCGTCTCCTCCGGATCCCCCATCCTCCACTTACTGTTTCAGTTGTTTAGCGCAACAGCGCAGCGTAATGACCTAGAAGCCTCCCACCAATGCGGTCGATGTGAGTTCAAGTCCAGCTCTTGCTGGCTTCCTCTCCGGCCGTAACGAGGGAAGGTATGATAGCAATCTGCGGAGGGTCGTGTGTTTTCCCTGGAGTTTGCCCGGTTTCCCCTGATCATAATGCTGGCCACCGTCGTATAGGTGAGATATTCTTGTGTACGGCGTAAAACACCAAAGAAATAAGTAAATATATTACATGACTGAAAACTGCTGTGTTTGATTGGCTATAAGCAGTGGCTGTCTGGAAATACATGTAACCAACTGCATAGTGTGTCACACAAATAACCTTGCTGTCCAAGATACATGTATCACAAGATAAACGGCATGGTCTGTCTGGTTTGAGCCAAATCCTCACCTATGCCACACTGGTTGTTTGTAAAGAAGATTCTACTTTTTACAAATTTAAACATACATTGTATAGATGTATATGTGTCATGTATAACGGTCTCAATTTTGTTATTCCTTATGGATGCTATATGGCCAACTCAAAATGCCGCTATTTTTATTTCCGCCAGTTTGATGCAGTATTGGGCTCTTCCAAATTTACGGATGAAGGAAGTTGTGCTCCAGAACAAAATTTACCTAGGACTTGCATCTCAATAATTCTAACAAAAATCTTCTTGGGGCATGGCTTTTTTCATGGTTAAAATAATAATTTCGCCTTTTTACCACAGCTCTTCGACACACGGATTTTGAAGTCATAAATGGTAGTTTGACAAGTTTTAGTGCTATAACTGAAATAAGTCGTGAGTGGGAAGAAAACTTGGTAATACATGAAAACGTGTGAATCATTTTCAGGTGAGGTATTTACGCCCTTTCATATTTCTTCTTGCAGCATATTTGGTACTTAAATTCGGGTTTTGCAACACAAACTAAACGAGACATAAGTAAAAATATCATGATCGAACAAGAATTCTCACATGATCTAATGAACAAAGACGGAGAAAAACTGAAGGCTTACCCAGTAAAGTATACTGGAAATGCTTCAGTGCGTGGATTTGTGTTACGTCCACATTTCCCGTGGCTACAAACTGACGCAAAGTCCCTATGTTTTGCAACCCTTTCATCGCCTTCGAGGGTACAACGTCGAAAGCTTGTGACGGTAAGCGGCTGCCGAGGAAGGTTTCGTCGTCACAAGTTATCGCCCCTGGATAATGCATCATCAGCCGAGCTGCCATGTTCACTTTTCTTCCTATGACTAAATAATTTAAAGCCACGGTTAAGTTGGTTTATGACTTTCTAACATGAAAGCAATTAGTTTAGTTTACCTGTGTAAATCGATTTACCGAAAAGAAAATGAATTTATTCAACTTTATAGTGATATTTTAGAACAACTCTAGTCAGACATACCTGAGTATTCGTGACGATTTTCATGACCAATCACACCACAAAACGTAGTGCCAGTTGTGACTCCTATGGAAACTTGGCTTTCAAAAAACAAAACCGCAAAAATGGCACAGCTCATTCACAATTGTCACACCTTTTTGATGATAATACAGTTGTAAAGTGAACCAATCCAACAACAAAGTTCTGACACAATTTGATTATACTTTGTCATACACGCAAGCACCTACTTCCGGGAATGATTTGTTATTAAAATCGGTTGATATATTTGAATCCTTTACAAAAAGGGCCGAAACTGTATGCAAGGTTATTCTACAAGGACTATATACTATAATGGTCGTTTATCCATGGAAGATTCCATGATAAGGAATGACAACCTGTTCTTGGCGCTATCCATACCTCACCATTTCCTCCTGATTCAGACTGTCCGCCATGCCCACTGAGCACTGCAAGGCGTAGACACAGTCCTGTTCATGTTTGTATCCAGGCAGTCCAAAAATTACCAGAAACGAGCAACCCTGGAATGAATTATTGTGGATTCTTTCACTGATGCAAGAAAACTAATTACACATTTTGGGTTTTAGGGCAAGAAATGCGTCTCAAAATATCTCTTATCAAAGTCGAAACGTTTTAAATATTTAATATAAATGTGTGTGTGTTAGACAAGTTTATGATAATTGTCAAGATTGTAAGATAAGAACATACCTATTACAACGAATACGTACCTTGTCAAACAAAAAGATCTTGTTGAGACAGCCTGAGATAAAAAAGAAATTGACATTTTCACCAAAGAGGTAATTTTTTTACATTGTAAAATTCTTCTCTTGTATTCTTTGCAAAAATAACCTCTTATAATATTTGACACATGCTTCGCAGGATCAAAGTAATTTACAATAAACATTTCAGAGAATGCTCACAAATCGTCAAATCCTAAACAATCGAAACACAAGATCCCAGAAATCTATCTATTGCATATCATGCCCAGCTAATGCATGATGATGGTTTGGGCTGAATACTGAAAGCCATGTACTCGTGTTCTGAATAAACGATAATGAATGATATAATATTTCAAGCATATACATGATAGGAAGGACAGAACAAGGGAAATTAAAACAGTTATGGCTTTCGACATGAGAAGTGAAGCATTCAATGCACCCTCTAGTGTTCGGCATAGGATTTGATACATTGCATTTTGCTTTTCCTTAGTGTCCAAAAATCTGGTAAGCAGCACTGGCACTCACCCTCTAGACTTTGCACATGCCTATATACTATCTCGAACAAGCTTTGCATGAGGATGGAAATGTCAGCGGACTCCTCCAGGGACAGATTCATAAAGATGACGCTTATTTGTCTCATCTCGGACAGGTATTCTAAAGGCTGGCCATCATCAAGCTTAAGGATATACAAGTAAATCAAATAAATATTACAAAACTGCTTTAAATAAAGCATTCCTGTTGACTGATTGAATAACTGAATCCTTATAGCTGAAATAATTGGTGCGTTTGTTTTTTTAATGGAAATTAAACTAGCTCACAACATATCAGCCAAATGATCTAACATTCATGAATTCGCTTTTCTTATGACTTTATACAGCAAACCCAGTATGGTGTGATGAACACCTGTTGGTTGCTGCCGGCAATCCAAAGACTTCGCTCCAATGATCTGATAGAAGAAATCTGGATGAGGTTGTCGAAAATATCATTTTTATTAGTAGTAATATTAGAGACAGAATAATATCTCATTATATTTATAAGGTTCACGTGTCATGACCAAAACAACGTGCTGTCATTACCTTTTTCAGAACAGGCGACAGAACATAGAGGCGGAGCTTCTTTGGCATAGGCCCAAGGATGCGAGTTGCCTCACGTACTGAAAGCAACAAAATATTTTTTCATGTTCTGAATTATGTTGCAATTAAATTAAAGGACAATAAAAAATAAGACAATGGATTGTAAGGTTTCACTGACTGACTTATCCCGGTGACATCTATGACTCTCGGACTTTAAGATTCAAACAATATTTCTGGGGAAACAATTTTATTTGGATTAATAAAAACTTTGAAATAATGCTGTTGAAAATTTACACTTAGGCTTCCGTACATATATATACACACTCAACTTTGATTACCTCACATCAGAAATAATCCTTTCATCAAACTGAGCAATTCATCAGCTCGCATAGTTATAATCTCCAAGAGGATAAATTCACTACAAGGTCACTCAGTGACTGTATTGATATATAACGCCTCCCTCAAAATGATTCCTGTTAACCCCTTGCAGCCAGCCTATAATGCGTATAGTAGTCATGTAACCGGAATACGTGAAACCTCCATTCGATGTTAACAACAACTTTTGTCCAACATCTTGTCTGCTTGGGTTAACCTACGTCTTGAGAAGGATTCTCGTGCCTGCATTGGCGACCTCTGTCGTTGTTCAGGCGACTTTTTGCGCTGTATTGGCGACCACTGTCGTTGTAGTGACGACCTCTCCCTTTGTTTTGGCGACCTAGTCCTGTCTGTGATTTCGCTCGGATGTTGTTCACCCAGTTTCTCAGGGGGCTGGATCCCTGACCTGGTGGATCGGTCATCCAGAGACAGCTTCCTTTGGCCAAAAGTCATTAGTGTGGCACCTCTGAACACCAAGGATCCACGCCGCTCGCTCTCGCCTTCTCGTACAGCCATGAATCTTCGACCTAAAGTAAGTCGAAAGACCATGGGTAAAACAGTTGAATAAATCCGTGAGTCTAATGCTACTGTCAGATTTGTGTTTAAAACACGCATGGTAACATCAGTGCCACAAAAGGTCTGGAATTTCTCAAACAGCTCCGAAATATACTTTACTCTACCAAATTCAATGCAGATTTGGAACTTTTATTAAAATCTGAGAAGGTGTTACTTTTTTAACTTTCAGAAAAATAATCTGAAATTGTGCCAAAAACCTGAAGATTTCCCGGCAAGCTAATAGGCGCAAAATATTATTATGGGTCGTAAAATCACTAATGAGTAAATCATTATGTTACAAAGCTGTGTATATCGTGATATCCTAAACTGGTTCAATGAATAGGACGAGACCACACTGGAGTGTCAACGTTTTCAACATGTGTAGTTATTTTTTAATTCATTTGATCGGTGTTGTAAACCGCAGTTAACATTTTTTCCCTTATAACGCCATTTGTGTTTATTTACTTACACTGTCTTAGGAATTTTTCACTCGCATGCTGTTAATCAGGTTTATGAGTGGAGGAAAACAGACATATTGATGTAGATAAGTAAAATCTGTAATGTGGATTATTTAAATGCACGGTTAAATGTTAAAGAATCATTGCAAAAATTCCTGGGTACTGTCCCAGATGTAGATCAACACCAAAATGTAGCAGATTAGTGCTGTCCACAAAATTTCAGCTGTCGAAGACCAGTCGTCCACAGAATTTGACCCAACCCTGCGCATAACTATTTTTATGTCTACCAAAAAAATGATTTATTTATTTATTTGATTGGTGTTTTACGCCGTATTTCAAGAATATTTCACTTATAAGACGGCGGCCAGCATTATGGTAGGAGGAAACTTGACACAGGCCGGGGGAAACCCACGACCATCCGCAAGTTTCTGCCAGACCTTCGCAGGTACGGCCGGAGAGGGAGTCAGCATGAGTTGGACTTGAACTCACAGAGGCCGCATTGGTGGGAGGCCTCTGGGTCATTACGCTGCGTTAGCGCGCTAACCAACTGAGCCACGGAGGCCCCACCAGAAAAAACGAACGCCGGTAAAAACGCAACCTGATGAGAGGAGGTCACAACGTCTTATATAACGTCTCAAATAGCTTTACCTTGTTCAAAAGGGGCGGATCTATCAGGGAAAGTTGAATCATTCTCGCCATAGTCTTCGCAAAATGACATTACCTTCGAGTACACATAAAAACACACACATGCAGTATATCTTTTTCCCAGACCCTATAACTTTGAAGACAGAGTTCAAGCACTTATGGGGAGCTTAACAGCGTCTACTAACGTAAAACTTATGGTTAATTTTATTCATTTATTTCATTTATTTCATTTATTTCACTTTTCTCAAAATGAGTAAATATGAATTTAAAACTCACGGTTACACACAACTGATGTTTTTGAAACAATCTGATGCACTTATTTAACTGACTTCCTGGTTACCATCTCAGTTCAGATATATTCCTCTTGGACCAAAGCACTAGCAACTATTATATTGTATTAAATAAGGTCTTTGTGAGTTATATACCTTTCAACGTGATGAGTGCAAACAGTAAAAGTCAGTTAGCAAAACAGGACATGTCAGCTATTTGCATGACCCTATGATATGTTGCCATCTAACATATTTTGCTTACCCTGATATGTCGCCTGTCTGGCAGAACGGCGTAGTTGTACTTGTGTTTGTCACAGTGTTCCCATGCTCCTGGCGACAGCACGATGAAGCCAGACTGACATTGCTTCTCCGCTAGTTTGACATCATCCACAGCAGGACCAGACTCCACGTAATGGCGGAAGTCATCGTTGCCTACAAAGCTGATTGTGATATCCCCGGCTGCCACACCTGTGCGAAAAACCGAGAATTTGGAATTTAACATAAGGAATTCACTCCGAGTTGTGATGTTGTAGAAGTCCTTAAGGACTTGGCCAATCACTAGCCTTGAAAAACCTCATGTGATACTTTGTGTGTCTAGTCACTCAGCTCTTGATTTTAGTCAGGTTTCTTATGGTGAACAGACAAGCATCGGGAAAAATAAATCGAATTTGAGGCACGCATTTATGAGGAATTCGGATCGGCTACCTGTGTCACAATGCTTAATTGTTGGACAGGAGGCTGCAAGAAAACTGCCCATGGGCAGCCATTACCCCAGAAGGAGAAGATTTCGTTGAACAATTTTCCTTTACCCTTGGCTGTGTAAATGCAGTCATTTTCGATTCACATTTTGCCGGAACTATACTAATTTATTATAATATCGAAATCAGCACAATTTTCCTTTACCCTTGGCTGTGTAAATGCAGTCATTTTCGATTCATATTTTGCCGGAACTATACTAATTTATTATAATATCGAAATCAGCACGGTTTTGTGTTGTTGTTGACTATCTGGCCACCGTCGCGTAACAAATAATACCTAACGGTGTACATAACGGCGATCACATCCACACAATACCCTGTGGCCTTCTGAAAACATGGACAGTACTTCTAGCGAGTAGTTTCTTACTTCAACACCTACCCATTTTCACTGTAAGGGTGACGCCGATATCGGTCTCATATAAGCCACATTTATCCTGGATGTCGATACAACATTTGACCACTGTTTCCACATCCTGTCGTACTTCATTAGTGGAAGTCTTCCACAGAGCTAAAATGGCGTCCCCTAAAGATGAGAGATTCATGTCTAATTAACATAGCATACAGGACAATCATACATGCATTACTCTGTTGCACACAGTTGTGTCTCATACGAGTACCAACTCATAAAATTAAACCGCGTTAATTGTTTAATGAAAGTATAGCGCACTCACATGGGAAATTTATTTGCAAGTGCTTGCTTAAAGGAATATAATATTGTGGCAGCTGAGAAGAACTGATCATGAGTCTTAACATGACAGTGTATGAATTTAGATGTGCATGTCTTGTCAGAAAAGACTGCTTCCCTACAACTAAATGAGGGGAAATAACTCCAACCTAAGAGTAACCGTTCACCATGTAAACCATTTCAAAAGGCTTACCTGCAAATTTTAGAACATCTCCATTAGACTGGATAATGACTTCTACTAAAGATCCGAGGTATTCGTTCAGTGTCCTCGTCAGCTTGTCTATGCCAGCTGTTGACATGGAACTGTATTTTTCACACAGCGCCGTGAATCCTACAATGAACGCGGTGCAAAATCTGATTGACTGACAAGAGACCTATTGACGAAGTTAAAGGATGACGACTAACTGACTACAAATCAGCTTGTTCCGTTAGATTTTTAAATACTGTATTTCACCGAAGGTTTAGCCTGTAAGTGTGCATTTACAGAAACACGTAAAGACTTAAACATGATACTTTCGATACAAAAACTTTACTTTTTCCTCCATGAGAAATTAACCAAACCGTTCATCTTACCCGATATATCCGCAAACATAAGAACCCCCGGCACGTCTTTGGTCCATGGCATAGCTTTGCTATGATCTATGAATGTCACCAGATTTGGTACATGGGGGTAGAGCTTAGCGACGGGCACTTCCGCCGCTTCATCCCGCTCATCGCTAATACGGTCCTTTAGACGAGTTACAACGCTAAATATGCCAGCCATCTTTCAACATTTACGCTGTAATTGTTCGAGCTTCATCTTTGAACAATAGTATGTCCTGAAAAAATATTTAAAAAAGAGAATGCTACAGACATTTCATAGATATTGTGGTTTGAAATTATCGTTTCTATGTTGTCGGGAAAAATGCATTTTGTAATCTAAACACAAAATAAATAAAAGAAATGAAAAAAATTGTATGAGGAGAAATGCAAAAATAAAATGAATATTTCCCTTATAAGAGGGCGACGGACATTATGGTGTCAGGAAACCGGACATGGCCTGGGGAAACCCACAACCATCCTCAGGTTGGTGGCAGACCCTCCCACGAACGGCCAGAGAGGAAGCCAGCGTATGGAAATCCCAGTTTTCTGTTCGGTCTTATATTGTTTTCAACGCCACAATGAACTTACTTCATACTTCGGGTACTGCAAACATAAAAATAATATAAACAAAAAAGAAAAACTATAAACGACTTGATAACTTCAGATAACGAATTGTGATCCATAAAACGTTGTCAGTCCAAACTGTCTTCTTAGCTCTAAACTCGTTAACAGGCAGCTTTTCACTTTTTTGTGTTGTTGTTGTTGTGACGACTTCATTAGCTGACTTATCAAAAACCCGCATATTTTAGTTTTCATTTTTTCTACTCTCACTTACTAACCACCTAAATGAAATAAGTCAAACGTGAACTCACGTTTTTTCTGTGAAAATTTCTGTTCAGTTGCAAGAAAATATTTGAAAAAGAAACTACTTTACCAAGAAATGGACAATCTCCTGACAAGCTTGTTTGTAATGACGTAAATATGTGACCGATGATGACAGCAGTGACGAAAAGACGCGTGACGTCACAACAGCGACACCAGGAACCCAGAGATGTAAGCACCGACTTGATTGCGAGGTTTTAAAACTTCAAGTTTACAAGGAATGCATGTTCTTGCAAGGGAATTTTAACTGTTGAATAAACACTCACGGCAACTGTTAAATTTCATTGTACGTATTTGCGACTGCTTTTCACTATCAAAGCAGCCACGTGAACATACGATTTCTTCTCTTATACTTCCAGTTTATATGTGACCATTTGCAGTCTACATGCATGTGGAAACGCATACATACTTAAAAAAAAAAAGAAAAAAAACCTAACCCACTTACACACCCAACCCATATAAAGGGTGAAAACGAAGATGTACTTTCCTCATTATGAAAACAGTTTTAAGATATACAAAACATGAAACGGATCTGCATGTAATTTATACGAACTTAGCACAGTTTTATTCAGAAATCATGTTTGAATCACGTTTATTTATTTATTTGTTAATGAATTTAGTTTACGTAAACAATAGCGGTCATTTGTATTCATGATGGAAACTGGAGTAACTGGTCTGAGTAAATTATCGGAATATCAACAATATTCATTCAACTACACCTGTAATAATCCTCAAGACAATTGTAGTCGTATATATACAACGTATGTGACTATGAGGTCAGAGTTTTCATGGCGTAGCGTCACATTCTGCTTGTTGGGATACATTTTTACAATGCATCTTATGCAGTGTATATTATCTGTCATGTATGTACAGCATAGATTTACTTCGTAAAAATTATATACGGTATGCTTACATTTCTCGTGCGGTATGGCAGATATAGGCCTATATCCATGTGGGTCTTTCATGTAGGCACATAATATCTGCATACGGTGCGCGTAATGCATGCCAGTGACATCATTAATACCTATGTAAGGGATTATTAGAGTGGTCAAGGATCGTGTTACGTGTAGTTAATCCGATTTTCAGATCCCACGTGACCTGAAATGTTCGGGAAAGTATGTATAAGGCTTGGTTAGTGAGTTGAAAGGATGATGGATTCTCCCTTATAAATCCATTATTTTTCATTTTTATATTTAACTAAAACACATATAAGATTAAATAAGTATGGAGTGTAGTATAGCGCCGATTTTACGAAAAAATATGTGATTAAAAATACCTTTGAAATGTGTAGCCCTATTTGTGGGGAGTTTTTAATTACACCATTAAAAGTAAGTGTAGGACTTTATGAGCTCACTTAATTTTCACGCTGTGCTTTCCTCAACACCTTCTGTGTTCACACAGATCTAACAGGCTTAGCTCAAACGATTTCCATGTAGATTCCTGTTTTTTTTCAAAGAAAGATGGGATGTTTGAGGATAGCTAACCGACGATGTGAAGTATAGATTTGAGACTTCAGTCTGTCTTTTCATCTCTGAGATTGCCTATTCGAATTCATATCCTTGCCTTTTAAGTTAGCTTTATGCCTGGGTGATGAACAATGTACACTGGTTTGTCTGGTGTATGGGCGATGTGGACGGGTTTGTTGTTAGGCGTTGTGCATTGATTTTTCTGGTACATATACATGAGAGATGTGTAATGGCTGTTTTGTGTTAAAGGAGATGTGTATGCCTACTGGTTTGTTTGATAATTTGGGCAGTGTGTAGTTGTTTGTCTGGTGCATGGGCGATGTGTACTGGTTTTGCCTGGCACTTAGGCGAAGTTTACCAGTTTGTCTGGCAGATGGGTGATTGGATGGGTGTCTACTGGTTTGCTTTATATATGGGCGATGTGTACTGGTTTATCTTGCACTTATGCGATGTGTATTGGTTTGTCTGGTACTTGGAAAATGTGTACTGGTTTGTCTGGTATCTAGGCGTTGTGCACTGGTTTGTCTGGTGCAGGAGTGATGTGCATTTGTTTGTCTGGTACTTAGGTGATGTGTACTGGTTTGTCTCATGCAAAAGTGATGTGTACTTGTTTACCTAATGCATGGGCAATGTTTGCTGGTTTGTCTTTTACTAGGCGATGTGCACTGATTTGTCTGGTACAAGAGTGTTATGTACTGGTTTGTCTGCTACTTGAGATGGTTGCCTGGTGTGTAGGTGACGTACGTTTATTGGTTTGTTTTGTACACGAGCGATGTGTACTGGCTTGTGCGGTATAGTGTGATGTGTGATGATTTGTCCGGTAGTTGGGCGTTGTGTACTGTTTTTTGCTGTTATATACATGTACTCATTAGATATCTACTGGTTTGTCTGGCACATTTACGCGTACTTCGGAGATGTGTACTGGTTTGTATACAGATGTTGACTGGTTTGTCTAGTACACACGCGAAGTATACCGGTTTGCCTGTTACATCGGCGATGTGAACTGGTTTATCTGGTACAAGGGCGATCTGTGCTGGTTTTTCTGGTGCTTGTAATGGGTAGATGTGTACTGGTTTGTCTGGTACATATACTTGGGAGATGTGCATTGGTTTCTCTAATATATGGGCGATGTGTGATGGTCTTTCTGGTATTTGGACGATGTGTATTGCTTTGTATGGTAAACGTGCGATGTTTACTGGTTTGTCTGGTGCATAGACGATGAGTACCGCTTTGTTTAATATATGAGCGATGTGTGTTGATTTTTCTGGTATTTGGCGATCTGTACTGGTTTGTCTGGTTCACGAGCACTATGTATTGTTTTTTCTACTACTAGGGCGAAATGTACTGGTTTGCCTGGTACATCGGCGATGTGAACTGGTTTGTTTGCTACTTTGGCGATGTTTACTGCAATACTTGTGCAATGTATACTGGTTTGTGTGGTACACACGCAATGTGTACTGGTATGAGCGTGTGTACTGACTTTTCTAGAACACAAGCGATGTCTACTGGTTGTCTGGTACTTTAAGTAACTTACGTACTTAAAAACAAAAAGGCCAGAAATGTGTCCCAAACAGTGTTTTGCTTCAATTTTTTATTTCGTAAAGAATTTTCAATGACCTGCTGAAACATGTAAATTTAAATTCATGTCACTTTTTCCCAGCGTTATCTGTTTCGTCTGCACAGCGTGTCCGTTCACCTTGACCTTCACCTCATAGTCGCCATGGAAACCGCGGACAATGTAGGAGGAGCCTTGCGAGAGAGAACGGCTGTCATTGGTCCGCCATTCCTGATTCATCAGATGAAGAACTCTCTGTCCAGCCGCATTCACCTGTATGCCATAAAGAGGCTTATATGCAATATTTCAAAAATAGCAATATTCAAATTACGCATCCATTTCACAGTATCTTGCACAGTTCTAAAGATTATAAATGTCTTTTATTCTACAGTGATAGATTATTTGTGCGTTGGAAACTAAAATCGTCGAATAACGATAATACTGTTGAAAACCTCTTCCAAATGGCTTGCACGAATCCGATTATATGTTGAGCCTGCTAACGTTTCCACAAACCCTCGTATCTGAATGTCCGTCGAACAACGTGAAAAAAAAAAGAAAACGTCCAGTTTCTCTTTCACTTTTCCCAACAAATCCCACAGACATGGCGTTGTTTTTCTACGATACATGTCAAAGAAATTTACCCTAAACTCGGGTCCTGACACCAGAGCCGCGGGCTCCCCTCTCCAGTGATGCTCGCTCCAGAAGCCCCATGTCAGGATGCCCTCTACCGCCGGATGCGAAAACAACATGCGGTAAGCGGTCTCGTACTGATCGGCCCTCTGGTGTTCGTCATCGCTCATCACATCCAGTTCTGTGGCCCATAAGGGAACTCCAGCTTGTGCAAGGCGATCCAGCTTTTGCTAATGGAGTAAAATGATTTTGTTATTATGACAGTATAGGTCTATATAGGCGATATGTTATGGCTCTAGAAATAATTGCTTGTTGGCCTAAAATAAAGAAGAGCATATGCATGTAAGATTTATACTGACGCGATTTGGTTATAAATATATTCTGGAAATTACTTTTTTTACCCTTGTTTAAACGACATGGATGGTCCGTGTCGATGACCATCACTCAAGGCCAAGTCACATATTTTAGCTACTAAGTAATTTGATAGTCCAGTTTATATAGTGAAAGCCACACTCTAGGAGAAACCATGGAATTCTGACATGGCCGCGAGTGCAAGCCACCTGCATGTAAAGCTTTACAGAATGGCCGTATCTTAAAACATACACCCTCACCTTCATCAGCATGGGAACGGGTGGAGAGCTAAAATGGCACTGGATACCCATTCCACCCAGGTGTGTATTGGACGCCTTGAAATCTTTGGCTTGTGAAAGGTAGGCCTAGAATAAAAAAAAAACATTCTATATAGGGGCATATACATCTCAACAACTCATACAGACTGAACTTTTTAAATTGTATGTCCTATTTGAATTTTATGGTAATGAACATATTAATTATCTGGAGGACATAAAGAAACGTTTGTTCTGTTTTAGTTTGTTAAGGACTTATCTGAGTTGTAATAAAGAGATAAATAGTTGAGTGCATGCTCCTTATGCAAATAATCAAACCAGTGTTAACTGATGAAACAAGTAGTTGTGAAATGTGGTTACAACAAATGATGCATATACTCTCAAAAAATTAATGTGTTAAACTGACAACTTTTGCTAAGCCTATATTTTCTGACTGATGGCAGAATTACTTATTGCTGTGGGGTAGTGTTATACATGTTAAGCTTGTTTTGCTACCCGACAGAATACCGCTGTAATGCGGTAACTTATGTCTTATCATGAAATAACATTTAAAAAATGCATACAAACGATGAACTGCTTTCCTGTATAACTTAAAACCATACTTGCTTATGTTAGTTTTATTCATTTTTTAACCTCTGTATGCCCCCCTCCAGACACGACGTCATAATCATTGAGGAACAGTTTCACATCCGGGTCATACTGATGAACCAGACGGAAAATCTTCTTGGTGTAATCCGGATCGTGGAATTTGTTCTCATAGTACTGGCCGTGAAGTAACTCGTTGTTCACGTCCCAGTGTTCTACCCTACAAGTAAAGTGATGTGTCTTTTATCCTAAATGAAACAATTTCACCTTGATCATTCCTCACTACAATTATTTTAGCCAGATGAGGAAAATTACCTTTTTCTATCGTTACTTGTGCGTTCTGAAAAGTTCTGAAACATTTCAATCTCTAAGTGTAAGTCACACATTCATATTGGTTACACCAAAAAATTAATACTTATTCTGAATTAGATTCAATCTTTTCTATGCGTCTGTTGTAAGGATCGATTTGTCCTACTGCGAAGTCAATCACTCATATAAATTTACAGAGAATACTCACAGGCCTTTGAAATGCGTCACAGTGTTTTTGATGTGCTTGTTAACTTCCGCCTGGATCTCGTTCGGAGGCAAGGGAAGTAACCAGGACGGGGCAAATTTCTCCGATGCTCCCCATATCAGGTTATGTCCACGCACCTTGATTCTGAAAACGGCAAATTTGTTTATGCAGAAATTATAGATTACAGCTTATTTTTTCTTTATAACTTTTCTACTTTTGTCTTCAAATTGCAATGCCTGTAAATAACTTGCCATTTACATTCTTAGTGTGCATAATTATGCAACTTGATGAAATTCAAATCTGCAACTTATGTACAACATTAAAATATGAACATTTTGATTAATACCACTGACTGTCTGTGGTACGTTCGTTAATAATATACACGACTCGCTATAGATCTTCTACCTAGCTATTTTACAGGACCCTCTACTGTACAACTTACACATACTACCCAGCATTTGCTAAAGACTTGAAAATGTGGAACCACTGCATACATTACACAAGTATTCAGGCGAGCACGCTCATAATGGCTTTGGGAGAGAAAGGATAAAGGTCGTTATCTTATGGAGTGAGATGTCCTCCATCTTCTTCCATCCCTACTATTCCCTTCGAATGACATAGGAGATCATTATATAACGTAAATAAATCAAACCTCGGGGATCTCTTAGATTAAATTCTGACTGTTGTTTACCTACCCGTGGCTATTCAACTTCCGTATAGCGGTCTCCGAAGTGCCGTAATCCACGTGACCCTGTAATATCGACGTGACAACGTTAAGTCAGAAATAAAATTTAAATGTCTTCTGTGGAAATATATCTCTTGAGTAAATATTCTTAAAAGAAAATATATGTGACCCTCAGAATAACTTTTGAAAACAATTTCAACATTTAAGGGGGAGGTGTTGTTTTTTTTTTAAGGCAATGTTTGTGGCGTCATTGCCATCTAAACTTTCACACCCACGTTGGAATTCAAACAGTTGGATATTCCTCAGTAAAATTGAGCTTAAAATCTTTAGTGGTTAGTGGTAAGTGGTTTTTCTATGCTTACAACAACAACAATCGGGTTACAGTTTAGGGTTTATAATCCGTGTGTGAATGATATTTATCTGGTAACATTTATAAATTTATAGGTGTTCATGAAAATTCAGTGTTCAACCTGAACATTTCTTTACGAATAACAAAAATGTCAATATCAATAATACAGAAGAATGTACCCTTTGTCTCTCCATGCTGGGCCATTTTAGGGAATTTTCTAACACCGCCCAGTTGTAGTTGTCGAATATAAATTGTCTGTACTTTTGTTCTGAGCCACTGTTGTCCTTATCCATCACCCAGGCGACGACGGCCGTGCCGAAAGCAAACAAATGTTTCTTTTGTCTTATCTGGAAAAAATCATAACCCTTATTGTAATGTCTTCCTTTTGGCCACAAGATTGAAAATGCTTTGTATGTACAACCAACAGCAATGCACCTGTGCTTAACATTTTTAGTTATTTCACATTCAAGAGTTTAAACACATATGGAACTGTTATAATTGACACTATGTAAAATATAGAATCTCCTCCCAGATTGGCAATACCGCCAACCGAACTATATGTAGCACTGATTCCAGCGGACATCCTGGGTCCAGTCCTTGATTCGGGCATCCATGTCTAATACTCATGAACTGGAATTCTGAATTTCTCAAGTGATGGGCCGGGGAGGTTGGGAGGCGGGGGGAATGTCTCTAGCATAGCTAGTAAGTGAGGTGGCACAGACGCAGGGCTGTCGCAGGGAGATAACTCCGTCACATATAATCGAAAATAACTTGGAAAACGACGTTAAGTAGAACTGGCACCGAGAACTTACCTCAATAGACACTGAGCTAGGATTCACTCCGCTGTCTGTCGTCACTCTGAAGATAACAGCATACAGCTTCTGTTATACTACTACATAGAAATTATGGTTACTAAACCATGCCTGATAAGTGCATTACCACACTCAATTACGAAATTAGTAACTTCATAAATAAACTAATCGACCCTTTTTTTCCTTTGCATTCTGGTCTGCAAGGAGGCGCAGATGCCTTTGTGTGATTACAAAGGTATGTCTTCATCGTAGAACTGCTTTGAACTTATTTACTTACTTGACGTGTATGTTATTCTTTCGTATCTTGTCTATCCGGGCGTTTGCTTCGGCCGCCCAGTTGTTGTTGTTGACATGGATCTCCTTCATGGAAGCGTCGTCCACGAGAAAACCCAGGCCGGGTTCAGGGCCCTGGAAATAGATCCGGCTACTCTTCAACCCTGAATAACAAATGAATGTGATTGTAACAGTAATTATTCTTATTCTTCATGCCTTCCATTGTTTTATATTTGTGTAGTGGGTGTATTTGATTGTTGCTTCTCTTGTCCTGTTGGTTGGTTTAAAGTATTTCCTTTTCTGATGGTCTGCTGATTATTTCAATGATTACGATTTTATGTTTGTGCCGTAGGCATGCTTCATTGGTGTATTTGTCCATTTGTTAGCTGGTGTGAACATTTTCTCTTCTGTTTATATGCTGACTACTTCTATGTTTATGGATGTTTTTGTCTTGTGTGTTTGTTCCTTGTTGCCTATTTCCATGTACATGACTGGGTGGTCTTGTCGAATTTGTGTACTTGATGGGTGTTTCCGTTTGTCTCCTGGCTGTCTGCTCCTCTGATCTTTGCTACTCTTTGTGAAAACAGTTGCCAGTCGTTACACCGGATAGTAAATACATGTTCAAGGGACTGATCGAAGACTCGTTCGCTTAAAAACATGATGTAAAATTGGTATAAGCGTACTTGGGACTTTTGTTTCGTATGCAACCCAGTATAGTTTTATATAATATATTGGTAAGATTTTGCGTTATTAGTAGCGTTGAACCGTCTTGTACATTGTATATGTGTTTAAAAGCAGAGCTCTTTTCCACTGGAGAAGTCTAGATCATCGATATAGTAGACAGAGATGAGGAACATAGCTCTTTTCCAGAAGTGACAGTCCTCAAAGCAGGGCGTACGTGGCAACAAAGCCCTTTTCCTGAAGTGAACGTGGTCAAAGCGCACAGACGCATGTGGCAAAAAAGGCTAATCTCCCCTTTTTCAAAGTGGCCGTTGTTATAAAGTGCGAAACATAGACCTTGTCCCCAAATGATCGTTTTTGTATCTTGTTAGGGAAGCTGTTTGTTTACTGCTTTCAATGTAATGCCTAACGGGTTTCTTTTAATCTTTTGTGTTACTCGTGACGAAAGCACATGCATCCGGGTGCCCTTTCGGTTAAAGATCCGTCACTTGGATATGATCATTTACGGTCTGCACAATTATATCTGGGAGTAGAGCGGGTGAGTCCATATAAATTCCAAAATAATCCTGTGTCATGTATCCAAAAAGAGTCCAGTTCTTGATACCGGGAAATAATATCTAGTGAAATGGCATGTAGCCCTAAATACTAGTAGTCCCGACGTTTACATCCAAACACGGTTATCTGAAATATCCGAAAAATAACTTGATGATTTCAACTGCCCATTTCACACCTACAGACCCTTGTTATACCGACCTAGCGGAACGACCATTTCTCCGGACAAGAACACCCATCCGGATCTGGTGTTAATAGGAACTTGACCAGAGATCGTGTCATAGTTGTTGTGACCTGTACAGATATTAAATGAGAGCAGATCAGTTTCAATGACAACGCCTGTACATAGAAGCGATATAGAACGGTCATTATCCAATATATATACTACTAGCCCAACATTTCAGAGCATGGATGGATCTAGTATTTGCTACTTAATACCAGTGGAAACACATTGTTACTCTAAGTCAAACTTCTTATACTTGTCGTCTTCAGTTAATGTTACTTCTTGTGCACATGAATATGTAACGATTATCCAAATCAGTGGAAAACGACATGAATACTCATAATGCTTCACTAGGCAAAATTCAATATTCCCAACTACATGATTCTTGATACTTACCATTCTTCAGTTGATGGTTGACCATTAGATCGATATGCTGGATGTTGTTGTTGTCATTGATCATTTTTACCCAGGCCTGAACGTGATAAATTTTCCCTTCTGCCGTAGGAACTGTCTGGCTCGGACCCTGATAGTATATCTTTCTGCAATTACAAGAGTGAACTTAACAATTACGTACAGACGCTGTTTCACTTGAAACTATTCTTTATCCAGAATGTAGACAACTCGCATGTCATTAACTCCCACAGCCATTTCATATAGTTCTTTATAACAGGCTACTAGCATTCTTAAGGAAGATACAGAAAATGATGGCTATGGTTCACCCAAGGAAGACATGTACACATTTCAATAAATATTAACTATAACATTTTCTGACTTCCAATAAGCTTGAACGAGGCTTTTAAATATATTCTAAATTCAGCAAATGACAAAACGTAAGGCTCTGCAGATATTAGTTTGTCAGTGGCCATTAAATAGCTACGTCACATTTATGTCTTAAATGTAATATCCAGCAGGTTTTCTACTTGCAAAGAGCAGTTTTACAGTTTGGAATATGAGCTGAAAATTCCACACATGTGTAGACGAAATTTCCGCTAATTTGTCTTCGTTAACTTTAAGCTCAGCTAGGACCACTGTACAATTTACCATTTCCAATGAAGACGAGGTGGCACCATTCCGCACCATCGCACCATTCCGTCTTCGTATTCTCTGTCATCCCACTGTTTTGATATCAATTAATTTGTTAAACTCTGAACCCACCAAGCATTAAATTGTGTGCTTTACCGTTCCGTGACTTTCAGAGCATGATTCCCTCCGTGATGGTCACTGGTCAGTTCACAGTGGATTGACCAGCAATCCCAATCAGACAATGTCTCAAACCCCGGATTTTTGAGGATCTCTTGTCCGCCGACAAGTGCGACGGCGATCGTCACCAAAACCAGTGCTGTCTCCATGCTCAAATCTTAGAACTGATCCGATATATGAGGAGCTATACTCATATATTAGCGAGTCTCGGTACTGATAACCTCATGTCACCCGCCATTTGACAATTTCCCACAGATATTATCTATAGAATCAACCTTATAGTCTGCGTCTAGACTATCCCTATAACATTTTAAATATGGCCATCATGCATTCACAAATAAATCTTCCCGCATGACGTTTGATTTCGGAGAGGTAATCTCCGAAATTCTAATCACACCACCTGGCAGTCGATTTCCCTTTTCAAGCGACATTGAAGACAGTATATCATAGGAAACTCAGGTATATCTTCATTTCCCTTCATCGTGCATTTCTTTCGTTCTACAGCATGGTGAAAGATATGAAGTGTTTACATGAATTTGTCGCCTACATAAACGAAAACAAAAAGCATCGTACAGATCTAAACGCATAGAAAAACATCCCGAAAGTCTCACGAAGATGGCAAAACATCACAAGTCTGGTATTACCTCAGTGCCGAACAGGAAGGTGAGGAGAAGTTCGAATCAAATATCAAAAGTGTTAAGGGCGGGAGGAGGGGTTAAGCTATTCTGTGTACTGCGTCTGACAGCAGGGTGGAAGGTGATTTTTACTTGAGTCATTGCGCTACATCTATACCTTATGCACCGCTAACGATTTACGCGGTTAAAACTCTCTGAAAGCTTTGGCTGTAGACAATATATAGGGTACAAAAAGAGAAATTCATAGAGTAAATTCCACAATAAAAATTGGCTTTACATCAAAGTTGGATAACCAATTTGATGACCTGCCATTTTAACCAAGTTACACGAAGAGAAAATTTGAAAGTCAGCTATCATAAAAAGATAAACATAAGTTTATTCAGCTGACACGTCATAAGTGAATACTCATTTTATGATCTGATCTCACACCACACTATGCGTTTCTTGTTTGGGTGAATATACATCGGCAAGAGCGAAAATTTTTAACATTACCAGTAACTCAAAACATATGCAGTTGTCATTGTTTCAACAAAGATAACCAAAGAGACAACCGCGGAGAAAGAAAAGAATGGTTGTGACTGGTTAGGTGGAACTGAATGCTACAGATGAAAAATGACTGATCCAAGATCTATGAGATTATCTTTCACTTTTCTGCTACATTTCCAACTGACTGGTTTTCGCAGGGAATTGCCTCATGCTAGCTCTCCATCCTTCATCAGACACGGCTTCAACAGTATCAGCTCCTGAGGAATACTTCCACTCAGTGATTTGATTGAACCTTCATTACAATAATTCTGAAACCTTTAAATGACATGAGTACACTTTAGGGGTAGTCAGAGAGCAACCAGTACAACACTGTCTCAAAACAATGTTTTTGTATTAATTATTTTTAATTCGCAGCTTCTTCAATGAACACCTTGCACGTGCAAATTTACGTTCATGTCACTTTTTCCAAGTGTAATCTGCTTTGTCTGCACGGTGTGTCCGCTGACCTTGACCTTCACTTCATAGTCACCATGAAAACCACGGACAGTGTAGGAGGATCCTTCTGAGAGAGAACGACTGTCATTGGTCCACCATTCCTGGTGCATCAGATGAAGAACTCTCTGTCCTGCAGCATTCACCTGAAAGTCATAACAAGGTTTATTTGTGATCTTTTGGTGCACAAAGAAGTACTTATGTATTTATTTCATTGGTATTATTACATTTATACAATGTTAATCTAAGCTAAGACACCAGTAAAATCTCAGCGTCGTAAAAGGCACGCGTATACTAATCGTCAGCCATTATGAACGTTCCATGACAATAATTGCAAGATCAGTTTCCAAGAATACATATACATCGTCCTACACATATCATCAAAGCACACCCAAAAATGTGAGATATTAGGAAATAGAACTGTAAAGAGAGGCATGCGGTCAACAGTTTTCAGTGATTACTGAATAACGCAAAGAATGTTCTATTCTTGTAAATTTAACCAGTATCAAATTCGTGAACAATGATAATATATAACTTGCGGTTAAACAAAATTGTACATCAAAGTTACACTTTCATTGCAAGTGTTTATATATCCACAGAAGAGCAGATGATAACACGGGGCCTCTCCCGTCACCTATTGAACCAATTGGATTGGAGCACTAGAATGAAGCTTGATGTTGGTGTACTGTTACAGTTATCTGAGTAATTTACCCTAAACTCGGGTCCTGACACCAGAGCCGCGGTCTCCCCTCTCCAGTGATGCTCGCTCCAGAAGCCCCACGTCAGGATGCCCTCTACCGCCGGATGCGAAAACAACATGCGGTAAGCGGTCTCGTACTGATCGGCCCTCTGGTGTTCGTCATCGCTCATCACATCCAGTTCTGTGGCCCATAAGGGAACTCCAGCTTGTGCAAGGCGATCCAGCTTTTTCTGTGAAACAAGAAAAGGAAATTAATTTTGAAAAAGAAAAAACGATGACTGAATGGGAAGAACGACAATGTATCACCACCGTCAAGTGTTTGGCCAAGTACGATAGTTATCCCTGCACTATGGCCAGTGTTTTCCTCTCATTAGCCCAATCGTCGTTGTATTATTGAAATATTCTTCAGTACAACATAAAACATCGCCATACAGATGAATAAATAAATAACGCATGTCTTTACAGACCCAAAAGACAGTATATGTAGCTTTTTGTCCAAATATTGATTTATGGTTCACTGTGGAGGAGTCGAAGCCCCCTTTGATATGGCAGCCAAGCTGAGATTCCAGATCTATAAGGAGCTCAAGAAAGTACGTACCTTCATCAGCATAGGGACAGGAGGTGAATTGAAATGACACTGCAGGCCCAGGCCACCTATGTAGGTATTGGAGGCTTTGTAATCCTTAGCTTGTGTGTAGTAAGCCTGTCACGAGAGGAAAAGACGGCCCAAATTTATATGCAGAACAGAACGTGACGGTTTGACACAAACGTCTGCATGAAATCCAGTCCACAGGCATACAGTTCATAAACCCAGTCGTAATAATTGCAAATAAAGTGACGCTGAATCGGAATTTTTCTAATGCTTATAGTCCAATTTCAGTGGAAATCCTCAAATATCCAACAAATGGAAGTGACTAAAAACATAAGCTGTAGCAACCAATAACTGATGCAATGACGACAGTTTTTCTCAATCACTTCCAATTATAAGATATTTGAGGATTTCATCTGAAATCGGACTATAAGCATTAGAAGAATTCGGCTATGGTTCAGCGTCACTTTATTTGCAATTATTACGACTGGGTTTATGAACTGTATGCCTGTAGAGTGATGGACATGCAGACTTTTGTGTCTTACCGCAACGGTCTGTTCCACGTCTACTCTTGCATCAGTTATTTGTTGCTGCGGCTTATGTTTTTAGAGTTTTAACGTTTTTGGACATTAACAGGTTCTACTCCATATAATCATAAGGAATGCGCTGATCTGATAGTATGTTAAAACTTCTAGAAACTTTCTATTTAGGAATTCCTTTTATGTAGGTAAAACAAAAAATAAAAAACATGGTTGACCTCAGTATGACCTCCGCCAGCAACGACATCATAATCATTGAGGAACAGCTTAACATCTGGGTCATACTGATGGACCAGGCGGAAAATCTTCTTGGAGTAATCCGGGTCTTGGAATTTGTTCTCATAGTACTGGCCGTGAAGCATCTCGTTGTTCACGTCCCAGTGTTCTACCCTTGAGCAAAAAAGAGCATTTCTTCTGATATATCTAATTGTTCCTATTCTGTTTCCATGTTAGGCAGTCTTTTATCTGGATTAATAAAAGTTGGTCGGAAAACCTTATCATTAGACAGGCACAACTTAATTGTGAAAGGAATAACGATTTATTACCAAAAGCATACTGGCTATACTCACATGCCCTTGAAATGAGTCACGGTATTTTGGATGTGCTTGTTAACTTCCGCCTGAATCTCGTTCAGAGGCAAGGGAAGTACCCAGGAGGGAACGTTCCGCTCCATGGCACCCCATATCAAAGTGGTGCCTCGAACTTTGATCCTAAATTAGAAAAGATATCTTTGTTAGATTCCTGCATGTAATTATACTCTTTCAAATACAAGGGCATTTTGGACGGCTATGATCGAGAGGCAGAAGCCGAAAAATATGTTTGCCAGTATCACTGTCGTGTGTAACACATGGTGACAGTTATATGCCCACATTCAGAGGGACTCAGTGATTGTGTTCGTAGTCAAGGTAAAGTTGTGTACTTCACAGTTGTTCTGTCAGTTTATGGCGTGAAAAACGTGACTGATTTTCCGTAAAAAATAATGCAGCCCCCCTCTCCCTCCCCCGCCTCCACTCACTACACTTCCCCCCCAACGCACATTTCATATTGATTTATCTGAAGATTTGTAATCTATTGTTTACCCATGAGTTCTCATCCTGCGTATAGCGGTTTCTGCTTCTGTGTAATCAACATGTCCCTGTAAGAGATGAATACATTCTTACAGTATTAAGATGATTGACGTTTAATATTTTCGTACCATTTGAGCAAATAATGCAAACATTAAGACATTTTGTACAAGACACATCCCTGCTATGACTTAATATTCTTGAAAATGACCAAACCCTCAGAAAAACGAGTAAACCTTTCATTTCTGCACTCAGGTAATCAAAGCTAATTTCTTCTAAGATTTCTCTAACACTGAATACATACCCGCGCTTTCTCTAGTAATGGCCATTTCAGGGCATTTTCTAACACGGCCCAATTGTAATTGTCGAATATAAATTGACGATACTTCTGCTCAGATCCACCGTTGTTTCTATTCATCAACCAGGCCACGACTGCCGTGCCGAAGGGAAACGAGTGTTTCTTCTGCTTGATCTCGTGGAATAGAAATAAGAGTCTATTATAACAGAAAAGCTTTCGTGGGCAAGTCGATGGTAGCTACTACATGGACATTAACTACCAAGACATTATAGGGTATTATTTTATTATCCTTATATGAATTAGTCTGACGGAACCTCATATACTTTGCTCTCGTTCTGATCAGGTTTTATTAGTAGCCTTAACCATTTATTATTAATTTATTTCTGTTATCAATAATCCTGACATAATTCCTATATATAATAAAAATACAAATAGCTTACTTCAACAGTAACAGAGTTGGCATCTACGCCCCTGTCGCTTGTCACCCTGAAACAAAGAGTAACAAGTATAAAACTTTGATTAACAGTGACAGTTTTTAGCTTAAGCAAATTTCCATTTGTCGTATTTAATTTACTTTTTGACCGTTCGGTACGTTTTAATTTAAGGTAAAGATAATGCTACATGATAAAATGTTGCATGGCTCATGTTTGTAAGCAAAAATTGAGAAAATATAAGTATATAATACAAAGCCCAGTATAGAAACATTAGATATTAATTTATTATATAAAGGCGTTCCCAATGCTTATGGTTTTTATCTTAAATTTTTTGTAACTGTTATTAAAATTGCACTTACTTCACGTGTATGTTATTCTTCCGTATCTTGTCTATCCGGGCGTTTGCCTCGGCCACCCAGTTGTTGTTGTTGACATGGATCTCCTTCATGGAGGCGTCGTCCACGAGAAAACCCAGGCCGGGCTCAGGGCCCTGGAAATAGATCCGACTACTCTTCATCTCTGAAAAAGACGGAAAACAACTGGAAATAATCATAATGCCATATGAAGACACAAAATATTTCTATAAACTTTTAATGCCGTCTTGTTTTCTCTGAAGTTTACAAAATTTAAGAAATATCTTAGAAATATACACTCAAAAGTATTTAGGTAAAGAAACTCCTACGATAAGCTGTACTTTGTTTTTAAACTTGTCTTACATTAATGGTTTAAGAGCAAGTACGTAACCCAGTACAGGTAGAGTTCACCGTATAAGAATACAATGCCTTTGAACACAATGCAATGCCTCTGAGTGAGGGAGACAGAGTAAGTTTGAATATTTGGCATTTTCCAAGCCCCAATAGATAGATGCAAGCCACTCTGTAATATAACAAAGAACCTTATATACCTATTAACCTGCATGTAAAGGAGTTCGAAACAAAGGAAAGCAAAATCAAAATCTTCTCGTGCTCTAGTGCAAACACTTTGCGACCTCACTAAAACCTTACCTCTGTTCTACTGGGGACAAAGAATACCTTCTAAAGTGTGCTGCAAATGCCGTAATGATTAAGTCTTGCATACATTGTTTAGTTTTAGCAAAGTCAATATCATACAGATGAGCTTTTAGAAAGATGCGGATTTTTAAGGAGCTCCAGACTGTATTGTTGCTGTCAACTCACCATGTGGAACGGCCATTTCTCCAGACAGAAATATCCAGCCTGACTTTGTGCTGACCGGAATTCGCGAGGATATCGTGTCATAAGTATGGCGACCTGTACTTCACCAGAAAGTAAGCTATAAGATAACCACCTGCAGTTTGTTATTTATATAGATGTACAATCATGAAGCCTTTCACATATTAAAAGGGCATTTCTTCCCCTATAATACTGCATTGATTTTAACACTTCCACATTCATATATTCATATCATATTCCATATGACATGAACTATAGCTGTAAATACATTAAAGTTAACACAGAACTTAGATCCACACAATATTTCATATCATTTGGGAAGAAATGCCAATAGTAATAATTGACAGTATATCGCACAGTTACAGCTATAACTATTGCTTGAGTGAAGGAGAATATTAACGTTTTCTGTGAGACGGTAAAGTATGTGGAAAAGATGTCTTGTTCAGTTTCTTCCACTGATAAATTTCATTTCTGTGATATGTCTTTTTTAAGCCTTTCAGGGTGATGCAATATGATCTATCGCCATTATACACATAAAAATAATCTGGGTCTGCTCGAACAGTTCAGCAACGCCTTTCAATAATCTAAGAGTACACGAACTGTACCTTAATGCAATAACTGTCGTTAATCCTAAGATAAACCGACATATCTTCTGAGAGTTTCATTGTACTCATTGATCACTTTAAGTGCAAAAAGGCCCTCGTCCTACTTTGTCTTAAAAATGGCAAAGTAATGTCACAGAAACCAATTGCCGTACATTTTACAAAGACCCTTTATACTGCATTGCTAGAACCCATCTCCTTCTGCATGTACATACAAGTAAAGGTTAAAAACTGTAAGCTGCCGTCTATAAATTCATTGGAATATAGGGACTGTATCTCACTACACTAACTACCTTTAAAAAAGTAGGATTAAGTCCACATGTCACTTGAGAGTTATCCTTCATTTGGTCCATTTTGACCTCTTGTCGTCTCCTTTGTCTGATTACCTATCTGCATAGGCTATCATTTCACTGCTCTCGGGGAAAGAATTGGAAAAATAACGGTATGTACCACTTTGGAGCTGGTTGTCCACGGCTAGCTCAATATGCTGTATGTTGTTGTTGTCATCAATCATTTTCACCCAGGCCTGCACGTGGTACACCCGGCCTGCTACCGCAGGCACCGTCTGGCTTGGACCTTGGTAATATAACTTTCTGAAAGAATCAAGGTTATTTGGTTTTAAAATAAAAGCCTGCAATTCAGATTTTAAAATTTCTTTGAATATTTTTACCAGTATCTGATGTTCTTCAGAATGTTCTGCATCATGAGAAAGATATATCTTATGCAAATGAAGTACTGTTGTTTTTTTTTTTTTCGAAACTGACCTCTGTGTAACTTTTAGGGCATGACTACCTCCGTGATGGTCAGTGGTCAGTTCACAATGTATTGACCCACAGCTCCAGTCAGACATGGTCTCAAATCCCGGATTTTTCAGGAGCTCCTTTCCACAGACCACAGCGAAGGTGACCGTCAAAAGAGCCACCGCCCTCATCTGAATGGTCAACATTTACTAGCAGCGGTTACTCCCTGTTACGTGTTAAACGAAATCTAGCGTGTCAGTAACCTTCTGTTCTACAGCGAACACACCAAGTGTACAATTCTCACGGGAATCTTGTCATATATGGTCTGTCGTTTCTTAGTTTTCATGTCCAGTTAAAGGAATAAAAACTACTTATCTTTGATAAGCTTTTGCTGTGTACCGTAGATATGTATTCGCCTGTTTCTTCTCAGTTAAAGTGATAGCAGCACACTTTATTGCTCAGTTTCCACATTTCACTTCTTATTTATAAAAAAGTGTAAACTGCTAAGTGGACATAAACATTTTTATAATTATTGATTCATTTGATCATTTGTGGCAAGCCCTGTGCCTTATGTGCGAAAGAATACTGTCAACGACTGACATGAACGTTGGTTTCCATAAGCTTTGCCAATTAGTATTTTTATAGTATTTTCAGTTCAAAGTAGAAGATATGTGTTGATAGTACAGTTTTTCATCCGTTTTATGTGTTGTGTGCCAGACCCAAAGATTTTTTAGCAGATATGGGAAGTCATAATTCCAGATCACATCAGCTCTTTTAGCGACTTTTCAAAGCTATCGATCTGCACACTCTCTGAGTATCGTACTTTAAAGAAATTGTTACAGAAACGTTCTCTGCGAAGAACTATTTATATTTTGGCCTGCATGGTGTCAAAATTATTTGAGTCGTCATTAAGGCTGTGCCTTCTAGCAATATTATAAGACATACCCTTATCTATGCCGACGTATCGTGTTGTCTCGATGGAAGGCCATATCAAAGACATAAGTCATTACCAATGTATGGAATGTAATCTTTTTGCTGAGTGCTAAGCGAGAGTACATGTACTGCTAATATTAAAGCTTTCAGTCTTGAAAGATTGCCCAAATGCTATGTCTTCCGTTCCCGACTTGGTTATGTATCTTAACTTGTCACAGAGTACTTAATAAGAGATTTAATGCAATCCGGGAAAATATCATTAACTTGGCACAGCACAATGCGAGTCTTGGGAAGAATCCTAATAGCCCCTGAAAGTACAGGCAGTACGTTTTCTTCAATCACTGGAACGTCCCAATGTCCCCAAACAGGTAAACGTAAATGAATATGTCAGATGTAAGAAATGTGTCTTTAATGTGAACTACAATTTATAAGGAAGAAGTTGCTTTTAATTTCATGTTTTAACAGAAATAGCAAATTAAAAGGAAAAATAAAGTTTTGCACTTACTGACATCTTCGTCTGTGATCTTTCTGATTGTTCATGTTGCAGGCAAACATCTTTGATGTGACCTGATTGTTTTCATACACCTCTTTTCCACAATAAGCATGCCTTTTGTTTCAGGGGTTTGTTTTCAAACGTTCCTCATTTAATGTAATATATTTGGAGGTCCGTTTACCACTAAATTGTGGTCAAGGTATAACACTTCAAAGAAATTTGATTTTATTTCAGTTAAAATACAGCTGTTCAATGACCTGCTGAAACATGTAAATTCAAGTTCATGTCAATCCGCTTTGTCTGCTCATCCTCTTAGTCGCCATAGAAACCACGGACAGTGTAGGAGGAGCCCTTTGAGAGAGAACGGCTGTCATTGGTCCGCCATTCTTGTTTCATCAGATGAAGAACTCTCTGCCCAGCAGCATTGACCTGTTTGAGACTGAAAATATCTTAGTTTGTTTAGTCCGCATGTTAAACAACTTTGTGCAAATGCCAAACAACTTAGTAGGTATATTAATCCCTTTGTATGAGATTACTTTATTCATGCCTACTCCGATCGCTTTTTGATACAAACAGACTTGGTATGGAAGAAAATTCAGGATTACCTTAAAAAATAAATACAATATTCAACCTTACTAAGAGGTAAGGCTGGCTATTTTCTCTACGTCATTATTCGACCAAAGCTCAAAAAATGGTGTAATTCCGAATGCAGTGTTTCAGGGTCTTTCTGACAATCTGCGATACCAGTGATAATGCGTACTTATTTTTATTTATTTATTTATTTATTTATTTCCTTGGTGTTTTACGCCGTACTGACGAATATTTCACTTATACGACGACCGTCCTCATTATGATGGGAGGAAACCGGGCATGGAAACCCATGACCATCCGTAGGGTGCTGGCAGAACTTCCCACGTACGTCCGGAGAGGAAGCCAAGCGTGAGCTGGACCGCACTGGTTAGTTATCTTTATTCTTTGTTATGATCAAATGTTGCCTAAATTTTGACAGTTTCTTCCTAGAAGATTACACTTTTAAAGCCCCTGGAATAAAACGCCATTGATCTATGCTTTTAATCTTCATTTTCCATTGTCTTACTTAATTCAAAATTGCAAATAATTTGCATAAGAAGTATACCCTTAACCCACGTCCTGACACCAGAGCCGAGGGCTCCCCTCTCCAGTGATGCTCGCTCCAGAAGCCCCATGTCAGGATGCCCTCTACCGCCGGATGCGAAAACAACATCCGGTAAGCGCTCTCGTACTGGTCGGCCCTCTGGTGTTCGTCATGGCTATTCACATCCACTTCTGTCACCCATAATGGCAATCCAACCTCCGCAAGACGGCCAAGTCTTTGCTGTAACGAATTTGAAGGTTCTTTAAAAACCTTGCAATAACAGACATACGTTTCCTCGATTTTCACCAATCGTCATGTAATGCAAAAACTCAAAATATAAAAATCAGTGTTACGTAATTCATGGCTATTCAAAAAATCATTATTACACTATTCATTGCAAGCCATATCCCCTTGCATGTTGTTAAGGGAATTGGTCAAATGTAAGATTATGTATCACGGCACATAACGTAAGCCTATGTTATATCGCACAAACTGTCCTTAATCGTATTGTAAATTCTGGAGAAAGATTCTTGGGTATTCAGCCTTATTAGCATTCATTTTTCACAACAACAATCATGAATATATAGGCCTTCTTGGATAATCCTTCCGATCAATGAAACTTGGTATTTTTACACCAATAACTGAACTGGTTGAATTCATTCACCAACTGTATGGTACTGGCTTACCTTAATTAACACAGGAATTGGCATTGAACCAAAGTTACACTGAACGCCCATGGCTCCGAGGTATGTATTAGACGTTTTGAAATCCTTGCCTTGAGATATGTAAGCCTGTGTAAGTTAATTATGTCTAGTATTTATCCATCTTGTTAATCAGAGCGGACTAAGTATACATCAGTTTCAGGTTATTCACCAGTTTATATACAAAAAGCAAATGCAAAGAACCAATAGAACTCACAGAGGACAGATAAAAAAGAAAAGTATTCGCAGGATCTTTAGAAATAAGCGAACAGAGAAATTACAGGGATTGAAAAATGCTTAAGACTAAAATTCGGACTCGAAGTGTATATACCTTTCTTGAATTGTATCGGTTATTAAGTTTCGCTTATGGAAGAAACTTTTCAACCAGCAAAATACAATCTGTCTTGTCACTGAGATGATAAGACTCATCAAAATTCTGTTATTCTGTGAATTAAAAAATGTTATTTTACACAAAATTTCAGTTTCTAACTTGTATATATCCGCCTCCAGCCACGACGTCATAATCATTGAGGAACTGTTTCACACCTGGGTCAACACCATCATTACATAAAACATATACCCGTGACTTCTCAAACGTTGCATGGCTTTTCCAGACTTGGCATAATCCAAGTGACCCTGTAAGAATGTCACGCAGAGCTCTACTCGTGACGAAATCATAATGAAAAGTATCAAAAAATCTCTTTTTCCAAAATGATAAATTCATCTTTCGAAAATCAATTTTGTTTCAATCAATCTCGTAAAAAAAAGTTGGTCTGTAGATCAAAAAAACCCTGCTTAGTTATTATCAAAACCACATACCCAGCTTGATTCTTCTCATTCCTATATACCCTGCTTGGTTCACATCATTGCTACATACCCTGCACGGGTTTTTATCATAACTACATACCCTGCTTGATTCTTATCATTGCTACATACCCTGCACGGGTTTTTATCATAACTACATACCCTGCTTGATTCTTGTCATTCCTACATACCCTTCTTGATTCATATCATAACTACATACCCTGCTTGGCTCTTGTCTTTGCTACTTATCCAGCTTGATTTTTATTATTAATACATACTCTACTTGGTTCTTATCATTGTTACATACCCTTCTTGGTTTTTATCATAACTATATACTCTGCTTGGTTCTTATTATTCCTACGTACCCTTCTTGGTTGTTATCATTGCTTCATATCCTGTTTGGTTTTTATCATAACTACATGCCCTGCTTGGTTCTTATCATTGGTACATACCCTGCTTGGTTCTTATCATTACTACATACCTTGTTTGGTTTTTCTCATTAGTACATACCCTGCTTGGTTCTTATCATAACTACATACCCTGCTTGGATCTTATCATTGGTACATACCCTGCTTGGTTTTTATCATTACTACATACCCTTCATGGTTCTTATCATTGTTACATCCCCTGCTTCGTTCTGAGGAATTCTTGCTTATTGTCCGGCATGGAAAATTCAGAAAAACTGCTTCTTACTTTGGCTAAGAGATCGTGAGATGTCTAGCCTGTTGATTATTCCTGTTTTCCTCCCCCCCTTCCCCTCCCAAGACTTCTGGAAATCATTTCTCTACATGTTAAGGTGAGGTTGTAGTGACAACTGAGCACTTTAGGTCCACTGGAAAATGGTTTTAATCACCGACTGAGACTCATGGTTGTATTCGTCCCTATAACATCAAAATAATGCAAACCTACACAAATCTTGAACAGCTATGGGTATAAGTGTTTTGTGGTTAGACTTTAATAAAATACAACTCTCTATTTAGCCATATAGCTACGAGCATCTACATCGATATGTTAATTCTTAAAAGAACAGTGTTCATGATTTGATGACCTTGTGATATCCGAGGGTTAAATGAGGATTTCATTTTCGTCAAAAAGTTGAACTAACTACTTGATGTGTATGTTATTCTTCCCTATCTTGTTTATATGGGCGTTTGCCTCGGCCACCCAGTTGTTGTTGTTGTTGACATGTATCTCAGTCATAGAAGCGTCATCCACGAGGAACCCTAGGCCAGAGTGCCGGCCTTGGATATAGATCCTACTCTTGGGGTATATGTAATACACTAGCAATCAGCTGTATAGTTGTAAAGTCAGCAACATGTCAGTTATTAACAGTCATGGAAACTGAAAGAATTTGAGTATCTGCACTGCCCTGTTAAAGAAGCTTTAAGTTGGATTTTCAGTTTGAAACTTTGGGTTGTGATGATAATCAGAGTTCTCTTTTGCAAAAATAAACTGCCGCGGTTAATTTTTGCTGTAACATAGACTAATAGGGCCACCACCAAATTCTGATTGCTCTGATTCGATTTTTTAATATTTGTTACGAACCCCGTCTTTAAAATAATGCATTACATTTTTTTTATTTGTTTTTGCTGTGGGGTCAGTGTCTGACCAACATTTTTCCTTCTGTGTACGTTATAGCCTGCACTGGAATTTCAATCGCACATTCTCGAGGCATGGAGCGCACATTCTGGGAAGATATATCTGTGTTGTAAACAATGTTTACTATCATATCATCCAGAATATTCTTTATGTTAGTCTACAAATATAAGGGACGAAGTTGTCAAGCTTGCAGTCATATACTTATGTCCATTTGAGAGCAGTCATTTGTGCTATCGTCCGCTTTGAAGGATTTTGCTCGGATTGGAGATCGACTTTCATGCCATTCGACATGCGTCCTCTTGTACTCTATTTTTCGGTACATAGGACTTTGTGAGCTTGTGTTTCGCCACTTGCTATTTTGTTTGAGACATTATCTTGGAGCTGGTATAGCTCATTGTCTCCTTGTGCGATTACGTATATTTTATCCCATTTTACACTGAAAGTGTGTATATTTCTGAGGACTGAAACATCCATCGCATGCTCGGCATCACGGACGCTATTGTCAACACATCCGTCGTGGGAAGTTGCACCTTAGCGGGGAGTTCGATATAAACCATCGTCGATGTGTAGTACCCACTGGTGTTTGTCTCTTACAGGACTGTCATTTTTCGATTTGAGAATTTCCAAGAACTGCGAATTCTATATTTACTTTGACTGACTCACCTTTGGAAGCCGGAATATTCCATCCGGATTTGGACGCTATCATCAGTAAGAAACTATATATTTTTGTACTTACCTGTATTGTTTTGTATATTGTTGTCCGTTGTACTATTTGTGCGTTTTTTTCCAATATATGTATTGGACTTACTCCAGCGCCTTCGTGTTTCTTTTTTTGATCTGCTGTAAGGCCTATCGTTGTCTGAGAGTTGAACAAGCCACTTTTATCATTTTTCCACTCCGACAGTGGTACCCTTACATATCTTTCAAGCATATCTGTTGAACATCTTTTCAATCGAATTCGGTATTAATTAACAGTTAAATCTTTACACAGATCGAAGTTACTTTTTATGTTATATTCAGTAGGTTTAAATGGAATAAAAAGGAAGTTTTTGAACTTACAAGATGGTACGATCATTTCTCCTGACAAGAGAACCCAGCCAGACTTAGTGCTGAGAGGTACCTGCGCTCATATCGTATTGCACAGATTGTGACCTGCAGATACAAAGTTTCAATACCTCAGTTCGTGTAATAATGCACTGTATATGTATGTTATCAACATTTGTTTGTTTTACTTATGTTGTGGTGGTCACCTTTATTGAGAACATCGCCAAGATCTTGGGACACTTCCTGACGAAAGGCTGCAGCTAATCCATCAAATGTTCCTCTGAAACGATGCGATAGATGCATGGGTTGTTATTCAAAATGAGGCAGCCTAGACCGTCAGTTGTGGAATGCAAATACATGCGCGGGTTAGGTTCATTAAAGAAGAAATCAAGGACCCTCACCAAGTACATTACAAACTTCCCGATGAAACGGAGCAGCGAATTCTATGAAGTTTGGTATCGAAGAATGCTATTGGCGTGTGACTAGTTATAAGAACTTAATCATTCGAGACCGTCCGCTATTTAATACAAATGCCTGTGTAAATAAATGGTTTTCTCTGTGTACTGGAATCACTATATTGTCAGAGCGTTACTGACATGATACAGAGCACTTTCACAAGAACCGTTCTAGAGAGTGTGATTCACCATAAGCTCTATATGCTGAATGTTCTTGTTGTCATTCAACATTTTCACCCAGACTTCCACGTCGTACACATGTTTTTCGGCAACGGCTACTGGTTGACACGTGCCTTAGTAGTACATATTTCCACAATCAAATGAAAAATACATGTAACACAACTCTCGTCTCTACATCCATTTTCATCCATATCTAGGGGATCATTAATTACAAATACTAAAGACGTCCATGATAATTTTTTCCAAATCAATAGTCTACCCTAAGCCATACGTCTAGCACGCCTTTGGCTGTCCCAAGCATCCTTTGTCCTACAGTCATTATTCATTTTGACCCCATAATTATCTTTGAGTTGGAGTATAGGCATGCTCCAGGCTTTGCTTACAAATTAATTCATTGTGTTTTGAATAAGTTAGAAAGAAGGAAACAGCTCTCTGATACACCTTATAATAAACCCATGATTCGAAAATGTTTCAGCAGAATGAGATGTCTCATTTTGTCCACTATCGCAATTGTGTGTTAAAAACCTCAGTAATAAACAACCACGTTCATCCTTTTTTTTAAATTCATTAGATCCATTCAGCCATACACCACACAATTCGACTATTCCTGATCTCTATTCGTGTCGCTCTTTATTGTTAGCTTAGCTTTGTCTTCACTCCTTGATGACGCGGAGCGCCTTTGGTTACCTTTGTGTCACCTTAAGCGAATGTTTCCTTCCATGACTGTCAGTGGAGAGTTCGCAGTGGACTGACCAGCAGTCCCAGTCGGGCAATGCTTCAAACCCTGGATTTTTGAGGAGTTCCTTTCCACTGACAAGAACTGCGGAGATCGTCAGGAGAGCTACTATCTAGGCCATCGTACTGTGCTGATATCTGGTGACCACACAACCTTCACAATTAGATAGGATTGCTGCACACAACCTCTTTATTCCAAAACCAACATGTGGGGAATTCTCAACAACCTCTAAATACATATGCTGAACGAACATCACTATAAATATAAGACCACAGCATAACGAGTAAAACCAGAGCGGTTACGACAGTGTGATAGTTGTCAAATAGACACAAATCCAACCCCTTGTCAGTTTACCTCAGTTACGGTTTTGTTCTAACTGTCCATGCAACTTACACACCCACTTGTCAGATTTGGTTGCCATTACTTATATACTGTCCTGCTGCCAGCTGGGTCTGGCCGTTAAACAATTGCGCGCACTGATTTGTTCTCCCAAAGGCATAGTACATTTGTGAATTTCAACTCCAAATATATATATAAAATCCACAGTCGCGTGGTACTATATCATTCCACAACCTGCGGATGGTCGTGGGTTTCCCCCGGCCTCTGCCCGGTTGCCGTCGTATAAGCGAAATATTCTTGAGTACGGCGTAAAACACCAATCTAATAAATAAATAAATATATCATTCCACCAAGACGCATATAAAATTTAACCCGGCATGACCTGGAAGCGAAGTCATAGCATTATGTGACCTCCATTGAAACCTCCTGGGATTAGGTAGTAACTCTGGGAAAAAGGTTTTCTATACTGTAAATAATTCTGGTATGTATTAACTTAAAATAACAGTGCAGGAATTCCTAGTATATCAAAGACCTAGACGATATTCGTGCTGTAGTACATGTATTACCCAGTCAGTGCCCATCGCTCTTCAAGTTAGAGATAAATAGTGGACCCTGTTGCATGAATTATGCATACGTAACCTGAAATAATATCTACTTTCAACCAAAGACCTTTCAATTCCAAACAAGCGGAAGCAAGAATTTAACATGACAGCCGATGTAGTATGACTAGGCTATGAACGTTTTGATTCTTGCACAGCGGTTGAAAAGGGATAAGGTATGTCATAAAAGATGTAAAACAAGATACACCAAATGGTTATGTAATTTTTGGATTCCCATATACTGCGTGACAAGTCAGTTAAGGGAACGCGCGCAATAGATCTGACTTTGATATAGATTTGAGATACACATGCGTAGATATATACTTCATGGAATAAGTTGATGTTGAACAAGAGAGCGCAAATGAGATGTTCTCACGCTGTTTCTCGAGCTGTGGAGATCCATCATGGTGACGTCCATTTGCCATTTGATAAATTCAGTAGCTGCAATAGCGAAGATAGTTGACACTGATGAGTGATATTTGACTCTCACGAAATTCTCAGGAGTTAAGAGATTTCGGAAAGGTCTCTCATTATTGGGTTTGCATGTACTACACTTGCTCAGCTTGATTATTATTTATCCTGACGCTATATTATCTATCAGTGCACACCTACAGAAATTGTCCGTCGGTTCATTGTAGTGATGTGTAGATGGAATCTAGTCGACGAAACCGACATTCGCATACCAACCGTCAAACAAAATATACGTTCCAGGTCAATAATCGCAAGACCAGTTTCGAACAACATTGAACAAAAACCACTAAGGATCCGTGTAAAGAGAAGGAGTCAAGTTTCGATTATGACGAAAAGACGCAAGGAATATGCTAGGCTGATGACTAAAATCGGCATCCCAATCGTGTATCATTGTACTAGCAGTTTATAACATGTCATTAATCAAACGTGTTTCAGTTGGGCTGATATATCTTCCGACATGACTTCGTAACTGGTGAGGACACATTGTTGTCAAATCGACAAATCCGGAGTCAAGTCACAAGAGAACAGGCATAATCCCGTGGTTCTCGTGAGATTTCCACGGAAGTAGAAAACCGCTTACTAATAAGAAACATACTCGACACTTATTGGCTGCGACTAAAGAAAGTACTTAATAGTTTAATAAGTATCTCTCTCTCTTTCAGTTGTCTTCATGTTACTCTGTTTCAAAATAACACCGGGCTGATTTTCTAATAAGACCGGACCAATACGATACAAAGTTTACATTTACAGCATAAAATCAACAGTACAAAACAATTTCTGAACCTTTTAATGTCAACATTTACAAACAGATAGCAAGGTAAAGCTTTATTTTTAGGGGGTCAAATCCACAGTGACAGTCAAATTGACCAACATGTCCACGTCGCCCACAGTAAACTGTTGTGTCTCTTCAACTCCTCCGTCCAGCTTGACCGTTATGATATAGTCCCCCTGGAAAACCTGAAGCGTGTAGTCATCCCCTTCTGACAGAGGATGGGTATCAGTGGTCCACCATTCATTTTTAATCAGGTTAATGACCCGCTCTCCAGCGGCGTTAATCTGATGAATAAAACAAAAGACGGGAGCCGCCATAAAAAAATATAACATCATCATCATTATCGTCATCATCACCATCACAAGCACGAGCAAAATGGTACGATAACATACCACACAACTGTGAGTTAAAGGCAAACGGGAGAGAGGAAGCATTCACTAAATTAACTGCCTTTTCGTTACAATTTGACGTCCTGTACATCAGCAGTACTAATACTGTACCGTTATCCTATGCTCTCCCCATCTCAGCACTCCAATACAAAGTGATATAGGAGAGATTGACAAAGTACATGTTGCCCTGCTATGCCACAAGGCATAAGGAACCACCAGTCGATACTGATTATTTCGCAGTGAAAAACAACATCATCAATACCGTTATGATCTCACGATCTTGTCACTTATTTCATGTAGGTCAGAATAAGTTGGATTTCTACTCAAATCGACAAAAATAAATAAAAATCTCCTAAAAATAAGTTCTTACTTGATTTAGCATTAACACGGCTACACATGCAGCTCACTGGAGAAGGGAAAAGCTCAGAACTGAAGGTAGCAATGTACCGCGTGTCCCTGTATGGTAACTGATATATAGACGGCATTGTCTTGTAGTAGACATGTCTCTGAGGAAACCGCGCGGCCTCATTGGAATGCCATTGAAACCATATAACTTAGACAGTTGTGTTTGTTTTTAACACAATACACAAAATTTTGACCAAGATCATGGAACTTTGTTTGCAAATCACAAAATGGTCGATTCAGTCCTCTGCTAATGACTTTTAAATACATTCTCGCCCTACTGGCGGTCTAAGTAGGGCATGTAGAAGAATGTTGGCAAGCAGTGTTAAAATCTCAGGGAGACAAGCCTGCCACAGAAAAGTAACTGTTCCCTTTCAATAAGTTAATCTTCAGTCAGTCCTTTGCTCGGATATTTATATTTTTTTCCTCAGGGCAGTCACTGCCATTTTCAGTGTTTAAAAAAAACATGAGAGAAGACTCAACTAATGGGGAACCTTTCCAGCCAGTTGGTATTTGGGATCAAAGCTGTGTAGTCTGTTGTTCCTTTTCTGCATGTACGATGACGTTTTGTCTGCAAAGTGATAACATCTTACTCGTGCAGTTTAAGAGAACCACAGTCAAGTCATCTTGGAACCGATTTGCCATTGCGCAGGAAAAGGCATTCCATTATGCCTTCGTCTTACCGTAAAGTTTTCTCCGGACACAAGCGCTGCTTCTTCCCCCAGGTCATGTTCCTCACTCCAGAAGCCCCAAATCGTGATGCCCTCTACCGCCGGGTGTGAGAACAACATCCGATAAGCCGTCTCGTACCAGTCCGCTCTCTGGTCTACGTCATCAGAGGTGACCTCAAGCTGAGTGATCCATATCGGCAGCCCAACAGAAGCAAGTCGGTCCAGCCTTCGCTGCAATGTATCATTGGAATTTAATCAGAATCGGGTCCAAATCTTAACGCTCAATTCATGACATCCAAACATTTGATATAGGCCTACTATATAATACATACTACTTCACAGGTCTAAGGTACTTCATTTCTTGCTTGCACTCCTAATAGTTTAATACAAAGGCCCGCGAAGTAGTTGTTTATTTTTATCTTGAAAAGTCACCCAAAATAAATGAGATTCGTCCACTTGCAAACTCCAAACTGGTTCAGCACTAAAATCTCATTTGCGCACGCGGGGTGATTTCGTGAGCAAATCCAATTCCATGCGTTGCTCTCAAACATTATTCTTTTGAGGATGTATAATATCCTGACCAGAATAGGTTAACAGTCAATACGGTGAGGAGAAGACAAAAGTAGAACCAGAGACACTGTCAAAGTCCCGAAATTTTATTGAAGACGCCACATTGGCTGAATTTTCTTCAGGGAGATATTGCTAAAGACAGCATGGATGAATCAGCAAGAGTGCCCATAAACATCTGGCACCATTTGGGTCATATGGCACCTCGTGTACGAGAAGGGAAGAAAGCTGAAGCTAAGACTGTGAATGTTTCTGCAGTACTGCGTAGTCCAAACCCATCACCTATTTAACTCCATAAACAAAAAGAATAACTATTACAATCAAGCCACTCTTGCCTTACATGATTTCGACATTCTTGATTGTTGTTGCCCAAAAACGGTCGTACCTTTGATGTAGGTTTAACACATCCGGTTAATTTGATTTTGGTAACTTGAAAACAACATGCCGACAAAATCATATGTTGAGCTACATTACTTCTGCCCTAATTCATTGGGGATGTTTAGGAGCTGATTTTATGAACAAATTTGATGTTCTTACCTTCATCAGGATGGGGTTGGGTTCAGACGAGAAATGACACTGAGCTCCCAAGCCGCCAATGCCTGTTTTGGTCGTTAGAAAATCAAACGCTTGTGAAAGATAACTCTGCAGTGAGAACAAAAAGTGCATGGCAGTTCACTTTACATTATCATGTCAATATACAAACATACATAAGGAACACTCGGAAATATGCAGTTTGGAGGGGTTATGTGTAAAGTTCACACCAGCAACTAATTTACGTATTTAATTGCATTTAAATCCCAGTTAAATATATTCGTTTGCTGCTTGAAGTCATATTAAGAGGTAATACAATCACATCGTCGCATTGGCAGTCACCCTAGCTATTAAGTTATCCTCATTCCACGCAAACCTCGTGCATAATATTCAAATCAGACCAAATTGAGGAAAACGACTGTTAAGGATTATACCTAAGCGTTAAGACTTTGCTTGTTATTTGTTCATAACGGGATCTCCACACAACCAGTTACAAAGCCACAATCACCTAAAAACAACTTTTCCTGGTATGTCCGAGAACTTCTGCACTCGGCCATGTTTCAGCTGATGTCCTCCTTAGCGGTCACGTTTCGAGAGAAAGCAGTTCCAGCTTTTTTAAGAGGTAAATTGGGAAATTTTTGCTTGTTTTTTTTTTCTTTCTTTTTTTTCTTTTTGGCCCTCATGACTTCCATTTTTATACCTTTACACGTTGTGAGTTTGTAGCGCACGCGTTTAAGTTTTATATTTCTAAGTGAGTGTTTAATGCGTATTAACTGGAACTTAAATACATGCAAAAGCTTGGAAACGTTTCGCCTATCGACACCTAGTTTGCTTTGAGTATTGAAACTGAGACAGCATTCCTATCAACACTCCAGAAATTTTAAAAGCTATGTGACTGATCAGTTAACAGCATGTAGAGAGAGTTTCGGATGAAACTCTGGATGACTGATTGGCCAGATGTCGATGCATTGGCTAGTTGCTTCTCATGAACAACATTCGCACCAACCTTATATCCCCGAATTACAGGTGATGAGGTAATGAATGAATAATTTAAAATTACAATTATACAAATATTTAAATGTCGTTGTTTTAGCTTATTATCACACCCCTCAAGCGTGCGTCTCGGGATCTTGAGATCAGGGATGAAGCCCAGGTAAGGTCATACCAAAGGCTTTAAAAATGGCATACTTGTCGCTGCTTCGCTTAGCGCTCAGCGCTGACAGGTTTGAGCAAGGAAGCAGGACTGGTCGGCCCGATGTTAGTATAATGTGATTGGATAGGGTGTCATGCCTGGTGTCTTTGGCGCACTTTGGCGGAATTGACTCGCTTTGCCACAAGAAAACACAGTGTGCTTACATTGGAAGGAATTCTCGTCGTATTATAAGTGAAAAATTGTTCAGTACAACGTAAAACCTGTGCATTACCGTATGCCCGAGGCACTCACCCCGGTATATGTTCCTTCAGCGACGACATCGAAATCGTTTAGAATTAATTTGACATCTTCATCAAAATTCCGAGCCAGTCGAAAAGCCATCTGAGAAAACCGGGGTTCTTGCAGCTTTCTTTCGAACCAGTTTCCGTGTAGCAACTCACTGTTGACAACCCACAGGTCTACTCTTCAAAGACAACCAGACAAACGTGCACATAATACTAAGCAAAGATTAAATAGGAATCGCTTAAATATTGCAAACGCCTCATTCATTAGTAAACTTAGCCCCACAATCTCACTTAAAGCAGAATGGATATTTTCATTCATGTATTTGATTGATGTTTGGCGAAATTTTAGGTTTACAGGCGGCAAAAATAAATACTTGAAATTAGAACCACGGAAAATGATTTCTTTAATGTATCGTATCACGCGATGAGCCCTTTAAATAATCAATATAACGGTGTATGTTTAAAATTGCTTTAAATTCCTAGTTCAATGCTCCTAATTGTTGAAGAAGCAAATATGCTTATGAAGAGTGTTACAAGTAACTGAATAGGTATGTTTGTGGGTTCACACATGTTCAGTTGTGATATTAGCAATATCGCATGTCCTGTACCAAACTCTGGTTTATCTATATAGATCCTTCAACCTTGTTTATGTCACATTTTAATACATGGTGTCGTCTTGCACTCACACCTCTCGTTAACCACATGATCTATGTTAAAGGACTTGTTCCATGCAAACAAATTTGACTGACCCATCAACCGATGACTTGGCAGACAGACTCGGCTATAGTGTACCAACTGATTCACCCTTCCGATACGTCTCTCTCATTGCTTTTTGAATGTGATAGTCACCATAGTTGTGCGATTGAACAGGAATGACTTTCCAAACCCGAGTTAATTTTGAACAATATATTGAACAGGTGGTATAGTTTGATTACCAGTTTTCTTAATCCGAAACATTTATAAACGCAAACATCAATAATTTCATAAGAGAGCCATAAATTCAACACATCTGACATATCGCAAAGCATGCGGCGTATTCCACCTACTCACATTTCCCGGAAGTGCTTGACGGTGTCCTTGATATGACTGACGGCTGCGTTGTAGATGTCAATAGTGCACATGGGCGGAACCCACGGCGGCACGAAAGCTTCTGAAGAACCCCACAGTAAATTGTCGCCATGGATATTAAATCTGAAAAACACAGAATTACTAAATGAGCGTGATGTACAACACAAATCACAAATATCAGAACACATGCGCAGAAATCTAAAAAAAACAGAATGTCTCTGTAACAAATTAATATATGTTTAAAGCAAAATGAAAACTCATCCATGAATATAATTGATATTTTCTTTTGCAATGAATCGCAACCTTATTCATATATACCCGTACTTGGTGCGTAGCGGTATTTACCTGTTGAAATTAGTACACAATTAATTCCAGCGGTACTCTCTCATAACGTGTTGGATAAAAATATTGAAAATGATGTAGGCCTTTGGTCTCTAAACCCATTAAGAGCTTCAAGTTGAACAATTAAAACTAATCCAAAAAACGTACTGGGTTCAGCTCCAGTACAATTGACCACTAACATTCTCATCATGCACACGAGATTCCTGCATGGTAGCAAACCTCTGCACATCACACTGGATCATATATGTTTTATGTTTGTTCTGTAGACATTATTTCATAAAGGTGCGTCAATCAGGATATTATTACAGGCAGTCATGTGCAGTTTATAAACAAAACATTTTACTGTATTACAAATCTAAGCATAAATACCCTTGTTCTCTCATGATCCGAATGGCCGTCTCCGCCAGAGTGTAGTCCACGTTCCCCTTCACAATACAAAAGGCAGAGGTATAATAGATAAAACGTGAAACCAGAACAACGGTATCCAATTCGGTAGATTTTCAAAGAGAGATTACATCAAAACTGGAACGACCGTAATCACTAATTATTACTCCTCACCCCTTCCCCCCACCCTTCGCCTTCCACATACGCCCCGCTTAATCAAACTTTAACAGTGTGAATCATGTCTGGAGCTTTTGGGGAATACAGGAAGCTTTTCTGATCTGAAAAGATTTGGTGCGTGATTCAATCTGACCGTTTGTTGTCGTTTGTATCATTTCACAGATTTCCTTCATGCAGTTTTTGTGTTCGCGAAATAAAATGATTCTTTCAGGACAAGGTGTAAAGGAAATAAATAGTGGCACTTTCCATACGTGGTACACTGAAGTACAGCATTATTCTGATTGGCACAGGTTGCCTACATACAAACCTAAAGTTGTCCTTTATCCATTTTATTTCCCTCATTTCACCACTACTAATCTCTATGCTTGACAGACCAGTCAAATCATTAAGTTTTACTGTGGCGAAACAAAGCGAATCTGGAGTTTTTGAGTTACCAGACGCTTGTGTTGCTGGTCAGAGTTTGTTTGCTCGGGGTTAACGCTGAGAGATTTCTATAGGCGGCCTAATTAAGAATAGGCTGTGACTGGGTGGAAATAGCAACAATACAGAATCAGCATTCCAGTCAAGGAATCTCCCACGGGAAACGAAAAGAGCCGCTGATATTTTGAGGATGCTAGCGGACCTGCTTGACCCAGCTTAAAGGAAATCCAGCGCAAAGAGAAAAAAAATCCCACGTAAAGCTTCCCAGATAGAAGTGCTTTTTTGGTATATTTGCTGATTTTATTTGGTTTTTATTTATTGATTGGTAAAATATCTAGATGATATAGTATTCCTATTCAGTATTCTACATACCTCAGTTTTCTCTAAATTCTGCCACAACAGAGCTGTCTCTAATACCGCCACGTTAAAGTTGTCGTACACGAAGTCTCTGTAATCTTGGCCTACACCCTCATCGGAGTCAGCCATGATGTCGGCGACCACGGCAGTTCCGAAAGGAAAACGGTGAGAGATCTGCTCCAACTGATGCAAGCAGAAGAAATGTCACGCCAGTGTAATTAAAGGTAACGCCAACTCACTGGTTAACTGGGAGAGATCGATAAATCCCAGAGCTACTTGTTCTGATTTCTCTTACTGTGTAAAACAACTGTGCACAAATTTGCACATCCACAATGAAACACTGATACACACGTGGGTGTGTTGCATAAAATGCGCAAATTGTGTACTGCTGGTACACACATATTATGTGAATGTGAATTTTTACCACAATAATGAGTACTCTTCGTACACAGTAGTTTTTAGAGAGTAGAGTTATACCTATGTCTCCACTTCATGCATCATTGTGAGTTTTCTTCATTTATCACTAATTGTGTATAATATTTCCTAGACAAAATTAGAAGTAAATAATATCGTCATTAAAATGGGCTTAAGATAAAGGAGAGAAAAGAAAGCAAACCAAGTTTCTTTTGTGGAAATGCGGACAAGACGTAAACCTTTAAATACGATGTACAAATGCAGAGTTACGATGCGTCGTTACCATGTTATTTATTTATTACCCTACTTTATTTTTTCATTATTTGTTACATAAATGACTGCATCAAACACCCCAAAATATAATGAAAACAATAAAACGTCATAAAAAGCAAAATCATCTAGGAAGCACACTTCTAGCAATTATTTAATCAGCAAGAAAAGCATGCTTACCTCTACTGTTATTCTGCTGGGGTCCACCGTGTCACCCACAAGGGTTACGCTGAAAAAAACGGAAATATTTATCACGTCACAAGGTCCCATCAAATACTGGTCGCTAATGTACACCCTAAAGGTTGGCGTATAGACCAGCCGTGGAATGCACAATCTTTTCAACAATATAAGACGGAATGCAAACGAAAAAGGACGAGACTCTGCAGCGAAGTCTGGTTATCTCAGATTTCCGTAACAGCGACAATGGAGATTGACTCTGATGTGTCAAAGGATCCTAGTTGAGTCAGAGAGTCGAAAAAAGTATCTTTACCCAAGCGAGGTAACGAGGAAGATAATCTTTCTACCATGACTACTTCTGTCCGCTACATCCTTGACCGCATCACTGCATGACTTCATCCCAACCATTCTTGACTACATCCCTATCACTCGTGGGTACATCGCTAACTCGCTTCGCTACATCGCTACCATGTCTAGCTACACTGCTACCTTGATTCGCTGTATCGCCTTCTTTTCAACACCTCACCACACTTAGCACTGCATTGCTGTATAATATTGCGAGCGACATTTTTCCCTATTTCCTTAAGGTACATGGCAGACGCTCGAGAATATTCGTCAGCATCTTGCCTAAGGCCGATAATTTATTCTTCGAAAACACCAATTTCCTTCTCCCATGAAACTGGCCGCGGTCGCTTTTGTGAAACATGCTTCAGTATGACGTTACACGACAACCAGTTAAGCAATCAATCCTTTGAGGTGAAGCTCTCATGCATCTATTTATTTGACCGATAGATAAGACATCATTTTTCACGTCCACCCTAAAATTCACTTTTTTTCCAAATTGGTTTTCCAACGCGCTAACTGGAATCGAGCATGAACCCCCATAGGTTACAGACAACTGGCCAGTTGGCCAGTGAAGTTAGCAGAAGTAAGAACATTCTTGGCAATGAATTACCCATGCCAAGTTTAACATACAACTTACACAATATTTATTAACTTTTTCCGTAACGAATCTATGCGTATGTTAGCCTCGGCTTCCCACGTGGCTAGAGAGACGTCAATCTCGCTCATTTCTGCTTCATCTACAAGGAACTCCACACCCACTTCTGGTCCTTCGACGATGATCTGGGTCGCCGTCAGTCCTAGTTATCATGATAAACGTTGTATCAGCAGAAAGGTAAGAATTAGCCACAAGTGACAGGCATTCATGTATTCTATCAAACTTCTTCTTGTCTTTTGTATACGTATATTTAATATTTTGTATCCAAATGATGCATCAGAACCTAACGCTGGTCTCACTGTGGACACCTATATATAAACTCAGGGAAATATTTTAAATTCTTATATTCAAGGTCCGCCAGCAACTTGTGGATGTTGGTAGGTTTACCCCGTGTACCATAATGTTGGCCGCCGTCATACAAGTGAAATATTTTTGAATACAGTGTAAAACACAAATAAAATAAATAAATACATCCCGGCAAGGCGACAGTGATATATGTGGCGTTAGGGTCGTTAAACATCTTAACATATATGAACTCACAATTTGCACACAGCCAATGGTTGATTCTATATTAAAATCGTTGGCTGAGTAAATTGACCAGACTGGTGCACATTTATATTCTGCTAACAGAATAGGAAATTACGGGTCCAAGCTGTTGCAGCCTTTGCTACGACGTGTTGTGGACAAACTCTTTTATGTATATATATATAGTAATCATGTGTTACAAGACACTGGTCAGTCAATGGTCAGTCCAACTTGGACACGAGTGGCTATAGAATATGATAACCATCACTACAGTATAAGCCTATTTACCATGCAACTCAGCCACTTAACACCTTAAGTTTTAACTCAACTCTTTTTGACAATTATCTATCATTATCTATTATCTTACCCGCCGGTGCTGTCACTTCTCCTGCCAAGTAGATCCACCCCGAATTTACGGTGGCCGCTTGTCTTATAGCTATTGGTTCGTGTTCAATATCACCTATGCGTACAGAAAACAACTGAAAATAGTATATGAACCACCTGATACTCGCGTATCATCAACTGAAATGGTATATCAACAACTGATAAGGGCATATCAGTCGATACCTGTATGTCGCATGTCTGAAGCATTTAAGCATGCTGACATCTCTGCTAGAAAGTATGGCCCTTAAACAGGACAGAACACTTTGAAAACTTCTTTGCAAATTGTTTATAAAGAGGATTTTCGGGAAAAGTATAGTTTTGCTGTCGAATCTTACAGTTTAGTCGGAGTCATGGTTGATGAATGGTTGCAGTTGGTAAGGATTAGATACTGGATTGTTGTTAGAAATACCATGGATATATATATTAATTCTTTTCACGAGGAACTTCTGCACCTTGAAAGTCTTGGAACTGAAACGGTAATGCACAGAACTGAACTATGCCACAGATTTTAGTAAAAAGCAAAAAGAGTTCCATGCATTTTTTAGATATATATATCAAAACACCACATATACACTGTACAACCGGACAAAAGAAAAAATAGTGGGACTATTACATTTCATTTCATCTGGCAAAGTGAACAAATTAAGTAAAAGAAATCAAAATGAATTAGAAAGTTTAAACCGACTCAAATTCCTCAGATGGACAGATAATATAGGCCTACGTACTCTGCCAAATAGTAAACGCATAGTTAGAACATGTTAGGGAAACCAGAAGTCGCCAACGTCTGCAATGAACGTCCACTTATGACCTGGTGTTCTGGTTGAATGTAGATTCCCGCAGATTATTTCATCATTACTGATATCCTGACTTTCTAATTGTGTATCTTGGCTGTAAAAATGACAGCATATTGAATTTATTATTAACCTTTGAACAAAACAGACTTTAAAGGTGAAAAAATTCAACCTAAGCGATTCCTTTTCGGCACCTTATATGAATATATTACGAAATTACCTCCACTCATCATAAAATTGGCTGATAGCACGACTGTCTGGTATTTGCCATTGTCATTCAAGAGTTTGGCCCAGATCTCAACCGCGTAGACATTTCCGGCAACAACTGTCACCAATTGACTGGGACCATACGCAGCATCCGTCCTATAACAGCATTGAAACAAAGATTGCAGTATTACGCCAGATGTTTATAGCTGCATGTCTTAAAGAACAAGCATTTGCTACTGAATACTTGCACCAAGCAAAGCCCGAGTGTATGTGAAAGAGAATAATGAATAAGCAATAAAAATAAGCTATGTTCGCACAGTCTTCCTATAAAAAAACCCATTGAAACAAAGATTACAATTTTATACGTTAGACATTTACAATACTGGACAATGATATGTTTGCCTATGGCCACGTTCAATTCCTTTTATTGTCTACCTAAACTTTTTTGAAGAAAAAAAATACAATTATTCAACACAATAAAAGTCATTTTAAGTTAAGTCTTTTATACACTATGAAATGCATCTTGAATTTGTCGCTGTTGTAGTTTGCTTGTTTCTTTCGAACATACTGAACATTTACAGGGAAGAAACAAATTTACATGTACTTTACATCTGTTGAAAGTTATATTGAGTCTTTCGCTCATAGCATGTTTGTTTCTTTCGTGCTTGCTAAATGTTTTTACAAGTATGCGGAGTTTGTCGTTCCTTTTGTTGTTGTTTTTTTTTGTTTGTTTGTTTGTTTGGGTTTTTTTTTCTTTTCTTTGTGGGGGAGGCATGCTTTAATACTTACACTTGTTGAACATTAATGAAAATGCGTTAAGTTTGTCGCTCTTGCCATTCGTCTAGTCCTTAGCTACACACTTAACCTTTATTGTAGAAACACAGTGAAGAATGTACAGAGAAGCCATTGCTCCCACAGCTGTACATGCTGTCTACATTTATTCATATGTAGCAGAGATGAATCATGTTCGTAAAGTTCTGGCGGGAAAGGTTCTGTATATGCATTTGCGTTGAAGCTAGTGAACTCCAATCGCTGCGCCTAAATTCTATAACAAATAAGAATTGCATACCAGAAACGCGTGTCATTCCTATAGTTATGCCCGGGTGTATCATAGTATCGAAACACGGCCATTTAGACGAGAGCGTTGCCCAATGATGTTTTAATGAAGAGGAAAATACACTGTACACAAAACGTCATGTAGAGCTCCTGTCCAAATCAAAATAGCTCATAAATGTATTCCAAAACATCATTCATATTTAATTTTACTTGGCTTCCAATAGGCTAGGCAGGAGATGAGCAATATAAGCCTTATTATATAAATTATATAAGCTACAGAAAAAGATATTCTCTAAATGCAAATATATGTGTTCAGTTTTGTACCCAGGTATTTGTCTACCCCAGACAGGTTGGCACACATTACAATAGGGCAGTTTTGAGTTCGAACTCTTTTGTCGCAAAGGGTAAAAAGAGTCCAACTGTGCCTTGTGACTTATCCAAAAATGTCAGACAATTTTGTTCACTTGAATTTACCGATCACCTGTTTCGCCGTGTTAGGGAAATACAAACGACCTCTCCTTCAATCAGCAGCGTCTTGAGTTAAGGAACTTTCAGCTCCTCAGTTTTGCCTATCGTACGTCTACTCTAAATAACTTTTTGTTACGCTTTTTTCAGACGTCCATGTTATAGTAGATGTAATCAGAAATAACTGCCTGACATTTCCTACAGGTCACATTGTACAGTAGGGGTTTTCTTACCTTTAGCGATAAAAGAGCTCGAACTTGAAACTCCCCTGTTGTGATTGAACAAAGAGGTGATATACAAGATAAACATTATCTTGGACGGGAGGATAGACGCAAACTAATATTTGAATACCCCAAGTTGGACATCATTATACAACACACGCATATATGAAGGAACAGAAATGCTTACATAGATTAAAGATCTCAACGGCAGTAATCTTCTTTCGTGCATGTTAGATATTTTAGCACAGCAACATATTAGACGATCATCAAGAAATTTCTCAATGACAGTTTTAAGAGACTTCATTAATACTAACTAAGTCACACATGTGTTTGGGATGTGGAGGATTACAGTGCCCTGTTTTACGTCCATAATTTGACATCAATTTGCACAATTTGCCACCACCATAATTAGAAAGAACAAGTTAGTTCAAAAAATGACGATGTGTTCTTCGACACATGCATGCACAAATGAATAGGAAGTCGCAGTAACTCACGATTTCTTTGACCACATCTGTTAATATTATTTCAGGAAAGCAACAATAAAATTTTGCAGTTGTGTGTTTATTTTATTGTATTTATTTGACTGTTAAAGGTTATCTAACGTCATACTGAAGAGACTTTTCACAGATACGATTCAGGTCAGTTTTATAAGTGGAAGAAACCGGGGTGCCTTTGACATATTCCTGACCAATTTCCCACACGTGCTGATATGCACATGTTATTGGTGGAACACAGGTGGTCTTTAATTAATGTTTGTTGAGTAATACTCCACAAGCGGTGAAAGAAAAGAATGCACAACGGGCTTACCTGCCACTGACTCTGTAAGAATATGTTCCACCAAAGCTGTCTGTTGAGAGTGCACAAGTGAATGCTGAACAGTCCCAGTCCGACAAGAATTCGAATCCAGAGTTAGTCAGCAGATCTATACCGCCTCCACTGTGAATAAAATGAAAAAGCGAAAGTAAAGCTATGACAGATTTCATATTGAGCCTTCTTGCAGGATTTCAGAACACCAACACCGTGTGCGATGTGAGCGGTAGCCTCCGATTAGGCGATTTATCCCCCCTCCAGTGTCAAATACCACATCGCATTCCACCCATCCTATATTATACACGATGTTCATCACTTCATGTTGCTTGTAGCTACGCGTACGGAATCATTGTTTTGTCCACACCTGTTATCATTCCATTTCGGAACTGCAAACTGCTCACTCAAATGATGTAAACATATGAAGACTGGAGGTGCTATATTATGAAGACTGGAGGCGCTATAAGTATGTAAGTGTATACTTTCACACCTAGATGGGCCCATGGAACCGTAGCGAGTCAGCACGTGTGTGCCTCTGCTATAACGTAAACTGTACAGCCTTTATTTATGATATAATCTTTTCTAATGGTATAGATTCAGGATTGTATCAAAATAGTAGTTATAAGCGTTTTCTCCCACCACAATGCTGGCCGTCGTCTCATAAGTACCAACCAAACTCCGACCAAGTAAATGTATTATACCGATTAATTTTATCCACATCGTATACTAATAGAGGGAGGCTACTCTGTTAGCCATATGTGTGCGGTGCAACATTCACTCGTTCGAAATTCTATCATAACCACAACAAAGAGAAAGGAGAATATCGAGGAAATAATGATAATGGTAAATAAATAATAATAACAGTAAAAAGGTGACGATTTCATTTGTCCAAAGTAGGAACTGACATATATATAGGCCTATAAGTATTTTCATATTATGCAAACATAATCAGTGGAACCATTCCCATGCATGGCTGGTGGGATGGGTATTAGATCAGGCGAGGGTCCAGTGGTCTGCCTATGAAAAATTACTGGACACCCATTCTGATTCCGTGGCCCGTGACACAAGTGTATAATTCCTAAGCACGAGTTCTGAAATTATGATAATCAATCTTACGTAGTGCTTCTTGTCTACCCTTTTGCAGAATGAACAGTTTCCACTTTTTCTTAGTCTTAAAATCAGTGTATTATTGTTTACCACGCTTTTGTGAATGATATGACTTGTGTAGCCAGGGCTCATTGCTAAATCAGAACCAACTCTAGACTTGGTTGTAATGCTACTGACTACTAAACATTGCCATGCCTATAGTTTAATTGAGGCCTTTTGGCTAGAGCGTGCACGGATAAGTGTTCAAACCTGGTCTAGGACGGGGAATTCGTGCATTCCATTGCTCTCACTATGTGTGTGGAACTTCCCAATGTGGGCTGGTTTAATTAAGTTTACCGCAGGCACTGATGTCCTCCAGCTAGTCAATACTGACCGCCATCGCATGAGTGAATAATTCTTGAATATGGCACTAAACGACAATCAAACAAAAAATTAGTTTGTAAAAAAGTAAATAAAGTGAGATTTGTTTTCACTGACTTTTGGCTTTTCCGAAAAAATCTACCTCCTGGGTAATTGTGTACAATGTTCAACGTCAGGTTTTTATTGCACATGCACGTCTGTTTAGAGATTTACAAAGTCAAAAGACCATCTGCCATGCAATGAATGTTTTGTGTAACATATCCAAGGTCCCCTTGGATCAACTGTATCGCAGCTGCACGCAAGCATGGTCGTAACAGTGCACAGTGGGAGAGGGTCAACTGATTAACTTTGCGGGCTGGTCGAGATTACTACTTTGTTTGGACATGTTACACTTCAGCTTAGCTCTACAATTAGCCTTGTACCGATACTTGTAAATTAGGCCTATATAGGCCTACATAACTATACCATATCATGAAAAAATAACAGTAATACATTAGCGAGACAATCCAAAAATTAACGTATCAGTTAATAAGGCCTGCATTCCCTAAGCCAACTAACCAAGATATTAATATGTTCTATCAAGTAGTTAATCAACACGTTAAACTTGTCTGGATTTGTGACGCCTCCAAGTATAGGTGTTTTAATCCTTGTCTCATTTGGAAAACGATGACTTGAAAGCTTTTCATTATTTTTGTTATTACAATATATCTGAAGCCTTTGAAAGCGTATAGTGATAGTGATCGTGTGTTGTTTTTCGTTTAATTTATGTCGTGTATGCTGGCAACTTCTACACGCCAACTATTTTGACAAAATGTAAATGGTATAGCTCTCCAGCGTTGGAAGTAAATTTAGTGTGACGTTGTGATTGAAGCGAGTCGGTGCCCGTGAAAGAAGGCGGCAAACTTCTAAACTTCGAGGAGTTTTCACCGGCCTTAATAATCACTCACAGGTCAGTAGCTACATGGATATGCAGTTTAGTTCAATGGTCACATCGGGTATATGCATCGGTCAAGCAGTTGTAAGAAGTAAACGGTGTTCCCTTTGTTTGTCTTCGAAATACTGCCGGCGCGATGTTCAGAGGTTAAGCGAGGCTGTGTGAGAGTTATAGCCCCGAGCGACATGAAAGCAGACGCATATAAGAACGGCAAACTTTCTGCCAGTTTTGCCCAGTTTAGCTCTCAAACACCGACTGTAAACATGCAAATATATCCAGCTCTACTGGGATTAAAATGCAGCTGGCTTTTAACTGGCCAAGCAGTTTTTTAGATCGTGTTTGTAACAAACATTTGCTTGTAGCCCTGGGCAAGTTAGAGCACGTTGCCTGGGAGCACTCGTGGCAGTATATGACATGACTGGTGTGCTGTCGTAGGTTACCATCCCAGCGACCGTTCAATCTCCCCACATTGCCCACCGCCACCGGGTCTTGTTCATAATTTTCATCTTAACCTCACACGAAATATCGTCTCTATTATAACTGTTTAATCTTTCCGTTGGCTAAAACCCAGGTAGGTTTGCACAGTTATACAGTTATTTTGTTCAGTAGCTCATACGTGTTTTTTATTTTGTTTGTCTTCTGTGTAAAGTTGCCTTTTAAATGTAACTGAATACTGTAATTATGTTCACATGAAATAATTGTTTGTAAGAGGCTTGGCTACTCATATTCAATTCATATTGATAGTTTGCCAGCATGTCAAGGTAATTTTTAAAAATAGGTTGAAGTTAGATGAAAGTTATGTTCAGTATATAGCACTGAAGCAACTGAAATTTTGTAAATTTTAAAGGAGTTCCTTGATTTATGTTGAATGTAAGACTAAGCTTTGCAAGTGTATGGCAGAATATTTAAGCCGATGGCAAGTATTCTGTGACCAAGAAGAAATTAAAGCCTGTAATGTTCTATTAAGCATGCACTGACAGTGCAGGCTTTTGAGTGTGTTTTTAATATAGATCTGGCTTAAGCATGTTAGCCTTGGCACAAATGTTAAAACCTGCAGTTTCCATTTGCCTACGATGGAGTGGAGAATACACAGCCTAAATGATGCCTATAATTGCATACGGAAGAACAAGTAGTTTTTAAATTTAAAACTCACACATATATATTTGTTTGTAAGTATCAGAAGGTGAATATCTCCATGATTTGACTGCAATAATGCCAAAGTTGTAATCGGGAATGTGTAGTTAAAAGTCGCGTTATCCATATACCTTTTGGTACAAGTTGTTTCTGTCATTTCATAGCACTACAAATCCGAGCAGTACATTTATAAATATCTACTTAAGATTATTTTGGAAACAGAATTTAAAAAGTGATTTTTCTTTGTTGTCATATAAACGACAGGTAATGTATATTCATCTGTGGATTGAGTGCTTTGAATGTGACACAGTAAGCATGTTTCTTAGAAGTTCACTAGAACATGTCTTTCTTATGGATATACAAATTCTTGGTGTATTATCACGACGTTTCGATGTAGATACTAACATCGTTATCATCGTTATTGTTGGGAAGGTTTGTCATACGTCACTCACTTGATAACATTAGTATCTACATCGAAACGCCGTGATAATACACCAAGAAGTTGTATATCCATAAGAAAGACATGTTCTAGTGTACTTCCATCCCAACTTCTAAATGCCACATAAGCAAGTTCTTAGAAGTTGTAGGTCTGAATGGCATATCTTTGTCTTTCTCAGGATACATGTGTTATGATGTATAGGTCTTCTTAATTTCAGGTTTTTCCTCTGTTCACAGTTTTCTCTCTATCATTCCTACCAGTAATAATTGCATATTACTCATGAAGTGCTATGTAAAGTTCTGCCGTTAATTGTGTCGTTCTAGTTTATACAGTGGCAGTGTTTAATTCCTTGTTAATCTTCAGTTCAGAGTACCAAGGCATCAGATGGTTTAAGCGTAGGATCTTTGATAGTGCTGCGGCTTGCTGCCGCTGACCAGTGAGATTACTTGCTGGAGTCCAACTCTACTTTCTTTGGCTGTGGCTTTAACTCAGGAGGTTTGCCATGTAATTGGTAAAGGGCAATGGTTTATTGTGGGCATTCCAGTTTCATCCACTGAGAAACCTGACAGCTCTGGTCCATCTTTTAAAATCTTCTGTTTCCATGTGTATTGTAGATGTATATGTATATTTGTTGATCAAGCCAAGTTCAGCATAGTAGGTGTTTAGCCTTTTCAGGAACACTGCATAATGTTGGGTTTAATTCTACATAAATTGATCAATAATCAAGATTTGCAGCACAACTTGTAAAACAAAGTTACAAAATAAACTGAATGGTAAATATCCATGCCCAGAGTATATGTACATGTTGCTGTAGTGTACTGTATGAATGTCTCCGTGTTTCAGGTGAGCTCCCTGTGGTGGACCTGAAACTGGGAAGACGTGAAGGTGGGACCATGGTGTTTGACAGTTAACCATCCACAAACCGAACTGTGCGCAGACAGACTCACTCATCATCCCAGTCATATCTCACCTGCCTGGTTCACAGCACACGTCATGGACAAACGCAGCCGGGTGGGTTCAGCGGGAAGTTCAGGAGGATGGAGCCCCAGAGGAGGCAGTCCTGCCCCAGGTGCGAGTGTCGGGGGACAGGGCATCCATGCTACAATCCAGCATTTAGCAGGTGAGACTTTCTGTGTGACAACTGAAGCTTCATTCCCCAGAGCAGCCCAGGCCATCAATCAAAATATGTTACAACAATGGGCCCTACTCCTATTTTATAGGATGTTGATAGAGTATATAAATTTACAGATCTCCTTTTTTTTTTCCACATGGTTATTTTGTGCATACATGTAAATGTTAGGCCAGGTCTAACATGGTGAATGTTGCACCTTTTTAGCTTCTATCAAAGAAATCCAGCTCCACCATGTTAATATAAAGAGAAAGAATTTATGTGTAAAAGTATATACTTTGCCTTCTTGTATAGAGCTGATGTATGTCTCGAATTTCATGCTTGTGTTTGAGCCAAAGCATACTTGGAAAATAATGCCAACTTGTAAAGAAGTAGTTTAGAGCTAAGAATGCAGTCTTATCCACTTGAGGTACACTTAACCACCTGTCTACCATTTAATACTTCTACTGATAGTGTATTGACCTGGGACATGGATCTGGCAGGTGTCCAGAATGCCAAAGTGGACATTCCAGGTGTCTTAACTTCCAGGCACCAAATAGCCATATTGACTGGTTTTATTTTACAGATATTACACCTGAAGGGCTAAATACTTGTTGGTACACATAAGAGTTAAAGAATTGACCTCTAAAATAGCCTTTTTGTGTGAAATGTAATAATTCTGTGAGGTTGTGTATAAAAGTTTGAAATAAAGTGAAAATGAAAATATTTTTTGTCTCTGCTAGCCAGTTTGGGAGTAACACTGGATTTCTGGTCAGGGCAAGTTCCACAAAGCTATTATGTTAAAAAAATATATAAAGCCTTGGTACTTACAGTCAGCTATATCATTGTGTTTTTTATGGCAGTATTACTGGTGGTATGGCACTGTCTGTCTTTCCATCTGCAAAGCTATAAAATAAGCTTTGAAAGCTATAAAATATAAGCTATAAAATGTGTTCACTGTTTGTCTCTACCATCAACACAGTAAGCTGTTGAAATGAGTTACACCACTCTAATATTTATACATGTAGTAAAGTTTTAAATTTCATAGCAAGTTTCATAGAAAGAACTCTTTCAATCCACCTACAATCCCTGAAATGGAGTTGTGATTCCCATATTGTGTATATGTGAAATTTGTAAGGCACCTCTTGGTTTCTTCATTACAAGGTGTGATGCAATTACAATATCCTTGTCATCATGCATATTTGTAAACTTGAATTAAGTTCCTTTTTGTGATATATGGGTATTTCCTGTAAACATCAGTGCTATCATTATTTAGGGTAAAATGTCTAGGTATAGCACAGATTCTACTGCTGAAAACTAAGGATTATATGCATGTGAGGTCTGTCAAGCACCTAAAGATCAACCTGAAATGTTTGGCCAACAGGCCTCGGTAAAAAATAGAAGATATTGTGAAGTTGACAGCTATACATGACACTTGCCCTACAAGCACAATTTGAGAGGCAAATATCATAAACTGTAGCTTTTATTGCTGAAACTTACATTCTATAGATGTTTCTTACATTTAAGTATTGTTATCTGGCATTGACATCTGCTTTTTTTGTTGAGTTCAGCTGTTTCTTCTAACCCTTGTTTCCAAAAAGATATCATTGTACATCAAAACTTCTTGTAAAATCTACAGAACTATCAGAATATAAATGGAAAACAAGTAACTAGGTCATGAATAAGATTTAACGTCTAATACATTGTATTAAAGAAAATCTGCTAGTGTTCATCTCTATATTTTGTGGAATATCCATAAATTCTAATCTAATAGAACAATTAAATTTCAATCATGACTAAGTTCCACATTTTTTTCACATTCTGAGAGTTTTGTTGAGTTTAGAAAGGTGTTTTCTACATATATATATATATATATCCTAATGGAAGAAATAAGTTTCAGCCCCTAAAATAATATTTTATGACTTAAATTTGCCCCTAAAACAGCAATTTTGGGGGTAAAATTTTAGGTCATTTACAGTTCTTTGTAAACAGACATCCTCCTTTTGAAATATTACTTGTAAAATGTAAATTACATGTAAACATAGGAGGAATGCATGTATCTCGAAAGAATTCATAGACACTCATAACTCATGGACATTACATAAAAAAACATACATGTGCTGGCCTTGATAACACAGCTGCCTCAGCCTACATATGCGTTGAGATCAAGCAAACATGCATGTTTATAGGAGTAAGACATGGCATGGATAGTCTACATGTACATGGTCAGTACAGGCAAGACATTGATGCATGGATTTAGTCCACATATGTCATACATGTACATAGTAGAAATCTGCCAGGTATAAAACCAAGTGAAGAGGTCCTTCTGTATTGCCAAGCTAATGGAGGTAACAAGCAATGTAAACAGTCTGGGAGGAATTAAGTTTCCCAGCCATGTGGGCCAAGGAAGACCTAGCCACCAGCCTTCATGGTTTGCTGCCCCCATGGTTCAGTTGTTTAAATCCCCACCATGGAGTATCAAGCGCTTGGCACTGGTTCAAATCTTTTGACTCTTGGCACAGTTCAATCTGGAACAGGGTTTTTATATGCTCATAGATACATGCATACATTGCTTGCACCGTGTACACATGTACAGTCCAAAAATAATCGTGTCTGGCTGCTGTTTGCTAATGATGCAGCGGCACTGGATCGTGGGCCTCACACTATACACAAGTTCATATATATATATATATTACAGCAATTGTAAATTAAGCGTATTACTATAGGAGTTTCATGTTGATTCATTATTTTTCAGCGTGGAATTGTCCCTTGGAATGGCCCTTGTTAATTAAAGTAATTATTAACATCATGGCTAGAAGTGGAGTCTTTTCACTGACATATTTCTGGCGCAATTCAGCATTCCACATCATTCCTCTGGCTGTTGGTGTGGTCTGTGGACTAGGAGCCTTATGCCATAGGGTAACCACTAGCACACTTGTAGTACGCTTCTAGCACTCCACTTATTGTCCAAGCCTTCATCTGCTGAGGGTTTTTTGCTGTGGGCTGTGGATATTTTGGGGGTGTTTTGTGTGGGGTAGGGTGACCCAGGTTCTTTCTGACAGTGCTTTCTATTCATTCTGTTAGTGCACTACACACAAACCAGAGGCAGACGAAGGTCTGGCTTCAAGACTGCTTGTGGACAACTTTTAGCCAGGCTTAGAACGTAGTGTGTTCAAGATTTGGTTAGCTGAGCTTAAAAAGTTAGTTGGTATACTTAAGATTCCACCTTTCCCTTATTTTAGCAAATGCCGTAAAGAAGTTTTATCAAGCATAGGCATGAGGAAGTAATTATTTGATATGTTTGAGTGTACAATCTTGTTGATGACACATGTACATTGAGCACACATTACTTTTACATGTAAAATTGTGCAGAAATTGTGAGGTTTTCATCTGCATTTTGCATTGCAAGTATGCACATATAGATAAAATACAGGAAGTAATTGCTCACATTTTAGCTTTAGAAATTCTGCAGTTTGCTAGTGTTCATATGATTAAATGTACATGAGGAACTCAAATTTGTTGTAATCATCTCATTAAGTATTCATGAACATTCATAATTATTGTGAAATGAAGTGTAATGGTGTTAAAATCACAGTATTCGCCCTCTGGCAAATTCAGTTCAAAACTCGGTGCTTCATTTCATGTAATTTCTGTGAAGTGTTTGAAAATGTTTTAATGTGTGTGAAGTGTCAGTTCATTTTTTATGCACTGAGTTTTAATTACGTAGGTAGTTAGAATGTGATTATGATAATGTTAGGCTGGTTGCACTTGTAGGAACCAATGCATTCATATAGATACTCATGTACATGTATTCAGGACATACAAGTAATACAAGTACATAGATACATAAACATGCATTAGCTGTCACCTAGTGGGTATCTGGTTAATACTGGGTACAATACAAATACTTAGCAGAACAGTGCAACTGAGGCTCCTTACAGGTAAATACTGTCCTTAGTCGGGCTGGCACCTGGATACAGGGCATGTGAGGACTTGTATGGGGTCTCGCTTAACATGTCTGCTCTATTATATCTATAATTACATGCAAGAACCACTTTGATATTTTTATATGTCAAACACCTGATTATGTTGCATAAGTGGCACTTGATGACGTCATGTGACCGTATTCTGATGCATCACTAGTGGATAGACATATTAAACAGAAAATGAAAATGTTATGTATGGCGAAAACCTTTCGACATTATGAGCCCGAAGGCACGGGATAATGCCATAAATGCAGAATGAAGGAAATATCGTAGCCAGTTACATGAAGCCTACCAGAGTATTCTCCCTTGCCTCATATCTGACCACATGCATGTGAAGCATTGGGCATGGCATACATGAATCTGTACACAGTCATATTATCTTTCTTGTTAGAAATTTAAAAAAAATAGATCACTTTGCAATATAAACATACCTTTTTTTCATAAATTCCATAATGGAATATATCCACATTTCTCACCAATATCTGGGTACATAATAATACAGATACATAAATGTGGATTTTTTAAAGTGCATCTTCCCTCTTTGGCGGTGTTTACAGAACACAGCTTACTCATGTTTCACAATGAAATTGGACTTTTGGACTAAAGTTGTATAAATTTTTTTTTGTTGATCACAGGCTTGGCTGAGACATACAGCATTCTCCTCATGTAGTTATCTTGCAGTTTTACATCTATAGGAACTTTTGTTGAACTGGAACAGAGGCTGATCTAGGTTAATAACTCAGAGGTCCATACCTTGACACTGCCCTTCCAAGGATTGACTCAAAAAGAACCTTTCTGGGTCAAAAATTAGCAAAAATAGCCCTTTCAACCTTCTAAATTTACTTACTTATTTGATTGGTATTTTACACCATTCTCTAGAAGGTTTCACTTTTACCGTGGCCACCAAATTTATGGTGGGATCGACCTTCTAAAAGTGCCTATTACTGGAATAAAAAATGGTACCAGGCCCTCAGCCCATAGATTAGGGCCTGTAGCTACATGTGTATACATGTAGGACAATAGATTCAAGCATGTTTTACCCTGACTTTATAGAATTCCATAATGATATACCTACAGATATTACTGATAATGATATTGCCATGAGGAATGGAATCCATGTATGAGCAACTATTATACCTAACAATTGCAGAACTTGCTCCAAGGCGCACAGGTAATTCAGATACATGCTGTTAATGCTCAGTCATGTGCATTATAGTGTCACTAAGTGGGACAATAATTATCCCGACTGCAGCCTTGGCACTATAAGTGCTATATTTATGTCAATACCTAAGCTGATGGGCCAGTAACGGGTTTGGCAGGCTGGCGTTTGACTCCAGTTCCCACACACCACACCACACCACACCACACCTACAATAAAATCAATCATTGGTAATTCAGTATTGTCGGCTTGTAATGAATCTCTTGAGAAGCAATCAATTTTTAATCCAGCTCATTAGAAAGGAAGTGGTCGACAGTGAGATTGGATTCACTGCTCATTTTGAATTATCTAGCCCTGTCAAATCCCCGCTAAATGTTTGAGGTGACCCTTGAAATCCTTGGTCACTATCTCTTGGCACTTTTCCAAAATTCATTGTTGGTGTGAGCATAAAAGATTTGAGTAGGTAATCCAAGACTACCTGTGCTGATTCTGCTTATTCTCACCTGTAGGAGATTACTCATAAAGCCTTGTGTAAATAGATCCTTATTTTTCTCTATCTTTATTGATTGATAATTGATCTCCTCCTATAGGACAGGTAATTTACTGGGCGACATGAGGGTTAAGTTTCCTGGCGTATCTCTTTTTGTCTTACGGCGCAAAGCGTCCTGCTGGGAAAGTAGGTGATGAACATGGAAAACTGGAAGCTCATAAATTTGGTCAGAGCTTGTGTATAAGTTTCAACCATCTCATTGAATTGTTAATGACTGAGCATAGCTGAGCTGTACACCATGCAGTGGATGGCATCACGTCAGTGAGTTCAGGAAGAATGGGTGAGGATCATGCCGTAGCTACACGCTTCTCTGCTGTTTGCTTGATTAATGTCACTAGGGCAGATCAGCCCAGGTGAGTTCAACGTTTACCTGTACATAGTCCAGAGTTAGGGCTGAGACAGTTTACCTTTGTGCCTGGTGCCGTAAACAGTTGTCACTGACCAAACATGGCACTCCTTTGTGGTCACTGTACCCACACCACAGACTTGACCACTGACGGTCAACAAAGCCTGGTCAGCATGTATCCTGATATTTTATAGTACTGGTATGCTATTAGTGACCAGTTTGGAAACTTGACGCAATGTTGTCCCAAAATGGATATTGCCTGCAAATATGGACGCTTCTTCACATCGACAAGTGATATTGCTCTCTACGAAGGTAAGTCATGTTATATAGCATCATGGGATATTGTTAAACAGTATGTTATTATACATGTGCAATAATAGTTACATGTACATGTTGTAGTTTATAGGACAGTCCGACTATTAAGTTGGTCCTTGGCAGCAGAGATTATCTCCCTTTTGTCAACTCTGCGTGGGTACCTCTTCTCAGTACATGGCATGGCATACACACTTGTAAAACTTGTAGGTAAGAATTAAAGAACATTTAAAAGACACTTGAGATACAAAGGGCTTTTGTACTGGAGTGTGTACTGTTTGGTAGCATACGTAAATAATAACTACTATATGTCATTGTTTAGGTGCTATGGTCTGCTAAACATTTTCTTAGTACTTGGAGCAACAAAACCCCTCATGAAAGGCCCTGGTGTTGGCATTGACTAGATTTTGTTTCTGTTTACACATATCTTTTAGTGGCTTTCACCATGTCACATGGAAATAAAAACATAGAACATTGTTCCAGTGCTTTTGTTAAAAGGAACACAAAATGCAACATGGTACACACTGTCTTAGCCATATCTTGGTTTAATATCACTGTGTGCTAGAGATTGTGTACTTACAAAGAAACATGAAATGTTGGATGACGAAGTGTCATAGGCATAAAATCAGCCTTCAATTGTTGCAAGTGGTATCTCTGCATTAGTGAAGTTAAAATGAAACAGTGTTGGGTGATACAAAAGGTCCTGGCCATATCTTGATTTAATATCCCTGTTGTTGCCAGTGGAAGCTCTGGCTGTATTTTCTGGTGATTGTGTTGAGATGAAAGCAGTGAAGGGTCCATGTATTGGAAGAGTAGGTCCTTGCACTACACACTCGCAGGGCGATATCGAGAAAAAAATTGTAGGTTCTGATCCCAAACCTCATAAATACAGTGTGACTGTACAGTGATAAATTTTATAAACCGCAACTCACAGCATTGCTTTCTGAGGGCTTTCAAGTATGTGAATGACACATATTTGTATGATAACTTCACTTTTTATTGGTATGCCATCATATTTGTTTCAGTTTACTTGTTTATTTTAAAGTAGCTAGCATAGTTTGAGCGCCCAACAGTTTGGGTGCCTGAACGTTTTCTGGAACTAAAATGGCTGTAGATAAGCCCCTGATTAGGTTGGCATTTGTAGTATCATAGGTTTTTGCACACCAAAAATGCCACTTTCACAGTTTATGAAGGTCAGTGTTCTTGTAAAGTTGCTAATTAAATGACTGCAAACCATGTTGACGCAAACCTACACTGAGCATCAAGGGTAAAATGTAGTTGTATTGGCCCCTGGGGCTGGTAATTTCATTCTCTGTCTTCATTAAGGTCAAAAACCTCAGCTGTGTTCAAGAGAGTGCACATACGTTTCAGTTGGAAGGCTTATTACAGATTATCAGAGGATGACATGAATGTAGCATGATTTCCAAATCAACCATGACAGCTGATTTATAAAAATGATTTCATTAAAGTGATTTATCATGTTCTAGCCATGACTGCCATATATAGCAGCAGGGTTGTCTGTGTGACTGAACTTGTCTGTGTCCTCAATGATGAGACGGTGTATTGTGTAACAGTTGTCTGGCAACAGCATTAGTGCCTGCATTTAACATGTGTTGTGGTCTTGTACATATAAGGAGGGAATGCTAGCCTGAGCTACATGCATTGGTGGTTGGGTTAGGCCTGTAAAGGATGATTATGTAATGCCTGTTGCATAATTCTCATATAATTATTCACACATAATTTATTAGTTTGTATGCCATGTAAGTAAGCAATAAAAAAAAAACAAGGTATGCATAAGTAGTGGCACTAAAGGCATAATGTGCTTTATAAGATCTCTGTACATGTACATGCATGCCTCTGCTGGCTTCTGAGTAATACCCTTTACATGCTGGCTATCAAGTAACTACATGTTGGGAAAGACTTCATGGCTGCAGATGTTCTTGGTAGTAAACACATGCGTGTATTTGATGGCTAAGGAGCTGATCTTGGTCATAAAGAAATATTCATTTTTTTGGAAGCGTTATCGTTAAAACTTTTTTTCTAATTTGCCGATCATGGTTAAAAGGGAGAACCTTGCCAAAAGTGAGAACAAATCCTGGACATAGTACACAGGTTATACATGAAAGCTGTTAACAGGTATCACCAAAATGCAGTGATCACATATTACTTGTCTAGAGTTAACCTCTTCTGTTCATTTCTTTATGAAAAAAACAGAAGTCGCTTAAGTTACCTTGAAAACAACGGTGTATTCAATTCAGTAAACAATATAAAGATAAATTTTTTATTTCTTTCAGGATAATAATATGCAAAAAGCAAAATGTAGCTGTATTTATAACATTAATTAACGCTGATATTTTGAATATTTGATATAATGGCCTGAGTGCTATGATAATACTGATGGATCAAGTGTGTACTCGACATCCAGTAACCTGACTGATTACCCCGGCTAATTGATTAGGAATTGTGGATATGAACAGCCTCCCTGGCTCCTTATAGTCCTCCTATGTGCAGCCTTGGACTCCAGCAGAAATTGCGATATTGGCCATATTATACAGGCAGTTATGCTCAAGTCAAAAGGAAAGTGGTCTGACGAGGAGAACTCGGCACTACTGGGCTCTTGTGCTGTCTTGTATGAATAGCCCATTCATAGGCTCCACTGCCCATTCACTGGGCCAGCTGGGCAAAATTGTAGTTTTTTTATGTAAATGTATGAATGGTTTTTAAGAGACATAATTAATAACCTCGCTCCATGGTTACATGTTAGTAAGGCTGGGATAGATTTAAATTAATTGCTTGGTTTACTATTTCTGTTAGGTCATGATCTGTAAAAATTAGATCACCACCCATTCTGTAGCTATCATTATACGTGTAATACCATTACATGATACATTCCTAAGCTGCGCACTATGGGTTCTCCGACTGTATTAAACCTTACAACATTAGTTTATAAACCACAGCCACAATATTAACAATTTTTGTTTTAACAATTTCTGTCTTAGAAAAACAGAATTTTTGCCTCCAGGATTACGTTAAGGTTCCTTCTTACTTAGATCCATTGAAGTAGTTTACATTGTATTGATGCATACACATGCATACTTACAGCGAAGACTATGTACATTAAACAGGGCAGTACAATAAACATCTCAGTTTATGTTCTTATCTGGTCTACGGAGTTATGTAAGTAATTTGGGTCAGTTTTTAGGAGTTGTAAAGGTGGTTTCTAGTCATAAAATATATTTATGGTGTGTAAATGTTTCACAGTGGTTGTCTTGAATCAAAGATCAGTGACCATAAAATACCAGGTCTGACAGTGAGTCCAGTTCTGATCATTTGTAAACACGAGCTGTAGGTACAGGGCCTTCAGGAGACCCAGGCATTCTTCCTAGCAAACAGATACTACAATGTACACAGAAAGGCTGTCATAAAATAAGCCAAGATGCTTTAATGTTTGATCCATGTGAGAACAAATCGGCCCAGTGACAAACCCTCCTACCATAGACAGTATCCAATCAGCTACATTCTCTGAGTCCGAATCAATTTCTCTCGTATCTAGTCATAGAGCATTAGTGCCTGTGTGTGAAATTTGCCGTCTTCTCTGGTCTCTGTCGTGTAGGCAGCCACTCAGCTGTTGTCATGTGCTGTGAGGATAGGGGCGGTCTTTAGATGTGGCAAAGCCAGGAGATGACAAGCAGACTGGTGGACTGTGTACTTGTGTATAGTAGTGAGCCTAGTACTGCTACTACATATGAAGGGCTTTACTTGATCTGGGGAGCAGGTAAGGTACCCATGTCTGCTTCGAATTGTCCTCATAGGGTCAGTGGTCGTGGTGTCGTATTGCCCAGAATTGTAACCTCCACCTGGAGTACCTGTCACAACAGTTTTATATGAGCTCTTGGCTGATCAGAAGTAATGGTATTAGTCCCACACACCCATGAGTCTGACAGACCCCCAAAGAACAGGCCTGTTTTCAAAAGCACAGCACATCATTCGACAGCTTCCCTTTGTGTCGGGCAGAGAGAACAGTTGCTACTTAGTAATATTGTGTTGTGATTGGCCCTGTGTGTTGTGGGTTTGCGACATGTGCCGGACCGTAACAGCATGCCACGCTTCGCCAGCTCCCCAGGCTACGATCGCTGCGTGAGGGATGTGTGTGCTGGAGGCTGGGTGTGGTAGACTGGGAGCTTCCCGGTGGACTGACAAGATGAGGCCGATGCTATATTGATGAGGGACTGATCAGACGTGATCTTTACAATCCTGTGTGTTTAAGAAAGGGATCAGAGTGAGGATGCTGAATTTGAGGGATGATCAGAAAGATGCTGCTAAATTGACCTGATTGGTGAAGACAATGGTGGTGTAAGGTCAAGATGTGGAGACCAGAGAGATATGGGTCATTTGCGGACTCGGACAGCGGCGCCCGGGCATATAGCATGCGAGTCCAGGTCCTCAAAGGTTTGTACTATCTTCATGTCAGTCTATTGCAGCTTGATTACAGGAATCCTTGTTAAATCGATCACCTGTGATCTGCCGGCAACTAGTACATTGTAACATTACATGTAGCCATTGCCATCAGAGGCTGCAAAATTATCTCAGGTATGATATATTTCATAAAGAATATTGAGTTTTTGCAATGTTGAGATGCTCAACATTGCCATTATCTAATCTGCAAAGTAAACATTTTTTAAGACAAAATATTTGTTGGTTCAAGTATATATACATACATATACATGCACCTGGACCTACAGTGTAAAGCAAACAAAAGAATTAAGATTTAGACTTGTGTATGAATATTAAGGAATGCAGTCGCAGATATGCTCTTTTTCATTTGATAATAGTGCAATTGACAGGAAATTACAATCTAAACGTAAGAAATCATGCAGTGTTGACTTTTTGGTAGTTCTTTCAACAGAATAAGACGTGTAGATGGCATTTGTCAAGACCTAATTGTTAGCAACTATTCTTAAAAAGTCCAGTTTGTACAAACTTTTCTCACTACAAATAGCTGCATAAGATAAGTTATGTCAAACGTTAATTTCGTCCAAGTTTAATATATAAAACATGAACGTGTTTTTAAGGTTATACAATGTTTATTCTTTGCCAAGTGTTCAGTGTATTTGGATCTTGTAGGAATAAATTATTCAGCTGTTTTGCTAAGGAGCTTCGTATGTAACATGAGTTTAGGAAATGACACACCTACAGTAATGTACATTCATAATGAACATGTGTGCATTCTACTAATAACAATAGCTTTGTACATATAGTTATCCTAATGAATGTTAATTGATGGGAGAACTTCCGTCATCACCGCAGTGACCATATTGCCATTTAAGTTTCATGTTAGATATCTCTACCACAGGCAGTATCGTGTCAGTTGTGGATCAGTCATTCATAGTCATCGGTCACCATTGATCAGAGGTCATTGTTAGGTATTGATAAAGCTATTAGGCCCAGAGGCAGCCATTTGTCCCTATACCTGCCACAGGTAGCCATACGCCCAGGTGTTACATTTATGTGTTGTAGTTACCCTAAAATTTTTACATTTTACTGTTTAGTCACTGAATCAGAACAATAAGCAGGTAAAATTTATAAACATTTGTGTGTAGTAGTTGATTTACAGTGTTCACTTTTCTGATGCTGATTACTAGGCTGAAATGAAAATTGTACCTATGGTTTAGGATAGATGGTTTTAGATAGTGTCATGCTTAGAAAGGTTCAGAATAGATGATTAGAATAGTGAACATTTTATTTCACAGATCTAAGCAACAAGATGATTTGTTTTTTTCAAACTTTCAATGTACTTGCAATCTTCCCTGTTTTAATTATTACTCATAATATAAGTGTAACCATTCAAACTCAGGTGAATTGGCACTTGATCTGACGGGGGAATTGCATACAGATACATGGGCCTGCACACATGTATCTACTTCACCTATTTCAGTCAGACGCTGCCCTGAATTGTTTATATTTATGAAACAAAAATCTTTCTTTTGTTTTGTTTTTTCAACAAAACAATAAAATTACAGTTTTCATGAAGAAAACAGAAGGGTTTCCTGTTTAAAAATAGTGTCATGTACAAGAGTGATGCTCATAGGTAGCAGTTTTATATATATATTTTTTTTCTCCTATTTGTAACGTCGGATCTGTCGAGTTATTCATTCCTGCAGGAAGGGATTACCTTAACAAACACCAGTGAATCTCATCCGAACCCTCATACACAGATGTAGAATTCAATGTCACCGGGTGAAAATAATGCTGTTAACCAACATTTAGATACGCATAAGTTAAGCCTGGTGTGCACAGTTAAAGTCAAGGAGTCTAATTTATACTTCTCCTGATGACTGACAGTGTTCTGTGATAGATGAAAGAGTCAGAATGAATGTTTGAGATTTGCATACTTTGGCTTAGATATTGGACAATACCCTTTTTTAGTTAGATACATATATGTGCATATAGATATATTTCAAATTAAAAAATGGATAACAGTTGTTAAACTTTTAAAAATGTCATGGATATTATTCCTTCATTTCAATGAGTTTTGACTTTTAATGTTCGAATTCATGTTCCAGTAGATATATTTACCTGATACTTGTACATCTAAATCTGAGGACACAAGGCTATAGGAAGGACACTTGTACATCTTAATCTGAGGACACAAGGCTATAGGAAGGATACTTGTACATCTTAGTCTGAGGACGCAAGGATATAGGAAGGATACTTATACATCTTAGTCTGAGGACGCAAGGCTATAGGAAGGATACTTGTACATCTTAGTCTGAGGACACAAGGCTATAGGAAGGATACTTGTACATCTTAGTCTGAGGACGCAAGGATATAGGAAGGATACTTATACATCTTAGTCTGAGGACGCAAGGCTATAGGAAGGATACTTGTACATCTTAGTCTGAGGACACAAGGCTATAGGAAGGATACTTGTACATCTCATGTTAAAGTCATTCAGTGAGTCAGCACTTCAACAACTTCCTGAAGTACTTCACATGATAGACTGCATGATTTCTGTTGAAGGAAGGCCCTCTGGTTTATGCCTACCAGACTACAAATGAATAATATATGCGTACGCTAGTCTTCAGTGGGGACAAGAAATCCCTTTATTGATGAAGGCAGTGCAAATTATTTATCTTCTGTGTACATGAAGCCCTAAGAGCCCTGACCTTTACATATTCTTAGCAAAAGGATGAAGGTGAAGCATTTTTCAAAGCGTCTTCGAGAGGCACGGGTTCTGACATTTACTGTTGTATAACATGTTGTTTAGTGTGTGATTCCGAGAGGGCTGTGGAGATGTATTCAGAGTAACCATGAGCTATGAAATGTGAAAGCATAAAACAGTAATATTGATTGAAGGGTATTTGATCTGGTATTAACGATTGGTTGACCAAGAGTAACTGAATCATGTTGCAGGTGTATAGCTTGAAGTAGAAGTGCATGTTTTAGCGACAAGTATTTTGACATTTACTTTTGTTTAAGTTGTTATAATTTATAGTTGTGATAAGGCTGTGCTCCGCATCAGAATAAGCAGGAACTTCTGAAACTTGAGAGCATAAAACAAAACAGTTGAAGTTGGTTGACCAAATGTCACGAAAACATCAATTAAAGCACGAAGTAAAAAAAAAAAACCATGTTTAGTAACAAGAAAGTTGGCATTTAGTTCTACATGTAGATGAATTTATTTGTTAGAATTTATATTTGTGAGTTGTGCCCTTGTTTTCAAAAATGGTATTAACTTCAGACAGGTGAAAGTGTAAAACAATATTTAATTGTATTTAATTTTACGTTTAATTTACCAGTTGTCCCTGTGCTGTGAAAGGGGGATGAGTTCTATACACATATGGTGTGGTACTCTGTTGAAGCAGCACCTGTTATATTGACACAGAGATCACTTTTCACTGCTTGGATGTCTTTCTGATCACTCTAGTCATTCAGTGTAGTGTAACCGCTCATTCATAATCTCACTGAGATTATGAATGCAGTCTTTGACTACATAAACCTTGATTACTTCTTATGTAATTTTTGTTGATCTAGAAGTCAATCAAACAGTCTCTGAATCTATTGTGTTATTCATCAGGGTCTTGCAGATGAAATATATGTAGTTAGTGTGTATGCATATATGTAAGTATTTATCACTGCCTGCTGGCATTTAATGCTTATGTGCGGAATAATTGTATAGTGTGTAATATTACATGCAGGATTTTTCTAATTATCACATCATTATGACATTATGAAATAATATAATAATGTATTTGTCTCTCTCCTCTGTTATTTGCACACCGCCTCTCCAAATAACTTGAGGACGTATCAGCAGATGTGGGCTTGAGGCTAGTGTGACAACTTCCATTCACATGTTTTACATGTACAAAGATGCATGGTCACAGATAAGCATCGACATGTTTTTCCGAGCCCCAGAGTGCCAGTGTTCGTCACAGTATTCCCTATAGGCACATGAAGCCCGCCTCATCAAAGGGTACCTTAATTACACCATTACTGAGGCACAAACGAGAACAGCCATGATGAATTAGCTGGTACTTACACAGAGCGTGGCTATCATAATTGTTGTACAGAATCGATATCTGTGGCAGTTTTTTTGTCAAAAAGCAGCCTGTAGAAAGTCTTTTTCAGGAAAACATAGTTGGAAAAAAAAAAAAACCATGAACCATTCATGCTTGGCAACAAATGAAGCTTGCTGAACATGTTTTGGCTTCTATAAATTCTCCCTTAAATCAATGTCAGTTGAATTTTCCTAGTCAGGAGGGAGTGTATTCTGTAACATAATAAAATTTTAATGATTGAAATAAGAGTAAAGAGTCATTTCACAACTGCTAAAATGAGTCTTTATGGGATATTTTTTAACATGTCCGTATTGCCATACCACAACCTATTTTAGTGTCTGATGAGGCAGATTGAATTTATTATTGTTTTCTCTTCCATTTAACAAACAGGCTCTGGTTTAAACAAGTAATAAGTGTCTTTTTCCATCCATCAGGTAATAAATTTATTAGAGCAAGAAATATTTTAGGTCACCTTAAGTTTCTTTTACCAAATTACAAACTCCCAAAAAAACAAACTCATTTAGGTCTTTTTTGCTTCTTCTCATTCTTATCAGTAATTACAAGTAAAAGATCTAATGTTAGATTTCACTTTCATTTTATCAAACAGTAAACACATGTTCCTCTTAACAAGCTCATGCTTGTGAAGACCTTTTTTTTCCCGCCCTGTCCTCTAACATGTCTAAACTCACAGGTGTGTTTGTATTATTGGACACCAGTTCTGTGAGGCCCCCTGAAGTTTTATTCTCCCTTTCCATTAGGAAGAAATCTAGCACTGTAGCACAACAATGAAGTCTTGTTAGTTTGCCAAAAACCTCTCACCAAAATGGAATCCCAAAAGATACTATGGTACATATGCATATATATTGGCCATGCTAAAGTGTCGTGTGAGTTCTTTTTTGGTGTACTCAGTCTCAGAGCAGGGTATTAAATTCCATTAACATGTATGTCTGCACCTACCTGTATTCCTGTGTGTAAAGCGAACAAACTCCTGACAGAGCACATGTACAGGTTTAGGATCTGTTACAGCAGACATGTCGGTGCCTGCATATGTACTTGAAGGCCTCAAAAACTTAGTCATTGAAATAATGTATAATATATACACGTCATTAAAATGGTTATGTAAATTTAGAGTTTATAATAAGCGCTTGAATTTTATCCTGTTAAAAGTTATGATGAGTGCACTGAATGAAAATCGGAGTTGCCGTCTATGAACTCAACAATGAATTCCTCTTTGGACCCTACCAGCAGGGAGAAGGAAGTAAAAATGATTTTTACAAAGTATAGTTTCATTGACTTCTGTTCTCTTGACTTGGGAAAGAAATTGCCAATCAAAAGGCACAAAAACAACTACAAAGGATATACATGTATTAGGTTTTTCTGGACGCAAGCAGAATATTTGGTCCATAATGTGGCCTGAACTACATTCGATGAAAATGTAACACATAGACTCATTTCTTGACATTTGCTTCAAAAATAGCATAAAATCTGTCAGGAAATGTAAGTTTATTTCATTTTTGAGGGCAGATAGGTTGAGTACAGCAGTTTATATTAGCCAGACCCCTGTCTATGTTCATTGCTCTGCACTTCACTCATTTTTCTTTCTAAATATCCAAGCAAGTAGAGATGTATTTTTTTGTGGGAGTCTAAATGAGTCCCTCGTGTGATAAACCTTTTTCTTTTGCAAGTCTCCAGACCACTTTTCAGTAGAAAGAAACGTTTGTGGCCAGCAGAGATTTTCTGTAGACACTTGACTGATATTAAATAAGGTGTACACCTGACATAACCCAGCTCCTGTCAGCCTTCTCTGTCCTAATCTACACTGACACGAAATCTCCAGCCGAGAATTGTTTGTATCCTGTTGCCATGGAAAGATGGGCTTAATCTGGAACCATCAGAGTGGAGACACTGTCAATAGATATATTGTTTGATTGCAGTTCTATACCTTGATGGATGGATTATGCAATAGTTGGATGCTTGTAGACTCTTGTGGGCGACACTTGCACACTGGGTGGCATTAAATGTAACCTGGGGAGATGTGATGATTTGGCGTAATACACAAGTAGCGTAACCCTGAAAAACGTAAGCTTCATTATGACTCAGTGAAGCTTACGTTTTTCAGCGTTACACTACTGGCATATCACGTTTTATCTTGTCAGTGGCACTACAGGATTGTGGTGGTTTGCTCCAAACTGTTCTCAATTTCCTTCATTCATCAGCCTGACATTTATCATATAAGTGAAATATTCTTGAGCATCTTGAAAAACATGTTACAAATAAATTAGTAAGTCACTCTGAAATGAGCATCTAATCACTACATGTAGGACTTACATATGTGTAAAAAAATATCTCGTCTTACCTTTTTGAGTATTTTGGGTAGGACAACACTTACTTATTTTTGTGTTTTACAGACATGCCAATGTTAAAAATTCCAAATGGAATAAAACTCAAACTGAAAATCCAACTTTTTTTCTGATCTTGATGTATGTTGTCCATAAGACAATAAGTTAAATTGGTGTGGCCTGAAGATAAAAATAAAAAAGTAATTTTTCCTCTCTCTCCTCCTCTAGTAACAAAAGGCGTATATAAATATATAATTTTGAATTATTTAATCTCAAAGTCATTTGTTGAAGTGATTTGTAACCGAGCCCCAGGGGCAGAGTTTGGATTTTTTATACCTGGATGAGCTTTCAATAGTATGTTGGAGTTTTCTCTGTGTTACATGCACATGCCTAGGAAAAATATTGCTCATTTACAAAAAAATGAATATATGCTGGCTTTGATAGCATTGATACAAGATCCACTGGGCACTGACAGCTGCATGTGCTGATGGGATGGTATCAGGTGAGATCCAGAGAATTCATAGACTTAAATGGTATTGAGATGTATTTAGTCTGCCACCATCACCTGCTTTATTAATTTACAGTAACTGACATATCCTCAGCTGCCCATGCCATTTAATCTGTATCTTGTCCAACCCTGAACATGCATGTTGATCAGGTGGTCAGAAAGTTTACATTATAGACATATGGCTGGCTGGAGATGAGGTTAAATTACCTCTATTCTGGTATACTGCATGAGGTGGGTGGACAAGGTTGTCATGGGAACGGCATGTGCCAAGGGATACAACTCCTAATAACCAGCCTTTGATCTTGACATTATAAGGCTGATGGGACTCGAACAAGCGTAGTTGTGAGGAAGTCAGAATAAGTGTAGCAAAGTGATGGCAATAACTTGTGTTGAGGTAGCTTTCCTGTTCGTTTTTAATCACTTTTAGCTTTGTTGGCAGTTGCATTAGCAATTATAAGTACAGAGTAGTTATTTGTTCTGTAGTATGCTCTTTTTGGTTAGGTCATTTGATAGGTGATTGACATTACACTTCTACATTTGCAAAATTATTAGAATGATGTATCAATTATTTTTTTTCCATACCTGTGTCAACTAATGAACAGTTGCGATGAATTGGAACTTGCTAAAATGTTTGCGAACTGGGGTCTGGATGCATTTTGCAGAGTTGTAATGAATACTCCAGCGTCTCAGATACAATTAAAAAATTCTTGTGGTATTAAAGAATAATTAAATAAATAAATATTTTCCCAGTGTAATTCCTTGTCACCAACACATTAAAATATGAAGAAGCTGATTATGCTGGTTTCAGTTATGTGGATTAAATCTTTGTTTTGACTAAAAATATACGAATCTGAATTTTGGTGTTGGATTTCAAGTGTTTATGGGAGGATATATGAGGTCTTCTTGTAACCGGTGATAATGGAATGGTTACCATACATGCACATGTAGTATGGGTGTATATGTATGTGATGTACACAGTAGACCATTCTGCAATGAACATGTTTGGACCTGTTCGTCTCTTTAGGCACATATGCATGCTACTGATATGTGTTGGATGACAAATGTCTTGTTGGATGTGTGATTAAAGAATGATTGGCTGAGTTGGCAAGTCAGGGTATATTCCTGTAGTAATCACCGCACCTTTGGACACTTTAATGCACATGTTTTTAATAAGGTGTAGATCTGTTGCTGTGTACAAGTGCTGGTAAAAGTGCGCTAGCCTAAGAACATATGCAAACATCCACAAGCTAAATACTAACACCGGATGTGAAGTACACATGCAGGTCTGGACTGCTTGAGGGCCAAGATCATGTGTACACCATAAGAGGACGCAATATAACCTAATTCTTTATATAATCCTCTGCCGAAAGCTATATGTTGATACTTTCTGGAAGAACTACAAGGTGTAGAGAAATAATTCTGGTAGTTTTATGAAACTTACGCCTGTGGTGAGACAGTCAAATAATTTTTTACTTATTTTTACAGAATTTGTATCCATTACATGCGCTTTCAGAAATGCCTTAAAAGTCAAAAATGTTGAAGATTTACAGTTTGGTATGATCTTTGTTATTAATACCTACAACACAACAGCCAAGAACAGCTGATATTATTTAATTTTCTGCCTGGTCTCTTAACCACGGCATGGCTGTAGTTGGTGTGACACTGTGTTGATCACCACAACAGCATGCACATCTCTTTGTTGACACGGTCTCGGAGCTTCCACATAAACTTCACATCATTTTGTCCCATGGTTGGATTTGGTCAGGGATGGTAATTTTGCAGTTGGCAACAAGTCATTACTCTAAAGAGAGACTTAAAGGCAGCCGAATGAACAGCAATGTCTTTGACCATTATAGGATATGTTATCAGAGGTATTGTTGCCGTTTTATTTTCTTTACCCATAGGCATGTTACAACAGTAAAATTGTGTTATAACCTGCTTGTGCAAACTCAAAATGATCTGTACAATATGGATACAGAATGCCCCCCCCCCCCCCAAATTAAGTCATGTAAAGTGTGATAAGGCACTTTCGGCTCTAAGACATACGTAATTCTAATTAGTATGCTACTATATATGTGTAATTTTAAGTCTTAATGTTGGTTCACATTGTGTTCGGCAAGTGTTTGGCTTTTAAATGAGGGAGTTTGGATTTCATGAAATATTATATCATGTTAACATTATAGCCTAATTCACCAACCTTTTCAACCAGCACTGAAAGTAATATTTGGTTATTTCTTTGAGGACTGTAGGGCCCAGAGAAATAATTCTCAAAGTTTTATGAAGGTTATACCTATGGTGACACAAACAACTCATTCTTGGCTTTATTTTTACAATAGGCGTATGCATAAATTATCCTTTAAAAAACTGCTTTAATGATTGAATAGGATGAAGATTTACAGCATTTATGTTAGACGCTTATCATCTCTTCTCTATAACTGCTGAGTTTGTCGGGAAGAGTATTCCCCCTTGAATCAGCATCACTGAAAGTGAAAATTCATGTCAGACTAGCACATGTCTTTATGCAGGCTTTATGCTCAACTGTACATGTATGAATGTCTGTACACTGGTGACAATAAAGCTGTCATCATGAAGAGTGTAGCTTGACAATAAACCCTTCAGATCTGGCCTAACCCTGAGGGCCATTCTAATAAACCCACCATGGTAGTATTTTGTAGATGGCCCTGTCTTAGAGGGTGACATGACCAGCTATCTATTTCCATGTATTATGTTTGCCTAGCCCCTCCAGCTCCCAGTCTTATCAGTTGGGTTATTGATTTTTATACGTCTGTTGTAATACACACAGTTCCTGAATCGACCTGCCCTGCAAAACGGCGCCTCGATCAGTTCAGTGTCATGCGTTGCCTTGGTCAGCTCGTTGACCAGTTAACACCATTTAGCTGACCGGTGTCCAGCAACATGGCAGGACAGGTGTGTGAGTCTAGCCTTTTGAAAGACTAGGCTGAGTGCAGTGTAATGTCGTCACGGGCCCTGCACAGGCCCTGTACCATGGACACCAACCCTCCACACACACACAGGCACATTGACTGTTTGGACTCCTCATGCCTTCCAGGCCTGTTTCTTCACAGTGTGTAGACTGGTTCAGGAAGAGATTACACATATGTGTAGTGCTGAAGGACCTACTGTGATATTTTGCCCTGCCCTGATCCCCCAAGACCTGTTTATGGGCTGCCCATGCTCTCTGACTATGACCCCATCATAATGAGTAGGCCGTCATCGTAATTAACTACCCGCCAAATGGTTATGACACACTTTTTTTTTTTATAACACCAAGTCACCAATGATGGTGAGAGCAGGGAGTAACAGCTGAAGGGCCAGGCTGTGTGTTTGAGTTGACGGGGACACAGTAGGACCCAGTGCTGTAGTCAGTCACCATGAGTCGACCCAGGCAAAATGTGGAGGAGCAAATGCGAGCACTCTATGGTAAATCACTCATCTTGGTTCTTAGGTGGTGCACGTTTTTTTTCAGGGTTAATCAAAGTCTGTGTAATATCGGTCCAAATGAATCCTATTGTCTTTTGTTTACATGTTTCATGGTATTTGTATGAAGTGTAAGGTTGGTTGCAGTGATGTACTCCTACATTCAGGTACTTGAGTTTGTATTGAATATACTGTGCATTTGTCCTATGTTGTCAGCATTTTGTTACCAACATGAAATGCAATGTAGGATCGACTTACATGTAGATTGATGTGCACATCTTCAGTTGTCATCGGTCCATGTGTTACCTTAAAGCTTTCTCGTTCGCTTGGGAAATCTGTGATGCATTGTGGCAGGCGTATGAAATTCAGCCAGATCCTCTGCGTGCTTTCTAGCAGTGTACAGATCTTATTTAGCTATGCGACAGGCCATACATCAAGAGACGACAGGGGAGTTGTGTTCATGATTTATGATATGAAAGGTATAAAGCAGGCACATGTACAAAATAGTTATGAACTTGTGTTTCAGTGAAAATAAGAAGTTATACAATGTATGTGATCAGTCATAATTTATACATGTGTTCATAAGCACTGATCATTTTGTGATACGACGGTACAACTAATCATAGGACTAAAATGCCTGCCTATCGGTTATTTATTTATTTATTTGATTGATGAATGTTTCACTTATACGACGGCGACCAGCATAATGGTGGGAGGAAACCGGGCATAGCTCGGGGGAAACCCATGACCATTCACAGGTTGCTGGCAGACCTTCCCACTTACGGCCGCAGGAGGAAGCCAGCATGGGCTGGACTTGAACTCACAGGGACCGCATTGGTGGGAGGCTTGGGGTTATTGTGCTGCGATAGCGCGCTAACCGACTGAGCCACGAAGGCCCCGCCTATTGGTTATGCGATATGCTGTACTATGTTGACATGTGGTGAACTAGATGTATGTCGAAGTCACATATTAATTTATTTGCAATTTGTTAAGCACAGATGACACACATACAGAAGTACTGCTACATTAATATCTAGGAGTTCTACTCCTCTGCAAGTTCTCCCCTGTACCTAGGCTTGTCTTGTCATGCCATTCCATTTTGCTTGGCTGCATTAAAGTGACACGCTACACTCAGATGTCTTTATTGAAAAGCCGAGCATGTATGACCATCACAGCAAAGTATTTATACCTACTCGTCTATGGGTGAAATACCTCACTGCCCAGCTTATCAGCTGTACATTTTTCTATTCATTTCGTTCTTTCTTAGCAAGGACAATTAAGTGTCTCTAATTTATACAAGACGTCAACCTTTCCCCCATCTGAATTATAGTCTCATTGTATTGTAATCCCATTTATGAGTGCTAAGAAAACTCGCCTAGTTAAGCTGGAGATTATGGTTGGAAGTTTGAGCAGATTAACATTCCTCACCTGTAGGCCTGCCCTGGATTAGTTATGTGGCCCGTGAAGAATGCATGCAGATAATCCAGTTAATCCTGTATAAGAGATGTTCATGTCACAAGGAGCTAACTGCATACAGGTGGACATACAGTGGTGGTTCAGTGTATCTTGTTTGATAATCTGTAAAGTTTTGGCACATCCACCTACATGTACAGTATATTCTGAACACATAACAGTGTCTCATTTTCATGCTAACATAAACCTGGGACTATTGTAACTGTTATGGTAGTCCCAGTATAAACATACCGTGTATGTTCTGCTCTCTGAATTTTAATGCATTTTCGCTACTTGTAACATACACATCTCTCTTTCCTCTTTCCATGGGTTGTTAATGTATTGTATTGTTGTTATTTCTTTCCAGATGAACAGGAAAGGGTACAAAAGAAGACATTTACAAACTGGATCAACTCCTATTTAAGCAAGGTGAGACAGTCAGCGTCGTAATCATTATACCTGCATTTATAAGAATAGTGTGTAACGACAGCTGTCATTTGTTATGCAAATGGACAGGTAAAGCAAATATTAATCTGTGTTTGTAAACTTCACTTTTACAATAACAAAAACAGCCTAGGCAGATGAAAAAAGAATGTGAATGTAAATGGTCACACTTGGCCTCGTAAATAAAGCATTCTTCTGTTAGCATACTTAACCAGGTTATAACCTGTTTTAATTTCATATTAAACCTTATATGTCCCCCTGTTTTCCCAGATTCATTGTTTATTCGTGCTAAGCCTTAAGGCCTTAGCTGTAAAATTCAGTTGAAAAACTGAGAAGCTTGTCACGTCTAACTCATAAATCACTCATTACAGAGTAGTGCTATTGTGTTCCTAAAGTTTTAACATTGTTATATGATTGGCTATCTTATGGAAAGTTCCAAAAACTGAAAATGTAATAATACTGATATTCCTGTGATGGATTCAAATTCTCCAGGCTTGCTTGACTTCCTAGACTTTGTTTAAATCAACTTCTTTTGCGCATATAATTTATTTATTTATTTGAATGGTGTTTTACGTCGTACTCAGGAATATTTCACTTATACCACGGCGCCCAGCATTATGGTGGGAGGAAACCGGGCAGAGCCTGAGGGAAACTCATGACCATCCGCAGGTTGCTGGCAGACCTCTCTGTATACAAAGTAGGGAATAAACTTATCAGTCATCCTCACGTAAATGCTCGAAAAGTAAATACCTGATACAAGATAAAACGGAAAATGCCTGAACAGACTATTTTTATCATTGTTACAAAAACTGTAGATTGGTTTTCTTTTTATAAGAATAACTATTGTTTACTTTATCGGTAAATAATAAATCAGGTACTGTGTAATTGCCTGTTAAAGATGCAAGTAACAAGTACACGCTATAGGACTTGCACCTTGTGCATAACCTCAAGGTTTATTAGTCCCTACACAAGGTGAACAGTTTGTTAGGTGAGGAAGCCGGCAGTGTTTTAGACTCAGCAGGTGTGGAGAGGTAACCACAGGCTGGTTGTGCCCATAACTCTGACCCTAACCCTGCCTCTTCAGGGCTGGAAGCTAGGCCTTCATGCATGACTGCACACAGGTGTTGTCATGATAAGACAGCCTTTATAGTCAGTTCTGTCATTATCCTAAAACTTTGAAACCAATGGAAGACAGATTTTGCAGTCTCACTTAACAGTCTTGTCCTGATTGTTCAGCCTTTTTGCAAATCTAAAAATATAATATTTCGTTGTCTCTTCATCAGCAGGATTAATGAAAATTTCTGCTAGATGACTGTAAAAATCACCCATTATTTAATGGAATTTTTGGCTGATTACTTGCTGTACAAACTGTAGTAAAGAAGAAGGATTTTGTGGGTGAAAATTCATGTGAAGTTTTATGCGATATATTATAAATCATATGTAATATCACGTTGTTTCACAAACTCAGTACAGCTGCGTGATCAGTAGGTGAAAAATGCTACAAATTTTTATGATTTTAATGCCACTAAACATTCAAGCGTGCCTAATCCCGTGCATTCTCTAGGCACGTGTACAAGTGAATGTTAGTCCTGTATGGATTTTAATGTTCTGTAATGGCCGTTATAAAACTGCCTTTTCTAAACATATCATTTGTTGTGTAAAGATAGTGTTTTGCTTTCTGATGACTTTTGCCTTGAAATTTTTCATCCCTGGAATGTCTGACCTACGCCCCAAGTATCAGTTTCTTCCAGTATGTAAAATAGTTCTCCATAACCCACACATCCAATGCTCAGGGCTGTGAGCGTGAATACTAACTTCAGAAAATCAAAGACAAAATTCTTTGCACAAATTTCCATATTTATAAAGCCTGTAGAGAGCTGGTGGTTGTGGGCGGTGTGAATGTGTGCACTTGACCCGGACCTTGTCACAGCAGCTGGGCTTGACTTGGCGGGAAACATGTCAGTATCCTGTCAGGGTGGGGAGTCCTGAAGAGGCACCGCAGAACAGAGAGAGGCAAAAAAACACACACCACAGAATTTGTCAGCTAAACATGGAGTCTGTGCTAGACCTGTGGTATTTTTGCTGGGTGTAATAAAGGGGCGAAAGCTAATATTTTTTAATATTTTGCAGTTTTATTTATTTGTTTTAACTTAGTTGATGGGGAATGGTTAAGGCCTTGCATTGATACATAATGAATACGTGTACTTCATCTACATTGTAGTGGATTTAATTGACTGTAAACCTGTTCATTTTGCTTAGTCTCCTTATTTTAACGTACACCAGTAGATATACAAATATATACACAAGTAGCATTACACAAAGAAGAAAATGTAACAAAAAATCAAGCACACAAGAATTGCATAATTGCTTAAGTTTGTGGTAAGCAAGTGATAGCATATAAGTCATCGTGGAAGTATTGAAGGCTTTGATTAATAGGGAATTCTTAACAGAGTAGGATTTGTTTTGCACTTTCCAAGTATTTTATCATGCTTTTTTTTTCATTTAAAAGAAGAAGGAAAGTATGCCCTTTTCAGTACATGAACTTATGATTGTAGTTTCTTTTAAACTTAAAACAGTCAGTTGCACAGATGTAAAGGATAGTCAGGAAGTGTGGTGTGTCTCCTGTACAGATGTTTCCTGGTCAGTTATCACCCTGTGTCAAGCAGGTTACAGGTGATAGATCATGTAAACATATCACATTGATGGCCTAGCTTATGTTTTGTTTGCTCATGTTGGGAGGTAAATTGCAGGCTGTAACTCTTAGAAATTTTCTGTAAATGGAAGGCCAGGAAGCAGTTTTTAATTGAAATAGATCAATGATTGGCTTTGAATGTATTTATGTAATGACCACACCCGATTTTCTTGCATTTCCTTATATGGCTGGACTATATTTTCATGTGTTAATGTAGGTTGACAAAGCAAACTCCCTGAAGTTTAGAATCAGAAACATCTGCTGCGTTGGCTGAAAATTACGTCATACATTCCGAATATAAGAGAGATCTTATCACTTATACCTGGAATGATATGCCTACAACCTACAATGCTGATTAGCAACAGTCTAAGGCTGTTTGTGTAAATGTACAGTTGTGTTAAATAGTGCTGATATATATATGGTAGTATAGTACAATATCACTGTTGGCCTTTATATGTACAGTGCTGAGAGAAATTCTGCGCTAAAAATGCATCTATGTTTTATTGAGCTTGAGTTGGTAACTAGATATCCATCTTCTTTCACTGATTTTGGGCGTGACTGAGCTACACTCTAGTGGTAAATATGCGGGGTTTCCAGACAGGCTGTCCTTCAGTATGAACTTCGTTAGCAGGCTTATTTAACAAGGCTTCCTCACAATTTCAATCCAAACTCCTACAGGCTAGTGAGTCAGCCAGGCCTAATTAGCACCCTACTGTTTTCAGAAAGTTGACTCCAAAACATCCAACGCCCAATCTACCGGTTTATGTGGCTTTTATATTGGTGGTACCAAAGTTTATTTTGTACATGTAGTTAGTATTTTTTAAGAAAAAAGGTAAATTGAATGTGCATCCAGGTTAAGACAGGTCAAACTTCAGACATGTAGAACTTCATTCTTTTTATACATGTGTATTAAGGATTTGTGTGTTGCTGGAGGCACATGTATTTCTTCATAGGAAGACTTAAAAGCCAGTTTCCTGTCCTTTTCTCTGTAGCTAGCAGATATATACTGTATACTGGATATTGTATACGACATATACATAGAGCTACATGTATGAAAATGTTACGTTAACATGTCTAAGTACACAGTTAATTTAACAATAAAAATAAAAACAGTTGTATATATATGTGTTGCGTGGGTATACGGCCTGATATTTCCGTGAGAAGATGAATATATTCACCAGCCTGATGGGTGAGTGGAAATATGGATCTTTGAGACGAAACATCAGGCAGTACACTTACGCAACATGCTGGAATAACGAATTTATCACAGTGAAGTCACGCCGCGTTTTTACGGAGGCTTTACCACTGACTGAGCGACTAAAACCAATGTTATGGCTCACACGATGAGAACAGACCAGTCTAGGACCGGGGTACTGATAGCACAGAGCAAAAAAGACTGGTTTTAAAACTGCTACATAGTAACTTTCAATTCAGTTTGTAATTTAAGTGTGTCAGAAAGATGCTACAAGAAACTTTCCTACATCTTGTTTGTTGCTAACTACTGAATCATTAGAACTCTTTGGAAAATAGAGGCAAGAATTACTTGCCTCCGTAGGGATAGACAAAAAAATATCAAAGGCACGAGACTGTGTTGCTATCGACGAGAAGGTAGATAGACCAATCAGAAGCCTAGAGTTTTCTCTGAATTGTGATAAATGTATATATCTTGGTAAAATGTCACAGGGCCATGTTATTTACAAATAAATGTTAAAACTAATAGAATTGTGTATTAAAGGAAGCATTTGAGAAAAAAAAAACAATGGAATTGAGAAGCCTGGTACAGGGTAGGTCTGTGGAGAACTTCCACGGAGCATTCCGTACTCCTGTGTCTGAGCCATGCCTAGAAGTGTGGAGACAATGGAGTCGTTATGAGCCGCACCCGTGTGGGTGCTTGGCTAATACAACTGTAACAATCCAGGAAATTCTCCCTCACGCTTCACTTGCCCGATCCTGCCACAGACCTGTGGTAATGAATTAATCAATGCTGCTTTTCGAAACTATTGTTTCGACATGCACACAGGCAAGAATATTGTGTTACCAATACCATTAGCTCCTGCACATTGCCCTTTACACAGCTTGTGCCGCTCTTCATACAGGTATCTGCAGGGCATTCTGTTGGGAGATCATTTGGTACCATGAAATATCTGCTGTTAGTTCTCTTTAGTTTGATCATGGCTGTGTACATAGAGTGTGATAATGTTTCAGTCTCTGAAGGAGTCCAAAGTGTGTGAACAGATTACATGCCCGGTACATACAAGTATATTTAAACATTCTTTACATCTGTCCAATTTACATTCAAATTATATAAAGGAGCGTATACTAGTATTTGATTTTTTATGCAAATGTATGTGTGTGTTGTAGCCATGCATATTGATACTGTGCTATGGAGAAAAAATACTTTATTAAGAAGGAGGGGCCTCCGTGGCTCAGTTGGTTAGCGCACTATCGCAGCACAATAACCCGAAGCCTCCCACCAATGCAGTCTCTGTGAGTTCAAGTCCAGCTCATGCTGGCTTCCTCTCCAGCCGTAAGTGGGAAGGTCTTCCAGCAACCTGCAGATGGTTGTGGGTTTCCCCTGGGCTTTGCCCAGTTTCCTCCCACCATTATGCTGGCCGCTGTCGTATAAGTGAAATATTCTTGAGTACGGCGTAACAGACCAATCAGTTAAATAAATAAATAAATTTATTAGGAGGGACATGGAATAGGGGCAAGGAGAATAGGCAAACTAACATTTTAAAGACTTTTGGGCTGGGTAGCTAGTGGCTCATAGTGGACAGTGACATAGACCTCTCGTGTGGAAATTGTAGCATTTTAAAGACAAAATTATCCACAACCTTTTAAACTAGTGTATATTTAAATAACCTTTATTCCAGCTGTCAACTCCTGTATATCTGAGAGCTCAGATGTCTGAGCATTATTGGCAGGTTTTTAACATTTCATATTTTTGGAGCCTTGTACACATTTCTGTTTAAAATATTAATTAATGAAACATTCATGATCACGCCCTGTAATTTTTGTAGAGGGTGTGTTAGTATGTTGTGCTAGTATGAATGATCTCCCATGTTTTCTGCTCTCCAAGACACTTTTAATCGCATGATTTTTTCAAACATTAAAACTAGCCTTAGTTCACCCTCATTGATTCTCTCCAGATATTTTTGCAACCACTGATCCTACTTGAAATAATTAAGGAAATAGGAAACAAAAGCGTCTCAGCACCTTAATGTGATCATAATTCATGATTGGTCTAACTCAACAAGGTGGTAATCACGATTTATCCCCTGTTTCATGATACATTAGTGGTCTGATGAGGGTGAATGGTCCCCCCTTCCTGGATTGGCACATACCTTTACCTCCATGTTTACTCTTGTACCCTCAGATTTCCATAGGTATTGATTGCTCACAAGCAAATGGTAATGTTCACCAGTAATAACATACCTCGTTCTCATTCCTAAACACACACACAGGATTACTTGAGCATCTCACCTTTACCTGCAAGGAAACGATCAATCAGGCTGGCTGTTGCTCTAGGTACACATGCAAATAGCTCGACACTCCTGGAAGTTTGCTCTATACAGCACAATGCCGTCTTCCTGGTGTTGTCACAACATACTGACAGTAATTAGATCTCAGATGTTAATTGTGGACGGGTCGTCACATTCTTATGTTTGCACCTCATCGTTAAGTACATGAGGATGGAGATGAATTCCGATAGGGAGTTTAATGGATCTGCATATACACGAGATTCTTTGGCAGTTATTTGTAGGTACAAAATACAAAAAATAAACACTACGGTAGTTAGAAATTAGAAAGTTTAAAAGAGAAAGGGAAGTTAACTGTTTTAAAATGTAAGTTACATTGTACGTGCTTAGCGTATACTCTCCTTTTCCTTGATGATGCATGAACATAACCAAACCTAGAATATAACAAATGAATGTTGACAGAAAGCTAACTTGTGAACAATATGTATGCAATTTTACTCGGCCTTTAAAAATGTGAGTGTGTACACACTTTATTCTTGCTAATGAAAGTGATTAGGATTTTAAAGAAATTAACTTGTAGAGAAAATAACTAAATAAATTCTATCTAAAGCCCACTGAAAACCTTTTTTAGAGGATTATGCCCCATCAACATATTTTTAATGGTGGCCCAAAAGAAAAAGTTTGCCCACAGGGATTCTGAAAGCAAAAAAATGTGTATTTTGGGCGAGTGGAACTTGTATTGAATGGTCTGATGTTGTAGAGTGCAAAGTATGTTGTCTTCAACTTTTCATTGACCGCCTTTCTTCTTGCAGAGGGTGCCTCCTATCAAAGTGGAAAGTCTGTTTGACGATATCAAAGATGGCAAAATACTCCTGGCCTTGCTGGAAACATTATCGGGAGAGAAACTGGTAAGATTTCTCATCTGCTTGAATACACGTTTACATATTGGATAATAACAGTTGGATTTTGAGTAATGTATTGGATTTTTTGTAACTTGGATGTGTAAAGTTACCTTGTTTTGTGTTCACTGAATAGAAAGGTCATAGTTGTTGTTGTAAGGACAGCTGCTTTTGTGGAAAATGTTGTAATTCAATTCAGAGCATGGAAGGACTCACTGTATCCGTTTCATATCAGAGCATTGTACCTGATGCATTTGCAAGAACGCTCCAGGAACAACCATACCTTTCTGTGTTTAAGCTTGTCACGCGCCAACATTTTTGCTTTTGTAAACACTGTTATTGATTTGAAAAGTGGGTCAGAAAGAGACCTGTAGTTAAACTTGATAGTTCTTGTGCCATGACAGTGTATAGAAAACTCAGTGTTAGCTTTCAGGGGCTCTTTAAGGGGGATATTTGTATCTGGGATATAAATCTTGAGTATGTTTATAGTGGATTGATAGAGGCAATAAGTATGAATTACTCAGTGCTATTAATATTAGTAGATGGTTTGCCCTGATTAAAATGAATGTAAAACCGCTTTGAAAATGTTATGTGCACTACAGAAACTTTTAATAATTAATGCTTAAGGCCATGTACCATCTTCAGTTTCACCAAATGCTGTGGAATTTTCATCTAGCAATGCACAGCTCATATAATGCAAGGGAAGGTAAATGTATCCAACTTAATATGGTTGTGTGAGCCAGTTCTAGCTAGCTGTAGGCATGCCCTAACTTGTACCCAGAAAACTACCTGAAGATTTTACACCAGAATTTGAGGCTCTAATAAAAGATAATCAAGGGCTGCTCAATTAGACCTGAAGTAAACCTGTCGCTGATAAACTTTATGACAACTGTATTTATCATTGGTTTTCCATATTTCTTGAATAGAAAACGGCAGGATTAGCTGACACTCTCTTGAACCACAGCATCCTGCACATCACGTGTGCACACCTTGTACGTGGGTCATACAGCTCACAACTGTTTGTGGTTAAATTTAGGGTTTTAAGCCAATTGGTCTTGACAAAGTTCATTAATGATTTCTGGGGTAAAATTACAAAGCACGGTAATTAAGTGGTTTAAAAGGCTCTGTTATTTAGATGCTCAGACTGCACACTGTGAATTTCTCGGTGCCAAGTAATCATGCAGGTTTGGCTACATGCATTTTCAGAATGCTTTATTCATTTGATACTTTGGAAGTGAAACTTCCCAAAATTTCTAGACCATGATATTCTTACAGTTGATGGCGTCTGTTATAATAAACACCATACAAGAAAATTAATTTGTACATAGTGCAAAAACACAAATCTAAATGAAATGAAATTCTGGCTAAACTTAAACCTTTACAAAGGCTTAATATAAGATCAGAAGTGCTCACAAGAAGAATGTAAATGATGCCCATATCCAATTGATCAGAGTATGTCTGATGTTAGTGAAGTTTTTATCATTCAAGTATGCATGCATGGTTTTGTTCATACAGAAAGGAAAGTTAGGCAGTGTTTGACATGTGAAATAGATATATCTCCAGTAGTGGATAGTAAAACCATTGATAGATTCTTGGCTGAGCGATCATGACAGTTGCCAATACACACAGAAGTACCAAGTCATTGTTAGCACAACTGGGATCAAGAATCCCAGATAGGAAGGGTAGGGTATTGACTAGAACAGGTCTGTGTCAACTCCAGGCTACCAGGGCCCTGGCCCTGAGCCAAAGTTGTTAACCAGTACCACCTTCAAATACCTCCCCTTAGTACTGGGATTGGGTTTGTACCTTATAGGTGTGATACTGTAACAGAGGAGGGGTCAGGAGGTGTACCTGAGCAACTCATGGTGCCAGCAGGTCTGGACGGAACTGCCAAATATTTGTCTCCAAATTACCCCCGGAATGAAATGCAAAACAATTAAACTTGACTGCTTTGTTAACAGGGATATTGATGAGCATGCAGTTTAACCCGAGTGTCTACCGCCAAGTAGACACTGTGCCAAGAGGATTTCCAGAGTTGTTGACTTGTAATTTAGTCCTTGTGGAAATTTTTAACTTTAATATGTACATGTATATGCAGGTGTTTTTAGTCGGGTTGGAATTTTATTGGTATGATGCACTCTTCTGCCTTGTCAAGATTTGAAAGCCACACAAATTGAAAATTAAAACAAATGAGAACAAAAAAAACCCAAATACATGCATGCACACATCATCAGTGACTCTAGGTTGTAGCTGTGTATGTAGTTTTTGTAGGCCATATTATACAAGTACCTATTAAAATGTGTATTCCATGACAGAAGATGTCCTTAAATTGTTCACTGCTACAGTATTAGGCTTCTGTGATCATCTCGCACCCCTTTGTCTTATGGATCACGCTGAGAGACAAAATGTGAGAGAAAAGAGAAAGTCATGTTATTCAAACCGTGAGAAAATGAGAATTGAGCATCGCAGTCTTTATTGTTCCCTTTGTGAGAAATATGCTCTGCATATCGAGCTCCTTGAAGCAATGATTCTTCCGTTAAAAACTCTTCAGTCAGTTTATAATTGTTGTACTTGTGTTGACATGCATATATGAAACTGCATGTATACATACACAAATTAATAAGTGTATGAAGATGTGTCAATGATTACCAGCATGTGAAGTTTAACTTTGTATATTTGTGTGTGTTGTGACAATAACATGCATCTGATATGCTGCCATACTATATATCGTGGAATAAAGTCTGATTTAACTCAGTGTTAAAAACTGTAATTTTTTTTTTAAAGAATATAAACTTTAATTTCCTCTCCCATATTTGTGTGTTCCAGCCTGGAGAGAAAGGGGATAAGTTAAAGCGTGTCCATTATGTCAGTAATATCTCCAATGCTCTGCGCTTCCTGGAAAGTAAAAAGGTGAGTGAATTTGGCTCAGTATTACTGGATTCGTACATTGGAACATGAAATCTAATATTAGATTCATACATTGGAACATGGAATTTAATACTAGATTCATACATTGGAACATAACTTGATATCCATGATTAAACAGCTATATGAACACCTTGTTGATCGTCCTGTTTCCTTTTTGGTAATTTATATTTTGCATTGCAATTATTATATCTTTTAGCAAAATTTGTCCAAAGGGTTTGCCAGTAAGTCAGTGGGTCTGTCCAAATTGTGTCCTGACTGTAGGAATTGGAATTAGTTTGTTAATGTCAGATGTTGTATCCATGTTTCTCTATGCAGATCAAACTGGTCAACATCAATCCCTCAGACATTGCCGATGGAAAACCTGCCATTGTACTAGGCTTAATATGGACCATCATCCTCTACTTCCAGGTGGGTACATCTGAATGTACTGTAGTCATCAATAACAGCTACAATATACTCATCTAAAGCTCACGTCTTTTGTTTCATTTCCACATTCATTCCAGTCTTTCAGCAAATGTTAAAAGTGGCCAGAAACTTGATAGAATTTTCAAAACTTCTCCAGATTTGACTTTGGCTCTTTAATGCTAATAAAGTTACATACACTTCATACGCATGCAAAAGGTAAACAATTCATTCCATTTACATTCATTCTAAATGGAAGAAAGATGGACGGCGTAGACTTTACATAAAGATGCCCAAGTCACTGTCATGTTTCTCTTATATTGGTGCACTGATGATTTGCATTTGGTCTTACAAAGTTTGTGGCATTGCACACATGGTGGCAAACACTGGATATTGTTATGGGAGTGGAGTCTATTCTCCTTTGGCATTAATAGAAATGCAGACTAGTCTGGCATACTTTGCTGGGTTATTGGACAGACTGTATCAATCTGTTGGGGTTGTATTTTAGGGTGAACTGATGTAAGGAATCAATAGTGTAAAAGAACTGTTTGTGGTGGATAGCGAAGATGCATTTCAGGGAACTGTTTTAAGAAGAGGGTGTAACGCTTCCTGGAACGTAACTACCACGGCAGTGCATTCAACATAACTGACACCCTGTCTTTCTGTGGGCAATAAAGGCTTGTAAGGTGCACAAAAACAGAAATGTAGTATTGTATGATCATATATGATGTAGCAGCCTTTGCTTGCTCGGATGGGTAAGTCACTGGTTTACTGGAACTATAAGGCCCTTGACCTCTGAGATCACGTGTTCAAATCCAGCTTTTGACCGTTTCCGCCACAGCTTTAAGTTTAAGTCAGGAGGTTTGTCAGGTGCCTGAAGGACAGAGGGTTTTACACGTGACAATTCGTTCTCCTTAGCACTGTCATATATGGACAAGTACTGTATTCTTAATGTTGAACACCAATGCATCAATTCTACATAACAAGATTACACTAACAACACAATGCACCTTGCCACAGCATGAGCCTACCAATATGAAGGTCCGTTAAACTTGTAGGATCTTCATAAGATGGGATGAAGCAGTTCATACTCATATGGTGTTGGTTGACCATAGTTGCTTTCCACTGAGAGAGCCCAAGTCCTGTCTCATCAGGCAGTCAGTGAGCATATGGGAGATACACTATAGCAGCGAAAAGCCTGCCCGATGGTACCAAAGCCATGTTCAGTTCTTCATAGAGCTGTGGTAAGGATACACTGGCCAGGATTTAGCCATTATCATGGATAATGAACATGTCAGGCCAGGATGAATGGGACAAAACACAATTTCTGTCATTACGAGAAAAAATGTGATGTAATGCAATTTTGAAAGAAAAAGCAATTCAGCAGGAGAAAAGCCTGGTAATGAATATTTCTTGATTGTCTTGAAAAGCACCATAATTCTGGCTGTCGTCATATAAATGAAACATTCTTGAGTGCATCGTAAAACACCAATCAAATAAAATTAGTAAATGAAATCTGATAAAAGGTTTCAGTGAAAATCTTTGTTCTGATTCCATGTTAACCTGCGTAACGAAATGAAACAATGCGATAATCCCATTATGCAAGTTTCACCAAATGTGGGCCAAGTCGAAAACATACATCTGCCTTGCTTTGTAAACATGTAGGTGGCACGTAGCGCTGGGGTGGTCGGCAACCAAAATGGAAAGTGGCTCCAACTGTCTCTGTGCTTTTTATTTGTGATTTCAGAGCGGCCATTTATAGAGCTAAACATATTACCATGGCAACAGTTCGATTTTTTATTGCATCCTTGTCATTTGTATTTTTGTTGTACATACATTAAAACAAACTTTGATTGTAAAACTTCTATGTCTTGATGGTTTGTTTTCTTTTGTCGGCATTATATTGTTTTCCTTGATGAGTTTTTAAAGCCATCTGACCTCATCGGTGGTGTTTATCAGAGTGATCAGCTTGGTTTCCCTCATATTTTGACTCACATATGAGGGAGGATTTTCTCAATTAGCAATTCGTGAAAATGATTCTTCTTACCTAGCCTTGCTCTTGACATACTGTGATCATTGCCTGTAGGCAATCTTTAAGTTTTGAATGGGAAGTGACACAGTTTGCAGCTCAGCTATTTTGTGTCACTTTCCATCAACATGAGGGATGAATCAGTGGTAAATTCGCTTATGAAAATGGCATTCTGTTTTCCTTGTGGTAGGCATTTATGGCCCTAACGGTAACTGGAAACCCATTTTTATTTCTCAAAACTTTTTATTGGCATTTTTTTGGGCACATTTTGGTAATAAAATTTAAATCATTTGATGAGGAATAGGGTTGTTGTACAAAAGAAAATCCACTCTATAATGAGCAATCAATAATCAGATTAACTCTTATAAAACTGCCGGGGTTTTTTGGGGGTTCACAATTCTTTCCCCCTTTTTTTGGGAGGTATTTTATTGACTCCCATCAGGCAGCCTGGCTTATGGGCTGTCCATATTACATGTCAGTGGAATTGGTATGGCTGATTGCTTTCAAACTTGGAGAGCATACTGACATGGCAAAATGGCCTCCGTTCTTTGCGACCTCCATTAGGTTACTGAATGCGACATCCTTCAAACATGGACATATTTAAAATAAGTCCCTTATATGTTACATTTTTCATATGTTTATATTCTTTTGTTTTCAGTATTACATCTTCTCTGAAGAGCTTTTTTCAAATGGGATATCAAAGTAGTACATTCTAACCTGTATAACACTCCTACTTGTGCATGGGTTCCCGTATAGTAAAAATAATGAAAAACTCAAGGCAACACCACCTATACCTATCTTGAAACAAAAGATGAAAGCAGGAAACAAAGCTTTTAATAGTGATGAACTTGATGGTACAGCATTGATAGTTGAGAACAGAGCTTGATACATGTACTTGTGATTGGCATGCAATTAAAAGTGCGAAAAACAGGAACAAACAGTAGGAACAAAAAGAATAGATTAAAGCAGGAATTATGTGAAACAAAAACTGCATCAAAATCAAACTAAGACTGTGTCAGATGAAACAAAGACTGTGTCAAAGACATTTTTTGCATGAGCCATGAAAATTTGTAGTCAGTGATGCATGCATACTGTAATTCTTCACTACAATAATAAATCTTCAAACACGGATTTATTGACATAACAAACATTATAAACATTTCCATTCATGGTGGTAAAGCTTTTAATTGTACATGCATGTTTTATTTCTTTGACAAATTTCATAACAAGTTTTTTAATTCTTTTCTGCGCTTTACCTGTTTTACATTTGCTAATATTTAATAAAGATCAATTGAACGATGAATACAGGCATTCTCCTCATGTATTTTAAAGGGAAAGACCACACAAAAATGAAGTTATGGTGAATGGAAAAATACCTTCACGGAATTTTTTAGATTTTTTTTTTTTTCGCCAAATTAAGTGCTGTCAAATGTTTTGATTGTATGGTGGGTTTTTTGGGCCGTGTTGATAATGTGGTTCACCAGTGATGTCACACTGACTTTCCACTGACCCTAAATCATAAATTTAATGTCATGTTAGGTTTTTCATACACAGATAAACAGTACAGGAGCACTGTTCACAAGAACATTTTTCAGAGAGGTGCATAAATGTGTGCAAAAAGTTTTGTGACGTCACTGGTGAACCACATTATAAGCTTAGTCTATAAAACCCACCATAATGCTCTTTTTATTATTCACCATAACTTCATTATTGTGTTGTCTTTCCCTGTAAAATAGTGAAGGCTCTCTGGTGTGTTCGGTACTTCCTCCGTACAGTGGGCTTTTATGCATTATTCATCTTTCTAGAGGCATCCCCTTCTTGAGAAAAACAAAGGGGAAAAAGGTGTCCACAAATACCTTTCATACAGATACATGCTCACAGATAGAACATTCCAACAGCCACATAAACAAATGTTGACTTCATTGTTAAGGTCTATGTTTATTTTCAAAAGAAAAGTATTGCACATGGCTGATGTTTCCAAAAAGGCTGAGACTTGTGATGAAGGAGACAATATACAGACTAGTTTTAGTCATGATTACTGCACGTTTATGAAAACTGAGTGACAGATTGAATGTAAATTTTGAAATACACACAACCAAATTCATGTCTGCACAGCATTGGTGACTGTTTTGAGGATTATTGTGCCATGCCGTGAACAGCAAAACTTACGAATTTTAGTTTTCAAGGATTATCGAAGAGTTGAACATCTGCCTTTTATTTCTTAAGTAACACATGTTTGACCAAGTGAACTGCCACAAACCTTAACTGATTTCCATGAGGAAACTGTATGCACCTTCTGCTGGTTGTCACTAGCTCACTCACTACCTCACTACCTCTCCGACTGTTATCACTTCAGATCGAGGAGACGGCCACGCGGATGGCAGAGCAGCAGGCCGAGAGCACTCCCTCCAAGAAAATGTCCCCCTTGGAGAAGTTCCGTGTGAGCGCCAAGAAGGCCCTGATGATGTGGACAGAGCAAGCCATAGCAAAGTGAGTTCTGCTGTAGTTGGGCAGTTCAAGTCTAAATGAAGCGATAGGCAATATTTGTGTTACTTTGTACCTGAACTTTAATCGTAGATTTATTTTTATAATAGCCAATTTTCAGCTCTGTTTGTTTTTTGCTAGTTGCAGTTTAATAATGCATTGTAATAATGAAGAGCATTGTGTAGAATATTGAACGTTGTTTCAAATAACAAAGCTAGCATAAAAATAAGAACACACCTTTTTTTTCATGTTTTGTCACATATTGTCAGTTATTACGCGATTTACCCAAGATGAAGTACATGTGGTGTCATATGACTGATAGGCAATTTAACTTTCCTTTGCCTTTTTAAACGAGGTTGTCAAATGTGACATCAGTTTTACTACAGTTTTGTCATCTTGTACTGTTCACATGTAACTACTGTTCACCGTGATCCACTTTCACAAGATTGCTAGGATCACTTAATTTTCCTCTGGAAATTAGTATGTTTGGGTTGCCAAAAAATAAGATAAGGTGATCTATATAGAAAGTTATTGGGAATTTATTTTAGATATTTGGTGACTGATATTTGGACTCCAGTTTATTTGACCTATGCTCTTAGATCTTGTACCACGAACCCCCTGTTCTTAAAGAGTGTCGTATCCCTCACTACATGTATCCCTGCAGCATGTTTTTTGCACCGATGGTTAACTGTACGGAGTACAACAATAGCAAACTGAAAAATATATCATGTGACTCCCACAACAAATACCAAATCTGCTTTATGTCATATCATATCACCCGACCAAGATCTAATCTTCTCAAATACTCATTATGCCAAGTCTTAAAAAGCAGTACTCTGCTTGGTTTCCTCCCACCATAATGCTGGTTGTCGTCGTATAAGTGAAACATTCTTGAATACAATGTAAAACCTCAATCAAATAAAGAGATAAATTAAATAAAAATCAACCTGGTTCCAACATCACTGAGTTAACCCAGACACATGTATTCCTCCACTCATAAAACTGACCTCCATCAAAAAAGTAATTAATTTTTGTGTATGACTTTTCAACAATCAGCCGAGTGAATTGGTCCATAAACGATTGGGTGTTTTTCCACAGACGTTACGGCCTGAACATCACAGACTTTGGGAAGAGCTGGAGAGATGGAGTAGCTTTCAACGCTATTATCGACAACATCAGTCCCGGGTTGGTGGACATGAACCAAGTGCGCAGACAGGCACCACGTGTCAACCTGGAGAATGCCTTCTCTGCTGCCGAATCTCATCTGGGTATTCCCAGACTCATTGACCCCGAAGGTAGGTGACCCTCAAGGCATAGGCCCTAAACAAAATAAATCCTTAGGATATCAAACCTTGGGAATGATATTTTTTCTGTAAATATCCATGAATTACAAAAGGGGAACATTACTCCCTCTGATTTTATATTTTAAAAAAAAAAATTTAAATTAATTTCTAAAATTGTCAGAATTTACAGATTTTACTTTAATGCTTGGGAAACCAGTTAATAAATTTCCCATGCTGATATGGTAAGTTTTTAGCAATGGTGTACTTTGTGATAACATATGAACAGTGTTTATTATCATCATGCAATTTTCTGTTGCACATTTGTTAGCTTATATACAATCTAATTGCTGCTGTTTCTGTGGTGCATTAGATGTGGATGTGGACAAACCAGATGAAAAGTCCATCATGACATACGTTGCTCAGTTCATGAAGGCTTACCCAGACCCCACAGAGGACCCTGCTGTAAGTAGTTCTGCAACCCTGATCTTTGGTGAAGTTGATGATGTAGTTAGTGTGCATGCAAGAGTCACAATCCCTAGTATTCATTAGCCAGTCAGCATCAGAGCTGAGGACTGGTTGGTCAGGTGTGTATATGCGGTACACTTTGTCATGGCAAGAGTACTTCCTACCAATACATACTGTATAATGGTACTAACTTTATTTATCAAGGGTTATTCAGTCAGATAAATACAAGTTCCACTTCTCTGGAGCCCTGTAACAGTAAAATATATTGACAATAATTAGAAGATATTTCTGTTCCTGATATGTTTCTAAAGAGTAACCTATGGTTTCTGGCTTCTGCAACGTGTCTGCATGGACATAGTGATTATGTCAAAAGGCGACGTCAACCGTAGCATGGCAAAAACAAATATTGTGGTTTGAAATTAAACAGTGTGTCCTGGAAAAAGGGTTGTTTATTCAGCCACATATGTACAAGTGGCCCATTACATCAGGGTGAAGCATCACTGTGACATTCTAGCATGAGTATCCTTCTAGATGTATTCTTGTCTGTGTAGAATGTCCTCTACATTTGACACCCTGAAATTAGATACAATGTAGCCAGTGTTGATCTGCCAAGTTGAAAATTAAAAAACACCTGAAAAGTTCAATGTTTTTGATGTGTATATTAAGGACATAAATACTTGTCGTTTTATATTCCTGCGATAAGGTAGCCTGTTACAGTTACATGTGTGTAATGTGAGATTTATGGTCGCTGTTGACAGTTGCGCAAATCTGCCCAACGTACATTAACGGCAGCCGAGCAGGAAGAGAAGGACCTGAATGACCTGCTCACCTGGATCGGAACCGCTGAAGGGGTGCTCAAGATTGTAGATAAACCAGTAGAAGATTTACAGAAGGAATATATGGTAGGTTTAATAGAGCACCACACTGCAGCTGTTAATAATTGTAGTTGACTTGATCTAATATTTGTTGATTTATGAACTGTATTTTTTTTATTTGCCAATTTCAGGTGTAACTAGCCATCCATACTTGTACATATTCAGGCCCTTAATAGGCCACCAAAATACCTTTACAATCTGTGTTTTGGTGGCATTGACTGGGTATGTCATACACTTGTACTACAAGGTATCCATTGTGTGTAGTCAGCTCTCATTATCAGCCTTTATGTACATGTATCTGTATTATAAATACCATTTATAATAAAAACCTGATTGTCACAATTAAGAGCTGTTGGTTGGCCTTTGTGTCCTAGCATGCTAGCTTTAATGGTAGGACTCAGGAGCCTCTCACCAACGTAGTCGCTGTGAGTTCCAACCCAGCTCATGCGAAAACTCACGTGATAAGTGAAATATCCTGGAGTGCATTTTAAAACACAAATGATAAATAAGTGCTACTAGAAACTGACTGGCATCATGTAATTGAAAAATCTCAAATCAGATAAGCAAATGAATAAACATTCCTGGTGTTTTGTGATTCAGCGGTGCTGACTGTAACTGTCTGTTTTTCTTTTTTTACAGGATTATGTTAATTTTAAGACAAAATTTGATGAAAAAGAGGATGCCTACCAGAAAATTGGAGAGAAGATTCAATCCAAGCAAGCCGTCAAGCTCACAGAGGAGGACTGGAGGACATTACAGAGCCGATTCTTGCCTGTCTCAAACAACACAACCCGATGGCTGATCAAGCTGGACTCACAGCTACCGGGCGAGCTTGGACAGTTAGGGGCGTGGCTTGTGAAGGCCAATCAGGTGCTACAACAGGAACCAGACTTGATTGACAGCCCAGATCAAATGACTGCCCAGCTGAACACAATGTTACAGGAGCATACCGTGAGCCCATTTTCATGTATTTCATTTAAGGTTTTCTTCAGAATGTTTTTAAATTATTTTGAAATCAGTATGTTTTCAGCATTTGTCGACCTCATGTAAACTTTCAAATGTTCTCTGCTGCCAACTCCTGCTTCTATAGGTATGGAAAGCCAAGAAAACCAAACATTAACAAGCGTTTTTTTAATATTCAGAGACTGTCGTAATTCCTCAACTTTTTCACATATGAAAGAGCAACTTTCAGTGCAGTTTATGCGTATTTGTAATTTGATTTTGGAGACAAGCCTACATTGCTTGGATGGGACAGTTTCAGGGCTTCACAGAAAGTGTAATTTTATCAGTCAATATAGAACAATGCCCTTAGAATATGCTAGAATTAACGCCTTGCAAACATGCAAAAAGGCTGAAGAATAACAGTAGATTAAATGTGATGTAACATTCCGGGTTATTTGTCAGGAATACCAGTTGTAGTCATGCAATGTAGATCAAAACTTGTCTCCCTTGTTTCAGGAGTTCTTCAAAGATGCTGAGGGATATAAGAAACTGCTGGCTGATGTCAAGAGAACTGGGAAATACAAAGGACAATCCATATGTCTTCCTCACATGGAAGATCTTCAGGCGCGCTTTTCAGTTGTGTTCAGCCAATCAGAGCACAGAGAAAAGCGTCTGAGGTACGAGCTCTTCAAACAGCGGCTGCTAGCATTGATTGCCAGCACTGAGGAGAAAATGGCTGTGTGGATTGAGAAGTATGGGGCAGAGGAAGAAGTCTTACAACTGCTCTCTGAATATAAGGTAGGCTTGTTGTTTCTCTGTTTCTTTAACCGTTGTGCAGTGCCGTGATGTGACTTGGCCGCAATATTGTTAAAAGTTGCCATAAGCCTTTTGCTGTTGCTTATTCATATATATTACAAATAGCACCTGGGGCATAATTTTAGTACGGTTACAAGATTCAAGTTGTAAATGGTAAGTTTCACAAGCAGGTATTTGTAGTATGACTTTGTGAAACAGTTGTGTATTGTTAGTTTTACTTAGGCATGATTTAACCTTTTGACTTCTGACCTTTAGTTAATCTGGAGAATTTGAAGGTCCGATAATTGTATAAGTATGACTTTTTTGTGCTTTATTTATATACACGATCCTTTGGACTTTGGCGTTAAAGAAACCTTGTCGACTTCCCTGTATGATCATTAAGATTAATAGCTCAGAACATCAATCTCAAACGTCCACTGGAAAAATCTGGATTTGTTCATTTTAATGTAAGGTTGTGGTGTAAGCTGACATAAATGTTTTCCCTTGTCTTTATCTTACAGGATTTTGTTATAGACAACAGGTTATTCCAGACTTATGATAAAATGTACTCAGAACTGAAAACGAAAGCTGATGTGTATAAAAGATCTCAACAAACAGGTAAAGGAGGCAGTGTCATTGCCTCAAATTAATTCTATTATGTGACAAATGAGAAATGATGTTCAATTGTACACTTGATTAGCAGTGTGCAGAGTATCAAATGCTTTACATATTTAGACAAATAAACTGACACTTTTAGAATCTATTTCTGTTCACAGTGTCTCCAAGTTGCTATCTGCCTTACCATTTTCTGCAGTTGTGATATGTTATAACAATTTTTGGACAAATGTAAATATCATGTAGACAAGAGAATTGGATAAACTCGATATCGAAGATGTCCTGTGCAGAGACTTGCCATGAGATGGCAGCAGTATTACATATGTGGCATTATTAAGCTATAATCTATCATTCCATTTGGGAAATTCAATGTGTTCCTTTTCAGATAAAGATTCAGCCACTGAGGTGGAAAAAACGTTACACACAATAGCAGAGAGATGGAAGTCTTCAGCTTCAAGGGTAAAAACAGTACAGCCCATGCTAGAAGAGGGTGTTGCCTCCTGGCAACGCTATAATACTTCACTGGACTGGTTGGAGAACTGGATCTCAAATGGAGAAGAAGTCCTCACAAAGTCAACCGAGGAGAAAGAGGTCTGGATTTATATCTGTCTTGTTTAAAATATTGGTGTTGTCTGAGTTAAGTTCAAGCCATATCAATTCAGATTTTTATTTCATTGTTGTCAGTGGGTATAAGGATGAAAATTAATCTGAAAAATAGCTTAATTTGTGGAAAGTGTAGACTTCTCCTGTTGAAGAGGTATTTTCGTAATAAGAAAACCTTGAAAGCACACAGGACAATCATAACATCAACAAGATCAGAAAAAATATCATAGAATTGAGTTCTGCGCCATTATAGAACGATGAAAATCATTTTTGCTTCTTTCTGTCGAATTCTCCTTTCACAAAGGAATACTTTAAAGATCTTCGCCCTCCAGAGGAAAAATTGAAGTTGATGAAGGATTCAGGCAAGCGTTTGGTTGAGAAGACCCGCGATCCTGTAGCAGAAGAAATCCGTGAGACCATCCAGCAGACTTCCACTCGCTACGAGGACCTTCTGGGCGGGATGAAGCGTGCCCACCAGGAGGAGGTGATAGAGAAGGGGCGAAGTCAGTATGTGGAGGGCATCAAACGTCTGGAGTCATGGGTGGAGACAACAGAGGACCTGCTGAAGAAACCAGTGCCATGTGAACATGCTCAGCTGAAGGAGTATTTCGAGCTTCTCAGTGTGAGTGGCTGAAGTATTCTGTTTCATCACACTTTGTGCAGTACTGAATGTCCACTCTTGGTGGAAGTACTTCAGTAGAATGAAGTCAAGAAACATGTCTGCTATCTAAACAGGCTGGCTTCCAGGAACTCTGCTATCTAAAGGTGTTTTTAGGTCACCTGAGTAAAACTCAAGCCACCTATTGCATTGTCCTTTGTCCCAAAGATTCAAACAAGCCCTCTTTCCAAAAGATCACATGTGAGTTGATTGCACCTGAGCATATAATGTCTAGATATGAGTTTTAGTATAGTGATCAATCTGGGCAAGTGGATCAAATCCAGGAGGAATATTCCAGAGCTGCAGTTGAATTTTTTTTAACCATTGAAGCAAGAAGAGATTTTTTTGTCTGTCAAGCAGAGGGGTATTTTTAGTCCAATGCACAGACACATACATGTATACAGATGTAAATTAATTTGGTCACTTGTTCATCACAGCTGAGTCGTATTGAATGGATGTTTATTACTGGGTTGATTTGACTTCAGCTCCGGTTCTTCTTCAGACTAACATTGAGACTTTTCTTTTGAAAAATTATGTACGTCCATGTATTTGTGTGTGATTTACAGGTTTGAAAGTTTGAGTTTCATGGCCTATCAAAAAATGATATCTGATGATGGTGTAATTTATCTTGATCTGGTTTACACAGACGGCAAATGCTGAGGTCTCCCAGGTGGAGGATGACTTCAAGAAGACCACAAAAACAGCTCAGTCCTTGGTGAGGGACACTTCTCAGGAAGAGGTGAACAAAATGTTACAGACACTCAATGTCCACAAAGAGGTGATTGTGCGCCTGAGAAAGGAAATCCCTGAGAGATTGAAGGCTGTGAAGGGTTTGCTGCCAAATGTGGAGTCCCTAGAGATGGGCATGGCTGACCTGGGTGCTTGGCTGGAGACAGGAGAGACCCTGCTGGACAGTCACAAGCTGGAGGGAGATGCAGAATCCGCTGAGGCCAGGCTTGAGAAACACAAGGTATGGTTTTGAGGAACGTCAGACAAGGGCAGGTTTGCGAAACACAAGGTATGGGCAGGCTCGGGAAACATGAGACACTGGCTCGAGAAACACAAGCTATGGGCTTGAGAAACATGAGTCATGGGCTTGAGAAATTCAAGGTATGAGAAGTCTAGAGAAACGCAAGGTATGGGCTTGAGAAGTGTAAGGTATGGGCAGGCTTCAGAAAGACACGGCATGGACAGGCTTGAGAAATGTAAGTTATGGGCAGCCTTCAGAAAGACACGGCATGGACAGGCTTGAGAAATGTAAGTTATGGGCAGGCTTCAGAAAGACAAGGCATGGACAGGCTTGAGAAATGTAAGTTATGGGCAGGCTTCAGAAAGACAAGGCATGGACAGGCTTGAGAAATGTAAGTTATGGGCAGGCTTCAGAAAGACAAGGCATGGACAGGCTTGAGAAATGTAAGTTATGGGCAGGCTTCAGAAAGACAAGGCATGGACAGGCTTGAGAAATCGTTAATTCAAGGAAATTAAAAATGTCAAGTTGTACAGTTTGAAAACTAACATCCTGAAGCACAACACTTGAGGTAGGATGAGGGATATTTGTGATATGATTGCAGCATCTTAATTGGCTGTGATAATTTGACCCTGGGAAATTTTCTTATTCATGAAAATTTTGAATGTTTTAGTATTTTTACATGTAAATGTCGCCAGAAATAGTAAGGTTTCATCACAAGACATTATTTGTTTAAGCACAAAAAAAAAAGAATTTCAGTGCGTTACTATTCTCAGTATGAGAGAGCTGAAAATGTTGCCTTAATCATATGGCATCTGGTGACGTTTTTGATTCTGGCAGCTTTTACCTCATCAACCAAAAAACTTTTCGTCAGACACGTGTAATATAAAATTTTGTTCTGATTTGCAGGAGTTTTTTGCAGAGACAACCTACCAGAAGTCAATCCTTGAGAGCAAGGCGAAAGTCTTCCAGAAAGTGCTGAATTTTAGACCAAAGTTACCTAATGTAGATTTCTCTGTGCTGGAAAATGGCATGGAATCTCTACAGACTAGGTTCCAGGTAACCCCTTCTGCATGTTAGTTGCATTCTAATCTCATCTGAGGGCTACAGCCACGGAATGTTGTTTCATTTTTGAAAAGTGAACGTTTTGAAATGGTTGAACTTTCATGTTATGTGACATGAGGTCCTCATGGCAAGCTGACTTCAGAGGAGTGAGCAGTGGATATTAGCACTGATGAATTTAGGGTCAGTTTCAGAGCCTCCATGGCCTGTGCAATCAAAAATTGGTTCTCTTTGCTGATATCTATTACTGCTTTTTCCATCTTTTTGGAACTCTGGTGAAAAAAAAAAAAGTGATGTGCCTGTAGTAAGACTGTGCCATGTGGATTCAAGTAAAAGATTAAACTCTCGAGAAAGAGAAAGAAAACAAAATTATTATTGAGTGTTGAAATGAATTTCCTAGCCCTCAGATTGCTTGCGTCTTGCCAAATGTTTATTCCTGTATATTTCATTTGATGAATTTTTTTTTCACCATTCATCAGCTGGTGGAGGGTAGTGTAATTTTGTTCAAGTCACTGATAGACTGTTTTCACCTTTAATATTTGGGATTGTCATGCTCACATTTTTTTGTATCTCACCATATATAATTTAATGTAGCACGATGAATGTTTAGTTGTATTGGTGGAAGCCGAGGGAAAATTGTAGAGTGGGTGTAGGGTTGACACATAAACAACTGTCTTGGTGCAAAACTTCTCGTTTTTTGTGGATTTGGGGTGTTGTCAAAACGGGAACTTTTCCACTGACAGAGCTGGTCCATCGGTTTATCGAGGACCCCTATATTTGACCCCTCCCACTACCCCTCTCATCAGATAATCGAGCGACCTCGCTTTTACTGCCGCCAATGCCACCTTTGCCATGATAGTTAGCTGTAGCTGTAGTCTTCATGTTGTGCATGTGTTGTTGTTGTTCTGTGGGGGTGGGGTGGGTGGGCGGAAGTGTTTGGTGTTTGTGTGTGAGCACAACGCTCAACAAGTCAGGCAGGATTGCACATATACCCATCTTTTTTGTCAAACCTTATTTTATGTACTCGTGTATCATCATATATTTGTTAACCTTCCCATTTTAACCTTTTTCTATGGGGATACCACCAACTTAAGTTTTCTGTTTTACATTGCCTATGTATGTATAATTTGCTTGTATACATGTAGCAACATGTATCTGCTGCGCGCACGCGGAAGACGTTGCTTTCACCCGCACACTATTATGGCTAACGGTAATATCTGCATGGCTGACAGGTGCATGTCCCCGGCTCTGGGGAATTTATGTTAAACACTGGAAGAGGGCCTCTCACGCTAACTAGATATATTGCACTGAGAGGGTTGGTGGGAGACAGATCTCGAATCAAAAACACTGACCGATGCTGTGTTGTTTTTTTTGCGTTTCGGTACCACTGATTTTTGCATGTTGATTCAACTGCAAAGCGCAAACCCGCCTTTACCAAGAGGTCTGTTTTTAACACGCTTTAGAAGAAAGCCCAAGCGCTGAGTGTTTTCGTTGACCCACAAAACACTCGGCACCCGAGGGCCTCGCGTTTTCTGAGCTGGGAAAACACTGAGTATTGGGCTTTCTTCATTACAGACAAGTATTAACTCTGCTAAAGCATGGGAACAGAAACTTGACAGCTTAACACGCATGTGGCGGGTGGTGCAGCAGAAAGCGCGTCCGCTTGACGATTGGCTGGAACACGCTGATAGCCTGTTGAAAGATCGAGAAGATGATGTGGAGAGCTTGCTGAAGAAACACAAGGTAAGGTGGAATGTTTGTGGTTTTCAGTTTTTATGTTGGATTCCCCTCAAACCTAATGACCTCTGCACTTTATATCCTTCCTTCCCTCTTTGTGTTCCTTGTTGACAGATTCATTAAAAGTGTGACATATTCTGTCTTAAACTTCTGGGTTATAAAGCGGATACTCCTTTCTCAAAGACTAAATGTCATAAAACACATATACATATATGATTCAAATTTCACTGTGGAATAGTTTGTTTTGATTTTTAAGTTTCTACAGATATATTTGCTCATTCACTTTGAAGGGAACATCTTGAAAATGATGTCTTTACTTCACGGTAACTTTCTTTTGCATGACTTTACTTAAAAAGATGAATCTCGCTATTACATGGTTGCTAACATTTACTGTTGAAAACTTTAGCTGTTCTTTGATCGGTCCGAGAGTCGTATCCTTCAAGACTTTCTGGTAGCTTGTGACCAGTTGGAGACGGCGTTGGAAGGTGGGGACACTGGACAGTTGGACCGTATGAGGGACGCAAGGCAGGAGAACTGGAACGTAAGACTGAGCTGTGAACTGCTATATTCTCCCACCTATTCCTCGTCCCTTCTGCAAGACTCTAAATAACGCATGCACAAGTGCAAGTATGAGGGTGAAAAACGCACAGTGCACCTAACTATTTTTTGTGACGTGCACAACATGCACCTAAATATTTTGAGGCAGAAAGCAGTAAATAATTATTGACCAGCAGTATTGCATTCTGAATATCATTCAAAGCAAGAAAATTTTTCCTTCAGAAACAGATTTGATTAACAGACTCCCACACGGTAGACATTTGTGAATGTGAAAAGTTTTATAGATCATGAAGTAAATGTACCTCCATTACAAAAGAGCAACTGTTTGGCTCATGGATTTTTCAAATCTAGATGCTTGCTGGTAGTGGAAGCAAGCATCAGGTTTCAGTTTTTAGCATGTTTCAGTTATTTTTCTGATGAAATCATCCGTTTTTGAAAAAAGTGAAGACTTAAGGTTTAGTTATTTCTCCACCTGCTGAATGTACAATGAGTTAAAGTGTGTAGAAATTCACAGTTTACTTTCATTTCACATGGCCTCATCTTCGTTCAACAACAGCAACGCTTTGACGTGCCAGTTTGACTTCACAGAAATCCACAAAGGAGGCCTAACATTCTTGCAAGCTGACTTGCATGAGATAACACCTGAAAAATCATTTTTGTCCTGTACTCGACAAAAAACACAACATATTTTACAATTTTCTTAATTGTCGCCATATTTTCACTAAAAACAGACAAATGTAGGTAGTATCAGGTCTGTGATGAAAGTTACCTCCCTTGAAACATTTAATCTCTCCACCTGTGAATTTAATTTTTCTTTAACAAATTAAATGATGATACGTGCAATGGTCTAATGAAAATGTCTGGTTCCTCCTCTCGTACTATCTTACTTCAATGAATAGATCATATGGCTGCACTTAATTAAACTAGTTTTGCAAATTATTATTTTGTGGTATATTTCCATGCGGAAGAAATTACATTTTAGGACCCTAAACAGTATGCTGTATGAAAAAGATATTTCTCGTACAATGTTACAATTATTTAACATACATAAATTGTGCACGTAATTTTCAGCTGGTGCGTGTACTATTGAAAAATAGGCGAACAGTATGCACATGTAGTTTTTTATAAGTATTTCAAGCTTTGTTCTGCCCCCTCTCCTTAAAAAGGTGCAGGGGACTAGTGATTATGTATTCTATGCGAACGCATAGCAATGCATTGTATAGTCATGACAATTTCGCAACTATCAGACCGGAAGTCGTTGACCAAAGTACAACCAAAAACACATAGGTATAAAGATGATGCACAGATTTAACCTTTCTGGTGTCCAGTTTTGCTACATGTTCTTTTTAGAAAGTATTGTAGTGAGGAGATGTGAAGTAAAAATTCAATACAATCAATTGAACAGTTAGAAATGTTGTTTTTTTCTTTTCCGGGTGCAGAAATATTTTGTTGTTTTTGTGAGGGTCATTCAGGCTACAGTGCCAAACCTGACATTTTGTGAGAGGTAAATGATTCAGAGGACAAATCTTTATCGGTTTATATAAATAAAAAAAAAATTTAAGTGATTTAGCGTCATTTTAATGCTAATAACGCAGTGTTAGAGATGTGATCGTTTTCATTTTGTTTTTGTGCTGCTTTCGGTCTTCACAGGCCCCTCGCCTACTTGATACTCGGTCGCCATCTTGGAAAAGCCTTCATCTTCGAAACCCACTTGTATATCTATCTATCTCATAGATGCTGTACTCAGTAAATATTGATTCACTTGCTAAATACAGAAGATCCATAGCAGTTGAACAGTAGTGAATTTGGATCAATATTTATTGCGGTTTTGCCGAATACCCAGACTCGATCTAAGATCAACAGACTGGATCAACTTCTACTTGGCCAGCACCATCCAGTTGTTATGTCAAGCGACTTGAACCATTTTTTAAGGAATTAGAATGAAGATGTCATATTCCAGAATGGTACAGATCCATACCCATGTATACCTGCCATAAACAATACAGATCTAGAAGTAAATTTAAACTTGTTTAAACATGTCAGAAGACACAAGTTGGTAATAATGAAAATTGGACACTGTGTAATATATCACATTTCATAGTTGAAGTTACTTCAACATTATGTAAGGCATGCCAAGGGAAAGTTTATAAAGCTCAGCATAATTTATTACATGATTGTTATGAGGTTTATTTGGGTTATTTGAGGTGAAATGGGGTGTTCATAACAATTCAGGTGGGGTTGACAGTGTCTGACCACATGCAGCAGTAATCTATAATTGCTCTGTGTATAGGCTACCATGCCTCACCTGTAGCATAGTTTTCATAAAAAATAGAGAAACTATATGTTGGCTGGATATCAGTGAATTGCTTTCCAGCCACTTTCTTAGGGTAGACATGTATGCTGCTTAAAATGTGTAAGAGTTAGACTGTGTAAATTATGGTATATTAGTTAATTATATACAGACTTTATCTTACTTGAAAAAAAAATGTGTCTTATAACTTTCCTACATGAAACCAATTTTGTGTTTCTTGTTTGTCATGTTGATTCCCATCAACGTCAAACAGAATCAAAGAGTTGTTGTCATTTACCGGTGAAACCCCCAGAGCTGCAGGCAATAATTCAAATGTTTATCAGTAATTAATATTTGCTTTCCTCATAAAGCGATTCTCAAACCCACTACCTTGCACAACGAACAGTTGATGGATAAAAGTGTGAAATTATGATAGATTTACTTATTATAATGTGTTGATCATAAACAAAGGCCAGGCAACAGAATTATCTACATGCAAGACGCCTGAGCATTCATCATAGAATACATTTCAGTGCCTGTTAGGCTCTAGTTATCATACTAGCACAGCACAGTGACCCAGGAGCCTCCTGGCTTCCTTTGAGGTCGGACAGGGCAATGGTCAGCCAGCAATGTTCAGATGGTTGTGGGTTTCTCACAGGCTCTGCCCAGTTTCCTACAACCAGAGGGCTAGTTACGGTTACCCTCATATAAATTAAATATTCTTGAGTTTGTTGAATCACACCAAAGAAGCAGACATTGTGTGATTTGTGATTACCCCATTTTGTAGTTTTGCACCTGTATTCCAAACCACTAATTCACATAAATATTTAACCAAGTAATACAGTAATTTTGTAGTGGCTTTATGGTACATGTATGACACCAAAACAAACATCATTATTTAGTTCCTTATTACAGTGATGTATGTATGTTATTTCTATTCATGTTAATTTAGAATGTCAGACATAGTAAAAACATTCCTTTTGGATACTTTTAAATTTGAAAAGAAGTTTGCAGTTATTTTTGCAGATAACTTAATTTTTTGCAGACTTTACTTAGAACAGAATACACTTTGTGACTTGGTTTTTGGTGTAATGTTTTTCTCAGCTGATCCGGCGACATGCACCCATCCATAAGACCAAGTTACAGTTCTGCATGGATGAAGACCGCTACCTCCGCCAAGTGGAGGAAGGGGAGAAAACTCTAGTACAGCAACAGAAACAACTGCACAGACAGGACAATGTTAAAGATATTTTGAAGAAGCACAGGGTGTGTACACATATGGTTTTGAATATAATGCAGCTCTTCACAATGTCATGATCTATTCAATTGTAAATTCAGTGTCAGTGACTACTGCTTTGTCTGCAGCCTTAAGGCAGGATATTTGTAGTCTGCCTGGAATTGCTATGAAAATGTTGCCCATTTTCATGGTTTCAGTGAGTTCTATTAGTTTTAGGAATGTGTTTTAATGTTTATATAGAAACTAGGTAAAAGATATGTTTTAGTGCTAAAAATGATATTTTATTACATTAATTTGGCTGTAGAATTGCATTTTGTTCGGGCAAAATTGTTGGTCATTTGCAGTAATGTTCTTTTGGGACATAATACGTGTTAAAATAAAAATAAATGCGACATGTTTTCAGCAAACATTCCACGAGGGTCAGTTCATTCCGTCCTGTCAGAACTGCCTTGCTCAGATGAAAGCCAGTGTAGAAACTCTCGAGCAGTTAGACCCTGATGATTTGACCCTTGAGGAACGCCATGACAACCACTGGAAGCGCTGGCGGGCGTTGCTGGCAGCACTGGAGGACACTCACATACAGCTGAAACAACTGCCTGAACGCTGGAAGGAGTACAACAACAAGTGAGTCATCTGGCTGACTGGATCTTTGATGTTTTCAGAGCATTTGCAGAGACTGATCTGGGATTAAAGATGTCCTAACCTTGCTAGTGTCCTTTCTCTGCTAGGGACGAAAACAATATGGCTACATATAAATAACCCCTTGAAGCCTTTCATTAACAATTCCACACAAAACAAATTGTTTTGGATATATTCAAGATATATTATCATCTTTTGCTAGAGCACTTTAACTAGTGATGCCTAAACCTTATATATATAACCTTAATCAACTTACCAGGCTCCGATGTGAAAACATAGTTGATTTTGATACATTAGTTACGTATCTATATGACTGTGTAAGGGTGCTTTTGTAAGTAATTGGATATGTATGTGTTAATCTTCCTCCTAGGTTTGGTGAATTTTCGAAATGGGTGGAGGAGGTAGAGAGACTCTCCAGGGACTTGCAGGACGAGTCTTTGACAGGAGAGGAGTACAAGACTGCATTAGCTCAGTTCCAGGTACGAACTTATGTACGACAATCTCCAGCGTGTGTCCCCTATAGCCCCTGTTCCCTTTTATCTGCCATGTTGTCTCGGATCACTGGACCAGGGACTTGCAGGACGAGTCTTTGACAGGAGAGGAGTACAAGACTGCATTAGCTCAGTTCCAGGTATGAACTTATGTACGACAATCTCCAGCGCGTGTCCCCTATAGTCCCTGCTCCCTTTTTCTGCCACATTGTCTGGGATCACTGGACCAATGAGGTTTACACTATGATATGACAGAAATATTGCCAGTGTGATGCTTTATGATGAAGAGTTTCTGAATTTACACTGAGAAAAATTTTCACACATATTGAGATTCTGCTGCTGTGTGGTGTCAGTATGGAAAGTTATCCATCAGTTGATCATTTATATGAAAGAAGAGAATTTTTTTTAGATGAAATATTAAGAAATTGTGGCTAGTTTTATGCTAGATATTTTACAAAACCGAGTACGTATAAGCGTTAGAAAAAATTATCAGTATTTCAGAGGAATATAGAGGGGCTTGATCATACCTGAGTTGTTTTTTTGAAGGAGGCAATGCGAAACCTGAGAAAGTTCACCGACAACTCAACATGGCTGGAGGGAAATTTACAGGAGCTTCTGCAGGATGCTCCAGATGCAGACGCTGATCAGGAACGAGAGAGACTCAACACCTTATTGGCCAGGTTTAACAAACTACAGCCACATGTGAAGGAGGCAGGAGACAAGTCAAAACTCTTCTCCAAATGTTACGAGTTCCGTGACCATATCAGTGGCCGTAACAGCTGGCTGGATGAATACCAGAAGCAGGTTCTGGACCAGCCGTACGTGGATGGGCTGCAAGAGGCTAAGATGTATCTCCAGGAACATGAGGTTAGTGTCAAACGTTTCAGAAAGAAGCAGATTGCTAGCAGCTTTACTCCCTAGAATATTGAAGATTTTGCACGTGTTAATTCTTTCCGCAAGCATCTGTAATGATAGTAATTGTGGTGTGGCAGTGTCCATCTTTTTCAGCTCATGTTAACTCTCTCCTGTTACTACAATACAAACAGAACCTCTTCAACACTGAGTTATCAAATTTTTGGACTTTCCTGTCTCTGCCGTCCCAGAAGCCTGTTGAAAACCAATGTTATCACCTGAAGGATTAAAACTACATGTGAGCCCATGATCATGATATATTGGTTTTCACTATATTTGAAGAAATGATTTTCTTTAACACTTAGATTGAGGTAAGTCTGTGTACATGTATTTTGTGCCTTTACGCCAAGCTTGCTGGTATTGTTACCAGAATTATCTTTTTCTGATCAGTTTGCTGATCTGTGGAGAGATTATAACAAACAGTGCACTTACACTCTTCATGATGAATAGCCATTCAGAAACTGTCAAACTTTTGCTCATAATTCATGATGTTAAATCCCAGCAGCAGAACTGACCCAGTCTGATACATTTCTGTTTTCTTAGCATTCTTTCAAAACAATGCCTCATTACATGCACTAGCTCACAATCACTTCAAGCTTAATTAGGAGATTAATAAAAGTTCAGTTGAAAAGTTTAAGTGGAGATTAGTGAGGTCCAGTGAAGAGCTAATCCTTTCGTCTCTTAATCCATTGCCTGATTACCTGAGTTGAGTCTTAATCCACCAGGTGTTCTGTGACCTAATTAGTAAAAAGATATTGTTATGGAGAGAGAGAGAACTTGTGAAGTCAGGACTGAACCTGAGTAGACAAACATGGCTTACCCTCAGAACAGAGGCTATTCAGTCTGTTGACCTGAGCAGGTAGTAGACAAACATGGCTTACCCTTAGAACAGAAGTTACTCAGGCTGTTAACATGAACACATGTGCCTGAAGATTAGATTAGCCCTTGTGGTGCACCATGCACTAAACACATGGAGGATGTCAAAGTAAACCATACCACAGTAACTGTAGCTAGGTAAGAAAAGCTGACAGATTCGACAGTGTATTGTAGAATAGCTAGAGCATGAAGCATGAAGAAATTTTCCAAATCATCTGACGCCTGAATAATGATGTTGTCTTTTGATTTACAACTTGGTATGTGTTGATTTATGAGCAGTAGATATATCAACAAATACATACAAAGGATTTTACTGTTTCATATATTGCAAGTAAATAGCTCTCAAACAGACAGTGAAAAGCTAAAAATACATATAGGTTATTATTCATAGACATGTGTTTATTCAGATCCTTTCTCACTCTTCTGTTTATTTTGTTAACATTGTAATTTCTCTCCATGGTGAAAACATTGTTCAAACCTGAATGTGATGGCCGCATCATTAGATTGTTTTGTACAAGCCATGCACCATGAATACAAACTTAACTGTTTCTGTTTTAGCAAATCGTTCGGAAACTTGATGCTGAGAAAGCCCTTATCCAGGCCGACCTTGAGAAAGGTCAGAGCTTACAGAGGGACAGAGATGCTCCTGCTTTTGTATCTAAAGCCATTAATGAGCTCAGCACCAAGTGGAAGGATACCAACGCCCTGGCCAAAGCTAAGCATGAGAAACTGAAGGTAGGCTTACGTAGATTAACAAATAGACTGCACTGGCAGAAAATTGTGTGCTGATTTGGTAGAAAGAAAGTTCGCCCAGATTTATTAATACATGTAACCACAAGAGACAAGTCTCTGGTCATATACCTACAGATGTTGACAAAAAATTGTGTACGAATTTGATAAACAGGGCTGTCATAATTTAAGAAATAATCTAGGGCTTGAGCGGAAAAAAAAAAAAAGTATTCCAAGTGATAAGCCCATCCAAGCAAAATCTTAATTTTGTAGTGTGATGATATTTTTTCAGTATTCCAGAATAAATTGTCAATGTTAGTTCCAGTGGTAATTGTTATCCCTGAATTTGTGTTTTCAGCAAAGTGTGGAGAACTGGGAACAGTACGAGATGGAGAGGAGCAATCTGATGCAGCACCTCAAGAAGGCCGAAGAGGAGCTAGAGAAAACGCCCACGGTCAGCGGCCAGGAGCACGCCCAGAAGGACCTCCAGTCCAAGAAGGTGAGTGGCGCACAGGACAACGGTCAGGCCTCGTGTGTCCTGTTAAAGGCTGGGAACTGATTCCAAGAAGTCAAAACTTGGAATTGGAGTCAAATGTGATGGGTGACCCTGTTAGGATTTGAACCAGCAACCTCTGGAACTGTAATCTGGGATGTTAACACTAAACCAAAGGGATATTATCATTAACTCTCTTGTAGATAGTCAGTACACTTTTACTATGTGACATAAATGATAACTTATAAATCCTAGGAGTTCAAAACAGCTGAAATGTTGGCCAAGTCTGTTGTGAAAAACGTTAAAATGGAAGATGCAGCATGCAGATATCTTAAAATCCTGGAAAGTGATGTTTCTTATGATTTTTCTGTCTTCTGTGAAAATTATGAAGGAATTTTGATTTTCCCCATTCCTTCCTACATATCTAATTGTAATTATTTTGGACCTCTTATACATCATTGTAAGTAACATTGGCTGTTGTTGATGCTGACAGGTTCTGACAATGTTTAGAAAACTTGTTGTGCAAACACAATTTAATACTCATGTATACAATTGTGTGCTTACAGAGCTTACAGCACACCTTGGGAAAGCTGAAGAGCAGTCTGTCTGACATGCAGAAGCTGAACGATGTTTTGGCTGAGGGGGCCAGTAGGGAGCGAAGAGGCCCCCTTAAGGGGGAAATGAGTGACATCGACAAGAAACTCCAGAACATTTCCGTCCGGCTAAATGCCAAACTTTCAGACTTGGAGGCCACCATTGCCAAGTGGTCAGAGTACTATAAACGACTGAACAACTTCTGTGATTGGCTAAATGAGAAAGAAGAGAAATTAACAGATTCAAATGAAGAGGAAGGGTCACCAGAAGATCAGTACGAGAAAACTAAGGTGAAAAATGTCCCAAGAAAATGGAAGAAAACAAATGCAGTCCATGGACATTCATTTTTTGCATACTGTACATATATCTCAAGGAATTAGATCACCTCTACCACCCTCCAGGGCCTTTGCAGATCACTTGTGTTCCTCCAGTGTGATACACATGGGGAAATGTCAGTAAATTGCCAAGAAGTTGATTGTTTAATCTTAGCACTCAAGTGTGGCCCACCTGTGAACCGATAGATGTTATGTGTGAAAATTTGGTACAAATATTCCACGGCAACAAAACTTAGTAAATTTAAGAAATCAAAGAACTAGGTAAGCAGATAAGTTGTAAGGCTCCAGGGACTTTCTGACTGATATAGATGACCCTTTATTCCATGGGATTGAATTGTTTCCCGTATAAAATGGCTGAACTAAATTGTGCGTTTAATGTTACAGGAAATTTGCTCTGATATATTTGAGAACCACATTACCCTGGAGAATTTGGAAAAGGATGCGAGAGGATTGTCTCAGAACTTTCGCTCCCGGGAAACCAGCGCCTTGAAATCCAAGCTGACATCTGTTCGTCGCCAGTGGGAGAACCTCTGTAGTCGAGCTAAGGAGCACAGCTCGTGCATGTCCGACAACGTGACCCACTGGCATGTGTACCAGAACCTGGCTCAACAGTTGACACCCTGGATTAGCAAGGCAGAGAAATACTGCCACACCGAGCTGCCAAAGTGTGCTACAGTCGAAGAGGCCAAAGATCTGCACGATTTACATCAGGTAGCAGATTGGAAGATTTTGTTGGAGTTTTACAGGGGTTTTTGTCATCTTATTTCTGGCAAGACTGTCAATTTTCAGGACTAGTTTCACTCTTAATGGCTATATGAACCTGCAAGAGTCTTGAAATTACTAAATATAAAACTGCTGAAAAACATACATTCTGTTGATAATAAGTTAAATTTTCGTATGGTCTATGGTAAAATAATGCATTTAGTACATTTAACGGTTGGGTTGGCTGTGACCTTGTGTGAAAGGGTTTGTAAAACGGCAGCACAGCAGTAAATTATTGGTGCTCTAATGTCACAGCTCTCGTATTGAAAACAAAATCATAATACAAGTAACAGTTGTGCAAGATAAAATGTGCCCTAAACTTGTACTTCTGTCAACTTTACTTTTACATTTTTAGAAAATCAATACTAAGCTGCAAAAAAATGTTATGAAATAAAAATTATTAATAATTATTTATTAGTCTTAATTACAGAAATTGCAGTAATGACAAACTCATGTTTTTGTGACAGAATTTCCTGCATGAATGTGAGGAGCAGTTTCCTATCTTTGAGAAGATGAACACAGAGGCTGGTTACCTGATGCAGCAGCCGGTCGTAGCTAGAGAGGTGGCTGACATCCGCGAGCGCTGGAAGGCCATCCTGTCGGCGACAGAGGAACGCACGCACAAAGTGGACAAGATGTACGGCGCCTGGAATGCATATGACACGGAGCACAGCAGCTTTGAGGAGATGCTGGAGAAGCTGGAAGGGCGTCTGGAAGCTGAGCCTAACGTCACCTCCACAGATGTACAGGTGTTGCAGAATGAGATGGCTTTGTGTAAGGTAGGACTTATCAGATGAAAATATAAGCTATAGCTTGATGATACAAAGTAATGCGAGGTGTTGTGAGTCTCAGGAGGGGGTGGGAGAGGAAATGACGCTGAGGTCCAGTAACCCTTAACCCTTTCCAGTAACCCTTATTGGATACTTTTCTAGTGACACAGTTGAGGTCTTTGTGCAGTTTTACCGTGGTTTTACTTTTTTTTGACTTCAGCTTCAGTTTTATGCTGTACAATATAACTTCCTGACTGTTTCCCTCAGGAAAAGCTGCTAATGTTTTGATTTCTTGCATGCCATTCTTGGAGATGCCATTCAAAAAATGAAACCTTTTATTAATTTTGTTTAATTGCTGTGTGTTGTAACTATGGCACCAACTAGACATGGAGGGATGAAAAACCCAAATCGTCTTAATCCAGTTTTAATGACTAATTGTTATTTGATGACAGGCTCTGCAAGAAGAAGTCCGGGGCTATCAGCCGCGGTACACTGCTCTGCAGAGACAACAGGAGCAGCTGCGACCTTACGTTAATGCCCAGGGGTTGCAGAACATTGAGGACTCACAGGATGCCATCAGAGCAAAGTGGGAGAATGTGAACTCTTCTGCAGCGGAGAGACAAACGGTGTTGTCAGGAGCTCTTCAGCATCGGAAGGACTTTTATGGCAGGTTACAAGACTTTGAAAGATGGGTGAAAAAAATGCAGAGGAAGTTAGACTCTAGAAGTGAAATTTATACTGATGAGGTCACAGATACAGAAAATAAACTGAAGGTGAGGAAATGACTGAAGCAGTACACATACCCACAAGCACTTTTACGATGCAAGGCTGTCAGGCTGGGAAGTAATACACATATTTATAATTTGGCTCTTATAAATACTTTCAACTGGTAAGTTTTTTGGGAGATGTCTTTTATAATCAGTGCAGGGTAAAGACAAAAAATAGTACAAAACAAAAGTACCCAATTTCTCAAGGTGAAAATAAAGGTACATAAAAAGACAGACAGTCTTTCAGTTGTAGATCAAAGAAATGTGGTGCCTCAAGTGTCTGTACTGTCATAGTTTTACATTTTGTTTAACAGGCAATGAAGAGAGAGTGCGCAGATAAGGAGCCAGTGTTTGATGTTCTTCAAGAAGAGTTCAAAGAGCTTGTTCGGACGTGTAACGATGACGAAGCAGCTATTCTCAGCGACCGGTTTGACAGGCTCATGGCCGGCTACACCAAAATGGAGGACCTTGTGAAAAACCGAGAAGAACTGTGTCAAAAATGGGACGAGTACCACACAGCTCACAAAGACACGCAGGGAAAACTGAAACAGCTGAAGGCACGCCTGGCAAACGGTGATCTCACGGAGGACGAGATCAACCAGGTCAAAGCCGAGTTGGAAGAGCTGAAATCTGGGATGTATCCTTGGGTCCAGAATTCCGAGGATCTGGACGAATTGATAGGTGCCGCTCAAATGGTGATCAAAGACCGAGCCAGTCAAAGGACACTGCATTTCGGCTCTGAACTTCAAGTGATGGAGAATCTCTGTGATCAAGTGGCATTTTCCACACAAAAGAAACAGGAGCACCTAGAGGAAGTGTCGCAGCTGTGGGCGGACTTTGTGGACAGGAACAGAGAGCTGATTGGTCAGGTGAAGGCCATAGAGAATCAGGCAGACAACGCCAAGGTTAACAGGTCCGATTTACAGGGAATCAAGGATCTCGTCCGTGAAATAGAGGTATGTTACTAATTTTCAGTGCAAATGTCTTTGTGGAAGGTTACGTGCCGGAAGTAGCTGACAGGTTTATCTTGACCACAAATGAATCATCATAGTTCTAAACGACATTGGCAATATTACAGCCAAAATATAAAAATATTACACAGAAATGTATCTTATGCATGTCAGAGATGAAGATTAAATGCAAATGTGTTAAATTTGCAGAAAATCAGGTATCTGCCTAAGTACAGCAAGTACAAGTGGATATTTCTATCTGTAGGTAGTAAACCGTAGGCTATAGTATATAGGTTTTTTGTTGTTGATCAGGATTTACGAGATGATGTGTACACACACAACCCTGAATACGAACAGCTGAGAGAGCTGGGCAGGCAGATAATGCGTTCGGACAGTAGCAAAGCTCCGGAAGTGCAGGCCATGCTCAAACACCTGGGAGATGAGTGGCAGTCCGCACAGACCACATTGGCAGCCAAACAGGAACAATACGGCGAGATTGTCTCCCTTTGGCAGCAGTACAACAACAACAAGCAGGGCGTTGGCCGTGTGTTGGAGGACGTGGATCCTGTCCTCAGCCAGAGTAGCCCCTGTGATAGTCAGGCAGAGGTCAGGAAAGCTCTGGATCAGCATAAGGTATGAGTGAGGACGACAGGATGTGTAAAATTTCTGATGTGCTGCCATTTTGGCAAATGCCTTGATGCTTTTTCTGGATTCTGCTTTATGCTGCTAAACATTGCAGCTACGTCTGGCTTTCCTCAACTATAAAAAAGAAAAAAAAAAATATTCTGTTTTTCGGGACTAATATTGTAATATGGATGTTGTACATATGTGATGGCGGTGTTGTCGTTGTTACAGACGGCAGAGTTTGAGCTTCAGACCAGTCAGACCCAGTTGGACAACATGAACACAAAGGGCTCACAGCTGCTGGAACAGTTGAAGTCGCTGCCTGACTTTGAGCTGGCTGTGATAGAGGATGACCTGGATGCTGTCAATCACAAATGGAAGACCACCAATGCTGTAAGTTATACCCACAAATGGCGCATCTACACTACGACAGCAGATCTTCATTAACGTTAAGCAGTATGTGGGTGAAAATGCAAAATGTGCACAGTAACTAGAAGCTAGGTTGTTTACCAGTTTAAATATGAACGTCCATCATAGAAAATCGAAGGGTAGAATAATTGTAACTGGACACCCCCACTTGGCCGTATTTCAGCCATAATGTGGCTACTGTCATAGAAGATTTGTGCCTAGTTGGTTGTGGTTAAGCATGGCGAAGTATTGATATGTTTGTTAGAATGTTTAATGCTCATCTTTCAGTAGCTTGGACACTCAAGATGTTAGTTTAATCTCAGCCGTGGACATGGAATTCATGGTCTTCATAACATTAAGTATGGTGTTAAACGCTAATCAAGTGAATAAACGAAAATGAAAGAGGTTTTTCTTCATTATGATTGTGCTGCTGTAGTAGTTTAATGGCTCTGACTTTTCTCTCTCCAAAGACGGTGGAGAAGGAGCGTGATAACCTGGAGGCTCAGATAGCCTGCTGGGATCAGCTACAATCAGGCTCAGAAGAGGTCGGCTCCTGGATCAACACCATGGTAACCAAGCTCGAGGACAGCCTCACCAACTTTGAGGATGTCGTCAGCGTGGAAAATAGGCTGCAGAAGTTTAAGGTGGGACTCAGGACCTATGTTACTGAATGTCATTCATTTTGCTTCACAAAAGAAGACAAAAGTGATTACTTTCAAAGTTAAGGCTTTGATCTGAAATTGTGATAAAGAGCTTACACTTTCCTCATGGATACTAATGACAACATTTATAACTCACTGCAGTTTCAGAGTAGTCTGAACAGCTTTACCAAGTGAATCAAGTTGGCCTTACAATAGTCAGCCCAGCCTGTGGGTAACATTGGCTGCGAATGTGTCATTTTCTTAATTGCTGGAAGTAGTTCTGTTTCTGCGAAACTGCTTATTACATTGGCATGGTTATAACTCTCTGAAAACAGGAAGAGTCTCCTTACTTCAAAGAAGTTCTGGAAGAGATTAATGAAAAAGTCGAAGATCTGAGAAGACTCAACAGAGATCAGGAAATCCCAGCTCTCCTGCAGGAGCAAGCTGAAATACAGGAGCAGTTCGATCGTGCTTCCGATCTGGCCAACCAGCTGGAGTCGGTTTTGACCAGTTTCTCGGGTGAGCGTCAAGACCTTCAGATGGAGATCGAGGAAGAAACAAAATGGCTGAACCAGGTGAAGGATGCATTGGCCAAACAAGACAATGTGTCCGGATCTGATGAAGACTTGATTCAGAGACTTTATGCATGCAAAGTAAGCATTGGCCTGGAGTGGGAATTTTTGAAGAGCATTTCAGAGGTTAAGCTCGTATGGTTGTGCATTACAGCACTGAGCTTCACAGTTTGAAGGCTACAGAACAGGGATATTTAGTGTTCCACTGTTCAGAACACTTACAGTATGAATACTGAAAATATTCAGAGGGATAGCATTATGTCATTTATTCTACAAAATATCTTGGTAATAGATAAAGTCATGACATATTTTAGTTGATGTCCATGTGTGAAGAAGTCCAGCTCTTGTTGCTGCAATAAGTGTATCTGGTATTTGGATTTCTGTTGTGGTCTGTATGGCTAATCAGGGAAATTCTGCTCTCTTTTTTTTTTCTAGGATATCCGAGATGACCTAGAAGCCCACAAAAAGAGAATCGAAGCCTTGCAGGCTAAGACGAGTAAACTAAATGAGAAATATCCCTCTGCAGAGACTGCTAACCTCGCCCGTGATGCGTCAGTTTTATGCAAGAAGTTTGACGCGACCTTGAACAAGTCTGACAAGGTCGAGGAGATGCTTGAGGATACTCTGGAGCAACATTACCTGGATGCTCAGCAGGACGAGGAACGCTGGATACAGGCGGCTGCCGAGAAGGTCAACTGGTGTCAGGACATAGGGGACCGCTACGGGGCTGAAGCCAAGCTGGCCACTATAACGGTCAGTACTGGGGAGGTTGCAATGGGAGGCTCAGACAGAAGGACCCAAATGCATGGTTTTCTGACGTGATACTGCATTTTTGTGTTCTACCTAAGTGCTTACTGAGCACACATGTTCCTAGAAGTTTCCCATTGTTTTCTGCTGCTTTTGGCTGCGATGTAAAATTTACTATAACTATTTGTCTGTGATATAGTAAATCTGGTGAAAACAAAACGGCATGTCTCACTTCTGTATCAGACATGTTTCCTATACAGTATCAAGGGCAAATTGTTCATTCAGTAAAAGGAGGAAGCTAAATTTACTAAATATGTTTGCTTACATGGCTTTTTGGCCATCTTTTCTTGTGTGCAAATTGGCGTGGCTCTACATAATAATATACATACCAGGTGCGGAGACACCTGAAAATCTAATTGCATATAAATAATTAATTATAAATAATTATTTACAGGAGCTGGAGGCCAGTTTTGAGATTGGTGAACAGAAGCGAGAGATCGTGGCAGCCAAAGCCAACATGTTAATGTCAGTGCTGCCTCAGGCCAAGCAGAGCCAGCTGGAGGGAAAACACAGCCAAGCAGACTCAGACTGGAAAACCCTCATGCAGAATCTAGGCGTCACCAAGTAAGGGAGATAACTCACACAGTCATGTCTTCTACTTTATGAGGTGCTCATGCAGGACCTAGTTACCAAGTAAAGGAGATAACTCACAAAGCCGTGTTGGATTTTACTGCCATATAGTCTTGTTTTCTGGGTTATGAGGTGCTCATGCAAGTGAGGGAGATAACTCAGAGTGGGATTTTGCTGCCATACAGTCTCGTTTTTTGTGTTATTACGTGCTGTGCCTGGCTTTATTTAAGGTGGAATTTAAGATGGAATTGGTGTCTATTGTGTTACATTTTTACTCACTTATTAGGATTTTAGAGCCTCTTGGATCAAAACTTGCTGTGACTTTTGCAAGTGTCTTTCTTTTGTGTGCAGAACTAAACTGGAAAGTTCTCTGGACCAGTGGAAGGCTTACGACGGAAAGTACGACAGGCTGTCAACTTGGATGAAAGATGCGGAAACAAAACTACGAATGCTTTCTTCTCCAAAGCCTGATCTCGTCGGCAAACAGGAACAGCTACAGATGATACAGGTTATCAGATTAGTAGTGATACATGTGATCTATTGGAAACTGCTCAATACTCATTTGGAGGTTTTCCAGTGTTGTATTTGAGTGAAATGTTATAGAGAATTAATGAGTTTTCGTTTATCTTTGGTAGGCTCTGGAAGAGGACATCCGGCATCACATGGCCGATGTGGAGGAAGTGAAGAGCAATGCTGACACGATATCACAGTCCACGGGAGACGGTCGAACTGGCACATACGCCACACAGATGGTTACACGTTTCCAAACATTGCTCAACAGTGCCAAGGTAATACATTAGCTTATTCACTTGGACCTCACTTTCATAAGTTTTCAAAATGTTTTCACACAGAAAAAGACAACTTCAGGTTAAATATTTTGTAATCACATAACTGTGACTAGACTTAGTCTGACTTCATAATTCAAGTTCAAAGACAAACAGCATATGTAGACAGAGTAACTTCGTCAGAGTTGCATTATGTGAGGTTGTGGGATACGATAATGCCGTCATTACAAACATTGTAGGAACAAGCTGAGAAGCATGAGCAGAACATAGACGAGCACAAAGCGTACATCATGAAACACCAGGAGTGTACGGACTGGCTACACGATGCCCAGGCAGCGTTAGATCAGTGTGCGGAGATTCCCAGCGACCAGGAGGCGCTGGACAGACAGCTGGCCGTCGTCAAGGTGAGGAGCAGAGCAAATATATTAACTGTTTTCATGTTTTAAAAATGCCAGTGTATATATATTGTTTCTACCTGTTCATGTATTCTTTATATAGAGGGCCTCTGGGAGGAGCAGATTGTGAGTTTGACAGTTACCCTTTTTAAATAAAGGTTTCAGTCATTCATTCATATTCAGACAGATCTACTCACATTTTCACCAAAACTTGATGCCACATTTTCATGTGCCAATATTACAGGCGATATTATGGTGTGGTGATGTTTGTCAGTCTGCCCATCCATGAACTTTTTGGCTCTTCCGCTGTATCTACACAACCACTTCACTCACCGGTTGTTATAAGATATGTTCACATTTTTGTCTGCATCATCAGAGCAGAAGCCAATGCAGACCGAGTTACACAGCTAAAAATTTACATGCCTAGTTATGAGATGTACATATCGGGTTTTCGTGTCAGCGCTATTTGAAATCAGCTTCTCCTCTGATGGCTCTGTGTGTTATTAACCCTGCGGTCGTAATGTTAGGTAAATTGTGAAAATTACCTTAGAAAACGTTGTATCCTAGTAAATGATTTGTGATATTTTTCGAACATCAGGAGCTAATGTCCAGAAAGGATGAAGGTTTAAGTCAGCTGACCTCAGCCTTGGAGTCTGGAGAGAGGCTCTACCCATCAACAGCCAATGAGGGGCGGGAGGTTGTCAGACAGGACCTGCGCGCCCTCCGCGACATGTGGGAAAACTTCAACGATAATCTGAATGACACCCAACGCAAACTGGAGAGCAGTCGCATGCAGTGGTCTTCTTTCGACGACAACTTTGATGAGTTGAGGAGGTGGATGGAGGACATGATCTCTCAGGTGAAGAGTGATGGGGAGTTGAAGAACACACTGCAGGAGAAGAAAGCCGCTCTTCAGAAATGCAGGGTATGGATAAAGCTTTGTTGTGGCAATAGTGAATATAGTAAATAGCCCAAAAATTGCAGCATGAAACAGTTTGTCTGTAAGAACATTCCTCAGTTTCACAAACTGTTTACATTGAAAAAAAAAAAGGTTATCATGAAGAAAAAATGGATACATTCAGCTATTTCATGGCATAATAAAATCATGTAAAATTAAGAATAATGATAGTAATGCTCAAATTCTCATTAAGTGTTGAGGTTATATCAGATTTGAATGTGATAAGCTCTATCTCGTACTTAAACGCTGACTTGGTCATATATGTCATTGTTCGTTTCATTTTCAGACGTGCTGTCAGGACATTCAGTCACACCAAAAAGCTGTGGATAAACTTTGTGACAAAGGGAGAGCACTCTCATCATCCAATATTTCCACCAAGGTGGACCAGATAACAGCCCAGTACAAGGCCTTGAATTCTACAACTCAGGTAACATGAGAATGCAATAACAGGTTCTTGTTCAGTATGTGTGCACCTGTCTAGACAGTGAAGTCTACTTATCCCCTATTGTTTATAGCAGTCAAACAATATGGCGATTCTTTGATACTCTTGAAGATCTTCCATTAATGTTTTTTTCTTTTTAGCAAGTATTGCAATCTAAATTACCTTAATTAAGTATTTCTGTACGCTATTATTATTTTTACTTTCTTGATATTTTCTTTCAGGTTTGTATGGCAATTACAGTTACTTGCCCCTAGAAGAGTTTTTCAAGGTCTCCCTCTGCATAGTAGGGGAAGTAATGAGTGAATTTGTTTCATTTTCAGTATTATAAGACTGAACTGTTTTCTCCCTTTACCACAGGCTCATCTGAAGAAGTGTGAAGAGGTTGTAGATCAGCATCAATTGTACGAGGACTCGCTACAGCATTGTCGGGACTGGATGACCTCACTTCGTGACAAGCTGGCCATCTGCTCAGAGGTCACTGGGGATATACATACTGTACAGAGCAGACGTGACCGAGTGAAGGTATGAAAATTACATGGACGACATCTAAACATCTGAATTTTACTGATTTTCTCCTTCCTTTAATGTTGTTGTCTTTTTGCAATAAAAATATTATCCTGAGTGCTACAAAACGCATGGATAAAAAAATAAGTTTCGTCAGTATTAAATGTACAATTTTTGATAGTCTTTTGTAAATTTTGCATGAAACCATATAACTATTACACATAAGAGTATAATTTTCCATGCAGCTCTGCAATAATTAAAGCATGTGTGTGTCAAATGTTAAAAAAAACAATTCGTGACATCAGATTCTTTTGGTTGATGTTTTCATTGGTAAAAAAAAAAGACTGTAGTTGGGAGTCAAATTAAACATTGCTGAACTTCACCACACAGGACTTAATCACCTCTATGAAACAAGGTGACACGAAACTGAAAGAAGCAACCATGAACGGAGAGCTGACAATCCAGCAGACAGCTGCGGCTGGTCAGGAAGTGATTGCTGGAGCACTGTCCCAGCTGCTGAGTGAGTGGGATGAGCTGGCGGACTCCCTGGGCGAGGCTCAGAAAGCCCTGACCCACACGCTAGAGGCCCAGGAGACGTACAATACCTCCTGCAGCTCCCTCAGTAAGTGGATGAAGACTCTGGAGGGCAAAGTGAAGGAAATGGAACCCAAATCATTGTTACAAGACAAACTAGCACAGGTGGATAAACTTAAGGTAAGTGGTAGGTTTCATGAATTTTAGAATTTCACTCACATACTTCACCAGTGCTCATTGTAAATGGCAGAAGGCACTCACATTACACAGGTTTACACTGGAGATGATTGTAAGGGAATAGTAAATGCATCAGGCTGTGGAAATTGAATTTATTGGAATGGAATTAAACTTCAAGCAATGGATTGAGAAGTCATTTCAGAAAATATTACTTTCTCCCCGTTAGAGAACCTAACTCTTGGTCGTGGACATTGCTCCTCCATTTAGCACTTGTTGACTTGATTTGCTTTGCCTCAGGACAGTTGTAAGGTACAGGGCTGTATGTTGGGTTAATGAGTCTCCAGTATATGACATCTCAGTCATGTGGCCAGGATTTGCTTATTTGTTGTGTTATCATGCTGTTTTGCTGTCACTGTAGGACTGGGAGGCGGAGCTTTGTGACAAACAGGCCGATGTTGAAGACTTGATGGTCTTAGCCCAGGAGCTCCGGACTACTGACCCCAGGCTGGTCAGTGCAGGAGCTCAACTCCAGACCAGATACCAGAATCTCACCTCTAACATCATGGTATGATACAACTAACTGTAAGACGTACTATTACCCTGTAATGACATGGCAAAATTTGGGAACTTGATCCAGCGACAGCATTCCTGTCCTGAGATGAAAAAAAACTAGCTCTGTGTTCCATGGTAATGCAGTACTTATGAAATGACAAATGTGACCACCAGCTAAATGATGTAGAAAGATTAAAGTGTCAAATAATGCAAGAAAAAAAAACAAGCAGCTTGGGGTATAACTGTAGGTATCTGAAGTATTTTGGAATAGTACTTGTTTTCTCACTCTTGATTCAGTGATTAAATTTCTAGTTTGGTGCAACATTGCAATAGTATTTCTTATGCAGATATAACTCACCTGGCACCAGGCAAATTTGGGCAAGACTGTATTGTATCCTGCTCACTGTATTTAGCTATACATCATCAGTGCAAATGTACCTGTAATTTACCTGCGTTACTGCTTTTAGGGTGTGATAAAGAAGTGGGAGACCTCTGCCGAAGATCACCAGGCTTACCAACAGGCTTACAGGAAATCCTCTGACTGGATAGACATGCTCAGGAAGCGCCTCGAGGTGTGCTGTGAGCTCAAGGGAGATAAGCAGGATGTGGAGGACAGACTGGCTAAGCTCCAGGTCAGCGGAACGCCTCACATATTGAAGGCCTCTGGATATTAATTATAATTCTAATGACATATTTCGCGCGCATAATATTGTTGAAGTTTTAATGACATTGATCTTATCTTGTGGAAGACTTCGAAATGCAATGACAGCTGAGTCATTGGCTTGTGTGAGAGCTTTTGTTACGGGCAAGTCGGTTGCTCGTTATGCTAATTTCATAGGATGCACATCATTGAATACAGATAATTACAATCAAGACAAGGCAGCGTTATTGATCTCCACAATAGTTGTGTTTTCCCTACATTACCACCCATATGGAAGGTGATCAGGGGGACTAAATGACCGAGGTGTTAAGTGGAGCTTCTCATCAATGCGGTTGCTCCAGCTCATGCTGCCTTCCTCTCCGGCCATCCATTGAAGGGTCTATCAGCAACCTGCGGATGGTCATGGGTTTACATTTGTAAATTACATTTGTGGTATTCGTGTTGTGAATTTATGTTCAGATACTTTGTATTGTGTTACCCCCAGGAGCTGGCAGTAGAGAAGGATGGAGGCATGTCTCAGGTAAACCAGACCATAGAGCTGGGGGAGAGGCTGTACCCTACCACAGCATCTGAGGGTAGGGACGCCATCAGACAAGAACTCAGGTGAGTGAGACACTTACAAAGCTTGTTTTGGGTAAACCAGACCATAGAACTGGGGGAGAGGCTGTGCCCCCATCAGGGCTTGATTTACAGCTGATACAAGGTAGACATACCCAGATGACAAAATCTTTCAATAATGTGCAAAGAAGCTTGTATTTATCAACAGCCTATTTAAATATGAATGGACTGACTCGGGTAGCTTGCATAATGTTACTAATTATTGAATTTTTATACCATACCATACCAACCCAGCGGTATCCTACCATGCCATATCGTTAGTAGCATTTAGCATAAAGTCTGTGAGTAAAATATCCTTGAGTTTTTTGTAGAACAGCAATCAAATAAATAAATATATTATAATAATATAATAATAATATAAAATAAATATAAAATCTACATCTGGGGCCTCCGTGGCTCAGTCGGTTAGCGCGCTATCACACCACAATAACCCGAAACCTCCCACTAATGCCATCACTGTGAGTTCAAGACTAGCTCATGCTGGCTTCCTCTCCGGCCATACGTGGGAAGGCCAGCAACCTGCAGATGGTCGTGGGTTTCCTCCCACCATAATGCTGGCCGCCATCGTATAAGTGAAATATTCTTGAGTACGGCGTAAAACACTAATCAAATGAGTAAATAAATAAAGAAATAAAATCTAAATCAGCAGGTGATGGTATAATCTCTAAAACATCATTCTGTAGCATAGTGTAAAAGTACAGTTGTGTATCGTAACATTATTTCTTATCCTGCTTTCTCTGGGGTGATTATGAGAGAGAATGTGTGGATCAGGTGTTTCTTTTGAAGGTAAAGTTATCAGTTTGGTTGTCTGTATGTTTGACAGAACATTGCGAGATCAGTGGGAATTTCTTGGGGATGAGATGGCAGAGAGCCAGAAGAAACTGGAGTCCTGTGTAATGCAGTGGTCATCCTATGCTGAACAATCAGAACAGATGCGGAAGTGGATCCTGGAAGCTGAACTTCAGCTGAACGAAGACTCAGACCTTAAGGCTACTCTACCTGAGAAAAAGGCTCAGTTACAAAACCAGAAGGTGAGACCCTGACCTCAGTTACAAAACCAGAAGGTGAGACTCTGACCTCAGTTACAAAACCAGAAGGTGAGACTCTGACCTCAGTTACAAAACCAGAAGGTGAGACCCTGACCTCAGTTACAAAACCAGAAGGTGAGACTCTGACCTCAGTTACAAAACCAGAAGGTGAGACTCTGACCTCAGTTACAAAATCAGAAGGTGAGACTCTGACCTCAGTTACAAAACCAGAAGGTGAGACTCTGACCTCAGTTACAAAACCAGAAGGTGAGACTCTGACCTCAGTTACAAAACCAGAAGATGAAGCTCTGACGTTTAGTCCACACTACCCAAGAAAAAGGCTCAGTTGCAAAACCAAAAGGTGAGAACTATCGTAAAGCTAAAATTTAGTTGGAAAAGTACCTACTGAATGGCTGAATGTGCCTACTAGCTTGAGGTAAAGTTTGTTTTTCCAGACTCTTCTAGGTGACATTTGTAATGTATAGGGTAGAGGAATAAACAGCAAATTAATTCGTGTTTGTGAATAAATCAGTAATCGAGATACATGTATGTTGATCAGGTGTTACATCAGGACATTGTGTCCCGCCAACATACTGTGGACGCCCTAGCAGAAAAAGCCGAGACATTGTCGAGTACAGCGCCCTCTGGTGGAAAGGTTGGGAAGTTTGCCACAGAGCTACAGGAGAAGTACGTCAAGCTGTGTGCAGCCTCCAAGCTTGCCGTGGACAAATACGAAGTAGCGATGCGGGATCACCAGCAGTATCAGGACAGCTATCAGGAGGTTCTTGATTGGCTGAACCTGATGCGGGACAAAGTTGCAGCCTGCTCAGACACATCCGGTGACAAACTCTCCGTTCAGAATAAACTTGAGAGATTAAAGGTCAGTCACAAGAAAGGAATGAATAGGTTTTTGCAGAACACCTGTGTACATTTCATTTGTTTCATATTTTGATGTTGGAGAACACTTGGAGCTCTTAATTATCTCTGCCAAGGAGGATATGTCTTCACCAAGTTATACACGGATTTTTATGGCCAAGCAACAGTCCATTAAAGTTTACTCTTGTTCTGGATCTGAAGTCAGAAATGTTTTAAACAATTTGTGTCATTACGAGTTGGGTACAAATGCCGCACATTGTCACTTTGCATGCGTTGCAGAACTTGAACACTTAGACAGATGTTTGCTTTCTTGGAGTTCATTCCAGTTCAAAATGTATTTAAAGGCAAAAGTTTATAATTATTATCTATATTTTATTTATAGGAATTCTCTCTGCGAAGTCATGAAGGAGAAGCAAAAGTTGCCATAGTAGAGGAACTAGCTAATAAAATCCTGGCTGACACTTCTCTCCCTGGTCAAGATGTCATCCGGCGAGAGGTCAGCCAGCTGCAATCAGAATGGCAGGATTATTTGAACGACCTTGACGGAGCCCAAGGTCAGCTGGAGGAGACCAGAAACAAGTGGGGCGATTTCAGCTCCAGATTTGACACTCTGACCTTGTGGATCAAGGATGTGGAAGGTCAGGTCATAGGTCATGAGCTTAAGGCCACCTTGCCAGAAAAGGAAGCACAATTGGAAAAATTCAAGGTAGGAAGACTTTAGTTTTGGCATCACATCAGAAAATTCATCTGCCCGAACCTTTTTGTTAGCCATATAGGAGCTGTTCTCAGTTGTGAGATTGTGGAAAACCACTAACTCCACACTTTAAAAATTAAAATATATAATCACATATTTCTGAATGTTATAATTGATATAAAGAAATATATAAGTTTGTTTGGATCAGTTTATAAAACCAGCAGAATGATAATGTTATCTCACGTGTGTTTTTTTCCTTTTCGCCAGTCTCTGAGGGAGCAGGTAATATCTCATCAGGCAGAGGTGGACAGGTTTTCTGATGATGCTCAGGCTTTGGTTCAGTCTAGCTCTGACATACGGCTCAATTCTCAGGTGTCACAGCTCAACAACCGTTACCAGACATTACTGGCAGCGCTCAAGGTAAGTACCTCTCTAACTATACCCGTGATTGTTAGTGATTTTGTTCTGTTGATGTTCATTTGCATTTTAAAGAATCGCAAGTTGTGTGATGAAAATTGAGGTTCCATGCACCTAAAGAATTCTCCTGATATTCCATGATGTTTTAAATACTTGCTGTGGAGTGAAATATGGTGTATGCTTCTTGCAGAATTACGCATAATTTTCGATACTTTATGGCAATAGGATTTCATAGAATCTCGCAGGTCGGGGATGCATAAAGATAAAAAAAAAATAATAAATAATGGGAATGGCTGGAATTATCTTCATGAATAAACTTAGGCCTTAGGTTATATCACATGTGTAAGTCTTTGTCTTCTAATCAGTGATCAGCTTATCCTCATTGAATGTATTAAGTGCTTATTGTTTTCATTTTTCTACAGGACTTGGTTACAAAATGGGAGAAGTATGTCATGGAACACAGAACATACGAAACATGTCATGCAGAATTTTCTCGCTGGTTAGCTGAACGTGAGCAGCAGGGAGAAGAGTTAAATCAACCTGTGTCTGACCATGATATTGCCATCAGCAGAAAGCAGAAAATACAGGTACATTTGGGAAGTTATAGATCTTTTGTGGTATATTTGTTGTTTTAAGAATTTTTTTTTTATTTTTATAGAAGCTTCATTTTATGAAATTATTGAGAAGAAGGTTGTTCATTCACTTTGTGTTGTTGTTTATATGTTATAAATCTATTAGGTTATGTAATTGTGCTGGAATTTGCCATATGATTATGTTAATGAGAGTGTAGAGATATGGATCATTCCCCAAGTTCTCACTGTAAGCAGTATTGGTTATGTTCTCTTGACTGACATGTTACAGGCATTGTTTGCCGAGAAGGACACTGGTCTAAGGATGCTAAACGAGACTGTGGAGAGTGGTGAGAAACTGTTCCCGGACACGGCAGTGGCTGGACGAGAAAAAGTCCGTCAGGAACTGAGAAACGCCAAGGATGACTGGGAACAGCTCTTCAGCAGTCTGAGCCACTGCGAGCGTAAGGTGGACACCTTCCTGTATCAGTGGTCGTCTTACTCGGACGGTCAGGGGCAGCTGATCAAGTGGATGAGCGGTGTGGAGTCCAGTTTGGAAGCTGATGTGGAGCTTAAGAACACACTACAGGAGAAAAAGACACAGCTTCAGCATTATAAGGTGAGAGCTGTGATGTATGTGATTGTTCTTCTATCATAGATTTGTAAGATAAGTAAATTACTGCAAATGACCTAAACTTTTGTCTGTTACTAGCGGTAAGTTACTTATTTTGTCTGATTCTGATAGTTCTCTTGATCCAAGTCAGGTGATCTGACGTTTGTGTGGAAGGTTGGATGGCATTTTTCTGGAAAAGTTTAAGCACGAGAATATCTCCTGAAATGCACGTTTTGGGGCAAGGAAATACAGTATTTATTTTTCTCTGCGTTCAGTCCACATTACCGAAGAACTGTGTAATAAAGCAGAGCTATGAATTACTCGTAATTGTTATGATTTGTCTCTCTGTTGTGAGTAGGTTACATGTATAATACAAGTAGTCACAAAGGTGAATCATCTTTCACCACGATGGTAAACGGGTTTGCAGGTGTTACGTGAAAAACTTGAAACTGAGTAACATGTTTGTTTCTCTTTCATTTTAGTCTCAGCTGCAGGACATTCTGTCTCACCAGCGATTGGTCGACTCTGTGGTTGAAAAGGCTCAGGGAGTCCTCGCTCCCGGATCAAACTCAGAAGTTGCCGCAGCCATAACTGATTTGACAGCCAGATATGAGAAACTGACCTCTATGACAAAGGTAATATCACCATTTGTGGGAATGTTTAGTCTTTAATGCTCAGATGGAAGTTTCATGACTGTATAGAATACTACATATAAAAACTACTATGAGAAAATTCATTTGTTGATATATGTTGGTTTTCTAAGTAAAACAGTACATGCGACAGCTCTCAAAAAGGATCCCAACTGATAAAACGAAAATTCATGTATATATCTTGCTAGTTGTTTTTATTTCTGTATTTGAAAGGAAGTTTCACAAAGCAGGTTTTCATCTTACATGATACATGGATTCTTTTCACAGTCGATCATCCAGGCTTGTGACCAGCATGTTCACGACCATCAGAGTTACCATGACAACTACCAGGTGGCTCAGGAGTGGCTGTCCACCATGAAGGACCGACTGAGCATGTGCGATGACCCAGCGGGGGATAAACACACCATACAGAACAAACTAGACAGACTTCAGGTTTGACCTTTGAATAGTTTACTGGTAGTGTTATAACAGAAGCTGTGTAAAATTTTCACAAAGGAAACTGCGTAAAAGATTTCTAAAGGAAGAAGTGTTGATCAAAGTAATGTTTAACTTTATAAAGGGTAAAATGTAATGGGTCTGCCATCCTGCGGATGGTCATGGGTTTCCCACAGACCCAGTTCATTTTCCTCACCATAATGCCAGCCGTCGTCATATAATTGAAACATCAATCAAATAAATAAAGTGTAACATTTTGTACCCTCTGATTACCAATTATTTATACAAGAATTACTGCATCAACCACTTTGAAATTTGTTGAAATTGTGAAGGTTCCAAGGAAAAAGCCTGCTATTATTAGTAAATGTAAGCTGTGTCAAAGGCGTCATATTTTTGTTAATTTGCTAATTACTTCCTTCTAGGATTTGATCACGAGTCTTCCTGACGGTGAGCTGAAGATCAAAACTTGCAAATCCAGTGCTGAACAAACTGTCCAGTCCACGGCTTCGCGAGGATGTCAAACCATTAAGCAGGAAATGGATGGGCTGGAATACGATTGGTCAGAAGTCACCTCCAGGCTGTCGTCAGTGAAAGATCGCCTGGAGCAGGCTCTTGGTCATTGGATGATCTATGATGAGCAGTATGACAACTTGTTACACTGGCTCAAAGACCAGGAAAAGCAGGTGAAAGATTTCCCACTGGTGTCTACTCTACACATGAAAGAGGGGCAGCTCAAGAAGTACAAGGTAAGAATCAACTGCTAACTTTATGACTTCTTGCAGCAGTTGTATAAAGACTTTTATATCTTGAAACATTTTTCCTTTTCAAATACAAATAAACTTTTTTGGTATCCACAGAATGCTGATTACTTTTACTTGCCATGCTATTTGGAAATGCATGTATTTTCTTTTGAGAAATAAGTCATTATATTTTCACCTTTTTTATTATTTCATTTACATGTGTGTCATCATTTCATCATACAGGACATTTTATCCAGCATCCAACATCATGAGGCAAAGTTTGAGGACGTTACTGACTCCTCTCTTGTAAGACTCTTTAAAGGGCAATAACTCTCCAAACAAGCCTTCAGTGATGTGTCTATCATAGAGTCATCTTGCTGCTAAGACCTATGCTTTCTGCTAGCTTTCTCTTATTTTTTTGGTTAGGTGTCGTATGCAATAGACTTATTTTTATTCTCCTTTTTGTGTCGTCTTTGATTCCCAAATTGTTATTTTCAAGTTTGCCTTCTTTATCAGTTCAGTTTCATCTGTCTTGTTTGTCCTCACTGCAGGCTTTGTAGAAATACTTTTTTTTGACATTTAGCTCTACCTGAGATTAATGAAGACATGTCAAGAACATTGTGATGGATCTTTCCCTGATGTTTGTTTTAGTTACCTGGTGTTGTTGTTTATAGTCGATGTCACAGATACTGTGAATGAGGGCATGGGTTTTTTTTTCTTTTTCTCTGTCTTTTGTGTTGTATTTCAGAAGTAACTCTCCTCCACATATGGCACCTTCAGTTTTACAGTTGTGAATGTAGGCTAGTCTGCATGGGTGTTATGGATAATGATTTTATTTTGGAGAATGTTCTAGGTTTTCTTTTCCCTTCAAAATGCCTGTATTGGTGATTAGTATTGATCACATGGAAATCTTTGTTGAGGAGTCATGGTCTTTGTGCTTGGATTTTTATAATGTTATAAACCCAGAGTTTGTCTTTATGTTCATCATCACAAGTATACATTTACAGTTCATTAGACGTGACTCATTCGGTCATTTGTATGTCGTGTTTACATGTAATATGTGTTATACACTATCTGCCTGCCATTGACAAGAATTACGTTAAGTCTTCATATTTTCTGTCATAACATTAATCAAGTCTTGAATATTTCATTCCAGGCGTATTCATTTACATTTTTGTTTTGTCCTTGTTTCCAGATGATCATAGAAACAATTCAAGGTCGCCAGAAGGACATTGATGCTGTGAGTGATGAGGCTCAGACGTTACAACAGCTGACTGGGGAGAGTCGTGTGGGAGGTCATGTGACACAGCTGGCTTCACGCTACCAGTCCCTTCTCAGCACCAGCAAGGTAACAGGAGCATCTAACTGTTCTTTGTCACTCGTTGGGGGGGCTGGATGGGAGCCCGGGAAGGGTTTTAAATAGGAAAAGAGAGAGATGGGAATATAGGATTGGGCATGATGGGATTCTGGGAGCATCATGGGAAAATATCATGGACATCATGGGAAAATGGGGTAAGGACATCATAGGTATTAAAGTGGCTATAAAAATAATGGTATAAAACATATGCTGGTCAGTAGCTGCTTCCTTTTCTTTTCAAATTAACTTTAAATGAGTTAATCACCAGTAAGTCATTCAGGGTTGATGCTGATTGCAGGACATTCTGAAGAAATGTGAGCAGAATGTGGCAGATCATCAAGATTATGAGAAGAAACTGTCAGACTGCACTGATTGGCTGAACCATGCTAGGAAACGCTTTGAGCAGACCACAGAGATAGGCGGCTCGAAGACCGACATAGAGAAAAGGATGGAGAAAGTGCAGGTGACAATGTTTTCCTTGACATAAATGAATGTCTCTTTCAAGGCTCTTGTGCAATTCATGAAGACAGAAATACAAACATAAGTTAATTCAGGGACCATTCCCATGTATTCATTTCTGTTTGTGAAGACAGAAGTACAAACATGAGTTAATTCAGGGACCATTCCCATATATTCATTTCTGTTCATGAAGACAGAAGTACAAACATGAGTTAATTCAGGGACCATTCCCATATGTTCATTTCTGTTCATGAAGACAGAAGTACAAAGATGAGTTAATTCAGGGACCATTCCCATATGTTCATTTCTGTTCATGAAGACAGAAGTACAAACATGAGTTAATTCAGGGACCATTCCCATATATTCATTTCTGTTCATGAAGACAGAAGTACAAACATGAGTTAATTCAGGGACCATTCCCATATATCCATTTCTGTTCATGAAGACAGAAGTACAAACATGAGTTTATTCAGGGACCATTCCCATATGTTCATTTCTGTTCATGAAGACAGAAGTACAAAGATGAGTTAATTCAGGGACCATTCCCATATGTTCATTTCTGTTCATGAAGACAGAAGTACAAACATGAGTTAATTCAGGGACCATTCCCATATGTTCATTTCTGTTCATGAAGACAGAAGTACAAAGATGAGTTAATTCAGGGACCATTCCCATGTGTTCATTTCTGTTCATGAAGACAGAAGTACAAACATGAGTTAATTCAGGGACCATTCCCATGTATTCATTTCTGTTCATGAAGACAGAAGTACAAACATGAGTTAATTCAGGGACCATTCCCATATATTCATTTCTGTTAATTCACGAAAAGCGAACAAAAAAGCTGAATTAGATCTACACCTTTCGTTTTGCCATTCCTTCCGTGGATAATTTGAAACAGTCTGGCGCTGGAGCAAGGTGAAGGAAAAATGAGTAAAACGCAATCTGTTCAAACTCTAATACATAAACAGAGTGAGCAGCCCGCTAATCCGCTCACGACGGGCGTTAATCCGTAATATGGTGCGCGAGGAAGGCGTCCGCGGCAGCTCACATTACCACATGTTTGTTGCAACAGTAACAGCATGTTTGCTCGACTGGCACGAGCAGAAGTTACATATTCTGTCCACTTACCTTTTTGTAGGATCACAGATATCATCAGTATACTGCACAAATAGATATAACATACGTTTCTGTTTTGTTTTATTCACACCTTCCTTTCAAATTCACATAGAAGAGGGTAGCCCTGCCGGCTGTTATGCTGACCAAGTACATGTATGTACATGTAGGTGCGCTGGCCAACAGTAAACAATGACATATGCAGGCAGAATATAAGACAGATCGCCATTGTGCTAACGGCATTTTAAGGCTCAGAATCTGGGGTTTCCTTGGGTTTGTTATTTGTTTTTCAGAAAACTAATCCTCTGATGTGAATTTTTTGGGAGCGTTTTCTGTCCACATAGGGCTATTCTTAATGGTAATTCCTCTCGCTAGGGTAAATTCTCAATTATTCGAATAATAACTTCACAGTAATAAGACCACCCTGTGGTGAGTGTTAAGTTATAATATGCTGTCATGACAAGAGCCACGCAGCTTTTCAGCATATCAACTCACCAAGTAGGACCATAGGCCTAGCACAGGCACAAAATCTGTGATGAAAGAATTACACTCTGTCAATCCATGACTCTTTTTTTGCTTCTGTGTCAATAAAAGAAATTGTCAGATGCAGTTGCATACCTGTGTAAAATCTGTGTGATAGAACACAGAAGCATGTGTGCTTAGGTCTCCGTTACAATCGACAAGCCATACTTGTAAGAGTTATAAATTTGTTATCAAGTTAATGTTTATATAATTTAACAGTGACAAGTGCTCGGATTAAAAGATCTTTTATAGTGTCCTTTCGCGCTTTGTTTTATTTATTTGAATTGTGTTCTACGCCACAATCAAGAATATTTCATTTTGGTGGGAGGAAACTGGAACTATGATATGAGAACTGTTGTTGTTTTAAGGCTGCTTATGCCAGCGTGAACAAACTATGTCATTCTTGACTTTGTACAGATGTTAAAGAGTGAAAATACATGCGGATAGCTCCATGCAGAGTTTACTCTAAGAAGTTAAGTACAAAGATTTCATGTGACTTCATACCATGTTACCTCGTACAATACTGGCCGCAAACCATAGTTATTTCGTACCATATTGACAAGAAATTAAATAGCTCACTTTCTCAGAAAGTTACTACTACCATGCTTCTTATTTCCTCTATTTAGTGCTGTGTACTATGTCAAGATTTAAGCAAAATTTATAGAGTTATATCATGCCACACATCAGCATATATCCAAAAAGGGAGCCGCACAGTCAAACTCAACAGAGTTCAAATGCATAATGCGAAAACGAACTGTTACAACACTGAACATACTTCAGGAGAGTGAAATGCATAACTGAAACAGTAATCTAGTCATCTAGAGTAGTGTGTTATTTTAAAATTTTGACATTCATATCAACATGAGCCCGAACCTTTGCTGAAAGCACTTCTGTCTGATAATCTGAAGGTTTTGTCAGGCATCTTCCTGAAGCATGCATCGCTTGGGTGGGGAGGTGTGAAAGTAGTCAAAATGGGAATGGGCCATTGGAAGAGGAATACCGTAATTTCAGACCTGCAGGGCACGCATGGGTGGATTCGTGGGATTGTTATACACAGCTGTCCATCACCCAGTCTTGTTTACTTTTCGTTATAGTTATCTGAAAACCGTCAATGACGGTTTATATGTAGGCCTACATGTTGTTGTTGTTGTCGTCGTAATCGGTGTGAATGTAGCACCTCGGTTGCTCCCTCCCTCAACCCCCGTCTCACACTTTCGCCACTCTTACCCCTGTGCCTAGCATCAGTTTTGTTTTAGCTGAGAGAAACCACTTTTAAAGAAGTCTCGAATAGAACATGTCAAATTTTCGGCTTTTGCTTGCTTTCTCTGGCGGCTAAAACAAATCACTCTCACCCCGTTTGTTTTTATATTCGGGGTTTCCAGTCGGGAAAAGTGAAACGAAAACAAAGGGTACATGGGAATAGCCCCTTAAATTGTCCTGAAGGCATTGCACTCACTGCAGAAGATCTGCCCTCAGGCAACAAGGTCGGTCTGCCATTAATCCGAGGATGATCGTGGGTTTTCTCATACCATAATGCTGGTCGCCGTCATATGAGTGAAATATTCTTGAGTACAGTGTATAACACCAATCAAATAAATCGATAAATGAATAAATAAATCCAGTACAATTCTATGAAAATTCTTGGACATACTGAACCTCACCAAACGGATAAAATAAATACATGCCAGAATTATACCTGTTGCTTCAATATTGCTTTATAGGAACTCCTTGGAGGGAGAGATTTAGGTTCCACTAAACTCCACCAGACAAGAGAAGCTGGGGAAAAATTGTACTCCAACACTGCCCCTGATGGCAGAGACGTCATCAGGCAAGAGTTACGGGCCTTGAATCAAAACTGGGACATATTATTTGACGATGTAACTGAGGCTTATCGCAAACAGGAAGTGGCACTGGTGGAGTGGACGTCGTTTGACGACAGTCACCAACAGGTTGAACAGTGGCTCAGAGAGGTGGAGTTAACACTGAACAGTCCCCTCTCCCACAGGTCTACGCTGGAAGAGAAACGATCACAGGCTCAACAATACAAGGTATGAAGGAATCTGAAATACAGTCAGAGTTTATGATGCAAACCTGCTGGAGTTGAAATTTAGGCCTCATGAGTTTTCACATGATTGCAATAATGGTCATGCTCTTTTGTGTTGTTTTTGGTTGTGTAGGGCGTAGTCATTGTAACATTGTACTTTAATATTTGAACCAAGTTCCTTATAGTTATTTTATTAATGATAATAAATTTTGACCAGGTTCAAACTAGATTCACTCAATAGAAGTATATTTTCTTTGAATGTTAATAAAGATGGTAAGTTATTTGGACAACTTCGCATAATTTAAGCTGAAAATGAATTTGAAAGTGTTGTGGTTGATAATAAACTGAGTGTTAAAACAGTAAAATGCAAGGATGTAAATCTGCTCTTGCTGAGGGTATGACATGTTTTCCATGGCTCACTCTCCGATATGAATCTACCTCATTCCAGGCCCTCCTGCAGGATGTCATCTCGTACCAACGCATTGTTGACAGCATCACTGACAAAGCTCAGTCATTGGCTCAAACTAGCAGTGACCCCAATCTTACAAAGTTCATCTCCACGACAACAGGCAGATATCAGAAACTACTCGCATCTGCAAAGGTAATGCTGACTGGTGTATCCACAAATATGGAAATGTTTTTCTTGACATTCCTCCCTAATGCAGCTGTGGTACTGCAGGCTATAATTAAGCCTCTGTTCATCTATAATTAAGCCTCTGTCCATCTGTAAAGTTTTGGTTCCAACCATCAACTGCTCCAAATGTTGTCTGATTGACAAAAAAATTCAGTGAGCAGGTAGACTTGTGAAATCTGAGATTAAGCTTGAAGACCACTAAGAGTGCATAAGTGTTGCATATTACAAAGATTTCCGTAACTCACATTGAGCAGTGGTTTCTATACATGACTGCTTACAAAAGCTCTCTGTTTTTTTACATAATTTTATGTACGTTTCATTTTGTGGCCCCTCAGATCAGGTTCAAAAACCAGCATGATTGGTGAAAAGTTTTGCGTGTTTAGTGTGGTATATAGATTTTCAAAATTACTCAAATTGTGAAGTCTTGATTTGGATTGGCTCTTCCAGGAGTATGTACAGACATGTGAGGTGATCGTATCTGACCATCAGCAGTACAGTGATGTGTACAATGAGGCAGTAGAATGGCTGAACAGTGTCCGTGAGAAGCTGACCATGTGTTCGGATGTGTCAGGTGACCGACACGCTGTGCAGGGGAGACTGGACAAAATACAGGTGAGGACAGCCTAAAGATTGAGTTCTCCTCCAGGTGTGGAAAAGAAAAAGCACTGGACTTTAACACCTTGCCAGGGATCTACCTGAGCTGAAAAAAAAAGAAAATGTAGTGTTTGGGAACATTTTGTAACCATTGCTGCGCATTCAGCAGATTCTAGTTATTTATTTTTTTATTAGTATTGGAATCTGGGCAAGTTAATCAGAAGTAACAAATAAGCAGTTGGTGGTTAATATTTGTTACACAGTAAATGTTTGATAAAAATGGTGCATTGACCGGAGTAAAAGCTTGGTTTCCCGGAATGTGTGTTGTTTACCTTTTCATATGTCTAAAAATTTGTTTTGTGATTTTCTTTCAAACGCATGTTTATTTGCATGTTTATGTCCTTTTTTCAGCAAATATTGACAAATCATATGTCATCTGTAAGCATTTTGTTTTTGATCACAAGCACTGGGTTTCTTTAAATTTTTTTCTTTTTTATACACACTGTGTTGAGTTATGTTGATGTTGAATTTTTGTCACAAGATTGTGTTTTCTAATCTTGGTTTTGTTCCACTTTCTCTTCCTGCATGTACTCTTTTCACACACCAGATATATTTCTCACATGTGTTTGTTTTTGTGTTACACTTTTTAATTCTTACCTTCACACAGCATCAGTTGCAAAATTTCCATTTACACAGTTGGAAGCCATTGTTGCATATATTTTGTAATTGAAGATATTTAACAAGTACAGCACAAATCACATGTCTACACTTGAACATTTGCCACCACCTGTGATATGAAAAAAATTTGTCCTTGGTCTTAACTGCACCGGTAAATTTATGACTTTTTGCAAGGTCAACACTGAAAATATTGCTAAAATAAAGTTTTAGTGCACTGAAAGTTAAGCCTGTAAAAGTGCTCCTCGAGACCTTAAAATGATGCTTTTGATGTAAGCACTTAAGCTTTTCTCTTAAGAAATTATTTGAACTTCACATCACACATTTTGAGTGACCCAATAATGTGGATGAATCAATTAGTATTATGTCCTTTTTTGTAATGTACATTGTAGCATGCTGCTAAATTTTAATATACATTGTAGCATGCTGCTAAATTTTAATGTCCATTGTAGCATGCTGCGAAATTTTAATGTACATTGTAGCATGCTGCTAAATTTTAATGTACATTGTAGCATACTGCGTAATTTTAATGTACATTGTAGCATGCTGCTAAATTTTAATGTACATTGTAGCATACTGCGTAATTTTAATGTACATTGTAGCATGCTGCGAAATTTTCTTGATCATCCCTTTGGGCTTTCTGAGTGGCTTGACTGACGGACTGTGTTGTTACAAATCTAAACAGGGTTTTATTGTTGAAGTTATTTTTGTTAAAGAGGAAAACTTCATATATGTTTTTACAGGATCTTTCATCAGCTAAAACAGACGGAGAACCAAAGATTGAGAAGGTCTTACAGCTGGCAGAGAAAGTTCTGCCAAACACTGCCCCTCCTGGGAAAGATGTCATCGTCAAGGAGACGGATGCCCTAAGAGCAGACTGGGATGCCTTTGGTACTGCTCTCGTAAAGGTATAGCTTACTTCCCAGTGTCTTACAGTGATAAATTACAGATGGAATTTTGCACAGTGTGTGTGGGATGCATTTCACCAAAAACAAGTGTTTATCTTTCAACTGTTGGTAGAGGAGGCCATCAGTTTATGAGGCGAACATAATGTATTTGACCTACAACAGTGTTATCTGTTTGCTGAACTTTGTGCAGTCTTATTATACGAAAAGAAAAAGTAGCTCTAGCATTTATTTATCTATTCCAACAATATTTCCAGTCTTTCACTTTCAACTTCAACTTGCACTCTCCTGCATGAAAACCAAACGTTCACTTGGCTGTTTTCTTTGAATATTTTCAGACACAGACTGACTTGGAGACGTGTATGTCTGAGTGGTCAAAGTTTGACCAGTACTACCAGAACTGTGGAGGGTGGTTGAAAGAGCTGGAGCTGAACCTGAAAGATGTGGAACTGAAGGCCTCTGTTCAGGAGAAACAGGCTCAGTTACATCAAATACAGGTATGAAAAAAATACAGTGTCCTGTAAACATGTGTCCGTTGTGTGGAACATTAATGCGATAGTTTCAGAACGTATCTAAAGAAGATTATGTCGAAATGTATCAGGAAGTGTCAAGAAAGTTGCATAGTCCTTTGTGAATGACGTCTAGTATTTATTTATTTATGCAGTGATATTATGTTGACTCTGGTGAAACAGATGACGGTGAAAAAGGAATCTAAATAACAGCATATTTCTGATTTGGTGCGATTTGATTTGCTGATGTGGTCTTCTCCTGGTTGGCATTGTTTTTCAGAGATGTAAGGAATGTTGAAAATGATGTCAAACTTACCAAACACGCAGAAAAATATGCTAGCATTTGTTAAGTCCTGGGTGCTTGTACCTGTACTCCCATGTTATTTTGGATGGAAATTCTTCATTGTTTATTGTGATTGTTCATTTTCCCATCTCCTCAGGCTGTATGTCAGGCAGTCAAGTCCCATCAGTCAGACATTGACCAGCTGGGAGAGGTTGTTCAGAACCTAGCTAGGTCCAGCTCTGACAACAGGGTGGTCAGCCAGGCCTCACAACTGACTACCAGATATCAGACACTGACCGTCAATGTCAATGTAAGTCACACACATTTTTGTCCTAGTATCCATATTCATGTACGTTCTGTGGGGTCTGATTAACTTAAAGAAACCATTAGAAAGCAATTATTCCAGCCTTTGTTGGTTACAATTACAGCCCAGATGCAGAAAAAGTTTTATCATTAGAACAGCAAATGACATTTATGTCCGAACAGCTTTTCTCTCGTTAGTTAGAATATGTGATCTCTACTCAGTCGGGGCCTCCGTGGCTCAGTCGGTTAGTGCGCTATCGCAGCACAATGACCCGAAGCCTCCCACCAATGCGGTCGCTGTGAGTTCAAGCCCAGCTCATGCTGGCTTCCTCTCGGACTGTATGTGGGAAGGTCTGCCAGCAACCTGCGGATGGTCGTGGGTTTTCCCCGGGTTCTGCCCACCATAATGCTGGCAGCCGTCATATAAGTGAAATATTCTTGAGTATGGCGTAAAACGCAAATCAAATAAATGAATAAATAAATAAATCTACTCAGTCTGTTATAATCTGAATGTATTTTGTTGATGTTGACAGGAAATGGAGCGTCGATGGCTGCAGTACGTTACAGACCATGAAAATTACGAACAGTCAAAGGAACAGTGCTGCACTTGGCTAGATGACTTGAAAACAAGACTCAGCCACATCAGCGTAACCAATGGTGACCAGGAGGCCATCTTGAATCGTAAAGAACAAGTACAAGAACTGTCAGCAGAAAAAGACCAAGGATTGAGCAAGTTGCAGGTCGCCCTGGACAACATGCAGATAATTCTGCCAAACACATCTGTAGCTGGACGTGATGCCGTGCGACGTGAAATGCAATGTCTGCACCAAGACTACGACGCAGTCTCCCTGGATCTGACGAAAGTTCGGGGGAAGCTGGAGGGTTGTTTATCACAGTACACTGTGTACACAGACGGCTGTGGACAACTTCAGAGGTGGATACGGGATCTGGAGGACCAATTAGAGAGTGAGGCTCAGCTACAGTCCACACTGGAGGAGAAGAAACTGCAACTGGATAGAATCAAGGTAGCTAGTACTCCTGGATATTAAGCCTAAATGTTGAACTTGTTTCATTTTTTTTTTTGTAAGCCTAATTACTGCTTTCCCTCATTGATGGGTTACATTTCCTTACGGGGTGGAGTGGCAAAAGCAACAGTAAATTAAACTATTTCCCAAGTGTACTTTTGCATGCTAAACTTTATACCTTATTTGTATGGTTGACTTCAAGTGAGGTCTGGAAGTTTTGTATACTAGTTCCATGGAGCAAGTCTTTTGCTGCTCAAATAGCAGCAGTATAGCAAATATGTGAAATCTTAACAGTGCAAATGTATGTCTAATGATTGATTTGTTCAGATGTATATTGTCCACATTAATCTGATCAGATCCATTTCTCACTCAAAATTTAAAACCTCATCACAGTACTAAGTTTTCCGTGCTGATTGTTAAAATTTTGATGCATTTTTCTTAGGACAACGTATTTGAGGTGGTCAAAGTATTATTTTCTCCACTATCATCGTATTTTATATTTTTCACTTAACGTATAAATTACATGGTGCAATTGACCCCGCATACATTTACCTGGAACAGGTTTAGCTTTGACAGTGATGTGTGTATTTCCAGGTGTTACAGCTGAATGTGACCTCCCAGAAGAGCTCCGTGGACAGCCTGAATGACAAGGCAGAATCCCTGAAGGAGAGCACAGATAACCCCAGTCTGACAGAGCAGACGGACCAGATCAACCAGCAGTACAACACTCTCTTTACAAAAGTCAAAGTACGAGTACTCATAACGCCAAATGATTCCCAGGCACCAGTCTTAAATCTTAATACCACTCTCATCCTAATGCATTTTAAAGAAAAAGGAAATGGCACTTTAGTTAGTGGCAAACTAATATAATACCGGGATTGACTTATAACATGTCTTCGAACAACTGGCCTCAGAAGACTCAAGCCCTAGGCATCAGAATTAAACATTTCATGGTTTCGTCAGACATACCCTAATTGTTTTAATATTTGGGACAGATTTTAGTACTGTTAAAGCTAAAGATTTACATTTCTCTTCCAGTTTTTTTTTTATTTATTTTTTTTTCTTTCAGAAATGTAAAGATATGGATGATGTTGATTAGATGGACTAAACATGTGAGAAAAAAAAGAACGTGTTCCAGTTACGGTTGCATGTGCACTGGCTAAAAGTAGCAGACCAGATGCCCCCAAAAATAGAACAATTAGGATATCCCCAATTTCCCTCAGACACATGTACCTGTATGTAAAGTAAAATGCTTATGTTTTTGAAATGTAATTTGTACAATTCATGTATAATGTGAATTTCAACCTTCAGAACCTTAACCAAGAACGAAGTGCCCATGTGGATCATCACCAGAACTATCGTGATGCCTTTCTGGAAGCTTCTGATTGGCTAACAGAGGCCATGGAGAGACTGAGCATGTGCACAGATGTCCGTGGTTACAGCGACACAGTAGAAGATCATCTGATGAAAGCAAAGGTGAGCATTTGTGAACAAAATGTTTTGGTAATCATGGGGTTATTTTCAGTCAGACCATGTACCCTCTGATGAATAAAATAATGTTACAGGCCCATGTTGGGTTTTTACCCCCAGCTGAAGGTGTATCCATAGGTGTCAAGTTTGGGGATTGTTTCCATTCTCCTTTCCTCTCCTTTTGCCACACAATACATTGTTAATCATTGTTCATTACCAGGATTTGGCAGACTCTGTTCAAAGCGGAAGAGCTAAACTGAAAGCAGCAGTATGCAGTGCAGACATGATCGTTGCTGAAACCTCACTGCAAGGTCAAGGGCTGATACAGGAAGAACTGTGCATGCTGGGTAACGACTTCCAGAACTTTGAGCAGGAAGTGGAAGATTTACGGACGTCTTTAGGTTTGTGGTTTTATTTCCATTTATTTTTTAATTTCTTGAGTGAACTATTAAGTACTTTGTCATGTGTGTATTGTTTTTTTTAGATAGACATTTTCTAATCTGGTAAATTTGTGTGTTAACCCAGTAACTGGGTATATTTACATCAAGAAAATTGTATACATATTTCAGTTAGATACATGGATCCAAATTTTTCAAGTTATTTAGTTTTCTCTTTAAGATGAAATGTCCATTTGGAAAAGCGAGTACCGTGTTCAGTATTTGATGTTGTTGTTGTATTCAGAGGGTTTGGTGAGCTTGTGGAGGGAATACGGAGAACTATATGAGGAAGTGAGTCAATGGTTTAAGGACTGTGACTCCAGGATGAAGGAGCGCTCTGGGCCCCAGGCTACCTTAGAGGACAAGACAACACAGCTGGAACAGCAGAAGGTATGTACGGTACAACTTTTGTAAACCGACCATGCCTAGTTCTGCGAAAAAATGTCAGTTTTGATAAAATGCCGGTTTGTGGAATATACCGTGAGCAACAGCAACAATACTTAACGCTACTTGTACTGCTTGCGGGGACCGTGTGGCTCAGCGTAATGACCCAATGTGGACGCTGTGAGTTCAAGTCCAGCTAATGGTGCCTTCCTCTCCAGTCTGCCAGCAACCTGCAGATGGTTGTGGGTTTCCTCCAGGTTCTGCCCGGTTTCCTCCCACCATAATGCTGGCCGCTGTGGTATAAGTGAAACATTCTTGAGTATGGCATAAAACCCCAATCAAATAAATAAATAAATCCACAGCTTGCAAATGTGTCACTAATAAACAAAGTTCTGTGCAAGCAAGCAAGGTGAATTAAGTTGTTGTTTTTTTTTTGGCCCCAACCTTTATGTCTTTAAATGCATGGAGGAATAGGTCTACCAGTACATGGAAAAAACAAATAGGCTAAAGAGTAAACATGCGTGGAACTGAAACTGGGGATGTACTGTGACTTCGGCAATTTTTTTTGATACTTGTCAAGTCAAAGTAAAACTGTTTCCATCTTAGGAAATCCCTGGAAGTAAATTTCCCAGCAGTGTGTGTCGGTTTAGGACTGACATAAAGTCTCGTAAGACTGAATCAGTTGAACTTCACCACTGAGGAACCACACGATGTTTCTTAGCAGATCGGTCGGCCATGCTTGATGTAGTGGTCGAAATCTGGAAAATATCGCGACCCTAAATTTATTGATATCCTGAATTACTCAGTGTGATCTTAGCTAACAGTGTGTGGAGTGTTTGAATCAAAATTAACTTCAAGGGAATGTCTTCATCATTTAGTGAAATGTTCGCTGAGAGGATTATCTCCTTTTCTGACAACACCTCAGCGGTGATAATGGCGGAGGATAGGAGCTGTCCGTTTGCACCACGCTGTGCTGCATTATACAGCAGTGTCAGCAAGTTTCACTGTAAGCTAAAGTCACTTTTCAGACAGCTTTTCCAGTGTACTGTCCTCTTTCAGTGTTGCTGTGAGTTCAAAAAACCAGCTCTAGCTAGACTGGCTGTGGCTTAAAATTAGGAAGTTTGCAGTGACCTCTGTCAGGTTTTTTCCAATCATAATACAGACTGGTTTTGTTCTATGTACGAGTGAAATGTCTTCAAAAGGAAAAATATGATCAAATAAATAATTACTAATTCTTGAGCTGCAGATCAAGTTTTGTTTGTGTAGGACCACTGTTTCCAATTCATCATTACCTTGTGAAAGGAAACCATAGTACATATAAATGGCTTACGGTTATAGTCCATTGGCACAGACCATTGTTAATTTCATTGGGTTTGAATGTTGATCTTTTGATGTTAATAACACACTGCCTGATAAAAAGTGATTTGGAATGACTTTTAGGCCGAGCATGAGGATATCCTAGCACAGCAGGAGAGGTTTGATGATCTGAGGGAGCGTGCCCAGACCTTAGTGCAGTCTACGACAGACAGTCGCCTGACCTCTCAGCTAGCTCAGCTTAGCGCACATTACACCACCACCATGGCAACGTCCAAGGTGAGTCTCTGCACCAATGGTGCAGTCCTCTGATTGGAAACAAGAGGAAAAGTGTCATGCTACTGTTTCATGCATTGTATATTGCTCCATCTGAATTATGATAATCCAGGGTTTGAAATGTATTCGGTTAGAAGCTTAGAGGTCCTGAGTTTATTTGGAGTTCATTTCTGTTTATAAGAAGTTGAGCGTAAAAAGTTGAGACCCCTGTCTTAACAATTGTAGGTCATATGAATATGTGGAATATATGAAACGCATTGTGACTTAAGTGAATGAAGTAAATATTGGTTTCCAGATCCAAATAAAATGATGCTGTATTTAACATTGGTCTCCATATGTTGTACGGCTTTTAATTTTGACCAATGAATGGATATATTCTTATCCTTTTTAGCCAGCTTTATGGAGCTCATTATAATCCTTTACAAGGCATGGGGGTTTCCCCAAACACTGCCCATTTTCCTCCATCTGTAATCCTAACACTATTCATATACAGACGTACTGAAATCATTATTATTGTGGAGTTTATAGAAGAAACAAAAATAATAGTCTGGAAATGTAGCCAGTGTACTTACGATGTTACAGTTGTGGTTACTGATGTAGTTTACAAATGTGCGTACAGGACCTGCTGAAGCGTTACAAGCAGCATGTGCAGGACCATGAGCAGTACAATGAGGCGTACACAGAGGCCTGGAGCTGGTTACAAGCCACAGAAGACAAACTGTCAGCATGTAAAAATACCACAGGGGATAAGTACCTGCTGCAGACTCAGCTGGATAAGCTACAGGTAACTCACCAGACATTCTAGCTGTCGGGGTAGGAGAGTGTTAGGGTTAACCCAGAGAGTAAAGGTGTAGTTCAAATGTGTAGATTCTGATAGGAGTCTTAACCCCTTGTTACCCAGAAAAAAACAAAAGCTTATTTACATATTTTGCTGATTTTCTTATAAATCTGATCCACATGCATTTTCAGGAGTTTGGAATCCTGAAGGAAGAGGGTCAAATGCTCATCCACTCTGCAAACACCTGGTCAGAGAAAACCTTAACGAACACCTCGTCCTCAGGTAAGGAGCTGATCCGTGATGAGATCCAGCAGCTCCAGCGTACCTGGGAAGGGCTGATGAGTGACATGACTAGCACCAAGGTAACACTGGAGGCGTGTCTGATGAAGTGGTCAGACTATGATGGCAGTGTCACTCAGATACAGAAGTGGATGAAGGAGATGGAGAGGAAAGTACGGGAGACTGACAGTCAGGCAGACCTGGGCGAGAAAAAGGCCTGTCTCTTCAGGCTCAAGGTGAGAGAGAGTGGGGTGGTAATTGGATTAGACAAGCTAATTTATTTTCTCAGGCGTCCTACACACGTGCAATATCATTGACAATATTAGTGTCAGTTCAGTATTATTGTTAATTCAATATTATTGTCAATACAGAATATTGACACTTATTGATCATCTGTGTGCAACATAGAAGATCGAAATGTATCAGATCAAAATGTTGACAATATCTTATCTCAGGAGATTCTTGACAATTGAACAATAATATTTCGTATGTGTTGCACATGCATGTTCACTGAATTGTTCAATATTTCATTTCTCACATAGATTTTAGCAAGTACATTGTCAGATAGATTCCAGATTGATACAAAGTCATTGGCGAAAAATGACATTGTGATCTACTTAGTGCTCTTTTTTCTTTTGTATTTTTTCATGCTGATGTTTTCAAAAAAAGGACTAGGGCTTTATTATTGGTCATATGAAGGCCACATTTTCGACAGACAGTGCAGAACATGCTTTTTTCTTTATTTTATAATACATAGAAGAATTCCCTTAGTTGTCCTTGCCTTTAACACTGGAAATGATTGTGAATTTTTCCCCAGGGCCTGTACCAGGACATAACAGCCTACGAGCATATGGTGGACTCAGTCACCTGCAAAGCCCAGGATTTAGCCCAGTCTGACAAGAAAGTGGGCAGTGACTTGGCTCAGATAGCTCAGCGGTACAACAGTCTGCATGCTACAGCCAAGGTTTGAAGATAGGGGAATACTGTACAGTTGCTAATAGTACTGGACCCAAGGTTGTCTAGTGTCCTATCCATCTTCCCTTTAATTCAGGTTGAAGTGTGCTTTAGTAATTCGGTATGACTGTAAAATTCCACCCTCAGAAATAGATGCTTCCTTCATAGAATTATGATTGAGTTGCAGAAAATTTAAATTTGCAGAGTGATAGAATTCGAATTTTGGTAATTTTGGGGGCAGTGGAGGTTAACATTGTTTTATTGTGAATAGGAAACAAGATTTCTATGATGTTGCTTGTTATTAATATGTCTTTGAGTTTTGCAGGTGTGATTCTTTCGTGTGGAGCTTTTTGATCTTCAATTTCCAAAGCTTTTTATTAAACGTTAATAATTTCGGGTGCGCTTTGATCTTGTAACTGTACGAATTACTTTGCGCGTTGCGTACAACTGCGATAAAATTAATGTGCAATCCTGCTTGATGATATGTCATTCTAAAGGCTGTGTTATTTGGGGAGGTGATATTTTGATGTTTTTATTTGTTGTGTGCTGTATTTTCATGTCAAAACAGGAATATGATTATCTTTTGCTTCACATGGGCTTATATTTGCATATCTTATCAAGCATTTTTAATTTGAATGCCATATTGTAACATAACTCATAACACCAAAAGCAAAGTGCATGCTCATTGGGGAAAAGTGGTAACATTGAGCTTTACAAATCTCTATGTTACAATTTGTATATATCAGGCCATTATGTTTCTAATACTCTGATATATACAAATCATATGTGGAAATTGGTATAGTTTGCAATTCGGTGATATGGATACTAGTTATTTGCGCTATTGGTGGCTAGTTACACGCACCATTGTACATGTTAAGTGGCAGTAATTATATGTACTTATATATAATTATATATTATTAATATATAATTATATATTGTATTGTTGAAAAACATAGACATGCAATATGTAAAATGTACAGTTTGAAGTAATCGTTTAAATACAATCTTTTCCAATAATTCTGGATATAATATCTACACATATAATTGTATAAGGGTGTACATTGTGGTGCTTTGTATAAAAAGCAAATATTAACCTAAGTCTAAAAGTAAAATTAACACCCTGAAATTAATTGTGTTCAGGAGTTGTTGGAGAAAGGAGAACAGAGCGTGAACCAGCACCAGGAGTATCAAGATGCATCTAACACCTTTCTCAGCTGGCTGAGGGGAGCGCGGGAAAAACTGGTCACCTGCTCCGACACCTACGGGGACAAAGTCGCCATTATTGCGAAAATTGACAAAGCTAAGGTACGCTGTCATTGTCAGAATAGGAAAATTTCCTGTGATTTTGGCAAATCTGCAGATTGGAACCCTGTAACTGATATTTTGTTAAATAATTGAATTGAGTATGTGTTTGAATTGTTTCATGCATCAGACCTTTGAATTTGCCCTTGGCAAATGATCCCAGGAGAAGTGGAACCTTTCTGTCATGGACACCTGCTTGTTCTGTAGTTTACAAAACCTCCCATCTCATTTTATATAATAGTCTTGACCTTACTACATTTTATACAGGTATTACCCTAAATGATATATTTTACTCTTCCCTTACATTTATATTTGTCATGGACAACAAAATGACTCATTATGGGTTTACACCACATAAGCCTTACTATAACTATTTTCGGGCGATTAGAGTGGAATTACTGTATGCAAGTTCAGTTGTGAAACAACTAGTAAGCTCTTGTAGTTTGATGGTCTCCTCTGTCAGTTTTTACAATTTTTGGTATTGTATACTAGGGCCTGTCACAAAATCTGAGTGAAGGGACCAAGAAGCTAATGGACTGTACCGTGGCGTGTGAGGGCACCATCCCTAACACATCACCCCAGGGGCAGGCCAAACTGAGACAGGAGCTTCAGGAAATGAATCAGGACTTTGAGAACTACAAACTGGAGCTGACTTCAGCCCAGTCACAGCTGGAGGGCTGTCTCCTCAAGTGGAACGACTTTGAAGATGGTTACCAGCAGTTCAGTGATTGGCTCAAGGAAACCGAGGGCTACCTGGAAGTTGAGCCAGAGTTAAAAGCTACTGTGGAGGAGAAGAAGGAGCATCACCTGAAATATCAGGTATTGTAACTGTTATTCCTTGTCTTGATCTTTGTGAACATGTTTCCTCTGGGTGCATACATATCAAACCTTCAAATTGGTGCCAGACATTTTTGAAAACACCCCTTTTGACGGACTGGTATGACCATGTTTTCCAAGTTAAATATGACAGTACAAAGGACCGTTGGGTTATACCACATTCGCCAAGGGGGTGCCTTCAGAATTCTCAGTCACATGTTTGCAGACATATGTATAAAAATTGCTTACATAGTAACATTGGAGGTAGTAACGAGAAAAAAAAATTAGGAAAAAAAGCTGAATTCAAAAGGAAGTTTATATGTTGTTAAAACACACTGAATTCAGTACAGCAAAGTATGGATTATTTTTTCATTTTTCATTAGCGTTTCCATGATGAAGTGAAGGCTCGCCAGGGTGCCCTGGACACAGTGAATGAGAAAGCCCAAGCTCTTTTGAAGACCAATGCAGATGCCAAACTGTCTCATGCCATCACTCAGTTGACAACAAAGTACCAGACAGCCCTATCCCAATGCAAGGTAACACTCAGCTTTAACATCTATAAAGTTCTGTTGGATTTTACTTCATACATGAAAGACCTTTGAATACATCCTGGTTAAAATCATTAATGAACATAAACCATAAATATTGAATTTATTAATATTTCTATAAATGAAAAGTCTATAAAAAAAAAGGTGTATTTAGAACGATTTTGTGATAATTCTTGTATTTTTGGCTCACAGGATTCAGTGAAAAAGTTAGAAGGTTACCACGGTGACCACAAGGCTTACAAGATCAGTCTGGAAGAGTTTAGGGATTGGCTGGAAGATGCCAAGGTCAAACTGAAGCAGACCAATGACACAAGTGGATCTAAGGATGATGTCAACAGTCGATTGGATCAAGTCAGGGTATGCTGTCTTGAATTAATGTTTAAGTATTATTTTAGTTCTTGCTCTAGAGTGAAATTTTCTTGGTTTTTGTAAAACACCAGGTAAATATTTGACCCGTTGCTACCATGACAGTGTTGGCGTATAATTCTTATAATGGTAAAAATTTGCGTATCTGCCATTTACATAACAATGTTAACAATATTTCACCTCCAGAATATTCAGACTGTGTTAGACCAAGGACAGAGCAAACTCAGAACTCTTGTGGACAACTCTGAGAAAACTCTTGTGAATACCAATCCCGAGGGCTGCCAGATTATCCAACAGGAAATCGACGCGATGAAATCCGAGCATGACCAGCTGAAATCACAATCCGCAACAGCGAAACGAGAACTGGAGAAAACTTTGTCTCATTGGGGCGACTTTGATCGTGCATACGACCAGCTTAGTGATTGGATAACCGACACAGAAGCTAAGGTCAAAGGGCAACCAGAGTTTAAAGCAGACCTTCCTGAGAAGAGGTCATCTCTTGAGAAGTACCGAGCGATCCTTGGGGATGTGGAAGCTCACCGAGATCTCTTGGACAGACTGGAGCAAAGGTCAGGTCAACTGAAGGATCCTAGTGCTGTGGCTGCCTTGTCAGAACTCGGGGAAAGGTACCAGTCTCTGCTGGCTGACTCCAAGGTAAATATTGCTGTGGTGGCCTGAAATCGTGTTTTCCACGCAAAAAGATAACGTGGTTTAGACAGAAATGGTTGAAAACTTGGAAGCATAGATTTACATGTGATACATTGTATGTGATTAAACTTAGTCGTTATATGAGATACAGTGTTTCTTTACAGTGTTATTAGTGGTGCATTGTTCACAGGACACTGACTGATACTTGAAGATGGTGACCCGCAAAAATAGAGAATGGTAGTAATAAATCAACCAAATATGTACTGAATTGTTTTCAGGCAGGTGTGGAGCGGATGGAGGAGCAGGTGACTTGCCATGAGGACTACCGTAAAATGTACAACGACTCTGTCTCCTGGCTGTCTGAGGCCAAGCGTAAGCTCCAGCGTCTGAACGACAGCTCCGGCGACTGCCAGTCTCTGGAGGGCAGGCTCAAGGGTTTACAGGTAGGGGCCAGGAGTCCTGGTAGGGCGGTGGGCTTAAGACTCAACCAAGATGTTCAACATCGTTGAATTCTAAAATACTGAAATGATTAGGTTTTGGGGTTTTATGTTTATTGCCAATATTATGAGTCCAACCTGAAGGATCAGTTCACAGGAAGGTTTTTTATGCATATGACAATGATAATCAAGGGTGAACTTGACATGCTTTTCTTTGCTTTTCAACTCAGGAGTTTCACGCAGATATGAGTCAAGGAGAAGAACTTGTGAGTAAAACTGCTCAGCTTGCTGAGAAACTGCGTCTGAGTACAGCACCCAGAGGGCAGGATCTCATTGCTCAGGAGATACAGACTCTCAAAGATGACTGGCACACATTTAACGTGGCACTGGGCGAGGTTGAGGGTAACCTTGAGACAGGCGTATCTGACTGGAAGCAATACGAGCAGGAGTACACGGACTTTCAGGCCTGGCTGGAGAGATCAGATCAACAGGTCAAGGCCATGCTGACACCACAGGATAACCTAGCTCACAAACAACAGCTGAGAGATGATGGACAGGTGAGAAATATGATGCCTGTGAAAAAATTATCCCTGGGAGAGAGATGTTGTTGTTGTTTGGTTAGAGAATGATAAGTGTTTCTGAATGATGAAAAGGTTTCCTTGGAAAATCTGTGTTTATACTGACTGAATTCTTCACATATTGTCATTTTTGGAATTACTGGAAAGCATGTCAGAAACGTCATCACTGAAGGTATGAAATTGAAATTTGAGATAAAAGGTGTTCAGCGAAATGAACTTCTCATTCCCAGGCTTTGTACGAGGAGATCACAGAGAAGAAATCCGTCCTGGAGAGTGTCCGAGCCGATGCTGAGAATGTGTCCCAGCGTAGCAGTGACCCCCGCGTGTCTACCAATGTCATGCAGATGTCCTCCAAATACCAAGCTCTGGTTACAGCAGCTAAGGTGGGTATAGACAGACCTGTGATGGTCACAGCTGGTGATGTGTCTGTAAAACAAAAATGTTTGAGAAAAAGAATTTGTGGTAATTCACTGTCTTATTCTTGCCATAGTAAATTCAATTTGCGGGTTGTGCTGTATGTTAGACAGTGTTTACCACGGGGAACTGGAGTGTCCTCCCTGATTAACTCGCTGTTGTGCAAGTGCAAAACTAGCTGAACACAAAGAAGTGAATGGACGAAAATTCACTTACAGTGTGTAAGCTTAGAATGACACCCTGAGCTTTTATCTTTTTTTGTCATAGAAATGAATGGTCACTTCTGCGTATCTCCTATTATCCTGGTCCTGTTTGTTCACAGAGCATGGTCCACCGTCTGAAGGAGAATGCTGCAGATCATGAGGCGTATAATGAATCTTACGACGAGTGTTTACAGTGGCTGGACATGACTCACAATAGACTGAAGGAGTGTGGCGATTCCTCCGCAGACTGGCACATAGTCACTCACAAGATGGACCTCATTAAGGTATCTGAGACTGACAAACCTTGAGTAGGCCCCCATCTCACTAAATTAAGTCAAAACTTGTGACATGACCTTTTCATGAACACTTTCTTTCTGTGCCATGTTATCGGCTAGATTGTGAAGCTGATGACTTGAGTTATAACTGTTTTGAAAAATTATTATTAAAATCATGTCCTGATCTCCGATGGGTTATTTTGAGAGTTATTGGTGAACCTACAAATCAGAACAATGCTGGTAGGTGCTATGTTTGTCTCAGGCAGTAACTCCGTAAGTCAACGAACCTTTTGGTAGTTAGGACCAGTCGGTATCTAACGTTGTTAACATGAAAAAAAAAAAGACAAAAAGACAAAAAAAGCAGCAACAAAACCCCCCAAATATAGAAATGATTGCAGTGCTGAGAAAATCATTCAAACTGAGATTTAAAATGAGAAATTGAAAAAAAATAGAAACTAACATTTTAGGTTTGTGTTGAGTATGCATGGTTGGATAAATTTCAAATTTTATGAGCTATATATCGTGATACTAATATGGAGGATTATCGTTGTTTGCAGGCAATCACTGGTAGTATGGATGAAGGTCTGCAGAAGGTGAACCAATGTTGTGACCTGGCCGAGAAGATTCTCCCAAACACAGGTGGTGCGGGCAAGAAAACCATCGAGCAGGAAATCACGAAGCTGACCCAGGACTGGGAGCACATGAACAAGGAGATCAATGACTGCTCGGGAATGCTGGAAGGCATCCAATCCAAATGGCATGAGTATGAGAAATACTACGGCAGCTTTGTTAAGTGGATGACTGAAGTGGAAGGGGTTTTGGCGACGGAGCCAGAGGCCAAAGCTCAGCTCGTGGAGAAGAAGACACAACTGGACAAGTACAAGGTGAAGAAACCAGCTCCTGCAAAGTGTTACGGGAATAATTGTCTTTCTGTCTGATTTGTGCATCTGGTAACTTGCAAGAAATTATTTTGTAAAGGCTTTGTCTATTGTGTGTAAAATTTTGTGGGGTTTAAAATCTAGGTAAATAAAAACCTTCTTGTGTGGTCTTAAAATGGAGAAATAATAATTTATTTTGTTTAGATCAGATAAACATGTTCCATTGGGATTTAAAACTTTTTGTCTGTTGACCTATTTGTGTCTTTAGATTTTGTCAGTCAGTTGTTGGTAGAATCTTTTGTTTGTCGGTAACAATGTCTGGTCTAACTTGGTATCATATGTGGACGTGTTTGTCATCACAGTGTCAACTGTCAACACACACACATGTATACTGTAACATTTAAGTTTAAGCAAAAATGTTGAAGCTTTGACGACTTCATTCTGTGTTATCAATTCTGTGACTTTTTCTCGATTTTTAGATCAAATCTACATCGTTGATGACGTTGAATTGCGCCGGTTGTCAGCAAATGTGAACTGTTATTGTTATTTGTGTTTCTGCAGCTAATCCTATCTGACATTGAGCAGCATGAGCAGCTGCTGACAGAGCTTGGGGAGAGCGTGGCTAACCTGGAGAATGTGGGGGAGAACACAGAGGTGGCCGAGTCCCTGGCCCAACTGCAGACACGATACGACACGCTCGTTAACAACGCTCAGGTAAATAACAACAAGGTGGCATTCAAGCTGAGGGAGTGTAACTGTAAAAGTGTTCTAGACAATTTTCTTGTCAGAGACCTGTTATAATGATTGTTGAGTTATTGTCAGACTTGAAAAACTTTGGTGCAAAGAAAGTTGAAATTGACAGAATTAACATGGAATCTAATGTACTGGTACTGCACGAACTTAACTGTATTTGAACTAAAATTTGTCCATGATATTTTGCCTCTTTATGGAAGTTCTGTTGATGTTAGAAAAGTGTTTTCATTTTGGTTTCATAGGGCTAAATAGTGATCAGTGATAAAAGTACTATACCTTTCTTTGTGTCAAATTTTAGACCAAATAAAAAATTTTGGGTTAAAGGAGTATATGTGAACAGTGGATAATCTCTCTCTAGAGCAGAATATAGCTAGCTTTGATACACTGTGCAAGGTTTTGTGGTGAGGATTGGCTTGAATGGGCTGTACCTGAGCAGTGTGTTGTTTGTTTGCGTGTGTGTAGGACACAGTGGAAGAGCTTGAGCGTAGCTATGAGGAGCATCTGGCGTACCAGCAGGCCCAGCAGGACTGTGAGAAGTGGCTCCTACAGACCTCCTTCAGGCTCATGTCCCACAACGCCCTGAACGTCAGCACCCTGGAGCTGACCCAGAAGCAGATAGACAAACACAGGGTGAGGGAAACCAATCTACAGTACTCTAAATAGGGGGAGAAAAGTGCTATGGGGCACCTTTCCTGGTGCAGTCTTGACTCAGGTCCTAGCTGAATTGACCTTTGTTCATTTGCAATGCATGAGTAACGTGGCACCAGTTTGCCTGTAAAATGTTTGCGCTATTAAATTCAAAAATCAACATAAACACTATAAAGCTTACGATTCAGATTACTTCAGACAGGAATGGCCCTCAGTTGGTCAGTGAAATGTTTCAGGTTATGTGCTTGTGGAAGAAATAGGACATTGAAAACAACAACGGATCACATTGTTAAGTTATCTGTCCTGTTTCTTCTTGCTGTAACCTGGCTCCTAATGCCCAGGGGAAAGTTACGCACTTCTCAGGGTCATACAATATGTTGGGGGTTTGCCTGTAGAAGGCCGCAGTAGTCTGTCCTAACATTTGTTCAAAACATGTCTAATATGGGACTTCATTCTGACCGGTTATATCATTAAGATTACATTAATGCTGTGGTTGATCAGTTTTTAAACACCAACTAGCTTAATACACAAAGAAGTTGTTTATTTTTGCACCATCATGATATGAATGTTAATATGTTGACAGGGACATCTTTTCTAAAGCAGTCACCCAAACTAGCATTTAATTAGATATGTCATTGGCAGCTTTGAACCTTTGTTTCAATTACTAGTGCTGATTTGGACTTTTGAAGTTGGTGTCATTTCATACTGTATTCTTAACTTCTCAGGCCTTGCTAACTGAAATTGAAGACTACCGTGACACCATCGAACAAGTGACTGATAAAGGTCGTGACCTCTTGGAGAGCAACCCCAGAGTTCCAGAGCTGCGTCAGCAGGTGGATTCCGAAATCAAAAACCTGGAAGAGAGCTACATGAACCTTCAGGCTACAGCTGTTCAAATCAAGGTAAAGAATCTATCCTCATCACCGCAAACATTACTATTGGTTGTCTAAGTGTTTCCTCAATTGATGCTCACCTTAAGAAGATGAAACGAAGTCCTGGTCGGCCTGGTGTCATTGCATTGCATACTGGTAGGGAGAGTTGTTTTCATTTATTTGTTTGATTGGTGTTTTATGTCATTCTCAAGAATATTTCACTTTATATGCAGCAGCAGCCAGCATTATGGTGGGAGGAAACCAGGCAGAGTCCAAGGGAAACCCACGACCATGCTCAGGTTGCTAGCTGACCTTCCCACATAAGGTGCACACCTTTCAATTGCTGAAACACAGGAGACGTGGGTTCATTGCAATTCTTGGGACAGGGAATTTTCAAGATTCCCGTGCATTGTTCTTGAGACCTTGGTACCAGTAACATTGCCAGTCCACTTGCCTTCCATCAATATGACATGTCATACAAGAATTCACTAATGACTTGTCAGCGGGCCTGTGGTCTACTCTGGACACTTTGGTTTCCTCCATCTATGAAACTCAACACCATCAGAAAAAAAAAAACAATTTTGAATAATATTACGTCTTGAAATATTTTCCCCAACAACTGATAATGTACTTGCGGAAACTTGTGGTGAAAATCTTGCATACGTAACCATGGCAGAGGACAGTGGCACAGCATTGTGGAATGGCCCCCTTGACAACACTCTAAGTGCAGGGTGTGGGGTAGTCACTGAAGTGCTGAGTGCTGAACTGAAAGGCTTTGCCAAGTATGACAAAGTCTTAAACCTATAGTATAGCAGCTGGTGCAATACAGTTGTCATGTAATACCACATGTGAGAATACGTTGTACATCCAAAATATCTGTCTACCACTATAATCTGCGTCTTAGGACTAAAATTTCTAAAAACTGATCTGATGTATTTGTGAGATTATGGCATGGCATGAAGTAATTCAGAATTCTGTTTGGTTCACCTGCAAATACTCTGAAGGTTTTGGCTTGCTGTGCAGTGGCCAGTTTCCCACCTCAGCATTGTTCCTCCCTATGCCTTGCAACTTTTCAGCCCTTCAACAAATATCAAACTCTTCGCAAGCCATTCAGATGTTATGCTTGTTAGAAAGAAACAGTATCTTCCTGCTATTGTCGCCATTTGATGTTTTAGTTATTTAGTTGGTTAGTTGTAGCTGATAATGATTTCAGGCGTGGAGACAGCTTTCTAGACTTATTTTAGTGTTATCAGTGCAGAAAGTTTTATATTGAGATGTGGAAGTCAGGTCATTTCTCTTCATATACAAAATAAGCAGTGACCTGTGCGTGTGAAGACTGATTTGTTATCGGTCAAGAAAATGTCAGATGTAAACGTTCGAGTAGAAACATGCGGAATTTTGCGTTGCCATTTTCTGAAGAGGACTGTGATTTCTGGTCTTTGCCCCCTCAACATCCCAGCTGTACTCACAGTACTGTCATGTCCAGAGGAGAGATGCAAGATGGTTTTTTGGTGTGATCTTGCACTTTAAGTACCACAGTATGGTGATACCCATAGCTTATACCTCATTCCTGTGCTGTGTTTTGTTGCTGGAATGATTGTGCTGACTTAGAAGCTAAAAAGTTTTTTAGGCATGCATGGAAAATGAGAACATGAATGTATATTTTTAGATTTTGTTAGGTGGCAGGTTCTTGATTTCTCACTACATATAGGTGTGTATTTTGGGCTTGTTTGCTTCAAACAGAGAAGGGTTTACAATCCTAGATAGTGTGCTGTGTGGACTGTGCTTGTTAGATGTGTGGAGTCCTTCATCAATCTTTTTATCGAGAAAAGATGTAATCCCATATATTTGTTTTGGCATCACTTTGGTAAACTTAAACTTTCCCAGCTTCTGGTTGACTCAGTATCTTGTTAAGGTGAGGCTGTAATTAACAGGTGTTTGTTTTGTGCTCCACAGGTAGTGCTGGCTCACCTTGATCTCTTCTACAGCTAAAGGGGCTAAGTCACACAGATAGGCACACATTTTCTCATCTAGTTGCACTATATTGTCACCCTAGAGCACCCTTCCTTCACTCTATATGCTACTCATCTCTTTAGTTCTGCTTTTTTGTGAAATTTCTACATGGAGGTAACCCAGATGTTGTTAGTGTGAAGTTTCTAACATTAAGTTCTTACAGTCTCTGTGGCCAGCAGACTTTGTGTGTGTGTTTTGAGTAGGACTTCTTTGTGCTCATAGGTGGAGGAAAAACGTTTTTTTTGTGACACTTTAATGTAATATGTTTTAAGTTAAAATTATGAAATAACAAGCTTTGAAAATGATGTAATACAATCACTTCAAGAAAGAAACACACACTAATGAGTTTATAAACTATAGCATAGTTTTTTCTGTGTAGTTAATACAGTGTTGAAGTTTTTTTTTTTTTTTAAGGGTGCAAGTGCTATATGCAGAGGTTTAAATCTGGCTGTAAACTGCTCTAACTGGTGTGGCAGTTGTTTGATTTTAGAAAAGTGATTATTCCAACTTGAGATTCTCACAAGATCAGTCTTCAAAGAGAACTATTTGAGACAAGTTATCATTGTTTTTAGATTACTCTGTTGGGAAATGACTTATTGACACCTAGTACTAGTACCTTATATTGAATCCATACCTAGAATTGGTTTAAATAAGTGATAGGTTGAAATAGAATCAGTGGGGTACTTTAAGAAGTCATAAATAAAATAACCTGTTGCTTATTTTAGTAGAATTTTTTAGGAGACAATGTCGTGATGTAATATTTTTTCTCTCAAGGTCTCTGTTTTGTTGTTGCTACTAGTGTGATGTTAAATTCTACATGTATACACACTTGTACCACGTCTCAGTTTACATGAACATACATATGTTTGGTGCTATATACCCAGAGTTACACAATAGGGAATGGATAGTATGTTATTATGTCTCTGTATTCACGCATTATTACTGGACTGCTGTAAACTGTTCATATGTTGTAGAATCCGTCATAGACAATTTTCATATTCTTTAACATTGCAGCTGTTAGTATTGTTTGAGAGAGTCCGAGATATCCCCTGACATGGAGTATTTTGTCCATAAAATGATAAAATTGTTGATGTACAGTTTACTTTTTGTGTAGTTCCAAACTGTTCTTATAATATGCTTTTTCTGTGATTTGATATACATTTACATTTTTGTAGAAAATTCGACATTCCATAATGCCTCTTATACAAGGAGTTTGGCTAGTTACTTTCTAGCAAAATGTGATCGATGTTATAAAAATCTAATTTCCGTCCAATGGATTTTTTTAAATTGTCTTTTAAGCCACTTGTAATTTGTTTTCTCCAGAATTGTCAGGATTTTCAGTATTATTTTGAGGTGTTTACATAATTTTTACAACTTTGTAGAGAATGATTTGAGATGAAAGTAATCAAAGAAATGAAAAAGAAAAATGAGCATCAAAGTGAAGATCTCTGGTCTGTCCAGAAACTATCATTACCTGATTTTTTTTTTTTTGTTTGTTTAATTTTTATTGATCATCGTAATAAAATATCAAATGCTTGAATTCTGTGAAGGGCTTTATGGAGCAGATTAATGATGGTTGATGCCAGGAACATTTAACCAGGTTTTGTCCAGTTAATTTCACCTTTAGATAAAATTCTTTTTAAAGTTTATCCCGTGTAATGTCTCATGCACATAAATGAGCTGTTTACAATAAGTAATGTTGAAAAATATGTTCAACTTTTCCTACATTAAACATTGTGTTTGAGATAAAAAATTCAAAGCTAAAAAAAAATCGTGACATTCTTGACACCTGAAGTGGTTAGTTAAGTCCACCTTTGAATTCAAGCACTTGACTGCATTTTATTCGAGTGAAAAAAGTCTTTTATAAATACATAAATGAACTTTTCAGTGGCCTTTTCCCACATGATTACTTTATATGTAGATTGCTTGCATTTTATTCAAAAGAGAAGCTTTCAAGGTGTTATGGGTAAACATGTTTTTTGGGGGGTTTTTTGGTTTTTTGTTTATTTTCATCGTATGTTTGTCTGTTGAGGTTAGTGTTTTTAACATCATTTCATGCCAAATTTGAATATTTTGTGCTAACATCATTGTGGACAATCTTTTATCAGGTTTTGTTATTTAAGAACTAATAAAGTTTTCAGCAAACATCATCTTAAGTGTTATGTTCATTTTTGGTCTCAGTTAGTTAGATAGCTTTTAGTCGATTTTATGATCTTCAAATGGTGGCAATATACAGGAACGAGTGATACACATGTGAAGGATTCTGACTGGTTTCTGCGTGTAAAACTAAAGTTTTGAAGTTCGTACGACCCTGTTCCAGTTTGTGTTTAGGGTAGATCTCATTCCATAGATTTTACGTACTTCAGCTGCAGCGCACCTATACATTCCTGCTGCCCAAATAACAGTGAGAAATGTTGCAATATTTTTGCGCTGGGGAATTTATCTGATTTGTTGCAGGTAGCTTTCAAATAGTTGCAATTCTGTAAGGTGCATATATAATGACCGTTACCTTAGTAAATCTGATTCATTATCTTAGCCTTGATGAGTTTTGAAGTGGACTTCCCAGGTCAGATACTGCATCTTTTGAATTCAGTCTAAAATTAGCCCTAACCAGCATATTTATATGATGAAGTTGTAGAATTATATATAAATGTACTCATCCCTTTTTATATGATTGTGATTTATGTTGCAAAACCAAAGCCTGTTCCCGGAGCAAATGAATGGCTAGATATTTTCATATTCTGCAGATCTTCTAACTATATACTTTGCATGTTTACTAGAAATATTCCATCAGCAGGCCAGTAAGAATTCCTTTGCAAATGAATGAATGAAACATATTTTAAAAAAGGTAACTCTGTCAAATTGTACAATTTGCTCTTCCTACAGGCCCTCTATTTAAACAGAATAAATGATGTAATGATTCACATATAAATTAGATTTCCTTTAAACTTCATATGTGAAAGCCAGTAAGCCTATGAATTTGTTGATGATTCACATGTGAAATTAAATAAGCCAGTAAGAATTCTGTGATGATTCACATGCTGAAAACAATATGCCAAACTGATTCACTTGAGCAAGGGAATAAGCCAATCAGAATTTCTTGATAATTCTCTCGTGAAAGTCTGTCTGAATGCAGTCATCACATCACAAGGGAAGCACTGTTTGTTGTCCTCTTAAGCATTGTTAGTAAAGTAACACAAAGTTGTGTAGATTATGGCATAAAACACCGATCAAATAGATTGAAGCTGTTTAGAACTACATAAGGAAAATATCTCCAGGACCTTCTTGATCATAGCCACAATCTATTATTAAGCCTACACCTGACTCACAATTGGTTTTTAAAATAAACTGCAATGATGTGAATTTTGAGAAGTGATATTTCATCATAAGTTACCTTGATAACCATTGTAGATCACAGTGCCTTTTTGCAGGAGAATATTGTTCTTTAGGTCATTAATACAAGTGCAATCTCACTGTTGTGGAATCCACTTCAGCTGACGATGATTTTGTGTATACCGCTTCTGAATTTACAAAATTAATACATGATGTTTCTAAGACAAGATTTCAACCTAGATAGTGTCAGTTCTTTTGCATATATATAGTACATGCAGTTGTTCTCAAAAAAATCCACACAAATATGTATATTAACCTGTTAGACGAAATGATCATCAGCTTACATGGTAACCTACGACCTGAAATCTGGATATATAAACAGGGACAATGTTCCTCAAAGCGGTTGTTGTTGGTTGTACTTGTATACCATGATGACAGATTTTAAAGTTGTCATGGCAATCAAGCTGGTATTTGTTTCCATGGTAATGTGCATTTTTGTTGCCATGGGCAGTTAATCATGGTGGTTGAAACTACTATGTTCACACATGTTCTAGTTCATGTTGCCATGGGTAGTTATAATCAGATAAGCCTATTATTGCTTTATGGAGCAATGCCAAGCATTCTTGCCCTGATTTCTGTAATGAGCGTGTGTGTCTGGGATAAAGCTGAGTATAATGGCCACTGTCAGTACATGTACCAACGGTTTTATCTGGTTCTTCAGCTTATCTGTATATACAGATTTGTATGTGAGCAAATGTGTTCTTGTCAAAGATAGTGAAGATTTTGAGGTAGTAAAAAAAAAATGGACTTCCAATAACATGGCGTGAAATTCATGTACGCAGAAATCATGCATTAGAACGAGATTTATGGGTTATCAGATAGATTCATGTTCACATGTCAGTCCTATCATTTTTAATTAAATTCACGTTGAGAAGCGAGATTTCGCATCACATTAACTATATCCCAATAACATTCAGAACGAATAATTATGGTTTAACGCCACATCAAATAACATTCAGAGGAGAAAAGAAAAATGAAACTCTACACGAGGGTGTAATTGTAATAGGGAGGTGGTATGTGTTAAGATCCTGTGAGGTGGCACAAGATCTGTGTAATAGGGAGGTGGTATGTGTTATGATCCTGTGAGGTGGCACTAGCAGGAAGCAGGACCATGAGCCTTTGTTATTTTAGTAGTACATGTTCACAGTGTTTTAGTTTCTACTAAAACATTGTATTGTCTTTAATGTGATGTCATTATTGAGAGCTGAGAAAGCAACGATTGACAACGATTCAATAAAATGGCATCAGAGTCTTGCTGCCTTACATTTGCAAGGTGTAAATACTGTATATAGATCTTATTAAAGACAGGAGAAAGATCTGGGGACCGTTGTGTTTTGGATTTACGTGTATGTCACGTCTCATTTAATGATCAGAGATGTACACACGAGGAGAAACTCGCTGTTATCCTGACAATCTGAATGTGCTATGCACTATCCAGATTTGATCGATTTCCTCCTTTCGGATTTATAATGTCCTGTATGACAATGGACTTGGTAAAAGGAAATTACACACTGTAAAGTATTGTGATCGTATTTCACCGACTCAGAATGTTACATATGAGAACATGATACTGCGTTATTTATCTTAAAAAGCTGTGTAACCATTTGAAGCTGGAAAGTGAGTGTGTATGATCAAGATATAGCTTTGACAAGATTTATTAACTGCAACACTAAGTCAGTTGTCTACAAACGTGGCCTATTTTCTGATAATGTTCATGTCAGAAGCATGGAAGACCATAAGATCACAAGTCACAGTGCTTACAAATCGCATTGTTAAATGTTTATAACTTAATTCGTTGTCAGAACCGTTTGGAGGATGTGCAGAAGAAATGGCAAGAGTACCAGTCTCTTTTGGAGAGCACAGACCAGTACCTTTCTGAGGACCTTCCTGACTGGCTTGAGGCAGCCAATACTGATGTACCAGATGACCTGCAGGAGGCCACCAAACAGCTGGAGGCAACTAAGGTAGGACACTGGCTACAGCCAGACAGAGAACAGTGTACGTTGGAAGCTCTGCCTGCAACCTGCGGATGATCATGGGATTATCCCAGGCTGCTGGCCACCATGGTATAAATGAAATATTATTGGGTACAGCTTAAAACACCAGACAATTGGCTAGATAAACAGATAGAAAACAGTGATTTTAAGACTGCAAGACTTAAGGTACACATTGTATTAATTGTTTCATTGTGACATTGATGGTGTTTTCAGTGTACATTGGGCTTATTGTTTCATTTTGACATTGATGGTGTTTTCAGTGTACATTGGGCTTATTGTTTCATTGTGACATTGATGGTGTTTTCAGTGTACTTAAGGTGCACATTGGGCTTATTGTTTCATTGTGACATTGATGGCATTTTCAGTGGCATTAATGACGTATTATGATGAAAGCATTGAAATGGAATATTAGTTTATATCAAGTATATACGTAAAGCTTTGTTCTTTAACTGTTTGATATTTACAAAACTGTTTTGTGAAAGTGTTGGGAGTAAAAAGTATTGGGAGTCTCCATTGTTCAGAAATTTGGTTGGTTTGATTCCAGTATTTGTATTTTTATCCGATTGAATTAATTTATGACTCGGTTGAACATTATGAAATTGGCAGTGTTTTAGGCTAATCGATGCGAGAAACTGACCATCACAGGATAGACTTTGGAAGATGCAATTAGTCATTGTTTGGTGTTTATTGTTGCAGGCAATGCATGAGAAGCTGACAGCCATGAAACAGGAGTTGTCTAACGCATCACAGCGCTGTGAGAGCCTCAGTGGTACTGAGTCCACTGAACAGGCCCCTGCTGAGGAGGAGTCGGCCATTGCTAACCTGGCCAGTCAGGTGGACGAGACCATGTTAGACTCCATCAACCAGGTGAGGTCAAACAGCCAATCACAGAACTCCTGTTGTCAGACAGCTGTTTGATTGGTCAACCATTAAAGGAAAGCAGTTTAGTTTCTGAGATGAAATGCCAATATTGGAGTTCTCAAGGCCTCTAAATCTTATAACTCCTAGAATGGCAATGCCCTTTACCTCTTTCAATAACAATGGCAGCTATGATTATTCATGACAACTTGTGTTATAATATTGCACAGGTAGTGTTATTTGTGTAGGTAAATGAGTTCCATGAGTTGCAAGATTTGCTTCCCTTTGTATGGCAAGAGAACCCAATTTACTTAGGACCAAAACTGACATGCCCTTTGTGTCTAATTCCAAAGTTCCATACCACATCAATAATGTGTATGTTTTCACTTCGTATCCACGAGGCATTGACAGGATTGCCAGTTGTACAAGTTTCATAAACCACTGGTTAGATATCTTGTTTTTTTTTTTTTGGTTAAGTCATATAAACAAGATGAACACGTGATGGAAATTAAATCCTGTTTGCTCGCATGTCCTGGTTACAGGTGGAGTCCAGAATGGGTAAGTTGCGTGACGTGATCCACCAGTGGGAGAGCATTGAGAGACAGAGAGGGGAACTGAGGAACTGGCTACACTTCAAACAGGAAGAGGTTCAGGACTTGGAAGAAAAGGCCAATAAGCTGCACCCTGAGGCCGCTGAGCTGGAGATAGCCAAACTACAGGTCTGTAAAGATTCGTTTAGGCTCATTCCAAAACTTGCAAGGCAACTTTGACATAAAGATATTTACGAAGTGCTGTTGATAAATCCATTGGTTAATAAAATATCTTAAGATCCATTTCATGCATCTTCATGAAAATTGGTTTATCTAGGCTCAGGTAGAAAGTCTAATGAAAATAAATCATATTAAACTGAACTTTCCCCTATTTTTCCAAAGCCCATATTTGGCTGGATTCTGGATTATGATCTTTCATCTAATCTTTGTGATTGGGGAACCCTGTTATGATTAATTGCAAAGTGAAGGGATTTTTGTTATTGCCTCTCCATGTTATAGAGGATTTTTTTTTTTTTTTTTTTTTTTTTTAATATAAAGTGTAAAGCAATTAGATTCTGGCATTAACTATAATCCCAGACAACTGGGAAGACAACTGGATTAAAATAAAGCCTCTAAAAATTAGACGCTTGTGCTCTGTTGCCGAGGGTTAGTGCACTAGCGCTGTGCAATGATTCCAAAGCTCCTGACAGATGTGGATCCTGTGAGTTGAAGTTCAGCCCATGCTGGGAAGGTCATGCCAGCATCAGTCCGGTTTCTTCCCACAGTAATGCTGGTCTTCGGCGCATAGGTGAAGCATTCTTGAGTACAGGGTAAAACACCAACTAGGTAAATAAAAGTTAGATGTAATCTGGAGCCGTTGGTGAATTTTGGCATCTCAGCCTTGGAGTGAACTGGGCTGTAGTAGTGTACATGTTGCAGAATTGAGATTTGGGCATTATATCTTTTATTTAGGCTTTGCGAGAAGAGATTGTTGCCAAAGGTCCAGCTGTTCAAGGGTTTGTGGAGCGTTACCGAACCCTGACGCAACACAAGCCCTCATTGGCTGATCCCGTGGTGAAGGCCCTGCAGGATGATTGGGAGGAGCTGGTTGGTCAGTTGGATAACCTCATTGAGGAGAAGGAGAAAGCCCTGCAGTATGCTCTGGAGTATGAGAATCGCCACAATGACACCCAGGAAGACCTGGATAGACTTGCCCAGGAACTGGAGCGGATTGACAGGATTGAGGCCACAATGGACCAGAAGGGGTTACAGGCAGTGGTGAGTTGTGTTGCGTCATTCTCGTTGTCACTGTTGTTGTTGTTGTTGTCACCTGCGGCCATGTTGAATGGTTTGATAGTTTTAAATAGGCATACAAATCTCAAGGCCACTTTCACGAAACTTGGGTAATGTATTTTGCTCTGACTTTTTTGGCATGAATTTCCAGGCCCCAGTTTCATGAAGCGCACTTAGCTAAGCATTCCTGCAACTACCATGAAAACATGTGTTTTCAGGAAAAGCCAAGCCATGGCCTACTTAGCACTAAGTATGCTTCATGAAACCAGTTCTAAATGCCATAACCTGGAGTGATTTACAAAAAAGTTCTGTTAAAGTGGGTCTGTAAATTGAATTTTACATGTTTAAATTGTAAGTGTTGAGGTATTGTTGGTTGTTCGTTCTTGTATCTGCGTTGTTGTTGGTAAGCACTTGTCTGCGAGTGTTTGTAAGTCTGACTTGTATGTCAGCATAGGCTAGGGCAAGTATCTAGGGGCAATACCTGCTTTGCATGACCTCCGTTGAAGTATACTGTTACGTGGTTGCCATGTGATAATGTGAACCTTTATTTCAGAAAAATTCTAATCGGCCTTATTTACCTTGACATGTCACCATGTGTAATTGATTCTTGCCACTTGTTCTTTCCTCAGTTATTTTTCATACCTGTTCAGTTGATTATGAAAAATGAGTTTCTTGATTATTTATTTATGTTAATTATAACACTTTGGAGGGTGGAGTTTTGAATTAAAGCCTGCTGTAGGTGTTGATGATTATCAAAGAATAATTCAAATTGTTGATTGAGTGAGTATGTAAGTTTCTGTAAATAAGCTACATATATAACAGTCGCGCGCAGCCTTTTTCTGAAAACGGCGTTTTATGATTTAAAACAAAAAGAGGAGCAAATTGGTATAATCTTACCTTTATGCCTGAAGAGTTCCTCATTGCAGGGCAATAATCTCCATGTAAAAGGTACGTTGAATGGTTGAGAAATCATTCAGATTTATAGTGAGTTACCCTTTGTATCATTGATATCTGATATCTCTTGTCAAAGCAGCTTACTTGGGTCAGAAAATCGAAGTCATTTCTATTGTGGAAAATGACTTGTCTTTCATGTGTTCTTTGTTGTTTATTTAACCCATCCCCCATATCATTCTCATCATGTCGTTTTACCATTGTTCTACCTCTTCATTTATGGTGACGTGTGAAGATTGTTTAAATTTACTGTCTGTTCTATCCCCTGAAAATATCTCCTTAATTGACGAAATAATGAGGAAATGCAAAGCAAGTATAGACCACTACTGATAGGTGATTGTTTGGTAGACAGTAGTTTGCTGCTTTGACATGAAAGAAAAACTTGGCTGAATCTGGTGGCATTCTTCCCTGAGTGTTGGTTACATGTACCAAATAAAGATTCAGAAACAACCTCTTTTCACTCATGCAACAACGTGACCTCAGTTATAGCGTTTTACACAGCTCTCTATTTTGAACAAGTTTTCTCACCTTTTGTGTCAGCCTTACTCAGGTATCTGGTTGCCAAGTTTTTCTCATTCATATCTGCCAGGATACTGATTTTTGGTGAAATGATATGGCAGTTGAAACATCTGATTTTATAGATTTCATATGCGCAAAGTAAAATTAATATGTATTTGTGTCAAGCCTATTTCGTTCATAATATTGATTTGATTAATTATAATTTTGTTAACTGATCTTGTAATACATATACACTAAACATAAAAATACTGTGTTTCAACATTTAATATTGTGGTTTTCTAAGACTATCTTACAAATCATAAAATAAAATAAAATAACTTCTCATGGTTTTACTTTCCCAGCCTCCTAGAAGGAGAATTCTGAAGTCCCGAAGAACTCAGACTCTCGGAGCTTCATTTGGAATTAGATCTCATCATCCAGGCTCTGATAATAATGACAGCGATGGCAATGACGATGGCTCCGATCACTTTTATGGAGCCAGGTCGCTGCCATTGGGTAGCCGTGGGCCACCTCCTTCACCAAGAGGACATTTGGGACGTCCACACGGCGGCAGATTTCTATCCCCTTCCTACGGAGATCATCGGTCGCTGTCACCATTTCATGGAGGGCGCCGTGGCCCGCCCAGCCATTCTGGACCTCCAAGTTTGAAGAAGGGGTCAGGAGGAGTGTATGGCGAAGTCGAGTCTGAGACCGACGAATCGGGCTACGGGGATACGTGCACCCAACATGCCTCAAGCTTCGACACAGGCATGGACTACAGTCAAGAAGATTTGCTCTCAGCGATGTCTGTCACACCCCGTGGCGCACAGTCTTACAGAGGCTACGACTCTGACGGAACCGAAAGTTACAAGTCGGACTACAAGGTACCGTTGGATCCTGAAAACCAGCGGGACGTGGCCTGCCAGACACCAGGATATGCCCAGACACAGACTCCGCCCTCCTTCCTGAATGCAGGCATCTCAATGGAAGACCTGCAGACCTCTGTCAGAACCATGGACGCTCTGAGAGGGCTGGTGAACGCAGATGGGGCCCGGGAAATACAAACCCAAACAGGCGACTCAGATGCCGCCAGCTCCTCCGGCAGCAAGAAAAAGAAGAAGAGGCTGAGGAGTGAAATGCTGAAGGGAATTTTAGCAGAGGTGAAGAGCATCAAGGCGGAGAAAGGCTTGGACTCCTCAGCCAGTGAGATGGAGAATGATGCTGCCTCAGAGTCTAGCTGTAGGTCAGGGCTACCTAGGGACGTAGTCATAAACGGCACAAGTCCTACCAAACCAAGGCGCAGTTTGTTTGGTGTCGAGAGTCAGGCCAGTAGCAGGCATGGACAGAGTCCCTACACGTCCCAACCCTCCACGTACCCGTCTGAGACAACAGCCACCACAGCACAGTTGACCACTCCCACTTCCAGACCCCAGTCAGCCGCTGCCGCTGCTCCTCCTGGGATCATGTCCCCACCCCCCATCCAGGAGCAGATCTACCTCCCTCAGCAGCGCCCGACCTTAGGTGCAAGAGTTCCTAAAAACCTCCTTAGCACATACCCACAGCCGTCGTACGGCAGACGTCCGATCGGAGTAGAAGATGTCCACGCAGTTCATCGTAGACTTGATGCCCTCAGGAATTACCAGCTGCCTCCCCGTTCCACCCAGACGCCTGTGGATCATAATCCTTCCCAGCAGGTGACGCCACAAGGCTTCACAGCCACTCAGATGGGCCTGCCCATGTGGACTCCAGTCATCCCAGCTTACGTCGTCAAACCTCCCACGGCAAAAATCAAAAAACACAAGTCCCAACCTCGATACCATGTGCGAGATTTTACAAGGTCTTACGACGACATTGACCTAATTCTGTCAGACTCGGATGGAGGTCACAGGTCACGGCGCCGCGATCGCCGTATGAGTCGCGTGATTGACAGCTATCACCTTGATGATGCTCTCTTCGAGGCTGCAGTTGCTTCCCGACAACTCAAAAAGTTGTCTCAAAAAATGAAAAACTCTCTCAGGGATGAAATCCTCAAGGGTTGATAATTCTTGGTTATTTTTCATACAATCAGTGGATCACTTCCTATTGAAGGGGCAATTTATCAAGGATTACTGTTTACCACTGTGTCAATTATGATACACGTGTCTGTTTTTATAAGTGTTCATGATCTTTTTCTTGAAGTGAGTAGCTTTAATGTAAGAAAAATATAGTTGTTTATATTTATTTTCATTGTTCGGATTTAAGCCAGCTGTGATGTTTATGAATTTTGTTTTCATTCCATGGATGAGATAGTGTTTGACCAGTTGAAAGGCCTTGTATATGCACAGATTTCCAGTAAATATGTCAATAGATGTCCCTGTGCAGTGGTCTTAAATGGATCAGAACAGACATCAATGGTTGAATAGTTCCTGTTATAACTGAGTTGTCCGGAAGTATTTTACAATTTTAATCATGTTCATCTTGTAAATAAGCCAATATATTATGAAATGTGTTACTGAGTAATAGACATCCTACGTCCCCTACCATATCAAGTTAAAACAGATTTTGGCACATGGGAACAAGATAAAAGAATGAGTGATTTGATTAGTCTCTATGGTATTGTTTTTTTGTGTTTAAACTCTTTTTGAATAATGTACATCGTCAGGTGCAAGCAAAAATATAGGCTCTGGACTCGCAATTGTCTGACACATAGGTTAAGTGATGGTGTTAAATTTTTGTGAATTTAATTATTTCACACTAAGCATCATTAAAGTTTGCATAGACTGTGATATTTTATTTCTTTGGATCTGTTTATGATTTATGTTTATGCAATTTTATTACAATGTTATGTAGAAATTTATTTATTAAATTTTTTTATGTATAACAGTAGCACGGATGTCATTGAAATATAGCTTGATATAGAATTCAGTTTTTTGAAAAGTCTTATCAGTTAGTGTCAGATGTAACTAGTTTTATCAGTTTTAAGATGTTTTATTTGTAAAATTGTGTGTAAGGTTGTGTTAGTATGTATAACATCATTAGTGGTGCATGTATATATATTTCTATACAAATTTGTGTAGTGTATGCATATTTTGTATAAAGAAGTGTAATCTAGGGATTTATTGAAGTCATGCCTGGGTCTGCTTTCCGTGTTACAGTACTGTACACACATTTACAGTTCAAAATCAAAATCCCCTGTTAGGAGTGATGAATATTTGTTGTTACTGAGTGTTTTGTCTGTTTGCATTTAGAGTGATTCCATTGTCTGGGATAGCTGCTGTAGTCACAGTTTTCTGAAAAGAAAAATTCAGAAATGCAATCTATTCAATATACTAAATTCAAGTTCTTCACCACTTTGCTGCCAGAATAATTCTTCCATCTTCACAAACGCAGCTGATTATTATTCATAGTGTGATGCATAATATATATTATATATTTTCTCAGCAGATAATTGACCTGTTGAATCAGCTGTCCCCTGAATGGTATTTTTGTAACATGTAGTATATAATTATGTGAAAAAGCAAATATTGACAACTCCCATGTACATTTACTGTGATACACATTTTCCTTCCAGTCGATATTTGTTACATTACATTTTGAAAATACAAACAGTTCTTATTATTTATATGTTAACTATGTATATAACAGTTTATTTTGTAAATACCACATACACCATTATATAGTGTGCTCCGTCCAACGATAATGTACTCTGTTTAGCCCAGGGGTTTTTTTTTTTACTATCGAAAATGCTATGAGAATTTGCCATTGTTGCTTGGTTCTGTTTTCAAGTTACCACAGTTGAATTTTATATTATTTTATATAACAAGTTGACCAGAGTGAATTTATTAGCAGACTGGTGTATGTGTGTTCATTTGAAACACAACCCTGAACTCTAGAGGTTTTAATACAATTTTGACCGCTACACAAGGTTATTTTAATAAGAACCTTGAAATTCTTACCCTGTGTATTTTCAATAAACATCCATATAAATATAATTCATTGTGCTTTGTGTATTTTATGATTTTTTTGTACATTAAGTGAATGACCAGAAACACAGACAGGCGTTACATATTGTAAATATTTGTTTTGTGTATGTTGATTTCAGCCATGAACAAGTTTATAACCTGTATATTTCTCCCCACCTGATAGCACATCCATACACATTTATGACACACCTACATGTATGTAGTACTAAACATACAGGTATAAATACAGAAAGAAAACAGTCAATAGTTCTGTCCCTAAGAAGATAACATGCAAGATGTTGCATTTTTGTTTTTCACTGAGCTTTAACATTGTAACGTAGGATATATAGTTTCCCAGATTCTGGGTCACTAGTCTGAGATCAAAGTACCTACTACAGGCTTACAGCTATGCACAATATACCTGATAAGTCCCCATCACCTGCTTATTGCAGTGATCAAGCTCTGATCATATTTAAGAGCTACACCAGATTGGCCCGTGAGCGTGGGAGTTCAAATGCAGCTATTTCTATATCTTGGCTTGGGCCTGAATTCAGGGGAATTATAAGCTACCTGAAAGAGTGAAATGTTTTGTTTTTTTTAAGGCTCTGCCCATTTTTTTCTACTATGTTATCAAAATTATCAATTACTGGCCTAAGACAATAAATAAATAAATTTTTTTAAGCAGAGATCAGGAACTCGGCACTAAACACAAGACAAGTTCCGGAATATGACTGACAACAATATTCAAAACTGAATCACTACATTCATTTGAAGTGTTAACATTCTGCATTATAATATGTGTAATTGATTCACATCGACCAAAACCTTTTTATGCTACCATTATGTAAAAACTTTCCAGAGATATATGTGTAAATTATTTCATGTGTGTCTATCATATTTTTGAACAACACCTTGACACACCTGTAACCCAAGTGTGAGAGTAGCCAACAGCGTTAATATTTCATTGTCATCGTGACTCCAGAAACAGGACAACATTGTGATCAAGGCACCAGAAGAGAGTTTGCTTCTTATTGAATATATTTTGTTTGATTCTAATTAGTTCAGGTAATAAGATTATGAATTCTTCGTTTAATTCTAAATTTCATCCCCCTAAGCTGCTATTTTAATCTATCATCAAAAGGTCGATTTAAATCCACAAGCATTTTTAACCAGGACAGACATGTTTTCATCTTTTCCAATCAGTTTATATGCAGTCCTTCATACTTTACACCAATACTTGATATATCCATAAAGTTTGCAGATAATAAAACCTGCCTGAACATGCAGAGTTGCTGTATATGCGTTTGTGATCACCTGTGTAGGTATATGGGATGTAGAAGTGTATGTAAAAATGTTTGCTCAGGTCAGAGTTTGCCCTCCTCTCCATTCTGATAATGGACTAACTCACACCACTTAGCTGACAGGTGCGTATGGAGTGAAACATTACACACAAACAAGTGGGACATGGAAAGGAATACACGTGTACCTTAGGATTTTCGTGATGAGGTGGTGGTGGCACATTAGGAAATGTTTCAGGACGCTCTCTCTCTTTTTTTCGTAGAAATAGTGGAATTGATAAAAATGTAATAGGTCAGAAGTCTTGTGGTCATGTAAAGTAGCTTTTAAATCAAGTGCTCGAGCAGTCAGGAGGTATGTTGTGTTAGGGACTGGCATGCTAAGTGTCAACAACAACACCTATTAAATTGCCATGGGATCCAGGTTGTCTGTTCTAAACTGTACATCTGTTCGCTCAAAGAAAACACCCAGGAGAAAGAAGAAACGGAAACTCAAAAAGGTAAAGCCAAAGCGCAGTACTTTAATTTAAACAAATATAATTGTTGAAGTATTATTGGAATCTCTGTTATCCTATACTGGCAAACTCTGTACCATTTCACATGTGTAGAAAAATCAGATTTGTTACATATATGTGTGGAAATCAGAGTCAAGTAAAGAGCAGTTCTTTTCTCTTAAATGGACACGGAACAAGGGCAAAGAACACTAGCGTATACTAGAGACTGCATTTATAAAAGAAACTTATAATGTGGATGGCCCGTCCCCACCCACACACTTGAATCACTAAATGCCAAATTCATGGCATAGGTGTCAATAAGAAGAAAATTCCTACATATACCTAAATTAACGAATAAGCGTTTAACATTTTTGTTAATGAAGAAGCTTAGAGATTGCATTTGGATTTATAGTTATTGTCACTGACTTATTGCTGGTGAAAAGATTTAATAAATCCAGTACTGTAGTAAGACTGATTCATGATAATACTGACGTATAGCCCGTTACACCTTCAGTATCTTATTTAAGCCTACTCTTGTGTTCATCAGATTCACAAACATTGGGTAACATTTACCTTCACAAAGAGATGACAAAATATGAAGTGATGTGAAAAGTCAATAAAGGCTGACAGTGCTCTGTGACAACATTTTTTATCTCGCAGTAAATCTCATGTACTTCTGGATTATTCCATTTTCATTTTGTATGTTTGAACGTACAGCATGCAGTTGCACACATGGATGAGTTTGTGGGCAAGATAGATTCATTTGAATATCATTAATTACCATACTTGAAGAATCTGTGAGTGTGACGAGTAAGTAAACCTGAACATTGCCTGAAGAACACATGTAACAGCATTAATTTGAGTCTCATTAATTACCATACTTGAAGAATCTGTGAGTGTGACGAATAAGTAAACCTGAAGATTGACTGAAGAACACATGTAACAGCCTCAATTAGAGTCTCATTAATTACCATACCTGCAGAATTTGTGAGCATGACATAAATAAAGCTGAACAGTGGCAAAAGTAACGATTTCAAATATTACATGTACTTCTAGCTCCAAGGTCTGTGGAATTCAAATGAAATTGCAACAGCCAGGTGTAAAGCCTACCTGGTATTTGGTAATTAAGTAATTTGGACACCTGTTAACATACATGTGGGTAGTTTGCATGGTGGAAACTCTCAGATACAGGGATTCATGTAATATAGAATTAGCACTGTGCAGTTCGATCAAATGCTAGGTAATGAATACGTATGAATAGCCTATAGGATGGCTGTGCCTAAAACATAAACCTTGGTCTTCAAAGTATAAGTGCTACCCAATGAATGGCTAATTAATTTAACACGGTTATACTGAAGATGTGTGGCAAATGCTTCATGTTTGTCTTCACACACTCATTTATCACCTTACAATTCAGCATTGTGCAGTTATGTTTACCTGCAAACAGGAGCAAGGCCTTTTCCTTTGTCCTTGTGTGAGTCGCATTCCATGACATGGAAGCAAGTAAAACAAAATTTACTGACTTACATTACACTTGCACTTGTATGTTGAATGCATAATAGTTCTGCACACCTGTTTTGTGTTTGATGTACGTACGTGCTAAAACCTGATTTCTGTGTTATGATATGTTACTGGTGTGGTAAATTAATGGATGCTACCATGTAGTACCCTACAGTCGTAGTACAATGGAGAACCATTTCAAAATATTTCACTGTCTTTGTGGCATGAACACCAGTAAATTAAATAAATGTTTGAATTTAGGGAAGTTTGCCAAACAGGTGGTAAATAAAAGCTCTGTGGTGTATTATGTAGGTAGATGTTGTATCAGGTAATACCTCATTTGTGTGGTAACATGTATTATACTTAGATGTTACTGTGTGATGGTATACAGGTATATGATGCTGTAAATTCTCTCCATGAAAGGTAGAGGACGTAAACTTGTCAGAAGATACAGTTTGTAATTGATTTGTAGAGGTCTCATAATAATGGTATTTTGACACACACACCCCCCCCACACCCCACCCCACAAACATGTGAATGTACAGGTTTTGTACACCACAGTGGCAAGCCATCTGTGAAGAATTGTGATTCCAAGAAATCGTAATTTCATATTCTCAGTAAAATTTTGCAATGGCTTCTCTGAACATACAAATGGGAAACAAATCTTGTAACTCCTAAAACAGCAGCCCCCTCCCCCCCCCTCTGTATGATTAACATACGAGTGAGTTAAATATTAAAAAAAAGCATGACGGATGTTCATCTATTAGAATGCATGGCACTTGTTAATCATAGAGGTTAAGGGCACTGCTGTTTTTTTAGCTACAAGGTTTGCATCCCTTGGTAGAGGCCAGGAAAACCCCATTATATGCATCATCTTTGATCATCGGCTATGATGCAGTGTAGTATGATTTTCTTGAAAACACCTGCTTATCTGTATATACTTATGCATTAATTCAGGGACTGATACAGAACAATCAATCCCATGTACCAAAATCACTGGATTTCGAGGTACAGCCCCAACTTGACAACCTTGCCCTTGTTCATTGAAAGAGCTATGGAGAAGTAAGCTTGCTTTTCCAATCTTTGATGTGTCAGGTGGGTGTGTTCTTTGTGTGAAGTGTTACTTTCAATTTCTAATAGCCACTTTTGATTTTTTGATGTATTTCTTGATTTTGTTTTACAGAAACTAAAAGAGCAGGCTGCAGAGAAGGAGAATGTTGTTGAGGAGTTGAGAACCTCTGCCGCTAAACTCACCCCTACCCTGAGTCGGCTGGAACAAGACCTGGTACAGAATCAGCTACGGTGAGAAATAACAGTATAATGGGGGTTTTCCTTGTTTCATAACATTATCCAGGGTACAATAGCAGATATGTGAACTCTCAAATCCTCCAACCTTCAGGGCAATAAATGGTATGGTCTGATTCTGCTGCCATTTGTGCTTCAGCCATGTATTTGGGTGTATTCCTTTCTAGCTATCAGCCCAGAATCTGTAAATGAGCTCAGAATGCATCAGTAAAAAAAAAAATTAGGTGTCTTCCATTTATCTCCAAAGTCCGTGGTCATTTCAGTATGAACCTCTAACCAGGACTGCGAATTCATAAAACAATCTCACTTCAGATTATATTAACTTGTACATTATACATTACCAGACAGACTTCTTTTCTTTTAATTACATTGAGTAGGGCGATAAACAATAAGCATTCATTCTTTTAATTACATTATGTAACTACCCTAAATGATCTAAAATTTTGCCCAAATAAAAGCTTATTTAAAGGCAAAGTAATATCATAAAATATTACATTTGGTGATGAAACTTACATTTAACCACATGTAGTAGGATATCATCCTATGTACCTAACAAACTGAAACCAATAGATTTTTTGAGAAATTTATTCATGGACGAAATTTTAGGGCATTTAGGATAATTCTTTGCACCTTTATTTGGCACCTTCATGAGATAATGATGTTTTGTTCTGTTTTGTTGGTTTTTTTTGTCGATCTCCACCAGATGATTTGTATCTTTTCTTACCTTGCCATTTAACTTTTCTTACTTTATCTTTTAATGTTTTTGACTTAACATTTGACTTTTCTTTTTCATAGCACCTCTTACCTATTTTGGCCTTTATGGTATCATTCGTTGCTCTTGATAGTTTGTTGTTTTTGATTTCAGAGATGTGGAGAAGCACCTCTCAGACCTGCAGACTCAGGCTGATAAGAAAACCCGGGCTTACAAGGTGCTGGGGTCAAGTCTGGGTGACGTGGAGGCTGAGGTGGAGACTTACCTGACCTGGCTGAGGGAGAGGGAACAGGAGCTGTCTGAGGAAGAGAAACTGAAGCACACTGTCAGCTATGTGGAGAACAGGATAGCGGAGAATAAGGTAATAAAGGACAGGAGAAAATGAAACACACCATTCATTATGTGGAGAACAGGATAGCGGAGAATAAGGTAATAAAGGACAGGAGAAAATGAAACACAGAATTCATTATGTGGAGAACAGGATAGCGGAGAATAAGGTAATGTAGGACAGGAGAGAATGAAACACAGAATTCATTATGTGGAGAACAGGATAGCGGAGAATAAGGTAATAAAGGACAGGAGAGAATGAAACACACCATTCATTATTTGGAGAACAGGATAGCGGAGAATAAGGTAATGTAGGACAGGAGAAAATGAAACACACCATTCATTATGTGGAGAACAGGATAGCGGAGAATAAGGTAATGTAGGACAGGAGAAAATGAAACACACCATTCATTATGTGGAGAACAGGATAGCGGAGAATAAGGTAATGTAGGACAGGAGAAAATGAAACACACCATTCATTATGTGGAGAACAGGATAGCGGAGAATAACATGGGACTGAGAAAATAGGACAGGAGAAATTGAAACACTCTGTCAGTTATGTGGAGAACAGGATAGCAAAGAATAAGTTAAGACTGATAAAATAGGACACAAGAAACGAAACATACCATCAGGATGACATTGCACATGAGGCAAGGCAATTATATATACCATCATTTTGTACAGGGCATCAAAAAGTGGAAAGAAGAGTGAAGGAAAACTGCACGTTGGGCTGTAAACCTATATGTATGTCGTTAAAAAGCTCAGAAACCAGGGCCAACTCCAAAAATAAATGAAACTTTTGAGCTTTTACCTTGGAGAGCGAAAGTGCCAGAATGAAGATCAAATTCATTTGTAATTAACTGTTTTTGTAGCTATAATGCCGTAAGATTTTGAGGTTTAGAAGAAAAATCTGATTTTTGGACGTACATTGACAATAGGTAATGATTTTCACTATTTTAAACAGAGGCTGCTAGAGGACCTGGACAGCAGACAAGCTGTGCTGGTTTCCGTGGTGAAGAAAACAGAAGATTTGACATCCGACCTGTCGAAACCAGAACGAAATCGCATGACTGACATGATCAGCAGAGTTCAAGAAGACCATCAGCGGGTGACACAGAGAGCCGAGGAGAAAGCAACTTGGCTTCAGGAGTGCTTGGAAGATAGGGAAATCTTCCTGGCAAATCTGGAGAAAACCGTTCATTGGCTGGTTGGGAAGGAAAAAGCCTTGGAAAAGTTGAAAGCAGCCAAAGTACATTCATCTGACATTGAGAAACAAACTGAAAAGTCCAAGGTGTGTAAAATTTCACTTTTTTCTTCTCAGATGATGAAATGATATAGGATTCATGCTTTACAGGAAAGATGTTGAAGCTGAAGCAAGTTCTTGATATCAAATCAACTGAAAAATCAATTTTGAACATGTAATTTCACGAAATATTTGTGAGTTTAGGTTGTTGATTATTATTCGTTTCAGACATTATTGATCAGTGATAGGTATTTGGTTGGATATAACCCTTATGTCTGAATAATTGTTAATAATTCTAAGACTCCGATAAATTTCTAGTCTTTTTGAGTGGTCGTCCATTCCCTTATGACACATGCATATTTGAATTACTGTACACTGATACTGATTGTTATACAGCATCACAATAGATCACCTACACAACCATTACCTATGCGCACACTTTATGGTGATCTCCTCTATACTGGTTGGCTACCTGTTCACTAAGCAATTGCCTGTGTAATGACTGGTTTCAATCTCACTGATCAGTTATCCATGATATCATTGGTTACTTGCTCAGTGATTTACTAACCTGGTCACCGATCACTTACCTGCTCATTCGCTATTTACGTGCTCACTGATCACTTACCTGCTCACTAATGACTTACCTGCTCAATGATCACTTACCTGCTCAATGATCACTTACCTGCTCACTGATTACTGACCTGGTCACTGATTACTGGCCTGCTCAATGATCACTTACCTGCTCACTGATTACTTACCTGTGTTTTTACCTATGGATCAGGTGCTGATGAAGGAGGTAGTTCAGCATGAACCCGCCCTTGTTCTTCTTGAGAAGCAGTGTGACAAAGTACAGGACACCCTGGACCCAGACAGTGATCAGGAGATTGTGAAGAGTAGACAAGGTAAGACAAGTCAGCCAAACAGACCAGGTAAATCATTTATTAAGGTAGACAAGGCAAAGCAGTGTATTAAAGTAGACAAGGTAAGCAATGTTGTAAAGACAAACTTACTCCTACCAACCTGTAGTATTTATACTTGAATTTGTGAGATCTCTTGCCTTCTGCTGTGCATCACATGCAGGAAAGTTTACCATTTTCTTGTAAAAACTCATTTCCCCTACCCTTGAAAATGACCGTATTCCCTGAAATATTCTTGAATACTGAACGCCAATCATTTATTACATCTGAATCAAAATGTGTCATATTGAAAATGTTAAATAGAATGAAATAGTCAGATCAAATTTCTTTTCACCATTACCCAAGTTCTTAATGCCAAAGTAGCTGAATCAGATACATGAATCCTCAGTATTGTTCAAAAAGAATGTTGTTCATTGAGGAATATTGTTCATAAGTGAAAGGTTAAATCAGTTCCTCTAAAATCATCATGCTAGGCGCCAATTTTGGTGGAATCCCTTTAAAACTGAAGCCATTCATTGCAAACAATCATGTAGAATGCTTTGTTTTGTTTGCATCCTCAGACATCAACATCCGTTACAACGAGTTGAAGGAGTCTCTGACATCGCTGACCCAAAAGCTGAAGGAGTCTGCAGCTAGTCGTAAGGAGATGGAAGCTGACATGATGAAGGTGGAGCTGTGGTGTCGTGAAGCCGAGGTGAAGTGCTCCGGAGAGCTGAAGCTGGACTGCAGTTTGGAGGCTCTGGATGACCAGAGAATCCGATACCTGGTATGTTTGTCATCTTCTCTCTTGTCAGACTCAGCAAAAAGTTGTCATGAGAACTGTTTTTGGTAGAACGCTTTGTGTAGAAGGTGTACAAAAAATTCATCTTAATACATTGTTCAGTGGAATCTTTTTTCCTAGTATTGTCATGGGTATAATGGTTTGTACACAACAAAAGCTTTAGAAATCGTTGTAAATTCTGTGGAAGGAATGATAATGGCCGAATGATGTTTGTCTGTGTCGTTGTATGTGGTGGAGAGTGACTATTCTCATGGATAACAACTTCTTATAGAACAGGTTTGGTGTCGGTCTAAACACCATTATAGGTGAATGACATGAATAGCAATAAAATCAATTCTTCATGTACAATGGTGAAGTTCCGAAAGTTGTTATTCGTAAGAGAAGTGTTGCCTCCAATGACTTCCCCACTGCAAATGCCATGGAAAGAAGTACTGGTATATGAATTAAATATTGGTATGTTGCATTGTATGTTGTAATTGAATGTTGACCAAATATACATCTAAATCTTCCTGGCTTGCTGATGTACTCTACGTGCAATTGTCTGTATTTTATCTTCAATGAGTTCATGGATTAGGGTTTGCTTTTACTGCGATATAATTGTTACATGTGTATATTTTGTTCTTTAATTGTGAAGAAACTGGTGAATGGTTTGGATGTCAGTATAAATTGTGCTTTGGTACAAGATAGTGCTTGTATATGTGTCATTTTGTCTTTATGAACCTTATTTTCAGACTGAGTTGTGTCAGGTACAGTAATGTTTTGTTGAGTCATATGACATTCTGGTGCATCATGGGTAATGGAGTAGATAGAGGACATATATCAGAGTATTAATGTTTTGTGCTATGATTTGTCTCCCTTGGTTTTGTTGCTTGAGGATTTACGTGTATTTTGTAAGGCGTATGGAATGCTAAGAATGACAAGCATGAACTCTTGCTTTTCGCAACAGTATTCATTTCATTGAAGATGACTGCTAATGCATCATGTTGACCACTGCATGAACAGACTGAAACCCTTATCATTTTCCAATGATTTTTCATGCAGTTTTAATCAATTATGGTGTATCCAAAAGGGGTTGCATATTTCTGCCCTGGTTGACTGCTGTAACAAATTTCTCGAACTAATTTCACTGAAATTTTACATGATTATTTGCTTGATGTAATCATTTGTAGAAACTTTTTAAATGAACAAACTCCAGAATGAAATCAATATCACATTGTTTGAAATCTGTTACGAATCCCTTTATGTTCTTGTGAATAGTTTTTCACTCTGTAACGGCAGAGATTTCACTGAAGGGTTGGCTTAATGAACCAAAGGGAAAGGAATGCAAGTGCATCCATTTAAAGGGTATGGATATTTGCAATATTACCACATGTGGCAAGCCAAGAAATAACTTATGGGACTAAAGAAATTGTTCCAGTAAAGGGACAGTTTTGTATGACCAATGTATTGTCCCTGTTATTTTTCTGTGTTGAAACACTATTAAGCATGGACTATAAACACATCTAGTTTATGTATACTATGTCTAATGCGTGTCCAAAACATGATGTGACAGCTCTTCGTGGTTCTCAATTGGTAAACCCATATGAAAGCTTTATCCAAATGCTTTTGATAATGCATTCAACATCTTTTTCGTATGAGTTTAATATTTTTGCAGTTCAACCTCCAAACAGTTAAAAAACATGATTTTATATGTCTTGCAGGGGCAAGCTGTTATAAAGAGGATAATTGTCCAGTAATTGTTATTAGGCCTTTCAAAGACACTGTTTTAGAGAAGGAACATTCTTTTTCGTAAAACATTTTTTAGAAGCTGTAGACATCTTGCATTTCATAAGGATCCTTTCATCTAGAATATTTCATATAAAACACAATCATTGGATATTCCAAGGCAACATTGATGTGGTATTTTTATTACATGCATACAATTCTTTTCTTTCTGTGCTCTCATTTGCTGTTCTCTCTCCTCTGCTGTAGACACACCATACCTGTATAATGATTATCCTGTAATATCATGGTTCCGGGTCATAGCTGACGAGTACATCTGTACACATGGACTTTGTGTTGACAAGCAAAATGACCGTCACATGCTAACACTGTGATGTTGATTATAATTGCACATGGCTTAAAAACAAAATGTCAGATTTTGCTAACTTGTACAAGTTGCATTGACCAATGGTTAATAGCATGAATTGCAGCACTTGTTTTCTTATGAGATGTGATGTTATACAATGTTTCAATTCGGCATTTTGTCCTGTATTCCAAATACAAACTTGACATGAAAGTATACAGACTTATAACATCTTAGCAAGATAAAGATTTTTGTGTAAGATCAGAGAGGGCAACTTTTGACAAAAGCTAAATATTTCTCAACTTACTTGTAGTTTCAGATTTTGTGGAAAATCTGCATTGTTGTGAAGTCATTGATAAAATTTTGTTGACTGAAACAGGAAAAAAGTAATTCAGTTTTATTCACTTTTGCCTACATTTCAAGACACATTAGTCACACTTGTCAGTTAGCAGGTAGTGGTTGTATACGCTGATATAGTTTTAGTTTGGCTGGGTGTTTCATCAGTTTTTATAAATAAATTCATCCCGGTAAAATTGATGCATATTGGTAAAAATATTCTGTGATTCTGAAACCTTATAGCAATGACTGTTTTTTGTGAACTGAAAAGCTAAAGTTTCATTGTGGAATGGGTTCTAGTTTGGTGGGCTATATTTAGATGGCGACTGGGACCAGTTTTTGTTTTGATAAGTTTGCTCATCCTTTTTATTGTTTCAGAGATGATTGTTTTTCCTTGGTACATCTATCTACAAACTGTCCATCCTGTTGAGAAAAGTGAATCCATAAATTACAACATCCTGTGAATTTAACCATAAATATTTCATCATTGTCATACTTAAAGCCTGAATACTCTTCATTGTTATCATCGTCTTCATTATTATCATTGTCTTCATTGTTGCCCTTGTCATTCTCATTAATGTCATCATCATCTTTATCGTCATATTTGTTACCTCCATTTCATATTTTGTTAAAACCAGTGATAATTAGACACTATATTATGTTATATTCATGCAGGTTACAAAATTGAACCAGATTTGACCAGGCATGTTATTGTAACTCTTAATAAATTTAACTTCGTTGTGCACAAATACTTTATGTATATTTTCTTTGTTTTTTTGGTAGACAATGAAGACTGAAGCAGAAAATTACAAAACCTTGATAGCATCAATTTTCGAAAGAGCTGAGTTGTTTATTCCCAGCCTAGACAGCTCGGACAGTGTCTCCTTCCAACAACAACTGAAAGCCTTGAGAGATAGACATTTCCTGTAAGTGTACAACCCTCATTTGGTCAGTAAATGTGAAAATGTGAACAAACTGGAAAACATCCATATTGAAATTGTTTGGCTGGCAATAAAAGATGCACTCGGTTCATTTAGCTCTCTTGTTTCTGTAATTTCATTTCTTTGAGAAGAAAAAGAAATGATTAAAAATGCAATTAGGTTGCTCAATTACATGATTATAATATTATTGTAGAATAATGACGACTATCACAGAGCGTTGGGAGCTTTTGGAAAGCTCTGTTTCGACTCGCTCTGAGACACAGAGACGCATCACCGAGACGAACACCTGGCTGACCTCTGCGCAGGAGGACATGAAACGTCTGAGTCAGCCAATCGGTCATTCAGTGGAAGATGCACAGACAGCACTGAAGCAGTATGAGGTTTGGAGAGGAATTTTTCTATTGCCAGGTGGAAATGTAACGAAAGGCTTTTTATTTGGCATTGTATTGACAAACAATGTCTTCTGGAATGGTACATTTAAGTAACCTCAATTCTCCTTTCTGATCAATCTTCCTTTCTCCTTGTTCCCCCTTTCTGATCAATCTTCCTTTCTCCTTGTTCCTCCTTTCTGATCAATCTTCCTTTCTCCTTGTTCCTCCTTACTCATCAGTCTTCCTTTCTCCTTGTTCCTCCTTACTCATCAATCTTCCTTTCTCCTTGTTCCTCCATCCTCATCAATTTTCCTTTCTCCTTGTTCCTCCTTACTTATTAATTTTCCTTTCTCCTTGTTCCTCCAACCTCATCATTTTTCCTTTCTCCTTGTTCCTCCATCCTCATCAGTTTTCCTTTCTCCTTGTTCCTCCTTACTCATCAGTTTTCCTTTTCCCATGATATTCCTTTCTCCTTAATTCACTCTTTCGTTTTATATCATCTATTCGGATTTGTATAATTCTTCAGCATTGCAGTTATTAGTTGGAAAAATTCAGTCTTCAGTCCTGTCTTGCATTTTCTTTATACATTGAACCACTTTATAAATATCTAAAAATTCCGACATTTTAATTCTCTTTTATGCAGACTTTGAAGGAAAAGCTTGTCAACTACCGACCTTCCGTTGCCGACCTGAATCAATGTGTGGAAACCCTCCGTTCCTCAGGTCATGTGACCGATGCAGAGGACATCCTGCGTATCACTACGCAGCATGAGTGGCTGATGGACCAAGCGGCGCAGCACGCAGAGCATTGTCACCAAGCCGTTGTTCTCAGGCAGCAGTTCGCTGACCAGTCCGACCAGATAAAGGTCATCCTATCCGAGTGCGATGAACAGCTGAAGACAGTGAAAGAATCCAGTGAACCAGTCAATACAAAACTCACCACTCTCAAGGTTAGCCAGTATTGACTTACTGAAGGCTGGGGCAGTTTCCTGAGGTTTTTTGTTCTGAGACTTCTATCAGCAAATAAAATTTATGATTGGTCCTTTACAATTTGACTACACAGGCGCTTGAATATAGTACCTTAATCATATGCCACTTACCACTGCCATGTAACACTTAAAAGAAGTATAGTTAGGATATCTACTCTGACAGTCTCTTGGAAATTCAGGAAAGAAAGCTTCCAGTTGCACAAAGTTTTGACTTCACTACCTAAATTAGACTATATTTTGCACACTTCAATTGAATCATTGTTTTGACAACCTCAGACTTTTTCTGGCAAATTCCCCAGATACAGTATGGTGTTCGCCAAGATACATATCATCCCTTCACTTATTGTTGGGAAGAGTATGTGACTTAGGCTTTTGACAGACTGGATTTAAGTCCCCTTTACAGAGGAGACTTCCATTAAGGCTGTTACTCTACTTAAAGTTGCCTTAAATTAGATCCAAAATATTTCCCAGCCCATGTTTCTCCAAAGGGTATATTGAAAGAGGGATTGGGTTTAGAATATCAGCTCTGGTTTAAAGCTCTGATGGATCAGTTAATGTTTCTTTCTTCCTCGAACATTGACTGGTAAAAGTGACACTTTTTGAATTACATGTGCAAATATCAAAGCACGCAAGCAGGATAGATAGATATGATACTGGTTCCAACCTTCCTTCAGGTCATTTTGACGAAGCTGCAGTCTGCAGAGCCCATGGTAGCCGTTCTCCAGGACAGAGCCCAGCAGATTACCATGGAAGGCTCCAAGGATAGTAGCCAGATGCTCAACACGCAGATTGTCACCCTGCAGACCCGGTTGGTGGAGCTCCGGACGGGTGTTCATGAGGAGACGCTGGCCTGTGAGAGAGTTCAGCACGACCAAGAGGACTTTGAAGTGGACCTGGAGAGAACGATACAGTGGATGGATGAGAAGTGCCAGGCACTGGAGATAAACCCACCACTGGAACTGGATGCTGATAAAGTGGACATGGCGCTCAAGAGACATAGGGTATGTTATGAAGACAAACGCTTTGGTTGTCGTTTCTTCTCTGTGTTATTAAACAAATGCTGTCCAGTTAGGGAGACATTTCATTGAAACTGTTGTGTTTGATGGACCTTTGATCAGAATATGGCTTTTGTGGACAAACAGGACTTGTGGTCTCCAGTGCTTACATCTCTGTTAAAGGTTGTGACAGATGAGATTCTGAGAACCCTGAAAGATGTAAAGGTCAAGATTGAAACAGAAAAGTCAAGGTTTGAACATGGTGGAGAACCCTTGCCAGAAAATCTGCAGCAGAAGCTAGAGGAGCTAAATTCCTTGGAACAGAAGATATTAGTAAGCAGTCTTATATGCTCATTTGTCTTTCCATTCAACATTTTTTCCGTTGGAAGCTTATTTATCTCCTTTCTTTTGATATACTGTTATATTATAAATACAACAATAAGTTTTGATTTATATTTAGATGTGAGTTAATTTCGTCAGTACAATTTATTATCGAGAAAATCAAAGAATATCTGTTTAATCAGCTTGTGTAGGTTGTAGCATATTGATTTTCAAAAGCCTTGTCTCTGATGCAACAAAACATTTTCAAGAAAAATGAATCTTTTTATCTCAAGATTTAATGTGTACAACATCATCCTTATTTTGCAGGTGGCTTTGGAAAGTAGAGAGATATACTTAACTGAAGCCAAGTCTGATCGACTGCAGTTTGAATCGTCTCTCAGACAAGTCACTGACTGGCTCCATGGTGCTGAAGATCTGCTGGAATCAAATCAGGAAGGGCTGGATTATGACACTATTTACCATCAGCTGGAGGAACACAAGGTACATATGCACACACCTGAAGCCATCTACCACCGCGCAGAAGATCACGTACATCCATTAACAGCTACACATTCCTGTACCACCTGGCAAGAGGTGATGGTTTGTTTCTTGGGCTGTTTCGCGTTGCCTCTAGTCATAAACCAAACTTTTTTTTCACTAAACAAACAATTGTTGATGTTGACAAATATTGTCAGTGTGATAACCCCTTGGCTAACTTTACCCTGAAGACTCTGGTGTCCTCTGCCAATCAAACTGATCACCTGCATTTGAAATGCTCAGTATGGCATCTGTGAAGAATCCAGTGGTTCTACAGATCAATTTAGCATAAAATAGAACAAAGGTAACTCCGAATATTGAAGGCATTATATTGTCAATCTATATTTCGGCTGCTTAGTTTGTGCCATCAACAGAAATTGTGTACAGTGAAGGATTATACAGGCTTATATATATGTAGCAATGGGGGGTTACAAATATTCAAGATATATGAACATAATAGCAGGCTGGATAGTGGACGCATGCAACCTTGAGGAAAACGATGTACATGTAGATGGAAACAGAGCAGAGAAGGAGAGGGGAGTGGCATCTGTCAACTGTGAACATTCTGGAAGGGTTAGTGATGGTCAAACATGTTGGATTACACCCATGGTCTGTGTTTTCAGGAATACTTCATGGAAGGCAGCTTATGTCAGGATGAGATGGAGCAGATTCTGGAACTGTCCGAGAAACTGGTGCCCACCCTGGACAAGACTGACCAGGCCACTCTCCAGCAGTCCCTGACCAACATCAACCAGAAGGTCAACTTTACCATCGGAGCTGCTCAGAAGAGGCAGGACCGCCTGGAGAGGAAGGTCACAGAGTGGCGAGAATATGATGTAAGTGGATGTGCTGATTGCACAACACCAGCAAAACTGAGGGTGCTCAGTGGTTTGGGGGCATGCCTTGGCAGAGTGGTTAGGGTGGCTGCCACAACCCAATTGTGGGCTTACTCACACCTCACGGACCAGAAAATCTTAAGGATACCCGTGGTGCTATTGTGCTCTGGGACTTGATAATAAACAGTCAGAGCTGAACTCACGTGTGATCATGAATGAAGAACACTGGAGACTACTTGCAGTCCATTAGTTTGTTGTTTTTTTTGGTGTTCATAAACCTGACAATCCTGACTTATGAAATGAAAAAGTGAAATGAACTTGACATTCAAGTACTCTCAAATAAATAAAAATAATAACAGGTACAAATTTCATTTTTTAATTTTCTTTAAGCCATGCAGAGTTATTGTCAACAGTTTTAATGTTTAAAATTGCCACATTAATAGAGGTGCAATTAATTTAGTAAGTTACATTTTCAATAAAATTTGAATTAGAGTCTTCAGATCAGGCTTTCTTCTGACCTGTAAGTTGTGCTGATGTGGTTGTTGTTATCTATAACTGGAGATATTTCTCGTTGGACAGCTTGTGAGTCAGCGTGTGGTGGAGACCCTTGACCAGCTAGAGGAACGGTGGAGCGGCCTGAGTACAGGAGTTGTACGGGGACCTGATGACACCAACCAGCAACTCAAGCACTCACAGGTACCATGGCCACTTGCCAGGAATTGGGCTGAAAACATTAGGGGAAATAAGACATTTTCATGCAAATTCACTGAGATTTGTAAACCAATCATTTTACCCTAGTTGCTCAACCTTTTCAACCACCTCTGCAGCTAATATTTGAGACATTCTGACAGAACTATGGGGTGTAGTCATATCATGTAAGGGTCATTTTCAAAATGATTAAATGTATTAATTCCAAGACAAAAAAAGCGTTTAGTGGTTGAAAATGTTGAAGAGTTACAGTAATCAAATTTATGATGAAATGTTTGTGACGAAGCTTATTTTTTGAACGAAGAAGCATAATAAACATCAGTTGAATTTGTCAGAACATATTTGCCCCCTCCCCTCCCAATTGTGAAATTAATTATAGAAATATAATACCTAACTTGTGGCTTCATGAAATGCTTGAAGAAACTGGAACTATGATGTTATTTGCAGGAATTCCGTGAAATCCTGGAGCAGCAGCGGCATGCTGTTGAAGAGCTGAACTCCAAGACCCGAGACCTGGGCCAGTTTGCCAGTGTGGAGAGTCGGGAGGCCATCGATCAGCTGGTGAACCGGGTCAATGACAGGTGGAACATTCTGGTCTCACAGGTGGAGAACAAACAAGGGTCATTACAGGTAAGTGTATGTCTTTGGAATTTTAGAGAACTGTATGGATTTTCATTGTTTGTACTGATTTTTCCAGAAAATTAAACTTACCTAAAGCAGACCTATGCTGATGTAAAGTTTTGTCAAGCTTTCCCACCCCCACCCCCCATCAATCTCTGAATTACTTTATGAAAGGAGAGGTTTGGTTTCTGAGACATTTTGAGTTTTGTATGGACATGAAATTTTAAATTCTTGCACCTGAAACTCTTTGTAATGTGTAACATTTTGCTTACGATCTTTGCAGGATCTGGACAATGACTATGAGTCCTATAAAGACATTGTGGCTTCTCTACAGCGTCATCTGAGCGAGGTCAACCTTGATGTGCCCACCACAGAGGTTAAGGGCATGACCTCTGAGGAGCTTACCAAGGCACAGGAGGATATCAAGGTACAGTCTGGAAATATTTTATATACATGTCTTTTAAGCAAAAGCATAAATGGACACTGTAGGGAAAACGGTTTCTTTTTTTTTTCCTTTAGTCTTTATCTGTACTCATCAAAAAAGACTGAAATATATTGGATCTTTCTTCTCCCCACAGAACATGCTTTCATAATTACTTTTAACTCATTGAAGGCGGAGTTCCTGAACATGTTAACTGTATGCTATTATTCACCAGTGATCTCTAATCAGATCTGTACTTGCATTTCTCCTGTGGAATGTACATATACCCCTGGCAGTGGAAAAGGACCATTAGTTCTGTAATTCAGCACAACTTGGCCAGCCTTACTTCATTAGTCTGGCAGAATACAGCCACACTGTCATCCGACCAGCTAATATCTTGTATCAATTCTGTTTTCAGTCACAGAATGACAAGTTGCTAGTGATCCAGCCTCAGTTGACCATTCTAAAGAAGCAGGCCCAAGCTCTGCAGCGTAAACTCCCTGGAGCTGAGGCCAAAGTCCATGTTCAGGAGCGAATGATACAGCTCATCGAACAGTTCGACAGGTTAGTTAATAAACCATCATGCTACTAGTATGTTGGCCTTTAGGTGTAAGTCTAAAAGTGTATAGAAAACATACTTGTATTGTATCACAGTGCAATAAGGTGAAAAGGGCTGAGGTATCAGTTCAATGCATGCTGGGAAATACCTGAATTGTGACCAGTTAATCAGATGCACAGAAGAGTATTCTATGTAAAGATTGTAACCCGTAAAATGATATCAGCATACAAACTACTACAGCAAAGAGGTTGCCTTGATGCGTCCTCATTTTTATGCGGAATATTTTGTTCTCCACTTGATTCAAGCTGTTCTGCTTCCCGTAGCTTTTCCAAAGTTTCTGAAACAAAGCTGTAAGACTTTCTTCCAATTCCCGTTTCTAGGAATTGCATCTGTCTGCGATCTTACCTGGTACATGTAAATGGTGACTATCATTTAATGAATTATTCATGAAATCTGTGCCATTTCAGGGTGAACGAGAAGGTGACAGAGTGTGAGCAGACAGTCCAGGAGGAAGTAGATGACCGGGAAGCCTTCCAGACAGAGATCCAGCAGACCATCAGCTGGCTCAAGGACACACAACAACAGCTTTCTAACCTCCGGCCCGGGAAGGATACCGCTCAGAGCCAGGAGAGGCTGGAGAGGCAAAAGGTTCAGGAGCAACTGCATACAAGAGATATGAATATAGTGTTCTAGAGTATAGCATAATCCCAATGAAATCAGTAGATAAAGAAACAGAGCCACCTGTTGGTGTTTTTGTGCCTGGGATGTCAACGTCGATAGGATAGATATGTGTTTGGGTATCTGCGGAAATAAATGATGGGAAGCCGCTATTATTACGATACGAAAAAGCTTGTTTTCTGAATTGAAATCAGAATATTTTTACAGCGAGAAACATAACTGTTGAGTGAGTAGAGGTAACAAATCACTTGACTGATAATAAGTGAAAGCGAAGGTTGAACAATAATTTCAAATGTGGAAGTAAACAGATAAGATGCTCTTGTAATTTCTTTAAAGACTTCTGGAATATACATGTAAAGGGCCTCCATGGTCTAGTGGTTAACGTGTCAGCGCAGTGCCATGACCCATGGCATTGCTGGTGTGAGTTCAAGTCCAGTTCATGCTGGCTTCCTCTCCATTGGAAGGTCTGCAAGCAACCTGTAGATGGTTGTGGGTTTCCTCTCACCATAATGCTGCCTGCCATGTTATGAGTTAAATATTGTTGCATAAAGCATCAATCAAATAAATAAATGCATTCAAGAATATAAGCAACTTCAATCATTTCTTCAAGATATCACGGTAGTGGTTGAAATTTACATCTACATATATTCTGTTATGCTTAAGACATACTTTATCACAAAGTTACCATAAATTTTTATCACGGTGAAAACACACAGAAATACTCCACGAAAGCATGAAGCAAACATTTCACACAGATCACTGACATATTGAGGCAGACGTGTAAAGAATATGTGAGAAAGTCAGTGTATCTTGGTGGGGAAAGGACAAGTGCTAAATGAAGACTGAGCATAATCTGCTTCAGTGAATGTAAATGTATTTTAGTTAATAAACCGAGACATATTATCAGACTGCGTGTAGTGAATTTATTTTGTGAAGCATGAATTAAATAATGTGATCATTAAGTGGTTCTGATAATCATTTTGGAGGTACATGAACTGTAGGACTGTGAAAACAATGGTAAAACTTTTAACCTTTTTTTTCAGCTCATGGAACAAGAGGTGACCATCAGAATGGAGCAGATGAAACGGTTGCTGTCTGTCCAGACCAACAAATATACCTCCGAGAATAGAGAGCTCCCTGTGGAGCTGAGACATGAAGTGGTTGCCATGCAGTCCCTGCAGGCAGATCTGGGTGTGGCCATGAAGGAGAAGGAGGAGGAGCTACTCCGCCTGCGAGAGGATAGGGAGGAGTACAAGACACTCCTCAACCTTGTTAACACTTGGCTGGAGGAGGCCACAAGTCAGCTCAAACAGCCAATCAAAGACCTCCAGCAAGCCACGGCAGAACATAAGGTTAGTGTTTACATGTTCACTTATGCAGTACTGGTTCGGGAGGAAACTATAGCTTTACAACTGCATGCACTAGTTCATCAGAAATCAGTTTTCAGGACTCCTTTTTCGAAATGGTGTATCTTATTTAGCTGAAACTCATGGTAAGGCTTCATTATGACAAATGAGGATTGAGTTGTTTTGTCCTTTTTCATCAAAATTTGTTGTTGTGAATTCACCGGTACATTTCACATATTGAATTGAAACTTGGACCCTGGTGCATAGCTTCACCGTGACAAGATGCAGATTAAGTTCCATATTCATTTTTTTGTTCTATTTTTGGCCTTTTTTATCTTGATTTGGACCCTTGAGGGTTCTCCCTTGGACCCTTGAGAGGATGGGTTATTCTGAGATAATACTTGGTACATGGCTTCACTGAGACAAGTTAAGGACCAACAGAGTTTCAAACCAATTCATCCATTTTCAACAACATTATGGACGGCCTAGTTTCATTGTGGACTTTGACATAACCACTGACTGCTCAGATGGTAGGGATCATCTGTTGCTTTTACAATACTTACAGCATGTTTGGTTACCTCGTTAGCTCATTTGACTCGTTGCCCTTGCCGTAGCCAATCAACCTTTGACCAGTGAAATTGCTAGTCCAAGTGTCAACTTTTAGCTGTTTGGTTGAGAACTTCTGAGTCAGAGATTTTCCAGATATCTGACAAAGGAAGTGATCCGGGTTCTGCAAGGTTTCTCCACCCATGCTCGAATGTCGCATATACATATCCGAGTGAAAATACACGTATGTAAAGCCCAAGGAAATTGACCAATATACAAGTACTAGCTGACCTTATTAGTACTGAGGATTCTCACACACGAAGGCCCACTCCACACTTCAAGCAGGAAGCAAGAGTGAGGAAAAGAATTTCATCCTGTTAAGACTGGTCTCTCAGTTGAGAGGACATCCTCTTTTAACTCAGAAGGCATAGTTCATCAGTAACTCGCTAAAGATTGGTTAATGCTTTGCATTCCCATTTCTCACCCATGAAACTGACCAGCTTTGTATAAGTGAAAAATTCTTAAGTAACGAAGTGAACAACAATGAAATAGATAAATAAGAACAGCAAAGGAGGTAACCTAGGAAGACTGGCTGTTTTCGGAAAACTATTTTGCATCATTTGACTGTAATAAGCCCATCGTAGACTGCTGTTTTCCTCCCATGATGTGTTGCTAGTGTGATGCTAGACTGTGTGCTATTGTTACATGTATATTAAATATTTACTTTTTGCACAGTGTTTGCAATGTTGCCATGGATCATGCTCTGCTGTAATGACTTTATTTGACATCGTTATAATGAGCTAAGATAGGAAAGCTTAACATCAATATAATGTCGTCAGGGTCCTAATGGCAGGCGTTTGCCAGGTCCCCATTGAATTGAATAGATGCATGGACGTTTTGAATAAAAAGCTATATATTTGAAATGGCTTTCGTGTTCAATGAACGTGTAATTTTTTTATTAATTATCATGTTCAGGATAATACATTGTAAAGTCTTCAGTTAAGTTGACTACATTCATACACTGAATACTTGCTATCACATGGTAATAACTTAGTACAATGGCCATCCTAAAATACCGATCTAATGAATGGCAAAAACATCACAAAAATTTGAACTTTAATCTGCATTTTAGATACTCTTGTGTATAGTGCAACCTTTTGAATGTGCTAAACAATACTTCTTGTGTATGGGGTGTATGATATTTATATTTTGGTACAAGTTTACTGTCACTTCATGTTGAATAATTTATGATTCCACAATTTCTATTTCCTTGTTTTCCCCCACCTCTCCCCCAATTGAGAAATGAACTAGACAGTCATGTGTGTTAACAGTGCCAGATTCCTTTTTATGTAACCTACAGTATAGCCACATACTGTTTGTAGCACAAAATCTGTTACGTGTGATAAGCTGCTTGTAAGTGTCACTAAGATCAAAGCAAATGGAACAGGTGTGAATATTTATTCAAATCACGTTCTGTTTTCAAAGAATCTGTATTAAAGATTAATATCTTTGGAAAGAAGTAAGCTGTACTGCTGCCAATAACAAACCTCGGGCATACCTTCTCTAATCCACAAATTACCTTCGTACCTTTTGTGATACACAAATTACTCTTTGACTGCTTAAGACTGAATGTATAGGTATACCTGCCTGGCATACTTTACCTTGTACATGCACTCAGAGATTTGCTTATATGTAATAATAAACATGTATATTAATACAGATCTGATATATTACCTGATATTGTTCCGACTTGCCTGTGTATTTACATGTAGGTAGATACTAATATTACCCGTCATACAAGCTCAAGTGCTGTTAATGTGCTCTGATTTTGTGACATTCCTTCCACTGAGTTGGCCAACGTCCAGTGCTGGGGTCATACACCCAGTATATTGCAAACACCACCAGTGTCTATTAATCAATCAGGTTGTGGTTCAGTATACATGTATCATACGTTACCTTCATCACTTCACCTGACCAAACCCTTCTGTCAGATTTTCTGATTACTTGGTCATCCACAACTCCAATAAAGGTAGAAACTGATAGGCTTTAAGAGAGTTTAAGAGACTCTCTACACTGTACTTGCATGTGTTTTAGTAGTGGAGCCAAAGCGTATGATCTTAGGGTTGTATTGACCTTGTTGTAAGCAATTTCCAATAGTGTGGCAAAATGCCCAGAATTGTACCTGCTTCTGGGGACCCGGGATTAACAAGCTCAGGCTTGTTTTCTATTTGCAGTAGGTTGATACTACCCGTGTATGCTTCTTTTCCCGGGCTCCTGTTGCGCTGTTGTGTTTAGGCTTTAGAGTAAGAATAAAACATTACCGTACATGTACCTGTACCTGGCTACCTTTACACACAGCCTTGTTACATGCACACCTGGAGTCTGGGCTGGCCTAAAGAGTTTACCTGAATACACCTGGTCAGGTGAGGAGAGTAGGAACTGGCATTTTGCTGGACACTATTGTAGTGCTGGTCTACAGCGAGATTTTGACATAAGACTCAGGATTGTAGAAAAGCAGTTGTGTACAATTGAAAGTGCAAATAAATAAGCTGTGTTGTGCAAGGTTTTTATGCATGGAATGTGCATACTTGAACTGACGGAGTCTTGTTTCACAGATTGTCACTCTTTGAACAGGTGTGTTAAGTATGAATTAAGTGCTAAGGACTGTTTTGTTTGAACACACGTTACAGTGAAAAGAATCCACACTTGTCTTTGTGCTCATGCAAGATGTATATCTTTTTATATTGGTGGTGGTGGTCATTGTTAATATAAAAGAGCTCATTGTTTGAAGAAATATTGCTCCTGGCTTCAAGTACATCATGTAGTGTGTATACATGTAATTTGATAGCTGGTGTTCATCCATCTGATTGTTGCTTGTCGCATCCTTGTACATCCATGTACAGGGTTACCTGTGTTATGATGCATTGTACATCATCAGAGAGCACCAGATTCATTTATTGTTGTGTATTTACAATATGACAACATGCGAAAAAAAAAAAAAGAAAAAACATGTTGCAAACATGACTGTCTCATTTACATCTACTGTTTTCTTCTTTCCAGCAACTTGTAAGTGAGTTTGAGCCATTCAAGGAGAAACTGACAGCTTTGAAAGAAGTTGGCAGAGAAATAAGTTTGCACACATCTAACCAGTCTGAGAAAGATTCCACTCAAAAATCATTCTCCAAAGTCTCCAAGAAATGGTTCAACCTTCAAAAGAAAGCGAAGGAGAGAGATGAAAATCTGCAACGTGCCTGCGAGGTCAAAGGCCTGATTGACGAGAAGGTCAAGGAGGTCAACTCCTGGGTTCAGAGGTCAGAGGAGGCACTGAACAAACCCCTGGCTGCGTCCAGCTTTGAGGATGTCAAACAGAAGCTACGTGAACACAAGGTCAGGACTGATGGCTGTGAATTCAGATATACATATGTTAGAAAACTTTGTTGGTTTTGGATTTGGAAACTGTTATAGCAACTGACCAGATTTCTAGCTTTTATAATTTCTGAATTTACAGAATAAGTCCATTTCATGTTTTAAGATTAATACTGTGTTGAGATGTTTTAAATAAAAAAGATAGGAGCGACTGTGAAGTGTAACTCGACAACTCTCAAAACGAGAAAGCTATATGGAAATTTAAACTATCGTTCATTACCTTTGCAGTCCTTTTATAAAAGCTAGAAGTGTCAATCATTCTGTCAGTTCAGCTGTCGTAGGCAAACATGAATTGTTTAGAAATAGCTCTCTGCAAGTTTACAGTTGTAGTTTCTGGCTGTGGTAAACTGTTCATTGATCAGCAGACACTGAAGTCAATTTGGCGTGAGGAATCAGTAGTGTTTATTGACCCTTGCAGTCTGTTGTTGAGGAGTTATTATGTTGTTCAGATCTGTTCTGCTGTCTGACACATGGATATGATGAGCACATTGTGAGAAGGTCTGTTGTGGCAACTGTCATTCAGGTTCAGTGTCGCACACAATGCATTGGCTATTAGAGATTCATGGTCGGTTGCTTGTGCAAGGAACTTGCATGCTGGCTGGAATGAATTTGTGGCAGTGAGTGTCATTTTATGAATGAGACACAAAGAATTTGTAATTTGCAAAGGTTTGCCGGAATTGGCAATAGCAAGCTAAAAATTATACATTTTGACCTGAGGTGAAGGCCTGGTGTTAAATCGTCAATGCAGAATCTGTGTAATTATGTGAACATGGTAAATTGTGCTGCAATATGTTGCATTTTAATGTGCACCTTTTGTCTTACCGAATTAACAGTGTGTCTGGAGAGTTTGATAAATAGATATTCATTGTTCATGTTACATTTGGGTTTGAATATATCTGTTTGATATTTGTAAATATTTATGTCTGTCTGTCTGAAAAATGGAATTAAGACATTGAGTGTTAGATTTCATAGTTTTGACCATGATTTTATACAACGATGAATGCTGCTTTTTTAACGGTCCTGTTTAAATACTGTAAATTTCCTCTGCATGTGAGATATTTAACTATCTTTTCTGAAGGTTGTTTATTTCCCAAATTGCAGGCTATGTCAAAGGATGCAGAACGTTACCTGGGTAGACTCAATGACCTGCAAGGCTCGGTGAAAGATTTGGGCAAACTATGTGATGCTGCTCCAGTGAAAAGTAAAATGGATGACTTGTCAAACCGTATCAAGTTTCTCCAGACGCAGCTTGGTGACAGGCTCCACCTGCTGGAGCAGGCAAACACTGAAGTGCTGGAGTACGAGAGAGATACTGCCGAGCTTTACCACTGGATAGATCAGACACGGGCACACCTCATGGTCAGAGATGCAGGAGAGCCCCTTAAACTGCAGCTGGAAAAACAGGAGGTAAGGTGACATTGGTGATTGATAAATTATTGATATAAACAGTCAATTTTTAAGCCCTTGTGCACCTGTGATTTGTTTCAACGGGGTCTCCACTGGTCCTCCAAGCCCTTTGAATTTGATTGAGAAGTTTTCAAGGGCATGAAAATCTTTGTAAATGAGTTTATTTTAGAATATGTCTGATTTTTCATTGTTAAATTTGATGTTTAAAAACATTTGTTTTAGTTGAAAGATAAGAACACTACCAAAATGAGTAACAGTTAATCTCTACATGGAGATTTATACTTAAAACTTAATGGCCCTTGAAAGTTTTGAAAAACAGCACATTAGGTCCGAAGGAAGTCCTTGAGAAACATTTTGTTTGATGGATGGAAACCTTGCTTCAAACCAAATCCTTCAAATCTTTGGACTAAAATGAGACATACAGAGAAATACATGCAAATTATTTTGATTCCAATTGTTTTTTGCATTATTGTTGTTTGCCACATACAGTTGCTGTTAGAAGATATTCAAGCGCAAAAGGTCAGAGCTACAACCATTCTTGAACATCCCCCTCAAACTCTCGGACTAAAGAAAGTCAACCCTGTGGATGCGGCTAGACTGCTTCGGCAAATCGACCATCTATCCCAGCATGCTACAGACCAGCTAGAGCAACTTCGAGATGCAGTTCAGCTGGAAGAGGAGTACGAGCAGGAAATCCGCGATCTTACCGTGGCCATTGAGGATGCTCAAAGACAACTGCGAGACACACCTGTTACTGCCACAAATGTTGGGGCATTGAGGCAACAGATGGATGAACATACCGTAAGCTGACATGTCTGAATTGTTTGAAAAAATGTCGTAGTGAAACTATTTTTACCTGACAGTTGTGGCCATAATTTCTTGTGTTGTGACATTCTCGAACGTTGAATTGCTTGCCTTGACTGAATATTAGCTCATTTAATAAGATATATTTGTGTTGGTTTTCTTTTGAAAGTGGTCTGCGTGCCCAGGCTACAAAAGGAAGCCCTGCACTCAAAAGTAACTGCACTGCAGTTGAAATTAATTTTTTATGAGTAGCAAGCGACAAATCTGTTTATCAAAAGGCATCCTTGACAGGTTAAATTGGTTTCCCGCTATGTGCCCATTTATTACTTGATTCTTTTCACTCTGCCTGTCTGCATTCTAGCAGCATTCGGATGACTTGCATGGGAGAGATTGTGTCAGCAGTGTGTGTGCATGCTACCAAAAGATGTGGGCTTGATTTGAATGGTGAATGCTTTGTCTGGAATGTATCTAATGTCGGAGTTTCTAATGACCCATATATCCATGCTTCAGGAGGCTACACATGGTAACTGGATGAATGACAGCTTTAAACATTCCATGTTACATATTTCCATTATCTACAGCTTTACACACCTATTATTTATTATGACACTGGCACCTCAGTATATCTTATACATGCCACCAAAGGGAATAATGCTTTGCTACTTTTGTCAATTATTTATTTGACGCTAGCACCTCAGTATATCTTATACAGTCCACCACAGGGAATACTGCCTTGATACCTCTATTTATTATTTATATGACTCCAGCACCTTAATATATCTTATACAGTCCACCACAGTGAATAGTGCCTTGATATCTCTATTTATTATTTATTTGACTCCATCACCTCGATATATCATACACAGTCCACCACATGGAATAGTGCCTTGATATCTCAGTCTAGCTTGTGTTTTTTTATTTGGGGATTGATCTCTCCTGCATGCAGTGGTTATTGGTGAACTAACTTGACTTGCTTTCAGGAATTAGCTGAAAAGATCCGGATTTACCAAGCTCGGCTGCGTGAATTATACCAAAAGAACCGTGAACTCTCGCGTAGAGTGTTCCCGCTCGGTCACGGAGCACATAGGGCAAGTCTGTCCAGTGTAGACGCGGGTGTGTATTTTCCGAGTACCACGACCTCACAGGGGTCATCGCTGCGAAGTCTTATCCAATCAGGGCTCGACTCCTCTGGACAACAAGATAGCGGGTTCCCACAGTCATTGAACAGTTCCTTCACTACCCTCCATCACACTTTGTCAACCTCAGACAGTTTCTGGTCAACCGGAAAGAGAGACTTATCAACAAGCGGCCTGGGCTTGACCACATCTGCAGGAAATTTGACACTCCATTCTGACAGATCAGAAACGTCACAACTGGACAGCTCCAGTCGGTCTCCAAGACACTGGCATTCCACATCACGAAGAGGTTCTTCTCCAGACACAAAGATCAGGGGAAGCAAGACTGATAGCAGACTTTTCCAGAAAACTTCTCCAAGATCTGCATCTTGGAAAGTTTCTCCAAGAAGAGCCTCTGTGGACAGACAGGAACCCTTTATTGCGACTAGTTTGCACGCTGATGACCACCATCAGCGTTACACACCTACCCACAGGAACTCGCTTTCACCGAGCCTTGAAAATCTGCCTAAGACTACCACCCATCTCTCCCCTAGGAGAGAACGCTCATCTACCATATCAAGTGTACAACGGCTAAAGCCTGAAATATCTTCGGTAACTATTGGGTGTTCTAGATATTGCGCACCGTTACAAACCCGTTCGTGTGTATGCCACCACCGTCCATCATCTTTTTCTGCGTAATCCCCACCCTCACATATTTATGCTTCCTCCACTAATTTGTTGTGATGCTGACAACCAATTTTTTAAGAATGAGAATAACGTTACTAACTGGAAAACTTCTTTAGGCCTATTCATCAACCACTTGTATTCATCATAGCACATTAATTTAGTATAGATTGGACATAGCATTTGAACCCAGATTTATCATACTTGGGTTAAATTTCTGAATTTGGTGTACATAATATTGTCTCATTGTTTAGCAAGTAAACCATCAAGGATCCTTCCTCACCAATTTGCTATAGATCACCTACATGTAATATTATTGTTCTGAAGATATATTGTTAAGGATAATTCCTCACTAATTTTATACCAGACATACCATCAAGGATCATTTGTCAGTAATTTGGTATCTGTCAGGATCAGTGTCTGGCAGATGTACTATCAACGATCGTTCCTCATCAATTCAACATAGATCACCTAGGATTATTGTAATGAAGATATACCATCAAGAATCATTCATCAATAATTTGGTATCAGTCAGGATCAGTACCTGACAAATTTACCATGAAGGAGGCAGATTTTCCATCATTTCACACGAATTTGGTATGGATCACTGAAGATCATTGTTTAACAGATACACCATCAAAGATCCACTGAGTTATTCCTTAAGGCTTGGTCAACCAACCATCAAGGATCATTGTGAAATGTTTTGTCAACCAACCATACAGGATCCTTGATCATTTCTGTCAACCAACCATCAAGGATCATTTTCGATCAGCCTGCCATGAGGGCTCCATCAATCATGGGTCATTATCTAAGCCTCTGTTAACCAACCTTTTATTATCATTGTTTAACCCTACATTCAGGATCATTGTGAAAGGTTTTATCAGCTGACAATCCATGATCATTTTATCAACCCTACATTCAGGATCATCATTTCAGGTTTTATCGACCCTACCTAGAGGATCATTGTTAAAGGTTTTATCAACTGATAACCCATGATCATTTTATCAACCCTACATTCAGGATCATCATTTCAGGTTTTATCGACCCTACATCCAGTATAATGATTTCAGATTTTATCAACCCAATATTCAGAATCATTCTTTCAGGTTTTATCAACCCAATATTCACAATCATTCTTTCAGGTTTTATCAACCCAATATTCACAATCATTCTTTCAGGTTTTATCAACCCAATATTCACAATCATTCTTTCAGGTTTTATCAACCCAACATCCACGATCATTGTTTCAGATTCTATTGACATTCCTTGTGGCATTCCTGTTCCACCGTCCAAGATCATTGTTTAAAGATATATCAGCTAATTATCCAGGATCACTTTTATTTATTTATTGTATTTAATGTTTATTCATAGAAATACATTAGACTGAAGTACATGTGTTTTCTCATTCACTTGTATTTGCTAACCCAAGTGTGATCATGTTGTGCTGCCTCTATGTATATGTACAGTGTATGCATTGAGTATGTTTGCCTGGTTCAGTGTTGTTGTCATACATTCTAACTTTGCCTGGATTGTTGTTGTATTTAGAGTGCTGTGTTGCCATGTTTAACAGATACATGTATGCTAAGGCTTGTTTGGTATTATCCTTTTTTCATTCATCACATGGTTGGAATTTTTAGTCTGTCACATTTTACCATGTACATCTAAGTGTCATTTGACACCATCTGTGGCTTTCAAGGAACAGGTATTCAGTAGTGTATTGTGGTTAAGACATTGTAGTAACATTAGTGTGAACTTACAGTAATGGACCTTAAAACTAAAGTTGCACAATTTACCTGGTTTTGAGAGTTCTTGATCCAAGAAAGGTGATTTGAGTTTGTTTCGAAGCTAGGATGTCCTCAGTCAGGACACCAGACTCATTCCATGTAGAAATCTGTTATATCATGGTGAGGTTTTGCATGTCCTTGTGAAGTAGCTCCTTTTATTGTTTACGATGTAACATTTATGTTCGCAGAGCCTGATCTCAGCCAGTGAGCCCAATTTGTCTTCTGTCTCTGGAGGTGTGAAAGGTGTCTCAGCAGATGGGAAGCACCTGTCACAGCAAGACCTCAGTAAGGACACCAGACTCAGCGATCTGAATCTCTCCTGGAACACTCTACAACAACAGGTGAGTGTGATCACCTGAGATCATACATCAGTTTCAACTCCGTTAAATCTGCGCGTTGGTGGCGTCACCATGTGGCTTGCCCACTGCCGACCCAGTTATGATGCTGCCTCAATGGAACACTGTACAAAGGACATTAGACATGGCATACCATGTAGCTTGCCCACTGTCAACCCAGTTATGATGCTGCCTCAATGGAACGCTGTACAGAGGACATCAGACATGGCATACCATGTAGCTTGCCCACTGCCGACCCAGTTATGATGCTGCCTCAATGGAACACTGTACAGAGGACATCAGATATGCAGGACACCACTCCCAGTCAAAGTGTATCAAACATGAAAGTTTCAAGTCTTGAGTGATGGGCATGATGTGAGCTAGATGTTTATTTCATGTTTCCCTACTATGCTGTGGCTACCGGCATACATGTATTTTGGTATTTGGCCCTGAAGGTCCAGAATTCCATACTTTAGGCAGGAAATCTGAAGTAGTCTGTGTCTTTAATCGTGTAGAAGCTAGGCCTTGAATTTTGTAGGTGCAAGTTTTTATACCAAATTCACATTGGGTGTGATTTTGTTTCCAGCTGAGTGCCAAAGAGAAAGAACTTCAGCTGGCTCTTCAGAAGCAGGAGAAGTATCAAGAATCTGTGCAGTCAGTGACGGATAAACTGGATGATGTCCAATCAAAGCTCACTGCCCCATTACCGAACAACACGGAAGATCTGCAGACCCAAATGGAGGACTATAAGGTAGGTTAATATTGTTATGAAGCCTCTTCATAGTGTCTTATTGCAGCAAGTTTTTACATGTAGCAAAATAGTCAGAATTAAAAACTACCCACTTATTAGGTGTTGATTTTATATACCAGTACCGATATAGTTTAAATTTTGATTGTTTAACAGACAGCCTGTGAACAAAGGGCAAACAATTCTTGACAAAATAATACAGTGTATACGAGACACATTCTTCTTGATGTTTTCTTTGTGTGAAGTACCAGTTGTTGATGTATTGAATGTACAGTTAATCTTTATTTAAATTTTCAAATGAACAAATATGCGCTTTATTATTTACAAACTGAAATGTTAAAAAAAAAAAAGCTGTTAAAAATACTTTGTTTGTATTATTTATTTTTTAAAAAAAAGAACAAAAAAAGACTATGATCACTTCTCTTCCAGGCAACTCTTTTGTGTTTCACACTTTTTTCCATGTACTGGTAAGGAAAATTGATTAATTACAGTTGATAACGTACAATCATATGTTGCAGGTGATGTTGTTAGAGCTGCAGACAGTGCGTGAAGACATCGCTCGTGTGCGAGAGAGAGGCCGTCAGATCATGGAGGTGTCAGACCCGGAGGGGTACCGGGCCATGAAGACCACCCTCATCATGCTCAGTGACAGAGTTAAGGGCCTTGAAACAGCCACAGAGAACAGGGGGAAACAACTCCACGTAAGACCTGGAATTTACTCTTCTCATTGATCTGAAAATTTTGCAATTTGCAGGCCTTTTTTTTTTTTTTAGATTTAGGTAAAATGCTAAAATTTGTTATTTTTTTAGGTATGAACATATTTTAGCAGTGGTAATTAATTTTATTTCCTTTTTAGTGGTATCTGAGACAATACATTATAATTTTTATTTAATAATTTCTTTTTAGGACAAGTGTAGTGAAATGTATTGTAGTGGATAGGAAGAGACTGGATTGCTTTTTTGTGCTCGGGATAAAGATTTATGACATTTAGATGACCTTCTTCAGGATATTTGTGTACTGAAAATGCCAGCACTGTGTAGTAATTGTTCTCCTGTGTGTGACAGTTTGCATACCTTGAGTGGCCCATAAAAGAGGGCACACTTGCAAATGAAACTGAAGTATCAACAGTGAAAGCATGCACAAACATACGTGTACGTGTATCACCATGAAGACATAGTAGCGTATTACTATATGCAGAAAATATACAGTTTGTCATTCAAATTAAAAACACAGAGACAGGTGATCAGGAGTGGAGAAAGAGAAAGTACTTAGTGGGTGTGGCTGTTTTTCTGTGCTTAGGCTCATCTGTTTGACATTTTCATAGCTTTTCTACTGTAGCCTGCACATATGGGTGTCATCATTTCTGTTTTGGCTGGAAGTTTTCTTCCTTCAGCCTCTGGGTACAGATCTAACTGGCAGCGCCCCACAGGTTAACCTCTCCTTGGCACAGTCCACATTTCTGATGGGGGTGACCTGTATCTAGAGTCAAGCACACACTGAAAGTCACAAGAGTGGCTACTTTTATCAAAGAATTCGTTCAGTTTGGCTGGGTGTCCTATCATCACTCTAAGCTAGAGTTGGATTAGACTACATAGGCACATGTGTTGTGGCTGGGTTCATATTTACTTAAAATACTGCTGATTTTTTTTTTTTTTTTTAAGAAGATTCAGCAAGATAAACGAATTGGAAGGGAATAAAACTGTTTAAAGTTATTTGAACATTAATTAAATTAGATTGTTCTCATTTGAATAAAATTACTGTTTATTTTTTGGGTTTTTTTTTTTCTTTTTTTGGGTTTTTTTTTTTTTTTACAATTTGGTGGGGTTTTTTTTCTAACAAGAATTGGCCAGACAGAAAATTATCTCATTTTACATGTGTGTGAATACAAGGTCTTTTGTCGCCTCAGATTTTAGTGATAAGAAAATCTATATTTTTATAGTATGTAAAAAATTTGTCCGTAGAACATTGATTGATTGTGCAAATTGTTGTCATTGAAACTGACACAATTACTTTTTTCCCTTCTAATGATTTCAGAGTGCCTTGAGAGACAGAGAGAAGCATCATGTAGCTCTAGAAGCCTACAGGAAAAGGGTTAATGATCTAGAACTCTGGCTGGCTGAAACCAAACAAGAACAGAGGGGTGTCGGATTACCCAGTGAAACGACTGACACCCTCAAATACCAGCTGGAAGAGAATGAGGTGGGTATGAGAGGCCACCTGACACGCCCATAAGTAAATGTGGAAAACTCGGGATGAGCTCACTTAAAATATAAATGTGGTACCAAGTATGACACTGAGATTCAGGATTAAAATGGTGTCAGAACAGTTGTGTTTTGGAATGAACATTTACAAAATTATAAATTATAAATGATCACACAGATTAGGTGATTAAGCATACTTTAAATGCATGATTTAGTGTGTTAGAAAAGTTGATCATTTGTGCAATTGAATGTAATGAAAGTTTGTAAAAAGTCAGGAGTACCTTATGGGAATTGGTAAAAAATTTGATTTTTGTGTTAAGTTTTTTTGGTAGGATATCAGTGTGATAATTTGTGTCAGAATTGATATTCATGAAGTTTTTCTTCTAGAAATTATCTATACTCTTGGTATGTGTTATTAATGAAATACTAGTAAGTGTGACATGTAGGTACTTGAAGTACTGTATGTTACACAAGGATATGGAGTGTCTAGCACAACGGGGCTTCACTTTTAATCCAAAAATTTTAACATTTTTAAATTTAACATTAATCCTGCCGCCTAGACAGTACTGTGGGTATAATTATGGTCTTGATGTAGAGGTTTATTTCCATTGCTGACAAATCACACTAGTCTGGTGCCTCATGTAAGCAACCCATGTGTACACCATGTGGAGGACTGAGGACACCCATATCTACCCACAGTCGGGTTTTCTCCAGCATTGTTGTTTAGTGAAGACAGCTGTGTAGACGAGAGAAGGCGTCCTCTCTGGGCACACAGTCAGCCTTACATCAGCAACCGATTTCGTTCTCTATTACAAGGGTAGTTTATTGCTACTGTGTGTATCCTTTAGTGTAATGCTATCAAAATACTTTAGGGTTAAATTAATGGAGCTGTAGTGTAGCTAGGATTATTTTTCACACATACCTCTAGGGTGGTCAGTTTGAATTTTCATGTTATAAAATTTCGTGCTGATTTTGTATAGAACTAGTTTTAGTGTATTGTTATTTTTATTTTAATGTTGGTCTACTTATTGTCTCAAAAATGTCTTTAAGTTGTTTTTTTTTTTTAATACATGCAGTGTAGTAAAATGCAAATTTGTCTGCTGAGCAAAACACCTACATGTTTTAATTTGAACAAAATTATAAGTTGTCATGTCTGTTCTGTTGTCTCTTGATTTGTCTACCCTAAAGCCCCTTGACATGTCTTTTCAAGTGTCTTATGTCTATTCTAATGTCTGTTGTCGTGTTTGTTCAATTTCTCTTGTAATGTCTATTGACAGACACTACAGAAGGAGTTGACTGCCCGCTTCCAGCAGCTGTCTGACCTGGCTGTGCAGTGTGACAGTCTCTGTGAGATGGAACCTGCCGTCAGCGCAGACAGACTAAGACGAGAACTCGCAGACATTCAGTCAGAACTTGGAGAACTCAAACTTGGAACTCTGGATAACCATGGGAAACTGAAGACTGCCATAAAGGAGAGTGAGAAAAGAGAGCGGGAAATGGGAGAATACGAAGGAAACGTGAAGAAACTACAGGATTGGATCTCGGATACTCGTAAATTGACGTCAGCACCGCTGTCTGCGACCGTCACTGCACAGATGTCTGCGGATCAGGAACAGTTACATCAGGTGAGAATTCCATTCTGTCATTGTTTGTACTTAAGACTGGTGTTGTATGATCCATTTAAATTTGTAACATTAATATAAAAGGGATTATTTATGATGAAATTTGGTTTTTGTTTGAAGTTCTGTATATATAACACATAACATGATCTTTTCATATGTTAAACAATTGAAATGGCCTAGTCGATCCACTGAAAAGTTAAGCTTAATAGACAAAGAAATCTCAGTATTTCCACAGCTATTATGTCATTATGAATATTACTCTTCATCAGATTCGTTTATATTGCACAGCTTAGCTGGTTGACATTAAAAGAACGTCATAAATATTAAAGGGTGTACTTATCTTACAATCTCAAGCTCCATGTGTTTTCATGTTTACACATTTACGGAAGCCAACAGTATATATATACACCATCACTGACCCGTTCGTCAATACATCGTACCTTATGATAACTCAGTTTTGATTCTTGATGAGATACATGAAGTTGTATATTTTGGTACTGTGTTGAGTTTAAATTAGTGATCATTTGATTTCGTGCGCCGAAGTCATTATTTTCCTGAAAGCAAAGAGTAAATTTAATATTTTGATTGATGTATTACACATACACCTTTCGCCCACAAAAGTCTGTTGGATGGGTGCCAAAAGTAGGTCTCATATCTGTAATCATTAATAACAGCCATAGATTACAAGTAATTACAAACTTATTAATGTTTATGGATAGTTACATTAATAAAAGTGCTATTATATTATTTGTTATTCAGTGATTGCGTCAATTGCCTTGCCACTTTAAACATGAGACATTTCAATTAGATGTTAAATTGGATCAATTGGAATGTTGATTTTGTTAACAGGAGATTTAAAAAAAAAGTGGAGGGGGATATTCGCTAAATCTCTTTATCAAGCATGATGTAAGAATAGGAGTTGCGTTACAACGTTACTCATGTGTTGTGACTTCTCTGTGCATGTCTTGGCACATGTAGCAGACCTCCCCCCCTCTCTGGAACCTTACTGATTCTGCCTCACCCCTCAGGGGAACCTTGTTCAGTGAAACGATGCAATGTTTCTTCTCATGAGCAATACCAACATTTGTGCTATCATTGGCTAGCTCAGCTACCCGTAGTTATCAATGCCAGTCCCTATCAACATATCCACTCATAAGCGATAAAGGCCCTTTCATTAAGCTTGATGACATTGACCTGGCGTGATACCCCCTCTGCACCCTCACTTAGGTGGGATCTCACAGAGAGGGAGGAAAACACACAAAGTGTCAGTATTGAGAGTGAGAGAAACCCCAGCTTATAGCGGGTGATGCACTGAATAAAAATACTCTGATTTCTCACCCACATTTGTAGACTTATCCTACGGTAAACGTAGTAGTAGCAGTGTTGTGCCTCGTGATTGTTGGGAACTAGATAAACCCGCGTTTGCATTTTGTGGCAGTGTGGTTGTAGTGTGCTACCTGATGTCCTGGCTTAGGCTCACACACAAGTGTACAGGAGATTGCAAACTTGAACTTCAGTCAAACAGCTTAAGCCTTAGTTCGGTTACACTGCTCAGGCTCAAAGAGGTTGGTGCAACCTAGAATATTCAATACAGCAGTGCATTGCTGTCGGAATAATTCATGCGTTGTACGGTGCATGTGAGCAGCGTCCCACACAGGTGTCAGAGTAAGGGGTCTCTGGATTGTGCCCAGGGGGTTCTGATTAACCCTCGATCCTGAACAGGTGACCTCGGGTATGCAGCGCAGGTAAACAGTTTAGTCAGATAGTACATATACAACATGTGTTTTGCTGTTATCATGTACCTGCTACCTGACCAGCCTTAGAAATATATTGCTATGGTATCGCCGAAGTAGTGTTGACATGATATTGCTGGTTACGAATTGGCAAAGTGCATGTCATTGTTACATGAATGTCATAATTTTCATCACAGTGATATATAGGCCAGCAAAGTTTACTACCATTGGGATGTTTGAAATTGCCCCGAAGTAGAGTTCTAAATGATAGAACTTTGTACATTTGTGTATATATAGACCTGTAAATAGGCCACATTAAGGAAAATTTAATGTTCTGTCATAGTTTTATTAAAGTAAATTAAGAGCGCACTGTCGCAGAAGTCATCATGCATTTTTTTTTTGTTTCTCTTGTAGAAGAAACCAAAGATGAATCATCATGTGTAAAATATTAAAGTTGATTTTAATTTTTAGTTGCATGGCACTTATAAAAGTGCATGGATTGGTAAAATTTAGAGTCTCGCTTACCATAATGGCAGTAGAGTTACTGCCTTAATTACCTTGGATTTACTTTCACAAGGCTGTTGCATGAGCTTTAGAGTTATAAATAATGCATCAGGATGACCGACCAGTTCAGCTAAGAGTACACAGGCCATTTGTGCAGTATCTAAGTGGAGCTGTACAGACTTCCACGCAGAAACTGAAAATGAAAGTAGAGTTAAAATATCAACCATATGTAATCTGCTACATTGCTTTTGGTAGGTAAAGTATACTAATACAGTATAAACTACATATACAGTATAGCAGATAAAAAATCTCAATTGAAAGATGCGATTATATGAACTTTAATAGTACCAAATACTAGCTTACTTTAGAACCATGTGTTGTTGTATTTGTTATGTGCGTATTCCACTGTTTTATTGACTTCCACCTTAGAGAAACCTGCCAGTGGCTTGGTTTACCTCATATACACTTCAGTTCTGCATAACTGTGGCTTCATAGCATAACAGTGTACATACATACATACATTTTTATGAGTGAATTAACTCACAACTAGCCAATGGGTCCATTGATCTTGATCCCTGAGAGACATTGCTCTGATAGCAGCGTCCGGGCGTCTCTGCAGGGTTATCTATGTCACATATCCAGTCCATGCGTGCTGGTAACGAAAGGTGTAATGCTCCTAGGTAAAGGTCGTTATGACAAGCAGGTAATATGGCACGACTCAGAGGACAATGAGAGGCAGACTCCTTGATGCAGAACTGTCGAGGCTGTGGTAACAAAGCCTGGATGACGGCTGTTAATGAACTGCCCAAAGGCACAGACATCCTGAGTCATTGTTCAGTGAGGAAAGCACTTTTTCGATGGCTTTATGTAATCCCCATGATCTCAAATGCCATCAGTGAGTTATTCATAGGTATGCAACTCTCGGTGAGATAGCTCAGGTAATTACATCTTGTGATTACATGTGAATGTAGGCATTCGTTAACTTCTCTTTTTATGTGACTTCGAATTGCTTCTTAGGTATTCCCTTTTGCACTTGTGCTGTAGAATATTTTAGAATAATTTATTAAGGTATGCATGACAAATTCAGGACCTTCTTAGAAGAAGAAAAAAACGTTGTATGTTGTCTGTGTATGCCACTGTGAAATTGATTGCAGAGGATAACAGCCATAATACAAATGCGCTAGGCAGTTTTACTGACAGAATGACACATCAGTGTTGTGAGAGATCATAGGTTACTTTCTGTGTAAGGGACCAAAGGCTTCATTTAATTTTCCTTAAGCCACTTAGGGCTTTAAGGAGTATTATTATCGACCTGTTTGTCTGTCTGTCTGTCCCCATGTTTGTGACAGCCATGTCGAGGAACCTTAATATATTCCAAGCAAATTCATGGAGTTCTGCGGATCTGGCCATCGTGACTTTCCCAATTTAATTATGTTTCCATTTATGGGTGTAATAATTGTTTGTTCCATATATGTGCAACATCTTTTACCGTAGAAATGTTTTTTTTTTTGTTTTTTTTCTCTCTCTCTCTCTCAAACAGCTGCAAACCAATTTGGTAGAACACAGGAAACTGTTGAAGTCTCTGTCTCAGAGCGAACTGAAGGTGAAAGGTTACAGAGGTGAGAGTGAGGCTCTTGAGGATCAAGCCCCATCTGTGACAGCGGCAGAGTTACAACTACGATGGCAGACATTGTCTAGAGACCTGGAAGACAAGAAAATGTTGTCTCTGGACACTGCCCAGCAGGTGTGTGCTTGACTTCTTAACCTCTTCTTCTTCCTCTCCTTCTGTACATGGGTAGGTTTGCCAGCAACCTACGGATGGCCGTGGTTTTCCTTCTGATCCCTGCCTAGTTTCCTTCCACCGTAATGCAGGCCACCATTGTACAAGTGAATTACTCTCGAGTATGGCGTAATCACCAATGAAATAAATAAATAAATCATATAACATGTGAATTTTTATGCAATACATGGAGTGAATCATTTACTTTAGGTGTAGAGTTTTGTGTTTTTGTATTACATTTTTTCGTTGTAAGTTTCTTGTGTCTCAATACATAAAATTAAGTGATGTGACAGGATATGAAAATGATTTGATGATAGGTTGGCAAGTGGTACAACATTTTTGTGTGTTTCTCAAGAAGTTGACTAGCTCCTTGTCTGATGTCTTCAACATGACATTCCATTAAGGCAGCACTATAAGTATGTAAAGCACGGACTGTCCTGGTAAAAGTACCCAGGACAGTTATAAAAACAGTAAAAATAGCAGTAAACCCAAGCCAATAAAGAAATAAACAGCTGTATTAAGACAACTTTTCCTTCCCAGGAATCACCGTCCTTGTTACGACCTTCTGTGGCGGACACCAGGTCATTGCTATGGACAAGTTCAACTGATCCAACTGTCAGTCAACTGGCTGACATACACAGAGTGCTTCGCGATCTCAACAACTGCTGGCGGCACATGCAGACAGAGGTCAAGGACAAACAGCTGCGATTGGACGAGGCGCTGGAGTTCCAGCAACGCTTCCAGGATGCTCTTCTCTCAGCTTCAACCTGGTTGGACTCCGTAGAACTGAAACTTTCGTCCCCACAGCACGGGAAATCTGTTGAGGAGGAACTAAAGGATACAGAGGTAGGTTTATTTTTCCATCCCTCACCACACTGGGCTTGAATCCTGATTTACAAGTACTTCTCTAGAATGTTTCTGATGTGGTTTATTTATGTGGCCTGCCAGCCATTGTTCCTAAAATTATCATATTTTGCCTCAGCTTATATCAAATTTTTGGTAAACCACATTAGTATCATGGACTGTGCAAAGATTTGTTTGTCTGTATTAGTGCTACCAAATACAGACCTTTGATGTATCCAAATATTATGTCCAAACAGTTGTTTACTTTCATATCTGAAAAACCCTTTAATTCTCTTCTGCTCTGAAGGCCATAGAAACATTTTCATAAAACACAGAAATTATATCTTTACAAGTAAATATGAGATTCTCTTGTTCCAAGACCTTCAAGAAATGACTAAAGCTCCAATTTTTTTTCCCCTAGAATGTGTTGTCAGAAATAAAGGCTTTGCAGCAGGAGATCCTGGCAGTTAACAGGGTATCACAGCAGCTGTTACTGGAGGGCTCTGGGAACAAGGTGCTGATTACTCAATCACTGACAGACCTGAATGAGAGGGTCAGGTTGCTGGAAACCAGAGCTTATAGACGAGAGGCTGAGATCTCACGAACAGAGACACGCTGGGGGGAACTTAGGGTAAAAAATTTTGTCTTTACAATTTTCATAGCAATTTTTGATGTACATTTCAGACATCCATTGATTAAATAATCGGGATGTTGTTTAGCTTTGACGCTTTATTTGTCTGATTGTCATGCAAAAAAATTATTTCTTTACAACCAAGCAAAATGAATTTATTGACACAAAAATTAGTATTGATGATTTATTTCTCTGGGAAACCTATAATCTTGGAGCTTTAAAGCTTGCCTCTCTTACGTTATGACTTATTCAGGCATGTGCTTATAGTTTTGTGAATCGGTGTAACATTTTCCATTTTCAGTCTGAAATTCAGGCATTTAGGAAGAACTTGAAGGATGCCACCTCAGAGTTTGAGAATCTCATTCTTCAGCCATCATTCGAGGACAGATTCGCCAGGAACAAGGTAAATGATTTGTGTTGTTTGTTGTTATTGAGAAGTAAATTTAAGCCATAAAAAGTACCAAATCCTGTATCTAGCAGAAGCTCTTGGCAATGGAATTAAAATCAGCCATTTGGAAAAGGATGTTGTCATTTGTCACATACAACACATATATTAAAAGTCAAAAGAAATAATCAGTAAATGATCTGACTAGTGTTCAATTTTTATTGCTCCATTGTAATAAGCAGTCCATGTTGAAGGACACAAATACATGCAGATGCTGAGGTTTAAGGAACCAGTGCTAAATAATGTTACACTTTTTAATCTCTTAGTGGTATTCATTAAGAAAGGTAAGTTTATAAAAATTACCCGAGTGACAACTAAGTGTGCCTCATCTTTAGTTGTTTGGGTTTTTTTCAGTTCAGTGAACATTATTTGTGTGGCTGCTGTGAAGGATTTTGACAACTGTGTTTCATTTTTGATTTCTCCAGTCTTCTTCGTTCAACTTAGCTGCGTTAAAAAAAATCTGTTTTAAATTTTTCTGAGTGTCCCTTGTGACAGGAAGTATTTTGATGTCAAAATTTTTTCTTAAATATCAAGAATTAACACCATACAAGAAAGTAACAGAAAATATTTACTTTAATGTACGCATGTACACTGTATGTAACAACAGATATGTTCAGTGGATATGCTGTTCTTGTTTTGTCCTTCTTTTCCCAAAGGGAATAAAATGTTTAAAGGCTTAAATTTTCTTTTATCGTGTTTAAATTTTAAGGCTTTTGACTGTTGTCCACAAAATAGCTTAGTGGTCTGTTTTCAGATCGCCCTCATGCCGCTGATCATCAGATTGTGTATGCATTGTTTATTCAGTTCTCTGGAAAAGAATATTCTATACTCTGTGTATATGAATCACATTGGACACCATTTATTTCAGGGAAACCTCTCTGATTCCATCATTTCATTGCAGTTTGTTTTGACTTTGTTTCGCAGAGGTTAGAAGATCAAATTGTTCGCTATGAGGCAGAGTTATCCTGCTTGGAGGATGCAGGTTCAAGACTGGCCAGACTGAATCCACGAATGTCTGTGAGCACAGAATTGACCATCCTCGGGCACAGCATAGCTGAACTGAGGAGACGGGTGAGTCTGGGGTGATGGAATAATACTGTGATATGAACACAGTTCATATGCAGCTTACACATCTGACATAAGGCACACAGGTGACAGGAATACATACACATGAATGTTTGAGTAGAATGGGAAGAATGTCTTATTTTTGGGGCTCACTCCTGAAATTCTATATGAAGATATGATTGTGAAGGAAAATTTTTCAGGGTTCACTGACAGTTTTTCTTTTCACTATGTGACAAAATTCGCCCATAATTGAATTGAATCACATTTTTCTGACATTCATGTGTATGTATAGGTACAAAGAAATCCATGATATACCATCTAACATTTCGTAGGGTTTATGATGGTGGATGTTACTTGTCATGTTTTATGTAAAAACACATATAGATGTACATATATGTAGAGTACTAATGTACAAGAATGTACATAAGGCTCTGTATTCACTACGCTTTATAACCACACGATTCTATATGCACCCCTAACCTACAAAGCAGTCAGCTGGAATAGCAGTATTAAATGGAATGAGATCTCAATTATTTATGTATTTTTGTTTCAAATAATTGGCACGAGTTTGTGGTTTGTGAATGTTTGTCATGCACTTGCTTATTTTTTGCATGGTTTGTTAATTTTGTATTCCTTTGCTTTGTATTTATCTAGGTGGTGGCTGGCTAGCCTGCATGAACTATATCTCAGTCTGCTATAAAAGTTGTCTGTGTGGTCAAATAAAATTTCTTAATGAATGACTTGTTCATTGTTTGTGTAATATTTTGTGTCTTCCTCATAGAACTTTTGATTTGCTTTTTGGCTGCGCAAATTGATACATGTATTACTAAGCAACTTGGAATGTTGGCTAGAAGAGCGCGCTGTGGTTTTCATTGTTTTGTTTGGTTTTTTTTCTTTCATTTTTTCTTTTGGGCAATTTTTGGTGGTATCCCTGTTTCTTAAAGATCATATTTGATGAGCTACCCACATATTATTTTGGTGTATATCTGTGTGAATGAAATTACCATCTTCTGACTTCAAAGCAATTATTGTGTTTGCTGCTTTTCTGTGATGAAATGGCACAAATTTTGTGATGGATTTATTTAGGAAAACTGACCTGTTGTAGCAGTATTTTATGTTTCAGCGTTGTTGGAGAAGATTTCGCAGCAAATCAATAATTTGTTTTCAAGTTGTTCATACCTCAATTTTCATTCACCCGTAGTTTTAGTTAGCCTTATAACCTCCATACCTTTGTATGTCTGCTTTGATATTTTCTTGTCACATTGCCATGTAAGTGTCATGCATTTGTTTCTTTGTTTTTGTTTGTTTATTCAATCTGTTATCAGCATAGCATAATTTTTTCGTATTTAAAAGATTAAAAAAATATCGCCTGCATAAATTAGAAACCCTTGTAAACATTGCCGCAGAGAAATGTTACAGAAGTGTATGTCACTTTAAAAATTTGGGTGTACTTGGTGGACATCTATAGCTAGCCATGGAAAAGTTAACATTGTGAGGTCATGCCTTTTTATAGGTGCATGAGAATCGTGAAGACTTGCGTCAGTTCGTGGCTGTACAGGAGCAGTATGGCAAAATGCTGACAGACTACGAGAGTTTCCTGGAAACGGCTCAGGAAAAACTTCGCCCTGACATCATCTCTGCTAAGAACTTGGATCATGTGAACCAGCAGCTCATAGCTCACAAGGTCAGCTGGAAACTTGGTGTTCTGTTATGCAGTAATAGCGACTATGGTCATAGTTTTAGTCTGAATCAAGTAAATTTTCCTTGATCATCTTAAATTTGTGGATATAAAGAAATATTTAATAGCAGTAGACCTACTCTTTGTCCTCAGTAGAAATTTTAACATCTTCGGTAGCCAAGCTGAGGTATAGGTTTCTTTGCATTCAATGAGATCTTTTGTTTTACATCAGCAGTACTTTGTAAGAAGGAGTGCTGCATACATTAATTTAAAATTATTTTTTGTTTGTAAAAGAAATAATCAGGAGATCAGCAGACAATATAAACATTGTGTTAACTGTTTGATAGGAGTTCTTTGGCGACTTGGAGGAACACCGATCTATGGTTGATCGGTTGGCCTTACAGTGTGGTACAGACACAAAGGAGAAGTACCTGGTGCAACAACAACGCCTGGACAACCTGACTCAGATCGTTCAGGACAAGGCAGGGTTACACAGTCAGCGACTGGGTCGGATTTCCCAGCTTTGGACTGATCTGGATGCCAAAATACGGCAGATGGTGGATTTCATGGCTGAGGTGAAACATGGAATGCCTTCACCAGTCTCCGAGGATGACTCGTTGGAAAATATCCAAGCCAAGCTGAAAGACTTCCAGACTCTCCAAGAATCCCTGAACAAAGAGAAGCCAATGGTTCACGAAATCGTGGAAAAGGGGAAACAGATCTTGCACAGCGTGAACTGCCCTGAATTGGAGGCGACAGTGACAGAGCTGGCTGACCGCTTTGTCGCATTACATTCCAGTGTATCGTCTGAATTCCACAGGTGTGTGTCCAAATCATCAGATTCTACTTTGAAACCTTTGTAAATTAATTGGCGAAAATGTTTATCCTGAAAACAAATATGGAACTGTTTTTGTTTTGTTTCTTTCCAGAACTGAAACTCTGGCTGACCAGTGGCTGACCTTTGAGGTGGAGTCAGCCATCTTGCAGTCCTGGTTCATCACAGCCAATAATCAGCTGTCGTCCCTCAAACAGTTGACTGCGAAAGACCTGGAGACCATTGGAGCAGTCCGCACGAAGGTAGACAAACTCCTGGTATGTATTCACCGTCCAACATGCACCTTCAAGTGACATGTTAACTATGTCTGTGTGTACATTAATGATGTTAAAGTGTTTCTTGGATGCAGAGGTGTTGCCAGATCCATGAGAGAAATGTACCGATGAAATAAATAAAAATATAATGCGTTATCAGTTTGGGGAATGATTGCAAAAAGCTTTGTGTTGTAACTTTGGTGAAACGTTTGCAGTTTGATTTTAAATTCTTTGCCCTGTTGAATGTAGATAGGTCTGTAAACCACCATCTTGGACAGTACTAAGGATTGAAATGGTTATTGCCTTAATAAATATCCTCTTCTGTGTAATCAAAGTTTAACATAGGTAGAAAACCCCTATGTTACACAACATTGCACAAAGTGACTTTACTGCAAAGACATTGGTAAATCTTTGGTGTATGTGTAACGTAAAGTAAATGTAATATAATTCCACAGACCAGTTCGGGATAACAACCAAAACGTGTGACATTCGACTTTGTATGGCATTGCGGTCGCTGTGAGTTCAAGCACAGCTCATGCTGGTTTCCTCTCCGGCTGTACATGGGAAGGTTTGCCAGCAACTTGCGGATGGTCGTGGGTTTCCACTGGGCTCTGCCCGGTTTCCTCCCACCATAATGCTGGCCGCCGTCGTATAAGTGAAATATTCTTGAGTACAGCGTAAAACACCAATCGACTAAATAAATAAATTGTATGACATTGACGTCACTTCATTTGTGCGTTTCACTATGAAACGGGTGTCATTTGTAACGTAACGGTGGACAGAACCGGTGATACAAAATTGTCTCGACAATGATAAAAAAAGAATTCTTACTGTTGTTGCCATTTTTTTGCCAGTTAACTTATGGCACTGCACATAACAGCTTATCCCGAAGAGGTGTGTTGCTAAACTCTCACAAAAAAACCTCGTGTTAATTTTTCCAGGAATTCCGTAAAGAGCTGGATTCCCACCTGCCCCTGAAGAGCAAAGTGGTGACGATTGGCCAGCAGTTGATGAAGAGTAAAACAGCTGAGACAAGTAAGTTAGAGGAGATGCTGACTGGGTTTGAGGAGCAGTGGAGTCAGCTACTCCACGACCTTGACACAGCTGAGGATCACCTTCACCAGGCCCAGATGGAGCTGATGCCGTCACGACAGGCCCTCGGTGAGCTGCTCATCTGGCTTGAGAATGTGGAACGCTCGCTGAGAGAGGACCAGAACATGGTGGTCAGGAGTCTGGCAGACATGGAGGCTGTCCTCAAGAAATACAAGGTGAGGGAAACTGGAGCTGTTAGAAATTCTACAGATTTTCGGAGGGCAAAATTGTGAATTACTGTAATTCATAAAAAGTGCCGTTTTAGAGACATACCAGCGTCATAAAATATTGCTTGTAGCTCTGAAATTCACGTTGGTAGAGTAGGATATCAATTGACTTCCAGAACAAGCCTTTAAACCCTTTTCTAAGGTGAATAGAACCATCAGAATAAGGCAAAATTAATAACTCGGCCAACTGCGGAGTTTTACATCTAATATATTACTACAAATCACACCATGTTACATCATAGTTTTCTCCCTGAATGGGAAGGTTATTATTACAAAGTTTTTGCCACTCTGGTAGCAAGCTGACCAAAAGCATGGTCGTTAAGGACCATCCCGCACGGTTTTGACAGCTCACTTTCCTACTGTAAATGACATTGCCGTTGAGCTGAGTCTGACAACAGCGACTGTTTACATATTGCTTAAAGTTACTTGATCAGATTCTGGCAAGTTCCTGAACACCTTCATCCATTAAATTGTTTCAGTATTGTTCAACCTTTTTGAAAAGTGTGTATGGATTTTTTATCCAAATAAAATTTAAAGATTCCACTATTGTCTTGTATTACATGTATATCTCGCGTGAGTGCTACGTGTATATTTTCATGCTCTTATTTCCAGAACATCAAGATCGATATCAACAATAAGCAGATGACAGTAGACTTTGTCAACGAGACTGTATTACATCTGGGTCAGGAGCCTCTTGGGCATCCCGGGGAGAGGACAGAATTTGCAGAGAAGCTCGGGCAGCTGAACAAGCGCTGGCAGCTGGTGAACAGCGATGTGACCGACAAACTGAAGAACCTGGAGAGCCTGAGAGAGAAGTGGGAGGAGTATGAAAAAGGCATGAAAGACTTGCACGACTGGCTTCTGTCTCAAGAGGAGCGAATCAAGAAATTCCAGCTGATCGGCAATGAGATTCATGTCCGTCAGACTCTGAGGGATTGTAAGGTGAGAAAAGTGTGAGTGGTAGTTGCGAATAAAAGAACATGCCCGGCTTATGTGCTGTTTGTAGCATAAGCTACAGGTAGGTGGTGTACTTGCTAAAAAATCCGACAGCAGTATTAATATTGAGCCGATGAAGACTATTAATACCAGTATTAATTGTTAAATATATTTCAGCACAGCATTAAAGCCTAATTAATAATAAATAAACCTTGTCAAAGTGTTACGCCAGATAAATATATTGATCACATTTAAAATTTGATCTTTTTGAGATCGGTATGATCTATATGTAGTTCCAAATATTCAGAATAGGATTTTCAGGTGTTTTTACTTTGTTTTATCAGCCGTTTTGCCACATGTTTGATGTAAATCAGCTTTATATAAACAGCATTAAAGGCTGTCTTGAGGACAATTATGAAGTATGCATTTTTTGCAACATTCAGCCTTTTAATGAATATTGTTGATGTCTGTCCATTGTAGGCTCTCCAAGATGCTTTGAAGAATAAAGAAGATGAGATTCAGTTGAGTCGTCGCCTGGGAATGAGCCTGGTGGATGCGAGCCAAGGCTCACCAGGGAAGGCTCATGGGGTTACAGAGGAGATTGACAAACTCCACAAGCAGTGGTCCGCCCTTGGCCAGAAGGTGGAGCAGCTGCAGAATGTGCTTGAAGATGTCCTCGGTCAGTGGTCTGAATATCACACAGAGATGAACAACCTAAACCATGTGATGAATGAGACTGAGTATTCCCTGACCAGGCTTACCTCCGTCAGCCCAGACGTCCATACGCTCAAAGTCCAAGTGGACAAACTCAAGGTGGGTAACTCGCCACGATATGGCTGAAATATTGCCGATGTGGTGTTAAGCCATAATCATTCATTCATTCATTCAAGGTAGGTAACTCCTTGAAGGGAGATAATTCTGTATGCATTTCCATCTTGATGGCTTTGGTTACTCTGTTAAGGCATTTTGGTAAGTAGAGTGAAAGGCATGGTCCACAGTAAAGCATGTCTGCATTTGATTCCTGAACATATCCTTGCAGAGAAGACACTGGTTATATTTAAAGTGGCACTGTGGCGACAATAGAAACTGGCTTGAAATACAGAAATTATATGAAAGAAATCCAACGGAACAAACCTAACACCATTGCTTAAAAGGATTTTCAATGAATAACGCTAACCCATTAAACCAAAGACTGAAAATATTCGGCTTTGTTTGTAAAACTTTCTTGGTGTGACATGATAAGCTTCCTCATATGATGTTAAGTCAGGCAAATGGGACGTTGAGTATGGCATTTATGCTTGGGGGATGTCAAGAGTTTTTGAAAGGGCAGTTGCATTTGTGGATTCACATCAGCAGTTGGTTCATGACGTGTTTATGCAAGACATCACACCAGGCGAATTGGAAAGGACAGAAAAATTTTGTTTCCATATTCTCTGAAGAGACATACAACATTGCTTTTAATGCGCTGCAATATTTTTACATTTTAAGAAAGGAATTCTGACCATCAAAATATTTATCATTTCACCTTGCTTTTAACACACAGAAATTCTGACACCTCAGTAGCTCTGTAAACAGTTTTGGCTTAAGGATAATAGATGTTAAAAAACATACTATGTGTATATCAAGTACAAGCATGAACAGTCTATAACAGCTATGTATAATCTTACATGTATAATCCACATACATACACATACCCTGAGAAAAACATTCTGGATACAACTGTGATTGTATGACTGTCTTGTTTTGTTTCCTGCTGTTTCTCAGGTGTTGCAGACACGGTTAGACTTCCACCACCCCCAGATGGAGCAGTTCTCTACCCTGTCCAATCAGCTGATGCAGGTGTGTGATGCCCCCGTGCGACAGGACCTTCAGAAAACACTAGGGGACCTCAAGCAAAGGTGATGAGTCTTCTGCTTCTTGATACCTTATTGCAATCCTTCTGCGCTGCGTGTAAATTTTTAGACAAATACGGTCCAAAGACATTGTCTTTGTAGCATGCGTGCTATGTTTGTATTATCACCTACTGTATACATTTACAGCAAATGTCCACATGGGGACATAAACATCACATCGTTTTAGTTTGATGTAAATTCATCCGGGATCTCCAGTTACCTCCACCCATAGACCTGACTGCCATCACAATTTTTAGAGCATGTCTATCCAGCACCAATCAATAAAACCGTAATTTAATTGCACTTGCAGAAATTTATAACTAGATCAGAATAAATACAAACAGGTTGTAGCACCACCATGGTATTTAATCTGACTTGCTTAAGTAGGAGCCAGAATGTCTGTGCAGTGGCGTCTGAATTATTTTAGGCAGAGACTCTTTGTTTCTCTTGTAGATGGAACAACTTAGCTGTGGAACTGAGGAGTCGAAATGATCGCTTTAGCGAGTGTTTGGAGCAGTGGCAGCTATATAACGATGAACATAAGAGAGCCACTGAATGGCTGGCTGATAAGGAGAGAGAGTACAACCAATTAAATGCTTTGAAAGATGAGCCCAGTCAAAGGCAACAGTGTTTGCAGCAAAGCAAGGTAATTTCTAGCAAACTTTTCCCTGTGGTGATATTTTTAGCATTGTAATCATAAATATGCCCATTAAGGGCAGTCTCATGAGTGAAATACTGTTAAACACAGTAGTTAATCCCATTGAAGTGAATACAGGGTTTGTACGGCGTCTTGGAAAGCCAGGAAACTTGAAATCTGTTAAGTGTACAGACCCTGTAAAGTGATGGATATTGTTTATTGGAACATAGGTAAGTAGCGCAGTCTGTTTTTTGACACACCACTTGATCCATTTTGCTCATTATCTTACAATGGATGGTTATAGGTTAGGCATTCTATGAAATGACCAGCCCTGCCTTTAGATCACTGATTCGGTCGTGATTTTTTTGATTGTTGCTGTGAACAGGTACTGCAGGCCGACATGGAGGGGTTCCAGTCTCAGCTTGACAACCTGGCCAAACTGGGGGAGGAGTTCACTAGTAACCTGGATACCCCAGTGTCTGGACCAATCACACTGCAGCAAGCCAAGCTGACACAGCGTCTGGCCCGCCTACAACAGTCGCTCAACAAGTGTGCTCAGAGCCTCCACGACGACATGACCGACCAGACGCGCTTCCAGGAAAACTTGAACGTTGTCACGGATTTCCTGCATCATGCTGAAGAGGTTCTCCAGCAGAGAGACCCGGACAAGTCCTCCGACAGCAGTCACGTCAAACAACGTCTGCAACAACTGAAATTGTTATTTGGTGAGTTTAGCGACAACGAGTCCAAGATTGACTCCCTGAATGACCTGGGATACAGGATGGCCTTGAGCGAGGCATACTCAGAGAAACTCCTGCACCTTAATCATCGCTGGCAGAACCTGCAGACGGACGCCGCAGACCGCTATCGACGCATGCAGGCGCTGTTGTTGTTGCAGCAGGACTTCACAGATAAGTGTGGGAACTGGCTCATCTTCCTCCAGCGAGCAGAATCTGATCTCACGAAAGACATAGCAGGGAATTACCCAGACCTTGTTGAGCAGCAGAAAAAAAGTGAAGTAAGTTCTGTGATAGTGGTGGCTTTGTTGGATCTTATTTGTTTGCTTGTCACAGACTCCTAGAGACAAGAAAACAATATTCATTTTTGACAGGTTAGCAGTATACTTATACCAAATGAAACATAAATGTTGAAACTGGAACAAGAATGCTGATTAGTATGTTTAGGTGACAGTGTAGACGAACTGTACCCTGAAGTCTGTAATAACTCGGTATGGAATCTTCTTCAGGAATGTTAATGTTGTTATACTGGCAGAAAGTTAATTTTGATCATGCCCTGTACAGCCGTGTATAAATGATGTTTCAAGTGTTGAGATTCTTTTCCATTACATGTTTTATAATTTTGTAAAGAAGCACATGTATGGTCTGGGCATAGCCTGGAGCGCTTTTGAAATCCACCACTTTTACGCCGATACACTGTTTGTGTGTTACGTTCATCTCATCTTCACAGGCATTCCAAGCAGATATCTTCAGCAGGCAGCAAATCTTACAAGCCATCATCGGTGATGGACAGAAAATGTTACGTCAGGGGGAGGTAACTGATCCTGAAGAGTTTCAGCAGAAGTTGGCCATGCTGTCCAGTCAGTGGCAGAATGTGGTCAAACAGTCAAACCATCGTAAGACAGTCATAGATAAGGCTGTTCTTCAGTGGCAGACGTACCAAGCTCTTCGTGATCGCATCAACACCTGGCTGAGCTGCCGAGAGCAGGATCTGAAGGCCTTTGATGAGGAGAACATCTCACTACAGAGGGTCAAGGATTTACTTGATAAAGCCAGGGTTAGTTGAATTTGATTTGGTTTATATTTTGCTCGTAGGAAACTTTATGTCTGCATACATATGTAAAAAGAAGCGATCATTGGTTGAGCGTTAATGTTCTTGTCTTTCAATTGCTGGAACGGGAACGTGTGTGCTCCTTTGCTCTTACACTTTGTGAGAAGGAGTTCATGTCAGTGATTTGGGTGATTGCCAAGTTTAAGGTCTGTTGAAGACCACTTGCTTTCCATGAATATTCCACATCCAGCTGTCTCAGCTCCAACATTAAAACAACAATGAAATCAAAAAAGAAATAAAAAATAAATAAATTTTGTGACATATTAACAAGTCTCGTGACTGGCGGTTATTGTTTTACAGGCCAGTTTGAAGGACAACAGTCAAGAAGACAACTACAAGAAGCTCAACGAAGTGTGTCAGGAACTGCTTCAGCGTGCCGACCCAGCCGCTCAGGCAGAGATACGAGAATCTCTCAACGATCTCCAGCAGAGATGGCACCAGACCCTTGGGAGGTTTGACGGGCAGAGGGAGCGGCTGGAGGACATCATCGCACAGTGGCAGCTCTGTGAACAGGAGATGGAGGACATCCTGTCGTGGCTGGGCGAGCTCCGAAGAACCCTGGGGGTGGATCTGCCCGACTCGTACGACGAACTTCAGAGAGATCTTCATCACTGCAAGGTATGGAAGGCAACCCTGTTGAATTATACTACATTATGAAGGGACATGTTGCATGGATACATACAGTGGAGGTAGCTTACATTGTGTTTGTTTGTTGCCATGTTATGGCTGAAGAGTTGGTAATGTGACATTTATAAACTCATCCATCATTTATTATTTTTGGTTATTTCTCAAGTGCTACCAGATGGCAACTTCAAATGATAGTGCATTCAGTCCCGGCATTGGAGAAGGAATTTTTGTTTCCCACTCTGTCATTTTGTGTTGGTCTTGGTGACAATAATTGGACAACAGCTCGTGGCTCAGTTGGTTAGCGCGCTATCACAGAACAATGACCCGAAGCGTCCCACCAATGCAGTCGCTGTGAGTTCAAGCCCAGCTCATGCTGGCTTCCTCTCAGAAGGTCTGCCAGCAACCTGCAGATGGCCATGGGTTTCCCCCCAGTCTCTTCCTGGTTTCCTCTCACCATAATGCCGGCCGCTGTCGTATAAGTGAAATATTCTTGAGTACGGCGTAAAACACCAATCAGATAAATAAATAAATAAATCGGACAACAGCACTCATTTGCACCAGATCAGAATGAAAATCAGGGTATCGCATGTGGGAAAGTCCTTAAGCATCTTGCCAGAGGTTGGTGTTTCACCCTTGTCTCTCCAGTCACCTGCGCCCATGACATTGAATAGTGAAAGTTGCTTGAGTATAGCATTAGATCAGTCAAGCAATACTATGGTATCACCCATAAATCAGTCAAGCAATACTATGGTATCACCCATAAATCAGTCAAGCAATACTATGGTATCACCCATAAATCAGTCAAGCAATACTATGGTATCACCCATAAATCAGTCAAGCGATACTATGGTATCACCCATAAATCCGTCAAGTGATACTATGGTATCACCCATAAATCAGTCAAGCGATACTATGGTATCACCCATAAATCCGTCAAGCGATACTATGGTATCACCCATAAATCAGTCAAGCGATACTATGGTATCACCCATAAATCAGTCAAGCGATACTATGGTATCACCCATAAATCCGTCAAGTGATACTATGGTATCACCCATAAATCAGTCAAGCAATACTATGGTATCACCCATAAGATTTCCTGTCTATGTGCTTTGCTAAAATCAGTTGTGGCGGTGGAGCCAGAACTAAATTGTTGTTCTTTCGTTTTGTGAATGAACCAGGCTTCTAGGGAATGATAATTAAACATTTAACAGCTGATATTTGAAATTAAATAAAATTGGTGATTATCAAGTCGCAGTTATGTATAATCGTGATAAATGTGTCAAGCCCTAAGAGAAATACTGGATTTCACACCAAACAAACACACACGCACAAAAGATCCCCAAAGACATCTATGCATTGTTTCTCCTGTGCATTTATGGTATTGTCATGTTTGTTTATTTTCAATGGAATTTAATACACTTTCCCGAGTATGAGTGTTGAGTGATTCTGGGATGATAAACACGTCTCGTCTGATAATACATGTTTATCATGCAGCGAAAGCAAACATCACAGTTAAATGTGAGATCTGATGCGTTCCACATGTATCAATGTGTCGTCATTCAGTGTGAGTAAACCGTCACACATCCAGAGGTGCTTCTGTGCATATTGTATCAGCCAGTTACACCACCCAGAAAGTCAACAAACCTTGCTCTGCTTACACCCTGCTTAACCTGGTGTGTTGTCATACAAGTGTTCCCTGTATTGAAGACTTGAAGCACATGAGTTGTAGTTTTGCATGGTGTAAATGTAAATATGAACTATTGAATTCTTGAGATTATTGGACAGTCAAAAACTTTTTCAGGTAGGTGACAGATTCTTCTTAAGTCTTCTTAAATCTGTCTCTGGTGTATAAAAATTGTTGATTTACGTATATAAACATTACTTTCATCGTACATGTCTCACAATACTTTTTCATTCATTTCTTGTTCCAGGACATTGAACAGTCTTTTGAGCGTGCAGAGGACAGACGACAAATGTTGCTATCCAAGGAAAGACAACTCAATTCGGTCATTGAACCGGTTGATCTCTCAGTTCTTCGTGAACGGATTCGCTTGCTGAATAAACAGTGGGCTGAACTCCATCACCAGGTGGCTCTGCGCAAACACAGAATCTTTGACAGGCTTAATGAGTGGTCAGGCTTTAATGAGAAATATCGTGACCTTTGTGATTGGATTGACCAGATGGAGGTCAAGGTGTCGTCAAGAACGGAATACCATGTGGAGGACTTACTGCTCAAGTTACAAAAGGTAAATCAGGAGCTTTTGATGAAGTAGGAGAATAGCTTAGATAATGCAAGTAATGCTTCTTGTGTTACTGATGTGGAGATGGAATAAAATGAGGTTTGCGGTTATGCGAAAAATAGCTCATTGATAAGCCAGATGTCAACAGAAAAAGGATGCCATTTATCTAGATGTGTGCAGAGGTCTCCTTCACCATGCGGTTATTGTGCTAGCGCAGAACATTGATGCGTGTCTCCAGCTAATGCAGGTTTCCTCTCTTGTCATACGTGGGAAGGTCTTCCAGCAGCCTCCTGATGGTTGTAGGTTTTCTACAGGCTCAAATAAACTTATTTTTTTAATTTCTTATAGTAAGCTCTATTGGCCTTGATTTCTATTCTATTTTGATAAAAGTATTATGTTGTTGAACACTTTTTCTTCTTCTTGAAGTTCTTCTGTTGATCAGTTATTACTTCTCTCTTCATTTGTTTGGAAGGTTATATTTTTGCCATGTTTACGGTACACATGTGTGCACTGTCAGAAGATCTGGGGCACCTCTCAGTGGGTACAGTGTACATATACTAGATCTGGTGTATTCAGTACTGAGTGGGTGGATATCAAGACAGCAGAGAGAAATACTCTAATTATTGGTACCTTTCTTGAACAAATAGCAAGAATTGAAACTTGATGAATTGACATCATGCAAAAAGAAAGAGCTGATAAGCACATTGATAGCATTCAGCTAAGTTTACCTTCATTAAAGTCGTTTTTAATATTGATTCACTGTGTTCAGTCAAGGTTATTTTCTATTAAACTGATGTGGTGGCAACTTTTATGTTAAAAGGTGGAATTTGTACAAGTCGTGTCTTATTGCTAGTAGAGGAATCAAACAGATCTGTGAAATGTGTAAATCTCTGTAAGTTCTGTGAATTATATATATAAATATGTGCTAACCTGAGTAGAGGCATAGAATGAAAATTTATTAAACTAGGTATCAGAACTAAGGTGATATGTTTCATCATTCTGCATAGCCATTCTGGCCAACACTACCCTTACCAATAACAACAGTCAGAAGTAATGAAATGTGGCTTATGATAACAAAAAAAATCCAATAACTGTTTTTGTAAATTGTGATGACCAAATGTTCAGGCAGTATTTTTTCACAGATTGCATTGGTTGCCTAAACTAAGTATATGCTGTGCATGAAAATGTCATTCCTTGTTGACGCAGTGGAATAAGATCAGAAACAAAAAGTATTAACACATATCGTGTGGTTGAGACACAGTTCAGTATTAATACATGTAGAGAGACGTTATCCTACATAACTATGGTCTGTGGGGGATGCTGGCTGCAGTGTGAGGGGGCACAGCCAGATAGCAACTATAGCCCTGCTGCTCACTCAGTTATCAGAAATAGGCACTGTCCGTAACTAGGGATGAACGATTGTGTTACATGATTGGGGAAAATGGAACCACCTGTAAAGCCTCTACTGCTGCAGGCTCGCCCTGCGGGGAAACATTCGCCCTCGCCAGACCCTTCCTGACCCTCTTCTCTGTGGAGGTCGGGAAAATGCACCGTCCGGTCACCTTTCGTAGCTTGTAATTCCGTGCTTTGTAGCTTGTTTCGTTTGAAAATTTTGCGCCGCATTGTTGCGGATGTTGTTTGGAGGTCATCTTTTCCAAGGACAAAGAATACATGCTCAGCAAGGAGAAAGGCTTTTTCGCTTTCGATGGATATATTTCCTGGAATGCTGTCTGTTTTGCAATGAGAATTTTTCATTGTTAACGATGTGCCTGATGTGATTAATGATGGAGCTGACATTTGTTTGGAATAATTAAGAATCATTTTAATTAGTGGAAGTTTGTACTGTGCATTGATCAGTAAAGATGGTGTTCCTGCTGGATGACTTCTTTATGGATAACAACAACATCAGCAAACCGCTGAAGGCTGAACCAACAGTTAATCCCAGACCACGGATTAACACCAAACCAATATTAAACATTAAGCCAACTCCAATATTTAAGCCTTTCAAAATGGAGTACAACGGTGTTATGAAAATGAGTTTGACAAAGCTTAAGAATCAAACATTTTTGATTCCACAGCTGCTTTATCTGAATGTAAGTACTTTGTACCTGTTTAAGGTTACTTTGGAAATAGTATTCTTACTTTGAATACCTTTTCTTCTTTTTCAGGAAGCTGTGGTGATTTAATTTTTTTTCTTTACAAAGTTATTTTGCTGCATTCCATTTTGAAACAAATCTTACAGTTGTGACTGTTCTTATTTTTTGGAAGACTTACAGCTTAAACTTGATGACCATTCTGCGGCTAGTTCTCCAGGGCCCAGTTGTTCAAAGTGTATTTGTCTATGTTTAAAATCCCATTAGGTTTGTATTAGGACCAAATTGATTGTAATATTTTAGCCTCACATAACTTCTAATACACCTTTGAATAATGGCCCATGACATAGAAGCGATTTGTTACTTACTGGTACTGATACATTGTAATTTTACTACTTAATGCTAACTTTGAGATTTGTGTTGTCCAGGACTATCGCTTTGAGATGGACACAAAAGAAAGTGCGAAGGTGGAGTTAGTGGAGCATGGTCGTCAGCTGATGAAGGCCAGCAGTGAGATCCGGGCCACTGACATCAACAACAAAGTCTCCAAACTGGAAGACAAGTGGCGACATCTGAAGGCCGTCATTGCCTACAGGTAATTTGAATGTCAGTTCTGAGAAACGGTAAACCTTTCCCGCAGCAGGTAATTCAGGTCAAAGCAGTGTAGTACAGTGTTCCTACATGTACAATGACGTTTTTGCATGCAAGAAATCAATATTTAAATCAGCTAGGAACCAAGCCTCCATTGCACGGGGAAATGTCTCCCACTGGTACATGTTTCATATGATTTATATCAATTTTGCATCACACTTTTCCTTAACTGCATATATTTCTGAAGTATATTTTGAGATTCTGCTTGTGCTATCTGTCAACTCATATTTTGAGGAGTTGAATTCTAATAAGACACAAAGGAAGGCCATTAATAAAAACTGCGCGTACATCTGACCAATGACAATATTTTAGTTTCAAGTAGTTAATAGTATTCAGCATTAAAGTACCAAGCTGTCACACTCAGGGGTTCTGTTCTGTTAACATGTGAAGTTTATGTTCAAGTGCTGGAAGTATAACGTATTACTGTAAAAAATACACCTGTTCGTTACGATTTAATACTGAAGAAAACGCTGCATGTGTAGGTTGGGGGGGGGGGGGGTTGTGAGGAAAGCTATCTTAAGCACTATTTGAAAGTGACCTGTTACGAAGCCCAGTTACATGAAGATGTGTAGGATGATGTGCAGTTAAGGCCCAAATGGCAAGCAGTCATACGGAAGTGGGGGAACACACAGCACATACACACCATGTGGATGTAAAATCAGACAACAGTTATACTCTGCATGTACGTGGAACATGGTCGTGCTAGTTTATGTCTTGCTCAGACCTGAGTAATACGTACATGTGGATGATCAGTGTACACCACGCCTCCCTGACCTATAACATAATGTAAATACCCAGGCTAGAGCAACATAAACGAGAAACAGATTTGGGAAGGGAGACAACTCCAAAAAAAAAAACAGGACCTGGAAAACTGCTTTAGGCCTAACTGAAACTCTTCTTCAGATGTGTGTTTATAATTCCAAGGCATGGAGTGTAACTTGCCATATGCTTTTTTATTACTTTTTGTGAAGGGTTATCTTTACTTGTTCAGGTACTTAAAATTATAATGGTAAAATGTAAATAATAAACAGGATATTGTATGGTGAAGTTTGAATACTGTATAAAAATGGACAGATAACTGACTTAATGCTTCACACTTTATAAGTTAATCATCCACCTTTAAGCCATATGTTTATGGAATTGAAACTTCAAAGTCGAGGGATATGTAAAATTAATGAATGAAAGATACAAGTGCTGCAGGTTTATTACCTTGTGATATTTGCGTTTTCACCTTTACGTCACTGTGTGTGTGTTGCAGACAGCACAAGCTACAGGAGACGCTGTTAGCAGTGCAGCAGCTAGAGATGAGCATGATGAACCTGAGGAAATGGCTGGGAGACATGGAGCATGAGCTGACCTCCCCACTCATCTACCATCAGTGTGACCTCCAGGAGATACAATACAAGCTACAACAACAACAGGTAGAGCAGCGCTCCAACGACTTTCCATTGACATGTCTACTCATCTGCAAATCATTGTTCTTTCTCTGTCATTATTTAATTTGTTATTGACTGTTAGTTTATATTTTGCTTTTGTTTTTTTTTTGTTTGTGGCGAGGAGAGTGGGAATATAAATCAGGCTAGCATTGACTGAGCTGTTATTACGGGACTGTTTTACACTGGCAGAGTAAGGTTCAACCTGTCTCTCTGTGTTTTATAAATATTCTTAACACATGTGATATTAAATTTTCATTTACAGTTTAATTTCCTTTTGTGGTTGATAGAACAAAGAGTAATCATAGTGCACTTTGTGGGATACTGTACTTGCTCAGAAACTATGTCCATTACTAAGATACTGATTTTGACTGATTCTGAGAGCTCTGTTTATCTTAGAAAGATTCTGTGAGGATTGTTTGGAAGGTAGGATGATATCCAAGTGGAAAAATATTATAATGAAAGGTAATTTTTTGCGACCTATGTTTGTCTCGGAAACTGCACCTTTTCAGATGAGTCTTTAGGGCAAATTAGTAAGTTGTTCATAATCACTTCATCTCAGAATTAAGGCATGTACGGAACATATTTCAGGTTTACCCTTTAGAATTTAATGTATAGCTCTTGTCATCACGTTTTCTCAAAATCTGTAATCGGGATTAATTTGACCTCTTTTAAGGAACTACAGAAGGACATAGAGAAGCACAGTCCAGGTGTGGCGTCTGTGCTGAACCTTTGTGAAGTGCTCCTGCGCGACTCAGACGCCTGTCCCACTGAGGTGGAGTACGCCGCGCTTCAACAGGCCAGTCGAACACTTGACAGACGCTGGCGCAATATCTGTCAGCTAGCAGCAGACCGACGCTACAAGTAAGAAACATAATTGTCTCAGCATACCTTGTAGCGCTGTAATTCTTTAATATTTTCAAATTGCGCGGTCAGTTTGTTTCTTGATCGACAGTTTGTACAGTCTTATGTTCATTGAAGATTATGCATCTTTCATCAATATATTATGCAAATCTGTACTTCAAACATTAAAAAGTTAATGATTGACTTGCCAAAGGTCAGTGGTTTACCAGGAGAATCCACACTTCATTGACCCATAAAACTAGCCACCCAGTAAGTGCAAAATTCTTGTAGCATTAAGTAATAATCAAATTAATATTATAATACATAACTAACCTGCTGGGTTATTGGTTTGCGTGGACTTTAACATAGTTTCAACATTTTGGTCAAATATGTTTATCATTGTTGAGTTATAAAATAAATTACACTTTCTTACAGAATTGATGAGACATGGAGAATGTGGCAACAGTTTGAATCCGAGAACAGAAAATTCACCAACTGGGTGAAAGACGTGAAGCTTCAGCTGAGAGAACCCCGCTCTGAACATGCTGATATTAGACTGATCAAAGAGGATGTGCGACACTTTGAGGTATGATTGTGTGGGAAGTTTCAGGGCAAAGCCGCTACGTAGAAATGTTACAATCTAACAGTTATATAGTTGCAGACGTCTAGTGCATACAGCTCCCCTGTTTCTTTCCGTTTTTGTGTGGTTTTCTTTTGTTTTCTGATTAACTGCTAAAGATAAGGCCTAGTCTGCGTATTTTGTGGATGTCTGTTTTGGTTACTGAACAATTTAGAGATAATAAGTGTTTCCTTTTTTATGAAGAATATTTTATTTTTTGCAGGGCAGTATGTTTTTCTACATTTAATAATATAAGATTGACAGTGAAGCCTTAAAAGGGAACTTTAAAGAAATGAAACTTAATCCTAGTGTTGACACATTATGACTTTTCATATGAAATCCAGTTTGTGAAAAGGTCTTGTTATAGTAGGCCGCCACGTAAAATTAACTTCTCCCATAATCAGGTAAATATTCATCGTCATACCCCTGTGCTTTTTGTTAAATTTGCTAGAGTGTACAAAAGAAAGTTCATGAAAACCTGAATGAACTGGAGAACATAAACAAGCAGTATCGTAAGATGGCTCGGGAGGGACGCACAGACAACGCAGGCAAGATGAAGGCCATGATGCAGGATGCCAACGACCAATGGGATGAGCTGTCACAAAGGGTCACGGACATCATGCGGCATCTGAAACAGCCCTCTGGAATGAAAGTCGACTTTGAGACAACCAGGACCACAATACTTCGCTGGTTGAAGGAAACTGAAGCGAAACTGACTGAACTGGAACATAACACAGACATTGACATCACAACGAGGATTGCGGAAATGAAGGTAATGTTTTCATTTTACTGATTCTATGAAGTTTTGTATTCCAAATGTGACTTAGGAGCTGTTAGATTGAACATTTAGGGTCAATCATTTTCTGTTAACAGCCAATTTGTATGTATACTAGCATTGCCAACAATTTAATAAAGTTAGTTTTTGTTCAGTTAACTGTTTCCCTCTCTGTCCTTGACAGATAATAGAATCTGAGATTGAGACAAACCGTAAGCGGATTGACTACATTAACCAGACAGCTGTTTACCTGATTGGGATCAGTGATCCTGCTGAGGCCCGCAAAACACAGGATCTCATAGATGAGTTCCATCGTTACCATGGTGATGTGCTGAAGAAAGTGCACAGTTACCAGCTGAAACTGAAGAAAATCTCAGATGGACAAGTAAGTGGTCAGGTGCTGGCAAAAGCCAATCTGTGAAAAATATTTTCAAGTTTCAAGCAGTTAGATGCTGTAAAAAAAATTGCAAAATTTTGTGGTTGCGCTTAAGTGGATATCGGTCAGAAAGAAATATTTGCATATTTGACACGAGTCTAGCAGATCTTGTGTCATACACATAAAATCACTTCCAATCATTTCTCACATTTCTTTTCTTAATGTGTCAGATCCCAAATATAAATTGCCATATAGTCATAGCCATGCATTCAAAATTTCTAGTCAGATTTAGTAATGTACTGATGGTGTTCTCAAACGTTTTTGTTCATTCATTTTCAGATGGAGACAATAGCTAAACCTAGCCCATCACGTGATATAAGACGAAGCACAGAGAGAGAAACAACTACAACAACAACTACACATGTAAGATTCTGGCATACTCTTCTTTTTTTTTTTCTTTAAATTCTTGGAGTGAAGCCTTTTTGAATAGAAATTAAGTAGAAAACATTTCAAAATTTAAAGGTAACCCATTTATTTCCAGAAGTGACATGTATTTATTGTCACGTGAACCGGATTTTGAAGGCTTAAAGATATAGATCACATGCATGTGTTTCTCATAAATTCTTTCAACCTTTTAGCCTTTCAAATATTGACAATTTTATACACAAGTAGTTTTCAGGAAACCTAGCCACCAGCTAATACAACCAGATGAAAAATGTCTGCAATAATAGCTTGATTGTCTGATCTAGTTGATGTTTTATCCACTGCTTGCATTTACATGTCTGCAACAATTATTTGTAGCGTGAGAAACACAAGGCTTCATGGAGAACAACAACAACTCTAGATGAAGATACATTAAACTGGGAGATGGAAGAGAGGGAGTTATCTCCTCCTGACAGTCCACCTGAGAAGCGGCGTGCCACTGCTCGCGTGTCGCCCAGACCTGGGTCACGACTGCACACTGTGGATGTAACGGATTCAGGTAAATCAAGTTTGCCATGTATCATTAGTTGTGGTTTTCTTGATTTTAAGTAAATAATGTCCATTATGACTTATTAAACATATAGTACTGTGGTAATTGGTGCTGGGCGGTTGTCTGCTGAATGTAGTTTGCTCTATAATGTCTTACATCTGAAAGCAGATTTTTAAAAGAATACAAAAAAATAATACTCCTGTGCTGTGGAAACCCAGGATCTGGCATGAATTTAGAGGATATGTTCACTCAGATGAGAAATTAATAAACCTTTGTCTGGAGCTGAAATTACATACCATTGATATTATTGATCGTTTGTTGAATTCCTTTGCTTAAGGGAAAGAAAGATATATTAATTTGGTTCTTTTGTTGTCTTTCACACTTAAGTGTCAGTGTTATACTTGCTTCAAATATTTAATGGTTATTCTGGGACATAAATTAACCGAGTTTGCTCATCACAACTCCTTGCAGACACTTACCTGAGTCGCGAGGAGAGACGCCGGCGCCTGAAGGAGGAGATTGAGATTCGCGGTCGCCTCAGTCAGGTGGACGCCATCATTGAGAAGCTGGTAGAGTCACTGGAAGACGCGGCCGAGAAATTGCTGATGACTGAGCGAGAGTTGAGATGTGGGACACCAACGGGGCCAGACACTGACTACGCCCCAGGAAACTATGTACGTTACATTACAAAGTAAACAAATTTTATAAATGTGTGAGATATCTGTTCAGCATGGGCCTAAAACCCTCTGTCTTGTTCCTATAAATATATATGTTGAACATCAGTACAAAACCTGATTAGCACAAAAATATTTTCAAGATTTAAAGAATCTACGAAATTTGTTTACTTTGATTTGATTTCAGTTTTCCTAGACAACTTGTTCAAAATTGTTCCCATTTGTTCAGGCTCTTGCAGTATTGTGATATCATTTTATCCATAGGTTATTTGAACATATTGATTTCCCATACTATTTATATGGGAGATTTGTCAACTTCAACCCCCAAAATATTATATCTCCAATTTTGTGTACACCTCCTTAAAACATAAAAGTAGCTCGGACACTGATCATGTCACATTGACAACCCCCTGTTCTGTGTTCTGATTGGCAGACGGAACTTGTTGCTGAATGTGAGGAAAGCATCGCCCTGGTGCGCCGTTTTGACCGCCAGTTGAAGAGAGAGGCCGGAGTCACCTCCATGCCGAGTGTGGACGCACAAGTTAACAGTAAGAGAACAAACTCATTCCAGAAGTAAACTTAAGGGGCTAGAACATTCTCTTTGTTTCCTTCATATTGATAACAGAATCCCTTTTTGACTTGCCTCTTTGTCATAATCAAAATACCAGTAGTTTAGATAAAATAGTAGTTTTTATTTAATATTTGATTTTTATTAAGAGGTTCTATGGACTTAAGTGTATGTCATATTTAGTACTTCACAAGTCATTAAATGTAATTTAGAATTTGTCTGTTCCAAAATCTGTTACAATTATTAAGTGTGAATTGTAAATCACAACAATTACGTATGAGTAACTTGCATGGCAGCCAGCACTGTAGTTATTATGCCCCCATGGCATTTACATGCTTTTAACACTACATGTGCTTCTTGAATCCAATCGTGTGAATGAACAGGTGATAATGGTAATTATTCGATTGACAGTTGCGATTCAGAGGTTACAATGTTAATCATTTGATTGACAGGTGTGATTCAGAGATGGGAGGTGCTCCACCAGAGGGCCGTTGACAAAGATGGGCGTCTGGGTCAGAACCGTGAGGACTGGGCTCAGTTCCAGATCGACCTTAACATGATGCTGACCTGGCTGGGCGAGGCAGAAGCCTTCCTGGAGAACGAGTCTCTGGCCACTGGAGAGATGACTCTGCTTGAATCTGTCGTCCGCAAACACAAGGTAATCTGTACTGTTCCAGGAAGTGAAACGCTCAGAATCAAAACCATGAAACAACAATCAAATTATATTTATAAATGAGGGACCATAAGGAGAGTGATCACTAAAGCTGTGAAGAGGATTCTGAGTATTCACCGAAGCTCTTTCAGTATAACAAACCAACCTGAACTTAACTCTACCAGGTTACCTTCCACTACAATGCTGGCAGCCGTTGTAAATATTCTTGAGGTTGGGCATAAGACACCAATCAAATAAGTGTAAATAAATCAACATCTGCTCAGCTTTATAATGTATTCACTTCATTTCAGGACTTTCTTCTACAACTTGACAGCAAGAAAGAAGTGGTCATGTCCCTCAACTTGGTTGGCAAGAACTTCGTGTACAACAAATCTGACGAAAGCCGTCACGTGCGGGAACGCCTGCGGAGCATGAACAAGCGTTGGGAGGCGGTGTGCTCTCAGGCGACCACACTTCACCGGGACTTGCAGCTGGGACTGGCCCACAGCGAGGAGTTCCATAAGATGATCCATGATCTGCTGCTTTGGCTGGAGGCTGTGGAGAACAAGCTGCAGCAGATAGAGCCTGTGTCCCTGGCAGCTGATCACACTGTGCTGAGGGCCAAGTACAGGAGACTTCTGGTAGGCGGACTTATGCTACTGAAACTGAAAAGTTTTATATGATAATAGTTATTAATAAGTGATTTTTTTTTTTTTCACCTCTTTGATCTGGTTAAGATTAATAACAGTTCAAATAGCGAAAAAAATAAAAAATATCAGTTTTATATGGACATATAAATATAACTTAATGAAAAGCTTTCTGTTTTACTTGTTGTGGTAAAGATTTCTCTTTCTAGGAAGGTAAGATCAGAGATATTGCACCTGGTCTAGAAATAAAGCCATGGTAACTTATTTAACTTTAAATCGCTAATGATGTTTCGTGTAAGTGGTTTAGGTTTAAACCATCATACTCATGAGTATAATTATGACCACATGTAGAACAGTGAGAGGATGTACAGGTATGACCATACAGGTGGCCAAACTGACCACACGTGTGGCCAGACTCACCACATCTTGACTGTTGCTGACTTATTGACTGTACTGACCACACTGACAAGTGAGCAACCATGCAGCCTAGTGAATGCCCATACTGAAACTGAGTGAACCCTACCAGTTGCTTTGAGAGTCGTCACATTGAGTATTCAATGGACATGTTGTATGATGATATATACGGACGACTTTTATACAGACATATTGTAATTGACCTCTTGGTGTGCATATTGACCTCAGAATGACCTTATCAAAGATGGAGCGACTAAACTGTCCACAGTCACCTTACTAAAGATTGGTTGGCAATGATGGTCATTGAGTGACCAACATTGGCAAAAAGATGGAATGACTAAACTGTCCACAGTCATCTTACTAAGGATTGGTTGACAATGATGGTCATTGAGTGACCATACTGGTAATTAGGCCGACCAGACTGATTACAGAATGAGTGTCCATGCAGAAACTAAGTGACCTTACCAATGAAAGAGCAACCTCATTGAATTGAATTGCTGTATAATGCTATATGTTACTAACAACTTTCTTACCATATTGACAGGAGAGTGTGCATATAGACGGCAGATTGATCTTACAAAGGCTCAAAGTAATTTTACCAAGGATTCAGCTTTCATACTGACCACTGAGTGATCTTACAGCCTGAATGGCTATACTGACCGACCATAGAATAACCAGACTGACCACTGAATGATCATACTGACCACTGAGTGACCATACTGGCCTCTCTGCTGTAGGACCTGAAGGAGGACATGGAGGATCGTCACCCAGAGGTCATCGCTCTGAAGGAGACCGCTGACCAGCTACTCTTGACCATTGACTCACCGGACATGGCCATGGCTCGAGACAAGACCCGCATCATTGCTAATCGGCTACGTTCCCTGATGAAGAGATGTCTGACGTACATACGACAACTAGAGAACACACTGGGACTGGCCACAAGAACTTCGGTGAGTTTTCTGATGCTACAATCAGTATGGATTAGTTAAGGGAAGGAAATGAAAAAAGACCCCTGAAAAATGAATCTGAACATATTTGTAGCTTTACTTATGCTTTTTTTTTTTTTTTAAGAATTTTTGAATGTTGTGAACATTTGAAGTTTATGGTGGGCTTTATGGGCTAACATTGCTGTCAGTGGCAATCAGACCTGTTTCTTCCAACCAGATACATGTATTTAATGTAGAAACAGCTAGTTAGTGTGCATGAGTAGTCATTTCTGTTGTAAACTTCTCAAGAATTTTATACAAAGCTGAAAACAGGTGTGGAAAACAACACTGGAATCAAACATCCTCAAGGTGTTACTTTAAACCCGACCCTAGAGCTCAAGTGTTAATGTCGCGAAATTTCGTTCAGAAAATTAACATAAGATAAAGATGCATGTACTTTGTGATATTGCATTTTCTTGAACAAAGAAGCTATGTTTGCGTTCGACAGCCTCACTGCTTGATCTACACAATATTGTGAAACACTGCCTCCTGATGGTGTGCAAAAAACATCATTTCACCAGAGCTTCATAACATTAAGAAAGCGTTGATATTTTCAGAATATCGCTGTCACAAGAAGCAGATGTATAAACCAATGATTTAGTTGTTTTATGCTTCATATTTTTATGTCTACATGTAATTAATGCTTACCCTAATTTTGAGATAAGTTTACCTGTCTTTTGAATCACTGTACTTTATCTCTTTCAGTCGGCCATGTATGACTATCTGGATGCGCAGGATTCTGGCCCGAGTCTGTCACGGAGGCCGTCACCACGAGCCAGTCCCTACAGGACACGCCCACGATCCGCACTGTCCAAGGTAAACACTGAGTCATGTCCCTTCACCTCAGTGGACATTATCTGTTAATAATAAACTATCATGTGAATAATATTGCTTCGATGAATAGATTTATCAGTTTGTCTAAGGTTGATGTAATCAAAGAAATATTTTAGAGCATATTAAAGGTAAATTATTTTGCCATTGTAAGTAATATTTCCTTGCCTAGAAACTGTTAGTCATGAACAACTGATTTCACAAACATAATGGATTAAATCGTGCACTGTGTTTAATTACACCTAAGCCTTTGAGCACATTTGTGTTCCTATTCCACTGATCCTAAATAATATGTGTAACAGTTTTCTTAATAATATCTATGGTTCTGTTTAAAAATTAATTCTGACAACAAATCAGTGTTCTGTTCATGTTTTCTCTGTTCTCTGCAGACAACCTTTTCATGTTTTCTCCAGTAGAAAAAGAGATATGCACAGCTTTTAGTTCTATTTGAATTCATTGTGTCATGGCATCATCTTTTTTCTTCATTTATTCCTATTTATATTTGCAGATGTAACTAGTAGAAAACGTGTTTTTTTGCAGCATCATAGATTATGTCCTTGATGAATAGCGTGCATGTCCCAACCAGTGATTTGCTTTTTATTATTTGCTGCTGAATAGAATATTTAAATTTAAAATGTTTTCATTGAAAGATTACATCTTTGCAATGAACACTCCCTGTTTTCTCCCCAAGTCTTTTTCTGTGCACTTGATGGTCAGTTCTTTCTCCTCCAGTTTTGTAAGGCTTTCAGTTATCATTTCATTGAATTCCCATGGTCAGTGGTCTCTGTTCATGATACTATATGCGTGCGTGTTGCTTTTGTGCAGCTGCTGTTTGGAGCGAGATCTGAGGAGACGCAATCGGACAGCGACACGTAATTCTACACTTTTATATCTTCCACTTTTGATGTGTATAAAACATGTAGCATGTGAAACCCATAATCTGGTCGGTGTGATACACTGTGAGATGCAGCATCTTTACTGTGAGCCATACTGTCTGCACATTAAACTGTGACATGGTGATGTCCATATCATTCCATCATTGTGAACAATGGTGCTTTCCATCTGATTCCATCCTTGTGAACAATGGTGCCTTCAGTATGGTTCCATCATTGTGAACATGGGTGCTTGCGGTTTGATTGCATCATTGTAAGCAATGCTGCTGTCCTTGATGCCTATCTTTGTGAACACTGATGTGATCCATAGAATTCCATTGTAGTGAACAGTGGTGCTTTCCATGTGGTTCCATCATTGTGAACATTGGTGCATCCATATTGATTGTGTCATTGTGACCAGTGGTGCTTTCCATGTGGTTCCATCATTGTGTGACCAGTGGTGCTTTCCATGTGGTTCCATCATTGTAAACATTGATGTTTTCCATATGGTTCCATCATTGTTACCAATGGTAATTCCCACACTGGTTCCATGAATGTTGCAGTGGAACATACAAGTGTTACACTTACCGGTGCATCCATCACTATGGTTATCGTACAGTGCTCACAGTTAAGGCATGTGCCTGATGTCTGCAAGGAATGACTACCTAAGTGGTGCCTGGGGTTGCTATAAGCACGCCAATAGCTTGGAAGCACTCCTGGAATTGTCACAAGAACATATTATACTAGGCTTTGCTTCCCCTGCATGGCAAGGACATGTGTTTTCTTCTTGGTTCTGAGGTGGATGATGGTGGATAGTCTTGTCATCATTGGTTCTTTTTCCATCTGCAGTCTTTCTGCATCCTGAATCTACTCTTCACTCATACTAGACTTGATTGGGACAGATTTTATGTACATCCTACTAACGAGTTTGTTTGCGTTAACCAGTGCTTAGTATTGAGGGTGATGGCACAAGTCTTGTGTCAGTTATTCAAGTGCAGCATAGTTTTCTCTGTCATTGAAGTGCTAATATGTGCTAGGATCAAAAGTTTAACAGTGTTTTGGAAAGGTGTCAGTGCTGCTCTCATCAGTTAATTATTAAAATATCTTACCAGTAAATGATATGTACTTCAGTATTTGGAAAATTTGATGGTTGGGTACTTCAGTCTGTTGTAAAAATGCTATTAAAACACGATTAAAGGGACTTAACAGTACAAAAGAGCCACTTTTTTCTTGGTGATATAGGCATCTGGAAGAATTTCTTGAAAATTCACATTTACTGGAATTTCCACATTGGCTGCATTATTACTAGGCGGTTAGAAATATCACGGCCATATTTGAAAAGTTAATGGAAGCAATGTTTACTTTGTAAAATTTGTAAAAAGTTTCAGCGGAGAAGAAATAATTCTGGTCAATATTATACCAAAGTAGCTTCTAAGTATCCACCACATTTTTAATTACGATTTTTTACCATTACAGTTACATTACAATTAACAGATAAGCAGCTTTATTGACACCTAACACTTACATTGTACAAGCTTGTTGTGCATTTTTGACATTAGTTTCTAGGCATTGTCACCACCAGTTGTGAAATATTGGCTTGTAGTCTAGTAGTGCCATATGTTGTCATTTGCTTCTCTGGTTTGCATTAGCAATTATAATGGATGTGATCCATTCCCAGCTTTCCAGCTAGGTATATGGGTATAGGGTCCCCAATATTACGCAGCAACCCTCACTTACAACCCTGTATTATCTGTCAACATTATTCACTTTCATAAATTCTTCTACATGTATCTCTATAATGGTACTCAGCATGTCGTCTGCTCTATACCATAGGTTGTGGTCTTACTCTTGGTTATATTCCAGGCTTGGTTATATTTTGCAACTGCATCAGTGCTATCCCTGTATCATATAAGTCTACTTGTACATCTTTATAGAGCAAGGATTCTGTCATTAAGAATTGCATGTGCAAGTCCTTTGTTTGATTATGAGAATTGGGAGAATGGTGTAAATGTACAACCCAGCTTTGCTGCATTGACTGCTGGAGACCTTGCCAAAACAGTTCAAGGAATATTTAGGAGTTGGTTAACTTAAACATTTGTATGTGACACATACTGAAATGCCTCACCTACATTGTAGCAATCGAAAATTGTAAATAACTACATGTTCTGTGTGTGATATGTTTAACAGTAATCTAATGTTCAGTGATGCAAAACTTACCTCAGTGAATAATCTTTCCTAGCAGTTAGTGAAAATTAATAGAATTTTATTAATTTAATTGGTGTTTTGCTGTGTTGAAGAATATTTTGTTGATGAGAAAGTAGTTGGATGCCCAGAGCTGTGCAGAGAAAATCACCACATATGTTCGCTTACATTACAAACCTCCTGAGTTAATTAACAGACAAACAGACATTAGCTGCATCAGTTCAAAGAAGTGAATTATGAGAAACTTGATATTCTGAAATCGCAGTGTTTTCCAATGTGGTTAGAAAAGAAACAAAAAACACTTGCAGTGTTACAGAAAAAAAAGAGCAAACTTGAAATCCAAAGAATAACACTGCTGTGATAATTGAATGTATCTGAAGCAGTCTGGTAAAAAATAAAGAAAGCTATACCTTACAAGCTGATAACTTTGCTTCTTAATGACCTTGAAAGGAAACCCCTGTTCATTTAGGATTAGTACTTGGTATTTCACGGGCCTCTATTCCAAACATACATTTCAATGTGGTAATATTGACAGAAGCATGACGTCTGACAAAAAACTATGCTACATGTTATAACTTTTATCTTTCATACATGTATTTTGTCAGTATTCGTGGAATCCTGTGTATGTCAAACTGGTTTACCAGATGTTCTCTGATAATAAAAATAATAATTTATCTATGTACACATCAAATGTCTTATGGATTCTGCATACATGTAAGTATGCTCTGCGGAAATGGGTGAAATAATGTTTCAAGAGTGCCTAAAAGATTGTTGTTGAAGTACTTCAGTGATCTTTTGCTTTTGAGTTTTCAGTTTGTAACAGTTTTGTTTGAGTTAAGTACCCCCATTGTCTGTACTATGTACCTTCAATTTGCCAGGCCTGTCGTAGTTAGCTAGCTCTTGTATATACCTTTTTTGTGGTATATTGCAATTGGTAGCACAGTCATCTGTATTTGTGGGACCATAACCGTCTTGTACTCCTGCTCTTATTGCAGTACTCCCCTCGATGACACAGAGATGCGGCGCCGCCCTGCTTTTCTTGCCCGGGTTCTTCGCACAGCTCTCCCCTTACAGATCCTGATGCTGGCTCTGCTGGGATTTGCCTGCCTGGTACCAGTCTGTGAGGAGGAGGAATTTGGCTGTATGTTCATGAACAACATGCAGAAGTCCTGGACCCCAATGCTACGCTACACAGATGGACCCCCACCTACGTAGACAGCAGTAGAGGCTGAGTTCTGTGCATGATTAATAGCTGTGTCACTCATTGACTTACCAAAACTACAGATAAATACACATTCCCATAGTTGTGCTTGACATGCTGTGTACAGTTTTAGCATTGTTAACTTGGGTGTGTAAAAAATACTAATGCTGTTCAGCGCTAACATGGTGAATGAGTCAATGTTGTAGGAAGTGTATTAAAATGAAGTTACATAGTTCATCCAAAAAATGTCCTACTGTTTGGTGGATAAGGTGGAAAACCTGAACAAGAAATGGCACTCAGCAAATGTCACCAAGCAGTATTTTCTATTTTAGCAGAGTTTTTGTTGTAGTTGTTGTAGCAAAGATGTTTTAGTGTGTATATATAAAATGTTTCATAATTTTTTTATAGACATTGTACAAGTACTTTTTTCCCCATCAATTCAGATGAATTTATTCCAATATTTAAAGCATTGTTGTCATTTTCCCCATTACATTTTTCACTTTATAGAAGTACATCATTTATATCTGGTGGTAAATTGTGGATCATTGCTTTACCCATGACTGCTATAGAAGCAATCTTCCAAGCCTTGGTGATGTATCCCTGTATGACTGACTGTATGCCTGTATACAGTCTATATAATTACATGTTGTGGTCTTCAAACATTGGATACATGTGAACAACATGCCCCTGCTTTCCATTTCTATGAATTCATCTAGACCTGTAACAATCTGGAAACAAGGACAGTTGAGCGCCTGTGACATTTTAACTTTGTAAGTAAATTGCCATTTTAATGCAGAGGTCCATTGATTCTTGTCTTTTTCACTGTTTTATTATTTTAAAGTTATTATATTCAGGGAATGATCGTTTGGATTGATGTAGAGGTACTTTTTTATTTGTTAGATGAAGAATTTTGTAAACAAAGAGCATGTGGAGTTTACAGTTAGAATACCTGTATCTTTGTCGCTGGGCAGTTTGTTGGTGGATGGCGTATAATTAAGTGCTACTGAAATGTTTTGATGGATGTGAGACTAATGTTTTTCCTTTGAAATCGCTTATGCTGTTTAAACATGAGATTTTGGAAGTGCTTGTGTATGAAAAGCTGTGATATCAAATTTTGATTGGTCATTTGGTGACGAAAATGTTGCTGTTGACCAGTAAGCATAAAGATACACTACTACATGTAGGTAGGTTTTTGTATAAGGGTGCATTTCAAGATTATGCTGTATATAAAGCAGGCTTCTTTCAGATCTGACTTGTGCAGAGTACGAATTATAACATTTCAGTAAATTGGCTTATTTATTTATATGATAACATATTGTAGAGCCCATGCAGGTGCATAATACCAAAAGGATATTTTTAAATGTTATACAGTTTTAGATTCTGTTGCTGTTAGTGGATGGACAAAAAGGACTGTATATTAAGTACCTATATGTGTAAATCTACTTATAACCTTGCCAGAGAAATCAATAAAATCTCTATCACATTGAAAATCTCAATTGTTTGCTTTGTTTTTTTAAACAATGGACAATAAGTGAAATATTCTTGAGTAGTAAAACACAAATCCAAAAAATAAACAGTGGGCAGTAATTATCACGTATTGCACCTGTCTGTCAGTCAATCAGTCTCCCCTGAATTACTTTTTAGGACTCAAAATGGTTGGCCTTGTTGAACTGAAACTTGGTGCCTGGATTCACCATGATGAGGTACTGATCAAACTCAAGTTTCGGGCCATATCCTCCATTTTTGAAATATTTATGGCCGTTTTGGAACTGGCAGTTTTAAGATATTCTGCAGGCGGGTTCCTGGCTTCGCGGAGACAAGGGTGAATATCAAGATATTGTCCGTTTCATCCATTTTCAAGAAAGTTATTTTGTTTTTTTTTTTAGTTTCTGTTGGCTCCAGCTGATATGTGAGACGTTTTGGCTAAAGCGATTCTCCCAGATAACTTGTTTGGTCTCACAGGTCTGCCGATTGGTTCTTGGCTCTGGATTCTGGTGCTGGTTCTACATTATTGTTTTACATTAAATCAAGAGTTTTGTTATGTGCGTGGCGAAGACCGGTAGTTTTCTGTGAATCTGATTTTCTTCACTTTTCCAATATCGCGAACCAAATAAAGAATGAAACAAATTTGGTCCTCAAAAGCTGATTTATGGAACATAAAGAACCCTGTGTTATCAAAATACATTTAGTTGTGCTTCTTACAGGTGAAGATGGCATTTATGCGCTGTCTTATTCCCTGACACCAACACTGTGTACAGTGAAAAAGACTGACCATCAACTCGTCAGAACATGGCGCCTTTAAACTGAAGATTTTTCTTTTAGGTTAAATAACCCAGCCAAAGGTCGCCAATAACTTGAGAAAAATTGTAGAAGATAACTTAAGAAAGCTTGCCATAGGTCGCGAATAACTTCACAAAGGTGGCAGTTGTTTACCCCGGGCACTCCGATTTTCTCCACCCGTAAAACTGGCCGCCATTGTATTAGTGAAACATTCTTGGCGGAGGCGTTAATCAACAAGCAGGAGAATAAATGAAGTCTAACCGCTTATTATTTGAATGTGAATATTCATAAATTAATTGATAGCGTAAGGAAGAAGGCTCTGATCATTATATTTTATAACTGCATTCATTCACGAATATCAAGACCCATGTGAGGCCTCTATATATTACTGTGTAGTACACATATCTTTTCTATACATTAGCACTCGAAATTAAGCTTGTGCGCATGCGATGAAATATCAGATCATGAACCGTTGTTTACAGAGGCTTTCAAATTTGACTCAGGCTTGTACAATCGACCATGTAGTGAAAAGTTTCTACAATTAGCCAGAAGTACATTGCACGTTCCACGAGTAAAGTGCAGGTATAAATAATGCTTTTTCGTTCTTTTTTGTTTTCTTGTAGAAACGTTACCTTCTTGAAGTTTTAGAACGTTATTTTCCCAAGACAGTTTGAAGATAACTTGTATGGTTTTCGTTCGCATTTGAGTATGAACGTGAAATTTTTACTTGGCAACGGAAGAATGAAATGTTCAAAATCGAATACATGTACATTGTATCAAGTCAACTTTAGCCACATTCTCATTTTCTAATTTTCAATTCTAGATTATTTCTTGGCACCAAACTTCCTGGCCGAAAAAATGAGTGCTTGTACATGGAACAGGTCAGGTTACACGCCAAAAAAAGAGAAGCAGATATATGATCTGGAATTATGACGCAGTGTTGTTTTCACATGTACTTGTTATAATTTAGACATATAAACATTAAAACTTTGTGCTGTCCAGGCTATGTTATTACATGTTACATTGACAGACAACTCGGAACATTTACGTCACGGCTTATAGTCTCGTAGCTCTCTGACTGGTCTCTCGTAAGCACAAAAGGGTGGGTGCCTTCAGATCCCCAATCGGTAGTACAATACTCCACACTTCAAACGAAGATAATTCAGCAACGAATTCACGCAATTTCAAACAGATTTTTGCATTCAAGAGATCATTTTATAAGCTTTTTATTGAACAGTACCCCAGTCATGAGCTGTCTATTGCTTTAATCGGGCATCTATACAGTTAGCCAAAGGTTTTGAGGATTTCCTCCCGCCTCCTGCATGGATTCACCACGGATTTATTGGATTAATTGTCATCAACAAGACAAGATTTCCAGATTTCCAGAATGTTTCAGCAAACGAATACTACCAGGCTATTGCCAATTTTCCTGAGTACAAATTTACACATCCACAATGCATGTGCGTCAGTGGTACGCAAATTGTGTATCACCTCTCGCACATAGTAATTTTTAGACAGCATTGCGTTGTTGAGGGAGTAGGTTTCGTAGTCATTTCATATTATAAATTGACATATATACATACTTAAGTTACAAACACGACCTTAGCACCTTACTACAGTCACAGGTGACATGAGTGTTCCGCGCTTGGAACAAGTAAGTCACAAGAATGGCTGCGCTTCGTGCTAGTCGACGAAGCAAGGTCAAATGTCCGTTTCCGTTATCGTAGTAGCTGTTAGAAAAAATTAGTTAACAGAAATAAACATAATATTGTTCATCTTTTTTGGAAACCTGAACTTAGAACATCCACTGCCTTTCAATTTGAAACTAAAATATCAGGTTATACATCCAGAGTTCATGTTAGGTATTAACCCTGAATACGGTTCAGGGATTTGAAATTCCTGAATAAATCAAGCCCCAGATCAGATTCTTTTTTCAACTAGGTTTATTGTCTTTCGTATTTCGATATAGCAAATTCTCACATTGCAACAGCTATCCATGCACTGATGATAATATATCTATTTGAGTGCGTTTACTTGTAATTACAGGTGTAACTAATTTTATTGTATCATCTCGTAACTGCACGCATGGATCAGCGTGTATACAAAGTATACTTGAGCCAAATATGCGATGTCGATTAGCAATCGTCTACTTTTAGTCAGCTGGGTTTTTGGTGTCAAGCCTATCTGAATTTCACTTGACTCAGACCTGTCAGTATGACAACCAACTCAACCGCAGCTGTTATGCACTGGAGTGTGTAAACAATGTGAAACTGTCATGCCATATACTTTCGCACTTCTTCTGCAGTGGTCGCAACTTTGGTGGAAATTGAGTAAATCTCTTCTTGAACCAAAAGCACTATGTCACACCTGCTCTTAGGGATAGAACATCAGATAAAACCATGCAAATGAGAAACTTGGGAAAAAACTGACATATATTTTTTCTTTCTATGCGAACCTAGAAAAAATCCTCTAGACCTATGACCAGTACAAAATTCTCAAACATTTTTTAAACAAGGCCCGCTTCCCCACCTTATTACACAATTAGCAAAGGTGTCTACGGTGGAAAAAATGATGCTCCTTATATTTATTTATTTTGCCGACTAATATGTGATATATAAGCTGAGTTGCCTCGACAGTTGCATGATTTCCATTGAATAAAATTCCCCGCCAGCCCCACGGTTTCTTATTCCATTGCCACTTTTAATTGCGAGATCTGTGCTTCACGTGCAGTGACCAAGGTGTTCTAAATATAAAAGTGAATACAAAGTTATACACCTATTGTTTATACATCTAAGGCCTTTATCGTATTTGCGATGGTGGACTGTTACATAAACGTGAATAATATATGATCGGGGGTCTTGGTGTAATGTTTATAAATCAGGGGAACCAACGAGTGGAATTATTCTTAAAGATTTCATCTTATAGTTGGTGTCCAATTCGCTGTTACACAAAGATGTTGACTTGGGCCCATAATTTACCTAATGGGCATAAGTCACCTCTCTTTTAAATTTGTTTACACACACCCGTCAATTTGCAAAAAATACCCTTTCTCACACATATGTTATATCTGTATATAGTTTCTGATAATTCGGAATGTAATATCATCGGGATCAATCCGGATTTGTGTACAACATACCCATATAAATGCGCTCAAACATGAGTTGGTGCCTTTAATGCCGCTGAAACAAAATTGCTGGTTATATATATCCCGTCGTTACTGTCACGCTGCATGCAGAATAATGTATAATCCAACCTTCCAAAACCCTGGCAAGCAAGCATATACACATTTATATCGTTAATAATGAAGGTACAACAATAATACTGCATGAAATGGTCCTATACTATATAAATTATGTATATATGTGCAGGGCGAGATGTACGTAAATGATCAATTTATTACGCATATATACGTTTCAATTTACACTAAATAGCAAACTTTGGTAAATATATATGCGTGCTGTAAGTTTTATCCGCCAGTAAAGGACACACAAGTACATGTATATGTGACAGCATGTCTCCATATGTGAATAGGAAACCGCTGAATTAACAACTTCAAAAATCTCTGCGAACCATACTGGCTTCATGTAAGGAACGCGGTTTGCTATAAAGCTCCTAACCTTTGCATGCTTTCACTCACTCAAGATAAGACGGATGTGCTATTGCTTGATCGTGTTCGGCAAAATGATAAACGAAATGACCTCGCAGTGCTAGCTTGCCATTTCCCACAGACCAGCTCCACTCGAAATCACTACAAGTCACGCAACACGAACAACTGTATATATATATATATATATATATATATATATATATATACTCCATACACTCCACTATGGAACTGAATTGCATGCATGAGAACTTTTAACACTTGACTTAAAAAAATGAACGTCCTGTCGCAGCAAATATCAACAAAGCAAGCAAACTCTTCTTGTCACAGTTCCAAAAAGTGGTTTATTAGACAAAACTCTTAACTGACCTTACGTTATTTTCTGTGCTGTCCACTGGCCTAGCATGGCTTTGTCTTCTCAACATCTAAATTGAAACCATTGTATAGCATGTTAAAAAATCTTCTAATATAACTGAAAATATTCATCATAGTGGCTCTGTAAGGCCTGTTGAATTATACATTAAAAGTCATTTAATATAGTCAGGCCTTTTTCGTAACTTGCAGGCTAAACAAGCCGCGTAGTGTAATGTAGCGCATTGTTCTTTCCGTTGCACTTTAAAGACGGTTGCCCTACTGTCTTGTTTTGTCATAAATTACATCTTTTCCTTTTTTAACCTTAAGCTGTGACCATCTTTCTTGCGAAATTATATCTGTTTTACTGTAGGTAATGTTCGCATACAGTCTACAGGTAAGTTATTTCAGCAGGCCTATCCTAAACCCAGTGAGGACGTTTGCCTATAGCACTCATATTAAGCCATTTTCTCTTAATGAGATAGACTCTTTTCTTCAGTCACACCTTATACAACATGTGCTTCCTTTGTTGTCAGTTACTGCATGGCAATAAAATATAGGCCTTTCATTTGAAACTGTCTCATACCACTGACTAAATATTTTCAAAATTGTTTATATTAAAATTATTTGACACAGGGCTGTACCTGTGTCATCTGTGTGAGAGACAGTAACCGAGTCAAAGTCTTTGTCCACTGAAGCTTTTGAACCGAAACCGTGTTGTCTTTCGAACTGTTTCGACCCGATCTGCGGGGTCTATATATTTATCTATATCTCTGGCTTGATATCTATATATGACTTGACAAAAGTTTAGGCATGTGTGGTTTACAATAACCAAGACACAAGTTTTGCCCTTGTCTAACCATCTTTTTAATAATTTCACAGGCAATGCATGCACCATACTGCACTTCACCGTAAACCTGTAGGTGACAATAATGCATGTGACCGCGACCAACTTTCGATACAACATCCTACCATTACAGAATTTTCCCTTTCTTGATTTCTTTTTTTTGTTGTTCTGTGTTGTTTTTTTTTTATTGGTTTAACGTTTTTTCTTCGTTTTTTTTTTTGTTTGTTTCTGATTTTTTGTCTACTTGGTCCATAGGAATATTGGCCAAGGAGTACTGTCTTCCGCCTGCCTGTCTATCTATATCCATGTAAACGCCATGTAATCTCTAGAACGGTTTACTATAATCAAGTTCACCAAACTTACACCACATTTACACTTTGGCATCGGGAAGAACCCTTTTTATTTTCAGCGACCTTGGCCTTTTTCTTCTAGGTCATTTGGGGTCATCTAAGTTAAATTCATGTAAACGCCATATTTCTAGGACAGTTAAACCGAAGTTCACCAAACTTACAATACACTTATTCATTAGCATGAGAAAGAACCCTTTTGATTTTCAGCGACCTTGGCGTTTTTCTTCAAGGTCATTTGGGGTCATTGAAGTTAAATTCATAAAAACGCTCTATCTCTAGAATAATTTAACCCAAGTTCACCAAACTTACACCACGCTTACACATTGGAATGGGGGGAAAAAACTCTATTGATTTTCAGCGAGGTTGACCTTTTTCTTCACGCCCATTGGGGTCATATAAGTTCAATTTTTTAACAGGCTTGTAAACGCTCTATCTGTAGATCAATATTCAGCGACCTTGACTCTTTTCTTCAAGGTCATTGGAGTTATTTAAGTTAAATTCTTGTAAAAGCTTCACCTCTAGAACAACTTAGCCTTGCTTTCAAGGTCATTTCATAAAAGGCTTGTACATGCTCTGTAACTTGAGTAGTTTGTTCGAAGCTCACCAATATTATACGACGCCTACAGTCTCACATGATTATGAACTCTATTAATTTTCGGCGGCCTTGACTTTTTCAAGGTCATTACAGTCATGTAAGTCATATTTTATGAATGGCTAGTATTACACATAATACCTCTTGGAATTTGCATCTGCTCGTTACATTGTACATGTGTTTAAGGCCGAGGGGTTTTGAGTATCATTTATACGATCTGTACGTCGAAGTAAGAAATATAGGATCGATTGGTTAGATGGACATTTTTCCCTGTTACACTTGAGATACTGCCGACGTGGCGGTAAACCATAACCATTTATTCCCTATGGCCGCTCTACCCTTACAGACAGGCACACTGCTCCGTGAGCGTCACATGTATTCTTTTATTTTAATTACTCATATATGATTGCTGTTTGACGCCATATATAGGCTTACTCAAGATTTGTTTCCATGTGACATGTACACCGTGTATATACAATGGCAATCAGCTTTGCGGGTGGAGGAAATCCTGTGCTTTCCCAACGAATAAACCACGGACCTTTGACAAGCTATAGACGAACTTTCTCACATGCATATACGTGATAAATGTGCACATGCACCATATTTCATGGTGGAAGACGATTTAGTACACAATCTTTAACAAAACGTCAACTTGCCGAAAGGGCCCCGGGCGCTCTCGACCAAGCTGTTATTGTCACAAACTGTGAGAGTGGGAAATCTGTAAATTTCCTGTTCCCAGCTGGATTTTAGCCCACACCTCGTGTAGAGCCTATTATATCCACTAAAAGGCAGGCACTGTACCACTTGGCCTCCGTGGATGTATACCAACTATATAGATACCAGGTTGCTGAATAAGTTAGGTGGGCATTGGTTAACTATATAACAGCTATGTACAAGCTACATTTATGTTAACATGGCGGCCAACGGGTGATGCTGTGGGATTTTGACTTTAGAAATTGTTCTTTTTAAGATGGGTGAAAATTTGTGATTTTGAAAAGTCACCTATAGAAGAGACGACACAGTTAGCTGTATTTATATTAAAGTACGGTGTTTTGTTTAGAAACATGTTAATCCACGAAGTGAATAATAATAACAAACGATGCTGCTTTTGCTGCTGCTGATAACGATGTTGATGAAGACGATGCTGATAAAATACAAAAATTAGCCTACCCCGAGGAATAATGACATTTGCCGCAAGGACTATATTGGATGAAGTAGTTAAATGTATTTATCTACCCTGTAAATTATATACATTGCACCATTACAACTTATATTACACATGCAGGGCGGGCTTAAATACATTAATTACCCCCCATAAAGTTTACTACACCGTTGAACCTACGTATATCCACCCGGATTTTCCGAGGACACGTCGTATCGCACGATACTGTTAACCGGTGAGCAGAACATCCGAGAAATCTGTCCTGCTAACTTTGTGTGGCGTTTTTAAAATCTATTGAAATCACATACGACACGGGTTGACAAAATCGCATTCGCTGGTGTAAATATAAACAACACGCTAGAGGGCCTAACAATGCAGCACACATGTCGACGATGCCAGCTTTCACGATTACGGACGGCTCCCACGATGACGTCACAGCTGCGGAAATTGTGTCAAAGTTCTTGGGTCATTTCCGAACGAGACAAACAACGATTTGAGTGATCAACAAACTTTGAGGAATTACGTTGAAGAATAAATAAGAGCGACTATGAAAAACGGGCCGAAAGAAAAACGAAGGTAAGTGCCTTGTTGTCAGGTGTCTGCCAGTGAATACTGAAGAGGGAGAAAACGAAAACATTTAAGTTGTAGTCGTGTAGTGTTTGGAGCACTTGTCAAATGAAGCTGCCATGTTTGGTCAGCGTGGTGGATGTCAAAAATTTGAAGCCTTTCGGTTAGACACTGGTCATTTTGCGACTGTTGGAATTTATAGCAGCTGATTTCATTGTCAGCACACGTAGTGAATTAATACAAAACGTATATTCGACTAAAAGAAGCCCTTACTCCTCAATCGTTTGCACCTTCCGGTGTAAATCAGTTAATTTGAAACAACAACAACGTTGTCAAGCTGGTATAAACCTCATCTTTCATCTTCGGCTCTAAAGAGTGTAGGTATGCAATTTTTGGCAAGCAGTTTATAGTGTCAATCAAAGAGGTTACGAAGGTCTATTTTGTTAACAGTTTTAAACTATGCAAGGACGATAATGAGCACATAGTATCTGTTTGTGACAAAGCTGTAGGTCTTTGCCTCAGTGATTGATCAGGTCACAGGCCCTCGTATCGATTCAACAGGCCCGGCCATAGTACAACAAGGGTAGGGCTACTAAATGTATATAAAAAGACATGGTCGGAAGTAAAGTTTCTCCAATTTTAGAAATAAAGCATGTCACCGTAATTTTAAACTCGTCAGTATTTCTTGACTTTCTGAGACTCTCACTGCGTCAAAAGTTTGTCGGAAATATCCACAAAGTCGACATAATCCATCAAAAAGTTAGTACGTCGATTAGTGCTTGATCTGGACACAGCACCATTATTTTCTGACTGTTCCATATATAGTGGTACGCCTACACTTGCAAGACTAAGACCGGGCCTGTTAGATTGATACAAGGGCCTGGATTTGTGTACGTATTAGTACCATGAAGTTACCAATGCCAGGGTGCAATGTAGTTGCCCAGCAGGATAACTCTTATGCGAACAACACAGTTGCCATTGTTGCAGGGAGAAACTGACAGTTGTGAAGACTGGGGTTATATTTGCAGTTAGCTTTCTACGTTCCTTTTTATGTCACTTTTGTTCCCATGGTGATGTGCCCTTACTTTGTTTTCATGGGTTAAAAAATGAATGGGGAGCTGTTTGATTTGCTAGAAATAAATAATGTCTGTTTCATACCATCATCCCTCACAGGTAAGTTCTGAGAGCTTATTTCATTATGTTACCTTTATGATTCTTGAGAAAATAGCTGGATTTTAACTGCCATCACACTGAAGTGTTGTCTGTAGCCTAACTTCCACACCGCTGGACTGTCTGGTTTATTGTGAGAGAATGTGTTCCTTAGATGGGTTTAAGATAGATAAATGTGGTAAGGGTCATGTGCGAATGTGTGTGTTTCAGATACTTTTGTCATGTGGACAACATTTGAAAAGAGCATCCTCCATCTGTAAAGTGTTTGTTCACCTAGAATCATTTAGGGAAACAGAAATGAATGTGTGTGAGAAGTTGTGTGGAAACCAAAAGGTGAATGGCAACATGGTTTTAAAATAAAGCTTCTCTTTATGAACTGGTTAGAACACTGGCCATGGATGACCTTGTGAACACGGTGAGCTTAAAGGCATGTTAATTATCTATGGCAATATGTAGAAGACCTGGCTGCATGGTGAGGATTCTTTGATACTCGTTTGAACAACGGTTTATTGACATAACTGTAAATTGAATGTCAAAAATGATAATATATGCTTCTTGACATGGGGTCCTGTATGATCCAGTCATTCTGCAGTTTGTGTGGTCATCAGTATTCTGTGTCCAGTGTGGGGGAGTCATGTGTAATGTATCATGTGAAGCAGAACATAAAACCTGATGTCAGTTAGGCCATTCATAAAAAAAGTGATTTTGTGTAACACCTCTTTCAAAAACTGGGAAGGTAGGTAGGTAGGATTTTTTTCTTTGTTTTTGGAAAAAGTTTTTTTCCCATCTTTTGATGGGCTGGGGGGAGGACCTAATGCAGGACCCATCAGGAAGGATTTAACAGCAATAAATGTACTCTGCAGCAGTGGAGCTACAGAGCAAGTAATATCTTCTTGTGACAGAAGCCCAGGCCTTCACTGATTATTTTATTCTTAAGGTTGAGCAATGCTTTGAGCTTAAGCATTAATTTCATCACATCAGAAATACGTCTAAATGTAGCCAGGTGAACTTAGTGGATTAAGTGCCCAAGGATTTAGACCCCTAATAGTCATGTCAAAGACCTGGAATATAAGAAGAATGTGGATATACATGTATACTATATTCCATAAAGTTTCATGCCATGTAAACACTGTAAAAGATGAAAAATGCATAGCAAACCACTTCGGATAAACATGAAGGTACATTTGGCACCCTTATGTTATATGAAATAAACATTTATCTAACATGTTAATGAGTAGCAGATATTAAAAACCATATTTGCAAATAAGTTTTGATGGTCTTTCATCTGATTTTGGCATCATTTTGTTTTCCTTTTCCTTTAATGAAGAATCAAATATTTTTATTTTCTTTTTAATTAAAAAAGCATGAGAAGTGTATTCCCTATACAGGTACATTGCACATGCATGGCTATGTTGACTGTTAGCCCCATGTAGGCCTTGGCTCGCATGGCTGTCTTAGCTATTTGAAAGCACTTACATTAGGAACAGGAGAGCTAGGACAAGGCACATTGCATGAAGTTTAAAGGATGAAACTTTTCAACTTTCTCCTTGCATATGAACTCCTGCCACTATGAAATGCATTTGTCTTTTTCAAGTGATCCTAATCTTCAGTGTGTCCACGTCACAGCAATGTATCAGTGAAATGATACATTTTTGATCAAAGTAATCAGTGGGAAAATCACCTTTTTAAACATTTAGGATGTCCGGAATAGGTACTTTTTCTTTACCAGAAGGAAGAGACCAGGAGGGGCCTCATATAGGCTTAATGGGAGAACCATAAAAATTGATGCCCTGATGAACATGGGGGCTTTGTTGGAGGTTCTGTGATAACTCAAGGAATAAAAGACAAAAACTCCGTTTTGATCTTGTAACTGTAAATTTAAATGTGCCTTGTCCTATCTCTCCTGTTCCTAATGTAATTTAAAGTTCTAAATTGATCAGTTTCAATATGTCACAATGGTTACTTGGTCTATAGAGATATATATCTTTCTAAGACTGAAATAATTCAATTCTCAAATAATGAAGAGGGGTATCGTAAAGTAAACAGTTTACTGGGCTTACTCACCAGAAAGTGTTCATGCATAGGCCTACATGTTCAACAACAGAAACAGGACATTACGGCCACGGTTTTAAAAGATTTAGACCATCATTTATTCAAACTAGTGATCACCAATAAAAATGATGGTAACAGGCTCGTTTATTTTCATTTTTCTTCAAAATTTTGCTTACAACACTTGGCAGAACAGCTGGTAGGCCACAACACTTGGCAGTCGGACGATATACAGTGGTCACAGCCTTTATGGAGTGACGTCGATTTGCGTCTCTTTCTCTTTGCAGAAAAGGCGCCAAGTGAATATTTAATGGGTATAATGAAACTAAGTTGTTTTAGTTTGACTTTAATAGCAAATCACTATTGAATCAAACCGATAACTTGAACCCACCCGGACTTTTGGCGGCCATGATAGCGCAAACAGGACAGTTACTTCCCCTGAAATTTTGGCAAAAGTTATCTCCCTTGAATGTTGGCTGATTAGGAAAAAAAAAAACACAAAACTGCCGAGGATATTTTTTTTTTGCCAGCAAATTTTTTGGGTTGGTCGGGTTACAGCAAACTCTAGCTAATATTGTGAATGGCCTTAGAATACGTTTATATCATATATGAGGGGTAAAAATTGAGAAGTATACTGTATATGTATGTAAAAAGTGTTAGAAGTGGCTTTAAATTGCTAACCAGTAGTCCATGAATCTGATCTTACTTGAAACAACTACTCCTCCAATAGAGCACTTACATGTAACTTAACACACCTTGGTGAAGGTATGTCTGGTAAAGTACATGTATATATAAATTTAGTGGCATAGATACTGGGATGTGCAAAGTCTTACAGTCACATCTTGGAGCCCTTTGCGAGCATTCAAAGTGCTGCCATAAGCAGGTCAAACTTCTCACTTATGACCATTTGGGGAAATGACGTAACATGTAAAGGACTGAGTAACAATAATTTTTTGTCATAAAGCAGGGTTCAGGTAGCCCTGGAAATACCTTGAAAGCCAACTAAACTTCAGATGATACAGTATGTTATAAATCTTCATTTTCTACTGGTACACTGACAGAATGAATACTCTGTTGAGATTGCAAACTGTTACCCCCCTGTAGAGCAAATATATCGATTGCACTTGCATCCAGGTGTGGCCATGTTGTTGAACACATGCCTCTGGGATCGTGCATTACTTCAAAGGGTAAAATGTATGTGCCCTAAATGACCTCCATGACCTTTAGTAGCTCATGTGTATTCTGATTCAGAAAGGCTGTGTTGATTATAGAACGGTGAATTCAGGTTCGGAAGATGGAATGGTATCCTACTGGAAAAATGTGTTATCACCAGAAGTAATATTTTATGGTCTTTGTGAGGCTCTAAAAATGCACTCTCTGCAGCGAAATTTTAGATCATTTAAAGTAAATCCCTTAAGAAACGGCAGCTTTACCATCTGTGAGGAACATGAGCCACAGATCAGATGCAGGTCACAAGGTTAAGACAGTATAATACAAGTAAAAATCTTATTGACTCAAGTGGTCATTGTAAATCAGAAGAGCCACGATGACAGCTTAATGAACTTCTTAATTGACATTATATCCCGATTCATTCAGCTGTCGTTAATGCTGTCTTAAATGTGGTCAAAAAGTGGGGTGAAAAATTGCTTGTAAGTATAGCTCACAACACATGATATGTAGTACAGTATAAGTCAGCTGCACTCTTTAACCTGGATGGGGTGACATTTTGTAACCAGGATGTGTGTTTGTCCTTATTCACCATACATGTTAAACACATGGACTTTGCATCAGTTATGTCGGAATAAGCACCACTCAAAGTCCCTAGGAACTTATGTTTAAGTTTTCGTCTATCTGTATATAGAGCTGAGATATCTTGTTGAAGGCTGCACAAATGTAATAAAAGCTTGTGAATGGTTTAATGTGTGTATTACCAGAAAAGCAGAAGAGTAGGAAGATCAGACATCTTATATTATTACTATCTCCACGGGCAGATGAATGTGGATGTCATCGTGCTCCCGAGTATAATGGACATAAGAAAACTGTACACGTTTGTAACTATTTGACATGTTTATACACTGTCATCACTGGTGTGAGATCTACCAGGAAGGACCAGACTAAGCTTAGCCAATACAAAGGCTACGCTGAATTTTACGTGTAATAATGTAGGTGCTGAGCATTTTAATGTTCAATAAAATGTTCGACCAGCTCAGCAGGAATTTAACTAGGAAATCCTGTATTGTCATCATTCTTAGCCAATCGGTGCTGATTCTGTATCACCAGCAGATACAAGTTCCCTTGGACACTGCTTGACTCCTCGAATGGTTGAACCATAATGCTGGATGTCGTCGTATGAGTGAAATATTCTTGAGTATGGCATAAAACACCAATGAAATAAATAAATAAATAAATTAAGCTAGAGGTCAATTGTTGTATCTGGTTAGATAGGTACAAGCTGTAAGCTGCTGCCATGCATGATGTAGTTGACTGTATGCCTTTGGACCAATTGGTCTTGTGCACTAAACTATAAAGTAAAGTAATAATTGATACATACACAAGTGGATAAGATGTCTGATGTATTGAAAAAAGGATGTTAAATAAAAAAACATATGAGATCTGATAGTGTTTATAAATTTGCATACAACTTTATATGTGTTTGTCCAGTTCAAGTACGTATAGTGTTGGTGTGGGGACTGAAACGTTGCAGACTGCTTGATGAATTCTAGGACCAATTTTCTAAATTATAATAGTAATAATGAGCATGGTGCCAGTAAGGAGTGTGTACTGAGAGACAAAGCTGTTCACTGGTATTGTAAACAGTGCTGTTTTCTGCTCATGTCAGAAGGATGGTCATCAAAAAAGCCAAGGGAGATATATGGATGAGTACCCTGTGGTTTCAGGGGTGTGAATATCCTGCCTTTTCCTGCACGTGGAATGACTACCTGGATATATTAATATCCAACAACAAAGTCTGTAGGCCCCACCCTGTATTACGTTAGCTGTGATTTTCATAAACCACTTCCAGCTTTATAACTAGCCAAGGTTTCATGCCATTAAAATTACACCCTCAGGAGTGTTCATCAGTGTACATTAGAATAGGCCGACAGGAAGTAATTTCAAATGAGTGCAGACTTCAGCTGTGGTCAGGATCTGTGGTTATTTTGATTTTTACAGAGTCAGCTTACATTGTAGCTGCCTTGATAACATGAAAAGAATGTTATTCTTGTGTGAATAATAATTACATAAAACAGTTAAAGATATCGTTGATGCATGTTATGTGGTGTTGAAGTGTGGAAGTTTATAAGGTATTTGGTACACCTTAACAAGGCTTTATTTTTAAGAGTTCTGTATAACCGGTTATACTAATCCATTTGACCCTTATACTGATTTACAGTTTGGCAGATTGTAATTGGTGGTAATGTGTGGCATGTTAACAGTAAAATTAAAGCATCTCCCCAAAACTGCACGTTACACAGTTCAGATGGCAAACAAAAGTGACGTCGTCACACTCACATTTTTTCAGAAAGCATGGGCATATGTAGGCAGTGAGGTAATATGACGTAGGTTTAGGGCTACATATATTTATTGAGGTGTAATTGTTTGTAACAAGGGGAGTAACTCTGCCATCCAAATAGGATCATCTGCTGTATCAGGCATAATATGTTATCTGGCTTGTCCGAACTATCTGTGTATGTTTGGGGTGGGAGGTTGGTAATATGGAGTGCAGGAGTTTGATTCACAAAAATATTTTCCCTTTATGTTTACTAGAAATTATACTGACCTGCATTCAAGGCAATCAGATTGTAAAAAGAGAAATAATTTGACACCACAAGTATACATATGCAGGGCCCAAAATTTGTGAGTTATATGGTATGTGATCCTAAAGGTTAGCTGGTGAAGTGGAAATCATTAGTTAAGTCTTTCAAAATTTACATTTTTTGTATGTACACCTAAAATGTGTGATGTGAGCTCAACTGTGGCAGATCAAACAAGAGCATGTTCCAGTTGGTGGAGACCAGACTGCTGCCGATGTTTATTGTTAAGTAGACTCAAACTATGCTATTGTTAGCTGTGTCCTGAGGGATTAAACAATGTGGGATGTGCAGCCCCATGAAACTGACTGGGAGGTCAGTATATGTGTTACATGTGACTCTCCACCTGATCACACAGAATGATTCCCCGAGACATTAACTGAGGCTGAAGGCTTGTCCTAACTGCAGATAAATACACCGTGTAAGCGGGGTTTTGTAGCTTGTACCTTGGGTAAACATTATGTACTGATCTTGCCCTGAAGGGGGTGTCATGCTTTGGTAAATGTCAGTTTTTATGTGTCAGTGAAAAAAAAGTAAATGAATTTAAGTGAAGAAATCTTGATTCCATTCACTCGCCCGAACACCATTTGGCATGTACCTGCGCCTACCCTGAAAACATCCGATCTCATTATAACATTTTTTGCCAGAAAGTGTCAAAAAACGTGATGTTGTCAAAAACAGAAGAAAAAATTAGAACTAAGGTAATGATAATAAAAATAAAAATGCGCTGCCCACACCAAGTTTCCAGTTAGAGTGATAGTCCAGAGAGAACTGTTCAGTTTCATTGATCTGACTTACGCGTACATGTACAAGTGAAATGCCCATGGAAAGGTGTCACAGATTGTGCCTTTTCACAGTCTGTAGATTTCAAACAACGGGCATATTACAGAATTTAAATTATAACGTCGAAATTAGATGACATGTGTATACTAAAATTTGAGATGCATGCATGCTCTTTGAAAGTTCCACCAACTACAGTACTGTGGAAGCTCCAGTGATTTCAACAAATGATGTATGGCGATACATGATTCAGTATTTAGTTATTTTTTTTTTTACCATTTACAACAAGAAATTCTTTTTCATTTATTAGAGTTGCCACAGTACTCTACTTTGTGAAGCTATCAGTGGAAATGGAGATGCTTGAAAGTTTATTGTTGCGGATTCAGCATTAGCCCGTTCATTTTGTTTATTTCTACTTGCATCATGAAACAAGAGCCTACATATGCTGTGCATCAGCTTTCTCTCTTTTGGCCTAGCTACACATGAGGTACAGTCTGTTAATTGTTTTGACGGAGGAAATTGTAAAAAAAACTACACGCACATGCCAAATGTGTACATCAACATGATTTTTCTTTGATGTCTTTTGTGGATGTGGAGGTATGAAAGAATGAAGAGACTAGAGAAATGTAGATCTACACGTAGAAGGTAAGGTTCTAGGGCACTTACTGCATATTTCTATCTTTCATCAACACCAAACTCCTGTTGTCTTTAATTGTTTGAAAGTTTGGTTAGGATAATGAAAAGCTGACAATTCCTGATATCCCATCCCACAACATGCACTCAATATTTTTTAATACCGAAAGAAGGTGTAAGAGTAGAAGAAATGAAGGGCCTGCTCTATGGGAAACTTCAAATTGCTGATCGTCGAAGGTACTATCTGAGCAGGTGACATCCTTCTGTCTACATGCCAGCGGATGATGAAGAGCAGACAAAGAGAAATCATTGTAGTATGAAATAAAGGAAGGAGAAATCAGTCACTTACACTGAAATCAGTTGTATACACTGAAATCATTTACATACACTGAAATTAGTCACACAGACTGAAATCACTCATATACAACTGAAATCTGTCATATACACTGAAATCATTTACGTACACTGAAATCACTCATATGCACTGAAATCTGTCATATACACTGAAATCATTTACATACACTGAAATCTGTCATATACACTGAAATCAGTTACATTATTTACTTCATTCTTGTTTAAAGCCATACTCATTAATGGCAGTAAGTTTTTTGGTACAGAAAGCCTTAGTGCCCAGGGTAAACTACCCATGACACCCTTGGCTAATAACTGTCGAAGTTCCCAAACAGATAGGCACAGGTTATTGGATGAAGACTAGAGGTTCTCCTTAATGTTGTGTAAATGAGCCTACTCAACCACTTATTGTTGTGAAGGACACAGAAACAGTCACAACAGAGCAATCTACAAATTCCTTGTCCAAGACTGGTATTGAACCTGCACCTGACGTGTCTTAGCAATTCAAAAAGAAGTATCTTAACCATGCACTGCCCTCAGCCATCATTCACCTTAAGTCAGGAGTATAATGGCATCCGAACTGTATCACCAGCTGTCTCGTACTCCCAGTTCACATTGCTTGACCACACTGTTTGATGGCTGTTAAAGCAATGCTGTTGTCAGAACAGGGAACTTTGTGATAAGGCATGATTTGAATGCTTGTTCAAAAATCATGTCCTCAAGTGCACTTTTATGAGAAGGAGTCTTAGTGTCTGACTCACTATAGCGATTTCAAAATGTCAGTACACTTTCCAGTTGGAATTATGAAGAAAGCCAGGGTCTTATGTAATATGGGTTATGATATTCAAAAGCAGCATTTGCTTCAGCTCTGTTGGACACTTAAATTTTGGGAATGTCCAGGTAGTGTTTTTTCCACGGGCTTTCATCTCTAATCAGATGTGTGGGTAAAAATTTATTTATTTACTTAATTTAGGAAATGCCATCCTTGAGCTCTCCACCTGTGCAGAGGCAGTCACTTTTGTGGTAGAGAAATGCAGAATGCCACCAGTAAACCATGAACCTTTGCTCAAGGTGAACAAACTTGCCGTCATGCTAAACCCTAACTGAGGTAAACTGACAAGAGACCACAATTTCACTGGTAACGTGTGACCATTTCCCAACTATCTCACTGTCGTCTCTGCTTTGGTTCTGCTCTCTGTGCTGTAGTCAGTGATAATGTATGTATGGGCTAGCATGTCATGTAAAATATTAGTGGATGACCACTGGCCTGGTCTTAGCTAACATACATGTAAGAACAGTCACATGACCTCAGCTGACCGGTTATTGCCACCGAGTTTGGCCCCTAGAACAGTGACACCTGCCAGTATGTTATCTTCAAATTCCTTGTCAAAACCTGCGATCGAACCCTCATCTCGTGTGCATTGTGGGTTGAGTGGCACGTCTTACCACTGGTCCACATTTCACTTCCCTGCTTTCATCTACCTCTTATCCTAGTCAGAGTATTTGCTGTGAGCAGCCTGAATTGTGCATCTCACCAATACATACATGTATCATTTCACCGTATGCTGAAAACTAGACTGATTACGAGGGCAATGATTTGGCTTCTGAGAACACTCCACCAAGGCTTGCTGTGAACACATTGCTAGGACCACTCACTGCTTGCTCTTCACTTGAATGTGTTATTGTTAGGGAGCTGCTGTGGCCGAGGGGGCTAAGCCACTCTTGACCCTGGAGATTCCCACCACTATGGTCACAGTGTGTTCATGTCCAGTTCATGCTGGGATCCTCTCTGGCTCTATCACTTAAGGTGGGAAGTGTCTGCCGGAAATCTGCAGATGATCATGATTTCCCTGTGATCTGACCAGTTTCATCCCACGATAATGCTGGCTTCCGTCAAATAAATGAAATATTCTTGAATATGGCGTAAGAAAACAAGAAAGAAATGATGCCGGGGTTCAAGCCAGTAGAACTTGTAGGTGCATGTCTGCAGCGTTTCTTTTGGTACATGTACAGCAGATGTGCATCCCTTTGCACTATGAGGTTTCCATGTTTACAACTGTAACAGTTTTCGTTCACGTGACCTGCAGATATGTCTCACTCTGATAGCAATTTGCGGCAAAAGTATACTTCGCAGGAAATAATTATGATCAAATTCATGAATTTTCGCCTTGCCATTTTAGCCACAAAAGTTCTTCAATTTTAAAACTTGCAAAAATGGCAATTTTTTTTTTTTTTCGCATGTACTACTTCAGGTTTGCTGACGTCATTTCCGGTTATGTTAAATTTGTCCCTATGGGACCTTGTACCTTGGGATGATGTTAGGCCTTAAGAGTGCGTCTCTAGCTTCATTGGTTACAGAGATATACCCAGTTTTGGTTTTGATGAAGTCACTTTCGGTTTTCCAAAATTTTCATATCTGGAATCAATGTCCAAAACTACATCAGGTAGAACTATTTGTAGGACATCATCTGTACAAGTGTAGAAATTATTAGCAAAAAATTATATTTGTGCTACATGACATATTAGACACATGACCCAGTAGCAAGCTTGTACAATTTTCAATGCAGAAAGTTTTAGTTATTACCCTGAATGTACCTTTGTGCGACTTCAGTTTGAATTTCAGCTCAGTCACATCAGCTGTTCTGGAGAAGATGTTTAAAGGTTTTCTTCAAAATCCAATATGGCTGCCAAGTCACGTGATCAAAAATCCAAAAGTTTAGGTGCAAAACTTCAGCTAAAACAAACAGAAGTTTCGTAACCCTGTGACTTGCTGTTATCTCTAGAAATGCGGGACATATTGTGGAGAATAATAACATTAGTAAGAATGGAAATAAAAGGGATTAAAGCCTGAATGACTTGAAGCCCAAAATAATTAAATCTTATTGCTAGAAGGTTTTCAGAAAGCTGACAGAAATGTGGAAAATTTTACATGTGGGACAAACATTGATCATCATTCAAATAGGTTTAATTTTATATTAAAGCTATTATCCAACAGCATTGCTGGGATCCATGCTACTACATAATTACCACTTCTGGGAGTTGGATGTGAACTTCATGGTAATAAAAATTAGAAAACAAAGTGATTCAATTGAAAAGAAACACTGGATTTGAACCAGAGACTGCTATGTATTAGATACAATGATCCTAGTACTACAAACCAGCCTGGAGACAATGCAGCTTTATATATTGCTCGTAGCCGATAATAAAAGGCAGAAGGATTACATTGGTGCAAGGTTTACTCCTGTTCTCATGGTAAGCTGCAGTGATTGGTTTCATACGAGGGCCCCAAATAATGAATATTGGTGTCGGTGTTCGGTCATTTACACCCTGCATGCCCAAACTTTAATAATTATAACAGTATCAGGAAAAAGGGAGGAAAAGCTTGAAAAAATGGAAATGGAATCTAGTGGATTTGAACTTGAAACTGCAAGGAATCATATGCTAAAGATCAAGTACTAGAGGTCAGCAAAGACAATATGCAGCTTTGATCATTGGCTCCCAGCCCACAGCAAATGACAGAAAGAATACATTGTTGGAAGGTTTACAGCCACTTATATGACAGCTCAGAAAGTGATTCAAGCTTCAAAGGCTTTCAGCCAGGCCGATATACAAGAGTTATGGAGATGAGGCTTTCTCAATATGCCATTAACTTAACCGAGGAAAAGAATTCATGTCATCTTGCACGAAACTCCATGTTAGTAGTAACTGTGTTACATGTAAGTGAAAAATTCTTGAGTGTGGCCTTAAACAAGGATCAAATCAGTTGATGCGACTTAAACACTGACAGGGTGCATGTAAATGTTGTAATCATTGTGTGTATCTTTGTATTTTTAGGGGTCCACCCTGCTATATACAAGCTGTATATACAAATCTGCCTATTGTGTTATATCTCAGTGTCAAATTGGAGGGTCATTGCTATCTGGTTGCCGTTAACAGATATACCGGTACATACATTATTGATATAGGGTGCCAGTGTGATGCTGAATGTTAAGTGTAAGAGCAAACAGTATAATACAACATAATATCCTGGCTTTCATGGAATGATTACATAACCATGCATCTGAGTGGAATAAATCAAATGGCCCGAAATTACCGAAAATAGCGGAATGGGATTCTGATATTATGACATACTTTAATTCTTGTTGATATTTTGGAGACTTCTGGTCTGCTCTTTTTAGCCCATATACATGTGATGGTAACAAGAATGCACATTTTCTCTTTTCTCAAATGGTTATCCCATCTGCTAAACAACATATACATATCATTAATACTTTTCTAGAAGAAAAACTAAGACAGAAATGTAACTCTTGCTTTCAACACAACTAGCATCTGTCCCAAAAATGAGAAGAATTAGGGCAAAAGGTTTTGCACTTTCAGTGCGATGGTGATAGGTTTTCAAGGTGCAATTGGCCCATGTGAAAGAAAAGCATAAATTTTTTAATCAAATGCTATTTAATTAATTCTTTGAAAAAATCAAATAAAGGATTCCTGGATGCAACACTGTTCAGTGAAACTTTTGGAAATGTCTTCGAATGCATAGAACAACAACAACAGGGTGGAACATTTAGTACAAACATTTTTGGGAGAGGCGGAACCTTAGTGTGTGTATTTATGACATCTCAGAGCTGCAATAGTCCACTTGATATACATGGACTGAGATGAGCATTATCTGGAAAACGGGCAGGCTATGTCAGATGTATATGGGTTAATTTGGCCGGCCGGCGGCGCCCATGGCCTGGACTTCAGCACCGTTTCCTCTGTGTTCTGGGGAAAACGTCTTTGACACAGAAAACTTTGTGCTGATCCTGTGGGCTATGTGCTGTTGGTCTTGTACTCGCCTATAGATAGCCCGGCATGTAGGTCTGTATGGGCCTGTTTTTAGCCCTCCCTGAGAAATGGGCCAAACTGATGTAACACTCCTGTTATCTGTGGCTTTACATCACTATCACGGTTGATAGCCCTACACTGAGCTCAGCCCCACCCTCCTGGTACGTGGGGTATAGCCGCTGTATGCATTGAAAACATATACAGAGCATGTGTACACCTCTGTATGATGTCTATCACAGCGTTAGACAGAGGCCATACCTTATGATATATGACAAAAAAGCATATGGCGTGTGATAAGGCAAAAATAAGGCACTGCTGTACACGTAAATGAATGTGGGTTCAAACAAAGCATTAAAGGTGTACAGTTGTAGGGGGTTCTGACTAGTACAAAGTTTCACTTCACATGGAAATGTTCTGGAGAGTTTTATTGTGTTTTAAGTAGGTCATGTTAGGTCATGTTGGAAGTAGAACAATGGTTCTCGTCAGACTCTTTTTTTTACCACCCCATAAATGTAACTGCCAATCATGTAACAGGGTGACATGTAGACAAAAAATTAGGTTTGTGATCCCAAGCTCTCAAGGTTGCATTGCCACCAGGCACAAAGAAATTTTTACATATGGAGTCTATGGAATGCTCTGTGAAAGCTTTTTTGTCATTGAAGAACAGTAATTTGTATGAAACCAAACCTTTTACCAGTAAAACATCTTATTTTTGCATAATTAATTTGTTTTAATACAGCTTGATCACTTTGGGTTTCCAGGCATTTTCCACAACTAAAATAGCTCTAAATATGGCCTTGAATACGTAACTAAATTAAATTTTTACCAAAAAGTGCATTGTTTAGAGACAAATAAATGTCATATTATTTTTGGTTATTTAATTATTTAGCATTTTTTCAAGAAGGTGTCTTGCTAACCTTCAGACAAACATCAGAACACCTTTCAAACATCAGCATAACCATCAGAATCAGGAAATGTTAGCATCTTTCTCATGGACAAGATTTTAGGGCATTTGTGGTAAATGTACTGATGCACTTGTACATGTTTACATAGGTGTTATTAGGTTGTAGGCTACTTACACTATTCACAGGTATGTATGTAAATACACATACATGTACTCGTATTTGTATCACAGTATTCAGAGTCATGACAGGAACTATATGCATAAGATGTCTGCAGCGCTTGTGAAGTTTCTGTGTCACTGCCAATACTGTACGTGTGTGTATCTACATTTGTATGTAATACAGGGTCTGCAATGATGCAATGATAGAAGTGACTCTGTAGTACAGTTGCTGCCCCCCATCAGGTCAGTATCAAGAGAATGCTATTGGTGATAGGTGTCTAAAAGGGTCCAGTTGTTGGTTCTACCAGGTTATATTTAGCATCTCTCCTCCTCCCCCTCCAACCTTGGTGTAGTACCAGAAGGGAGGTGGAGAGTTGACCCACATGTTTTGAGGGTCAGCTCAGCCCAGCCCAGACACCTTGACCTGACCTGTGACCTTACATGTACCCCATGTATAGGATTACCAGCTCTTTCCTTGCTGAAGGCAGTTTAGTGAGGAAACTCAGCCTTGGGGAAACCTGGACTCACTTCTCCCTTATTAAAAGTCTGTGAGATGGACACTTGTTTTGCCCAAAATACTGCATTTTTAGCAGTAAATACATGTCAAAATATTACATTTGGTGCCAAAAATGTACTTTTATACAAACCTCATATATGTGTTATAGGTGCATGTATCTAAAACCAGTAGACCTCCCTGAATCAGGCAAAATGTGCAACTTCGACAAAATTAAAGATTACTTATCTGTCATTATAAGAGGTGTGCTACATTACTATTGAAAGCCCATTTACACAGGAATAATAAAACAACCGCTTGTTAATATGAGTGTAATTTTGATTCATACATGTTGTATGTGTAGTTTTATGAAAAGTTTTACAGTTGATGTATACAATGTATTTCTCTATAAAGATAGAAGAAGGATAATAGACAAATGAGCTTGGTGGTGTAAAGGACACCCTTTTAAACCTTGGTTAAAGTGTCCCTCTTATTTTCTCATCAAGACACCCTAAAATGCTTCACCAGTTCTCTGTTAAGTCTGAACTTCCCAGGCCTGTAAAGGTTTGGGCTAGGCATGCCGTTCCGTCACCACGTGACACTCCATCGAAAAGGACAGATATGTAGCTAATTCTGGGTTCTTATATCATAATTCACAACACCGCCCCCCTTACCCCCCCCCCCCCAAGATGCCTTGTACAGGTCTTCGGCTATATGAAAAGTCAGAACTTGGTGATCTAGGTCTACCCAGGATACTCACCCATTGCACTGTCACTGTAACTTATATCACTTTCTTCTACACCTGTGATGTTTGCATTTTATTGCCTGAAGGCATGCTTTACATGTTGATGCCTGGTACTTGGTACTTTTTAAATGCCAATTATATCCAGAACACATCCTCAAGCTTCCAGCACAGAAGAATGTCATGGGCGCTGGAATTTTCTTAAATTTAATGTCAGTGCGACAGTACATCTTGTAGAAAATGGCCTTAGGATGGTATGAATTTCTACCAGGAACATGCAGTGGTTTACATGTTTTACTGTAGTTGATAAACATGTAATTCTGTATTATGTAAGAGTATTAAGATATGTTGGAAATGGTTTTTGTTCAAATTCTGAGTTGTCGTGTAACCCCAAACTTTACAATAGACCTTAAAACAATCTCCATTAAAGCATTCGTCTGTAGTCTTTGCTGCAGCTTTAGTACATGTATACTGAGGGTGGGCACAGCAGAACCAGGACTGAGGATGGGGTTAAGGAAGAAGGAGATTTACAGTAACCAGAAACTCTGATAATGAAAGCTAGCACACATATATTTGCTCGTAGTAAATACCCTATTGAGGTTTGAGTCTTAATTTTACATAACACTCCTATACTCTGTGCATTACATCATCATTGCTTAAGTATGATAAATTTTCTGCTAATATTAAACAGTGCACAGTTCAGAGCAGTCAATCATTCAGTCCATGTGTCAGTCACTCAGTTGGATGTGATCCTTCAGAAGTGTAACAGAGTGTCTGTATACGCAATCGTTGTGTCAAATGGTATTAAAGTTGTTTCAGTGCAATACTCAATAACTAGGTGTTTTATTACAAGTGTCTTTTGTATCTTTGTTCAGACAAACACCGTTTAGACATGAGATTCTTCCTTGTACACGCAGCTCTGATATCCTCTTTCTTTCAGTATTGCCCAGAAGGGCTCAGCAGCACAGGTAGTTCTATACATTGACTGGACTGGCAGTACCTGAGGGTAGGGTCTATTACATCTAGCTCCTGTCACTGCAAGGTATTACCTTAACCCTTGTGCTGTTGTGCTAGGTCTAGGAGTGAAATGTACTTGTTGTACCCAGTCAACTGTGCCTGTACACTGAGAGTAGTCAGGGCACCAGGCACCTTCCCCATGTAATTGAACACTGAGTTCAGATTGCACTGATATGTACAAGAGTTCCGTCTGCACTCCACATAACTGGCTTGTTGTTTCAACCACATGTGCAAGTGCGGAGTTTCCATGTGAAAAATGCGTCAAAAATAAACAAATCAAAGGGGTGTTGTAGTCGGTGCTAACTCTCTGCGATTCTCCATATACCTAATTCAGTCACCAGGAATACACATTGAAACCTTTAAATCTGTCTTCTTTGAACAGTTAAATTCTCCGAAAGTAAAATATATGTATGTAACACGCTGTGTCCTGTTTGAAAGTTCCACTATTGTTCCAATGGAAACTGGTTAGAAATGTTAAAACGAAATAAAGGAAATTCTATGGAATGAGCGTAATACCATGGTCCAGAAGGATTAATGATGAATAACACGAGTTAGTCCATGTGAGGGAAGATTCTGTCAGATTTCTCTAGCTGTGTCTAAAATTTTCCTGGTGTGACATGAAAATATTCCTTATACGATTCGAGTCTTTCATATGTGAGGTAGAGTAAGGCATTTATGTTGGCATGACGTCAAGTGTATGTGTAAGGACATCCTCATTTGTGGATACACATCAGCAGTTGGTGAAGCCATGTGTTTGTGTGTGATGTCACACCAGGCAGTGTTGAAAAGACAGAAAAATTTTGTTTCTTTATTCTCAGAGGAAGTGCTCAGTATCAGCTTTAATACAATGCAATTTTATCACGGCTTAGGAAATCAATTCAATCTCTTGCTTTTAAGACACAGAGATTTTGAAACGAAAGTAGCACTTTAAATGTACAAATACATATACGTGTGTGTATAGGATAACGTATATTGTATTTGTATGCAGATTCAAGCACTGGATCCATGTGAACTGGATTCCTAGCAAATAAAGGTGTAATAATGCACAGAAATGATTGTACATAGGTCTACTGGTACATATGATAGAACAAATATGATGGATGATATAGAATTTATAGATTTATTGGTAGAAATTGTAACTTGTTCTTTGCCAAGTAGCTCTCAAGACAAACTTCACTGCTGGGTGGCTACAGTATACAGCTAGTGTAAAAGACATAAAATTTTGCCCAAAAAATGCATTTATAGCGGCAAATTAATGTCATAAAATAGTGTATTTCATACTTAAACTTGCACATTTCCAGTAATATATCATATTACCTTCAAAACAGACCTCAAAACACATTACTAAAATCAATGTAAATCTCAGAATCTGGAAAAATCAGCAGCTTAGTCATGGACGAAATTTTAGGTTAGTTAGGGGGTTTAGTATCCCAGATGCAGTACATATCCTTCCAAGGCCTTCAAGAGACATGGGTGCCCAAAATTTGAAATTTTGAGCGAATTTTGATTGCGATGTCTTAACGAAGTTTTGATGTTCATTCATAAACGAAGTCAGTTACGTTGAAATTAAAAAAATTCATTGAGTATATAGCTTGTACGAGCCTGGACGGAGTGTCTTTATTGGAATTCAACACAAAAAGGGCGGGCCATGTTCGAGGCTGTAACACGGCGACGATAACAACATTTGCGCGCACCTTTATAGCAGTGTAGTTCTGCGACAACTGACCACAAATTACAACTCTAGACTTGCTTGTCAACCTGCTGAGATCTCTTTTATGTCTCTTCTTGGTTGATCTTGTTATGAGTGAGTCATGAAGCCTTCTCTTACGTGTATAATCAGCCACGTTTCTTTACAAATGAAGTTTACCAAGCGCTGTACACATGCTTCAGTTCCACTGAACTGACAGCCCCTCACTTTCGTCTAGTAGGAAACTCAATGGCTTCAAGAAAACAGAAAACAGTAAAGACTTCACTGGAGATGAACATCTGCACATTAAACCAGGAAATTGTACATACATGTTCATGTACATTTATTCGTTGCAAACGCAATTTCACTTCAGATATAAGAAGAATTGTACAGCTCACTGCACTAGGTCACAAGCCTGAAATAGAAGCCAATAGTTTATGACTATTGTTGTGGTTTTTTAAAGCAGACAAACATTGTCAGTGTCAGATGTAGGACCTGAGAGCATCCTTGAAAAGGTTTTATTATTTTTTTTTCTTCAAGAATAAGATGAAAAAAGTGAAAACTAAAGATCCCCTGGATGTATCAGTGTCATTTTTTCAGTAAGGACACAGAAAAAAAAAATTCTTGCTCTGTAAACCGTGATTGTACTTACAAACTCAGGGCAGAACTTGAACAGGATAATAGAATGTTTACCGAACATTATAGCCAATGGGAACAGTTGATTTGAGAGAGGAAATCCTTTAGCTAAATACAGTGGTTTCTGTACTTTCCTGTCAATGAAACTTATGTGACATAAATATATCTATAGCATAAAGTTTGTTTCTTTACCAAAATGTCTGGGTCAGTTTGAGATTTTTTGACTGAAATGGAAAACTACATACACTGAAGAGAAGACTGTTTGATGATGAATTCAGCTTGGTTGCAAACTGAGATCTTTGAATTTGGACAGTTGATGCAGGGCAGTTTAAGGTGGGTTCATGGTCCAAGATGCAATCTGATTTGTGAATTATTCAGCACTTGAGAAAAATTACTGTGTGATTGCTCAAGAAAATATAATTTTATTTAAAACTCGCAATTTCATGTTCCTCTACCTGATTGGAGAAGCATATTGTGGGACAATAATTTTCTGATTAATGACATTCACCTTGCGGTCCCAGTCAAGAGATTGTTGATGGACGATAAATATATCCTTATTGTCCACCATCAGATGACACCAGTAGTCAAATGAGTGCATGATTCTGGAAAGGCAGATTATGCCATTTGATTTTGCACAAAAAGCTGTGAAGAATTGTGGAGTGTGCAAGTTAATTGAAGTGGAATGAAAGCTGTACAGAAATGTAGTGTACATGAGTGTGAAAGGAACAAAAGAACTGCATTATCAAGAGCACCTCCTCTCTGTCTCTGTTGGCCAACAAGGGTAAATCATTGTTCCACTGCAACTCTATGCTTGTTTGTTGACAAAGGATGGTGTTTACTGCGGGCACTCTTGTTCCCTTCACTCATATATGTGAAAAATTCATGAGTATGGTGTTACACAATGGTTAAATCCTTTGACGACTTCATCACAAGAACTCAGTAGATATGCACCATTTGCCAATAGAAGTGACCCAAGAGCAGCTATGTATTGGGTAGACGCCTGTCAATTGAAGTAGTACAAGAAGAAAATGTAACCTTGCAAGTAATCAAACCATTCATTGCCTGCCTAGGCAGTTCAGGAAATAAGTTGGTTATTTAAAGTGAGGACAGGAAAAAAAGCATCACAGCCTTTTTATGATTTTGTCAACTAAGCCTGTGAATGGCTCTCTGAAAAGTGTGCTATCAGATGGATTCTACACATGAGTGTTGAGAAATTAGAGGCATGCCGCTTTTTTTGTTTTTGGCATGTAAAATTGTTTTATTTTTGTTAGTATGTCAAGGGGAGGTGAAGGCTGCTCGAATCCTGCGAAATGTCACACCCGCTGCCTCGTGCTGTCCACGGCGAATGTACAGTAGACTGCACATCAGTCCTTTTTCAGTCGCTCTGTGGTATTTACCTTGTGCACTCATACCCACGTCATTATCCAGATCTAATACCAGAAGTACTGAGAGCCATATTGAAAACAGACTGTGGGAATACAGGGATGAACTGAATATACTAGCCCAGGCTGCAAAATGTCAGTCCATGTTTAGCATCTGGGGCGATGAGTTGGGAAAGTGGCCTACGTTTTCTCTCACAGGCGGCTTCCGCATCATCGTTTCGTCATCGTTGCGTCATCTAGGTCGGCGCATCATTGAAACGTAGGCTGGTTCCAGGGTGGGTTATTGCATCAGCATGGCTGCATGCCTGTGTGATGTGAAGCCACTCTCTCATAGTCAGCTACACAGGTTGTCTACATAGGGGACATAAACAGGTCGCTTTGTTTTTACAGTTGGACTGAAGTGTTTGCAGATTGTAGCCCATTTATCCTGGTTGCCATCAGCTACAAATACACCTCTTAAACATACATACACTGGCATACATCTGTAAAGCTTGTTATAGTCTTTGACTTGGATGCTCAGTTATATTCTGTGATGTAATTACCTATAAACTTGAAGCTCGTCTTCATTTTAAGGATCAGCTGTGCAACATGTGTTAATGAAACCAGTCTCCACTTCCATAAAACCAAATCAGGTGGATATGAGGGTCACTGTTTATGCTATATTTACCCCTCCCCTCTCCTGCCTGGTCCCCCTCCCCTCCTCCCATCTTCACCTCCCCTCATCAGTCCGTGCACATTGAATTAGTGATTATCTTTCCGTTTTATTAACTACTAGTGTGATTGGCCTGTGAATAGACTTTTTGCCCTGGCCTAGTCTCCTCACATAATTCTGTCCCCATAAACCATGTAACCAGACAGGGCTCTTAGTGTTGTGATAGACCAGGGGGGAGAGGAAACTGTAGTGGGGTAGCTATACTAGTGACTTAGGGGTCAAGGGTCAGAGGTCAGGGGTTGTAGGTCATGCAGAAGAGTAACCCCCTAGTGCTCGCTCCCCCAGTCTGATAAGGTCCCCATCCCTCAAAGGTTACAGCCGCTAGCACTCTGACGTAATTTTGGGAGAGTTCCAGTGATCTTTTTTTTTTGTGCTGGGCTTTGCCCATGGTCGCCAGAGTTTCGGGAGGGAGAAATCAGATAGTGTGGGTGAGGAGTTTCTCCTAATTCAGCCACCCGAGGTTCTCTGTGATAGCAGTTTGTGTGTGCCGACTGGCACGTTCAGCATCTTTAAAACTTTCCCTCTCTCCTCGCAAACCAGCTGATGGTCTGGTTACCGCGGCAGCAGCAACACTGTCTAGGGCCAATTCCTTCCCATTCATAAGTAGAGGCAGGGTGGTTATAGGAAAGTTACGTCTGCTCAGTGCTAACTCTTAGCCAACATTTTTCTCACTCTCTCTCTCTCACTCCCTCTTCCTCTTCTTGTGGGGTGATTTATTGGCCTCCACCAGACAAGCTTAGTAATTGTTTAATGGTTCACAGCTGGATTTTTACAGTCAAGTAATTACCGAGTTATTGTTTGTCAACAAGACAACACCATTTTCCTGTAATAGCTTAGCAACCTGTAATTGTTACCATGGAGATCTTCCCAAAGCAAGATGTAATCTGGGACTGGGATATTACCATTGACAACATACAGTATGTATTAATTAGTTCTCTTTTGTACTTTTGTATTGCATGTTTTCTTTTTGCATGCTTTGTTTTATATGCCTTACATGTATGATTTAATTATGTGATAAATTAATATTTTTCTTTCACAGTTAATTTATTTTGTGGTTAAGTTTATTTGAAAATTGTTGATACTGATTTACTTTGGTTGTCTTTTGGTGATATTTTGTTACACTGATGGTTTATGGTTCATATGAAGCCATTTCTACTTTGTAATCTGACATGATTGCGAACAGGGCTGTGATTTTTCATTTCATTAGGATGTTTGAACATGATTCTTAATCTGATTGACAGAACTAAACATACCGGTAACATTTCAGATCATTTTGTGTACAGGGCCACGTTGAGAGCCATTTTAGTTTTGGAAACTTTTGAGCTCCCAAACCGATCAAGAGTATTAACATGAACAAATAACTTGAATAGAAATGTAATGTTTTTCCTATAAAAAGTTTAGTTTTCATACAAATTCATTCACAAACTTAAAAGCTTTCAGTGCTAGAGCAATCATTCTGAGTTGCTTTTTGTAAAGTTTCCTTGCACTCAGTCACCATGCTGCCATTAAAGTTTGGAATTAGAGCTTTCTTTTTTTTTCTTAGATATGGCCCTGGTGCACTTTCAAGGTTCACAGTTGCACATGATGCACATTATACACACCGCATACATGTAGTTGTAAAATGCCTAGATGTAAAATGAACTCTATACATGTAACTCTTTAACAGGATTATATCATGCATATAACAGTGGGTCAAGTTTAGGGAGATGCGACTTACATGTCTGCGATATGCTATGTATGGTTAAGTTAGAAAAGGATGAAGAGTCAGGTGTGAAATTTGACGTGTCATTTACTTTGTGGATTTGAGGATAGACGTGTGCAGCTTTCCAGATTATCCTGCAATTAGCAGAACAGTTTATTTCAAGAAAGTTTTACAGACTTTAATCTTTCTGTGAGGGCAGTGAGTATAAGAAACACAGTGGTAACTATATTAGCAGTTTGGCATCGTGCGCAAATCTGTGTTTCCAAGGCGGAAGTCAATAATAGATCACCTTATGCAGGGTCCTGAATGGACAGAATTCATCCAGGAAGTACGTTTATGGATATTTTTGGATAGAGGAGTAGTCTGGTGGACACAATGGACACACTCCTCTCAGATGAGGATGTTACATAATGATTTGTCTGTGTGATTATTTAATCAAACTTTTGAGGTTATTCTCAGACAATTTCACTTAGGTGAGAACAGTTGGCCTAGTGAGGGCCTGTCTCTGTTGGTGTGCATACAGTTATATAAATATTGGATGACCATGCTCTCTACTTGTACATACATTGCATAGGCATGTATATAACATCTGTCTTCCATGCTCCTCTGAAATTTTTCCCTCTTTTCATTTTACATGTAATTGGTGAGCTATTTGGGTATCAGTAAATGTAGTTAGCGAGTATAAAGGCTCCAGAGAGCTATGCAAACTTTTTGAATAAATGGTTATGGCTTCATGCCTATAGCCCACTTCGGCCAATGTTGTAACCACATTGTGGAAGGCAAACTTTTCGGTTTATGAATTTTTGTTAAACTGAATCCAATGAAATAAATGCTGTTGAAGTGACAACCATGTTGAAGTGACAACCATGTTGAAGTGCAACCATGTTGAAGTGACAACCATGTTGAAGTGGTAACCATGTTGAAGTGATAACCAACAATTAATGCAGTTGAAGCAAAAGAGATCAGTGTTGGTATTTATTTATTTAATTATTTGATTGGTGTTTTATGCCATGCTCAAGAATATGTCACTTTAACGATGGCAGCCAGTATTATGGTGGGAGGAAACCAGGGGTAATCACACGACCATTTGCAGGTTGTTGGCGGACCTTCATGTTGGTATTAACAGTATACATCAAACACTCCTATCTTTCCTTTTTCAGTTCCTGTTTTAAAAGGATCCTGTTACTCGCCGATTGTAGAAGGGGCACAAATCTTACTTTTTTTTTAAGGGCGTCAAAAGCACAATTTCACAAAAATAATTAAAATGCTTGAGAAACCGATGATGATGATGATGAAGAAATTAAAAATATAAATAATTTGAATAACATGAAATTCACTCAGATATTGGAATTTGTGGCATAGAGTAAATAAACATTTTAAAGCGTTTTCAATTAAGACAGAATCATTCTAAAAATGCGTCATTGATGTATACGATACATACATTGTACAAATTAACATCTACCTGTACTTTGTGTATCATAGCCATGTTATAGTATAAAAATTGCACTTTGGGAATCAAGGGAGGCAAATTTTGGTCGCCTGGAATAAATCACATACTTATATCCAACTGCAACAAGATTTCGCACTTTCATACTTATATATGACTGTTGATTAAGTGCACATGTAATCTTGTCAACACCTGTCAACACCAGTAAATGTATTTCTCATTCTCCAATGAAGGTGCTAAGTGAATATATATATATATACATGTATACATGTATACATGTATGTACATGTATATATTGATTTGGCAGGGGAGAGTTTTTTTATATTATTTGATAATTATTCTCCAACATACCCACTTCTCTCTCTTTATACACAATTGTGTATATATATATAATAAGTACTAATACCAAAGTTTAGGTCATTGACAGAGGCAATGTCATTTTAGTCCCATAAAGGCAACTATATTATACATCTATGTATGAAAGGTTAACAGTAGACTTAAGAAAGCCATACTTTGTCTGAAAGTGTAAACTGCAAGACCTCAAATAAATGGTTGTGTGAAATTTCTTCAGACAAGTGTACCAGTATATACATAAATTAAATACTGGAAGAAATGGAATTTTGTTTTATGCTTTACCTTATTTGTCGTACAGTCTCATTAATAATAGCTGCCCTGTGCTCTCTGTGGCTGCTGGTTAATTGCTATGCCTGGCTTGTTATCGGTGATGTACAGTGTAGGACCAATAAAATGGTGCATTATTCATGGATGTATATCTGTGGTAATGATTTAAAATCTGAATTGTAACTAGATGCAGTTTTGAGTCGAGACAAGACCAAAATAAACAGTAACTTACCTGTACATGATAATTCAGCCCCAATGTATTTGTAGATATTAATTTATAAATATGTCAGATAATGATATCCCCAAAAAGTCTGCTGCTGTCATTCATGGCAGTGCGAATGGAGAGCATGTATAAAGTAATAAGATGTCTTACTGGACTACTAGTACGTTGATCTCTTGTTACTTTACTACGAGCGAGAGTGTTACGTGTGTAGATCGCCCTTAAAGTAGACACATATAGCTGCATATTTATGTCAACATGTGGAGTTGTTTGAGGAAAGGTATGTGGCCAAAGGGGGTTTTCCTTGAGCTACTAACCCCTAACCACTGTGACATTCATTCTAGATCCCTCTGCCACTGTATGATACTCGCCGTGTTGTCTGACTAAATGGTTACGTGTAGCCCCGGCAGGGTTTATTACAGGTGTCTGACGTAAAACACAGTTTGTTTTGGTTAGAGTCAGCCTACAATTGGCATTGGCTTCTGTCCAAGCCAAATCTGTCAGCCAGGAATGTTGTTGTTGTTGGTGTAGAACACAAGGAAGAACACTAAACCCTGTTATAGAAATGGATGATGTACAGGAGTGTAGCTTCAATATGGTCTTCATGAGACATTAGGCTCATCTCTGTATTGAAGAGTAAGCTTTTAATAATGACTGTTTTTATGGTTAGAATGTTATTCTCATGGTATGTTTTTTTTACTAATCAGAGGTGAAAGTTTATCAGAAGCTTTTGAATAACCACAGACTTCTTAACTCAAACTTGGCAGGCTAAATCTAATTTGATTAGATCTTTTCGCTTTCTAATTCAATACCATGGTGTTTTTACATGTTAATATATTAAGAGTGCTACATTATATGTTAAGTCAAGCCTCTAATAATTTTTCTCAGAATAATTCTGAGATTTTAAAACATCAGATTGTAAACCAAGCATCTGCTCATTGAGGGCACATTTCAAAATAGGGCCTGTATTGTCTGGACGCTAGACTTACAGTTGGGCTGTCAGATGGTATGAGATTAACCGGTCATTGGCTAGTTAGGACTGAATTAGTGCGCATAAAGAGATAACAAATGTATAAGAATCAAGAAAAACATAGAATGCTGCCTGCATCTTAATTGATAGACATTCAAGCGGAAAAACGTAGGTTAATGTAGTTGTGGTGTTGTTTTTTTAATCGTGTACGGCAAATGGTCAGGGTGTATGAAGTGTTCTGCTAAGATTACCATCTCTTTAACAAGAGAATGAAACGTGATAAAATTACAGGTAAAAACATGAAGGCAAACAAGTATGTTATCACAAATATTTAATAGTGTCATCAGATGACTTAAATACTGATAGCTCATTGGCTATATAAGTGCGGATTTAGCCAATCATAAATTAGCCCCACCATGTTGTCCTTGGGGATTTGTGCCAATGAGAAAAAAACATGGAGGTGATAATGCAGTAACTGTAGAACTGGAGTGAAGCATTTGATTGGTTGTTTGAAGTGCGTCAGTCTTCCCGGAAATGTTCATCTTCAATGTGGCAGTAAACACCTGTTGTTTATTGCAGCTTAATTATCATGTGGAAATCCTGTTATTCAGGTTAACATTGTCACCTAGTCACCTACATTCTTACCTACATGTTCATCCCTTGTAATTTTTCCATCATGCATGTATGAATGCAGACTCCCGCACAGTGTATATCCATGTAATGAATATGCTCATTCTGGGGTACAAACAGTAATGTTCAATATGCACACATGGATGCTCAGCTGAAGAACATTTGTACTGCTCAATTTCTTATCTACAAAGCTGAACATTTAGCAGACAGTTTGAAGGTCTTTCTCAGGGCAGTGATTTTTTTCCAGGTGTTACGTGCACTGCTTCAAATTTATGTTTTTGTTCATGAATTCATGTACACCCGCACTTGCTTTTTGTAGTAAATTTGTACATCCACTTGTATTGTAAAATTGTCAAGGCTTAAATATGTATCGTTAATATTAAAGCAGGCAATGCCTTTGAGGTTTAATTGTATATATTCCCATAAGCCTTCCAAGCTTGGCAGTTCAGAGCTGAATCAAAATGGGTCTGTGGTACCAAGGACTGCAATTCCTGCGAGGGATACTGTTTCCACGTATCAGTGAAGGTGTGGGCTGGAAAATCTTGCCGTAGGATGTTCAGATCACACAGCGGTGACAGTGCAGGGAATTCTGTTACGCACATTAGTTAATACACTATGAACAAGCTCATGGAAGCATAAAGTAGGTGTACCTACATTTACCATTGCCATTGCTCACGGCAAGAAAGATATGTGTGGAATCAGATTCTAAATGTGGCAACTTATATTCATTAATGTTTGAAAGTGCCCATATTCATAATCTGCTGAACATTAATGTGTAAAAGTTGCCATATTCATAATTTCCTATACATTAATGTGTAAAAATTGCCATGTTAAGGATCTGGTGAACATTAATTTGTAAAAGTTTCCACATTCAGAGTCATTTATATGTTATGTGTACAAGTGTACAACATGTATGAGATTCCGAATCTTCTGTAGAATATTAATTGTGAACAATTTGCCATTTTCAAGATCTCAGAGACATTAATTTGTACGCTTTGCCATTGCTGATTTTACATCAGAATTGTAACAATTGTTCTCATTGAAATGCAGTTGGATATCATGTCTTTGTCACGAATTGGGTTAAAATCTGATGTTTCTTGTGTGAATTCAGAAAAAAGGTTGCAGTATCGTGTTAAATTTGAAGGAGACACATAGGTTTAACAGAGAAGAGACTATACATTTACACGCAGGCTACAAAAATATGGACAGTGTGCCATTGTTCAGTGTTGAACATGTACACATATGTATTGGAGAGCATTTGAACAATATGTCATGCTCTTAAACTGTCTCCTTAGATGTGAAAGATGCAATTATAAAAGCTTACATGAAGGTGAAAGAAAACAACAACAACTGAAACTCAATATGTTGCTCCTAGGATATGTGGCCTTCAGTGTCAACGTGGTGTAGGTTACCGGAGCACAATCCTCTAACCCTGATACAATGTGGCCCTAACCATGTGACCTCCTGTTGTCGGGAGGGTTTTGTCAGTTAGCTTCTGTTATAACAGTACAACTGGACAAGGGGGGTTCTCAGGGATAGGCATAGTTTTCTCCTCCTGACCCGCAATCTTGTAGAATCCATGTGTACATATAATAACTAAAACATATTCGTGACACTGGCAGTATGAGTACCGGATTTCCTCAACCTTTTCGCATATAAAAGTGCAACTTTCAGTGCAATTTAGGCACCTTTTGATTTGATTTTGGAGACAAAACTACATTGGTGGGATTGACCAGTTTCAGGGCTTCATGAAAAGTACAATTTTATCAGTCAGCACAGAATAATGCCTTCAGAAAATGCTTGAATATACATGTACATCTCACAAACATGTGAAAAGGTTGAAGAATTACAGTAAAGCAACTTGTAAATACATTCTAGTACATGTGGTCAGGGTTTTTTCTAGCCAGTTTCTTTGAACAAATCAGAAAACTCAATATTTTTTTCGTCACTTATGTACCAAAAACTCAATTTACGTAATCAAACTTTGACACAAAATTTGTTTAAAACCCAGTTTTCCAATATTTCTCTAGTGGCCAGAAAAACCCCTGGTGGAACATCATAGGCAACTGGTTTCAGAGTGCAGGATATGTAGCATTATGTCTTTTTATCTTGACTGTAAGTGGATGTTTAACACAAATACATGCTGTAGATCTTTGAAATCATTCTATAACTGATGATCCCACATGTATGAGGGTTGTCTTATTCGTTATCCCACCTGTGGTGTGGCCCAAGTTTTTTGTGAGGTAATTGTTATTGACTGTGTTTATTCCACACACCTGTGCCTTGGCCCAAGTTATTATAAGGTGTTCACTGTAGCCATTGTGTTATAGTATTTGAACATGTAACGTGTGTTTATTCAGTGATCAAGGGGCTGAAATATTCAGCTGGAATTCAAGAGCCAGTGATCAGTTTGACTCCTTTTTTGGCCCCTTGGGATATGCACTCAAGTGGGACCTGATTGATTGAACAAATCCTCCAGGAGCCAACACAGAATTATTTTAGTATTTTTCGCAGGTGTTTGTAAAGAATTCAGTGCACCTGCTTTACACGTTTAAATTCAGGGGTTGAAATTAACGCTGGTAAATTTCTGTATTGACTCCTGAGTTAACACTTGATGCATGTAATAGCTGGCATTGGCCCAGTACCTTGTTATCAGTCTATGAAAACTTCAGGTCATGATGCTGGCATTCAAGTATAGTCTTGTAGATTCTTGTTCTGTACTTAAATGGAATTAAAGTACATTTTGTGAACTTCGTGTTACTTAGGATATGGATCCTAAAAGATAAATCTGAGTATGGCATTAAACAAATAAAATAAAATAAATAAAAGAAAAATCTGGGGATCTGTAAATTATTTAATGGCTACACTATCTTCCTGTAATTTCAGTGAAAAAACCTTCTGTGCAAGTTTTTGTCTTGATGTCAGTGACATCCAGGGTAGAGAGCTGGGAAAGATCATTTGTGGACAGATCTTATCCAGTAAACATGAGATACAGGGCCCATAACCAGTTCCAAAGATGACATTCTGTGTTTTGATTGGTCACTTATTAATAGAAGGACCAATCAGGTGTATAGTTTCAATGTTTTAGATGTAAAGCTACAGAAAATGAGCAGAGCTTTGTTTTGAGTTGGTTGTACGTCTTATTGTGTATCTAAAGGTGTACATGGGCATTGCATGAGATTTTTGTACTTCTCATATTCTGTTAAGATTCCTTTTAAAGATCCATGTTTGTGCACATGCAATTTACACGTGAATTTTGATGTGTTTCATGGAGGCCATTTGCCATATTTATTCTGAAATGTTGCCTGTGTGTTATGCACCCATCATGTAAATTCAATCATGCATTCATTCTACTTGAATTGAGTAAAGCAAATGTGTTTTCTGCAGTGTCTCTCCTGTAGTGTACGTTTGCCACAGTTATTACAGTAGTTTACTGTACAAACTTGCCCCCAAAGCTTGCAGGACTTTCATGATGATCACCTGTCCCTATACAACGGCGGCCAGCAGAAAAATGGTGGGAGGAAACCGGGCAGAGCCTGGGGTTTTCTGATGATCATGCTCTGTTTATGTGCATCTTAGTAAATGTATGTACCGATGGTGATAATTGTGTAACAATTGACCAGGTGTACAGCTGCTAGCTAGATATCTCACCTTTCCTCAGTCGGCAGCTATGTCTACTCTCTAAGTACTACAGGTATGTCACGGGTATGCCACTTCATGAGAATCCAGCTGTATTCTCAATTGTGATAATTCATACAAAATCCAAAGTAACAAACATTTCTGAAAAAATTCAGTTCCCTAAAAACATCCAAACTTTAGTTTTTACATGATTATATCCACATTTCTTCAATGAATTTAAAAATTGAAATTACCTTCCTAAGTGACGGCGACATTTTGCAATTACATTTATGTGTAAAGCCATCTTTAAGACAGAATATCACAACGAGCATTCCACGTAAAACTTTCGTCTGCCACATTTTGTGCACAAAAAAGCTAAGAGGTGGAATTTCTGTAGTGACATCCATCTGAAAGGCTGCTATTGTATAACCCATTAATTATGCTGTGGAATTGACTGTGAAGCAGGGTTAATAGCATTAGTTGGAATGCTGAATGGTTTTGACAACAATCTGACCTGTGAGCACTTGCAGCTTGTCAAGGTTTTAAACACAAGGTTTGTTACGCACCTCAATATGTCAGTAACAGTAAGACTAAGCCACGGCATGTGTTCATCTCAAAACAAATATTTTCAGCAAATAGATAGAAATTTGCTATTTTTTTTGTCTTGAGTAAGGCAAAGTTTGTTCTATAGCAATGTCAGACCAATACACTTTCAGGCAAAATGCTAACTATGCCAGAGCCTTTTGTATGGTAGCATATGCCCCTGTGAAAAATATGTTTGTTTTTCATATTTTCAGAAGAAAATTGCAGCCCTGATTAGTTTTTGGGGTATCTTTCTCACACATGATCAACCACAAACCTGAACTCGATGTCCATGGATAGGGGCAGGCTAACTGTATGTGTTTTGTAAATACATGTACACTGTACCAAGTGAGAACCGACCTGTAGTTTGGTCAAAAAATGACATGTTCATGGGCAATTCATGTTATATGTGTGTATGCCGCTTTGTACTTTTAGCCATATTTTCTACCAGAAATAACAAGCTTGGCAACAACTTGCATTTTCATTATCCCTTGATGAAGATGCCATTTATGCCAATAAAAGTATGTATGCAACCTTAACTGGCTAGCCATGTCAGTTGATGTGAACAGCAAATGACAACATCATTTTATAAGAACATAAGAATTTTGTAACATCCTATGATGTTTATGCTATATGGCACAGGTTCTACTGGAAATGGTAATAACATCTACAGCTGCAACAACGGCTGCAAAAACAGCTGCAACAACAGCATCGTATGATTACGATGCAGCTTGTCTGCCATGTTACCATACTAAAATGTTAAACAAGGTGTGTGGCTTTCAGATGTGCGTCTTGTGTTCAGAAGATGATGTGGGTTGTCAGGTTAGGACTGAGTTGTCCATCTGTATGTAAACTGTTACTTAAGAGACAAGGGAAATGCCAGCATAAGGTAATTACCCTAAATGACCTCAAATTTCGACCTGGACTAAGTTGCTCGTTGTTCCTGGTTCTGGGACTTCTGTTGATTTCAGAAAAGTGTTTTGAGGTCTGTTGGGCTGGTTAGTTGATATCCTACTGGAAAAAGGTAAATATTGGCACCTAACATAATATTTTCTGAAAGTTATTTCCCTCTAAAACTTCTTTTTTTGGTGACACTTAAGGTCATTTACAGTCGCCGACCACATGTAGCCTACTTAGTCCTTGGGTAAATCAGGAGTATTCCTATTCTACAAAGAGTGTACTGAAAGGTAAGGAGAGGAGCAGGTGGCTGTAGTCACCATGGTAAAATAGTGATGGAATCATATGCATTGTGCCCTGAAAAGCCCCATTGACTACAGGGTTGGAAATCCCATATGATAACCCTAGAACCACGTTTGCTTTTGGATTCCAGGTGAAAACATGTCCATTTCTTCCTAAAACAGAACTTTGTCCATGTGGTTAAAAGTTTGTCATGAACTATATACATTGCTTGTTGTAAGGGCGTGTTACCTTGTCTCCTGTCTTTCGAAAGATTTTTTGTATGACTGTATTGTTCAGAGAAAGTACCTGAAGCTCTAAGTACCCTGCAGTGTACATACATGTGCCTTCTCAGCTGTGACATATCAGTGACAGTTCACGAGAAAAGATATATTGTGCATCATTATCCACACCAAATACTATACACCAAGTACATGCAGGTACATATGTATAGTGGTGCATCTACAGTTGCCAGCTGTCACGTGATTACATCGCGTGCATATGGACGTAATTTGTTTTGTGATTGGGGGAAATTCAGATGCATGGAGCAAGGTATCTGTTTGTGTGTCAGTTTATTATTTTATGTGTATTAATTGTGATGAAAGAAGAAATAGATTGCTTATTTTTTATCTGACTTTGTTCAGCCACAGCCAACACCAACTTTACCTCTTCTCAAAAAAAACGGAACGATAATTAAAAGTTTCTTAACCTTACATTTCATTGGGAGAGACACTATTGACTAAAAAAAGTAGTGAACACACATTATGATGTTTTTTTGATTGCGCCTCTTGAATATCACTTGAAGCGCAAATAGATTTGACGATTACCAGTTTCATATGAAAGTTATGAAGCTCCAAAAAGCGTGACCATTTTCAACTCAGTGTTGACCCAGTAAGTGTCCTGTTACCGGCGCATGACAAGGTATGGCACAGATTGGGAGCTGGTGTTTAAGCCAGTGGAATCTCACGAATGGCTCATTGCGTGGGGGTAGAAATCATTGGGCGAGACCGTAGGTGCAGTTTAGTTCACCTGTCTGAATATTAACACACCAGGTGTGTTGAGAATGGCTTAACTCGGATGGGATTGGACTGGAGGCTGACATAATCAGTGGGAGTAAAGCACCTGTACATTGGACCACATATACCCAGTTGGTAGCCCATCAGCCCTTCACATGTATCCTGTGAACTGATGACAGTTTACAAGTAACCAACAGCAATCAGTCAACTTGGCCCTTCAGCCGCATCCAGGAAGATCTGCTGTTGTGTGCATGTATATGACCTCAGCAAAGTTCGCAGTTTATGTCCATCTGCTTGGAGACAGATGTCACTTTAGCCAGCAGTGCTTATGTAGCAAGCCGTTTCTATGGTGATGAAGTTGTAGAATTTTTTGTACACTTTCAGCTGACCGACAGCTTGTTTTTGTAACAGTGCGATATAGCAGTGGACATTTCAAGTGCAGCCGTTGTGTTTCTGTGCTAGTTGTTCCTGATCGCTCTAGCGGGATAACTTAAGTGCCATCATCACCATTGACATACTGACCAGAGGAACACCTTAGCCAAGGATTATGCCATACAAGTAGGTAACGGCCAGCCTGTGGAAACCATCTATGGCTTTCTGCTGGATGGACATGTACAATGTCTTATTGCCCCTGTTGGTATACGGTACTCTAAGCGTGGGCTTTAAGGTTGAATCTAGATAATACATACATGAGCTGGTAATTGGTAGAAAATCTTCAGACTTAATATTAACTGCTAGTCGCTTGACACATGTAGATGTAGGCAGATGCATTTTGTAAATGGAATGTGAATGGTGAAATATTGATTAGCATATGTGTAGGACGCTTGAATGATGATTTTTTTTTTCTTATTTGGTTTCTGTGTGTGTTTGAGAATGGGTTGAGAGAGGTTGTTATAAAATATATTACCCTTATTCTTCTATTTTCTTGGACATTTTACCTATCCTTCTTGTAATTGTAACAGGATTATACAGTTCTTCTATCTTTGCATTGTTAATCCATGTAATGATCAATATGTCCAGATCATTACTTCTGCAGAAAAAAATTATACAGAAATGTAATTTTTAGGTTTCAGCAGTACTGATATCTGTCCTAAAAATGAGACAAGATAAACAGTTACATGTAGTATTTACGTTGGAAGTGGGTTCGTATAGTTATGCCTGGTCCTCATTAGCCCACATCCCATTTGTTATGATGATAATCACAGGTGTGAACACAAGTGGAAGACACATTGTTGTGATGTATTGAAGGTCATTGCCCAGGAAGAAAGTATACATTCTTTCATAGACTGTTCAGGAGGTACTTAATGAACATGTACCCTGTTTTCTACACCCATATTTAACACATGCAGATTTGTGTACTGTACATAGTTAGATGGACAGATTTCTTTTTATTTTTGACTTTTTAAATCTGATCTTATCGTGATAGATGCATACTACATGTATTTCATTTATGTATCTAGTGCATGAATGGAGCCACAAGAACATAAAGGTACATGGGTTGCAGTGTGATGGGACTGTATTTCATTCATTTGCACATAGGTATATACATCTAGTTTTAGAAATTGAGTGGAATTGGTGTGGTATATTATTATTTGACCTGTTTCATTATTCTTAATTATCCTTTCTTTCAGTGCTGGTTATTTAACATATGTACATATACTGTATGTACATTTTCAACTAAACCTAATGTCATATGGTTCATACACTTACATGGGTTTTACTAGGAGAAATCCAAATAGTACCATAAATTTAATGTTTGTAACTGATAACATCTACAGGTATTAACACTACTGACACTGGCCTACTTCTGGTTGTGGTTAATATTAGCGGACCTCATGTTTTGTTTTTTTGTTGTTTTATCTATATATATTTCTAAATTACATAGTTGCGGACTACGTTGCCTGGGGCTAGACCGCCAACAGGTTTGAAATATATGTGTTGATCAATTACTAAACAGAATGAGTACTCCAAGTTACAGGTGTAAGCCTATTAATTCCTTCTACTTATTGTTTCGGGTGTCTTCAAGTTAGAAGCATGAACACTTGTACATAATGATACAGTATACCATTTCTTCAATGAGGAAGGCCTTTTGTGGAATGATTAAAACAGGTGAATACATGCCAGTGGACCCACCCTGTGCCTTGACTGTTTTATGCATACATGTACTATAGAACAGATTAAATTGCCAATTTTTACGGAACACATGACCTCATTCCTTCCAGAAAGAATTGTAGCCAGGTGATACAGTTAGATAGATGAATGTTCTAGTTTGTGTACATATACTTTACACGTACATGTAGGTAACTCTGACGTTAAGATACATTTTCCCATAATTCTGAGCTAATTATAATCGTAATCATGTTGAGGAATCTTACAGTCATATGACTGTTCATAATTGTTGTTAGAATCTATTATCTCATAGCCTTTTTTTTTAAACAAAGAACACCATGTGACATCCATTGATGCACAGTGATATGATTTATGAAAATAGATTTTTAAATTTACCAATATTTTGTGAAGGTTGAGGCATGCTGGAGTCTAAAACTTGCAATTCAAATATTGTTCATTGGACATTTAGTTGTCATCTGGAGTCCAGATTTTAACGGTATATTACATGTACACGACCAGCATGTGCATGTAAAAAGGAAACTGTTTGGAGATGATGTTCACACATATCATGTTCTTCAGGAATAGTGTAGAAAGGTGACACCATGAGTTTTACAAGCAGGGGTTACATATATGAATGAATTGTATAGTGCAAGTACATATGTAAATGTAGGATTATAAGTAGATATTCTAAATTAAACAATACTTGTCCGTTTCTGCAGGTATACATATGATACAGCTGAATTATAAGCTACATTTATTACATCCAGCATTAGATGACTGATTACAGATTGGAAGGGAGAAAATGGCACCACCTTAGGCAATACAATACTGGTCATGGTATCAGATATTCACATGTTTTTTCTTCTGCCGAGTTAATATGGTAGATAAATGTGCACGTGTAATATGTCTTTGTGTATTGATGGCTTAACTGGCTCTGCCATAAAACACAGTGGATTTTGTGACAAGGAGAGCTACATACATGTAGAGATGCAATATTATCTTCACTCAACTTTCGGTAATGTACCTACACCATTGCCATGGTGATCAGGTTTGTGTATGAGTCCAGATGCGCCTATATCTGAGGCATTTTGAATTATGTTTCTTAACCATAATGAGGTTTGTTTGTGAAATTCAAACGTTCATGTAGATATTTTTGAGTACACATTGCAATGTTTTTCCTCAGTCCTTGGTGGTATTGGAAGTGATACGTTTGCTTGATTCTGATTGATTCAACCACCTTGTGAAGATTTATTAATTTTTTATGGGAAAAAAAAAAGCACCCAAGTGCTGGCATCTAAGGTATCATTTTAAGAACTGTTGCTATGTGCTTCAGAATTACAGTTTTGCAGAACAAGCTTTAGGTAAAATACAGTTTTTAGAAGTCTTTGTTGTAGACAGACAGAGAGACACTATTGGCTGACCTTGAAGTAGTCATGCATGGTGTCCACAGAGCAAGCATACTCACCGAGCTACATACCTGATATACATGCGGCTGCATTCAGTATAGTTTGTGTGTGTAGTCATGGTATGATAGAGTCCAAACATGCACACTACCACAAGAAATACATACCCTTGCAGGTATAATTAGGTGTTTGTATTTATTTTGATGCAGAGAATATATTGCTGTGATAAACATCTGCTGTGAATTTGTCCTGAAGGGGGGTTTATCTTAGGGTTAAAATACATGTATAGCATGATAATCATTTTGAGGCACAAGGGCAAAGTGCTATCTGATAATCTGTACAGATTGCCACTTTTGGCATGTACATGTAAACAATAGGAGAAAGTTTGGATTTGTGAAAACCACGGAGCCAGGAATTGGGTAAAATCATGGGCACCACTGAAAACTATATTTAAAAACATGGCTTTTCTTATAAATGCTAGAGTTTGTAATTCATTGTATGGCGGACATGATTCATGAATTCAGTACATTCTGGGGGAAGTTTAATTCTGTCTTCTGAGGAAGTTCATCAGGCACATGACAAGCTCTCCTTCTTCAAGGCTCTGTTCTGGTTAATACATGTATGACCGATATGTTAGTCGCGTCAAACTGGTGGCAAACATGTAAACAGAGAAGCGACTCGCTGGAAAGGAAACATATCAGTAAAATACACGCGTGTACTGTCTGTTATCACATCCATAACTTCCTGTGTACATTTACATGATATGTCAAAGGCTGTAAAGTTCAGAAATGAGTGAGGCAGTCCTTTAATCGCAAAACATAAAATATACGTGAATTCCAGGTATGTTTTTTATTGTAGTTATTGCTTTTGACACTGCAACCAAGTTTGGCTACAGCATCCCTCTGTAATACTTTAGTGGATTTGACCTGCCAAAGCATGGTGGTCTTCTTGGAGACCAGGGTTACCTACACCAGTTAAACTGTCAGAGCTATTGCATGTTTAAGTGAAGAAATGTTCGAAAATATCTTAAGTAAACTTCCTTGAAATAAATAGACGTAAATAATAAATAAATATTGAGAGAGAATGATGACTAGTGTCTGCTTGTACATCCCTTGGCTTAGGTTACTGCAAGATGAGTATGAGATATATTTGTGTATCCCATGTAATGTAAACATTACCACAGATCTTTTGCAAAGTAATGATTGATGGAAGGGAAACCTTAGAGATTTCTTGCAAGTTAACATGTATGTGAAAGAGGATAACTGACCTGGCCATGAATGCCTACACTTAACATGCATGTGTTGAAAATACACTGTGTGCATGTAAATGACCATATAGCCATATATTATAACCATATGTTATGATTGTGATAATAAAATTTAATTTTGTAACCTGTCTATAGAATTTTATAGTACTGGAGCAGATGCAAATGGGAGTTAGGGGTTAATGTTAATGTAGTCTTATTGATGTGTGTTGGGTGAACAGAGGCAAACCAGCTGAGTGTGACTAGCAGACCAGCTGCATGTACTAGTGACCTACATATCTACACCACATTTATTGTTAGCTGGTACAGCATTTCTGGAGCTTTCCCTGAAGGTGAAGACTCAGGGAGCAGTCATTATCTGGGCCATGCACTGTTTGTAGGTCATGCAATACACGTGGATATGCCAGTGGCATTTGCATTGGATTTGTACCGTGTGCAATTATCCTGACACATGCAGATCTTTCCGAAAGCAGGTCTTGTGTGTGTTACCAATTTTTACAATTGTATTCTGTGCAGGTGAATTAAGAATATAATGGACTTGTTTTACGTAGGAAAATTATAATATCTATATGTTATAGATGTTGAGGCACAGCTAGCTAGGTGCCTTCATGGTTACTTTAGCGCCCAGCATCTGTCTTACAGCGACAATTCCTTGTGTTAACCGGTTTGTAAATATATCAAAGCCGGCGCCAGTAAACCGTCTTTCAGCGGTAATCCAGCCTATTAAACTTTTGAACTGGGCTTTTCGAGCCAACGTCTGCCATGTCTGCCATGGGTCGTGAAAATTTTATCCCACCCTATACATACTCTGTTCAAAGCATGAGTATGTGTATGATGGGATAAAATTTTTGCAGCCCATCGCCTGCGAGAAGTTTGAATTCAAGACATGAGAGACGTTGGCTCGAAAAGCCCGGTTCAAAAGTTTAACTGGCTGGATTACTGTTGAAAGATGGTTTACCGGCGCGAGCGTTGTTACTTTTACAAACAATTGGCTCAAGGTATCGGCTGATACTGAATGTAAGGTAGGATAAGAGCTGTTATCTCGTGAAATTTTCACCATTGATTTGTATAGGATCGATGCTGAGCGCTACGCTAACGTACGTAGGTGACTAGCTAGCTATGCTATTGGTGTTGTAAATATGGCACTTTTTATGTTGACAACATAACAGACAAACACATACGCATGTTATTTGTGTTAAGAATACAACACGTTAGTCTCTACATGTTAAAAGTGCACCAGACATGCCTGTATGTGTTCCAGAAAATATAACAAATATAATATTTATTAAGAGATATTAACAGATCTGTTGCATAGAGGATAAACAGTGATGTATACATGTGTGTGTGTGTATATGTATATGCCTATATGCATATGCTACAGACATTTTCTGCTTGTAGACATTGTCACATACATGTGTTGGCATGTAAGGACTGGAAATCTAACCAATTTGTGTTCTTTTATAGAGGAATTGTCTTGTGCACAGTAAATTACATAAAATTTCATGGAATTTTTCTCCAGTTTATCACCCTGCTGATAGGATTGGAGAATAGAAGGTGATTAGCTGGTGCAGAATGATGGGAATATAGGATTTACTGTAAATCTGTATCAAATTAAAGATGAATTTTCACCAACTTGATGGTTTAGGGAATATTGGTGCTAATTACTCAGTTCACATTCTTAATGATTGCATATTGTGTTAACAGAAACTCTGAAAAGAGAAAGGAGAAGTCTCGGGATGCAGCACGATGCCGGCGCAGTCGAGAGTCCGAGATATTTTACCAGCTGTCCAATCAGCTTCCTCTGCCCCACAACATCAGCTCCAAGCTGGACAAGGCTACCGTCATGAGGCTGGCCATTAGCTGTCTGAAGATACAAAAGATCATGGGAGAAGGTAGGAGGCGATTTTAGTTATTCGATTAACATCGACTCAAGAAGTGCTCACCTCTACTAGCATATAGGCAGTGATTTTCACTTTGTGACTTTAGTAAGTTAGAGTAGGTCTACCAAAATCACAATTCCCGGAAACACCAACCATGTATGTTGCTTTCAACATTTTAGGATTTGATGCCGATTGATTTGCTTTATGGTTTCATAGAGTTGTGACTTTGGCCAAACAGGTACATGTATCTTGGTGGTCAGGTTTTCCCTAGGTAAACCACTGCCCATAACTCTAAGTTCCTGACAAATCTCATTTGGCCTCATTGGTCAGAGACTTAACAGGTGAGGTGAGAATAACTAATTACATAGGGATGATAAAGGAAAAGTTATTATAATGTTCATCCTTGCACTAAACAAGCACTCTCATTTCATTGGGTATGAAAAAGCAGTACATATGTCTGTGTACTTATCAGTGATTATGACCAGAGATGTCCCTAAGTAACAACTTGATTGCAAAGAAATGAACAGCTTTATTCAACAGACATGACTTATCCCTCAGAAATAATCTTTATTTCACTGATAAAACTTCATCCCATGGAAAGAAATTTATACCACGGATACAACTTTATCAAGACTTGCCAGGTGCAATAAGTGTAACCCATGAATCCAGGCAAAGCATAAAGTTTGTAAAGACAACAGGGCTGCAAACACCCAGCTTCAGATACTGCCGATGTGGCGCTAAGTGATAATTATTCTTTTATTCAGAATGTTAAAGCCTCCTACATATGTAGTTTGTAAAATTGACAGCACTGCAAACACCCAGCTTCAGAATGCTGCCATCTCCTACATGTACCGGTTGAAAGCAGAGAGTGGTGCTGACAGTATGGTATATGCATATGCGAAGTCTGCTGAAAGGGAAATGTCCTGTTTTTACCCCCATGCATTGCAAGAAGCTGCCATTCACATCATTTCATACATGTAACTGCAGATGTATATAAACTCATTTGCACTGTGAAGTACAGAACTATTTGATTGATTGATTGTTGTATAAGGCCGTACACAACAATTATTCACTTATACAAGGGTGGTTATTTACTGGAGTTCTTAGTGGTAAAAAAACCAACGTTTGGCAAGTTACTGATGGCTCTTCCCACATATGACATACAGACTTCCAGGTCTTGACAATCTGGCTGTGTCATGAACTTGGGTGGGGAAAAAAACCAAAGTTTGTCAAGTTACTGATGACGCTTCCCACACATGCCATACAGACTTGCAAGTCTTGACAATCTGGCTGTGTGATGAACTTGGGGGGAAAAAACAACATTTGGCAAGTTACTGATGACCCTTCCCACACATGACATACAGACTTGCAAGTCTGGACAATCTGGCTGTGTGATGAACTTGGGGGAAAAAAAACAACATTTGGCAAGTTACTGATGACCCTTCCCACATATGACATACAGACTTTCAAGTCTTGACAATCTGGCTGTGTGATGAATGATGCCCAAAGCACAGGCTCATGGAGGACCATATTGGGTATTAATGTGTGATTGCATTTCCAGTTTGTGTATTAATTGTTCTTGTCCTGTCAGTGCTATCTCTGAAGCTTTATCCTTGAAGATGAGTTTCCCTGGATAAGACATGAGCCGTTCCTGGAAAGTTCATTACTTCGACTTGTACAAACGTCATTAAAGTATCAGCCATTATGAGATACAAAGAGAAGCCAGTCAGGCAGACCAATTAGAGATGTCCGCTACTGTGTGGTAAACATTTCTTGACTGTAGCATCCTCTGGCTTGATTGATTTTCAAGTGCAGAGTGACCACGCAGAGTTGGTCTCAGAAACGCAGCGGCTTTAGCCGGCCTTTGATGTAAGCAGTCTGTGTGAAGATTGTTACTGATCGACAGGAAATAGAAAGCTGATTGATTTTTAACTAGGTAATGGTTTCCTCTCTGTTGAACCTTTGTCACACTAGAAGATTTAAAATAGTATGTGGTATCTGTATCACTTCCCAGACAAAATGGAAGCTTTTGCGTGTATGGTCCAGCGTAGCCTAGCAACTAAAAGCCCCCTACATCATTACTGAAGGAATACATGCTATTGCTACTCGCCAGGGTTTCCACTTATTGTAACACTGATTTCACTTCTCAGTTTCATATTTCAGACTTAGCCATAGTCACCGGTAGTTTAGCCTGATCCACTCTATTTAACAGCACAATGATTGATAGCTTTCCCCAGCAGAGTAGTCTCTCTATCTTATCAGGTTACCACAAATTACACCTCTAAATGTGTAATGTTCCCGAGACATTCACCACAGCGTAGGTCTTCTGGTCCTTATCCCTTCTGGAATACATCCAGAAAAAGAAAGCAATAATTTGGTAATAACCTGAATATTTGTCTGAATTGGAGCTGTTTTTATCTCCCCATTATTGTCCGTGAAGATGCTGAAGGCTTTCTGGGAGACATTTCCTCGACCAATAAACAGGGAGCCTGACAGCATCTTTGAAGTAATGTAGTAATCTCAACATGAAGGTTGTAGTTAACTCTGCTCTGTTGATATTGATATATCCATCTGAGCACAGACATCTGTTAAAGCCCTTTTTGTTGTTTTTTATTTTCAGGCTTTAGGTTTAGAGTTCAAAACCAGGACACGTCTAAATGAATTTTTTTTATTTTCTTCTTTTCTTTTGTGATATCAGCAGTTGTCACTAAACATTCTGTGTAACCGATAATAATGATCAACCTCCTGCTGATTAATATACAGTTAGAGTCACTAACAGTTAAAGTTACGAATCTCCTGTATCAAGTGCAATTAGTCTGTTGGTACAACATCAGAGCCAAATAACTGTGATTTTCAGCTGTATCAAAGAGCTCTATGGAAAGACAGCTGTTGGCAATGTTGTATGGACCATGTTGTATGTTGGTCCATATTTTTGAATGGCTGTATATTTATAATGCAGCAGATTTTTCTAGTTCAGTACCCATAATATTAATGGGTGCCCAAAATCAGATGATGGCAATAAAGCTGAAAGAGACTGCCAAATTTGATGTTTAAAATTTGTGGTTTATTATTACTTATTCCCTGATGGGAAATGGTATATTTAGCCTAATTAGTCTAATGCATGGTACACATGTAAAAAACACTTTTGTGATATTTAGCCCAAATTATAGGACCCAAATGGGCACTCGTTGTGAGAACCTGCATTTGGTTATGGTAATAATAAGTAAACCCTTCTCTTGATGCTGAAGCCTCTGTGGCCAAGAGGGTTAGTGCAATAGTATGGTGTAATGACCCAGGTGTCTCTCACCAATGCAGTCGCTGTGAGTTCAAGCCCAGTTCATGCTGGCTTCCTCTCCAGTCATACATGGAAAGGTCCACGAGCAGCCTGCAGATGGTTATGGGTATTCCCTGGGCTTTGCCCAGTTTCTTCCCCACCATAATGCTGGCTGCCATCATGTAAGTGAAATATTCTTGACTATGGTGTAAAACAACAGACAAGTAGATAAATGGTAAAATCTATTGTTGTTGTTTTAAAGGAGAAGAGATCAGGGAAGTGTAACCTAAATTGTAGTGAAAAGAGTATGGTTTGAAGATTTACAAAACACCATCTGATAATGTTGTAGACGTTCTCTTAGAAGCATAAGCCTCATTGCCGTAAGCTCATATAGCTGTCAGAAGACGCCGACATTTTACCGAACCGATGCTGATTGATTGACATAAATCGGGCCCTGCACTCTCTAGCGGTATGCAGCCTGCCTGTATTTGACGCACTGTTTATGCAGCCAAAATCTGCACACTGTGGCAGCCTGTGTCTACTTGTAATAATCTCCACTTTTGTTGTTGTTGTTGACAGGCAGGAAGCCGGACAAGTCCCTAACAGCAGATAGGCTGGATCAGCTGTATTCTAAAGCTCTGGAGGGCTTTGTGCTGCTCATGTCACGTGATGGCGATGTTGTCTATGTGTCAGACCAGGTGGCAAAATACCTGGGTGTTCAGCAGGTGAGAAAATCTTGTTTCTTGTTAATGAAACATGCTGACCATAGCAACTATACCCTTGTCAACAGTTCTGAAAACAGTGGGTTACTACTGTGGGAAACTGTTGAAAGAGGTGACAGTCAGAATTGGATTTCATACCACAGAAGAGTCATTTAAACACACTGTATTACTGGAAATGAAAACAAAAGAGAAAGCAAATAATGATGTGAAATTGTGGTAGTGTTATTGAGGAGAGGGAAATACAGTACACAAGGGAGTGTTTCATTTCACAGTGTTATAAGAATCATTTTACTATTTTCTGATCGAATAAATGTTTATTATTGTAACCTCTTCAAATGATGTGGCTACAATACATTGTTTGCCAGTTTATGATATTTAAAAAGTTAAAATTTAATTGCAGGAAAATACTGTCAGCTAAGATTTGATCTGGTAGAATGAACAAGTACACATAATTTTATATGATTTGATTTTAAGTCACCTGAAGTACACAACATAGCATGCTTGTACTGTTATTCCCGAGGTAGCTGTTATGATAGGCTGTCATTTGTTGCCTGCTATAAAGCAGTTCCATTTTCTATAAAGCAGTTCCATTTGCTAGAAAGCAACGCCATATCATAAGCTGCTGTTTGACCCCTCACAATAGGAGCTGCACAGGATATACAACAGGTCGCCTATACCATATGGAATATGTTAAGGATCTGTGTGGCATTGTGACAGCACAAAAGTCAGAAGCATTTACTTTTTCTTTCACAGTAGCTATTGTCAAAAGGGCCCTCCAGTAAATTAATCACAAATAATTGCAGCTGCCAAGTGCATGCCTTGCAGAAACGTGTACAACTCACATACCAAATGTTACAAAAGAATGTATGACGTGAGATACTACAATTATTTATCAGTGGTCTGTATCATGTGAAAAACCTATTGCATATGTGAAATCAAGGAATGAAAGACTATCACGATAATTTGTTTTTATGGTGACAGCAATAGACAAAGTGTTTTCAGTCTGTTTTGATCGCCATGACCTGTAACAATAGACAGTTGTACTGAAACGATTGCACAGATGTGGAAAGGTTGTTAACAGGCTGAATGGCTAGAACAAACGCCATCAATGGGAGAAACGGATGCCGTCGTAATATTCTGTGATATGAAAGAAATTATAATGGGCTGCTAAAATACATCCTTGCTGAATTTTCAACAGGGGACTGCTAATGCAGGATTTTAAAGATACAGCAGTTTGGTGAACCACCATGTTTTTGTGTCTTTTGGCATGACATTGCAGTGAGACAGCACTATAAATTTGTTGGGGTTAAGACCGGCAATCTATAATAATATACATATATGTACTTGTGATTCTTTGTGTTCCAGACTTGTGTGTGTACAGCTGAACTATGATATAGATGTAGAGTAATATAGCTTTGTGTTATGCCTATGTACAGATTGAGCTGATGGGTCACAGCATCTTTGACTTCTCACACCCCTGTGACCACGATGAGATCCGCGACGTTCTCTCTGCCAAGTGTCACAACAGTAAGGAGCTGGGTATGGAGAGAACCTTCTTTACTCGCATGAAGTGTACACTGACCAGCAAGGGACGCAACATCAACCTCAAGTCAGCCACATACAAGGTGAGCACGCAGGGAAACAAAGCACGGGACACTGTTTTTTATAATAAATATGCTGAGAAATATTGTTAAGTATCGGATTGTGCATCATTTTCAGGCTCATAAGATGGAAAAATGGGATGATTAAAAAATATTAAGCTTCTGATGAAAGTCCACCATCATTCACCAATTTCAGGTTGATATAAGGGACCAGAAAACTGGGTTATTAACTGATTTCAGATTAGTGTGACATGAAAAACACAGCCAGTGGGCAACCAGTTTCGGGCTTGAATGTGGCATGTGATTACTCACCAATTCCATGTTAAGGTATGGGGTCAAGCTACACATTTATTCACAAATTTCTGGTACTAGTAAGGGGTCATACCACACAGTTATTCACATATTTGTGGTAAATGTAAGGGGTCAAATCACACAGTTATTGACAAATTTCTGGTACGTGTAAAGGGTCAAACCACACAGTTAATTGACAAATTTCTGGTACATGTAAGGGTTTAAACCACATAGTTATTCACAAATTTCTGATTCATGTAAGGGGTCACACCACACAGTTATTGACAGATTTCTGGTACATGAAATTGTCCAAACCTCAGGTGTGCTCATCGGTTTCAGGCTTATTTTTGTTCCTCCATTGCAGATAAGTGATAATAAAGGCAGATGCCAGATGGATCACCAATTTCTGGCTCAAAAGAGTAAATATGGCCAGTGATTATTCACCAATTTCAGATTTATTTGATGGGTTAAGCCACCGGGTCGTTCACTGATTTCAAGTCACAGGGTTGTTAACTGCTTTCAAATTCTTTTGAGGAGCCAAGCTACTGGGTTAGTGGCAAATTTCGGATTCATTTAAGGGCCAAACAGTGTAATTATATTCACCAATATCAGGTTCATTTAAGGCCCAGACCATAGTTATTTACCAATTTCAAATCATTCTGCTAGGATTGAGAGCATAGGCTTGTGCCATACGTAGTAGGGCATCACCTCCATTGGGAGATGTGTCTCCCTCGTCAGCATGTGGTTTGTGTTTGAGGCACTGGAAGCTCAGGGTGTTCTTATTTGTGGGGCAAAAAACATTGCATAGCATGGCATTGTTGAATTGTGCAAGAACATATTCCAGCTTAGGTGTGATCAACTCAGGCTAACTATCTTGGGGCAATTGTCTATAGAGTGTTGCCTGTGATGTGCCTTGACCAATTTAGGGGTAACTTGTTTCGTTGCTTATAAATGTTGTTATAACAGATTCTCATGATTCATTGCATCAACAGAATTTAACTCTTGTGACTAAAAATCACTTTTTGTAATGCAAAACCCTGTTGAAAAGTAAAACATATACCCATACGCAGAAGAAAACTTAGGATAGTTCTAAATTTCCTCAGCCCTTGCTATAATGATAAACAAACGGTTTGGCTGTGGGTGCAGGAGCACTTAATCCTGACCCACTATTCCGACCCTGCATCATTGCAGTTTGATGTAAGAAGGGGCGACGAGGGGGTGATTCCACTCCGAGTTTGGGTTACTCCATACCCCACCCTGGGGATCAGACTTTAGAGTTGCAGGGCTCAGCAGGCTGGTCAGGTTTCCACTGCGATGATGGCAAGGTGCAGCAACCACAGAGAACTCCATTGTGCCAGCAGAGAAACCCAAGCCAAGTTGTTATCAGAGTAAAGAGGGTAGACCGGACCCTCTAGAGATTCCAGCCCTATCAGCCCTTTACATATGCCAGCAGGGATTCAATAAACCAGCATTCCTTAAACTACATATTAATACACCACTGAGGTGATGCTTTTGAACTTAGGCAGAATCAGTATGAGGAAACCCACAAAGCATTGGAGGTGTGAAGTGCTACATGTAGCAGTTGTTTTCAACACATGCAGATTGGTCCTCCTTTTTGTGCTATGACAGTATTGGATTCGGAAGGCTCTTAGGTTCAAACCAATATACCCAATGTTCGCATGTCAATAAATGGTTAGCATGGTACACATAAATATTTAGGGGTTGCTTGAGAGATTTTCTGAGGCTGTGATTCAAATCCTTCTCTGCTCTTATATGAGTACTTATGTGGGAATATATATGGACATTGTATGGATCTTAGTTCAGTGCTAGTTTCAGTGGGTTGTTGTAACTTTCTAAGCATTGATCAGAATGTGGCCGTAATTTTGATGTGCACTTGACCTTGACATTCTTATGATTGCCGATTGTGAGAGCTTCAATAACTTAGAGAAGAAGTACCAATATACATCTGGCAAATGAGGGCCTGGTAGCGTAAGAATCCGTGAACATCCGTATGATTGTAGCGATGACTTTCCTGTAATTTTTTAAAAATTCTCCTGTGGAGTAGCTTGAATACCCTGCTATCAGTAATGTTTCATGTTTATTGCATGGAATAGTGCAACAAATCAGAAACTGTTTACTTGAGGTTACATGGTTCCGTCTGGTTTGTCCTGTCTGTGGGTAGTGATATTTTGTGGTAGCCATAGTTGTGGCGCCATCAAAGTGCCATCGTCTGCCAGGCTGGGAGAGAGACAATTGCAACCTGGTAACAGGGCGTCTGTCTGCATGTACAGTTGCAGCCGCTCCTGTTTCCGAGCGGATGTGCACTTAGTGCAGCCACAGTTCCTGCACCCTGCAATACTGTGGCCTGACTTGTGCAACTCAGGGAGCCTATTACAGGATATTGTTGAATATTCCAAATGTTTGAAATGTCTTGATGACCACAGAGACTGTTTATATTTAATAGCAGATGCAGATATGGTCTTTCACCTCATTTCCTCATGATACTTGGTTGATGGGCCGGAGTTCTGATTCTAAAACAGATAGATCTGTCAAATTCAGACATTTGTGATGGTGAAAATAAATGACTTTTGATATCATTTTAAATAGTCAGATTTGATTCCTGTAAGTAATTCATTGCAGCTGTGGATGAAAACACAGGAGCTCTTGTTGCTGTGAGCTTGAATGTCTGCTGAATGTATCTGTCCTCCATTACACTGTTATTGTCCATAATAGCACTTACTAATCCTCATTAGCAGCTCTGATTTTGATTAGCAGTGTTGATTTTAATTAGCAATGCTGATTTTAATTAGCAGTGTTGAATTTATTTACTGATTTTAAATGGCAGTGTTGATTTTAACAGGCAGTGCTAATTTTAAGTTAGTGCTGATTTTAAGTTATTGTTGATTTTAATTAGCTGGGCTGATTACAGTTAGAGGTACACGTAATGGTATGTATGAAGAGGGTATCATCTCGAGTCATCTGCGGTCATTGATAAGGGAAAATATGTGTCGGGTGTTTATCATGTACATGGACCAGTTAAACATGCAAGCGTAGTTGTGCAGTTAAAACAATCACTGTTGGTCTGCATTGTCGCTTTAAGAGTTTGTACATGGAGTTTGTCTTTGCCAGATTAACACAGCGTACAGCTTTTTTTGTTCTAGCACTTCTTAGTCTGGCCACTTAGCACCAAGTTGTCTTACATACTTTCTGACTTCCTGTTGGGGCCTATTTCCTCTGGTATAACTGTCAAATAGGTCCGGTCACATGTCACCTCCCTGTCTACCCCACACATGGGCTGATGCCAAATAACCCTTGACCCCGCCCACTGACAGAAAAGTTATTTTGGAAATGTTACACTTGAAAAAGCCCCAGTTTCATCACTAAAAATCATGATAGGCTATATTTGCCACCAGTGCTGCGTTTGTAACATATACTGTTGCCTAGTGAAGACAAATGACATCTTTGTATGTGTACTTCACATTCATGTTTTGAAATGTATGAATTTTTATTGATTGCTTTATTGATCTGTTGTACATGTATCACCTGTTTGATTCAGATGTAAACTTTAGGTGCTGGAGTTCCCCTAGGCGGGTACTTACATGTAGAGAATTTTACTTCTGTCTGTGTGAAACATTATCAGAACAAGGAAGCTGGATAAAGTAGAATTTCCCTTGAAAACCTTATATAGGTGGATATCACTAGGATGTATATACATGTACCATGTATGTTACCTGTACCTGCATTCCAGGTGAAAAAAAGCACACAGGTAAACTACAGGAGCTGAGCAATAACACATTTTGAGTTTACCTAAAAACCTTGTGGATATGTATATCACCTATAAATGACCTGAACTTTAAAGCCAAATTTACATTTTTAGAGGCAAATAAATATCACAAATTATTACTTATGGAGCTGAATCGTACTATTTTCCACCAGTATAATGATGTCCATCTTCACAATAAATCTCAAAGCAACTTTGTTAGATCATTAGATCTCTCATAATCTGGCAAAATGAACAGCTTTGTCATGGATGAAAGTTTAGGTCATTTATATTATGTTACCTGTAGCTGTACTCCAGGTGATGAAGTATGCAGGTAAACTGGAAGGGCTGGAGTTCCCAGATGACACATTTTAATTTACCTGAAAACTGTGTTTATCACCTATATTACCTGTATATGTCATGTATACCACCTGCGTCTTACCTGCTTTCCAGGTGATCAAGTACACAGGTAAACTCGAGGAGCTGGAGTTCCCCATATGCGAGGGTGTAGCAGATAAGGAGAACATGGAGAATTTCCTGTACCTGTTGGCAATCGGTGAGCCCATCCCCCACCCCTCAAACATCGAGTTCCCATTGGACAGTAAGACGTTTCTCACCAGACACAACATGGACATGAAGTTCACATTTTGTGATGACAGGTGAGGGATGAACTCTGCTGCTTGATATGCAGCAGCTCTTGTTGTATGTTAATTTGAGGAAAAATTGCTTCTTGGCTGAATGTATGTGTTTTATAGGTACTTTGTTCCCTTTCTTTGGGGAAACCAGTGCATCTTATTCTTATGCACTGTACCTGTTCCTGACAGACCTGAGTTTTATTTCAGCCAAACCCACAAGAACTGGATTTGAACCAGTGACCTCATTGAAGCCTCAGAGAATCTTTTGTTATAGCTTAGATGTCTTCACTCAGTTTAGGAGCTTGAAATCAGTTCACTGGAAAACTATCTACTGTGCAACTGTTAAAATATCCAAACGTTGGTGTTTGTATTTGTACATCCTAATTCTCCAACCTTTTCAACCACCTCTGCAATCAGTATTATGAAACTTTCTGAGAGCACTAGGAAGTGTAGAGAAATAATTCGCACAGTTTTATGAAGCTTTTTTTAGTGTCATTTTCATAATCATTGTATGCATAAAATTCCACTGACAAAAGTGGTTTAGTGGTTGAAAAGGTTGAAGAATTAGAACAATTGAATTGACTTGTGTACATAAAACGCTAATTGGGTAATTTTATTCTTATTTTAATCATTTTTAGTATAAATGCAGAAATAATTTTCATAGGCCACCATGGCTTCTTTTATAGCTGTGAAGAAATGTAAATGTTAGTGACCTTTTTTCTTTTTATTATTTAACAAAAGGAAATTTTGTTGTGTCATTTCAGGATCAAAGATCTGATTGGCTACAACAGCGAGGAGTTGATTGGGAAGTCCGTTTACGATTACCACCATGCTCTGGACAGTGAAGTCGTGGAAAAGGCTTACAAAGACCGTGAGATATTGACCTTTACAATCAAAGGATGTCATGGGGATGAACGTAAAACATTTCTGCATCAATAGGTCAAACAATAAAACACAACCTTAGAGAGGGCTTACATTTGGTAAGGCCAGAAGATCAGCTAAAGGATTCTGGTAAACTTTCCGCGTGTGCATTGAGCTGGTTTACTGGCAGCATGTACTGTGTTCATTGCCAAGGTTTCTGTGCATTACATTTCATGTTATTTTAAAGATAAGTTCGAAGACTCTAGAGTGGGAAGCAAATTTTTGACTCATAAACCAACAGTGCTCTCTGCATACTGGAATAGCAATACCAACGAGACAGGATGGCACTGTGTTGGGAGCATGGGTAGTGTCTTCAGTATAGTGTTTCAGTGATGCAGCACCATAAATATACATTTGCACCAGTCCGGTATTCAGAGATGCCATAACAGTGTTATCAAAGTAATGTTTAAAGTCACATTACTGCTCAAATGAGCCAAACAACAAACAATGCTTGTCCCAGGATGGCATTAATGTATTTATCAGGATTGCCAATGTCTGGCCCACAAATAATGTTTTCCTGTCATTTTTAATGTCTGTGAAATCAATAGCTTTAAACAGATCTTTGTTTTAGATACATGGGCAAATTTTTGTTTTAAGAAACATGAACTTTTTAGAAACATGGGCAAACCTTTTTTTTTAAGAAACATGGGCATTTTAGAAACATGGATAAACCTTTGGTTTAAGAAACATGGATAAGCCTGTTGTTTAAGAAACATAGACAAACCTTTGGTTTAAGAAACATGAACAGTTCAGAAACATGGACAGATCTTTGAATTAGATACACAGGCAAAGAAACATGAACAAACCTTTGATTTAAGAAACAGACAATTTAGAAACCTGGACAGACTTTTGGTTTAGATACATGGGCAAATCATGGTTTCAGAAACATGGACAAATCTTAGTGTTAGAAACATTGGCCATCTGTTATTTCATAAACATGGAAGATTTAGAAACCTGGACAAATCTTTGTTTTAATAAACATGGACAAATTGGAAACATTGGCCAATCTTTGTTTAACAAGGTCTGGTCACTTGTATTCTGCTTTATTACACAAAAGTGCAGTTGCCTTGGTACCCTCCCAAATAAACTCACAATGACCTTAACATCTCAGGTTGTCACGACCCAGAAGAATGGGGTTATCAGTATCCTGTCTGTCACCTGAGGCAATGTGTGGACAATCAAACCAAGGAGGCCGTGTCTGTTATATCAACTTGTTGCCAGACTTCATTAGTGAGTGTTTGGATATCCAGACACTCTATATCAAACAGCAAATACATGTTTGAACTGGTAAACACTTTCATAGATATATATATATATGTGTGTGTGTACCTTCAAAGAGATGGAATGCCATGACAGTTCTTATTGACTAGGTTTGGCAAAGGTTGATGGCAGCAAGTACCTGAGGTTTTCTTTGTTGGACACTTCTGAAAAGCATCATCAATGCTCTCGTGTAAACTCTGCAATTGTGTGATATTTGACTATTTTTTTTAGAATTCCTACAAAAGAAGAAACTAATTTTGGCTTTCATCCTGATTGGTCGTCCACATTGGAAATTTGGATTTACTGATTGCATAAAAACACTTTGTTGGAAAAGATTTGTCTTTACAAACCACTCCCTCCCCCCCCCATTGCTCCTGAAGAAAAGTTTTATATGACTTGGTCAAAGAAATGTGTTTCGAAATTTGTTTAGAAGGTTGGATAATGTCCTACTGGAACAATGTCAGTTCCGTCATCAAAAGCAGTATTTTGTAGCCTTTATTTGCCAATGAAAATGTACTGTTGGTTGAAAGTTTTAGAGCAGGTTCAGTAGGTTTCACTGAAGTGGCTACAATGGTTTATGCGAATATGTATTTTGTGTCATTTATAAGTGTCTCGAGTACAGATCTAGGAAGCTGCATTCTTTCTAAAATACTGAGCTCTTTGTAGTCCTGTAAAAGGGCCCTTAAAACATAGGGTATGACCTTTTTTTGGTCAAATCCCAATGACTTTTTCGTGATTCCTGGGAGCAACATTACAGTTTTTTGGTTCTGACTATTTGGGATTGAGGTCACAGCTCAAAAGCTTTCTTCCTGTTGAAGTCAGAGTATACATTTGGTTGGTTTTGATTCTTATGGAAGTGAAAATCATAACTCTGGTCTTTTACTTAAGCTGGCGGCGCTGCTCTGAACTCTGCACCCCAGCCTACAGATAATGACAGGGGTGCTGTAAGTGGGCACTGCACTCACTTGACCCCACTAAGCCACTTCCTCTTGCACACAGAGTCTAGTGTCAGCCAACCGGTAGCTGAATGCGGAACATGTATACTGAACACGGCATGAACTCAGTGTACATATATGTGCATCAAACTAGGCGTGTGTACACTTGAACTGAGTACTCATGCACTGCAATCTTTCATGATCAACAGCATCTTGCAGTCAAAATATGCCCTCGCTGTATCAGTGGCAGCTTGACTGTTTTTGACAACCTGCCAAAGTAACCATAGGCTCAATTCAGTTCTACCTCATGAATGTTTTTCAAGGGCCTTGTGCTATCTGAGTGTCTTAGGCCCAACCTATGATAATATTTCAAGGCATTTAAGAATTGAATGTCTTGTTATTTGCTAATGTGGACATATTTTTGTGTGTATTGCATATGAATAAACCAAATGTCCACTGAGTCCAAATAATGGAATTTAGCACCTGTGCATCATGTAAGAAATCTAAATTATATAAAAACTCTTTGGTTTGCATCATACTAAAAGCACACATTATCAGTTATATACATATACATGTACATTTAGTGCACACTGTAAGTGATCAGCCATCAAGGACACTGTCCTGCACTCAGTAGTACTTTTACAAGGTTCATTTGTTTGGTACAGGACAAAACTGATAAGTAAATAGCATTCTCATTTTTTAATGATGTGGATAGCTAGAAAATTTGCCCATCATGTCACACAAAATTCACTTTTCACTTCCATTATTGTTGGCCATTATGTGTAAACTAAAAGTGAGATGATGGGTATGATTATTAATGAGACCATAACTGTTGGTGGCTTTGTTTCAGTGTTTGCAAAAGGCCAGACCATGACTGGTCAGTACAGATTCCTAGCCAAGAATGGAGGCTATGTACAGGTCATCTCTCAGGCCACTATCATCTCCAACAGTCGCACCCAGAAACCCCAGTGTGTCGTATGTGTCCACTTTGTCCTCAGGTGAGGCATGGAGCTTAGCTTCATGTATCTGATTTGGTCCTCTGATGGTGCCAGAAAGAGTTTAGCGCATGAAAAAAGTAGTGGCAAGGTTTATTGATCATTGTGTTACACCTGATAAAGTTTTAGATAAAAGAAAGTCAATATGCCAATGTAGTCATAAACTTATACCAGAAAATCACATACCTGTGGAGTAGGAAGGGTACGAACAAGATGTGAATTCAGAAGAAATTTTTATCATACTTGATGTTTCAGAAATTATGTAAGAAGCCCGGCACGATGAAAAATTTTTGGCTTACTTTTTGTGTCCCATGAATTAAATTGAAACAATCACTTAACTTTTACAAATTAGGAAGCAGAAATATGCTATTGCAGGTTATTCTGCAAAATATTGTTTAGCCTTTGGCTTTAGGACACTGTTGGTCCGAATATCATGTGACCTATCTAACAGCTGACTTGTTTGAAGTAAGCAAGGGCTGTAACTCTGTGTTTTGTGTGTGTGCAGTGCTGTGGAGAACCAGAAGGTGGTTCTGTCAGAGGTTCAGCAGTCCACCACGACCTTCGAGGACATCCTGCCACCACTGGACATGAGCATGAGCACAGACAAGATCTTTGCACCCAAAACTAAGGACATGGAAGAAGGATTCTACATGCCGCCCGAGATTAAGAAAGACGCTAAAGGTAAATGCTTCAACAGGCATAGCAAAGAAAAAATGAAATGAATGCATCACATGTCTCAAGAAACATCCATTGTGCGTGATCAAAGAATCCACAAAAATAATGACAGTATTTCAGGTTATTCTTCTGTTCTCTTGAACCATAAACATCACTGGCATTTTCAGTCTTGATTTTGGGCCTTAAAGTATCAATCAGATTGTCATGTTGTTGTGAACGTGGCTTTCTCTTCATTAACATCTGGGAGGAGCTGTCAGGGTAGTAACAGTTCTGTATAAAAACCTGATGCTCACAAGTTCAGATTTTCTGTATCTTTACTTTAGAAGAAATGTGGATTTATATTTCCAACTCTGATCATTTTAAAAAGTTGTTTTCTTGATGCTAGGGTTGTTAGTGGACTATCTTATACTTTCATTGGTTGGAACTTGATTCCTACAGATTATGATGTGCGTAAATGACAGTTACCTGTAATGTTCGCCTGAATATTATTACCTGAATTTTTCAGCTCTTAACGAGCCTGAAGACCTGACTCACCTGGCCCCCACAGCAGGGGATGTCTGTGTTCCTCTTTCTCTCTCCACTTTCCCACCAGGTAAACTTTGTGTATTGACTGTTTAAGGATGAGGCTACAGGCCGAGTTTTCGAAATATGTGGTCCAGCAGTATTTCTTACATATATCTGTGTCATTTTTGCAAAAATATCAAACTTTTATTTTACGAGTTCGGTGTTCTCCTGATGGGTTCTACCATTATAACCATGGTGTTTTTTTAATTTGATAGAAGCAGAGGATATGTTTGACAACTATCTGTTCAACCTTTAATTAAACAGTCCAGGTGTCACATGTAACATTTTCTAGGTTATTGTCTGTAAGAGAAAGTTGCAAGTGTTGTTCTTTTTGGGCCAGATGCTTTCCTATGCTTTCTGGGATAAAGATTTCACTGATGTGATAGAATGTAATTTTTAAGACAGACAAAAAGTGAAAGACTTAAAAATTTACACCATAATGGTGTCAACTGGCTCTGATTGAGAAATAAGACTTTTGTTCATGGGGTAGTTCGCGGACTTACCAGGGGCCCTATTAAAGAAGTACATGTATTTTGATTGGCTCATGGCTGCACAGCCTCAAAAAATGGCCGCTATGAAACAGAAAGCATGTTTTCTATGTAATGCGTAAGTTTAAACATGTTTTTCTTGCAACAGACATGACTGAAAAATTTGCATTTTATACCAGAAATAAGCGTAAATCTTAGGATTTGCTTCCTCTTCCTTTAAACATCACTTGCCTTCCATCAATATGGCAAACACTTTTGAGATTTCTTTGAGGAGCAAATCAGTGTGGGAAAGTTTGTCAGTAATTAGCCAAAGGTGAGTGGTTTTACCTCCTGGAATTCCTATTTCTTCCACTCATAAAACAGGCTGCCATGTTATAAGTCAAAGATTCTTGAACATTGTCTTAAAATAATGATTCTTTGGTTCTCTGGTACAGGTTCGGTATTGTGTGATGTATATATAATTACATAGAATTAAAGGCCACATTTGTGCTGTGTATTCATGAATTTCACAGCTTCTAGTTCCCGGTCGATCAGTGGGTACTTGATTTTCTCACTCTCCACAATTTTATATTCTCACACTTCTCATGTTTTTTTGGTTTTGTACAGACACAGTGACATTTGACTCTAAAACTGGCATCATCATCGAGGACATCCTGAGTCCGGCGGACACACCCCTCAAGAAAGATCTGCCGTTCTCGTCCTTCAAAGAAGAGCCCCAGGATGCAAGCAGCTTCAGCCGGTGTCGTGACCCACCTCTCTTATCTCCCCTACACAGTAGCCAGGCCTCCTCGCCTTACGTAAGTCAGCAGGATTTCCTACTGCTGCTGCACTACTGCAGACACTTCCTGCCCGTGTCTGTCTGATCACCCTGTCCTTCCTGACCTTATAATCCGTCATACACAGTGCAGTAGGTCCTATTGCGAGGTTATGGTTGAAATGCAGACCAGTAACTATCATTCAGAATGGACTGGGGAGGGGTTCTAGATTCATGCAAAGGCAAGCAGGAACAACCAGCCCTATATATATATTATGATTATACATATACTTGAAAAATATTAAAAACTGCATGAGCTAAGGTGGAACCTGAGTTGAATACAAGTCAGCATTATTGGTAAGGTGGGCGTAAGCAAATTTTAAGAGCAAATACTAACCCACTAAAATCTTAGAAACTTGTTCAGTTATGTGTAAATTGAATAAAAGAACAGATGGAAGAAAGGACTACGAAATTCCTGACGAGTGCTAGGCATCATATAAGGCATTGATAGGTATAATCCTTACCTACATGACTGACTAAGTTCAGTATGCCCAGTGTGGTCGCTGAGAATTCAAGTCCAGCTCGTACTGGCTTCATCTTTGGACGTACGTTTGAAGGTCTTCCAGCAAGCTACAAATGGATGGGGGCTTCTCCTGGGGCTCTGCCCAATTTCCTCTTGCCATAATGTTGGCTGCGGACGTGTAAGCAAAATATTCTTGGGCACTGGATAAAATACCAATCAGATAAAATAAACAACAAGTTCCCTATGCTTTTATCTGGTATGTGTGTGTTCTCACCCCAGTATGGCTAGCATGCTGCTGAAGGGGCATGAAGCGATACTCATTATAATGATAATAAAGTCTTTACTTTCGGAGGGTAATATTTATCTTCCCTTAGGCCCTACACAAACACACATTTATAAACATTTACACAATACACTAGTTGAACTAAAATGAAAACTGAATGACATACTAAACATATCATAATTTAGAATATATCGTAAAAATCATGTCTTGCTTGTATGTTTGTGTGTAGACCCAACAGAATAGCCCTATGGAGTACAGTAAGAGCATCAGTCCAGCTGTACCTGACCTGATGAACAAGTTCTCTGCCCTGGACACAAACCAAGCCCTCGAGCTCACCCAGGAGCCTCTCAATGTAAGCACAGGGCTTCTACAACACAGTCAATTTGTATGTGTATTCACATGGCGAGGATGGCAATTTCTTTCTTTAATATCAAGTATTGATAATGAGCATTCTAAACCAGTTTCCCTGGGATTTTCCTAGGTTTTTTTTGCCACCCTTAAGTCAGGAGGCTTGTGAGGTACCCAGTTTCCTCCAGATGCTTTAACATAAGTGGTACTATGTAAGTGAAAAATTTTTGAGTACAGCATTATACACCAATCAAACAATTGAATAAATGAATAGGTTTTTTCGCTCAATTAAAGTATACTGTCATAGAAATCAAATATTTTTGAGTATACTACAAAAGCACATGAATAAATACATTATCTTTGTCAGTCATGCTTTGTGATTGGTATATGAAGTGAACCATTGCTGTACATTTTCTGGAATCGTGATTGTGTTTACTTGTGCGTATGTTTGTGAAGTTGTGTGTTAGTGATTATCCCCCCTTGCCTTGGCCTGACCAGGATGAAGACCTGGACATGAGGGCTCCGTACATCCCCATGAACACCGAGGATGACTTTGGCCTTTTCACACCAACCACCGAGTCCCTGTTCAGTATGCCAGGGGACTTCAATCCTGGGTAAGGAGAAACCAACATAAACCTTACAGTACTTGTCCTAAAATGTCAACTATGACTGACTTACTTTTTTGACAAGTTCTGCAAGTTTTGCTCATATTAGAAAGAGGTTTGTATAATATGCTAGAAATATTAATAGAAAAATTTAAGTTTTGAAAACCATGAAACCACTCAAAGTTGTATTTTGTGACCTATGTTTGCTTCAGAAAATACATTTTATTCAGGTAGATTTTGAGGGCTATTACAGGTCATTGAATGTCACCTGGAAAATGAGACCAAATGAAATTGTTACAAGCGTATTATATCAGAGCCTGTCAAGTAACAGGCCTGGATTGTTAACCTTTTAAAATGTGCGATGCTGCCAACATCCCAAATTAAATATGCTTTCGTTAACACTTGTGTAATGAGACAATTGAAGAGATGATTAAGCCTTTAGAATGGGTGCCTGGGTGTCATCCATGTGGCAAGTGTCATGATCATAATTTGAGGGATTTGTTCTATGTATATTAATGGGTCATCCACTCCTGTCTATTTGGAAGCATGACCCCAGGATCATGAAGACTTTCAGTCAGAGTTAGTCTTGACTTTTGGTATTATTCCTGAACTTGAACTAACTATCCTTTTCGTTGTAATTGTCTGAGGCAAGACTGCGAAGTCTAAAATAGCTTGGTTTTCCTGGACTATAACCAGGACTGGAATGAGAATTTTTAAATAATCAGAATTTGACAGATTTTACCTTTGTGTGTATTACAGATTCTTTGGCACCACAGAGAGTGTGTTTGTGCCAAAATCGCTGTTCCAAGACAGCAGTCGTTTGCCTAGCCCGATGCCGACCATCCGCGAGATATGGCTACGAGAGAGTGGTACAAACATGACCCAGCCTGCCCGCATCGTTCCCCCACAGCAAGCCAAGCGGCCACTAGAGAGGAGCTGTTTTGAGAAGGGTCCTCCTGGGGCAAAAGTCCCGAAGCTGGACTCAGGACAGGAAACTATAGGTATAGCTTTTCTTTCAACTTTCAGCATTGATAGGTCAGAGCAAGGAAACATGACAGGAGGACCCAGTTTCTGGGTGAGGTGTCATGTCTGGTGTCTTCGGCATCATGTTATTATGGCGGCAGCACTTCGGCAACATGGACTCGCCCTGGCACAAGAAGACACAGTATATACACATGTACATTCTAAGGACTCCTCTTCGTCATGTGACTGAAAAATTGCTAAGTACGACGTAAAACCCAAGCATACATACGTACATTTCAACCTCAAGTCTCACTCCTGTAGATCTCTGTAAGCCACAGGTTCCAAATGTCCTTCTGCTGCTGTGTCTTAAAAAAAATTAAGATCTGAATTAACACTACTTTCAGATCACTTGTTGATTTCAAGACTTTTGTTTCTCAACATGTTTTAATCCTTCGGATTGATTTTTTGGTGACGTGCTGGTCGGTTTTCCAATGATATGAAGGTGAACTGGAAATGTTTTGGATCCGTAGCTAACGGTAATCAGAGCAGCTATATGGTAATGATTGTGTTACATATTTCTGTTCTCTTGCATAATTGTTTTCAATTTGTAGCATATTGTTTGGTCAGAAATGATGTGCACAAATCTGGACAGTCTGTTATGTGTTCAGAACCCTTCTTCTTGCAGATCAGAATGTTGTTACAAGGCAGCTTGCCTTCTACCAATACACTGCATCAAGGCATGAGAAAGGTTGTCACAAATTTGCCAGAGGGGATTGATTTACCCTTGGTTCATCTGGTTTCCTCCACGTGTAAAACTGCCAGCGAAGTTGTCAGTGAAAAATTCTTGAGTCTGGCATTCAACAAGAAAAATCATGAATAAATAAATTATGTTAAGGTGTCACGCCCACAGTTTATAGCTAGAGGCATACATTTCATTAGGCTTTGTCCTTGGCCCCAATCTATGGCATTTTCCCCATCTTATGCCCTGTGGCTGTTTTCTTTCCAGCTGCCAGCTTGAAAGACAAAAGTGTCTTAATGAACCTGCTGCTGACAGGTGAAGATCGTAACCATGGTTACAGCGTTCGCAACTCTCTAATCCGACGCGTGTCTAATGCAGGGGATGTAAGTAGCCTTATACGACATCCACAAATTGTACTGCCAGGGAATGTCCAATTATATCTTGAGGAATGACAGATTAAACTTTTGGGCTTTCCATGGCAAAAATAACTCATGACAGTATTCTGTGTCTGGGTGTGATAAAGAGAACCTAGTTGATAACCATGGACAGCATTTCCATGTTTCGCCCTGACGCTGCTGCATACATGCTTCTGAGACTGCATGTAGTACTATGAATTCTGAGACTGTCGCTGGTATAACAGAGGTGTCCATAGCACATGGTTAAAATTTATAAAATAGGAATAAGGCAACATTTTGTTGCCAGCCTTTATTCCAGTGACTCGAACTTGCTGACCAGGTTTCAAGAACCCCCAGCAACAATACTCAAACTTAGTTCATGGATGTGGTACAGCCAGATTATGGTGATGGTGTACTTAGTAATAAGGCCAAAATGTAAATGGTGTAATGTAAATGATGTACATTAGGTTAGCAGGCACACCAATATAACTGTGCGTGTTCTGGTCTTGATTGCATGTAGTTCTTACTTACTGGTTTTGAGTGTGATGTGTAAGGCTTTGCTTGGTAACTTTAGAATGTGTAAGTTCTGGGTTCAAACCCTGACTTGGACAGGGATTTTGTGGATTCCTCCGCTCTCACTGTGTATGGAGCCGGTAAGCAGCCTACGGCTCTGTGTGGACATTCATACAGTTGGTCGTTTGTTATAGATGCATGGTGTGCTATATCTGTATGTCACATTTGGGAGAGTTTGTCACTATCATGCCAATAGACCGTGGTTTAAACTGGGAACTGCGATCTCTCCCACCAGTAACAAAATGAAAAATGAAATGAATGTAAATGAAACATGGTTGAATATGGCAATAAAAAACACTCAAATAAATCAGGTAAATGTATGATGTAAAATGCAAGATGTTCCACCTGCTAACCAGCACATAGTTGTGGGTTTCCTCCGGGCTCTGCTCGGTTTCCTCCCACTATAATGCTGACTGCCATTGTATAACTGAAATATTCTTGAGTATGGCAAAAAACACCAATCAAATAAATAAACAAGTAAAACTCAAGCACCTGCTAACCCAGAATATGTCTCTATGTGTTAACAGGAAGACTGTGGGGAACCCACTCCCAGTGCCCAGGCCCTGCTCCTGCCCAGTATCACCCAGCAGGACTGTGAGGTGAATGCTCCCACTAAATCACTCAATCTCCTGCAGGGAGAGGACCTCATCCGAGCGCTGGACTCAGGCACTCGGCCTATGTCCCCCATGGGCATTACCAGCGTAGGATAGGGATGGGGAACATGAGCGGCATCTCAGCCTGCTCCTCATCCACACCCAACTTTGTTCTGGCAGAAGATTTCTTTTATTGGTATTTGGTTTCATACACTCTGGAACTTTATAAGGCATGCTCCTTTTTTTCTGTGGAGACAAAAGAGACAGAAGCACGGCTGCAAGAACTGGACAGAAACTTGATTTTCTTCGTCATGTGCTTGTTATGTGTGACATGTCCCAAATGTACAGGGCATTTCGCTGTTCCCTATCTCTCTCTCACCTGTATTATCTCTGATCACATGGCAGTATTTTGTCTGGAGACACAAGGAGCTGCTGAATTACTGAGTTAAAAATCCACTAGTCTGTGCTGGCTTCTTGTGGTGGAGAGTGGCTGAGTAGCTACCTGGAAAGGCTTGGGCAAGAGCAAGTAACTGGCAGATCATAAAGTAACATCAGAGTTGTCTGCTCCTCAGTGGCCATGACATGCATGCTATTCACTGATCAGTTTGTGATAGAAAAACACTCCTCACCTGGATTTACAGGGCATAGTCATACTACTGAGGTTGACCATGCAGTCAGTTTGTTATGTGGCACTGCCGTTTTGTATTTTGCAATCATTTAAGGATATCTCTTCAGTCAAAGATTTTTGAAGTTCTTTTGTAGATGCTTTCCTGTATGTGCAGGTCGCAGATTGAAGACAGGATTTATATCAAAAAAATGACTTAAGGCATTTTCGAATAAATATTTCGTGTTGCAGGTCTTGAGGACGTTCTTTTGAATTTGCTTAGAATGAAGTGCTTTAGAAGTAGAAGATGATTATGTAATATTAAAAAGAATGACAATGAATGTGGACCGAGAGAAACTCTAAAATGGCAAATGACAGTTTTCCCCCAGACTAGCTGTCCAATAATGGCTTAGTTCCGGTTTTCTTTATGTCAGTGACCCTGACAGAAAACAACGTTGTCTTTCATGTTAAATATGATGCTGAGTTAGCGGATTCAGCTGAGTACAAAACTATATTTCCCCCAAGTCGCTCGAAATGTTGGCCCATATGTGGCCTTAAGAAACAGGCGTCGTGTTAAAGGAAAGCCTTCCTAACCTTGCCATCATGCTCAATGCTTAACATCCATGACCATCTGGATTCTGGGCGTCACACTTTCTAATATTCACTAAGGTCCAAGAAAGGATATGGAGGTAAACAGTTCTTGTGTGCATGTAACTAGAACACTTCCATTGTACTTTGTTCTCCAGTATTTTCAGAGAAGTATATTTAGAAGTTTCTATATTTTACACATAGTAATGGTCATGTTCAGTGCAGTTACATACTATTTAGAGAACTTTATGACTAAATATATACTAAGTATGAGTTGGGGTTCCCAGGTCACTTCCCCAGACATAGAAAAAAAAAACAAAAGAAATAAGTGCCATTTGATCCTTGATATTTATGATATATAATAGTAAAATATACACCTTAGACCTCCTGGCATAATTTCATTGGACAGTTAGATTCATTATGGCTGACAAGAAGATTCATAACAATCGTATTAGTTAATCAACAATTTTGCATCTGGCAAATGTTCAGAGGATTCAAATTAGCAAGGGTTAAGTATACTCTGTGAATCTGCTGTATTTGCCCTAAATATTTTGCACAAAAAGAACATCTTTAGAGGCTAATGCATGCCATAAAAAAATATTACTTTTGGTGCTGAAAATGACGTTTTTTTCCAGGAGGATGTTGTCCTACCTGTCCAGCCAACCTCAGATCACCTTTCTGACCTCCATACATTAACACTCAGAACTGGGCAAAATGAGTGGGTATTATGGGTAACAGCCGAAATGTTACACGAAAATACAGTATTCATTTTGTGTCAGGTGTCATGGTGGTGTCAGAAGGGTGTTATTTTATGGTGTAAAATCTAGCAGGGGAGTTTCTTATAAAGCCCCGCTCACAAATAATGTAGTGCTGTTCTTGCAATGTATTCCACAGTGCCATAATCAGCTTTTTTCTAGTGTTGCTTTGTAGCCTAGTACAGTTAAGAGAAAATTAAAATATATGCTTTGTCATCAGAGCTACACATCAATTTATATTTGAATTGCTTCTTGATTTCCTCTAGTATTGTTGATATGCTTAGCTTAATAACTTGCACGGCTCCTCTGGGCTGGACCTCTATGTGGTAAAGGCTGTTGTTGTGTGGATTTGTGTTGTTGTTTATTGGTAGAGTAGATATTACATGATGTACTATAACAGCCCTCACAGGGTGCAGACTATGATATATTTTTAAGACAGGAGTTTTCCGTAGCTGTAGTTGTTGTTGTTTTTGTGTTGTTTTTTAACAATGTTTACCTGCATGAGTTTAACACAAGTAGTTTGTAGACTGGGACCAAACTATCAACTTGAGAAGGGAGAAAAGTGTTTTTGCTCTTAAAAAAATAATGGCTTAAAAGAAATTTGATGAAGATATAAAAAAAAGTAGATATACAAGCGCTGTGGCAGTAGGATGGATCTGTACAAGTGTACTGCTGGATTTAGTCCTGATAGTATTATGATTTTAGTTGTTTTATTCTTTCTTTTCATATTCTTTGTCTCTACTTGGCCCAGGTCCCAAGCCAATGTGTTGTTGTTTATACAATGTTTGTAAGGGTGAGGTTGGGAAAAGTGGGTTTGGCGGGTAGGGGGAGCTCGGGGAGGGAATATCCTAATCTGAATATATCATGTTCTTCAAAAACTCCAAAAAAAAAAAAATGGAAAGAAAATCACTTTGTAAACAGTCTATGTCACTTTTGTTATGAAATTTATAGACACACCAGTTTGGTTGAGCCTTGCAGATTTCATGAGAGAGGAGAGTTTAGGTAGAGAACTGAGTCAACATTTTGTGAACTGTTTTTGGTTTGTAGTTGTTATAATTTTGGTCTTATGATGACATTTCATTAGTGCTATTGTGCATTGCTAAGGTGATTGTCATACTGTTATATAAATACTATATATAAATCTATATATACATAATTACAGCTATTTGTTGTAGTATGTAGGGAGGATATACACAGAGCTATGTGTATCACGACAGACTGTCGGGAAGAGATTCACCTGGGCAGACGAGATAACGAGAAAACGAAGCAGTGGTGTCACCCTCAGGTGACTCACCAGTTGAATATAAGCATGTTTCAGGTGTGATGACCTTTTTTGTCCTGAATAAAATTTTGGAAAAACTACAAAAATGTTTTGTAATGCGTCCATTTCCTTTGCAGACAAGATTAATTTTGGTTGCTCTCCTTGTTCAAGGGATAGTTTTGAGAACAAATTTGAGAAAAGTTCTTGTGGGGTTCATTTGCACAATTCTTGTTATTTGAATACATCACTGTTGCCTGTGTATACTTCAGGCCATTGTAAGCATATGTAGTGTAAACTAAGACAGTGACTGCCACAGATGTCTCTCTGTCAGCTGTGTGTGGAGATGAACATATGTTTCAGCAAGAATAGTGTAAAAGTCTCACTGTACATAGAGAATAATAAAACAGTTTTGACAGGGTAAATCAGACTATAGTGTCCTGTCTGTGCAGTACAGAGAGATGAATATTACCTGCAATCATAGCAGCTAGCTTGCAGAGAATATTACAGTGGTGTTGCCTGTGCGAGGAGAATTTATAATTTGGTTTGTCTGATTGAAGCTTAATAGCACCTTGCATTCTCAAGAATTTTTCACTTAAGACATGGGATGGAAGTGACTTGAGAGTCTGGAGTAAAGAAAACACCACTGACAAAATACTTGCGAACTTTCCCACGTATGACATCAACTGGTAGAAGGCAAACGATCTCCAGCAACCTTTGCCTAAGACGTAACAAATAAGCCATGTGAACCACTTCATGCCATCTCACCCCAATAGGTTTTAGCACCACTGGACAATTTGTTCCACTTCATCATCATGCCACTCCCGTGTGCACTGCAATGCCATGACGGAAAATTTAAAACATCATCTTCCAACCATATTCAAAGACGGCTGTTTCTTGCCCAGATGGGTCACAAAATTGGTCTAGTGGACATAGGCCAGGCGTTTGACAGCATACTCTGTGACTGGGTGAGTGGTCATGTCGAGTGTCGTCAGCAGGGCATTCCAGTGAGGCTGCATTAAAAATACTATCATGTTGAGAAGGGTTCCCAGCAGATTAGTACACTGTCACAATGTGATGAAATACTGCTGACAAGTATATATAAACTTAAGCATGCAGACACCACTGACCTGTGATTCTGTCAAATCAAACTTCTAAGTTCTGTTCTGTCTCAATCTCCACACATATTTTGATTACTATATTTTAAAGTGTTTCAAGGCATTGCGTTAACTCAGTATAATAAAACTAAAGTTATCAAATATAAACAAATAAAAGAAAAAAATACTGAACCACATTTCGATTTATGTTGGAATGGTATTGCTGTTCTACGAGCACAGTAGGCCAGAACTTAAATTTGTTTACAGGCAGGCCTTCTTTGTACTGTTAAGTTTAATGAAGGATTCTGTACAGAAGATTACTGAAAATCAGGTAGCTATCTGGATAACTAGTAACCACGGTGTAAATTACACGCACACATATATGCATGTTAACTACATCAACATGTCAGGACATGTGCAAAAGGCGAAAAACAGTCAACAGTTGCCTATACCCCCCCCCCCCCCCCACGTACTGAGCAGTCACTCACTGTAGGCTACATACTGTATATGTGTAGGCCTACTCGAAATCTTAAGCTCATGTTTTCGCTTCAGCGTCTAACTATAAAAAAAATCTCTGTAACATACATCTCAATTAAACAACAACTTGCTTCTGTCATTGACTCAGTAAATAATAAGTTAGCCCAGTGCCCATCAACTATACGAGTCGCCCACGTGCGGAGGGCTGACATATCAGACTACTCCTGTCTACCGGTGTTGTTGCATTAGCGGCCCAAACAGGTGGTCTCACCGGATTGTGACAGATAAACGTCTCCAGATTTAACGTTCAGTTCTTTGGATTGATGGACATAGTAACTGAAATGTTAAAATTACAATACGAAGACGATTACATGTTTTATTTTGAATGAAATTTCGCATACAAATCTTTGACAATATATTCCCAATAAGCGCCCCACTCTCTCGCCAGCCGAAATAGCTCAGTTGGGAGAGCGTTAGACTGAAGATCTAAAGGTCCCTGGTTCAATCCCGGGTTTCGGCAAGCCAGAATCCGGCGGCGGGCACTTCTTTTGTTATTTTTTATTGTTATTTTTATTCACAGTTAACATTTCCAGAAGTATATTAACAAGGTTTATGCAGATTTTTCTCTCCCTATACAAAATCAAAACTGAATTTTGCAATTATTTCCTCTAAATAAAAAAAATATAATCTGCACAAAATTTGTAATCTATACAAAATTTATAATCCCTAAATAAGGGCACTGTATGACCAATGTGCCTTTGTTATTTTGTTAATTTGCATTCAAGAATTTACTGAACAGATCATTTCACTGTTCAAGCATAAATGCATAGTAATGAAACTGAGTGAAAAAGGGATTAGAGTCAGTTAATTCACTCATTAGCAGTCAAAATGCAAGACTGCCAGGCCCTTGACTAATGAGGTCCCATGTTCCACTCCAGATGTCACTGTTTTGACTATGGCGTGATTTAAGCCAGTAGGTTAGTCAGATACCTGAAGAATTATAAGGTCATTGGTTTATTCTGTAGGGGCATTTTGGTTTGCTCCACTCAGAAATCTTACCAGTGCCATTAGTATGACAATAAAAAAAGAAACAATGAATTCCAAAAATTAATATAATTTTATACTGACAACTGCGTTTGATAAAAGTAACTGAAAAAGTGTATTTTCTAAATGTCGTGTTTAAATCAAAAACACATAACTGGGAAAAAAACTTGTCATAGGAAGGTGGGGTGAAGGATGTGTGAGCTCTTCGTCATCTAATCAATTTGACCTGCCCGGATAGCGCAGTTGGTTGGGCGTCCGCTTTCGGACGGGGAGATCTGGGTTCAAACCTGGGTCGGGTCATACCAAAGACTTTAAAAAATGGTACATTCTGCTTCCTCGCTAGGCGCTCAGCAATAAGAGGATAGAGGGTGGACTGGTCGGCCCGGTGTCAGTATAATGTGACTGGGTGAGGGGGCTTGTTGGGTGTCTTCGGCAAGTCGTCTCGGTGAGGCAGCACCAGATAAAAGATACGGTGGAAATCCGTCCTGCACCAAGGAGACACCGCCTTCGTATAAGTGAAATATTCTTGAGTAGGGCGTTAAACAATAAGCATTCATTCATTCATCTAATCAATTCAAATTTCACAGGTATAAATCTCTGCTACCTGTACTCAGATTAATCAACAGCGCTATAGTTTGATGTAAATTCCATGTATAGACACAAAACAGTCATTTCTGTTCCCCTAATAACTTGAATGTGGAACACACAATAATATATCATTTTTAAAAAAAAATCAACAATTAAAAGAACAAACAAGCAGATGGCCAACATTTCACTATTAATAAATGATTATATGACCATAAGAGAATAGATGAGAATACTTGTCATAGTAAATGCAGGTATATACCTTGATGTTTTCACCTGAGCCTATATTCCCGCAGTATTTTGCTTTGACAGGTATGTATATACGTTTGAATATGTCCTGTTACATCATAGACATTTAAATGTAGGCTAAATCTATATCTACCACCATGCTTACGGTATATAAATTGTAGATACCCATTCATTATAAGTTATTCAACAATAATTAATGCCAAAATAAAGCATTATCGTCGGACTCACGATGACCTCAGTTGAAATCCAACACCGCGTTTACTAACAGTCGGTCGTGTGGCGAGGGGGAGTACAGGTAAAAGGCCTTAGCAACGGCGATAAACAACGGGTGTCGCCTGGGTGGGGAACGACAAGCACCGGGTGACGCGAACACTGTGACAGGACATGACCATACTTAGATTTATGTGACCTATACCCACAAGGAGACCCTCAAAAGGGACATTTAGTAAACGGTGAAACATGAAAGGTGAGGCCTGACGATTTTACTGATTTAAAACATCACTTGTAAGCCAGTCTGCCTTTCTTTAGGCGCCCCAGAACAGATAGTTTATCAGCGTGGTTGTTGTTGTAGCAAACACTGAGCCCCTGTGTAATTTACACTCGGTGTAATAAATTGTGATAGAGTTTTGTATATAAAGGACAGTTATATCAAATGATCCCATTGTGTAAATGAACAGTATATTAGGTCGTGAAAATGCTTGATTACAATGTACTATTTAGAATCACATATAATAATAAAATGTAACAATAAAATTCGAGCTTGACAGTTAATATAATGACTGAAACAACGTTGTACATTTATCTTCCACAGTGTGGAGAGCTCGCCGAGACAACACTCACATTGTACAACAGTGTAGCTTTTTATCTCCCTTGTTTTGAGGAAATTTTATTTTAGGATTAATGGTTAATGGCTTCATAGGCTGGAGTGAAGATGAGGGTGGTGTCACATGGTAAAGTGATGTCAGTTCATTGAAGAAAAGTGGGTCAGCCACAAACAATAGCGCAGCCATAATCTTTACAAATGCCTCCTCACATAGTGCTGTTGTAATCCATGTGTAATTTACTATTTTCCTTCAGACAGTTCAACTAACTACAATATTGTCTTAGTTGTATATAGGCACTGTTGAATTGAACCTATCAGTTTAAGAGGATTAACAACATCGTTTTCCTTGAGGTTTAACCTTAGAAAGAAAAAACGAAGAAAGAACAAGTGCAGAACGACACGTGTACATGTATATATAGAAAGAAAATCCGCCTTTTAAACATAAACAAGACACCTATGTTATTCTTGTTTGTAGTTTAATTTCTTCATAATGTTGTATGGCAGGCACATCCTGGGTCTCATGATTATTGTTTCAAGGAGAGGGCTAGGTGTAGGATGCAAATCCTCGGAATTTTCATTCAATCCTTACAGCTGGGTTATATCGCATCAAGGAACTACATAATTGTGACTGTTTTTCAATCTGTAAGATGTAATGTACTGTTCACTTATCAACCTCAAAGAAATATTGAAAATGAGAGTTAAACCCCAATCAATCATTCATTATATCTCTGCCATTATCATTCAGTAATGCAGACTGAATCCTTACCTGTTAAATGGTGATGTTTTTTCAGTGATCCATGGATATAATACTGGCCTGGTTGGGAACCTCTTGAGGTGCCCATGTTAGAATAACAAGCTGAGTGAATACCTTGAAATGACTACAGTGTGGTGGCCATTTCAGTATTACTCAGTGCGCGTGGGCGTGGTTGCCTCTCACCATAATTCTGGCCGCCTTTGTATAAATGATATATTCATGATTATGGTGTAAAACACCTATCAAATAAAGAAATAAATAAATATAACTTAGATGTACACAGTTATACTACATTTTAATACCTGAAGTACCAGTGCTTTTTACCCGACTGTTTATTTTATTGTCCTGAGATATAATGCCTTGTGTAAAATTTAATATGTGGCACTCAGGAATGTTTTATATGTATATCTTTAAGTTTTATTTATTACCTGACCATACCTGTCCACCTTTTGATTTGTAAACAAGAAATTGAAAGACCCTCTTATGTAATTATTGTACAAGCCTCTTAGTGGTACAACATCAGAATAGAATTGTTTGATTTGTTTTATTATTATTATGTAGATAAATTGTGGTTTACATGTTAGGATATTTTTATTATCTCAGGCAAAGAAGGTTTTTGTTTGTCTAACATGTGTAACTGTGTGTCAATGAGGAAAAATTTTGTCGGTGGTAATTCAAATGTTTATAGAACTCGGGTGAAGGTTTGTGCTCTCTACGTGCCTTCTGCTGTTTTTAATTGGATGAAATTCTGCTGTGTCCTCTCAACTTAGCTAACACAGAATTTATATCTTTAACTTCAATCTAGTGTCCTCAGAGTAAAAATACCCATGGCATATAAGGCTTCTTGAAGTGTTTTGTTTGGAGCTATCAGTCATTGCATGATTACAACAGAAAAGAGATTAATGATATTCGCATAATCCATAAGGCTCAGCAAAATGTTGATAAGCACACCAACAGAATGATGGGCTGGCCTGTATATACTGGTATGGCTGCACACACATGGGCCAGACACCTTAGTGGGCCCGGCAGTCTGGGATGAATTAATGATAACTAGTCCTTAGTGGGACTGATTTACCCTTATAAAATCCAACCCTCTCCCATTCGAATCACAAATGTATGTATTCTGTTGGTGCATAGTGATTGTTCTAATCATGACCAGCACAAAATGTTCCATTTCTGCTTTTGTTCTAATCATGACCAGCACAAAATGTTCCATTTCTGCAGGCAGTCATTTGCTAGCTATTTGCCTGCAGTATAGGCTGGATCTGCATTGTACCCGTCTCGCGCAATTAACGCTGTTTGGGCGAGAGATGGGTGGGTGCTCTCGCAAACTAATGCAAAGTAAAGCTGAAAAGATGTGATTTCCAGTGGTCGATTACTGAGTCCCCTTTTGAGTCAGTTTTTCTTTGTTATTTTTCTGGACTTTGCTGCCAGAAAGCGAAAAGGGATCGCAGAATGGTGTCTGTCAGATGTGTATTCTATAGTGAAAACTGGAAATCACGTCTTTTTAGAGTTAGTTTGCATTAGTTTGCGAGATCACCCCCCCATACCTTGCCCAAACAGCGTTAATCTCACGAGACAGCTCCAATGCCAATTCGGCTCATTGAGCAGTGTTCCAATGCTGCCGTAGAATACTGTACTTCACCTAGAGTTTGGCATTTTGCAAGTCACACATTTTTCTTGATTCTGACTGATTCCTCGAAATGTTAAGACCAGTTAAGAGGTTTTCATGAAGTTTGGTTAATTCCTTATCAGAAAAACATAAGTGTTGGCATCAAAAGTATCATATTAAGGCCTTTATGTGTCCGATCTGAAAGTGCAATTTTGACATTACTAAAAATATAGGGTGAAAACCCCCTGTGTAGCCCCTGTGTGAGTGTCCATTTACCTGCGATGAGGTCATGTGGTAGGGGATCAGGTGCCTCATCAATCAGTATTGTGTACATCTGATTATATGTTTTTATGGAAGGTTTAGACAAGCATGCATAATAGGCTGATGTAAACACCCTAGTGCCGTACCATTTGTGGAGGTTAAGTCCGGGTTCTTGAAATATTGCTTGTCAGGCAATACTGTCAGGTTGACAATAGTTATACATGTTCCTTAACCTTCATTCGGTTTACACAGTCCAGTTTCCATGAAGTGTCACTGGTTACGAGTTCAGATTCACCACTGTGATGGAATAATTTTTTAACAGGTTCACCTCAAAACCTGAGGCCTTTTCATGATGTCACCCACAGAACAACCAAAAAACACTCTTCCTGCATGTTTAAATAAGAGTTACCTGAACTGACTGGCATTTAATTGGATCAGATAGAGAGACACGGGGAATGCTCAGAGTCAGCATGGCTACATGCGCAGTAGATTGAATTACGCCTGTGATATTCTGTTTATTTGGTTCGGTGGAGTGCCCTGCAGACTGTTGCTCTGTTGACTTGTGTTCTGTTTGCTGTAAGCCAGCTGCATGTATACAGATGTGTACACTTTTGTACAGGTATCTCCAGTGTATGGCACTGGATAGTGAAAATGGCACTGAAACCAGTAAGTGTAACTGATATATTTATTCTGTAGTGGTCTAGGCCTGTATCTTAATATGCAATTCTACCAATACCAGCCAGTGAAACTTTAATCTGTTCTTTAGTTGTACACCTATGAATTGATAGTGGTACTGATATCAGTGAGTGTATTAGGTTGTGTTTTGTTTTCTTTTTGTTTGATGGTGATAGTGATACCCTGCAGTGCTTGTAATGTTCCTTCTTCCTGTGTGATGATATTGCAGCGAAAGTGAATTGTCGTGTTGCCTGTATCTTTAAAACCACTGTGGAACTGAATATATCTTACGCATTCAAATTAAAATCAAATCACTCCTCCAATAATCTCCACAAGTACCAAACTGATTTTTATGCCTTCTGTTTAATTATCTACATGTAATACAGCTGTAGGATTGGTTTGAATGACTCCTGAATAATAGACAAAGTTGGTAACCAGTCATCTGGGGTTATTGAATGCATGACTCATTGACCGTGTTGGCATCCGGTCATTATTGGACTCATGAATGATAGACCAACATTGTAACTAGTCATATGGATTTTGTTGGAGTCATGATTGGTTGACCAAGTTGATGACCAGTCAGCTGGAGTTACTGGACTGATGGTTAGTTAACCATATTGGTCATCTTTAGTACATTTTTGGACTCAGAGTTGGATCAAATTTCTATAACCAGTTATCTGCACTTGTTGGACCAAGATCGCAACAGTTCAACTGGAGTGACTGGACCCTTGATTGGTTGACCAAGTTGGTGACTGGTGATGTGGAATTACTGGACTCAGTGATTGTTAGGCCAAGTTAGTCATTTTTAATGTGTTATTGGACTTTTGATTTGGTGACCTGATACTTAAACTGCCTGTCAACCTGCATCGTTATCATCACACAGATCATCAACACAAAGTAAGGTGAGCTATCATAACAGTACAAGATAGTGTCCAAATCTGATGGCGTGCTCAACGGCAGAGGTATTTGTGAAGGCTGAATTACACTTTTGGGTTTATCAACCTATAGATTACCTGCTTAGGTAATACAAAATGCTGTAGGACCAATCTCCTGACAGCCCCAACTGTTGAGCTAGCCCAGGTTTCTCCTGATTTCCAAACCCCATCTAATGTTTCAGGTCTGGAGATCAGTGGGGAGAATCTAGAGGATTTACTGGCCTATGACGACCTGTTCCTGGATTACTTCAATGCCTTCTTGGCACTACCTGTAAGTACGCTTTGGCACGAGCCTTCTTAAAATATGTTATGATATACCTTGTCAGGTATATTAGATCGTCATAAGAGCCTCTGTATATACATGTACTGTTCCAGTTTGTTACAAACAAAGCAGATTTGTAGTTTTCCACTTCTGAGTTGTCATTCTCAGATGTTATGATGTTTCTCTTCTGTAAATGTCGTATTGCCCTTAACCTTGGACTTAAAACTGTGCAGCTGAATGAAACAGTGAAGACAGTATGCACGTTCTTCACCTTTGCTTTTGTAAACAACAAATAAATATGCTTCCATGAATGGCTTCCTTGTGGTTTTGATAGCAGTAAAGGTGCACTATAATGTCTCCAAGAAGATTAGTAATGCAATATATATAAGATCAATATCTCCTTAACAGGAGATTGAAATACTGATGATCAGTTTAGACATGCATTATTGTACTCTTCTCCTGTCTGAGCACCTTCCTGTAATGTAACAAACTACTGATGTACCTCTGTCCATTGTTGAAGTTAATAAGAGTCAGGAAAATCAAGTGTTGTTAAAAAAAAAAAAATCAACTGTTGATAAATCTGTCTCCCATGTAGGTGTTCCCTCAGGCTCTGGCTTACAATCGGCTCACAGGTGGGTTTGATGAAGTCCAGGGGAAGGGCACAGCCATGACGGGGTCAGGGGCTATCACTCCACCCTACGGGATCACAGATGAGGAGAGGGAGAGGATGTTAGACTGGGCCAAAGAGGAAAGGTTACCTCTGTTTTTACGGTATGTCCACCAGTAAGGTAACATACCAGGTGTGTAGGGGAAGGCTAATCATATTAACATGAAAGGATAAAAAGAATTTTGCATCCTAATTGACATTCCAATTGAAGTTTCTGAACTTTCATTGAAAAGAACAACATGTTAATACACAAGTGCTGTTGGAATGTCAAGATGTATTTTTTTTTTATTTATTCTAACTTTTACCATAGATAGTTATATGAACGTGCATATTCAGGGACCCTCATGCAATTTTCAGGCACTGGAATTTATAAAAGATTTACTGCATACAGTTTGTTAACAGTAATAATTTATGGAAAATAAGTTTTGTTCTGTGTTGTTGCTGAGAAATGAGTAGGTAAATCTGATGAATTTGGTTGAATAGCAAGCATAGTTGTATATCACAGGACTCAGCTGTTCCGGGAGTTCAAACTTGCCAAGTTATTGTTGCGTCCTCTGGAGGACAGGGCATCTGCCAGTCATCAAGGGTCGAGCCACACGGTGCGGGGATACAGTCGTCAGACGGAGAGCTATGTGTCCAGTCTGAGTAACAGTGCAGACAACAGTGCTAATGAGATGGCCGAACAGGGGTCAGAGTTCACGTGGTCCGATTACCCGCAGTCAGCGTTTTACCCTCTGGAACGTCCAAACAGCCGGGCACTAAGCCTGCCTGCACATGCACATTTCAACAAGACAGGTAGGCTGTCTGAGTTCGCATGTACTTGTTCATCAAAGACAGCATTTACTGTAGGACTTCATTGATCATTCTGGTAATTGGCTAATACAGTGGCCAACTTGGAAAGAGTTCAGATGCAATGATCTCCTGAGAAATGTTAGGGAGACAAACACATTGAATTGGTCAACATTAATGTGGAGATATCAAGTTTATTACTGCTACTAAAAATAACAAAAGTTGATTTGTTACTTGTTAATATAGACGTAATGCTGTATGTGTAATGTGTACTGATGAGCTTATATTAACGTGTTTTTGTCAGTAGGAAAGGTGCCACCAATAAAATTCTCCTCCCTGTCACAGAGGGGAGTAACTGAAATGGCTGTTAACCCTCCCATGGGTGATGGACAGAAGGTGTCCCGAGAAAACAGGCAAGTTTGTGTTAGTAAATTAAGTTTTGTTGACATAAAGTTAATTTCTCTCAGAGTATTTATGAGAACAAATCCTTGGTGTCTGAACAGTCTGTTCAGCTGCCTCACTCTGAAGATACCGTGTTGAGTTGAGGCAGTTGAGAAACATCTCTTTGGGGGCTTGACATCACCATTTTATGGGACAGCAAACTGAATTTGAAATTTTACATGGGTCAGTATGCACAAAAATTTCAAGCCCAACACATGCTGGCTTCCTTTCAGATCATACATGGGAAGGTCCTCCAGCAACCTGGGGATGGTTGTCGGTTTCCCCCGGGCTCTGCCCGGTTTCCTCCCACAATAGTGCTGGTCGCCGTCATATAAGTGAAATATTCTTGAATATGATGCTGTCACTTGTTATTGCTAAAGCATAAAAATATCCAAACTTTTTAGTTTATAAAGTTCCATGGTAGGCCTATAGGAAAAGTGAGTAGCAAAACCCCAAAACTGTGACGTCATGGTGCAAAGGGATCATGTCACAGAAACAGTGTACTGATAGGCTACACAGGAAAGCAGCTGGGGTAGGGGAAATTAGACCATTTATACCCCCTGCAGGATCAGTGTGGTTGTCGCAAAATGTGTTTAAATTCTTAAAAAGCGTGTGTGGTTGTGGTTTCATTCATTCCAGTCTGCCTGCCACAGCTGAAGAACAACAGTCAGTGGGGAAGCGTGAAGAGGCTGTCGTCTCCTTTTATCAAAGTGGTCAGTTTGTATAACTAATCATGTAGAAATAGCGTGCAGAGCACTTCAGATAAAGGCTTGTTCTGTTTTGTTTTTTTTTTTATTTTTCTTACTCACATTTGACAAGATCACAAGCCAGATTACACCTTGTGAATTGTGGCCTTGTTTAGCTTGGATTTGTTTGGGGGAAAACGACAAGATTCATAATTTTTCTGGTGTAGTTAACAGAAAGCTGGGATATTGTAATGTAGACCAGACCCTAGTTTCAGGAATCACACTTAGGTAAGTATTCTCTTAATTGCCATGACAGTGAACGTTTTAGAGATAGGAAGTGCAAGTAGGTAAGGGCTACGTAATTAGCACTAAGTACTCTTCAAGAATCTAGGTGCTGGTTGTTTATAGCTAGTGTCATCCATGTGGTGTTTAATCATAATAATGGCTAATCTGTGTTGATTGCCGATTTGAATCCCTCTGACATTGGATCTTCTCCACTGGTTTTGTGTCGAGTGATACCAAGTGACACCAAGCAACGCAAAGCAGGGAAGGCAGTGGGCAAGTGGTCACACGTAACCGATGAAATCTGTTCTCTTGTCATTTTACCTCAGCTGTTTGTTGTAACAGTTCATGTAAGTACTGGAATATTAGCAACTTACACCCCCCCCCCCACAAGCATTTAATATCTCAAGAAGAACACATATTTGTTATCTTAAATATTGTACTGTTTTCTCTCATGACAGAGGCCCCAGAAGGTGATGTGGAGCGGAAACGTTCCCAGACTCCCCAGACCTGCTATAGACATAACCCATTCTACAGGGACCTGAGGTAACACAGTTCAGTGTGATCAACTCAACTCCTCAGCAGTCCTAGTACCTTAACAAACCTTCACATTATTTCGTATTATTACTCCTCAGTATGTTAGGGCTGTTAAAAGGAATATCCTTATTACTTTGTCTGTCTGTCTGTCTGTCTATCTGCCCATCTATCAATCGTTTGTCTGTCCTGTTTTGTGACCGCCTTTCTCTGAATCTATTCACTGAACCTTTGAAGAGGCAATCTTTATTACTGTCACATGTGCCTTGTCAAATTTTAATCACCCAGCATTAGTTTGCATATTGATCAACTGAATTGCATAACTGTTAAAAGTGCCATACCTCTGGGCCCACTGAAAGAAATTGACTGAAGATTTTTTTGTTAAGCTTGTGTTTGATGTGTAGAGTTTACATATATGTTTGGCTGGACAGTTAAGTAACACGTTTTGTTAAACCTGTGTTTGATGTCTAGAGTTTACATATATGTTTGGCTGGACAGCTAAGTAACACTTTTTGTTCATCAGCCTGTGAATTGGCCATTGTGACATTCGACACCAATTGAATAAATAAGTGTATAAATACCTGTGTTGTCCTGTGTCAGTCGGGCGGTGTCTGCCCCTACAAACTACCGCGAGTACCTGAAGTTCCCGTCGTACAGCGACTTTGACGCGCTGTTTGGCCTGGAGGAACCAGAGCCTACAGGCCAGCATTACGTGCTGTTCCAGGATGAGGGTATCAGTGAGGAGCAGACAGAGACAGACATGAAGAACCTAGAGGGCCGGCTTAAGATGTCATTCCAGCAGATGAAGGAGCGGGTCCTAGGCACAGTGAGTGTAGAGAGGGTAGAGGATATTGGGGGTCAAGTTCACCTGAAATAATCTGTCTGCTGATGAGGGATTTATCTCACTTAATTTGTCCAAACAGTGCATATAGGATGGTAATGTGATATTTAAGTATATATTCTAATGTCAAAATATAACTCTCCTTCCAAAAAATAACCTGACCATTTATTGCTGTTATTTTTGACAAATTATACGCTTTGTGGTGTAATAGCTACTTTCCTTTATGCTTTTTGAAATTATCTCCCCTGATCCACATGGGGCAAACTTGACTTAAATTTGCCTGGTTGATGTCAAATTGCAGTTTATGTGAGGAAAAGCTCTATCTGATATATAAATGGCATTGTTTCTTGTTGTAGTTAATGTGCAGGAAAGAACAAACTTTTTAAAAAGCTTATCATGCATTGTGATATTACGATATTTTGACTGTGACAATATCGTATAGATATGTTATCCCTTTCATGTTATCACAGTTATCTCCCCTTGTCACAAGAAGTAACTCTTTTCCCCTTTAACATCCTCTCACAGAAGTCCAGAGAAACATTTGTAACATAGAACACTGTGTACATGTACCTCTCTGTTCTCAGTATGATGGAATGGAAGAACTGCAGGAGTTTTTGTCTGACACAGCTGGGATTCACCTGTTTAACTTCTGGTTGGACTGTGAGAACTTCAAGGACACAATGGAGGACTTTGATGAGGTGGCCAATGTAGAGACGAGGAACAGGTTGTTCAGGTGAGGGCAGAGTGGAACGAAGGAGTGGCCCCTGTTGCTCCTCAAAACACAAACCGATGTGTAAATGTTTGTGTAATAAGCACTGTTGCTCAGATATCTCTTAGTTGTGCGAGGTTGTGTTTTCTTTGGGCTATGTGTTTGTGCTATGACAATAAAGCATGTTGTAAGGCATATGAGGCCAGGAGAAAGAAAATCTCATTTATTGTGGTTTTATAGGAATATTTGACTTTCATTTCGTGCTAGTATAAAACATATGTATCTCTTGATGCAAAATGTTGGCTGCAACAAGCATTTCTATGGGTCACTCTGTTTTCTCGGTCGGTCAGTAGGTCATTTGGTTTGTCAGTTGGTCATTTGGTTTGTCAGTTGGTTTGTCAGTTGGTTGAATTTCTGAAATCCCATCTTTTAACGTATTACCTTTGGACATGGGCCATTCACTAACTGGCCTTAGTTCAGGGCGACATCGACTATCACAGCTGCTGTAAATTCTTGCTTGCTGTCAACAGAACGTGTATGTATCATAATCTGTACTTTTTGCTCTGGCTCTACTTTCAGAGACATCCAAGACAAATACAAGATGAGCCTAACAAAGGATGCCAAAGATCACCTGCTGAAGGCTGCCAGTAATGTGGGTCTGAGTCACACCGTGTTCATCCACACCCAGTATGATGTGCTGAGGCGACTCAGAGCCTACTGGGTGCTTAGGTTTCTTATACACCTGGAGAGGAAAAACACAGATCTCAGGTAAATCTAACTCTGGTTCTTACTTGATCTCACAACTGCAAACACCTAAAGCTTGATTTCAAACTTATTACACAATGTATTATTGTGTCTCAAAGTTAAATATAATTTGATATAATCAGGGGTCGTAGGCTTGGAGGATGCACTCCTGCATGTAGGTTGAAAAGAAACAAAATGACTACTTTCGTGAATCATCATATTATTGCCATTAAGTAATACTGACTTTAAACTGTGAAACATTCATCTAATGGGTTAAAGCTATTCCTTATATCCCAATTAACTCTCCCACCCCACCCCACCCCACCCCCCTTGATACAAACCAGGTTATTAATTGTCATTAAATTGTCTACAAACATGATATGTACAGCATAAAGAGGATGTATGAGTTCATGATTTATTTTGTCAGTCATTGGCTTCGGTTTTAGATTCATGGTAATAAGTAATAACATTTAATTTTGTTATCTTCGTTCCCCAGTTCTTTGCCAGACAGACATGACAGCTTTCGACAGCCAGCCGTGTTTGGACGTCAGGCATCCAATATGTCCATCTTCCCATCAATCTCACTAGTCAACTCACTTCCTGTCCAAGCAGAGGTGCTCAAGGCTCTCACAAAACTTAACAGCTGGGAAGAGGTCAGTAAAGGAGGATCACAGTTCCACGATAGGGTCAAGTCAGCCAGGAGCAAGCTACAGGCCAAACAACATACACAGTCTAGGTAAGCTACAGGCCAAACAACATACACAGTCTAGGTAAGCTACAGGCCAAACAACATACACAGTCTAGGTAAGCTACAGGCCAAACAACATACACAGTCTAAGTAAGCTACAGGCCAAACAACATACACAGTCTAGGTAAGCTACAGGCCAAACAACATACACAGTCTAGGTAAGCTACAGGCCAGACAACATACACAGTCTAGGTAAGCTACAGGCCAAACAACATACACAGTCTAAGTAACCTACAGGCCAAACAGCATACACAGTGTAGGTAAGCTACAGGCCAGACAACATACAGAGTCTAAGTAACCTACAGGCCAAACAACATACACAGTCTAGGTAAGCTACAGGCCAGACAACATACACAGTCTAAGTAAGCTACAAGCCAGTCAACATACGCAGTCAAGGTAAACTACAGGCCAGACAACATACACAGTCTAGGTAAGCTACAGGCCAGACAACATACACAGTCTTGGTAAGCTACAGGCCAAACAACATACACAGTCTAAGTAACCTACAGGCCAAACAGCATACACAGTGTAGGTAAGCTACAGGCCAGACAACATACAGAGTCTAAGTAACCTACAGGCCAAACAACATACACAGTCTAGGTAAGCTACAGGCCAGACAACATACACAGTCTAAGTAAGCTACAAGCCAGTCAACATACGCAGTCAAGGTAAACTACAGGCCAGACAACATACACAGTCTAGGTAAGCTACAGGCCAAACAACATACACAGTCTTGGTAAGCTACAGGCCAGACAACATACAGAGTCTAAGTAACCTACAGGCCAGACAACATACACAGTGTAGGTAAGCTACAGGCCAGACAACATACACAGTCTAAGTAACCTACAGGCCAAACAGCATACACAGTCTAGGTAAGCTACAGGCCAGACAACATACACAGTGTAGGTAACCTACAGGCTAGACAACGTACACAGTCTAGGTTAGCTACAGGCCAGACAACATACACAGTCTAAGTAACCTACAGGCCAAACAACATACACAGTCTAAGTAACCTACAGGCCAAACAACATACACAGTCTAGGTAAGCTACAGGCCAGACAACATACACAGTCTAGGTCAGCTACAGGCCAAACAGCATACACAGTCTAAGTAACCTACAGGCCAAACAACATACACAGTCTAAGTAACCTACAGGCCAAACAACATACTCAGTCTAGGTAAGCTACAGGCCAAACAACATACACTGTCTAGGTAAGCTACAGGCCAAACAACATACACAGTCTAGGTAAGCTACAGGCCAGACAACATACAGAGTCTAGGTAACCTACAGGCCAAACAGCATACACAGTCTAGGTAAGCTACAAGCCAAACAACATACACTGTCTAGGTAAGCTACAGGCCAAACAACATACACAGTCTAGGTAAGCTACAGGGCAAACAACATACACAGTCTAGGTAAGCTACAGGCCAAACAACATACACAGTCTAGGTAAGCTACAGGCCAAACAACATACACAGTCTAGGTAAGCTACAGGCCAGACAACATACACAGTGTAGGTAACCTACAGGCCAAACAACATACACAGTCTAGGTAAGCTACAGGCCAAACAACATACACAGTGTAGGTAACCTACAGGCCAAACAACATACACAGTCTAGGTAAGCTACAGGCCAGACAACATACACAGTCTAAGTAACCTACAGGCCAAACAACATACACAGTCTAGGTCAGCTACAGGCCAGACAATGTACAGAGTCTAGGTAAGCTACAGGCCAGACAACATACACAGTGTAGGTAACCTACAGGCTAGACAACGTACACAGTGTAGGTAGGCTACAGGCCAGACGACGTACACAGTGTAGGTAGGCTACAGGCCAGACAATGTACACAGTGTAGCTAAGCTACAGGCCAGACAATGTACACAGTGTAGGTAAGCTACAGGCCAGACAACATACACAGTGTAGGTGAGCCACAGACTAAACAGCATACACAGTGTAGGTAAGCTACAGGCCAGACGACATACACAGTGTAGGTAAGCTACAGGCCAGACAATGTACACAGTCTAGGTGAGCCACTGAAGTGAAAACTGACTTAATGCCAGATCATTTTTAATTAGATTGTTAAACATTATTCCCATGAATTTTCACTTATAATCTTTTCATGTTTATGGCTGGTGGAAATGGAAGTGCCTACTGGTAATAAACCATCACACTTGACCAGGTTGTGGTGCAGATGAGCTACTGTGTTACATATAATTAATAATCAAAACATTGAGTCCAGTCCAGGTAACATACATACATCCTACAACAATGATCCACAATCTGAGTAAACTAAAAGTGGGTGTGGCTCAGTTTGTAGAGCCTGCTCTGTACAGTGACACTCCATACACATCAAGGACAGGTGTTAGGCTAATGTATAGAGATATGCATGTATGTATGTAAACTTTTGAAATGCGAATCCTGAGTGACTGTCTAATAAGTAGCCTCTCTGTTTGTTTCTGTGCAGACCATTACGGGATGGGTTAATCATGGCATTGACTGCGGACAAGTCAGCAGGTGGACCCTTCCAAAGATTCCTCACCAGGTCTGTCGTAGAAAAAAACTATACAGAGGACAGGGACATATACATGTATAGCTGTCAAAACTCTCCAGTGTATTTGATACACTGCTCTCAGGCGTTGTCTTCATATTAATGGGTGACTAATTTCAGTTTTTTTCTCGATAAACATGTAAGAAAGTAGCTGTAAAGTTATTAGGAATTTGGTTTAGAATCTGGAGATGTTTCTAAATCTTTCTTAATGGCTAACTACTTTATACAAGGCCATAATTGGGGATTGTCTCTGTATGTACTTGTACACATGTAGGAAGTTGGGCTGTAAATTGTAGTTGTCAGGTGTAAGACAGAGATCTTATTTATCATATTTATCATGACCTTTTAAACCTCTACTTACTGATTGGTGTTCATTATTTTGTACAGTTGGTGTCCATTGTATTGTACAAGGAATGATACTTATTTTGTGAAGTTTGTATTGATAATGTTGTAGAGTTGGTGCTCATTATTGTATAGTGAGTGGTCATTACTGTGTTCTGTTGGTGCCCATTATTTTATGAAGTTGGTCTGTTATGTTGTACTGACGGTGTTCACTATTCTGTATACTTGATGGTCATCGTTTTGTACAGTTTCATTATTTTGTGCAGTTGTGTATCTCATTATTTTTACAGGTGTGTATTTCATTATTTTGTTATTTTCATGCTTTAAAAATGTAATTTAACTAAATGTGAGCTGTTACAAACCATTGGTCTCTGAATTTGTGGTTGACTTTCATCATTATTCCTGAAGCCCAAGTGTTTTTTCCGCTAAGATTGACAATTGAAAATGTGATAATAATAATATGTTATTATTTCATTACTGAGTGTAACCCATCAGTCAAATCTTTGGTTTATCCGTGACTGTATATGTGTCTTTTGTTTTAGACAAGGCAACACCTTAAACTTGTCCATGTTACTCTTCTGGCAAGATGTGACAGACTACGGCGCCGCCGAGGACCGCTCTGCAGACAGATTACTACGCCTTAACTATGCCTGGACTATTTTCAGGAAGTACATGACTGCAGACAGCGATAATAATATAGGTCAGTGCATCATGAATTTGTCGAGCTTGAATTGAAAGGGAATAAAGACTGAGTGATGCGATCACCAACAAAATAAATAAATGCTATTGCTGAGTATATGCTGTTATCAAAATACGTGATATTGGCTTTGTTAATATATAAATTAAGACTTTTCATTGAATTAACATTTGGTTATGATGTATTTGTTACATTTTATGTATTTGTTTACCCTGGATAATATTGAGTTTGGTTTTCTGTATTTTAATATGAAACTTCCATGAAGAGTGACACATTACAGAGTGTGGTAAAAACATCTGATTTTTTCCTGTTGGTTTCCCATGTAGGTTGTGATGTTAGCTTATACTGAATACATGGCGCATATTTGATACAAAGCTGTTCCTTTCTTGCTTGACTACACTGTGTACACTTACCCACCAGGTTTATCCAGTATAGAGTGTGACTGCCTGGCTAAGAAGCTAACAGAGGCCAGGGACTTTATTGAGGCCTCGGTGTTTCACTCTGCTAAGGCTGTTGTTGTTGATCACCTGGAGAAGGCCTGGCTCAGGTTTCTGAAGGAGGATCTTAAGACATTCCTAGAGTAAGTTCAGCTGTAGGTCGTCTGTGACCTTGTCACCAGGCAGCATGGGTTTGAGGACGTTGTTAATAAATTTTCCTTTCAGATCATATCGTGACATAACTCTGATCAAACCCCACTGCCACAAAACGTTGTACATTCATTTTATCAGATGTTTTTGACAGTGTTGTTGACTAGGTTCAACCGATGTGATAAAAAAAAAACAGTCTACATGTATGTCACTTTGGGGAAATGTTTCCATGCTGTTTTAGGTGGCCCATACATATTTAGCATCTGCTATTTATCAATTCAGAAATGTCAATCAGTCAAATCGGTGTACTGTATTTGTCATACTGGTAGCATTGTCATTCGTGTCTTCTTTGTACAAGTTAGTTTTGATGAACCTGAATATTGTCCATATTAGGCCAAAGCATTCAGGTAACCTGTTGTAGGTCAATAACATACACAATATGAGCTTTATCACTTTCTCCAAAGGAATGTTATCAAAAATATCAGATGCCTGTTTTCAAGACTTCTTAATTATAAACTAATTGATATACTAAATGCACTTGTTATACACACACCAAATACCAAATGTTTTGTGTAATGATATCATCTTCCTTTATGAATTAATGGCAGATATATATACTTCAATAAATTTAAATGTTTGTCGTAAATTGTAAGATTTTTATACATCATGGATGTTCATAAAACAATGTCAACATTTAACACTTACATGTATTCCATTTAGGACTTGACCCTTTGGTGTGTTCATTGTTTGACCTTGGTTTGTTCATTGTCTGACCTTGGTTTGTTCATTGTCTGACCTTGGTATGCCCTTGTCAGTTGTAGGTTTGGCTCTGATGAGGAGACGGTGCCACCCAGCACAGCCTCTGTTGTGGAGATCACTGAGACTGAGGATAACCAGATCCTCATCACCAGGCCTCGACCCTGGGTCCGCAGGTAATTCTCACAGACACTGCTGAGATCTACCATAACTCCTCAACTTTTAGAGCAACTTACAGAGTGATTTGTGCACCTTTTTAATTTGATTTTGGGTCAAAACTTCATTGGTTCAGTTGGCCAATTTCAGGGCATCAGAAAATGTTTGGAGACAACATGTCATAGGTTGTGTTGGTCAATTTCAGGGCTTCACAAAAAATATAATTTTGTCAGAAAATGTTTGCATAAACACATCTTGTAAACAAAAGAGGTTGAAGAATTACACTGGTGCCAGTTTTCAGAACAATAAACACAATTCTGAAGTTTACAAAACTCTTACATCAGTGAAATCCCTTAGGGATTCAACTGTACTGGAAAAAATGGAGATGTTATGTCAAGAACAGACATTGCATAACTTGTAAAACACCTTGGTCTTGCCTTATGGTGTGACTATAAAAGCCTTAAATAACTTAGACATTTGCCCCAAAACATGAATTTTGAAAGGCAAATAAATGTCATCAAAAATTGCTTTAGTACTGAAACTGATTTCTAACCATAGTATATATATATCCTACAAACAAACCTGGAATGCCTTTATAAGATCAATGGAGCTCTGAGCTCTCTGACAAAACATGCAACTTGGTCAGGGGCCAAATTTTTGATCATTGTTGAAGATTAGTTGGTACATGTGAAAAAGAAATGAAATATATTTTCAGCGAAGAAAAAATAGCATTGTTATTGGCTCTTGATGAAAGAATGCATAATTGGTATATATCTCAGCCAAAACTTTGGGTTACATGGCTCTATTAAAAACTGTTCGTGCATCATAAATTGTAAGGGTGATTTTATATATGCATGATTTCCTCCTTTGTTCTCTGCAGAAGAAAAGGATCACGGTAAATACGTTTCTTTAGTGTATTGTATATTTATGTGATATTTTATTTTACAGTGTTGGTCATTTTAATTTGGAGTGAAGTTGAAATGTGAATAAGCATCTTTAATGTGTCATTTGTGTTAAAGTGTGATTGAGTAATCGTTTAATCTTGTCCTTCATAATAATACAGCTTTTGTCATTTGTTACATTTTGTTGGCCTAATATATTAACTGAAATTTGACAGGAATATGACTGTGGAATAAATGACAGTTGTATATCAGATTATGTACAATCAGTATTAACTAGCAGTGTGTATTTGAGGGAGATATTTTGCCTGTATAATGTTATGCTTAGAAAGCTTTGATATAACCATACTTATATACTTGCATCCATCCATTTGCCTTATAATCCTTAAAACCAATTGCTTACAGCTTTTATTTGGTTTAAATACCTGCTGATTACTTAATAGCCTTACCTGTATGTATACTGCTATGGATGTCCGTACCTGTAGATGCTGTCACCCTATTTGTAGAACTTTGTGTAGACAGAATCTCAAGCAGTTTAATGAATGTCAATTTTAAGACATTGCAGTACTTATATAAAAGAAATATATTTTGAGTTACTAACTTGATTGGTGTTTTGCACTTTATCAAGAACGTTTTAATGAATATAAGAAGATGGGCATATGTCTATGGCTACCAGAAAGAAGCAACCGAGTACCTGGTTGGTTTAAACACCACTCTTTCCATTCTCTGTATGCTCAGTTGAGTAATTGTTGTACATGTATTTGTGAGGAAGCTGATTGTGCTATTGGTCAATTATGTATATTACATGTTTATAACCTAATTATTATGAGCACATTTTTCTGTTTTGGTAGGTAGTTGAGACTTTAACGTCACATACATATAGCTTACCTGGAGGTCACAGGAGGTCTTTTGCCAGTGAAAGTTACAGTTTGTTGTTTGTACACTTCATAGAAATGTCGAGATGCTGTCTGAAGACTGTTATCCATACAGATAATACAAGTTGATCACTGAAGTAATCTTGGTGGTTGGTTCTCAGATACCCTGGCTCCACAGAGACAGAGCGTGCTCGACGTCTGCGCTCTGCCCTGTCATTGGCGGAGAGCATTGATGAGGAGCGGCGTGCGGAAAGGAGACGTCTAGCTAAGGAGCGACGGAAGGAGATGGAGCGTGAGAGGAGGAAGGCGATCAGAGCAGCCCGAATGAGACAGAGGGCGGCCAGGCAGAAGAAGTCTTCTCCTTCGGAGGTGAGTTATGTTGTGCACAGAACAGGCAGTTTCTAACCTTAAACCTACAAGACGTGCCGAAATGCACAGACTGAAGATGCATAGACAGTCAGCATAAGATCTGATTTGTTAGCGGATGTATTTGATTTATAAACTATTAAATGTGAACAGAAATAGAATATCACATTGTAGGAGCATTTGTTTGATTATACCGTAAGTTGTTCATGTGTTTTCATTCAGCGTGATGATCAGACGGGGTCAGCAGCGGGGGACCTCCCTGACGGACAAGAGGGAGAACCCAAACCTGTCAACTTTGTGGACATGACCGCGTATAAACCGTGAGTAGGCTCTTATGTCATTATGTGTACTTCACTTGAACTGTGGGTGGGCACATAAGCCATTATTTATTTATTTATTTTAGTGATGTTTTACACCATCCTCAAGATTATTTCATGGTGGGAGGAAAGCCAGGGGAAACCCATGACTATTTGCAGATTGCTGACCGACCTTCCTATGTATGGCCAGAGAGCTATACTCTTTATGTTAAGCTCTATGATTAGAAATAAGGTATGTGCATGGGAGAAGAAATATTCTTGTGCTTTTATCACAGACATGAACTCAGAATGCAGAAAACATAAAGCCATTTTAATTTAAATGGATAAATAACATCACGATTTTAAGGCTGCTGGATGGCTGTGATGCTTGGGGTTTAACATCAAGAATATTTCAGTCGTAGGACGATGAGTCATTTGTACATGTACATATGCTGCACGGCTCTTTTGTTAGATGCTGCCTCAGTGAGACGAATTGCCAAAGACACCCAGTGCATTATATTGATACCAAGGTGATTGTTATTTCCCCATATACAACGGTGAGGGAGGAAGAAGCAACTTCCTCTTTTTTCGGTCTTAGGTGCGACTAAACTTGGAGTCTTTAGATTTGTGCTTGGCGCATATTAACACAGCAATATCTCTCAAAACCTGGCGGATTTTGACATTGTATTAGGTTTTTACTGCCTCTGCAGTCTAGTGGTTAGAACGTCTGCCTCAAAGTCGGGGGATCCAAGTTAAAGTCCTGGCCAGATCATACCAAAGACTTTAAAAATGGCACTTGTTGCTGCCTCACTTGACACTCAACATTGATAGGTTAGAGCAAGGAAACAGGACGGGTCGGCCCGGTGTCAGTATAATGCAACTGGGTATCATGTCTGGTGTCTTAGTGAAGGCAGCACTTTGACGGCATGGACTTGTCCTGCCACAAGAAGACACATTATATATGCACACACCATTGTTAAGTATGACGTTAAACCCCAAGCACTCACTTACTCTCTCACTCTGTTTGGTTTTATTTTGCTCTTGTTGGTTACATTTGTTTTAAACTTTTTATAACCTTTGCATTCTGAAACAGATGAAAATAAATTAGAATTTTTCACTGGGAAAACTCCAACAAACTGCTAAATCAAAATGCACCCTTGATCACTGTAATGTGTAACAAGGCAAATGCAGACAGGAAGAAGCATTTTATCCCTTTTTTAGAGGACGAGAATCAAAATCTTGATCAAATGAACTTGAAGAAAACGACCCAAATACTATCACATTCTCAAAAAGAAATGTACAACCAGTGCTTCTCATTTATTAATATTTGAGGTGAGAAAATTACAATTGGAAAACAATGGCTAACTTTATAAGTATCCCTCTGAATCCTTGATTCACATACTTTCAGTACAAACGTGTCGTTAAAATAAAATCTTACATTTACATGTTCCAAAAGAAAATATTACGAAGGTAACTGTCAAAATGTCACCCAGTTTGCTCCCCCTGCCCCCTGCCCCCTTCTGACGCCTTCCAATGTGGTAGGCTCTTCTGTCATTATGTGTACCTGTGAGTGAGCCCATAAACTGTGAGTAGGCTCTTCTGTGATAATTTGTGCTTCACATGAACCAAAAGTAAGCTCTTCTGTACTTATATATGCTCTTCACTTAAACCAAGAGTAGGCCCTACTGTGTTTTTATAGCACTTAATTCACGTAAAATGAGTAGGATCCTCAGGCATTACACTGTGTACTTCACATATTGATGTTATCGTCTGTTAAATGTGATAAGAGTATTTTGAGTTATTCTAGACCAGTCAAGTCTTAATCCATTGCTGCTGTAAACATCTCCACATTTTATTGTAGCTGTACCCATAATTCATGGTGCTTGTGGCCATGTGAGGTACCAGGGATCAAGCATTTACACCAACAGTTAGAATAAAACTGTGGTAAATTTGTGGTCTTTTGCCTTGTGTAGTTTACGTAAAAGTTGAGTATAGGCTCTTCTGTCAAGATGTACTCCACAACACAACAGGGGTTTGCATGCAGATCTGGTGTCCACTTCTGAGTCTCAGTTTTCATAATTAATATAAGACCATTTCGAATACCTGTGTTGTTGCATGCTTCAAAAACAAATGTACGTGAGATAAATGTAAGTTAGGTCTTGTTAAAATGTTCAGGAATTGAACATTTTGGAGTGTATATATTTCTGTGTATTGGATCAAAGCTATAAATGAAGACCAGGAGGAGTGTTGATCAAATGGATAGGTGCTCTTCCTTAATTTAATGTGACTGTGAAAATAAAGGATACTTGTGTAGAGTACCAGTATAAACATGGCTTGTAATGAGATCATGAGGCCTACAGTTTAAGTACTTCTGTACTGTATTGTTAATGGGTATAATACACAAGAAGTAAACACCTTTCATACTTCCGTAATCCCATTGTGGAGCTGCATCAAGGAAGGCAAGGCCATATAGCCTTACATAACAGTCAGCCCAATGTATAAATGTACAACAATAAGTCTGACAATAAATATTGTACTGAAGTCTTTATTTAGCCACTTTAAGCAGTTGTTTAGGACCTTAGAAAAGGCTCTGGTAATGTCACCAGTAATTTGTTTGTAAGCTTATTTGCTATCCACTTCTCTTAGATGTCAGTACCACTATGGTAGAAATGGGTTCCATGTCCTCTATCAGATACATAAAAGAACGTCTGAGAGCCTGCATGAGTTAGGTTTGCTTCTGTGTGACGCTGATGATACCTGCATCATTAGCCATGGGGTTTCCGTGTATGTTGTATGACTGCAGGCTGATATCACTGTTCAAGAAGTACCTACAGGACAAGGAGAACAAGGACACCCTGAACAGCGCCAGTCTCTACATGGACATCCAGACTTACACAAGTATGGGAGGAGGCAAGGACCACAAGCAGAAGAAGGAAACGCAAGCGGCTTTAATACAAAAGTAAGGAATGGTAATGACGGGCTAATAACAGTAATGTAAGTATACAAGTATGGGAGGAGGCAAGGACCACAAGCAGAAGAAGGAAACGCAAGCGGCTTTAATACAAAAGTAAGGAATGGTAATGACGGGCTAATAACAGTAATGTAAGTATACAAGTATGGGGGGGTGGCAAGGATCATAAACAGAAGAAGGAGACATAAGCTGCCAGTATGGGAGGCGACAAGAAGAAAAAAAAAACAGAAGAAAAATATACAAGCTCCTATAATTGAAGAGTAGGGGAAGAATGAATAAGCACCAGTATGTAAACTGATTCATGTTTTTGTACTATTAGGTAATGTTTTATTTGCTTTCATAAATATGTTTTCCAACATGTATGCAGCACTTTTCATGTTATTTGCTAATTATAATTATACTTATTATATATTATATTTACATAAATGATAATGTTAAAATGAGGACTGGATAAGTGTAATGTAGGTCTATCACAGGTGTAGAGGCTGATATGTCCTAGTTGATCTGTTTGTAGAACTTACCTGGACCAGAATGGCAAGAAGCACACGCCACTGCCAGAGAAGATCACGCATAAGCTAGCGGCAGATAAAGACCGTCCCCGCACCCCAGTTCTGAAGGAGATTCAGGCTCATGTCCTCCCCACAGTGGATGAGGCCTTCAAGGCTTTTGTGGAGGTAAACTGGACAAGGCATAGTGGGTCATAACACAGGGGTGTTTGAAGGGATAGAAAGTGGTTATAGAAACAGCCGTATTTAATACATGCAATCTTCTTTAGGATTTCACATCTCTTGCGTAATACAGTGTATCTGGGACAGTTTTCAGTGTTGGGGATATATATGTTACCCTGGGCAATTCCACAAAACCAACTTTGACTTCATACCTTACACTTCTTGAACATTTAAAATATGTTTCGTATTTTTAAATTTGAACATAAGGCCAAAACTGATTTATTGAGTCACACACATTTTGATGTTGGTGAATTCTGTAAACTGGTACATCAACTAGCACACTTCATGTCTTCTATTACCTGCATCAGGTACAGGCCGAGAGTATGGGACTAGAGCCTCAGTCACTGAGCACTATGTCACGGTCAGAGATGGCAATGAGACTGGAGTCAGACTCCTCGCTAATGGCAGGATGGAACAAGAAGAAAGGAAAATCTGGCAAGGTCATTAGTAAATCTTTCTCTCCCCCTATTTTTGTTTGACACTTTTTCATATTTTTGCATAATTTGCATGTGGATATCATGTGTTCCTGATGTGATGTTCGAAATATTAACTATATGACATGATTGGAAAACATCGTATCCTTCACAGAATAATTTATTGTTGTAAGGAATTTCCTATTTCTAATCAAAATATCAAGTTTGTCAAAATCTGTTGTAGATTTTTGTATTTTGTTTCATTGCTCAATCCACCCATGAAGAATTGCCATCATTATCCTGTAACACTACATCAGGATATCATATAGTCATGCAGTCTCATCAGTTCCACTGTTACATGTTACCATCATTGACATCATATTAAAGTTGTGCCATGGTTATCAATATCATGTTTTCAGTGTGTAACAATTATCAGTGTTGTATAAATATTGTTTCATAGTTTTCATGCAGTGTCATGTTATCAATATATCATATCCTCCCTAGTGTGTGTATACATGTAAAGTGGCCATCATAAATGCTACAGATATAAGTACATGTATGGGCAAGTACATCATCTTAATAATGACAGTGGTCAAAACATTGTCATACATTGTTTGCTTTTTGTACTAAAATGTGAAGTTGTCTAAATGTGAAAGTGTGAAGGGCTCACTGAAACGACAACAATGTTGTAACATTGAAATATACTGCCACACATTGGGATGTTTGGCTGGAACACATTACATGTGCGTTTTTTGCCATCATATTACATGATAAAATGCCACACACTGAGATGTTTGGCTGCTACATTTACGCCATGTGTGTTCTATGTCGACTCATGGAAAAATACCCCATGAAAGGAAGGCATGTGATAATATTGCTTGTACAAATGCATAGTTCCCTTTATGTACTATTGGTTGATCCTGATTCCTGTATCTCCTACCTATACAACCTGTGTCAGGGTACAAAGCTGTTAGATGAGCAGTACCCCGACTCTCTGCTCGGACTAGAGGAGGCAGACCCCGAGAAAACTCCGCCCCCAGAGGAAAGGAACCAATCAGAGCTGACCGACTCCTCCCTTAGCAGCAAGCGTAGAGTTCGGTTCAAGTCACAAGTCTCTCATCCTCGTGATGTTGATTCCCGATCAGTAGTAAAACCTCGAGCTAAGGAGCGCATCAAAGCTGCTCTCAAGCGGGTCAGTCCGATAGCTGCCTGTACATATAGCCACTGAGTGTTGGGGCTTACAGCTGACATCCTTATAGCTGATTCAACATATAGCATGATGCTTTATACCAGCGATATCCACATAACTGATATCAGCATATAGCAGTGTTGATGCTTACTGGTGATATCCATATAGCCTGATATCAGTGTTGAACCTTAAAGCTGATATCCCCATTGCTGATGTCAGTATACAACAGTGTGTTAAAGCTTAAAGCTGATATCCCCATAGCTGATATCAGTATACAACAGTGTGTTAATGCTTAGAGCTGATATCCTCATTGCTGATATCAGTATACAACAGTGTGTTAAAGTTTAAAGCTGATATCCCCATAGCTGATGTCAATATACAACAGCGTGTTAAAGCTTAAAGCTGATATCCCCATAGCTGATATCAGTATACAACAGCATGTTAAAGCTTAAAGCTGATATCCCCATAGCTGATATCAGTATACAACAGCGTGCTAAAGCTTAAAACTGATATGCATGTGACTGATGTCAGCATATAACAGAGCGTTGAAGCTTTTAATGTCCTATATAGGAGTGTTGATGCTTTTGAAGTGGAAAATGCAAAAGTTTTGAGTGTGGTTTTGAATTGGTTTTCTAACAGTTTTGAAACTTTCAGAGAGGTTTTTGTAACAGAGTGTTGAAGCTGACAACAAGCCTACTTCCAGAGTACACTGTGTACTCCCAATTAAAGAACAAAATATAGATAACAGCGTGCTAATTTGATAAGCAGTGTATCATATAGCAGACATGATGTTAATGCTTTTACTAACATGCTGTGTTATGCTCATAATTCAGTTTCAAGCTGCGACAAGAAGTGGCACCATGTTACATGTAAATGTAAGGTCGTTGTAGACATATTTAAATGGGTAAATGGCAGGTAGTGGCAGATAGTTATGGTGATTGTAGAAGTTAGGTTTTGTTTGCGATTTTGTGGAATTTTACAGGAATCGGCAAAAAGCTATAGCATATCAAGAATGTTTCTATAGTTTTTTGTTTTGTGGAGAGTGACTGGAAATGACATGTGGTTAAGGTGAGAAATATGCCTTCATAGTTTACCTGGAAAATGACGTGGATTTGCTCCAAGCTAAAATGGTTGGATGTTGTGGTTGTATGAAAAATAACATGACTGGGCACCAAAGTTGAAGTTGTAGATTTACGTAGGTATGGTTTGTGGTTAGAGTGTGGAAATGACAAGAATTGGCACCAAAGTTGAAGTTGTATATTTACGTAGGTATGGTTTGTGGTTAGAGTGTGGAAATGACAAGAATTGGCACCAAACTTGAAGTTGTAGATTTACGTAGGTATGGTTTGTGGTTAGAGTGTGGAAATGACAAGAATTGGCACCAAAGTTGAAGTTGTAGATTTACGTAGGTATGGTTTGTGGTTAGAGTGTGGAAATGACAAGAATTGGCACCAAAGTTGAAGTTGTAGATTTACGTAGGTATGGTTTGTGGTTAGAGTGTGGAAATGACAAGAATTGGCACCAAAGTTGAAGTTGTAGATTTACGTAGGTAAAGTTTGTGGTTAGAGTGTGGAAATGACAAGAATTGGCACCAAAGTTGAAGTTGTAGATTTACGTAGGTATGGTTTGTGGTTAGAGTGTGGAAATGACAAGAATTGGCACCAAAGTTGAAGTTGTAGATTTACGTAGGTATGGTTTGTGGTTAGAGTGTGGAAATGACAAGAATTGGCACCAAAGTTGAAGTTGTAGATTTACGTAGGTATGGTTTGTGGTTAGAGTGTGGAAATGACAAGAATTGGCACCAAAGTTGAAGTTGTAGATTTACGTAGGTATGGTTTGTGGTTAGAGTGTGGAAATGACAAGAATTGGCACCAAAGTTGAAGTTGTAGATTTACGTAGGTATGGTTTGTGGTTAGAGTGTGGAAATGACAAGAATTGGCACCAAAGTTGAAGTTGTAGATTTACGTAGGTATGGTTTGTGGTTAGAGTGTGGAAATGACAAGAATTGGCACCAAAGTTGAAGTTGTAGATTTACGTAGGTAAAGTTTGTGGTTAGAGTGTGGAAATGACAAGAATTGGCACCAAAGTTGAAGTTGTAGATTTACGTAGGTATGGTTTGTGGTTAGAGTGTGGAAATGACAAGAATTGGCACCAAAGTTGAAGTTGTAGATTTACGTAGGTATGGTTTGTGGTTAGAGTGTGGAAATGACAAGAATTGGCACCAAAGTTGAAGTTGTAGATTTACGTAGGTATGGTTTGTGGTTAGAGTGTGGAAATGACAAGAATTGGCACCAAAGTTGAAGTTGTAGATTTACGTAGGTATGGTTTGTGGTTAGAGTGTGGAAATGACAAGAATTGGCACCAAACTTGAAGTTGTAGATTTACGTAGGTATGGTTTGTGGTTAGAGTGTGGAAATGACAAGAATTGGCACCAAGCTAAAGTGCCCGAGGCTGTTAAAAAGAGGTGGATTAGTTTGTGTAGAAGCTGAAAGCAGATATCCATGTATCTGACCAGTATCAGCACAGGGCAATGTTGAAGGTTAAAACTGACATCCATGTTGCTGGGAAACTACCTGAATTAGCATTGTGGTTGGAGAAATGTAGCTCAGTTCATGGTTGTGTAGAAAATACAAATTAGCATTTGGCTAAAGTGGATTTATTTGCACGGAAAATGACATGGATTTGCACGCGGGTCAGAGTGCCATGCAGAGAGTTTAATAGGGAGTTAAATCACTTTCCTGGTACAAGGCAGGTGTCTTCAGAGCTGAGCGCTTTTTTTGTGACACCTATGGGAATGCAAGTTATCAACATCTTCACCCAGGTATCTCTGATGGAGAGCCTTTTATAGCTCAGTCATTATCCTACAGGAGGCTCTGGAGATGCCTTTCATAATGTTTGCCATTTTGATCGAAGAAACAGGCCTAATTTCTTTATTGATGAAATTTTTTTTTTATATTCAGTGCCTAATACATGTGAAATGACATGTCATCTTTACATGTATGATGTCATATGTTTATTATCTACCCAGCTTTATGTTGTATTTTAAAATTTTTTTTTATGTTCAGTGCCTAATACATGTGAAATGACATGTCATCTTTACATGTATGATGTCATATGTTTATTATCTACCCAGCTTTATGTTGTATTTGCCTCCGTGTGTTTCGTCCCTGTTCATTTGTTATGTCATGTGGCCAGATGTTCTGTTGTGTTTGTTTTACTGTGTATGTTGGTGGTATATGTTTGGCTTGTGCTGTACTTTGGTAATATTACATATATAGGTCTGTACTGGGAACATGTGCATCTGAGGTCTATGGCTTGTTGAGTTATATTGTTGACAGTTGTTGTTGTGTGAGTTGGGTGCAGTGTTTATAAACTTCTCACAACTGTTTTTGTCATTGTTCAACATTTGTACTGTTAGCTTTTATTTTATGGTATTTTATAATTGAAAGTATTACAACCTCTGTGTAATCTGCTTTCATTTAAGTAGGCCTACATGTAGGCTAACGGGTAACAGAAGCTATTAATGAAGGTCAGTTATTTTCATATAAGTGCATAAATTTTCTAGGAAGAAATACTTTAGAAGACATTGAATCTGTGAAGATATATGGTTATTCATGTATATGCTAAAAGCTGTGATTTGTGAAAGCTGAATGTTGCTCTGTTTTCTGCTAACTGCGGGTGTTTGGGTTCTCCCCATTTTGTAACTTGTACGAAGGATAAATGTTTTCCACCATCATGATTGCATGCAACACCAAACCCTAACACCCATAAAAAAATAACATTTATATGCATACACTGAAAAGTGTTTCATATGAAATCTGTACTAGGTTTAACCCGTGGGCAATTTCACCTAGGTGTAACTCAGACTCCTCCAGGTATTGAGTTTTAAGATGGCTCCTGAAGTTGACATCAACCATCCATCAACTGACTACCAACTAGCACAACAACTATTTGGCTGATCCTCTGTACTCTATAGTTCAACAGACATCCACGAATTCACACACATTCACTCTCACTTTTTCAAAGAAACTAAACTGTGTTTGGTCCCTGGTTACCATGGTGTAGGGGAATAACAGTGCATGGTTGTTGTTGTTGTTATGATATGCGGGCCTCACCTATTCCAGATGGAGCACTACAGTGAGAAGTCGGCCATGTCTGCCATGGCCAGCTCTAAGCGCCGACACAAGAAGGTATCCAGCTCTGTCTGGCCTGCACCATAAGGCACAGACATCGTCATCGTTATGCACATGCTAAACCACCTTGCATGATTAACAACGGCTTGTCGGGATTTGACTTCATCTCTTGCACATTTATATGTTGTGTTCATTTATGTTTGTTTTTATTCAGCTATGTTTTTCATGTGATTCTTTACCACTTGCAGCTGCGCTTCATATTGTATAGGGGCCTTTTAGTTCTGGCTTGCCAGTTCACATTCTTCTGTCGTTGTAACATTGGTCTGTCCCTCAAAATTAGTCCTGCTACTCCCAAAGCTATCATCACCCAAAAGCTTTCACCTAATACCCAACAGCTTCCAACCACACTCAAAGCTTCTACAACCATCACCCCTGAAATGCCCCGTAATACCCATAACGTCGCCGGCCACACAACCAAAGCTGCCACCCATCTCCCCTCCCTCCACCCCACTGCTACAATGTAGTAACACTCCACAAATATCCACTGCGAATTCACTTAACTCTCGCCAGTACACAAAGCTCCCACGAGTACCCAAAACTCTCGCCAGTACACAAAGCTCCCACCAGTCCCCTTAACTCTCACCAATACACAAAGCTCCCACCAGTAACCTTAACTCTCACCAATACACAAAGCTCCCACAGGTAACCTTAGCTCTCACCAGTACACAAAGCTCCCACCAGTACCTAAAACTCTCGCCAGTACACAAAGCTCCCACCAGTACCCTAAACTCTCACCAGTATACAAAGCTCCCACCAGTACCCTAAACTCTCACCAGTACACAAAGCTCCCACCAGTAACCTTAACTCTCACCAGTACACAAAGCTCCCACCAGTAACCTTAGCTCTCACCAGTACACAAAGCTCCACCAGTACACAAAGCTCTCACTAGTACCCTAAACTCTCACCAGAACACAAAACTCTCACCAGTACACAAAGCTCCCACCAGTCCCCAAAACTCAAACCAAATCCCAAAACTCCTACCAGCACCCAAAGTCCCAACCAATACCCAAAAACTCACATTAATACTCAAAGCTGCCATCACAACATCCCCAATATTCACCCTAGTACCAAAAGCTTCCATCAATGACCAAAGAATCCCCACTGCCATACCCCAACCAATTCCTCCCAAAACTCCCACCACCAGACCCCCAAATCTAATCCCTCCCCAAACTCTCACCAGTATCCAAAAAACCTCCACTGCCACACCTCCACAAGTTCCTCCCGATACTGCCAACATCACAACCACACATTTTCTAGAACTACACCCCTGTTCCAAGCCACCTCTGACTGTTAGTAACTTGACTACTGTTTAAGACTACACCTAAAGCCCCTGTTTAGCCCCTACCACATCACAAACAATATTCAGCCAATTTCAACTGCACTCATTTGGACAGCTACCAGTTGCTCTGTTTCAAATCTTGTGAATTGTTTTTCTGTGTAATATTAAATAAATTTCATTTCTTGTTTGTATGTATGTTTATAACACATCGGCCTCTGTATAATCACCTCATACATTTTTATTTGCTTCTGTATGTGCTTCTGGTAATCCTACGTGAACATGGAGTGTTTCTTTTTTCTTTTCTTTTGTAACCCATTACTGGACTTGTGAATGCATTAAGAAATTCGGGTTACATTATTTGAGTGGTATTGTCTTAGCTCCATGTTATCATTTATCTGATTTCTATGTCCATGTGGCTTGGCACTGGTACATGTATTGACAGAATTATACACGCTGACAGCTATACATTGTTTGAAAGGGTTAGAGGTTTTGCAGATTGTTTGTGTCTGAGAAAAGAATATGTACAAGATACCAGCAACATACTGTGTATATCTGACAAGTTGAATATAGGCACTTGTGCATTCAACTTGAAAAGTACTGATTTACAACAAACAATGTCATGTTTAAATATGATTGCAAGAAATTATATGTCTGTGGTTTGGAATGTATCAAGTCTTGCATTGTTCACTCCTACACAAACTTTGTTATATTGTGTTGAACAAACCTTTTGAATTTGCTGGATTTGCTGGTCGGTGAAAGTCCTAATATATCTTTTAGATGACATAATATGTCTTTTAGAAAAATAAAAGTCATAAACCTTCCAGAAATTTACTATATTTTATAGTACACTTTGCATTTAAAGACAAGTGGAACTCCTAATAGAGTCAGGCAAAATGTGTAACTCAGTCACGGATGAAATTTTAGATCAGATACAGTGTTAGATAACGTACATACAACATGGTCACCAAACTAGTAAAACTCCTGATGTTTATTGGTTGTCACTGTTGTGTATGTAGGGACATAGATTTGACCTTATTGCCCTGGTGTGAACCAGACATTGTCAGCAGAGCTCTGATGAGCTTCATTATTAACTGGACCGTCGGCTCTGTTCCAGCAAACCGGGCGCAGTCAGCCCACCAAGGAGGACAAGGTGGGCTTCCTAATGGCCCTCAACCAGTCAGTGCTGGGGCGGATCTCCGTCCAGCTGCTCTACTTCTACAAGTACCTGGTCAAACACGGAGAGGAGGATGGGTTCCCACTCATTGACAGGGACCTTATCTTCTACCTGGAGGTCCAGAAGTTCAAGGTACTATAAAATAAGGACTGAATAAATTATAGTTTAGGTGGGGTTAAATGAAAATAAATTAACTTCATTGCTTTTGCTTGACTGGGCTTGTCATTCTGGCTGTGAGTATCAATGTGCAACAGTAAAATATACAAACAGAACAGAAAGCGGGCCAGTTACTCACGTTTCAGATACATAAACATTGTAATAATCAATCTGTGTGGGTTACATGAGGATCAAATAGAGCTCAAAGCAGTAGGTACTTCTGACTACTATAGTGAGCAGTCCTGTGGATATTATGTCAACACACCACATGAATTTATTATGAACATGGCCCCTAGTTCATGTGTTACACATGTACATGTCTGTGAGTCTTGTGTTTAACTTTCAGACATTTATAACAAGGGGATTTGGCCCTATAGTTGAGTGATCTTTAGATACCATTTCCACCCAAACATTGAGATGTTTGCAGTAGCTGAATTTGTCAGATGCGTGTATAAGTACTTCATCAGTTCCAAGTGGTCAGATTGATCTAACCAGTTTTTGCCAGCCCTCAAATCTCCTTCAGTTGTATAGTCAATTTCAGCTTTACTCAGTCTCCTTCAGCTCTGCTCACTCAATTTCAGCTTTACTCAGTCTCCTTCAGCTCTGCTCACTCAATTTCAGCTTTACTCAGTCTCCTTCAGCTCTGCTCATTCAATTTCAGCTTTACTCAGTCTCCTTCAGCTCTGCTCACTCAATTTCAGCTTTACTCAGTCTCCTTCAGCTCTACTCAGTCACTTTCAGCTTTACTCAGTCTCCTTCACCTCTACTCAGTTTTGTCTCGTAAACTTGACCATAGTTTTATAAAGGAGATAATGACGTGAAGTGTACTGTAAGCAGCAAGTTTTTAAGTGAACTTCTTATTATATAGACGTGAAATATGTTTTGTTTTCTGTTGTTCAGGAATGCAGCCACATATTTGCAGATGAAGAAATGCTGAAGCGTAAAGTCCAGTGTATTGTGGAATGTTTCCTTGAGTCCATTACTCCCCCCAGTGTGCAGGTAAGGCCGTGGGGTTGGGTGATGTGAGCGGGTGTGCCGTGTCACATTTGTTTGAAATAAGCACGATATTCATAACAAGGCTGACTGTACTATTATTTTATGTGTATACTTGAACTCTGTGTTATCAGCTGATAACAAAGATAATTTGGATGAAGAATTTGTGGATTGTGGATCACTCACTGTTTGTGGTTAACTATTTGCAGTGTAAATTTCACTGAAGACCACTTGTTTTCCACCAGTATGGTGTGCTTATCTTCACTATCCTCCACACATGAAACTGATCATCATTATAATACGTAAGTGAAAAGTTTCTGATGACTGCGTTAAGCAACAATGCAATAAATGAATAACAATCATGGAATTTATGTGTATAAAATCATGATCAAATGAGGGCTTCAAATCTGAATAGGCTGCTGTTGTCATTCCTCTTTGTATAGCAAATCTGCTGGTACTCATCCTTTCTTTTGTGCATATGTTTTGGGACATACATGTAGAAAAGTCTGTTTCCCTGTAACAACACTGTTTTGTTACAGATTGGCATATCAGCAGAGCTCCAGCAAAAGACTCTCAAAGCTGCCCAGAAGTACTTGAGCGGTAAAGACGTCACTCCCACCATCTTTGACGAGGCGCAGTTTGCTGTGTTCAAGGACCTGTTGTACTACTGGGCGGGCTTCAGACGCTCCTACCAGCCCCCTGCGGATCCCACCCGGGTGCCCAGTGAGTACAGTCAATTATTTGTGGGTCTTTGCTGTCATTAAGGCATCAGCTGTGCTCGTGTGGATACTTGCACATCATAATTTTTGTCAAAGACTGCATTTCTTCTACAATTACGGGGCGAAAATGTTTGTTAGAAACTTGCCAGTGGTGATGGTTTATCTGGAGTGCCCCAGTTTCCTCAACCTTAAGTACAGACATGACTAAACATGCATTTCTTAACTTCCCAGCTTGCATATGTCTGACATGCCTTTGGCTCGGACCATGAGCACTCATGATGTCACAACTATATCAACAAATGTTTTCTCGTTTCCACAGCGACCAAACTACAGAAACTTTTGAGGAAGCGCCTGGATGCCATAGACAACTACCAGGTGCCGGGGACGGGATTTGTGCTGCCCGAGATCCCCGGTGTGTCTGTAGCCACTTACTCCTTTACTCTCCACGAGGGCGTGAAATGCCGGGTAAGTGGCAAGCGTCGGAACAGCAACAGCAACCTGCTGCTGTGTCACCCAGCAGTAAGGGCACGGCTCATAGAATTGGTTCTGTGACACAGTTAAGCTATTATCACAGAGATACACACTGACCCTGTTGGAAGGCAGCATCACCGTATGTGATTTTACGGAGTTAGTGTCCCCCTAAGTACATGTACAGTAGGCCTGTGACCCTAGACAGTGACGTTTTTAGCATTTGTCTGGTACTTAATGGAGTCAGTTGAATTGGTCAGTGAGGAAACACAAGTTATCACTCTTCAACATTCTGATGAGTGGTGAAATATTAAAAGATGATAAAAATTTGAATGAAACTTATAAAATTGCCATGTACATGTTTGGATTTGCTAATGCTGTTAATGTAGTTATTGGTTGCAACGTGGATTTCACTCGACTGCTTGAAAACTTATTAGAAAGTGTTTTATTATAAGTAGATCGCAGGCTTGCTCATACTTAGCCTTATCAGTCTCTACCTGTAGATGAGCACTAATTCTGGATAAGTTTGCTGAGGTAACAGTAGCTCTTTCGCTAGAAGTGTAGCGTGGGGATTCCAACAAAACTGAAAAGTTATGGATCCTGTTTAATAGGCAATTTTCTGTTGACTCTTGCTGGATTCCATACAGGGCTTGTCATAATGTTAATGCAAGAAGAAGCCAATTGTAAACTTAATAGACCTAATATAACAAGGCATATATGTATACATACATACATATATATATATATATATATATATATATATAATATATGAAGTGGAGGAATAGCAAAACTTCCCTTATGGTTGATCAGTAAATGATGAAAACAGTTGATGTGAGATCTTTCTGCCCTGTTCTATGCACGTAGGTGGGATCTGCTGTGATCTCACCGGATCATTCTGAGATCTCCTCCAGGAAAAGTTCAGTACTCAGCCTCTAGACATACGGCTGTCTGTCTGTCTGTCTGTGGCTGGCTGGTCGGTGAGTGAGAGGAACGGTACATTAATTTTTAGCAGTAGTGATTAATGCGTAGTGTAGATGTCATTTTAGAACATTCCGATATCTGCCTGTCTGCTTGACTGTCAGCTTGTTTGTCTTTCTGTCTACCACACAGTCTGTCTCTGTGAGATTGTCTGCCTCTCTGTCTGTAGGTTGTCTGTAGACACAACCCTCTGTCAGTCAGCTGTAATCTGTCTGCTGCCTGCAGACATCTCAGTCATCTTTGTGTATTTCAGACATATGGCCATGCAGCACACGTACTTGTCAAATTGTCTTTGTTTACCTCAAGTCATATAAGATTCTCATTTTATCAAATAATTTCAACCCATTTTATATTAAGGAATACTAAAAGTTAAGCTCATTAACACTTCATTGACATTTTCCGAGTCGGAATGAACATATTCATGCGATCAAGAATTTTTTTTCAATGCAATGCATAATTTAAGGCCCCACAATGTACAAATACATAAAACATGCCTTATGTGTTCACAATTTTTCCCAAGCTGGAACCAGTACTGGAATTGTGAAAAGAGACAGTATGTGTAACCTGTAGATGAGTGTGCACAGCTGTTTGTCGCACACTTAATAGTTGACATTGTCTGACACTATATGTCTGTTGAAGTACATGTATCCTTTCATTTCCCTTTTAACTCGGCTTGTGTGTTGGTATATTTTTTAATGTGAACTCATTTTTCCCCTCTTTCTCCTCATTTTCTGTGGTGAACTTTTAAATGAGCCTTTCTTATAGGTCTTTAATTATAAAAGTAACTAATTGTATTTATTGTTCATTAGTCTAATCTACTTCAGTCTGTCGTGGGTGTAAGGAATGGGTATAACAAAGATGGGAATGGAGGAAACCATAACATGTGCTATTAACATTGGATCAGGTCATCTAAATACCAGGTTGTATGATTTGTGCCCAAAGTGAAACATAATTGTGATCTATGCAGTATAAAGCCTAGCTTATAAAGCCCTGGACTAAGGCTGACGGCAATTGAACGCAACTGGGGGCTTATGTTTCACAAGATTGTACACAACGGCAACTGGGTGCAACGAATGGAACCAGCTGGTCGCAGTCTTAAGAGTGCTCATGTGACCGTGCTGTATTGCAGTCAGTAGCCAGTTTGGACCATATGATCGTCACATGACAGTAGAAAATGGCCTATCAGAAGTGTTTAGATAGCCAGCACATGAAATTATACACCCTGTTCTAGTTGCTGATAGAGGCCAACTAATTCCTGGAACTAGTTCTGGCTTGACGCACCTGCGACATAAGTAAGGGTTTAGATGATCAGCATTTTACAAGTTCTTCTGGGAGTTAGTGAATCTTTATATAGACATCTAATAAGTACTATACTGGCTGGTTGAATAATGATTCTCCCAGCAGGATGTTTGTGTACAGTTGAGGTGATCATCTTTCTTGCTGGATGATGTAAAGTTATGTTAACTGTACAGTAAAGTATCAGTGCCGTGTTCTCTGGGTGTGTGCATACATGTAAACCCCCAATACAGATCAGTAACGCTGCTGTCATGTCTCCACCTGTTGAGTACTGTAGGGTTTCGCATCTCTAGATATATATATTTATACAAATGTGGTATGGGACACAAAGTAAACAATTTATTTATTCATTTGATTGGTGTTAGTGTTGCCATCCAGATTTTTTCTCTTTAAGAGACGACAGTGGTGAGATATTTTTTTCTGCAGGAAACAGGAGTGCTCGGACAAAACTTCCAACCTTTGCCAAGCACCTGACAAAACTCCTAACCTTTGCCAAGCACCTGACAAAACTCCTAACCTTTGCTAAGCACCTGACAAAACTCCTAACCTTTGCTAAGCACCTGACAAAACTCCTAACCTTTGCTAAGCACCTGACAAAACTCCTAACCTTTGCTAAGCACCTGACAAAACTCCTAACCTTTGCCAAGCACCTGACAAAACTCCTAACCTTTGCTAAGCACCTGACAAAACTCCTAACCTTTGCTAAGCACCTGACAAAACTCCTAACCTTTGCCAAGCACCTGACAAAACTTCCAACCTTTGCCAAGCACCTGACAAAACTCCTAACCTTTGCTAAGCACCTGACAAAACTCCTAACCTTTGCTAAGCACCTGACAAAACTCCTAACCTTTGCTAAGCACCTGACAAAACTCCTAACCTTTGCTAAGCACCTGACAAAACTCCTAACCTTTGCTAAGCACCTGACAAAACTCCTAACCTTTGCTAAGCACCTGACAAATCTCCCAACATAAAGCTACAATCTACATGTAAAGCAATTGGATTGTGCTAGAGTTACCTCACTCCATTTCTCGACGCGTTAGCTGTGGTGTTTCCCAGGCCCTTGTGCTGACAGCTACCTTCACCTGTGTGACTGTGTTACCCAGTCAATCTACCCCAGTGATAAAATCTTGCCCGATGAATTCAAATTGGGACATGTTCCATTCACTCTGTGTTAATGAGTGTGGTAAACAGTCACGTGAAGTCCATGGAAACACTTACATGTAGGAGTATTTATGTAGTTTCTGTTCACAAGTGAACTTTCGGATGAGGGATCGTGCATGCGATTGCATGTCCTTGGAAAGACAGGTTTGGAGCCCATGACCTCAGTGGTCAATGGAGTGACAGCTTCAGATAGCCAGCACTTGACCGTCTTGGTCATTAGGGCATGTAAACAAATAAATATACAAATGTCTGTTGATACTTTACTCTCTATGTGGTTTAGTTGAATATGTATTATTTCTTATGACCAGTATGTAAGCAGTTTAATGCTGTATTTGTTTGTTTATACTTTGATGGACCACATATTTATTGGCAATCAATAACCCCTGTACTACTGTACAGTTAGTATATCACTCTTTTATTTGGGACGAATACATACCACTGTCATCTTACTCATTTTGCCTGTATTTCGTTTTCCTTAAGGATGGAGGCCTCGATGATTTCTCCTCAGACAACCTCGGTGGTGAGAAAGGGGAGGCAACCAGTCGGCAGGGACGGCTTAGCGCAGCCACAAATGTGGATGGTTACCGTAAACGATCAAGGGGAGGTCACCTAGCTACACCCAGTACGGCAGCATCTTCGCCAGGATTTCCACGCAGCTCATTGGCTGTGAGATAATGCTATGGCACAATTTTGTAATACCTTTAATTGCTGCAATCAAAGTCTGTGAAAGATTCTCGAGTTCATTTGTTTAGATATTCCATATAAATTGTGATGTTTTGTCTCATAAATATGTTGTACATAAATAATGATATATGAAAAATATGTATCAGGGTATATCACCTTGGGAATCTCATGTAGTGAACCTCTACATGTGTGTTGGAAGCAAACTGAGGATATTAATATTTAATATTTATTTTAGAAATAAATTATGTTTCAATTTGGTTATACATTTGAAAGATGACCACATTTGAAATTTCAATATATTTTAAATCTGTTATCTGTTATCTTTCAAGATATTTGTCCTTCATTCTCAGCTGTGATATTTTATTAAGTTATAGATATTTGTTTTATATGTGTAATTGTTCTATCAGTACATGGTTTGGTGGGTACTTATCCCTACACTGTGTTAGCTCAGTGAATGGCGTGCATTGATTTAAGTATCAAATAACAGAGGTTCAATGTAAGTTAAGTGATACAGTTTGTGATAATCAAAGACGAAAAAAAAAACAGCACAAAACATGTATCTAAAAAAGCCACATAAGACATGTTAAAAAGAGGTAAATATTTAAATGAAATGTTGTCATGTATTTTACGGTTTTTGTTTTTATGTGCATGTATTTCCTTACTTTGCCAAAACAGTGAACACTATATTAAAGGGAAAGACCTCGTAAAAAAGTGAACCACATCATCAATATGATCCATACAACCCACCGTACAATCAAAACCTTTGATTGCATTTATATTGGGGGGAAAAAATCTAAAAAATTCAGTGAAGGTATTTTCAGATACAGTTTTTAATGATCTTTTCCATCACCATAACTTCATTTTTACAAGGTCTTTCCCTTTAAGGGTAATACATGGTGTTTATTAAAGACATTTGCCAAATTATTTGAATGGATGAATTAAGTTTAAGTGGGTCTTAATTTCGAAATGATGGATGAAGTGGGAAGAAATGTCCCCAATACATTAGGGAATTAGTTTGTAGTGACAGTTACCTGGGACTAATGTAACTGTTACAGTATTCCCAGCATTCCCAGCAATTGCTGAGGACCTGTAATGGCTTCTCCTTCAGACTTCCTCTGCCCGAATCCAGTGTTAAGTGCTTTATTGAGGCTGACATGTAGCTCCGTCTTTTGTTTCAACTCCATGTCATGGAAATATAAGAAAGTACTGCAAAACTTATGCTTGCATGTATATTAATTGTGTATGGGTTGACTTGTGGTTACTGCTGAGGCATTTGACTGTTTGCAGAATGAAGTTTGTCTGAATATTGACATCTGTTGTGTACAACACTACAGTGTAGTCAGAGAAGCAGGAGTCATTGTTCTTATTAGGTTTACATGTAAATGTACATGTGTAAGTTGTTTTGTTTGCAGGACAGTAATGCATATGGCTTAATAAAGTATTGTGCAAGAAATACAAACTGATTCATGTAAGCTGGCAGGTACGTCATGTATATGCGTTCAAAATACCACATACGTGGTTTTATATTGATAGATCATGAGCATATGGTTTTAAGCTGATGCCACAATGATGCGTGTGTCGCATATCTCACAAGGATTGTGCCTTGAATTTTCATCAGTTAAGACGTTGTTGTTGACTTTGAACTCTGCTATATACATGATGTATTGTGAGGAAAGCCCCTGCTGTAAGTGTACTCGAGAGTCGACTTTAATAGTTTTTTTTATTTAGTTTTGACATTAATGCATTCTTGGTATGTTCTGAATCTCTTGCTCTTTTTTTTTTACTGCTCTGGAAAGGTACTCATTGTCACGGAGACATTTTCATCTGTTAACCTTGACTGATACAAGAATGGACTGCAAATGTTATCTCTGTGAAGTTGTGTAAATATACATGTACCAAGATGTGTATGACTTCAGTATTAATATCCTGTGCTTACAGTATTTTTATTATAGTATTACTAATTTTTGTTCAAGTCAAAAATTATTATAAATTAATAAAAACTTATTTTATTACTGCATTGTTGTGAGTGTTGACTATAGGTGATGAATCATACTCTTAGGTTACTCATCGGCAAACTTTGAGGTTAAAGTTGCACAGTGTGCCTGATTCAGAGAGTTCAATTCATTTACTGTTCATTCTACTGGAGAAATTTAAGTTTCATCCTCACAAGTAATAATATTTGATGTCCTTTAGTTTCCTCTAAAATGCACCTTTGGGGTGAATTATTAGAGCAAATACAGCATTTTAAATTACTTGTCACATCTTGGACTTATTATGCTTCCTCACTGTGACAATAAACTTATACAAACACCCTGCACACTGACCCAGATGTTAAACCAGAGCACCATGATCCTGGTTATTTTTTACAAGGCTCCCTCATCTTGTAAACACATCCAGATCCTTGGTGAAAGGCTACAGGTATGGTGACTGTAGCTGCCATGGAGATGTATGTCGCATACACAGGTCGTCATAGTAACTATAAACAACTTTGTTGGACTTTCCATGGCCTGGTTCCACAAAGCTATCCATGAACAATGTTCCTTAAGCCTGCCTTAGTAGGAAAGATTTGCAGAGTCTAGAACACACAATCTATGTGACAAGAATGACAATTGTTATTAAAGCATCTTTGGATGAAAAGCATGAAAGGTTTCTGAGAACGGATAGAAACACTGCAGTTCTGGTATCATATCTTATTGATTTTTTTTTTTTGCAATTTCAAAGGTCAATAATACAAAAGTAACTAACTATATAATCAGCAGTAATCCCATATTTGAGAATAACACCGTAAAATGCACATCCACAAAATGATGATATTCTTTATCACAGCTGTGGGTGAAAATACATAATAGATGTGGACAAAATACAGCAGCAATACTGAAGTCATAGGCTTGGTGTACAACACAGTAAGTACTGCTTAATAATACATCAGCGAATCTGGAGAATGTAACCATAAAAGAGGAGAGAGAGAATAAATACTTTCTTAATTTTTAACTTTGGTCAATAAAACACAGTATGCATCTGGGTCATAAATGCATGGACGGATTGTGAGATATCACACATCTTACATTTCTCTATGCTAGACACATGGACAGAATGTAAAAATATCACACAATGTGTACAGGCATTTCTTAATACTGTCCGTCCATTTCTCTATGCTAAATACATGTACACGAATGCAAAGTAAAAATATCACACAGTACATTTGATTACTACTGTTCGTTTCTCTATGTTAGATACATGGGTGGGATGTCACAATATCACAAAGTACAGGCACACAGTATCTTTAGTGTGCATATCTCTATGTTAAAAGCAAACTACATGAAATGAATATGAACCTATAGTCATCATTCAAGGTCAGAGTTCACAACAATATACACAAAATACATATGTATTCCATATAGTTACCAAAATTACATACAGGCTGAAGGCACAAACTGGAAAAGACCAGACTCGGAATGTTTTTCGGATACAAATACTGATCAAAATTATGTAAAATACACATACAACTCCACAAGGACCTCACATTTATCTACAAGACATACATGGGCAAGCCAAAGGCCCTTCATACATAATTTACACACAGCAACTCAAATTATCTTCTCACTCTTCTATTAATATAACAGCACCACACCTACAAGGCAGATCACAACACTTCTATTACACAACCATAGAGAAAATTTATCTGCAGGCCTAATGTTGACTTTAGCCTCAAAATTCAAATTCGTAGAAAGGCCATGCATGTACTTGTACAGGTAACACATAAATGAAAATCACTGGACGACTGAAAACCCCCATCTAATCTGGGGTCGTATACCATGTACAATGTATGGACAATCTAGTAGATTTAGTCTACCTGTACAGGTTAGATATTGCCATCACAAAACACATGCAAGTATGTACAACAATATTGCAATAATTGTCATTCTTAGCAAATACCAACACAAAAATGTGAATTCACAGGAATGTCTGAGGGAGAAAATTTAGATACATGTAACCATCACATTTTATTAGTGAGTCACATGTACTGTCTGCATGTCATGACAACTAGAACTTCAAATGTCTGAAGCTACACTGACAGTACCTCCCATGACAACACCACACAATCCAAGTTCACACCACAAAACTTCATATGATGGAACTTTAAATCAGGTAAAGTTCACCAAGAACATATAAAGATGTGGCTCTGTCTAGCTCTGTCTAGACAGTGAGCAGATCACTGAACCAGAGTAAGCAAGCGCACAACCGTGCCTTCAACAGACGGACTTCGCACACAAACTATTGAACTCCACAAGGTTAATGTAACCTTATTTTGTTTCTGTGACATGCTCTTAGTCATCAAAATCAACATTTATTGATTATGTTGCATCACAAATAAACTTTTACACAGAAGTGCCACAAGCCAGGCCTCTCAAATAACTTTCTTTTACTCAGTATGAGAATAGGGTTGTGTGTTGTGCTCTCTTGACACAGAAATGACACACACTTCATCTAGATATGTTTATTTTGTTGGTAAAGAAGCCAATACATCCCTCAGACAGGACAGGTTTATTCCACCAGTGTCCAGGTGAGTTCATTTACTCATCCAGCTGACAGAGCAGTGCCACACCCCTCATGATCCAGAAATTGGCTGGCTGGTCAGACGGCAAGCTGACCGCGGTGACAAAGTTGGTGGAGTGACCTGTAGAGGACAGAGTGCCTGTCCTGGCAGACGTCCGGTACAGTGGACACTGATACACTGTCTTTTTGTTCTTCTTATCCTGACGACCACTGGTCTCATTCGATGCCTCAGTCTGTAAACAACAACAACAACAATAATGTAGGAGTGATGCCATTTGCAGGGTTTTGTACATCTAAGCTTGAGGACTGGGAAAAATCAACCAGTGATTCACATACAATCATCCATACTTTGGACACAATGGCTTGACACCATACAATGTACTTCTTCATTTAATTAATTTACTATTTATTTAACAGACATTTCAATCCAGGCTGAAAAATACATTTCACTTAACTGACATTGGTCAGGTATTTATTAACCCTTGTGGATAAAAACTGCTTTGACATCACTTGAAACTGGATTCAATCTTCTGGCCTCAGTGCACTGTATTAAAAGCTGTAATAGCTACAGCAAAAGTAATCTAGGACTGCTCGATCAGTTAGGGCCCCAATACGGGACATCAGTGTTCCAACTGTGACAACAGTGTTCAACAACCATTTCTTCATCATACCAGATATAGTAAGAGACTTGTGTGAATCACTTAAGTGGGTGAGTAACCTTACGCAATGCTTCTCTTAACATAAGATGAGTTTTACCACAAATTTAAAGACTTCAAGGAAGATATGTATGTATGCTTGGGTTTTATGTTGTACTCAGCAATTTTTCAGTTATCTCATGAGGAGTCGTGCATGTATCTTGTAGCAGTTTTGTGTGACTGATTGGGGTGTCATGTCCAGTGTCTTCAGCATGAGTCCCGTGCTGCCGCCAACTGAACATCATGCTGAAGACACTAAACATGACACCCCAATCAGTTACACAAAACCGACACCTGGGCCGACCACTCCTCTTTCCTTGCAAAACCTCAGTGTTGAGCACCAAAGTAGGCAGCAACAAGTCACATTTTTAAAGTCTCTGGTATGACTCAAATCACAATTGATCCTGGATTTCCCAACTTTGAGGCAAACGCGCTAACCACATGGCCACTGAGACGGTCAGGAAGATGTGTAGTTGTAGGTGTCTGGATTCGACACATTCAAAGGAGTTTTATGAGGGGGTACGTACTGACCTTGACAGGGACAAAGTGGATCTCTGGGAGCCAGCAGAAGCGCTGTCCTGTGAAAGAATCCCTCAGAACACCCGCGGGGACGTCCCAGCGCGCCCCGTCCAGGGCCAGACCAAACACCAGCACTCCGTCCTCCGGCGGACAGTTACCCTGATACAGGAAGACACCATATATCTATATCAGTACATGTGTGATAACGCTGGATGGCATGAAACCGATAGATAATGGCATGAAACTGACAAAAGATGGCATGAAACTGACTGAAGCTGAATTTCAAAATTCATTTGTTAAATTTACATTTAATCAAACCTCAAGTCTTAAATATTAAGTTTTTGGAAGAAAGATTTCTTTTCCCTTAAGTATTATTATTCTGTAGCACAGAGGTTTTTCACAACTACATTCATCCTCAGGCAAAAGGGAGAAAAATACAACAGCAAAATCCATAAAAGTTGTTCTTTCTTGAAGCCCTTCCTGTACAAAAACATGTCTTTGTTATAGTGTTATGGCAGGAAGCAAGAGGAAAAGAAAAAACAATTACCTGCTTCATGTTTTCTTATTTTGACCAATTTGAAAGCCCATTGCAACATTGTTTGAAACAACACTTCTAAATACAATGAACACAGATCTGCTGTAATGGGAGATAGCTGAGCCTGATATACCTGGAAGGCCACCTCTTTGATGGAGGGTTCCTCTCTTAGGTTGGTCAGACTCTCCTCATTGTCCACCTTCTGGACCCTGAAGTCAAAGCTGAGGGAATCCACTGAGATGTTCTCTTTGCGAGCCTGGTTCTGGAGGACAGCTGTCAGGAAACCTTCACAAAACGGAAACAGTCAGATCAGGTCATTACATGTAGTGCAGTTTCAGAGAACTTTCTTCCTGCAAAGAACATCATAAAATTAGATGTTGCCCTCGGAATATACAAAACATATAAATGTAACTCCTTTTGCACTTATGCAAAAAATATTAAAAAGAACAACAAGAAACAAAAACTTAGATGTGGTAGCAAGGCTACCAAAGAGCTCGTCTGTAGGGGATAGATGGAGAGAGAGTAATGAATAAATGTTGATGACATAGATAATTAAAATTAATATACTTGTGAAAGTGCATAACAAACTTGTAAATGGTGTAATTTTGGAAGGAAAACTCATAACATTGGCTGAGCTCAATACATGCAGAAATTTCTTTAAGAAACAGTTTGTTGAGCGTTGCTTTCCCTGTTACTGGGTGTCTGACAGTGAAATTTGTAATTTACAGTAATTAATATGAACGTAGGGCATGATTGATGGAACATCCCCCTTGTGTTATTGTGCTCTTATTGGGAGCAAACCCTGAGCTCAATACATGCAGTATTTTTCAAGATAACACCACTAACGTTTTGTTTAACACTGATTCTAATATGCAGTACACCAAGTGAGGAATTCGGTAACTTACGGTATTTAATATGCACATACAGAATCAACGATGGAATATCCCCCTCGTTTCATTATGCTCTACATGTGTGCAAACCCTGAACTCAGTACATGCAGCATTTTTTAAGACACCATGGCTAGCAATTTTAACACTGACACAGTACACTAAGCGAGGAACTCAGCAATTTATGGTACTTAATATATACACACAAAATCGACGATGGAATATCCCCCTTGTGTTATTGTGCTCTACATATGTGCAAACACTGAGTTCAATGCATGCAGTACTTTTCATGAAACCACCCCTAACATTTTGTTTAACTTTGCTTTTCCTGTTATTTGACGCCGCCTCTGAGGGTATCACATAAGCTACGCTTGTACTCAGTACAGGCGAGGTAAAAAGTACTTTTCATAAATTCATCAGATCATGACAGTAGTGGTAAGAAATCGTGCCAGTCTTGGTTTTGGAGATATCCTGCTGAAAAGCTTATGCCACGCAAAAAGACACTGATTGACTTTCCCATGCACAAACAGGTGCAAAACCTGAAGTGTTCATGTAATACATGAAGACAAAAAGATGCTCCCATCCTACCTTGTGGGAAGTAGAAGCCAGAGAGCCAGAAGGCACGGGGTTGGTCTCTCTCGGACTCTGACGACGCCTCTGACATTCTGCGGCCTGACACACTGGGCTTGAGTCGGCTGTCATATCTGGAGGTGATCAACTCTGCCCAGCTAGAGAAGAACTCCACCCTCCTGACCAGGTCTCTGACCCAGGCCCCCAGGGGCTTACAGGACTCATAGGCTGCGGCCTTGGGAAACATGGACACAAAGTTATGATACAGATCACATAGAGCAAAGGATTTCTGAATGATGATGTAGAATGTTGACGGCTCTATGTATTACAAGGATAGGGATAACTGTAAAGAGGTCACCAGTATGTTACAAGGATAGGGATAACTGTAAAGGGGTCACCAGTATGCTACAAGGATAGGGATAACTAAAGGGGTCACACGTGTATTACAAGGACAGGGAAAACTGAAAAGGGGTGGCCCCTGCATTACAAGGATAGGGGTAACTGTAAAGGAGCCATCCGTGCATTATGAGGATGGGGTTAATTGTAAAGGGGTCACCCATACATTACCAGGATAGGTTTAACTGTAAAGAGGTCACCCATGTATTACAAGGATAGGGTTAACTGTAAAGGGGTCACCCATGCATTATAAGGTTATGGTTAACTGCACAGGGGTCACCCATGCATTACAAGGATAGGGTTAACTGTAAAGGGGTCACCCATGCATTACAAGGATTGGGTTAACTGTAAAGGGGTCACCTGTGCATTACAAGGATAGGGATAATTGTAAAGGGGTCATCCATGCATTACAAGGATAGGGATAATTGTAAAGGGGTCATCCATGCATTACATGGATAGTGATAATTGTAAAGGGGTCATCCATGCATTACAAGGATAGGGAAAATTGTAAAGGGGTCATCCATGCATTACAAGGATAGGGATAATTGTAAAGGGGTCATCCATGCATTACAAGGACAGGGATAATTGTAAAGGGGTCATTTATGCATTACCAATCCTCTGAAAAGTGTCAAAGAGCAGAGGAAGGAGGTGTTACTGTTTATCATCTTGGTTACCGTGCCTCGGAATGTGAGGGCTGAGAACCAGAATGGCCATTTACCTGTTGCCTCAAGTGCTTAACTAGAGGCCTCACATCAACAACCACCATCGTGAGAAGATGACTGACATGGACTCTCCTTGTGGAGAGAAGTACATGTAGCATATACTGATACAGGCTAAACACCTGGTGGCAACTGAAAACGCACTGACAAAGTCATACACAGATTGATAATGTTTAATGGGCCTGTTTTACGAAGCAGTGGCAATATGCGCCTGCAACTTCGACGACAACACACCTTGAAGAGATATGTCACCATGGTAGATGTGATTGCTACAGCATTGGGAAGTGCCTTGCAAAACAGGACCCAGTTTATTTCTCTAAACTTATTCGGTATAGGTCCACCACAAGTTTCCCAAGTTTTACATAAGGGATGCTTCCTTGGAGTTGATGGAGAATGGATAAATCAGACTCTTTGAAGCATACTCTTCACCACCATGTCAATGCTACGTTACTACCCACCTTCCACTGAGCGGGCACCTTCTGGTTCAGCAAGGCATAATACGCCTCCTCCAGCTGTTCTGACATGACCCTCTCTCCCTTCACAGCCAGGGTCAGCCCCTGTAAGGACTTGTGGATCACATGAAGCAAGCTGTCAAACCTGTCAATCTCCTGTCGCAGAACCGTCACCAGGGCGGATTTACCCAGGGAGCCACGCCCAGCCAATGTGGACCCTGAGCCAACTGAAAGGGAAATGAAATAACATGACATCCCCGGGTCGCTGTAGCATTATATCTCTCTGTACTGAATCTCCTATTATTCGTGTGACAAAATCCTAATTTAGAAGTGCCGTCAACTTTCACGCTGTCATGAAGTCAAACATGGCTTCGCACTTAAATAGATGATGGTCTTAAAACATAGTACCTGAGTATTATCTATGTAAAGACCTATTGCTGATATGTGTGGATGAGTTTGTGGTTTACAACACCCTGGTCTTACCTCGAAGTAAGGGAGACTGCTCCTGTGGTTTGTTGACTTCCTGGATCAGCACCTGTCTAAGGGTCAGGTGACTCTGTTTACCTGGGAGCTCCACAGCCAAGCCCAGTTCCTCTACAGTGGGTGGCAGTTGAGATGTAATGTCCTGACACAGATCTGACACAATCTCATCATTTGTCTTACCTGACCTACAACATATAGACAATATGTAAAATGTACATGTAAAATCACTTTCTAAATGATATCTACCAATTCCATACAACAACTCATGACACTGAGGTCATATTTAGTCCTATCTTTCAGTGTGCCATGTTCACTTACCCCCATCAGGAAATACAGAATATCACTACACATGATTTCATTATTCAGAGCTACACTCATTTTACAGACCCTGTGGCTCAGTCGGTTAGTGCGCTAATGCAGCGCAATGACCGAAGCCTCCCACCAATGCAGTCGCTGTGAGTTCAAGCCCAGCTCATGCTGGCTTCCTCTCCGGCCGTACGTGAGAAGGTCTGCCAGCAACCGGCGTAAGGTCGTGGATTTCCCCGGGGCTCTGTCCAGTTTCCTCCCAACATAATGCTGGCTGCCGTCGTATAAGTGAAATATTCTTGAGTACAGCATAAAACACTAATCAAACAAACAAACAAACTCATTTTACGCTAATTAACTGATCTGTGAAAGCACTAACAACGTCAACTAGCAATGTGACTAACAATGTGACCAGTCGAGGGAGCTGTACATGTCTGATCATCAGAGGGGTAATACATGTTTGTTATAAAGTCTACCAGGCAGTTTACTATGATATCTGCAGTTCAAACATTCAAGAAACATCTTGTTGGTGATCAATGCCTGACCCTGATGTTACTGGTTTATATACCCAGGAGATGCCTCTGGAAAATGTGTGATATATCCAATATTAATACACACCTTCCATATTTGTCTACCTTTCAATGTTGTGGCAAGTTATCATCAGCATTCACGCTGCACATCGGCACATCGCATATCTTAGATAATTGTGTCAAATTTTCATTTTCCATGACAAAACTTTGCTACCTAGTTGAAATGATCAATATTTGGAGTATGACAAATTACTGAATGAATACGAGCTGATGCGGACATGTTATTTTGGCGTTATTTTTTCTCTTTTCTCATGCTCGTTCAGGTTTCAACGCCACGTCTGTTACATATACGGATATGGCACCTAAATGTATTACTAACTTCTGGTACTTAGCCCACAGCTCCTCCCAGTCTAGGTAGAACATTGAGAATGGTCTCCACTAGAGTCTTCCCTTGTCACTGTCTGAAGGTGTTCTCTATCGCACAGGTCGGTACAGGTAACTAACTCTTGGTACTCATCCTCTTACCTGCACACAGCTCCTCCCAGTCTAGGTAGAACATTGAGAATGGTCTCCACTAGAGTCTTCCCTTGTCACTGTCTGAAGGTGTTCTCTATCGCACAGGTCGGTACAGGTAACTAACTCTTGGTACTCATCCTCTTACCTGCATACAGCTCCTCCCAGTCTAGGTAGAACATTGAGAATGGTCTCCACTAGAGTCTTCCCTTGTCACTGTCTGAAGGTGTTCTCTATCGCACAGGTCGGTACAGGTAACTAACTCCTGGTACTCATCCTCTTACCTGCACACAGCTCCTCCCAGTCTAGGTAGAACATTGAGAATGGTCTCCACTAGAGTCTTCCCTTGTCACTGTCCGAAGGTGTTCTCTATCGCACAGGTCGGTACAGGTAACTAACTCTTGGTACTCATCCCCTTACCTGCACACAGCTCCTCCCAGTCTAGGTAGAACATTGAGAATGGACTCCACTAGAGTCTTCCCTTGTCACTGTCTGAAGGTGTTCTCTATCACACAGGTGGGTATAGGTAACTAACTCCTTGTACTCATCCTCTTACCTGCCCACAGCTCCTCCCAGTCTAGGCTGAATATTGAGAATGGTCTCCACTAGAGTGTTGCCTTGCCTCTGTCTGAAGGCATTCTCAGCATTCTCCGTCATACCAAACACCTCAGGGTAATCAGCCTCTGGGAGGGCCTCTATGTACTGGACCACACCCTCATAGCTCATGTTAGGGCTGATACTCCTGTACACCTGAGGGAAGTCAGCAGACACCCACATGTATTTAAGATGTGATACTTGTTCTTTCAAATATTCCAATTCATTAGGATTCCAGCATGTCATTTATTAGAAGAACGACGGAATGAATGAGGGTTAATGCCAGATGTCAATATTTCAGCCAAATTACTGTGACAATTTATCAAAAGAACATTATAATGCCTGACGCCTAGATATACCATGACAATCATGGGAAGATAAGCCAAATCACTATTCTCACAGGTTTAACACAGTGATGCAACCAATCACCAGTGACTGTTACTGCTGTCAAAGCTCTGTGCCTCAAGCAGAGCCCTCACCCTTACACTGCCCTAAACCCTGCTCTACTCACCCCATCTGAGGAGAATTTGTGGTCAGGGAACAGCATATGAGGATGATAGAACCTCTCTAGAAGGCTGAGGAGACAGCGCCTATCCCACTCATCTGTGACACGGCCACCGTAGGTTACCTCCCCTGTCAGGAAGGTCAAGGCCTTCCAGGGCACGCTGTCCTGTTCTGTCAGTAACATTTGCAGCTGGAGAACTGACACCTGCCAAGAGGAGATTTGTAACACATACAAACATATGCAGATTTCCATCTCTGAAGAATATAGATGACAAAATTACTGTGCGCTTTCATACACCATGTAGTTGTTGTTGAACACAGTCATATCTTTATGTGGATAGACAGCTGGAGACAAATGTCATCATTACACTGTGGCATCAAACTACCAATAACGCTGGGCTGATTCTAAATATGACATATAGCATTAGGTACTTGGGACCTCTGTGACCGAGAGGGTTTGGTGCCCCTGGTGCAATGTTGCGGCCCAGGTACTTCTCATCAATACGATCACTAGGAGATCAAGCCCAGCTAACACTGGCTACCACTTCGGTCTTACGCTGAAAGGTCTTTCAGCAACCTGCAGGTGGTTGTGGGTTTCCCCTGGGCTTGTCTTGGTTTCCCCCCACCATAATGCTGGCCATCATCGTATAAGTGAAATATTCTTGAGTTCATCGTACAACATGGATCAAATAAATATTAGGTACTAGAGCGGATTCAAAAGAGCCAGACTGACTTATGTCAAATCTAAAATGTGATTTAAATGCTTATTTTTTCAATCATATATCAACATTTTAACTTCTGGGGCAAAGAATCAAGTATTTTACTGATGTTTATATATTCTGACCTGAGTCAAACATGGCTTAGTGGAATCTGCCCCACAAACTTTGTTGAATAGTAGGGAAGAGTTACGTTTGCTCGAAAGTGAACTTTGCTGAATAAATGCAACAGACTATTCAAAATGCTGAAGTAAACCAGTCATCACTAACAATCACTGCTAACCTCTAAATCGGAATCATTGAATTCATATGGGATGTTCCAGCCCAAGGCACCATATTTCTTCCTCTCATGTAGAACTCCATTGAGGAAGCAGAGACTGAAGAGCAGGCTTTTCCAGGTGGCCCCAGCCTTGCCTTCCTCATACATCTTCTGTGTGACATTTCCAGATCCCCCAGAGCCAAATGACCGCAGGAGGTTGGCCTTCAGCCCCTGAGGGGGCTCAATGGTCATCTGATCAATCCAAAAGCATGAAATGCCATGTAGAGGTGGGTCAAGTGAGACTTATGGCTCATTGTTTAGAATGGAACTAATATGACTGGTTGCTAGAGGAACAGATCACAACAGAACTGTACAAGTTTTGAGGGAGTTTTCATACAGGTTCATATCACAGTGAAAAAGAAAGGATACAAACAAGACATGCTTTATTCACTATATAAATAGTGGAATCATGAAAATGACAACAGTCAGCAACCACGCATGAACAAAACCAGTGTGCATTTTTATGTGTATGACAAAATGATCTTCATTGATAACATGCGTTGACTATTTTGTACATAAAAACATGAAAACTCTGGAATGACCCACCTTGAGTCCCTTCTGTAAGATGGAGACTGGGAAGCTGGGATCAGGCTTAGAGCTGAGCCAGAGTCTGAACTGAGGGTCAATGTCCTGCCCAGGCTGGGGCCGGCTGAATCTGGGTGGGTAGAGAGAGCAGTGAGAGACAACACACTCGTGCACTGTACTAGTCCTGATATTGCTCCATATATACATCACTAATGCCTCCTTCATTTAACAAAACTACCAAAACATCTGTACTGCTCGAGCTTTAATTAGGTTCTGCTAAACATCAAATGCATGTAATGTGGATGTATTTAATATCATGGATATAACATTTTGAACACTGAAAATTTTAAATGACTACACAGAGATTTCTGAAGTGATTGTCATACCTTTCAACTAAGGCTTGTAGTTTGGGCATCCAGGAGGCAGCCAGGTGACAGTTCTGTAGGAACACCCAGCGACCTTTGAGGATCTGAGCCTTAGAGATGAGCTCTTCTGCCTTTGGGCCCTGGCCCCTTCCCAGAGAGATCATGTCCAGGTGTAAGGTGCTCCCCCTCAACTCCTTAGCAAACCTGAGCAGCTGTGAGGCAGGGTCAGAGCCTATGAAAGGGCAGCAAACAAGTAAACAGTACATATCATCATCATCACAAACTCACACCACGTACTATATTGACCTTAACCCAGGTGTATGGATTTTTGTTTTCAATGATAAGACGATATTGTAGTGTTAAAATTTCAGTCTCAGCACCTAAAGTAATATTATATGCCATTTATTTGCCTATAAAAATGCACTTTTTGGGGAGCATTATCCTGTGATGCTGTCTGTGCTCACTGTAGCCTTGTCAAAAATAGACAAGGACAAATCAACTAATCATTCTATTCTGACAACTAGAAATCACACAGTGTAAAAGGCACTGTTCATCACACCTGGTGAGAGGATGAAGATAAGGGGTGTTTTGGCCGTAGATTCCTCGTAGATTTCCTTGAGATCAAAGGATCCTGATGACAGGTAAGAAGGGCCCAGGTGTTTCTCCACAAAGAGACGTGAGGTAGCAGTGAGGACATCAGGACGGAGGATGTGGATAAGAAGTAACCTCTGGAAGGAGGTCAGCCTCTCCCAGGCAAAGACCACCACATCTGGAGATGCATCATCTGATAGAAAGGCAAGGAATACAGGGTGTCACACACTGTTCGCTCATGCTTATTCATTTAGCTGGTTAGAGTGTAACGCCACAAAAATTTTTCACTTGTATGATAGCGATCAACCAAGCCGTACTGGTGAAACTACATGACATCACTCAAATGTTAACCTTTTATAGTTTGTTTCACAGCCATTTGTTTCTTTGGTGTTTGAAGCCATAATGAAGAATATATCATGTAAATAAATGTGCTGGACACTATGCACATCTTAAAGGACAACAATGCACCAGACCATAGTATTTACATGTATGTTTTCGACAACTGAACAGATGGCTCTGCGTGAACCTGCATTAGTTAGACAGGTACTGATGGGAATTAATAAAAAGTTTTTGTTTTCCTCTTCCTATAGCATTTTTTGGTCAACCTGTACACGTACATGTAAACGTAAATGTAAATGCCACATTTACGTTCTGCTCCTGTTCCATAACAGGTGTGACTTATCTGGACCAGCTTGCAAGACGCCCCCATAACATTACCAGCATGTAACTACCATGGCAAACAGTACTGTAGGCATTATGTACCTATGGTAGTAGCCAAATGCTCCTAATGCTAAGAGGGCTTCCGGCTACTGAGTTGACTATGGTCTATACTGTAGATATAGATCAGCTGTACCAATACCAGCCTTATCAGTTAGCTTCCACTAGGCGGCCATCATACTTGTGTTATCTGCTACACTTTTTGCAAGCTTTTGAATAAGTTGAGTATATGTACCATCTGAGCTCTTCAGGTACTTCCTGGCCATCAGCTCATAGGGGTCCATGCTGGTATAGAAGGCTTGCCACTGAGCCTTGTTAGAGACCACACTGCGGCAGAGCAAGGAGAAGGGGGCCAGAGTGATTTCAAGGTACTGGCACTGTCGCCACATTCGCTCACTTATCCACGATGGAGGGCGCTTACTCTTCCTCTCAGATTCTGCATAGTCAGCGCTTTGTACCTCCAGTCTCTCCATGGCAGATAGGCCTGTAAGATATCTTACAAGTATAAGCAACTCAGTACTTCATCATTTTATGCCAGTATGGAAAAAATCATGAAGTTCCCATGAAATTTCATAAGCTGCTACTCTCACTTGGGGGCCTATAAACTGTAATGGGAAGCATCAAAAACACTAACTTTATGAAATACTTACTTCAGTGGCTATTGATGCCATATAATAAAAAATATCAGTCATTAATTCATCTTTAATTGATAATATGCATATTCTATGTTAAAAGATAAAGTTACAACAGTATGCTGTAAAAACAATATTCACAGTTTGAGTAGCCATTCATTTCTTTACACAATGAACTGGTTGTGAACAGCACTGACCATCATGGTTAGCCAACTGCTCCTCATCCAGCATGCTTGCTAACACATGTCCCTGTAGAAAAGTCTGCCACTCCCCATCAGGGATTGTCTCTGCCTCGCTGCCTTGGGAATCAGGCTGGTGGGACATGGGTTTTGCTCTAAGGATACTAGTGCACAGCATGAGAGAAAACGTGAGCTGGTGGTGACCAAAGAGTGCCACAGACACCACACGGTAGATGCTGGAGGTCAGGTGCTCTATCATGCTCCTCATGTGGGAGGCCAGGTCGGTGACAGAGACCTGGGGTGTGGGCGTGGTGACGTCCAGAGATTCCCGGCTGCGTGGCCGCAGGGTTCCGCTGAGGAAGGTTTGGGTGGAGCTGGTCTGGGGCTGGCTCTCTGAGGCAGGGTTGATGCTGGCAGTGAACATCTCCTGGAACCAGCTCAGGGAGAACTGGTACATGACATCAATGCTGGCCAGGTCTGCTACGACAAAGTATAGCACGGCTCCCCGTGTGGCTACCTGATAAAACAGAACAGCAGACAATCAGGTATACGCAGGTCAGGACAGGGCACAGCATGGTTCCCTGTGTGGCTACCTGACAAAACAGAATAGTGGACAATCAGGTACATGTAGGTGAGGACAAAGTATAGTACTGCTCCGTGTGTGGCTACCTGAAAAAACAGAATAGTAGACAATCTGGTACACCCAGGTCAGGACAAAGTATAGCACTGCTCTGCATGTGGCTACCTGAAAAAATAGAATAGTAGACAATCTGGTACACCCAGGTCAGGACAAAGTATAGCACTGCTCTGCATGTGGCTTCCTGAAAAAACAGAATAGTAGACAATCTGGTACACCCAGGTCAGGACAAAGTATAGCACTGCTCTGCATGTGGCTACCTGAAAAAATAGAATAGTAGACAATCGGGTCCATGCAGGTCAGGACAAAGTATAGCACTGCTCTGCATGTGGCTACCTGAAAAAACAGAATAGTAGACAATCTGGTACACCCAGGTCAGGACAAAGTATAGCACAGCTCCCCGTGTGGCTACCTGAAAAAACAGAATAGTAGACAATCTGGTACACCCAGGTCAGGACAAAGTATAGCACTGCTCTGCATGTGGCTACCTGAAAAAAACAGAATAGTAGACAATCGGGTCCATGCAGGTCAGGACAAAGTATAGCACTGCTCTGCATGTGGCTACCTGAAAAAACAGAATAGTAGACAATCTGGTACACCCAGGTCAGGACAAAGTATAGCACTGCTCTGCATGTGGCTACCTGAGAAAACAGAATAGTAGACAATCGGGTCCCTGCAGGTCAGGACAAAGTATAGCACTGCTCTGCATGTGGCTACCTGAAAAAACAGAATAGTAGACAATCTGGTACACCCAGGTCAGGGCAAAGTATAGCATGGCTCCCTATGTAGCTACCTGACAAGACAGAATAGTAGACAATCGGGTCCATGCAGGTCAGGAAAAAGTAGAGCATGGCTCCCTGTGTAGCTACCTGACAAAACAGAATGGTAGACATAGTATCAGGTCTGCCATGACAAAGTACAGCACTGCTCCCTAGACCAAGACAACAGCAAACAAAGAATCCAGTCAAGCAATCTTGAAAAAGTAAGTCAAGGTCAATCGAAAAATAAAGGGTTCTTTTACATGCATGGTTACACATACAAATTTCATGAAAGAGTTCAAGGCATTTTGTGCTTACAAGTCTGACACAAAATATAACTTGAAGACGTCAGTGACATTAAAAAGATTAACCAAGGTCACAGAACATCTAACTGTACATGTGGATGTCTATGTTTCGTAAACCTGGCAATGAATGTTCCAGAGATTTACAATTTATGAAGGACTAGACAGACAGATGTCAAATCCTTTGACAATACAGCACAGCTGAGGAAGTCATTTTCCATCTTGAATAAACACACTGTCTTTCCACTTACAGGTAGATACTTCATCCTGGCCATGCTGAGTTTCTTCTCTGTCTCCTCTGATTGGTCCACTCTCTGGTGGAGCTCCCCTGCCATGCCCTTACTTTTCTGCAGGGTGTCCACAAGGTCCTCATCATCAAGGATATGCCCTGTAACAGGACAGAAGGCGGTCTGGCTTGTGGTGGAAGAATTACCCAATTGTATGCACAAAAAGATTTTTCTGAAAATTTACTCACAGATGACTTACTTAAGTTCAAATGAAATCAATTTTCATTATATTGAAATTACTGCAGGAGCATACAGTTATGTGTCACTTTTTGCTCAGCATCCACAATCACAAGTGACTGCATCAACTTTACACTCCGCCTCAGTAGAGTCCCTAGTCCGTCTAGCGTTGTTGTACATGTACATGTACAAGAATTAACCCCTGAAGCTTTCCTAACGTCTTCTTCCACAGATCTAATGACCAGTCCCTTTGACCTAATGGCTGTCTTGTTGACTTATAGTGCCTCAGCCATACTTTCTATCATGAGAGCTAATGGTTGGTACATGTCACTGTGACTTGTTCAGCAGGCCAACTGATCATTGCCTGCAAAATGATCTACTGTCTTGATCAGCAGACCAAATGATTCACGCCTGGAATCTGTCCAGTGTCTTGATCATCAGGCCAAATGATTTATGCCTGGAACTTGACCCACTGTCTTGATGATCAGGTCAAATGATTCATGCCTGGAGCCTGACCCACTGTCTGGATCAGCAGGCCAATTGATTCATGCCTGGAACCTGACCCAGTGTTTTGATGATCAGGTCAAATGATTCATGCCTGGAGCCTGACCCACTGTCTGGATCAGCAGGCCAATTGATTCATGCCTGGAACCTGACCCAGTGTCTTGATCAGCAGACCAAATGATTCACGCCTGGAATCTGCCCCACTGTCATGATCATCAGGCCAAATGATTCATGCCTGAAACTTTGCCCACTGTCTTGATCAACAGGTCAAATGATCTTTGCCTGCAGCTTTCCTAACCTTCTGTATTGTTCGTCAGGTAAGGCGACTTGTGTCTGAAACCTGACCTTCTCTAATGTCCATATTTTCATCGTTCTTTTAATATTTGTCTTGTTCAGAAGCATAGCTTTCTGTCTTGTTTAGGGCCCAAATGAATAAAACTGGGTTAAACTGCTGTCTTGTTTAAGGCCCCAAATGATTCAAAACTTGGACTAAGTTTCTTTTTGTTTAAGGGTGTCAATGATTGAAGTGCTGGTCAACCTTCGTTTTCTAAAGCAGGCTTTAGAACGACTTGTGGCTTGCCCTCAACTGTTCATGAAAACTAATAGCTCATGTAAATCTTCACATTTTTATCAGCTGGCATGTATAAATACAGGTGTTTCATCCTTATCTCCTATCTTGTTCACTAGGCCTCAAGGTCTCTATTAATCCTTAGCTTACTACAGCATTTGAGCCTCATCACCCTTACTTTCTGTCTCTTTAGCACGTCCAATGTCTTGTCATCAAGGTCTCTCAGAAGCCATAGACTACTACAGTGTTTGAGCCTCACCACTTGTGTAGCAGGTGTGAAGGTGGTCTTCCACCCTTACCTTCTGTCTTGTTCAGCAGGCCCAATGTCTTGTCTTCAAGCTCTCTCAGAAGCCATAGACCACTACAGTGTTTGAGCCTAACCACCTGTCTGGCTGGTACGACTGTTGGTCATCCACCCTTACCTTCTGTCTTGTTCAGCAGGCTTAATGTCGTCTTCAAGCTCTCTCAGAAGCCATAAACCACAACAGTGTTTGAGCCTCACCACCTGTGTAGCAGGTGTGACTGCTGGTCTTCCACCCTTACCTTCTTTCTTGTTTAACAGGCCCAATGTCTTGTCTTCAAGCTCTCTCAGAAGCCATAGACCACTACAGTGTTTGAACCTAACCACCTGTCTGGCTGGTATGACTGTTGGTCTTCCACCCTTACCTTCTTTCTTGTTTAGCAGACTTAATGTCTTGTCTTCAAGCTCTCTCAGAAGCCATAGACTACTACAGTGTTTGAGCCTCATTACCTGTGTAGCAGGTGTGACTGCTGGTCTTCCACCCTTACCTTCTGTCTTGTTTAGCAGGCCCAATGTCTTGTCTTCAAGCTCTCTCAGAAGCAACAGACCACTACAGTGTTTGAGCCTCATCACCTGTCTGGTCTTCCACCCTTACTTTCTGTCTTGTTTAGAAGGCCCAATGTCTTGTCTTCAAGCTCTCTCAGAAGCCATAGACCACTACAGCGTTTGAGCCTAACCACCTGTCTGGCTGGTACGACTGTTGGTCATCCACCTTTACCTTCTGCCTTATTCAGTAGACTCAATGTCTTGACCTCAAGGTCAATGAGAAGTTGTAGGTTCACTCCTACCTTCTGTCTTGTTTAGCAGGCCCAATGTCTTGTCCTCAAGGTCTCTCAGAAGCTGCAGGTCAGTGGCTATGTTGTCCAGTAACTGGTTCCGCTGCTGTTCAAGCTGAGGCCTCTCCTGTCAAAGTGAACATATTACTCATTATATCCTTCCTTTTTCTGTCTTGATATCAGTGGATTCCTTTGCAAATTTCTCCAATTTAGGGCACCAATGTCACACACAGTATACCTATAAATGACAAAATCTCAAAAGCAACTAAAAAAACACTATTTGCCAATAAGAAATATTCTCAAACAAAACATTCTTCAAGTATACAAACAATAACAAAAATGTAAGAAATATATATGCACACTCTGAACTGTATCTTACCTGACTAACAACTGCTGACAGAAGCTGCTCCTGAAGGCCATCAAAGGTCACTGTAAAGTTGATGATATTGACCTTGTTGTAGACCGCAGGTAAATAATGAGGGTTGGCCATGGACGTGCTCAGGTACAGCCTGATTCAAACAACACATAAACCATGACTGACACATGACAGCAACAAGTAGCAATAAGTCATTCTGTCTATTTTATGAAGTCGCTTTTGGGGGAAAACAACATTAATTTTCTGTGGAATGTTTGGAAATTATCACTTGTTTCTTTACAATGGAAATGCATGCAGGCAGCGGCTTGTATGGGCATGTACATGGATAAATAAGATCAAATTCAGTGACATACTACACGTATTTAGCAATTTAGAGATTACTGTACTGTACATAAATATGCTATATGTTCCAGAGAGGCAAACACAAAATGATACACGATGGAGGAATTCATTTAGACAAATTTCAGAATTGGATTTGAGACTCTCATTTCCTGTGTTAGTTTACAGTGACTGGATTAAAGATACATCCACATAATGGATAAAGCAACCTTTATGATGTCACAAATGAATTACTCATACTCTGACCTGAAGTTATGATTATATTCGATTTCAGTATCTCCCAGCTTCATTAAGGTGTTTCCTCCACGCTGAAATGTCTCTTGTAACAGGATAGGCTTGAGTGTGGGGTCAAGAGTCTCTGTTACACGCTGGAGACAAAGAGATATTCAGACAAACATTTTCATAGATGAATAACACCCCATGTAACACGACATCTCCTAAACTATACCGTGCGTTCAACATGGTATTATGTGTTAGCGAATGCTGTCCATCAACTGAACATGGAACAAGCTTACCTATAATAATCATATGTAATATCTTCAACAAAAATGTGATAGGAAATCTGTATGGGATAGACCGTTCCCCAATGCACTACTAAATTAGCTACTTAATGAGATGGTAACATCTCACAAGTCAGACATAAACTAAGCTTTTTCTTAAAGATCAACCATCTGCTTGTTGTTCAAGGACATAATTTGGGGAATCAATGTTTGAAAGTTATGTTAAGCAATTCAGAAACACATGAACTGGCAAGCTTTTACCATGAAAAAAAGCTGTCTGCATGTAATATGAAAATAGAGCATTTATTTCCTTAAGGAATTAAAAGCACAGTGACAATCACTTAACATTTAATATATTTTGCTGAGCTTTGTCAAACTGGGTATAACTGATAGTGGTGCTATGACTAAACTTTTGGAGATAGATCAATAGATATCAGTCTACCGATCTGTCATCAACTACATAAGAAAAATGACATTTTTCCCATCTGTGTACACAGGAAATCAGTATAGGGCTATGACTGCTTTCAGGCATCAATTGATTCACATACAAATAAATGTGTGCAATTATACAAATTGGTTTTATGCCACAGGATAGCATGACATTCAACACTTTACATTGATTGGGTTGCAAAAGCAACTGGTAACATTTATTGGCAGTTATAATTCTACCAGAATTTCATTCAAATCCCACCTCTGTAAACCCCTGGAGAAGATGTAAGTGAGAAAAAGTCAAATTTAGTGAAGATTATGAGATCAGCATGCTCTCCAGGTTTAGCTGGTAATTACACAGAGTTGCTATTACCGTAAATGACATCAAATTTCAGCCATGACTGAGCTGCACATTTTCCATGATTCCAAGAGCTCTATTGATATCAGAAACATTTGTTGAGGTTTGTCTAGAGGGTAGGACTATATCCTAATGAAAACGTATATGTAGCATTTTATCAAATTTAAATGTCTCTAAATATGCACTTCAAGGGAGGGAACTGCAGGTCATATACCATACTACATGCAAGACTACAATATACAATTTATGGCTGCACAATGTTACTAAGACGGCTATCACTTTTTTGTCTTTCTTACACAAAGCTTTAATGTCTGGCTCATAGATTATATGTCAAATGGAATCCATGGAGCCAGCATTGTTCCTCCTACATGCTTGACACTGCTGTGTTCTTGGCCATAAATGCAAGTGCGAGAAAATAAACAACTGATAACCCTATGGCTTGGATAATGGGTCTGTCAAAGGCTTACTGGACAATACTGGTTGATCAACATCTTTTCAAAAGATAACTGAATACAAAACAAACAGAAACATGTACACTGTATGATAAAGAGAGAGTAACACACACATGCACGCAGACCTATGATCATATTCTGGGAAGCCACCCGACCTGTCAGTAACAGGGAATTACTTTGCACTAGAATAAACTCTATACTTTTGATTATATCACAATGAATGTGAAATTGTAAGCAAACGAAGGCAATTAACACACCAATCATTGTTCAAGTAACAAAATAGTGATGACTACTTCTACTCTTGACGTAAACCATTATTCAATATCAAAGGCCATGACACTGGATTACAATATAATGAGCTTACCCATTAACAGAACTTATCTTACATAACTTTAACTGACAGACCTGACTAATATTACATCAATGTATGTACGAATCCATATATTTCTCAATTTGATTGTTGTTTAATACTACGTTCAAGAATTTTTCACTTATTTTATGGCAGGATGAGATTGATTTGTGTAAGAAACCTGAGTACATTCAATTAGCCTCTGAACTTTGGCAAGTCCCTGATGAACTTACCCACGAGTGACCTACAGATCTGCATATCATAATGACGAACAACATGTGGCCTCCAACAAACATAAGACTCTACAACAGACCCGACAAGCACCATCAATCACCGGTAAAAGCCAGTGAGCAGAATTAGTCCTGCTCCAAATAAGAATGCATCTCTTTGCCTAGTCATATGAAAAAGGAATTTCATATAATGGGTAAGGTAAACATCACAGCCCACAATGGACAGCCACTGCTCTGAAATTCAACAGCTTGTGTCCACTTCACTTGTGTAAAATGCGCCTAGAGACTTCATCAGACAATAAAGAAATATGACAACTAGGTGCAGTGATGACACAAAAATGTACCTATACATGTACGCATATATGTGCCTTTGACATGTCAGTTCAAGAATGCCTCAGATAATTAACAAGGAAATTTCAGGTTAATACCAAGTGAAACAGAATGTAAGAGCCTCGAGGCCTGAGTACAAAGCACCTCAACGTCTTAAAAAAATTACAAAGGAAGCAATATAATTCTATATTTCATTCCATATCACTAGGTTATACAGAATGTCATCATTCCACATCAGTACTAGGGGATTCAGAGTGTCATAATTCACCATAAATACGTGATTCCAAGTGTCATTATTCCACATAACCACCACTAGGTGATTCCGAGCGTCATTGTTCCAGATAAGTACTAGGTGATTCAGAATATCATCATTCAAAATAACCATTGGGTGATTCAGCATGTCATCATTCCACATAACTACAGGGTAATTTAGCATGTCATCATTCCACATAACTACAGGGTAATTTAGCATGCCATCATTCTGTATAACCACTCAGGATGTCATCATCTCAAATATCTACTGGATGATTCAAAATCAGGAGAGTATTCTCAAGGATGAAACAACAGAACACCTACAATGGAAGCCATAATTCCAGATTGCCATAAAGCTATTCAAAGGTTCCTCAAGGACAAATGAACTGAACGCCTCATCACATCTACAAAGGAAACCGTCTTTCCATATGCTCGATGATTCAAAATGTGAGAGGAAAGATGGAGCACCTCAATGCCTCAGAAAACCTACAAAAAGGAAGCCATCAGTCCCCATCCATGCAACAGGCTGTTAGACTGTCAGAGAGAGATTTCTCATGGACAGATCAGCTCAACACTACAGAAAAAACAGCGATCATTTCAAGATTACTGCCAGGGTGATCCACGATGTCAAAGGTCATCAAGTGCAGGGAGCCTGAACACCAAAGAAATCTATAAGTGAAGCATTATTCCTGACATTTACTGGGTAAATCAGAATATCACAGGTATATGCAAGTCCGTTAAGGATGGAGTAGGCTATACGTACACCAATGCCCTCCAAACTAGAAACCAGGAATCCAAATGTGTGGAAATACATCTATACTCTGAAGCTGACAGCTAAGGGCATACACTCTTCAGGACAATCTCTTGCCTGATCCTATGCCTAATATGGCAACTGGCAGTACACTATTAACATATGGCACTTTAACCTTTGGCCAAATGGGAGAGAATAATATAAGTACTCAAACCCACCCGAGACGTGACCTCAGCATCCTTACCGCTGTTTTTCCTCTACAAGTACATGAATCTGATTGTTGTGGCAACCCACTGACTTTTGGCATGCATTTCCATTCAGATAGCCACCCCTACAATGGTCTGTACCTCATTATTTGATCGTTCAAGATACGACATTTCATATGATAAAGGTAACTTTGTATCACATCCCACTGTTTAAGGGATATACGTGTATAGTACATGTACTAACTCATACTGTAAGAAGCAACATGAATGCAATGAAACTAGGCACTGCAACTGGCATTCATAAACCAGGCGTCAACCAAAATGAGCATTTCATGTCCATAATCACAAGACACACCAGTTTTTGCAGTAATAAGTTGTGAAGATTGAAATCATCACACAACATACAAGATCTAACAAATGCTACAAGGCAAGATACGTGTATGTATACGCCATGTGCAGGACCATTCTGTATATTGCTATCCATGTAGGGATAAATCAAAATCCAAAGTATCTCTCTTGTTATATATTTGTTGTGAGAGGAAACCATTGTCCAGGTAAGATGTGCCATTGAGAGAATCTGGAATCTCCTTTAAATCTGGGAAAGGTGGATGCACACAAAAATTCACAACACCAAGGTTAATGCAAACGTTTTTAAACTTTTACCTCTTCTGTTTATTCCCTCTAAAGTTTCCTATAGAAGCAGTATACATCAGAGACACAGTATGTTCAGTATGAACAGGACACCCACACATTCTCCTCAGCTGACATGTATATTGGTGATGCTTATCTAAACCCTTTTGTTAATATGGTGATTCAGTTCATCAGTCTATTTATTTCCTAGTTGTTTAATTCCTAACTGCAGAAGTTTTCATTTATGCCATGGTGGCGAAAGAAGCCAGAGGGTGCACAATAAACTCTTTAACACATGCGTGAAATATGTCACATTGGTGAAAGCAAAATCCAAGCACCTTAGGCGGTTCAGAAGATAAGAGTGTTGGCTTTGGCCTGACAGGTCTTTACACAAAACACCATGTAAGATCTTGTGTGCATGCATATCTACTGAACTATGGGTTGAACATGAATGATAGAGAAAATATGACTGTTTGCTTAATCCAAACATCATATGACAACGCAAAGGAAGTGGAAGCACGACTTGCTGCACAGAGCAATTACAACCAATCAAATCTCAACAAATAACAATAACCATAAAGAGATAACAGGGACATTATTACCGAAGTTGACTGAATATACAATCCATCTCCAACACAATATATGGTTGACAAAGTGATGGACCAAAATGGCAGGGACTCCATTTGTAAATCAAACAAAACGAGCAATGCAATTGGGTCATACATCACTGAGGGTCATGCTGACTGTACATGTACTGGCTGACAATGACTTAAGGCAGGGATCAGAGGACATGCTTTGAATTTGGCCATTTTCTGTGGCTAAAACTCAGATGAGAATTCCTCTTAAACATACCAAGTTACCACATATACTCTAGTCAGGATGGACATTTTCAGAAACTCTTCAACATTACCAGTTGAGAATGCAACAGACAGTGTACCTTACAACGAAACATGCCCACATGTGGACAATGTCCTGTACTGGGCACTGAATTGCTATGGTGTTACCATATCAGATTTAATCACCAATTTAACTGTAACTTTGATTGGCCTATTCATTGTAATCCTGAATGGAACTGCAGCAGGTGCTGTCCTCCACAGAGATGTGGATGACGTCTCTGACTTGCTCATTGCTGCTCTGGGAATTGCCGATACAGTTGTCGGAGTTTTTCTTGTTTACCATTCAGCCTACAATCTGTGTAACTGGCAGATATTTCATGAGTGCATGTTTCGCTATGGAATTTTACTTGGGGCTGACCTCACCTCTGTGTTCCACCTTTGTCTTCTGACTGTGGACAGGTACATGAAAATCACCTGGCCTTACCTCTATCAAAGGATTTTCAAAAAGACAACAGTCCTTGGTATTTCTGTCAGCTTGTGGATCTTGGCCATGGTGTTTGGGTTCTTACCCATGATGGGCTGGAACTACGGAGTGCCATCACCTGCAGAACCACAATGTGGGTTCTACCTGGTCCTGGACCAAGGCTACACTCTGCTGTTGATTTTCCTCTTCCTTATCCCATTCATCATCAATGCTGCACTGTATGGACACATATTCAGAGTGGCCCACCGACATGCCAAAAGCATAGCAGAACAGCAAACTGCAGCAAGTGCTAGGAACGGTCCTTCAAAAAGGACATGGAAGTTCACAAAGACTGTGTGTCTGCTGATGGGATTTTACTTTGTCTGCTGGATGCCTACTGGTGAGTATACCACACTTTCCTTCAATCTTTAAGATCAAATGCAAGCTACAAGAGATCATCAATGGTACAGGGGTGTAACCATGCATTTGGTCAGTCACATTCAAGCAGACATCTGTTTTAAAACAGTTCTAATGATATGGATGTAAGTTCATACTGGTTGAATTAAGATGCAAAAATGTACATCTCCATATATGTTTGCATGTAAAAGAAATCCTCCTTAACTGTAGCCTTAGCATATACAGAATGATCAAATACACGTCAAAATATTCTGCTAGGCAACAAGCTAAACTTGAGACATAAATTTATATGATTTATTTATTTATTTGATTAGTGTTTTATGCTGTACTCAAGAATATTTCACTTATATGATGGCGGCCAGCATTACGGTGGTAGGAAACCGGGCAGAGCCCAGGGGAAACCAACGACCATCCACAAGTTTAAATTTATATGAGGTGAAACTCTGGAATAGGTCTCCTGAAATGTACGGAATAAACACAATTCAATTTATGCAGAAACCTACACTGTGCATCTCGCATAGGAACAAGTTGCATTATCAGTTGATGTGACCCTGTGTTATTTTGTTTGGAGGTATCTTCCTGCTGCTGGAGTACTGCCATGTTGTGGACTACATGAGCCCCGAGGACAGAGGTTTGGTGGTTATGTACCTCAGTGTGCTTGCCTACATCAACAGCCTGGTCAACCCCATCATATACGCTGTCAAAATACCCTACATCAAGAGGAGATATAACCAGGTCTTTGGATGCATTCTGTGTTGTTCATGTACAAAGAACAACTCTCAAACAACAGTGGTTGAGATCACACAGAGCCTTCAGTGAATGATGATACCCTTGGACTCAGATCTGTAACACAAAGGCCACTTTGATCACACATAGCTTTGAGTGAGAGCTGACACACCCATGGATTCAGCCCCGCAACATGCCAGTGACTCAAATAACATACAACTATCAGTGACAGGTAACGCATCACTGGATTAAGTCCAATAATACATCAATGACATCACACATGGCTTTGAGTAACTCACGACTGGATTCAGCCATCACACATGACTTTGAGGGACAAGTGACATATACATCACTAAATATACCAGTGACTCAGATCACACACAACTTTGAGGGACACATGACTGGATTAAGCCCAACAATACATTGGTGACATCACACATGACTTTGAGTAACTCATGACTGGATTCAGCCATCACACATGACTTTGCGGGACACGTGACACATACATCACTGGATTCAGCTCCACAATACATCTGTGGCTCAGATCACATACCTCTTTGACTGAATGACATGAACAGATTGGAAACTCTGTTAGTCAGGCTTGGTTCAACATCCACATCAACTATTACACAGGACAACATGCGGAAATCAAAATGTTGTAAACAAGAGATTGCTCCATGTATATGTCTGATTATCATCAATAAGGCAAATTACTAACTTTTCTGGTAACCCTTATTCATTTATTTTTATTGGTAAACACCAAACTTGATGCTTTCAGTTGGTCAGTGCATATTTCAATTCAGGACTCCTGGCACTTTGCAAATTAGGGTATGAAGGTAAAATAGAAGGAGGCACAACTCGGGTATGATACCAACGTGGCAGGACTGGATCTTTTTTTTTAACAGCGGGTTAGCGATGTCTCATCTACTGTTAGGTAATTGCGCATGTGTTCTCGAGATTAGTAACTTTGACATGTGTTATGAAAGGTGCACAGCCCCTTGTCGTGTGTCGCTCACTCAACTAGAGGGCCCTTGATTTAATTAGTAGGATCTGCATGCTGACTAGCAGTGCTTTTTGAGAAATATACAAATGTAGTGTTGACAAAAATCAAATTTGCCATGAAAGCTCCTACTGTACCCATATTTGGGGCATGTGCACATTCAATTAAGTATTTACCCAATCTTATTTGTGTAAACAGCGCATCATCAGTTGACCTGAAAAGTGATTTTTTTGTGACCAATTTTGGATTTTTTAAAAAAGGCTCATGTATTCTAAGTGGACACTTTTCTCACTTTTCTATCATCATTTAAAAAAAATTGAGCTCCTGTACCCCTATTCCGACAGCGCCAGGTAAATGTCACTAACTGAAAAACATAATTTTATCGCACTATGTTGACTGGAAAATAGTGAAAAAAAGAAAGTGTCTGTGATAGCTGAATATTTTATACTTGTTATTGAAGTCTTTAACTTCCGAAAAAAATGTCTTATCAATGTCATTTAAATGCTCATACAATCTCATATATGTGAACTTATTAAATATGTGTTGAGTGCAGAATTTGGTGTTAACGTTTCTGAATGAAACTAAGTGCACATGATGGGTTCTTATAGAGCCAAATCATGCTAAGGCCGGGTCGTTCACTCGCTGAGACACACGGTTCCATACAATGTACATCACACAGTGCCCACCCACGGGAGGTTCCATTCAGACTACAAAAGGCACATTGGGTGAGTCTGGCCGTCGCCTGGGGCTGACCGTGCGAGTCGTGCCTCCTTCCATTTTACCTCCATGGTTAGGGTGATAATAGTTGTCAGTCAAGTTATTTCTAAATTTCAGGTTTTCTTTCAGATACATGTACGTGTACTCATATTTGCAGTGTGAAATAAAGTTTAAATGTTACCCCACACTAATTATTGTGGTCTGTTGTTTGTGTACTTAAATAATTGATTAATTTTCATAATATTTAGAGGTTATATATGGAGGCTCCTCCATGTCTAAAAATATTCAAAAACACTGCATTAAATTATCTGTTTTGTAAGCACAACTACAAGAGTTTGCATGTTTACAAGGTATTAAATGGAGGTGCAGGCTCAATGATCTGGACAAAAATAGGTCAAGGTCCCTTCTACATGATCAGGTGCTCATGTGATAGAAGTTGGAAGAATATTACTTGAAGAGTTCAAGGTGTTAACAAGCCTGTCACAAAACACATGTAAATGACAACCAATGCCTTTAAGGAAATTGGTTGAAGTCCTGAAATGCCTATGTGTACATGTGGTATAAGTTTGGTAAACCTTGCTTGAAGTGTACATAAGACAGAGTGTTTACAAAGGCATGGGTGGATGGACCAATAGAAACAGAAAGATGCATATACTGATCCCTACATCAATACCCCGTGGCCGAGGGGTTAAACCAGTAACCCTTGTTTTGCCTCACAATATTTTATGCCAGCAATACTTAAGCTGGCTTCACTTTCTGAAATCTTCACAGTCTGTGTGTGTAGAACAATCTGGTCGAGCTGTCCATTACTTTCACCTGAAGCTGCACATACCCGTTGTGCAGCAGAAAATATAACACGCATGAGCTGTCCTTTTACACATTACATTAACAGTTAGCAGCTGGTAAAATCCCTGTCATCGGGGCACTTTCTTTCACACCTGTATGTTTTTCAATTGGACACCTAGGACAAGCTTTCGCATGAAAATCAATACACTGGACAATTTAACCATGGAAAGCCAAGCCCGGACATTTCTGAATACTCATGCAACATTAATGTGTTAGGGGTCACATCAACAATTCAAACTAAAAGTCAGTTCATATTAATTGATATGGATTTCATAGGAGATGTTTTAGGATTACTGATACCTACATGTATATAAGTATGTAGTGTACTTAATACAAGATTAATGTAAGCCTGATATGGATGCTTTCGGAATGGAAACTTCAGCTACAAAGGTTCTGAATGGAATTGGCCTAGATATCAAGTTGTTCTTGATCTAGTGCACTGCTAGTTTTCTACCAGTGGCCTGGAAATACAATGCCCAATGAGATTAACTGACATAAATTATCACAGATAGACTGAGGAGCTTTATACTGTTTTTAATCAAGCTTGCCACAACTGCATGTGTCAGCATCCTTAGCCATTCCTGAAACAGACCATGATGGTAATTCAGAGAGATTTCCACATCAGATTCTACTCTTATGCACACTTCAGTGCCTCGTTCTGGAGAATTATATACAGCTTTGGAAAATACCATGATGGAGTGAACATAACGTGGACCTATTCCTCTACCAACTGAGGTCTTTCAATAGTTATCTTTAATACAACAGTGTAGGCTTTAACATGGGATACTGCAGTGAAGGCAGCAACTAGCCTAGAGCAGCAAGGGAAAGATCCATCCCAGAGTATTATGGAGAAATACATGACAACATATTATGACACTTTGAATACCAGTGACAGAGTACTTCGGTGTCAGGACTATTTATGCACATGAAACGGCAATTTCATCAAGCAGAATTTTTTTTACACTTTTTAAAGTAATGCAGGACATGGTGATATACCACAAAAACACAAAAAAGTGTCATAAGTTCTCATTAGGAGGTGAAGCAATTAACCTTTATACAATGCCTCCATGGACATTTTACCATTACTTGATCACGAGTGTGCTACGTGTATGACAACTAGAAACGTTGCAGGGGCGTAACTGTTATGAGCAATACTGTACAGTGATTTGTCTGTAATGAACATCAGAAAACTAGTGCCCTGAAAGTAGACTGTTGGCTATGAGCTTCACACATGAAGAATGGCACTGTCATTGAATGTCTCTGACCAATGTGCCGGTGATGAAGACGATGTCATCTTCTGGAGTCTGGGCTGTTACGGAGTTACAATCTCCACGCTCATGATTAACTTTGTGACAATCTTAGTTGGTTTTTTCATCATCCTTTTCAATTGTGTAGTCATCACAGCGGTTGTGAAAAGAGCCAACAAGGATGAAACCAGAGACATAGTCATAGCCTCGCTAGCATTAGCTGATGCCATTTTAGGATTGTTTGTGATCTACCATACAGCCTACAATGTGGGAAACTGGCAGGTCTTTGAGGAATGTATGTTTCGGTATGGAATTCTATTGGCAGCAAATCTTAGTTCTGTCCTTCACATGGCCTTTCTCACAGTGGACTGTTATATCAAAATCGTGCGCCCCTATCTGTATCAGAGGGTGATGAAGAGGGACCGAGTGATAACAATCTCATGCATACTATGGCTTCTGTCCCTAGTCTGGGGCTGTTTGCCCATTATGGGATGGAATCCTGGAAAGAGCTCTGACCAAATTCCTGTTTGTGGTTTTTTCATCATCACAGATCCTAGTTACAGGCTCATCATGTGGATTTTGTTCATGATTCCACTGTTGAAGAACATCTTTGTGTATGGTCACATTTTTCGCATTGCCCGAAGACATGCCACATCCATTGGTCGTCAGATGGGATCAGGGGTGTCAACAAAGACATGGAGATTTACCAAGACGGTTGTACTGGTTATTGGTTTTTATTTCCTATGCTGGACACCTTCAGGTAGGTTCGGTTCTCAACCAGACAAACTGCGTTGCATGACACCCACAAGATATGTGTAGTTATACCCATGCAAATTACCCTGTTGTCTGTTGCTAAATGCTGTGCATGTGTTGCGTAACATTTTATATCAGAGTAGAAATTATAATATATACATAGGTTTAATTCAACTGCTCATTATTATAATTAATATAAATAAATTATAATGTGTTGAATTTACGACACTGTGTGTGCAGACTAAATTTGCTTATATTTACATCCAGTTAAGTTTCTCAAAAGATTAAATGTTTTATCAAGACTTATGGCTGGGACATAGATAACTGGATCAGCCCTCACTGAATAGACAGTTATTAAAGCATTAGTTTGTTGCTTATATTCAGTCCTTGACCACTGCGATCCTGCGTTTGATCCCTGCTTTTACTGATTCAGCTGTATCCAGAAGAATAAATTAGCAAGATCATTTACAATGCTCTTATGCACACCAAAGGCTTCAAAAAAATGGTACTTGTTTCTGCATTCCTTGGAGCTCAGCACTGAGAGGTCATCATTGGGAAGAGCATGGCCAGAACAAGAAAACAGGACTGGTCAGCCCAGTGTCAGTATAATGTGACAGGGTGGGATGTCATGTCTGGTGTTCTTGGCATGATGTCCCAGTGGGGGGAGCACTTTGGCTGTATGGAATCGCCTTACCACACGGACAGACAGCAGTATATATACCTATATACTAAGGGCTCCTTGTTGACATATGATGAAAAAAAAGCACAATGTAAACACCTAAGCATACATACAGACAATGCTGTTAGGATGAGTACCAACATTGTCAGATGAAAGACCCATTGTTCTTATCACTAAAAGCATCAGAAATCTGATCCAATATTTATAAAAGCTTTGACTCGAAATATGCTCTACTGTGAAACTCCACTGGCTGTCTTCATACTATAAATCCCTAATTTAGAGTGAAAAAGCTAAGTACTATTGATAAGTGTAAAACGTCAAAATTCCAGTGACTGTACAGCATTGCTAGTACAAAATGAAAACTTACAATCCAATTAAACTGTAAAATAATTGTTAGGACCTGTAAAATTGCCCAAATCTGTAAAATATCCCTCGAGTACGTAAAATGCTTTCCTGGCTGAAAAAGTGACACACTTCCCCAAAATTGTAAACAGGCAAGATTGACACAAGTTAAAAAAAACAGAACATCCACACATATGAAAAACAGAGCATAAATGAAGTCTAAAACTCAATGAGTTAATGTGTATTAGCTGTTCTATGCTAATAAATTACATACGTATCAACTAAAACTGTATCTCGTTTACTGAATGAGATGCAAAAGGTTTTACATTTTCAGTGAACAAGATTTGTAAAACTCTTATTTGCTAAAGGTTAACTAACTCTTTCAATTTTGTCAAAAACTACTTTCCTTTCCTGGTATTTTATAAGGTTGTTTTGTTCATGGAAAAAAAATGTACAATGTAATTTTCAGATAAATTTACAATTTTGCAATGGGACAATGCAAATAAATGTTTTAGAATGTCATTAGAACGGTGCCTGTCATTCATGTTTGATGTTGTAATTTTGGCAATGTCGCAAAAACATTTAAGTTCACCTTTAAACTGGGATAAATTTTAACACAGGCAATGTCTGTAACTCAGCGCATTAATGTGTATTATAGCTATTCTGATTTGCATGTCTATGTTTTTCAGTGTTTCAAACTTTAAGGCAATAAGAATTCTGCATAAAGTTTTTCTTTTTTATAATTACATGTACGAGTATTTCACATTTTTGTGTGATTACATTTTTAGGTTTTAAATTGCTAAGAGTAAAATGGATTTATGGTAAACATAGTGATCATCCTGTGATATAAACTGTATATAAACTCCCTTCATGGTGCAAAATTCAAAATGTATACATTGTATCAACCACAGATGACCCCAGAGAAATTTGCCCAAGTCAGCAGCAATTCACTCTACATTTTTACACAACAGAAAGATGATGAAAGTGATGTGCTTTTTTTCAGCACATCCTTCCTCTGAAGATCTGGTGGTATGAGTTCTGAACTTTTATTTAATTAATCACGTGTATGAGTTCTAACATTGTTCTATAAGCCAATAACAGCCTAATTTTTTATATTTAAATTGTTGAAAGAGGCTGACAATGGCTAACTTCTAATTTGTTTGCAGGTGTGTTTTTGCTGATTGAGTACTGTGGGTATCTTGACCATATCAACCCATCTGAGAAAGGTTCCCTCATGGTGTATGTCACCATCATTGGCTACGTCAACAGTCTCCTCAACCCTTTGATCTATGCCCTGAAAATCCCCTACATCAAGCAGCGTTTTGCAGAGATGTTCGGTAGGATACCTTGTTGTAACTGCTTCAGGCAGGTGTCACCTGAGGATAGCCATACCACAGTGTGGCAGAATTCCTCCAGCAAAGGTGCCACACAAACAGGGGATCAAGCAGAGGAAAGCTTGCCTACCAGACCAGCAAAGGAATCCTTAACCAATAAACAAGGGGAGATCCGAGAAGAGGAATGCTAATGTGTACCTAATAGACAACCAAAGGATTTAACAGCTAGCCAAGGATCCAACAAAGGAATGCTTACCTTATAAACAAGCAGGGGCTTTATCAGCAAAAGACCTAACAACTACCTAAGGCTCAAGCAGATCAAAGGAATGCCTACCTTATATGCAGACGTCAAGCAGAGGAATGCTTACATACAACAGACAAGCAGAGAAAGTCTTGCCTAACAGACAGAGACTCAAGCAACAATAAAACAAAATAACTGAGTCCCAAGCAGTGGGTTTATTATAACACTGACAAGTAAGCAGAACCCAAGCAAAAGTAGTCAAGTATCATAAAGCCAACAGAGATGCATAGACATTAATACTCATAAATTAACAATGTGCTCATCTGAAAAGCCAAGGATTAAGTTGGGGTGTGCTCACCCAAAAGACAAGTGGATTAGCACCAGCTGACAGGTGTTCATGTTGTGCTGTCCTTTAAAACAAAATATTTCGTAAAATGGACATAACAAAGATGAACAAATTAACATAAACTGAATGATTCCACTACCTGCTTCGTCCATACGTGCCAATTCTCTTTCCATCCTACTGTATGTCTTATGTTCCAATAGAATGACAATTACCACATAAAATAAATTTGATAATGTAAGAGCATTGACTGTAATTGGAAAAAAAATGATGCTGGTATTTTTAGTGGCAGATTAATTTATTTATTTGATTGGTGTTTTATGCCGTACTCGAGAATATTTCACTTATACGACGGTGGCCAGCGTTATGGTGGGAGGAAACCAAGAAGAGCCGGGGGAAAACCCACGACCACCCGCAGGTTGCTGGAAGACCTTCCAACGTACCGCTGGAGAGAAACCCAGCGTGGACTGGACTTGAACTCACAGTGACCCCACTGATGGTTGGCTTCGGGTTATTGCGCTTTGCTAGCTTGCTAACCGACTGAGCCACAGAGGACTCCTAGTAGCAGATACAATTTGCACATGTGTTTGTAAACATAAGCAAACTTTCACACGTAACTGATCTGATGACTGCACATTCACTCCTCCTCTCTGTCTCACATCTTGACTCCAGCTGCATGTATCAAAAACCATTGTGGTTTTGCTTTCTGACTTGTCCACACAAACTTTCAAATTTACTATTTCTGAAAGGCAATGATTTGAGCTATTGTTGGTACCAGTAAATACTGAAAATTTACAATTCAAAATAATGTAATAAAGATCATAAAATTTATGATGATGGTCGCTTTATGACTTTTTAAACTTCAGAATCATTTTAAGGCTATAAATAGTACAGGTATGGGTCTGACGTTTTCTGAACGGCAATAATTTGAAAATTTGATTTCATTAGCGTATAGGTATTTTTTTTGCATAAATTCTGTGGTATAACCTTTTAAATCAAAATAATCTAAAAATACAGATTAAAAAGTATGCAATGCTAATGGACTCTTTTATGAAATCAAGTATCTTTCAGGAAAAAAAGAATTGTGTTTCTAATAGAAATCTAAGGAATCATAAATCAGCAAAACCAGTGCTATGCTCATCAATTGTGCTCCAAATGTTTTTTTTTTTAATTTTTATTTCGCACATGGAATTATGATACAATCCATCTTACCAACAAAGAGAATGGCAGCAGCAGAGCAAACAACACAACAAAAGGGTGCTTACAAGCGTATACAGTAATGGCCTAATAAATATCTATCACTAAAAGCCAATCAATCAGATTCCATATTGCAGGCATTTTCCTCACAACAATACCAAATCTGGTAAAGCAAAGCAAATAACATTACGTATTAAAGATACACTCGCAATACCCCCCTCCCTCAAAAAGTGTGCTAAAATGATCTAGCCACTTAAACTGTCAATGTTATTTTTCCTTTTTTGTCCTCTATCCAGGATCTGAAGCAGGGAGAACAGAGGCAGAATGTCACTTGATCAATGGATCTTATAGATAAGATCACATACCTTTACCTAAGCCAAGCACAATCTAAAGGAGAACAACAGCATTTATAAACTCAACCAAAAATCAATATCACCCTGAAAGCCCTAGCTCACTTCTTTCAACACTTCCAGAAATAATGAAAACACCATTCTTTCCATCACAACTAGTTGCAACATATAAACCGTATCGATTTTAACACAATGCCTTCACCAAGAAGACAAAGTATTGACTCTGAGATTAACAAGGATTCTTCGACTTTCCAATTAAGCTTTCTTGAAATCTTTACAATTGTTGTGGAAATGGCTTAGACGTTAGATCAAATAAGTGATGTCATCTGTGATAGAGTGATGATATTAACAGTCATGGTCCAATAAAGTTAATGAAAGGACTGACATGACTTTAAATTGTTTATTAGTTCCTCAGAATGCTGTCAATTAATTTGCACACAACTTTAACTGGCATATACCTAAAAACCATAGTACCTTTATTCTCTGCTGTTTTACAAAGTTCAGCTTGGGAAATTGCTTTTCTTGACAGCTAACAAATTAAAACTATAGAATGGAGACTCGTTACATCAATACATTATTACATTATTAAAGGTACAGGTACAGTATAACTGTACCTATGACTGGGATATTTTTTCTGAAGGAGGACAAAACCTATGGACAGGATTGTCTGTACTGTTCATTTAACTAGTTTTTAAGGGTGACTAACCTGACAAACCTCTTGCTGAAACAGGGAGGGCAGGGTTTGAACTCACAACCCTCACTGGTGGAGAGCATGACAGTCACAGCAGGTCAGCGTTATTATCTCAGATCTACAGTGCAGGCCCCATTTAGTCCTGGACCAATGAGGCCGTTGGATTATATATTTGAATTAGATGCAGTCTTCCTGAGGAACTATTCTCTTTGGTTGTGCGTGGGAAGGTCTGCCAAGAAACCTGCATGCATGTATGGTGGTGGACTTTGCCTAATTTCCTCCTACTAGAATGCTGGTTGCTGTTGTATATGTAACATACTCTTTCAGGACTGCATAAAAATCCAATGGAGTAAATAAATAAATCCTGCAGAATCAGGTTTGTCAAGCACCGAGCATGACAAGATGGTTTCCTCTTTCTATCTTTAACAGCTCTGTCTAGTTTTCTCCAACTTCCACTTGCCTGACAGCTGCCCTATATTCTAGAGTGCAGCATAAAACACCAAAGAAATATATCAACAAATGAAACCACATACAGGCAGCATCATATCTAAGAGTTTAAAACTGATACTGTTGGAATTTATCGTCATGCTACTTGTTGTGTTTATAAAGGGAATAACCAAGTAATTGATCAGTCTGGTTCCAGTACACTGGTTACCACATGAGGTGTCATATCAGGTACCTCTGCTATGGTGTCCCTCATGGGAACTTGTTACAATGTGTTAACATGGAACAGTGGCCAGAACCTCTTATTATAATTAGTCTGTATAGGCTGATTAAAGACTACAGCATACATGTGCACCACTACACTAAAATGCATGACTTTGTTCATTTGTATGCATCATATGCATTGATGCAGGTTGATGTGGAATACATGTATTTGAAAATCATACCACCCCAGACCAGCCTTCAGTCTTGCAAGAAGAATGCAGCTCAGTGAAAACTGAAGAATCAAATTACATTAAATTTTCACCAAGAGTCATTTGTAAAGTATTAATAACTTGAGTTGAAAATTGCAGACAAAATCATGTAATAACATTTGGAAGAACATATGATATAAAAACAGGTTTATATCATATAAAAACCGTTTATACATGTAATTTTTCGAATTTGTTGAGAGTTTAGTATATGCATTGTAAGTAGCTTACATGCTGCCTTGCTGGATGGTCTTTATCACAAAAAGTCTTTATGTTGGTCACGTTATAATGTTTGCCATGGTCAACACAATGATGCCACTACATAGCAAAAATGAAGATAATAAAGGTTAGGTCAACTTGTCCTCGAACCTTAATATAGTAAGTCAATAAATTCCAAATACAAGCTCAAATTCATACTGTTATGTGCAGTACTGGAACCAATATTCTGGAAGAAGACTAAAACCCCTCAAACTCTGGCTTTATCTAGTGTATGCCAATAACTAAATATGGATAAATCTCTTGTTGTGTTTTGATTTACTTGATTTGAAGTCTGCCATTCTTCTTAATGACGTGGTTACTTTTTGATTCGTGATCATTGTGACATGTTGTCCTTAAAGATGAAAATGTGCTACACTCAAAGTTGACATTTACATTGGGGAAGTGTAATCGTGCGTGATCTGCCCACACAATAAAACTGGAACACACATTCGCAAATATTGCCAATAAATTACACATTTTGCTGATGTGTAAGGGATTCAATGGTGACATGCGCCAGAAACGACAAAAAGAAAAAGCACTATTGAGGTCAAGCACAGATTTCAACATAAAGGTGGGAAAATTCCGAGAAAGGAAGGCTCAAGTATCATGAATAAATCAATAATAATTTACAATATCAGTGTAACATTTCATGAGAACGATAAAATAAGAGATGTGAATGCATCAAATGATGTAACTTGAACAAAATCAACTTTATCTGTTTGCTTATCGTGACAGAACCCTGTAATTGTATCATCCATTCTGACATGTGGGGGGGGGGCAAGGGGGGTTTGTTTACAGAATACTTCTGACATGAGCAAGTATTTGGAAATCATATCATGAACATGGTTTCCATGGACACATCCCCCCCCCCAAAAAAAAACAAAAACAAAAAAACTATAAACCACACAGATAACAGGGTTTTTTGGGGATAAAGAATGAGGAAACCTAGCCTCTGGTACATGTATTCTATAAATAAAATTTTATTCACTGAATGATTCTTGTAATCATGAAAAGCAATAAGATAAATGACATGTCTTTTATTTTTATATATATGATGTGAAACTAAAAAATAAAAATTGAATAAATGAAGATTTATTTCGACAGGGTTGAATTGTATGGCACATTTAACAAGGTTTCAATGTGTAACTATGTCTTAGGTAAATATTGTTATTACACACGCATTACCAGCTTATATGCTATGGTGTGGTTATTGTGAATGTATCATTATTAACCATGCTGCAATGTTCACAAAACTTCAACACGCGTTCAGATGGAATCGACATACATGTAGGCCAAAATAAATACATTGCATATTCCAACTTATAAAGTACATCTAGTGAAAATGTCAATCTTGTTAATGCAAACAGGAAAATGTGACACATTGTGAATCCACCAAAAATTAAAACTGTAACTTCTAAACAACTGGAGTAGAAGCCCCGGCAAGGATTCAATGTTTGTCAATGTTTTGCTGTTGATCGGTTGGTCAAATTTCTTAAGTTCTATCATAAAAAGGGCCTATTCACCCAACAAGGAACCACAGTGTCAAGTGAAGTGATGATTTCCAGGATGTCGCAGCTTGTGAAAATTTGTGCTGAATTGTCTTTCCTAATACCTCGTATTGATGTCCCATGACAAAATCTCTCAACCTACAAAACCAAGGCCACCACAGAATATCACTATGTTCATCGATGGAATAGTTTTGCCAACTGACACATCACCATATTAAACACGTTTCAACAGGCGATGTATAGTGACAGGTCTAGAGAGATGGACATAGATCAGGAATGCAGGTCAGTGCACTTTAATACGTTAGGGAGAGGAAAATTATATATTACTATGTTATCACTGCCATGTACATGCCAACATGCTCTTGTGGTTTACCACCACATCCAGGACATACTATATCTAACACGTTATCAGAGGCCTACACAATTGCAGCACACGACAACCACAGAGCGATTCACTGGGCAATTTTTGGAAACACTACATAGTGCAGGTTTCAATGGCTACCCAGGTTTCAACAACTGGAATTTCTGCCCACGCTTCCATTTTTCTCACAGTGCTGATTCAACAACTGAATTTTCAAGCACACTTCCATACATCTACCAAAGGGGATGGCATGCATATTATCGGCAAATGTCAGAAGTTTATTCAGTGAACTGTTCACACAATGCACCACCTTCCTGCTGGTCTCTTGCTCAACCCAAGCATCACAGCCAGATGCAGTGAAACTTGAGAAAACCGCATCCTCAATATACCGGAATCCTGTCAACACCTGTCCATATTTTTTTTCTGTTTAAAACACATACAATCCAAAATTGATACAACGGAACCTGTCAACTCTGAACAGCAGCTGTGTTTATGGGTTCCACAAACAGTGCTTATCTGACCTTAGAAAACTGAGGTTGCAGTGAGCATATTTTCTGTGCACCTGCTCAGCACATGTCCAGGGGCCCCTCCTGCTGTTGCTAATCAAGCCAACAAAGTCAAACACTGAACTGACTTAATGCCGCTCACAAACAATATTCCTGCTGATGACGGTTAGTTAACTTTTGACTATAATAACGCTTTTTTTCACAACAAAAGATGAGTCAGACATTCATAAGGTTGTGATGCTGTCGAAAGAAATGGTCATACAACAACACACTGCTCAATCCTATGACGGAGGTTTGGACAAATCCAAGGCATATAATCCACTGCTCATGATGACAAGCATATGTAATTTTCTGTATCTGTATTTTGATTCCTCACTGTTATATTGACTGCTGCTTTTAATTCTTTATTGTGAGTAAAAAGACGACACATTAGGTGACCACTGATAAACCGGCCTCCCGTCAAAACCGACATTTTTTGTTGGTCCAGAGCAAGGTCGGTTTTCACTGTAACATTACACTACCGAATAAGCCCGCTAAATATGTGACATAATAATATCCATTAGGTCATGGCAGCAGAATGTCCTCTAGTTTTTGTCTAAATGACCAGACGTACACTTATCCAGAAAGCAAACTGGTGTAGTGATATGGCTCACACTGCAAATAACCAGTAAGCACCTTGGAATTTATGAAAAGATCTGTTAAAACATTGAAGACCATTCTCCTGAAAATTAAGAGACCTATCTACAGATATTTTACCATTTTGCCCAACAACTTTCCAATTATCAAAGGTTTTTTCAAATTACATCCATGCTAAACAGAGCAACAGCTAAAAGTGTGATGGCAATAATTTCAAGGGTTGTTAAAATATTCATTAACAAGAGTTTATGGTTTATTTATTTGATGTGTTTTATGTTATACTTAATAATATGTCACTCATGACAGTGGTCAGAATTATGGTGGGAAGAAATCGAGCAATGCCAATTGAAAACCCATAATCATCATGACCACGTGCAAGTTGTTGGCAGTCCTTCCCATGTACGACTGATGAGGAAGTCAGCCTGAGCTGGACTTGAAATCACAACCTCAACACTGGTGAGAAGCTTCTGAGTCAATGCGCTGCACTGGCACACTAACCACTCAACCATGGGGGCTCCACAAGGACTATAATACCCTGGGTAGACTGCCTGTAAGAAATGTCATTTACTAATCCAAAAAGTTCAACCCGCTAGTTCATTTAGAGGTTGATGAGGAGTGCAGTTCAGCCCTCAAGAACCATCTCTGGTCTTGATGAACACAACAAACTACCCTAATACACATCAATAGCTCAATATACCGTTCATGTGAAACTACAATCTAGACACCTAGCCCAGGCTTAACAAAAAGAAACATGGGCTGACATTTCCTATAATGTCTCAGAAATCCAATGTTAAGGAAAGCTAAGAACTGTTGAAATACATGTATATCCTTTGTTGAGTTAAGATGACAACAAATGACAATGGATAGGCAGACACACAGACAGACTACATACATGGCATTGGAGCAGAGTAATGTTTCTGCAGTTTCTCTGGGTGCTGAGGTTGCACTTTAATCAAGACTTTCAATACTAGACAACTTTGGCTCAGATGTGCACAACTGTTGATAAACGCAGACTTTTAGAGATGGAGCACCATGCAAGATGTAGTCTGTTTACTAGAAGCAATTAAAAACACAATTCAGACCACAGCCCGGTCATTAAGCCTTATGTAACAGCGTTCAACATATACATAAATGGAGTACATTTAAACACCTACATGTATAAATACCCACAGGTCACAAAGTCTGCAGCATCTGGTTCACCAATACTGATGGCTGATACATCCTAACAAATTGACTACAATTCAAACCCTAACAACAAAGAATCTAAAGAACCTGAACAACACAGCAACTCAGTGAAGTCAAATATTTAAGCAGTCAGATTCATTGCAACATCAGTGGTCGCATGCCAGTGGAGAATAACAACTGGGGCTAAGTACATGTGCATAACAATGCCGACAGCCTACAGGTATGTATAACGCAGCCTTCATGTCACATGTTTATAGGTGCTTATTTGAAAGGAGACTAAACATACATGTCGGTGAAAGTTAAAACACGATTATTCCTATCAATGCCAAGAACAGGTAACCCAACTGTGTCAACAGCTGGGTGGATTTCCAGTTCAAAGGAGCAGAAAGTGAAAGATAAAACAAGAGTTCAGGTGAACACAATATACACCTGAACAAATACATTCATTTGAAATGTACAAAAGAATATCAGCAGCACTGTGATGAGCATAAACTGCGAGGGTATTAAATATTAAACTTACAACTACATATAAAACAATGAGTTGTTTTCAAAAATACGTGTATGTGAATTATAGTTCTCATCCTCTTACAAGGTTTTGCATTGGGAGCACTAATTATCATGACAGCCATAGAAATATATACACAAATGGCCACAGTCACCTGTTTGTCACCTCTATATCTACGTATCTGTCCAAATATGGAAATTCACACAATACCAGTTGTGACACATCGTCATTTGTATATCCATGTATCAGCCAAAAATTATAACTATATGGAAAATAATTGGAGTTGTAGCCCTGTCACAAAAAATATAAGTACAATAACGGCAATCTGGTTACCATGGCAAAAGTCAAAATGAACAAGGGCAAATTGCAACACATCGTCTCCAAAAATTGAAATTGAACATGGAAAACAACTAGTGTTGTAGTCTGGACACAAAGTTTATTCCTAGCTATATAGTAGATATCAGGAAAATGGTAATTTGGTTACCAAGGCAAGAGGAAAATTTGAAAAACGTGAGTCAAGACACATTGTCGTATCTGTATCTAAGTATGCACTAGGAATCAATTTAACTAAATATGACCCAGACATGAAGTTCATACCAAACTATACAGGACATGTAAGGGAAATAGCAATCTGGTTACCATGGCGACCATGGAAATGGACAAATATGAGTCGTGGCATCTCATCACCTGTCTATGTATCCACCAAAAATTAACACCGTACATGGAAAGCAATTGGAGTTTTAGCCTGGACACCAAGTCAAATCTACTAACACAGTATACAAAGAGAAAATGGTGATCTGGTTACCATGGCAACCATGGAAATGGACATAAATAAGTTGTAACACATGATCTTATCTGCATCCATGCATCCACCAAAAATTCAAACTGCACATGGACTGCTGACATATAAATTTATTTATTTATTTGGTTGGTGTTTTATGCCATACTCAAGAATATTTCACTTATATGATGGCGGCCAGCATTATGGTGGGAAGAAGCCAGACAGAGCCCGGGGGAAACCCAGGACCATCCGCAGGTTGCTGGCAGACCTTCCCATGTACGGACGGAGAGGAAGCCAGCATGAGATAGACTTGAACTCACAGCGACCGCATAGGTGGGAGGCTTCGTGTTTTTGCACTTGCGCGCTAACTGACTGAGCCACAGAGACCTCCTGTGAAAAGGTCTGCCGGCAACGTGCGGATGGTTGTGGGTTTCCCCCAGGCTCTGCACGGTTTCCTCCCACCATAATGCTGTCTGCTAGCGTATAAGTGAAATATTCTTGAGTACAGTGTAAAACACCAGTCAAATAAATAAAATAACTCTTACCTCTACAACATACATTGTCATGGCAGTTAAGGGAATACTTAGCTAAGTGCACCTCATGAAACTGGGGCCTGAGACTGGTTTGATGAAGTGCACTTAGTTAAGTATTCCCTTAACTGCCATGACAACGTATGTTATAGAGACAGGAAGTGGACTTAGCTAAGTGCTACTTGGCACTAAGTATGCTTCATGAAACTGGGCCCTGGTGTTCCAAGCGCTTATGTAAATCTTGAAATCTTCTGGTTTTGCACATGTACTTAATAAAAGCATCTTTGCAAATGCCTGTCAAATCTGAACAAAAATCAAACCCAAATTAGGATCCTTCAATCACATGACAAGCCTTGTCAACCATTACAGATTCTGAAAAGAAAAAACCTGTCAAGAATACATTACCATAATACTTTTTCACCTGATTGTCATTTGACACCATACTCTATAATTTTTCACTTCTATGATGCCAATCAGTTCAACGGGTGGGTGGAGTACCCAGGTTAAACCAGGCCTTTGGCAAGCCTTACTGGTGGAAGATAAGCGCTCTTCACTGTAAGACAGTTACCAGCCACATGAGAGGAGTTGAGATTTGTACATTAATATCCAACTGGTACAAGCTGTAACCCGGTTAATGGATAGGTAGGGTCGTTGTTTTCTAATGTAGAACAATCCTCATTAACCATCCTAAAAATTTTGTATAGCACTCATCTGCTATCATACTTATCTGCGGTGATCTGAAATTCAACGGCAAGCTACACCAGGTTAATGTAAGTGGTGTGTATATAAGGACAGAAAAGAATACACATAGAGTAAACACATGGAGTACTTTGAATATAACTGATATTAAGGAGATGTCATATAATTGAGTGCACACATATTAAGGGCTCCTTAATATTCTATCAGTTAATCAGCAAATACAGCAGGGTATTCTGTTAGAATTGGTATATAGCAAGTATCAATCTGTTACTTGGTTAGTAAATGATCATGTATAATGAATGATCGTGGGACAAGCTGTTTGTACGAAGATGGAATATACAGGCTGCGTATATATAGAATGTTGTGGGACTGTAGGTGTATAAAGACAAGAATACACCTCAGCAAACAGTGCAGATCTAGTCTGTGCTATGAGCCAGAGGCAAAGGCGACAGGATGGGATTAAACCCTATTCATACTAAACTGCCATTAGAAGTCAAGAATAAATTACAAGAAAACATCAGGTATGCTGGGAGAAACACATGCACCAGAAGATGTGTACATGATTAAAGCCACAGCTACCAACTAAATCAGGAGATAGACTTCTTTCACTGGACACATGCTCACACATGTACATGTACATAACATCGAGTAAATACTTCCATCAGCACTGACTTCACAGATACTCCCCTGCCTTTTTTTTTCCATAGCAGACATGCTGGTGAGCAGCCATTTTTGTCAGGCAGACCCCTGGACCGTCAACTACCCTTATCCCCCTCACACATCCACAATACATCACACACTGTGGAATTGATTCCCATGCCCTCATTGCACACACAAGAGGCAAACAAAGTCAAGCTGACAATCATATTACGAGTCAGAGACAGACTTGTCACGTCTGCAGGTCAATCCCATGAACAAATTCTGTAAAATGGAATAAAGGTGGAGCATGTACATAGCCATCCATGAAGTATGTAACCTCAAATTCTGAACTTTTTGTCACCCCTTCCCCCTGTGGGTATCTTGTATGCACGTATGCGTAATAAACTGAACCACCAAGCAAATTCACAAACTGTACAGAACTATGAAAATGCAGGAATGCAGCCAAGGATACACAAGAAATTAAAAGGCTTTAATTTCTACCATTTGCCAATGAGTTAACAACAGCACATTTCAAGGCTTAAAAAATTAAATGGCAGTTTGGACCGATTTGCTGCAAATTCATCAATGACTTAATATTTAAGCCATCTCACGAGTTTAAGGTACTGAAGTCACATTTGATCTTATAAACGCACTGTCAAATTGTTGGCAGTTGCGACTTTCAACCTTTTTCTTTCATGTTCAATTCTATATTCCTTCCAAAGCTTTTGACAATCATCAGAGCACTTTTGGTCCTTTTTTTTTTTACATAAACTGGCTTTCGTAAAAATGTTTCACGGAGTGTGATACAGATTCCAGTTTTGGCTGACCACGCACTCAATGTGTTAATGACAATGTGCTAACGGTGCATACTCACTTGGGACACCTGCTTTGTTTGGGACATTACTACATAATGTATCAGTATGATAGCATGTGTTGCTATATATTTATACATTTACACTGCAAATTTTTGTTTTATACATTTCTCCCCCTCCCCAAACCTCTTACGCTACTTGTATGTAATCCACTGAGACCCTCTCCCCCATCTGAACATACCAGTTTATGGACGGCCCCAAATGTAAAAAGCACTTCCAAAATAAGGCCCAAAGGAATATACATAATTGTATCCTCCAGCTATGCAGTGGTAAAACTGATGGAGCAAAGCCAAATACATAGTAGCCTCTAGATAAGTCATGGGTGAAACCAGGGAAATGTGCAATTCGAAAACATATGTGACATTGATACACGGTTGTGCAGTGGTGACAGGTGTGAGGTAGTGACAGGAGACGGTTCCACATACAAGATGGAGACCTGACAGCAGGACAGATAGGTAAGGCATCTACTTACCATTGCTTTGCCCACGAACACAAATGATGGCAACTGCAATAAGCAGGGGTGGATGATCTAGCCATTAACAATTATCTACTTCAACTATGGATTAATACTTAAAATCATCAGCATTAATTGTTCTTTCACTGCATGCTGATAAACTTTGATGTAAGTTGGCATCAAAAAGATAAGTTAATTTAAACACACAAACAGCAAACATAAAAACAAGATTAGCAAGGGCCATCTTCCATTTCACACAATTTCATTATAAAGCAGAAACTAAGGATTATTGTTCTATTTTTTTTATACCAAAGCCATAGCAAATCCCTACTGCATTGGTTCCAATTCTTCTTCAGATAAGAGATGGGTTCCTTAGGGAATTTGTGGGTTATGCAATTACTGGGTTAGCATTTTAAACCAATAATACGACACTAATGAAGCAAGATTACTCTGAAACAAGGATAAGGTAATTGCAGCTAACTTACTTTTTCTTGGTCACTCAAAAACAAAACTGATTACTTCTGAGCTTGAGATATATAAACACATAGTGGCTGCCACCAGTACTTGTATTTAAAAGCCACCAACTATCTAGTGGCAAATCATCTTTCACCTAAAAAGCTCACATAGACCCTGATACCTGCTGCTAGAGAATTTGCTCCCATGTGAATTTGATCAATGACAAAAGCTCTACTCAATTAGAGTGAATCTCTTTGTGTCATTACTAAATATAAAGACTGCTGGATAAGTGCCGGACATTTGACAATTATGTTCACAACACTATGAGGGCTGTTGAAGACTAACAGTTGATGGGGGAGGGAAGTAGAGTGATCACAGCTCCTACCTTCAGCAGAACTGGTCCCCCGACCCTGATAGCCCTTTCCAGATCCCGCATGTAGTTGGAATCAGATGCTGACAGGATCTTCAGTTTCTGTCCATCCATCCCTTTTATCCAGCTGAAAATATACAGCCCAGATTACATCTAGCTTCTTTGAATCATTTGCAGCCTTTCAGTTTTGAAGATGATAGAGAAACAATAGTCAACGTTTCAAAACTAACTCAGTATCAAGTTGAGAGTTTTGCTAACTGAGATGATTGAAGTACCAGTTCACTGCGACTGTCAGGCTCTTGACCAAAGGGGTGCCATGTTCAAATGCACTCCTTGCCATTTTGACTGATATATGATGTCTACAGAATCATATAGTTAAGCTGAATTCAATGCTAAATATACAAGTTCTTGAAACATGACCACCTTCAAAGAGCACTTATCTACAATGCATAAAAATATTTAATGACGGATAAGAAAATTCGTTTACAGTGCAGTCAGACACATTTATTTATTTATTTGATTGGTGTTTTATGCTGTACACAACAATATTTCATTTATAAGATGGTGGCCTGCATTAGAACCATCCACAGGTTGCTGGCAGACCTTCCCATAGAGAGGCAGAGAGGAAGCCAGCATGAACTGGACTTGAACTCATAACTCATTGATGAGAGGCTCCTGGGTCATTGCGCAGCCAGATACAACTCGTTAAGCATTCCAGAAGTACTACTTTCATAGTACATGTCCCTTAATGGTTTGAGTCGTCTGAATAATAACTTAAATAACAAGCTCAGTCGAAGTCCTCACTTTAACAATCAATCCTTTAGGTTGTCATGGCGAAGTTTTAATTAAATATAATGAAGCATTTTGAAGTCTGGGAATCTTTGTCTGTGATGAACTGACAGACAGGGAGATGGTTTGAAAACTCTTAAGTGCCCTTGGGTACTGGTAAGGTGCTAAGCATTGAAATTTCTAATAGCTATAATTTTTACAGTCAATGGCCTATCTTCTGATATAACTTACTTCTCAGCCTGGCCTTGAGGATCAATGAGAAGAGGCCACTTCCTGCCTTGTTTGATGAAGATTGCATTTTCTGTGGAGTGGGTGTCTTGTGGGAGACCTTCTGTTTGCCACAGTAAGACCTGTGTGAAACAGTGAAATGTTTATCACAACAGAAAAACCTCACAACACATGAATGTACCTACCTGTATAGTGAATCCTGTCTGAGCCAACATCTCACCAATCCAGAAAAAAAATGTTCATTTTGGATAAAATGTTGATTTACACAACATTTTTTAACACTTACACAGAAGACAAATAGATTGAGAAATACTATCAGTTTCCACAAAATTCTGGTATCCTGAGATACAAGTTTAGACAGGTTTCAGTGTACAAAAAGAGGAAAAAGCAGGCCTTGTTCACCACTCACTGAAAAAAAGCAGTAAATTTGCAATTACAAAATGTTATTTTACTTGTTATTTTTTTTTTCTGTATTTCACTTGTACGTGCATATTCCCTGGGACAAAACATTATATCTGGTGTCAAAATTGTGAAGAACCAAACATCCGGGTTACAGATAATACCAAAGGAAAAACAGTCTCCTTCCTTTAAAACGAAAGAAGACATTTGGTGTTAAGTTACAAATACCATGTACAGTATCAAAGTATGGCATTTGTATTGTTTTTGGATCTTATTGTGGTGTTTTTAATGCCGTGCTGAAGAGTTATCCACTTCACAGCAGTCAGATTAATGAGCTGAAGAAACAGTGGTGTCTAGAGGAAACCACCAACATTCACTGCATGCCTGAGAAACTTTCTTACTTAAAGCTGCAGTCAAAACTGCGAGCGCTGGTTTCTTAAGAGAAGCCTCAATGGACAAGAGCCTGACTTAAACAAGCAGTTGAACCAACATGAACTAGCGTTTTCACTATCTGAGCCAGTGAGGCCTCCTCCATAATTTGAGTTGATGCTCACTCTTCATCATTTTCACATGAGCATAGGCCATGTTGGCAGAATTTGAACCCCTCTCTCACCTGGTTAGGATCGGTGCAGCTGTTTATAATGGAGAAGTCTACAGAGATGGGGATGTCGGTCTCAGAGCACCTGTTGATCCAGCTCCTCACCAGATCTCGTCTGTACCCCTGGGTGAAGGAGCCAAGGTAAGCCACGCCTGCTGCTGACACCAGGGTGTCTCCCACCAACCCTGCCAACTTGTCATCCAGCCCGTTCACAGCCTCGGCCCAACGGATCTGAGAAAACAACAGGAATAAATACAAGTGCCCAAATCTGATAAACACCACGTTTGTCTGTCACATCCATATAATATATGGCCTAAATATAATGAAAACTATAATCAAATATAATATCCTATCAAAACCATACAAACTGACTGTATTGTATTTGATAAACACCATAATTTCAATACCATATCAATACCATACAAATTAACTGTATCTGATAAACACCATAATAGCATAGTTTTGAGTTTGCTTTTTTTAGTCACTAAAGGTAAAAAAATTCCTACTGCAGCAGGTGACTTGTCCAAAATATTTGGCAAATTTTCTTGACATTAATTTATCAATCATCTGTCAATACCATGTTTTGAAGGTACAGATGATCCCTCTTTTCTTCAGAATCTTCTTAGGTCCACAAATTTTCAGATCCTCAAAATTTATTAATTTTTTGTCTAAACTAAATAACTTTCCTTGAAATGATCTTCAGGCACTCATCTTATAGTAAAGACAATCAAAAATACATGTATTTGCCCAACATTTTTGACAAGTCAAAATGTACCATAATGGTGGCTGCCATCATATAAGTGAAATATTCTTGAGTACGGTGTAAAACACCAATGAAACAAATAAATAAATATAAAAAGTTTGTGTAACTGGTGAGCTTTGATCCTGACCTTTTCTTCAGCCAGAGCGGTGATGAGGACGGAGGCTCTCTTGAGTCGTAATGCTGTCAGCTTCTTCCTCTCCTCCAGGGCCTCTCTCTGGTTGACACTCTCCTGGTAACGGGTCTGTAAGCGTTTCAGGTGATCCTGGATCTGAGTACAGGGGAAACATACAGGTGATGGGTGAAATACTTGTCAGACAGGTGAAACACTAGTACAACAGGTGAACCTCCATGTGGAGAGTGAAAGACATGCTTGACAGATGCCACACTGTCACAGGCGAAATATTGATGTAACAAAGGTTAGAAAAAGACAGCAAATCACAGGCGCGACACTGAGGTGGAATGTGAAAGACAGATGTGACCAGTGAGACACTGCTGTCACAAATGAAAAAACTGGTATGATATATGAAACACCATTAATACTGTTTCTTACAAAGAGAAACACAGCATCTACTGAGATGGCTTGGTCCCCATGGACCAACAACATACTGTGTGCATGAGGTCCCATTCCTGTTTTATCTACCTTTCTCAGACTAGTCTGTTTCCCACCAAGGTTTTCCCGCGCTAACTTCAGCGCCTCCCTGGCCTCGTCTACTCGTTTCTGTTTTGGGGTTACCATCTGAAGATAAATACACCGAATGCCATATTAAAGTTCAGTGAGAACACGGTTAATTACTTTATAACACATGACCATCTAGTGTTTGAGTTTATTCTTATTAAGTCCTGTGATTAGTTTTCCAAAAATTGGAGTCCTGAACAAATTTTTTAAAGTCATCGAAGCTCTTATTACAATTACCTAATGCAACCAGACAAAGGCAAACTTCAAATGTTGGAATGATATGACAGAAGACAGTTTGTCTTGGGTTTGTTGCGCACTGGCCTAAACTGTTCTGTCCATATATTCTGAACAGTTCTTCAAAAAAATTTTACAATATAGTATAAAATAATGTCATGCAATAGTCAAGAAACTAACGCAATCTAATCTGTCATAAGTCCATAATACAAAGGCAACCACAAAGACATGGGACTTCTGCATACAAATTGCTCTTGTATACATGTACTGAGTTCGTATTTAAAAAATTGTAACTAATATACATGTTGTGGAGGACTAACTTGTAGATTCTTGTATGTTTGGGTAAAGTGTGGAAGGGTGGTATGTCTTCAGATCCACATAAGTTCCCCATACAGTACAAACCTTGTAGACATCATTATAATGCTCCAGAGCCAGCACCCATTCACAGATACACCTACAGGCCAGAGACACATGGCCAACTGTCTCTGGATTGAAGTCCTGTTGTTTGGAGTATCGCTTCAACTGACGGAATGCCTGCAACACAAGACACAGTGTAAGTAACCAGACACTCCATTTAACTGTTTGTTTATCTGATTGCTGCTTAATGCCAAAACTCAAGAATTTTTCACTTACACCGAGTCAGTCATTACTATGGGCGGAGGAGACCAGTGTCAGAGGTAAACCACCAACCTTTGGCAAGTTACTAACTATTCAATGTGTAATGTGTAGACATCAAGGCCATATCAGAGGAAGACCGGTGATCTTCAGAGAATGCACATGAAGGATGTGGACACAGTCCCACTAGCTCCACAACCCCCTATTATAACATAGGAACCAGGAACTCTGAGAGCAAAGGCAAACTACAGACTATCTACCTGCTCTGCCTGACACATAATTGAACATAATTAATAGAACATATAATTTTGCTCAAACTGGAGATATGCCATTCATCAGAGTAGCCTTTCAAATCATCTAGTTATGAGTTCCGATCAGAGTTTTACTGTTTTGGGACTCTTCCTGGATCTTTTTTTTGTAGCAGGACACAACAATACAAGTCCTTCAGTAACTATTTCCTCATTATGTGCAAAAAAACTACTGTATTTGCCCAACAAGATCACAAAATATTACTTGTGGTACTCAAACATACATTTTTCTAGTAAGATTTTATTCTACTTTCCAAACAAAGCTCAAAACAACATTCCAAGACCAAAACACTTATTTATTTATTTATTTCATTGATGTTTTATGGGGTACTCAAGAATATTTCGCTTACACAATGACGGCCAGGATTATGGCGGAATGAAACTGGGCACTCTGCCCTGGAGAAACCCTTAGACCATCCGCAAGTTGCTGGCTGACCAGCTTCCCACGAATGGCCAGAGAGGGAACCAGCACGAACTGGGCTTGAACTCACAGTGACCACATTAGTGAGAGGCACCTAGGTCATTACGCTGTGACGGCATGCTAACCCCCTGGGCCATTGAGGCTCTGTCTAAGGCCAATAGAAAACTTTCAGATTCAGGTAAAATGCGTAACGTGCGAGTCATGGACAAAATGTTAAGTCATACAACACCGTATGACTACAACATAAATACAACACCGTGTATACAAACATATAAAACACAACACTCTCTATTCACTAAGAGTACATGTGTGTGACTTTAAAGTGTATTGTCCTACCCTCTCTGGCACACTGTTTCTGTCAAACTGTACAAGTTTCTTGAGGAAGTTGGGATCACCCAGCATGGTCTTAGCTGTGGTCCAGTCTGGCTTGATCTGGAAGAGCACACAGACAGCCGCCATCACGTTTGTCACCAGCTGTGGAGGACTGTTGTACACCCTGGGGGAATCAAAAGGACAATTGGCAGTAAATATCAATACATTTTTAATACTGATTAAATTGGGCTTCATTGAAAAATCAAGAAATGTCATCACAGCAGCCAGGTTTTCTGATTGACTGGGTAAAACAACCAGGATTATAACGAAATGAGTGTTGGCAAGCTGAAAGGAAACTGGACAAAATTTATCTGATTGTGTGTCAAGCAGATTACTCAAGATGTTTTTATTTACAGAATGGCAGACAGTTTCAGGAGGGAGGGACATTGGAGTGTGCAGGGTAAACCACCAACCTCAGGCCATCACATTAAAGATGACTTTGTCCATGTGGTGGAAGAACAATGAGAAGACGGAACAAATAAATCCACAAGAGCTTTAAATGCTTCGGACAGCAGGGAATTCTAGAAATTTCAGTATGAATGTTGGGACTGATTCTGCACCTCATCCCTGTTAAAGTTATTTCACCCAACTTTATATATGTACATACCTGATTTCAGCTATGGAAGCCTTGTCCAGTGAATCCAGACCTGCTATGGCATTCTGAAGGTTTGGTAGAACAGATGCTAGGTCCTTCTCACACTCCTGCAGTCAACAAGTAACACACAGTTACTAACCATACCTAAACATGTACATTACTCCAAGAGAATATCCCTGTTTTGGATAGCACTGTACGTTAAGTAGAAGTTCCCATAAATCTGACTTCTAAAAGTCCCCAGATTTAGTTAACAGCAAACTGGTTCTTAATAATCATGTTTTGAAAAGCAGAGCCACACATTTTACCTGCTTTCATTATTCTCATCGATCTCTGTTTTATATATATCTCAAAAATCATGCCTGTGGTCTCACTGAGTACTTTAATAAAAACACATCACATAAAGAGCCATTAAACATGTCCGTTATAACCTGACTAATGTCAGAATGGATGAATGAGGCTGGACGCCATTTAAGCAGTATCTCAGGCATATCATGACAAGAACATGCTCAAATGTTAGGACTAGAAGTCTGTCACCTAATGACTCTCTATGAGTGCTGCGCTTTACACAGTTCAGCAAGATCAGTGTCTTCACACAACAATTCTTTCAACAGACAAACTTACAATGGCACCTACTGCTGCACATTAAGGACAGGAGCATCATGTCCTTACTATCATTATGGGTTACAGGAAAGAGAAATAACCTGCCCTGAAAAAAGGTCAGTCTGGAGATGCAGTAACACCAAACTGCTTACATAACATCATGATATACGACAGGTATGGAAAAAAAGGGGAGAAAAGTCATGGTCAAACACCAAACTGAGAAAATGGTTTTCTACTGAAACAGTAACACTTCTTTTCCCCTTAAAATTTTAAGACTGCCTATGATCTGCATTGCCTTAGTAACATGGCGCCACACGTGTAGAGCATTCCGCATGTGGGAATGTAGTGTACAATGACAACAGCACTTACATCAGCGTAACTCTGGACCACCTCTGTCTCCTTTTTCATGATGGCCTCTTCCTGCTCCACGATCTCCCGCACCTGTTCCACTGCCACTTTGTCCCTCTCTAGCTGCTGGAGGAGCTCTTCAGTGTCCTGAGAACAGCGAATGGTCACAGTGTTCCACAAACAGGAGGTCTCCACAATGTACATGTTTCTTTCACAGTGTTCAGTCTCTCTTCAGTAGAGGGTTAATGCACAACGTAAAGCATGTGACAACTCCATGAATAAATTTCTACAGTCACTTTGTTTCCATTCATCAGCTGTAGACGATAAATAAATCTGTATGTACCAAGTTCGAAACCACATTAATGATGAATTCTTCCAATAAAACGAATGACCCAAATTTTGCATTTATCTTTTTCTTTTAGGGCACAAAAGGGGAGTCTGTGGATCCACTAAAAACCAAACTGTTTTCTATAAAAACTGCCCACTGCTATCAAATTGAGATGTTGTTACCCAATTCCAGGAAATCATCCTTAAATCAGACCCCTGCTTACCTTGGCTTTCTCCTCAATCTGAGGCCCCAGTTCCTTCAGTTCGGTCTGCATGGTGCCTACTAATGAGTTAGCCTCTGACAGTTTGAACAGTCCTGTCAACAGCCTGTTCCTATAATCGGTATGAAACACAAGAATAGCGTCAATCTTTGACTTTATAAGTTTTACACTGAATGATTCTAGACTTGGAAACACAGATTGTATGTACTGCACAGAATCCATACAAAACTATTGCCACCAGTGTACGAGTGAATTTATAGAGAAGTATTGTGCATATTTTATTGAACACAAGAATCTTTACATCAGGGGAGCCTGAGAAACAGAAAATCAACCACAGTGAAGTGTCTTACTTGTTGTCAAGGACTTTTGTCTTGCCTTCCAGTAACATTTTGGAGTAGATGCGGATAAGCTCCATGTAGGTGCTGGGTGTGACATAAAACCGCCTCCTCATCTCCTCCCAGTACTGCCTGGCCGCCTGCTGCACACTGTGGTGGATCTCCACACACACCTGTGACACTCGGCTCTTCAGGGCCTGAACAGTGGAGGGACAAAAGGATAAGATTTTTTGTAGGTAATGGTGGAAAATCTCATAGTGTAAAAACAAACAAAATCAATCTATCAGCAAACAGAAGAAAAAATGGTTGTGAAAAGTTTGTATGTAAGATCAACCGCTATTTTCAACACAAATGAAATATGAAAAAAATATATACATACATACATATATATATATATATATATTTGAATGGTGTTGAATGCCGTACTTAAGAATATTTCACTTTTAATAAACATGTACTGCAATGATCAGTTTTCAGATGAGCAACAAACTTTCCAACTTGTGATGTATGTCATGTTGGTTGAAGGCAACTTATCTGCAACAAACTTCATGTAAGGCCACTAAAAAGAATCTACAAGCACTGTAGACCACATACTGCACTAAAGGCAAATGATTCTCAAACATTCAATGTCTGAGTGAAAACTAACTTCTGACAAATGATACTCAATTCAGAGACGTTTCATGGTAAAATTATTGATATCCACTACATAAAGCATATGTTACCACTTGATTCGCTTTGGAGCCATACCTTGACATCATGTTCGTCGGCTATGAAGTCCTCGTCTTGGAGGAAGATGTTTGCCACACTGAGCATGGCTTCATCGGTCCACTCATTGTACCAGTCTATGGTGCAGCAGTTGATGAGGGCAGGGTTCATGCGGCACCGCTGGCGGAACTTGTCCCCAGCAGGACTCATTGTCAACACCACATGCAGGTTCTGCTTCACACGCTGGGTAAGGCAACATAGGAGGTACAGGTAACATGAACTGACCCACACCACATTCAAGTGCATGGGAACGATCAGTACAGCACTTGCATCAATATAAACTTTATAAGTTACGTACTTACAGTGTTTCACTATCAGTTTTAAAATTACTTGTACATGTTCAACCATGTATCTTACGGTGTACTGAAGATAAAACTTCATTAATTTAACGTTAAACAAAGATAATGTTTGTTGCTACATGTATCAGTGTTATTGCTATTCTTGTACCAATGTCTTATTTTGAGCCTAAAACTGTTATGCAGGTTTGAGTACAAAAACTTGTAACTGATATTTCCAATGGAGATGAAACACCTATTAAGTGCAGTTGCCATTTTCAGAGTACTAAATTTCTGCTAAAAAGTTTTATACTGAACATCAAATATGCCTAACAACACATCAAAGTATGGAGACAAATGACTGTACAATGCACATGTTGAAGCAACTGAAGACTTATTGCCTGTATTTTCTAACGCAGGGACCTGACCTGTATGAAGAACTGTGAGAGCGCCCCTCTGGTGTCTGGTATTTCCAGCTCCGCTGCTGCACTCTTCAGCTCCATGGCGATCCCGTCCAGCTCCTCATTGTCAAACAGGTCAGGAACCTCGCCAGAGTTCAGGATACAGTTAATGTCCTCCAGGAAGGACTCCTACCAAGACCAAACAGGTCATATATATCCCATATATAGGAAACTGTATGAATGTCACGAGTAGTTAGAGTACACATTTTGTAAATGTAAAAATATTGTAAAATACAATATACAGGTATGCATATGAAAGGATTATGTTAATAATGCATTGAAATATTTCTCAACTCTGAGTGTTGAAAACAAAAAATTACAGAAAAAAAAAATCAGAAACATAAGCCAGGAATTAAAATTGCACATGCACTTCATCACTTTAAAAGTAAATAGGCACATTTTAATACTGATATGACTTTGAAAAGTTTGAACATACTTGTCTTGGTCATACATCATAAACAAAACATTTGCAGTTTAACATACACGTACACATGTGTGCAAATTCAAAGAAAATCTATTTCATAAGTCAAACCCTAAGTAACTGAAGGAAGAAGAAAACCCCTCTACCTGCACAAGATCTCCATCTGTCAGCAAAAACACTGTGTTGTGACCTCTGACCCCTGCTAGACGATACACTGTCTTCAGGTCGTCCCGGAACTCATCCGTGCCATAATGCCGATGGAGAGAGAGCTTGACGAGCTCACAGCCCGCAATGAATGCACTCAGATTGATGATGGTAGATTTACCAGTACCGTCCACACCAACCTGCATACACAGCAGGTAAATCATTGGAGTTAAACACTGCTCTTGACACTTCAATATACACACATGTATATGCTTTCTACAATGTTGTTTTCATTCTTAAAAACTGGCTTAGTTATATAATAGTGTAAAAGAAAAGTTTAATCTTTATGTATTGCAAAGTAATACAATAAATATTACATTTTTGATCAAAATGAACCATAACGGTTTTACGTGATCTTCGAGACAACAATGTACAACGCCATTAATTTTACATTGTCATAAACCTTTGTTTACTTTCACAATATTTGAATTTCAAAGAGTGCTAAGGAAAGGGTACTGCTACACACCAACAACATGTGTCCCCCAGGCTGACGGAAAACCCGGACAGCTCGAGATATGTGCTCTACAGCATCCTTGAAAAACACCATTTGTGGTATCTGAAGAGAAAACACATTCAGGTGGTGAACCAATCACGAAGACATAGTATCTGCTTTCCTCTGAAGAATCACAGTACAGTGGTCATTTGCACCCTTGAGCGAGGCTTACTTCTACAGTGTTTCTGTATGTGTGGTTCATTCTTAAGTTGGCCATTTTGCCATTACTTACACTACAGATAAAAACAAATTGAAAGTTTCACGACACACTGTTTTGAAATTAAAATGATATATCCACTCCAAATAAATCTGAAGAATGCAGAATACTGTACACCTTAACTGCTTGGACTCCTTGGTGCTTGTTAAGCTTATCCCCTGCCTGCTTAACTGCTTTCTATAGTTGACAAGGAAATACACTAACCTTATGTTCCTTCTTGTATCCTTCTTATGACCTTACATGGTGACTAGTTAAATTCATCCTCATTCGGTATTTGCAAGGGCTGAGATCATTCAGAGGCCAAGAGAAAACAGGCCTTACCTGGTGATTGGTTAAATTCATCCTCATGTGATACTCTTCCAGAATAGAGGTCAGTTTGTTGAGGTCAGTCATAGGTCTGTAGATGTTAGCCAGAGCAGGATCTGTCTCATCTGGGTCAAAGAAGTCCCCAAACAAAACCTGCTGACTGCTCAGCTTCTCCTTGGTCCACTTTATCTGACATATTATAACAAAGACATACTGGTGTCATAACTGTCTTTACAAAGATACATGACAAGAATAAAATGCATGTACTTTGAACCCAAGTTCCCAAAAGTGGAAGAAAAGTTTTCCAGGACTTTCCCAGACCTGTTAACATAAGTTATCCAGCATTTTAACGGAACGTTCAGCTTCAGCATAAACTTTCAATTGGAGATTAACAGATACTACTTTTGTAGCTCATTTACCAGTAATGGTCAGTTTGGAGCATTACAATTCAATTTCACATTTAACACTGAAACATAAAGTACTTTTCATCACACATCACAAAATAAACTCTTTTGCAAGGTCAAAATTAGGGTAATTTCATGGGTGTCAACAGTTCAAGAACCAGCGGGAACAGTGGCTACTAGTGCGAAATGTAGCTCCACGTGTGCATTTACAAGCACATGACGCTCCTATACAACACTGACTGAGGGTTAACACGGTACCTTAAAGAAGTCAAGTAGGTTGTTTGCGAGGTGAGAGAAGAAGGTGAGCTTGTCTTCTTCATCCACCAGGCGGTCATGGAAGACACGTGTGGCCTCATGGGCAAACAGCTGGGCACAGTTCTCCTTCCCCACAACCACAGATTCGTGTGCACGCATGATACCATGGATAACCTGCAGGACAAAATATTGTCGGACTTGCTCAGTGTGTGTGATAAAACATGGGAAGAACAGACACCATACAAAAAAGCTAACACATAATGAAGGATGTTTATCGCAGTTGTTGTCATCAGATGATGTCAAGGAAACTTGACTGCGCTGAGTCTTCATACATGGTCACAAGCAGCAGAAGTATGACTCATTCTAACTGGATCAACTATCTCCGTAGATGTAGTTTGTAAGTTTTCATACACCACCTTTATATAAAACATAATGCTGTCAGATAATGTTAACATGTACAAGTATTGTACAACTATGTACAACTATTTAAAATAGGTTGATTTCCTGAGCTCTGCAGCATGAGTGTTTATATGCATGCACAGTTAAAGGTCTAGATATCTACTTATCCACAATAAAGGAATAATTATTGCAATATTTCCTCCTTACTTAATCATACCAATTTATACATAACAACATTTCTTAAATACCCTATATGTAGAAGTCCACATCACCACAATATTCCACTATCCACAAATCATATTCACATCTTACCTTGGAAAGATCTCTGATGTTGAAGGTATAGTGGGACTTTGCTGGAGTAGGCAGCATGTTGGCACACATGGTGTAGTAGATGTCAATACTGGCTGTGACGATGGGGAAGAGACAGCCAGTCACCTCTGGCATGAACTCCCCCTCATGGAAGAACCGGCCAAGCTGAACCTGGTAGACATGCTGGAGGGAGCGAGTGGATGGGTGGGGTAGGGCAAGCATACTGCAAGGTAAGGCCATGGAAGCAATGTGTATCAAAAGAATAAACAACCACTAAAATGTCATAGACTATTTGTGTGAATGTTAAAAACTGCACAAAACTTTAAAAACTAAGGTTAACTTGCTAAAGGTAAATTTCTTGGCCTGTCCAAAGAAGGAAAAAGTCGAATATGCCCTGCATGTGTAAATGTTTCGGTAAAACTTCTAAAGTTTACACACTCAGACGATATATGCCTAAAAGAAGAGTAGTCAGAAAAATCAAAGCAAAGTGTGTGTAAAAGTACGGAGTTGACCAAATCAGACAGACAGAAGCAATACACATTCAGATAGCACATGTAGCAGTGATTAGTGCACTGATAATGTGCTGGACTGACCAGAAGTTTTTCAGGAGTCGAGGACTGACAGGGTTTCTGCCTCCTCCTGGGGGTCCACAGGCTGCCACCAGGGTCACATCCAGGATTGTCTGACAACATGGCCAATATACAAAGCTCAGTATCTAAGTAGGTATATGCACGTCATCTTCATAAATTTGTCATCGTCTAAAGTTGAAGAGGAAACATGTATTTTATCAAATCAGCTTAAAATTCACTTTGTATGCAATATTTACCTGCATGAACGAAAGACTCACTAATAGCAATTATGAAACAGCATTTTCTTTATGTTGTCCAAGCACACTGTCAATACTGAATACCTTCCAGGAAAGTTTCTTGGTGTCGTAGAAGCCACCGTGTTCCAACAGCTGACGGAGAAGTTCCAGAGGTGCCTGGGAGCCAAAGACATCCGGGGCAGGCATACTGAGGTCATCCACAAACATGATCACCTGGTCAACACAGACAGAAGAGATGAACAGGAGCAAAGGTTTGGTGATGGACTCAAGAAAGTATCTATGACAAAACTATTAGACTATTTAATGTACAAGACCTGGAGTCCAAACCCAAGAGTTACGATTCAGACCATTCAGATGAGATGCTCATTACTGATCAGCTGTGGAATGTGAGGCTTTGCCTCCCCAATCAAGACCATGGACATAAGAAGCCCAACCCCTCAAACAAAATTACTGTAAAAGAATAACCTGATGACCAGTATTCTGGTCATTCTGCGTGGTTTGCTAGTCCGTGGCGACCAGGTTGGATCTTGATTTAAATAAATTTTCATGTTAAGGAAGAAACCAACCAGCCTCTCTTAAACAGGTCCCAGATAGGCCCACATGCTAGTTTGTGTCTTCTTTGCACTCAAGGGCTTGTTTATTATGTCATTAATCAATGAAAATCATAGCATTATGCCAAACTCTTTCTGTTCCTGTTTATTATATCTGTCAAAGGTTATCAGTGACTAAAGAACTTTATATAATGTGCCTCAGTTATAACAAGGTTGGCAGATTTGTCCCTCAACAACGGCATTATAATGACAGAGATACATAGATCTTAATATACTTCAGACACACCAAATCCTTATACCAGCTGATTATATACCTTCCTGCCTCGTGGTGCTCCAAGTGTGTCTCGTGATTTCTTGATGAGTTTCTGCGTGATCTGTGCCTGGAGACGGCTGGACGTGGTCTGGGCACTAAATTGTATCGTGGAGCGGATGACCCCAGTGGGGGGCTTGGGACGCGACGCCCCCAAAATCAGATCCAGGCCCTTCCCCTCCTGCTCTGGCACCCCACCCCTGGTCAGGGTGTTGATGCTCTCCAGGATGGAGTGGCTCTTGTCAGAGTAGTTGAGGATGCTGCCCAGCACGGTGCCAGCCTTGGTGGACGTTCCACTCTCCTTACACAGTCGGTCCAGCAGGTTGTTCAGTATTGTTGTCTTTCCCACACCAGACTCTCCTGTTTGGAGGAAAAACACATGAGGCTGAACACCACACTTAAACAGGTTTACTGTTTTAATCGGCTGATATATGAACAGATCAACATGGTTACAGCATTGTCAGAAACAGAATGCTATGACCTGGAAATCCATCATTTACGGTATTAATCGGAAGTTCAAAAGTAGGACTTGACCTCTGATTGAAATTTTTAAGGCACAGAAAGATTAATGCATGCAGTTTTACTTTTGTAAAATTTACCGGCTTAAACATCACATATTAAGTAAATGTGAAAGGTTTTCAGAACTTTACCATTCAGCAGTACTGGCTGTCACACCCTTACCGTTCAGCAGTACCGGTTGTTTGTTCAGCAGAAGCAGGCCTATAAGAAAGGAAAAGCGGATGTTGTCCACGGTGGGGACAATCTCAGCTGCCTGACTGCTGGACTTCTTGACCCCATTGGATGCCACGCCCATACTCTCCCCGATGGTGATCATGGCCCCCTTCTCTATAAGCGATTTTGTGGATGGGATCAGCTGATCCCAGGTCACAAAGGCGCCAGATTCTAGGTCCACAAAGTAACTGTACATGGGACGGTGACCGGCTGGCAAACGCACACCTGGGAAAGTAGGCAAATGGGCATACATTAAAAAAAATCATCTTTTTAACTATCCATGCACATTTAGGTACAAAATATCGGGACACTAAAAGTCTCACTTACAGGAGAAAATCATACATGTTTGCATGGATTTTTGTCATTATCTGTTTTATGAGGGTATACTTTAGAATTGTGCACATAAATTCGACCACAAAATATGTACATGTATTTTCTCACAACAGATGGGAACATAACTGCTGCATTCAACAAAAATTCCCATCACCCCAGAGAGCATGTTGAATTGTATACATACATTGTCAAGACAAACGAGTACATTGTTTCATTGCAGATCACTAGTAAATTATCAAAACGTGTCACTAAACAATTAAAGCTTACCCAGACTTCCCTCCACCTCAAAAACTTCATGGAGGAAGTTGTCAAACTCCATACATATGTTGATGCTCACGTCCTTCTCCGAGCCACGTCTGTTTAGGGAGTCATCATCATAATCTTCAATTCTCTTATAGTTGCCACCTATGCTCCAGGTGTAGGCAAACACAAACAGCTTTCCCAGCAGGTTGAGCAGCTGGCTGGGGTTCTTCTGAAGGTAGTACTGCTTCTCCCCAACACTGACACAACACAAGCAGAATACACGCTAGTTTGGGAATGTAATGTGATGACTTTCATCCTGAACGTCAAGACAGTAAACTAACATAGAAAGAAAAGTACTGTAAGCTGTGACTATTAAGCTGATATCATAAAAAACTTTTAAAAGAGGTATAGATAACTGATTTCTTTGAATACTTTAAGGCTGTGAATTAGTTTGAAACATATTCAACACACATGCCAAGGATGAAAAGAAGAAAATGGAGAGATGTATGTTGGCTGTGTCTCTGTTAAGTACCTAGAGATATTCATCTGAATAGCTTTGAATGAATTCAAGAACATCAACGGACTCCACAAAAACACAATTTATGTGTACAATACATAACTCTGTAAATCTGAGAAAGTAAGATCATTACTGGGACTAACTGTGTGAAATCAGCAGACTCACATTGCCTCTGCGCTCTCTGCCTCAAAGAGGAAATCACCCAGAGTGTCCTCTTTTGTCTTCAGTTTCCTTGTAGAGCGCTTCTTTCCCTTCTGTCCAAATCGTGCTCCACCTTTCATGCTTTGTCTGGATGATGTCCGTGAGGGTTGGCTGGCCTGACTATCAGGGCTAGCCACTCTCAACTCATCTTTATCTACAGCAGGAACACAAATACATGAAGACGTTCAGCTGGCAGGAAATAAGTAGTACTTGTATATTGTGCATAATACACTCAAGTGTGCTATTTTCATCAGACACATTCATATGTTAACCCTAAATTCACTTTACCTTTCGTTTATATGTAAATTTTCACAGACGCCACAACTAAGACAATCCTACACAGCTTTTCAAGATTGTAGAAAGGTTTTCTAAATGAAACAGTATAAAACTCTGCACAGACAGTAAAGTATGTCAGGAAATGCTTCTGTCCAGATAGTATATCTGTGACAATGTAAATAAATTTGATTTTCTTGATAAGCCTTTACTTGTGACTTCATACCTGGATCTGTCTGTACTTCTTACTTACCTGGATTGCCAAAGCCTCCGTTTTTGGTCATGAACTCAAAGTAAGCAGACAAAATGCTGCACAAGCTGGTCACCAGGCACATCTCCGGTGCGGGTACATTTTGGAACTGTTTGTTCTCCTTGAAGAACTTGAGTCCCCTATCAACAGAGAGCTCAAACAGCTGTTGCAGGTGAGCCTTGCCACTGTCAGGGATGTCCTTTGGGAGTCTCTGTAGCCAGGTCTTGACATAGGGTCTCCAGCCCAGGTCTACAGGGTCCTGAAACATACACCATATGTCTTGTATCAGACTACACTTATGGGATAACAAATGGACATGTGCTATAACATGTACCGAAGATAATAACCAGAGTCTCTGAGGAGACAGTAGCTCTACTGGTCATCACAGAGTTGATTACGAAATTATGTATATATAACGGACAATGGACAAATTAAAATTGAAAATCAATACTATGAATATGTATCTTGATTCGCTTGTACCAAGTTTAGGTGAAACTGGACAAAAACTGTAACAGTAACTGGTAGCATTTTGAAAGAAATGTAAACATATGCTCAATGAACAGACAGACAGATAACCTATCATCAGAATGGTAAATTGGTACAACAATTTATGTATCTTGATGTAGTTTACACTTAAACCAAGTTTTGCTGAAATCAGTCAAAAACTGTAGGAGGAGTGTGAAAGATACATATATATTAACATATACTGGATAACAGGTTTGACAGACGTGCAACCAATGATCGAAATGGATAAACGATACCATGTATTATGTATCTCGATGTAGTATGACCTAAGTTTTGTTGAAATCAGACAAAAACTGTAGGAAGAGTAGCGTTTTGACGGAAAGCCGGCCAGACAGACAGACAGACAGTAACACATTTATTACTAGCATCAAGTGCTATAAGGATGACTACAGCCTCAGTTGGGTTTGTAATTCTACAGACTCATCAAAAACTGTACGCCAGATTGGGTAGAAAAAAGACAGTCTAACTTATAGAACAGCCTCATCTGAAATTGCAGGGCATCTGTAACCACTTTTAATAAACTTTGATACAATTATCTCTTAAGACTATAGAACACTAGGTGGTAGCAGCAGGTATCATCTAAAACATAATCTTTATTCCCATCAACAAAATCTCATGTACTAGTTCCCAGTAAAGGTTACGGCATACTGCCTAACAAGCTAATCTACATGTGCTTCAAACAGCAGTTTCATCCACAGAGTTAGGGTTGACTCTCTCCCCTGATACTGTTACCTATACAGACTTACCATAAAGACCATGGCACACCTGCTGATGGTAGCAGGGCTGGCCTGAGCCAGGTTATCCACCTCAAACACCAATCTCATCCCCGGGGTTAGGCTGACGCGCTCCCCGTTGGCCAGACACAGGACTTTGGAGTCGTCCAGCACGGTGTTGAGATTCTCCACCCATAGGGTGTCCACAGGGCCATCCATGACCAGCCAGCGCCAGTCCGTCACTGGCTGGATCCCGGGCTCTGAACTCTCGGTGTCTGTGGGCACTGTGTACGCAGTGGCTGCCTCACTCAGCCCAATCTCACTGGCCGTCTCAGAGCTCAGAGTTGTGGACAATGCCTGGCAAATGAACCAAATATAAGGACCGTGTCACCACAAGAACACCTAGGCTTCTATGTAGATGCTTTGTTGCTGGGTCTTATACTGGAGGAGCAGGAAAACATACAGTCTCATTCAAGGGGTGGGACTGACTTATATCAGCAAGTGTAAGATCTCACACCAATCGAGTAAAGTGATGAATTGGCCTTCTTGTGCTGAAGCATATTAAGTGAAACACACACTTGGCAGTTTCACTTCTGCAACATTACTTGTCTTCATATCATCTGGCTGCATGTTTGTAAGTTTGCTTTTTAAAAATACAGATGCGAGTTTAAGTTCAGCTCATGCTGGCTTCCTTTCTGGCCACACATGGGAACGCCTGCCAGCAATCTGCGGATGGTATTGGACTTTCCCCGGGTTCTGCTTGGTTTCCTGTAAACCATAACGCTGGCCGCTGTTGTATAATGCATGAAACACCAATCAAATAAATAAATAAATAAATAAATAAATAAATAAATAAAAATACAGAATGTTTATTTAGGCTTTTTTATACTCCATACATTAAGGCATACAGTTGAAATTTCTTATAAATGGTCAGTTGTGGAGGTGTGTGGAATGTTATTCCTACATGACAAGAATGACATATACACGCTTGTGCATCCATTCTTCAACTTCAATAAGTCAAAATGAGAATGTTCTAAAGTGAATAAACCTTCCCAGCAAAACCTTCAAAGGAAAAGACCTCATAAAAATAAACTTATGGTGAGTTAAAAGACCATTAAAAACTGTATCTGAAAATACATTCACTGATTCTTTTTTCACCAAATTAAATACAGTCAAATGTTTTGATTGTATGGTGGGCTTTATGGACCATATTGATGATATCGTTCATCAGTGACATCACACAGCTTTGTGTACACCTTTATAATCAGCTCTGAAATAAAGGTCTTGTAAAGAGTACTCCTGTAATGTTTGGCAGTGTGTGAAAATGCTACCATAGCATTAAATTTCTGCTTTACACCCTTTAGGGCCATGGTATAGTTGGCGTGACGTCATTGGTGAACCACATCATTGATGTGGTCCATAAAACCCACCATACAATCAGAACATCTGACTGCATTTATGTTGATAAAAAAAAAATGTAAAAGAATCAGTGAAGGTATTTTCAGATACCGTTTTAAGTTCATTTTCACGAGGTCTTTTTCCTTTAAGGAATATTATCAAAATCAACTCACAGATGCAACTACAAAATCTAAAACAGGATTTGTGGATGAACTACTTTGTTTGGCACCTGCCCATGCCATATATACGCAGTTGCATTCTTGTTCTGTATTAAGTTAGGACATCAGTTTTTAGGAGGCTCCTGGAACCAAAAATTTACAGAGTGAGACTCTCTTGTACCTTCCCAGACAGACTGGTATCAGACACTGTCGCCTCTGCAGCCGAGGCCACTTGCTCTATGGTGGTTGATGTGGGCACAGAGGATGTGTCACGGGCAAACTTCCGTGTCGCCGAGGCAATAAGTCCATCTGTCCACTCAAACGTGTTGGGGTCAGTCTCCCCGTACAATTCTCCCAGCTTCACACATTTGGGATTCACCACAAATGTCTCCACATGACCTCGCTTGCCTCTGTTTTGCTAGCAGGAAAAAATAAGCAGTCGTTGAGAGACAATACAAATTTATATCTTTTCTATTATCTATACAGAAAACAGGCTGGAAGTCGTTAAAATTTAATATCCTTAACAGCAAGTACCTTAGTGCATTTTAAGCATATCACCAAACCTTAGCTTTGTAATTCTACATTTCTGATCTCCAATACAAGCAGAAAAAAATGTGCATGGGAAATATACAAACTAATCAGGGAGTTTAGTGGTTAACATTCACTCTAACCACATAAATATAATCATACCACAATGACATGAAAATGAACGACAACAATTCATCTAATTTGAACTTCAGTTATGGTCAGTGATTTGAGAATGGGTGTTACTGGTTGTGATACATCCTGTAAAATCTGCCCTGCCTTACCACAAGTGACTGAGTTGACTGTTGCTTGCCTGAGGCCTCCTGGTTGGAGATGGAAGGGAGGATAACCAGTGCCCTCTGGAGGATGCTCCGTACCACAGATTTACCTCCCCCTGTTGGCCCCACTAGCATGACACCATGACGGACCATGATCTGACTGTAAAACTGTTTAATCTTCTCTATCTGCTTAGGCCAGGCCTGTAAACCCTGATCACGTATTGCTATAGAGATTGCTTTCTGAAAAATCCACATAACACAACCCAAATCAATTAACACAAAACAAAGGAGCGTAAAACTAGCAATGACAAGTTCAGTAATCCAACATATATAATATACAATGGCAAAGGTTATAAAGCAACCGTGAAATAAAACTATGTTGAATTCCTTTACTTTTTGAATATCTCAAAGCTCTAATATTGTCCGTTAGCCCAATCTTGTATAAACGCACCTCTAGCAACCCATGATCCGGTTCAGGGGGGACCACTCCTGGGAACAAATCGGCCAGTATACTTTCAAACAGTGGAACATCCTCTGCCAAGAACTTGGGTAAGTTAGCATCTCTGAGAGAGTGGATTAGTATATGAGACTCATCCTCTGGTGTCAATGTCCTCTCTGCATACTTTGCACTAAAGATAAAAACAATGTACAAGTTCATCCTCTGTCAACAAGAAGTTGTAGGTTTATTAATGCATTTGCAAATCTCATAACTTCATCTGTTTCTGTGGCTGTGCTTTTATACTGAAAAACACTATCACAAACATTGTGTACATATTATCCTCATCAAACATGTTTGTTTTCTTTTTCAATGGGGAGCTTGTAAAACTTCTCTCACCTTTAACAAGGTGGTCGAAAGCATGATCCTCATGCCCTTTCTTCTAAAATGTCACCTTTTCATTGCAGATGTGCTTAGAGCAGACAGTAATGTACTTCATGCAATTAGATACTGCTGTGTACATGTAGCCATTTGGTGTTCAAAGCTGTACTGACTATTTCACGTTAACCATCTATCACTGATGAGAAAACACCACAATTCACAAAGTACCTTAAACGCCTCCTGAGTAAATAATTAGGTCTTTAGCTGCTCATTCGTTAGTATTTCAGCCAAATCTCGACCAGGGGCTTCTGTGGCTGAGGTGACTACAGCAGCGTAAAGACCCTCTCACCAATGGGGCACTATGAGTTCAAGTCCAGCTCATGAAGGTTTCCCCTCGGGCTGTTCAAGAGAAGGTCCACCAGCAAACTGCGGATGCTTGTGGGTTTCCTGCAGACTCAGTCTTCCTCCTATCACAGTGCTGGTCAGCGTCGTATATGTGAAATATTCTTGAGTGTGGCGTAAAGCCCCACAAATAAATCTAATCTTAACCATGAAAAGATGAAACAACCAGAGCTGGCTTGGAGCATATGCACTCAGTTGTCATGGGTTGGTTGTCCTCAGAGAAAACTCATCAGATGCCCAGGCAAAATTTTACCATAAAACATTCCAAAATAAATATAACAGTAGTTGTACAATAGAATGGGATCTTTGAATTAATATATAAATAAGAGCCTGACCTGAGTTGAGTGGACCGTCTGCCATGACCAGCCATCACTAGCACAGACTTGATGGCCCTCATTCCAAAGTCATAATGATCCTGCTGAGACAGCTGTTTGCTGGCCAGCTGGTAAAGGTTCACTATCTTACAGGACAGTGACTTTGCCGAGACAAAACCCTCAGAGAAGAGCATGATCTCAGCAATCAGGGCATAGTCTGGCACCATCATGGCCACAGAGCGGAACAGAGACTTCAGGTTATCAGGCAATTCCACGCGGCCTGCATAACTGAGAAAAATGAAAGACATTTTAATGTGCATATTACAGATACATATAAATCAGCAAGGGAGACTGAAAAACATGTACAGCTAGTTACGTGAAGCATAAAAGGAGCTGATTACAGGGTAACAAACTTTTCTTTGTAACCCTTTCAAAAGACGCTTGAAAATTTTATTCTTGAAGATGTACTCTGTCATTTAGAGAGTTACATGTAAGTCATCTTAAAATACTTAGCCCACTGAGGAAAAAATGCATCAAATAGAGTTCATACAAGTCATCTTTGAATTGACACAATTAAGTTTAACAGTCAATAAAAAAAAAATCAATAGAAGTCAATTTTTTTACATTCTTGACTGCCAATCAGGTTAGGGTTTCTTCTATCATCAACATTCAATTTGAGAATTATCTCTGTGACAGAACACCTATGTGCTTCTTTGGAGCATGGTATTAAATATGCAAAGGTACTTACGTTGGGTTCATCGTGATGAAGTATCCACAGGTCATGTTCAGCCGGATATCCCGACCTTCAAACACAAACCTGGAAAAACAAAATATCTGTAATTATTTACAGGCTCTAAATGTAAGGTAAGTGTTGAAAATATAGCATTTGTACATTAATAAGAAACTGTTTGATAATTAATTAATTTGATGTCTGAGAGTTTGTACAATGCGCATGCACCTGTAATAGTTTAGAGCACCAATGCATTTACCTGACTTCACGTGAATGACACACCAAAGAGTACTCAAATCTTTACCTGAGCTGATGTCTGTGTAGATGTAAATGTACCTGTCTTGTCTGAGAGAACTGTCATCTTTAACTGAGTGGGTGTCTGTGTGAACGAACAATGCACTTGTCTCACCTGAGGAGTGGCATCTTTAGCTGACTTTTACCTCAGAGGGCTGGCATTTTTAGCAGATTCTTACCTGAGTGAACTGGCATATTTAACATACACTTTTTAGCAGTCTCTTACCTGAGAGACCTGGGATTTTTAGCAGAATCTTACCTTAGAGATCTGGTATGTTTAACAGAATCTTACCAGAGAACTGGCATCTTTAGCTGACTCTTACCTGAGTGAACTGGCATCTTTAGCAGACTTGATAGTCTGGATCTGTTGAGCCACCACAGACAACACTTCCACATCTATGCGGTTAAACTCATCAAAACAACACCAGCTACCAGACTGAGCGAGTCCAGAGAAAAACTTCCCCAACATCTGACCACAAAACAAAAGGGTTGAAAAAAAACTTGACAATACATGTACTCTTATCGTAGTCAAATTTATTGATTGATTGATTTATTTACATATTCTTTTATCTGATGACATGGATGACACTATACTCAAGAATATTTCACTGATACAAGGATGGCCAGGGTTATGGTGGGAGGAAACTGAGTAGAGCTTCAGGATTATCAAACTGACACTATCTACTGACTAACACAGCACCAAACCATTGCACATGATTTCATGGCGATCACAGAATGTAAGTTCCGTTGGTTTAGCTGCATGGTTTAGGTAAAAACAGAGTTCAATACAAAAATACCCATGGATGATCAAGCGGTGTTTTATCACAAATTAGTATTGTACACATGCTATTCATGAAAACTTATTGTCTTTGATTTATTACAGAAGTATTGATTAAACCTTACCTTGAAATCTAAACCCTCAGAACAGTTGAATACTACACACTGTTTCCCCATTGCCTGCAAAACATCAAAAACATTCATTTCAAAACAATCTTTTCTATATATATGGTTCAATAAATCCCAGATCATTTTCCTCTCTAATTTTACAAACACAGCATTTGCAGAGCAGATCTTCTTTTTATTATGCCTTGATAAGACTTTTATACAGCAATACAGAATTTTAGATGTGCCTCATAACCTTAATTACCATCTTAATGTTAACATCACTTGGGAGCAGCACACAATGGTAACAACACACACTAGTCACCTTAGCTAAGTCCTTGACAGTCTCAGTCTTGCCAGTGCCAGCAGGGCCAGCAGGTGACCCGCCCAGGTGGAGGTGCATGGCACCGGTGAGGGTCAGGTAACAGCGGTCAGTAAGAGGGGTGATGACCAGTCTGGGGGAACAGCCCAAGTACTCGTAACCATAGTGAAAGGCAGCGTTAGACTGTAACACCTGACACTGATTCGTCATCTCATCCCATTCATAACGTAATTGTCTAAAACCAAACATTTAGCAACATGCACGATATGATCTTTGTACGTTCAATGGAGGTAAATTCACGTACCTAAATTAACTGCTTTTAGATTGTACTGACTATTTACAGAGCTCTGTACATTATACACTACTTCACATTTATAGGCTTAGGTACATACAATGATAACGTTCCAGTCCTGAGGATTAAAAGCTTGTGTAACATTCTAAATTCATACAGAGTTCATTTCCTTCACTATTAATATTATAAACATATTATTTATTCAACAAATACATGCACTATTAATAATTTACTGTTTACAAATCATTATTATTTGAGAAATTTTTTTCATGTAATCCTTTATATTATTATTATTTTTTTTTTTTGCTCAAATCCAATACATTTCAAACTTTTCAAGCAGTCGATTGATCAGAAAGCATACAGCACTCACTTGATCCATTCGAAGTCGTCCCTCTTGCTGACCTTGTTGGCAATCATGGTGTTGAGGATGTCCCTGTTGTGAACGTTGATAGTGAGCAGGGCCTCAATGCTCATGTTCTGATGGTACAGCAGGTTAGAGGTTACCATGCGAGCCAGCACCCCAAGGCTGTCCACCATGTTGTCTCTCACCTGGCTCAGGGCAGCCACAGGGTTTGGCCCCTGGAAACAGCTCACCACGCTCTTGTTAAACATCACTTGAGACTGAAAGCCGATGTCATCGCACTTTAAACACGATGTTGTTATGACAAGTTTTGGGTTGTAACATGACCAGTGTAGGGTTTCTACACAGTATGTGTACATTTAATATCTCATGTAATGAAGAAATCAAAAGACGTGACAACCTCATGATGTGTGAACATTTTTTTTCCTTGAAGGTGGGGAGGCAAGGCAAACACATTGTATTTTGAGATCAAATTGAAACATGAACTTGGTACACAACAATGTCCATTGGGACATTACATTGTAAATACCAGGGGAACAAAAATCTTTAACCAACACTGCCATGGTAGTTACAATCAACTTAGCTGATAATTGTGTTTATGGAACTGGACCCAGTTTTGCTACCCTGTGATATTCCTTGTTCATGCCAGAATATACTGGTTAAGGTCAACAACAGTATAGATATATGAATGTGTGAATGATAAGGGCTTACTGTCACATTGGCAAAATTTCGGCCATACCGTGGCTGTGCTACCAGAAATGCATAAAAGTCACATGTTACCTGTAACTATCCCCTTATATATAAATCATGATTCATTCATTAACATCCAAGTAGAAGTTATGGTTTTTCTGTACACACAACAATACATTCATGTCCATGTATCTCCAACTTACTGTTGTAGAAACTTTAAGACTCTAGATACCGTTAACAGTGACTTACCACTGTGAGAACGACTTGTCCCGGGTGTTTGAGGGACCACTCCTGCAGCCGGATACCTAACCAGTCAGCCAGGCCAAGCTTCATTTGTCTGAAACAACACACAAACATAACATAAGACAAATATGGTGCTGGCAAACTCTCACACTCGTGACATTCGTTAAGTGAGGTACCAACAGATTTCAATCACATGGCCACACTACGGTGAATTAGGAATTTCATACCATAAGCCTTTTGTTGCACAAAATCGTTTAATTCATGACATATTTGGTCTCCTCGCTACCACACCGAACTACTGACGCAGTAGTAAAATATTCAGCATCACTAAAATGACCTAGCATGTCCCATTTTGGATCTCTGCCGATATTGCACTGATGGAAAGTAGAGGTCGTTTACAGCCTTCATGGAAGAACACACAAGAGACCACCAACAACCACCTTTTTCCGTAAGAAGACAGGGAAATATACAGAATTAATTTTACTGAAATTGAATTGAAAGCATGTCTCATGTGACCAAGCACCAATGAAAGGCAAGCATCTTAATATCTCAGCCACATTCTGCCTCCCAGGGTCTTATATATCAATTGGAAGCTCTGCATTCAAAACGCACACAAAATCCTGTCATGGTCTGCGATACAAACCACACATGCCTACCTCTTTACACTCTCAAACATGCCATTCTCCACGCTGCCCAGCCACTGCTCTACAGGTCCTCGTGCACGGATGTTCCTGAAGAGACATAAAAAATACACAATGCTTATCAACAGATTCAATACTGCTCCTTCCTGAACATGACGTTAAATCTCACGCTGTCTCCTATGATAAAACACACTTAAATTTCTGCTTCCAGTTTTATGGGTGAAGGAAACTTAAGTGCTCTTGGTAAACCACTAGACAGTGGCGAGTTACTGAAGAACTCTCATGGTATGGGGTAGAGATGTGACTTGCCTGCCCATTCTTTTTCAACAAATCTTAAGACTGTGCAACTGAATAGTGTTAACGATTTTATTTTGCCATAAACGTCCACTTGATTAATACACGTACAATGAGAGCGAAAGAATTTAAAACTTCCCTCTTCAAGGCCAGTATGTTACATCAAAACTGATATAGAAATATCCACATTTCTCTACTGCTGTCAGCTTGTTTTGTAGTCTGGGGAATATTTGATTGTGAAGAAGTTACCACATAAAATAAAATGTTACCTAGGCATTCCAATCATCTCTCCTTCAGCTGATAACATGAACTTCACACTGGGAGGTTGGCGTGGAGATTGCCTGATGTCCAGGGACTTGATATTGCCAAAACATTTCCCCAGGTGTGGCTGTGTAAAACACAACAGGTATTACTGGCAAGTACTAAGACGTGGGAAATAACGTCACTGTGTTATTTCTATGTAGTTTGAAACTGAAGTGTCCATAACTGATAGTTCTTCAATATAACTCAAAAGCATTCAATCTGTGAATATTTTTTTGTAGAAGGGTGGAGGGAGGGGGGGGAAGAATTCTGTGAAAATTTATACACCATATTCATATATGACTTTTGCCAGGTCCAGCAGTTTGTTCACACTTATTGCATTAGTTAGCCTTTTTTTCAGCTCGTCATATAATAACATCGAAAAGGGCAATTAAACTTGCAGGTTTTATAAAGCATCAAAAGAAAACAGGGCTTAACTAAAATTTGTATAAATTTGTCTAAAACTTAAACACACTTGATGCAAAATTTTGGGGTATTTTGAGACTGATATTACCTGTACAGCATTCGGATCTTTGGACTGAGCTAAGATGTCTAACAACTCATCATTACTGAGGAAGTAAAACCTGGGGAACACCAGTCTCTTGGTCTCCAGGTAGTCCTGTAAGCAACAAGGTAACGTATATCAGATGCCATCTTGTCTAAGAACTTTACTTTTGGAGTCAAGGGAGCATGTAACTTGTAACTTGATACTGAATTGTTGGTGACTTAAACTTCTAGGTTTATAACTAACTTTTATTTATTTAATTACTTCACTGGTGTTTTACATTGTACTGAAGAATATTTCATTTATTCAACTGAAGCCAGCATTTCACGACCATTTGCAGGTTGCTGGCACACCTTCACACATATGATCAGAACGGAAGACAGCAAGAGCTGGACTTTGACCTCACACAGCAACACCTTTGGGGAGAGGCTCTTGGGTAATTGTGCATTGTGCTAACTCCCTTGGAAACATAGGCCCCTAACTCCTAAGATGCAGAGCATAAGTGTTTTGTAAACAGTTGGGACAGTAAGTAATTTTTATTAGCCTCATTTCAATATTCAGCACGCCAACAAATGTCAAGAGGTCAAATAGTATGAAGTTCTGTACATGTGTATACCGAGTGGAACTTTTTTTTACTTTTTTTTTTTACTGGAACTTTGACTGCACGTGAAGTCTTCTCCGTGCACCTTACCTCGAGACATTTCTGTATCTTCTCCAGGCTTGTATTACAAGATTGTAGGGTTTCCAAGGTACCCGGGGCAATGGCAGACTTGAGGGCATTAGGGCGGTCTTCCACATTCCTCATGATATCCTTCCAGGATTTGTCTACCTGGGTGAACAGCTTGTACTCACTGGGCAGTTGTCTGCAAGTAAAGCGTTCTAACATTACAACTGATATTACATGAAGTTATGAAGCCCATTGTTATATTAAAAATTACACGTAGCATCACACCAGAAAATATATTTCTGCATGTTTACTGCATTTACAGCCAAACTCAAAATTAAACGAAGGCCCTATGCAACACCAATGAGGCAGCCACAGCTGGACTTTTATGAAATTTGTGGAATCAGAGTTAAAAGATATACACATTACTATGGAAAATAATCTTTTAGCCTCTCCTGTCAAAATACAGCATATCAGAATGCTGACAGTGGAAAAGATAAAAAATTGTATGATAATTTAGACCAACATGTATGTTCAACTCTGAGACTGTCTAAAACCACAATTCAACATGAGCGCCACGAACCCACACCATGGGTAGTGGAAGCATTCAAGAGCTGGGCAATCAGCCATCAACAGCTGAGAAGACTCACAACCACACAGTACAGTGTAAGTAATGTTTTTTGGTCTTAGCCAGGTACCACACAGCACCTCACCGCTGAATGTCAGGAGTAGTGAATATCTGTTCCAGGTAGAGCCAGTTCCTCTGACACGTCATCCACTCATCCAGGGTCCGGGAGAACACCTGCAGTTTCCTCTCCCACTCCTCAACCTGGACCTGAGATATAAACACAGAGGGGCAGGATGTAAACATTAGAGAACAGTTACACTTACAATGTCAGATTAATACATTAGGAATCCAAAGCTTCACTGTTTTGAAAGAAACCTGCAAAATTCTATATCCTTCACCAAAGCTATTTAAATCAGAGGAATTTAGTTTGTATGTGTCTCGGATTCCAAAACAGTGCTTGTATCTCCAAGGTCTCATATACACATTGATATCTATTTTATATGAGCCAATTTCAGAGTGGTGAATAAGTTGACACACCTGTTGCTCTGCAGCTGTAGGTGTGACGTACCTTGATAGGTGTGACATATCGCGAGCCTCTTATGGTCCCCACGGTCACCTGGCTCTCGTCAAGCTGTGCCAGGATGTCGTCAGCGCCAGCGATTATGTGAGTGTCACGTCCAACATGGGGAATTAGACGAAAGTCTGTGCTCAGCCACAGGTCTACCACCTACGAGACAAACATCAGCCTGTTACCTATAAATCTTGGGAACATATACATTGTCTAATCATCCATGAACCAAAGCAGAATTCCTTTTTATATGCAAGCATTATTGTGCTGCGTTATGGAATTGTTCGTCCAGCTATTAACTTTCAAGCAATTCCACTATTTCTACACTGGTCTCACTGTCAATTACAAAATTTGCTCACCAGAACACAAGCCTATTGAAAAAAGAGTCATGTTCTTTAAAATTTAGAGTTTCTGTGATATAATGGTGAACACTGTATTGGAAGAACTGTTTCTTTAAGAGTCTGAAACAGGTTGATTCTGTGTTTTTGGGTCAACAAATCAAGCCAGATGTCAATGCTTTTTGTCAACAATGCCCTGATTGGCACATCTTCAAGTTCTGAAAATCTGGTTTTACTTCACTACAATATAATGACATCTTTGTCAAGTTAACTAGATTTGACAATAAACTTGGTCACGTAATCTGAATTTGACAATAAACCTGGTCAAGTAATCAAGATTTGACAATAACCTTTGTCAAGTAAACTAGGTTAGACAATAAAATTTGTCATGTAAACTAGACCTGACGATACACTTTGATCCTGTTACAATTAATGGAAGTCAAGAGTTCTCTTATTCTCTTTAGCAATGTTTAATGGGACAAGACAAAAAAAAATTTACATACTTTCAATACCTCTGGATACATACAACCTACTCAGGTAACATGAAACAGACAGACCTATTATTCAAATTACCCATCACTAACAGCTTTTACTCTGTGAGCTCATTCTAATAAGGCCTACCTTTTGCAGCATCAGTTCCAGAGTGGCTTCATTACTTGCTGTTGTAGAGATGTCCTGTATTTTTTCCTTATGCTTGAAAATCTGGCAGGGTAAAGGATATCACTATCATTGCATTTATATATCTCAATGACGTTAAATGACATATTAAAAAATTTCTGACTTGTATGAATTATATGATTAAGAAGAATCCAGAGTGCCTGGAGTAAACAGCCATGTTTTGCCAGATATCTGTTAGAGACAAGCAGTGTATGACCCCGTTGATCAGGGGCTAATTAGCATGGAGTGTGAACACTGAGGCAGTAAGAACCCTGTCAGACAAAGACTCATTTCTCTTCCTCTATTAAAACTAGGTAACTCAAATTCACAGCAACTTATACACAGACTTTTAAAAACATATCTGGCCATCAGTGGTATGTCACGAAAATTTATGTCCTGAAAAGTTAATGAAGTATTGACAACTAACTTGATGCAAGATATTACATGTCTATAATGTCGGATCTAGAAAGCCCACCTTTAGATCGAGAAGATTGCCGAGAGTGAACTTCTTGTCTTTACTGAAGGCTTTTCCAATAATGGACTCGATGACAGCCCAGTGACGGGGGCGCAAGGAGGGGTTTCTCAGACTGGTGATCACAGGCATGCCTTGCTTGAAGTCCATTACCTTCTCCTTCAGTACTGGCAACAAGGCATTGGGTGGAAGACCTGCATCACAAATATCACACAGGAGATTAAAGCCTGACAACTACCATCACTGTAAATTGCATGTACAGTGGAGTCTTGCTTATTTGCAAACCTTAAATCCCAGAACTGTGTTTGCAGTTAACAGAGTTTAACGTTTATCCAGACTTCATTCACTGTCCGAGATAGTGAATTACCTCCCTTGCTACTCGCACATGACCTACTCATGACGTCGCTTAAAGTCGATATTTCACTTACACAAGTAACATGTTCTATTTGTAAATGTTAAATACAACTATGCTTTAACGGTAGAAAATAATGTAAATCTCATACGGTACATGATTTACCGGAATCAATGAACTCAAGTGCCTTGACTTTTGTGGCCAGGGATGGCCCATGTCTACAAGACGCAACATTTTATACGTGGCTGAAACATGAGGTTAGTTAAGGAGATGGATGTAGCATATTTGTTATGCTTTTTATTTATACAGATTTTATGAAGATTTTCAAATGTTTAAACTATAGGAGAGTAGCCAATGCAAGCCAATGTGATGACTCTCCAGGGTTTTCTTTTTGAACACCACAGCCCATAACCCTGCCATTCCTGCGAAGAGGGAAATCATGTTTGGTTGTCCGTCTTTTTTTATAGGGTCACTGGCCAGTTCTTTACAACACACAATCTTTGCTTGCATTAATATCAAATCCTCAGAAGCTTTAAGTTTACAGGCTGTAGGACATGGTACATAACACAGCAGGAGTTCATTCATTTATAACTCTAGCCAGACTGATGCCCATGACGGCTGGCATGATGTCCCATCGAGAAGGCTCGCGTGCATGGGTGGGTCTTTCAGAATGTGATTTTATGCGATTACCCGGAGATTAACCCAAACTACAGGGCTCAAAGCCTTCCCATTAACAGGGTTTTTCATATAACCGATTTGCAAATATACGATGTAAAAACAATGAGACAGAATACAATTTGGTTTTGTTCTGGGGAATTCTTTGCATTCAGGCGGAGTTTGCGTTTATCAGATGTGCGATTATGTGATTTCCACTGGTAAAACACTGTGGTTTTTTGTCGGTTCATCACCTTCTCCTTCAATGCCATACTAGGCAAATGACCTGCACAACACGGATCTAACTGGAGAATAAAGTGAGACAAAATTCTATTATTGTAATTATGAGGTAAAATACTGTGTCACTTTGTCTGTTAGTTGCTGAGAATTAAACACAAATAAAGTCAAAACATTAAATTATTTTTAAAATTTGCCTGTCCAGAAAGTTGGAATGGAAAGACCTTTTTGTGTACAACTGGTATTCCTCTTATTGAAATTTATACATAATACATAAAAACATTAATATCTATTATATACTTCAGTAAACATGATCAATGTTCTGCTATACCAGAGTAGGATTGAGATAAGGTCTAAAAACCTAAAGAAGTTCAACAGAACAGGTCTCACAAGTACCTTTCTGGAGCATGTAGACAGTCTGTGTGAATCGACTGACATTTTTCTGGAGACTCTCCACAGGGAGGGAGTCAAATGGGGAGGCTGTCCACACAGCCACCAGCTTGTCCCACTCTTCCTGTGACTCCCAGAGCAGGCGCCTCAGGGTGAGGTCACGCTCTATCTCAGACAGCTCATTCTGGATGGCCTGGGTAATGGCTTTGTCATCCTTTGTCTCCATTAGCAAGAACTCCCTGCAAAGAAGTTTCATTACATATCTTTGTGTTTTCTTTTTTCGAATTGGTGTTAATTTTTGCCATTGTAAAGAATTTTTCACTTAAATATATGATGGCGGTCAGATATATGGGTGGAGAAAAAAACTTCACATTGGAGCAGGCCCTGGTTGAGGGCTTCAGAGTGTCAGCTGGGATCTGGTATTGTATCCCAGGTTGGAGCATGCCAGCGCTTTAACCATCAGAACCAGCAAAGGCCATATTATGCAACAGTCATGCTTTTAAATTTAGAAAATAAAACACAAGAACAACTCTTTATACATGCACAGGCTTAGTCATTTTTAGACAAAAAAAAGGGCGCAAGAGTTTTTCCACTGGATTGCATGAAAGACTGTTGTTAACAAAGAGGGAGAACCCTTAATTTTGGCTGATACAGCAGTTGGTTCCATTATAAATACTTGTAAAGTTGTTTGCCCTTCAGCTCCATTGTTTGTATAGAGAGTAATTATGCTGCACTCACTCTGTCATCCTCTTGGTTTGTGAGAGGGAGCTGCCGAACCTCTCCTGGTAGCTGCTGTAACTGCGCGCACGTACAGACAGCGACTGCACATCCTCCTGCAGATGGAGAATGGTGTCGAGGGCCATGGCAGGTAGCGTGTCAGAATGCAGCAGGCTGGGGTCTCTGACACGGTTCTTCAGTTCCATCAGCTTGTACCGAATGCTGGAGATGAGTCTGTCCAGGTCGGAGCTGAACTTGCGGATGTTCTCATCCTTCTTGGCCTCACAGTACAGCACGGTTGACTGTGTGATTAAACACAAAATTTAAGTGAGTGAACAAGGTAAATGTATGACTACATAAAACCATGTGATAAGCAACATGGCTTCCTCTGGCACCTACACACTTATGTAAACTGTAACCTTCACTTAAAGATACAAACCAATTTTCCATCATGCTAATACAGTTGCTGCATATTTGGTACACTAACCCTTGACTGTAATTAAAAACAAACCCAATCACCTTCATGAATGTATCAAATGAGGATGAATAAATTCTGTCTCCCCCAAATATTACAATGTAACACTGAACATCATTTAAAGAGCCATCAAGTTCAGGTGGCCTCCAGAAATAGGAAAAGCTCTACTATAGCATTTATTGCATCTTTAATCTTTCCATCTTTAATAAATAAATGTATTCACAAAATCATTAGGAAAACTGCCAGTTCAGCACATAGTATTCAGTATATAACCTCACAAATTTGTTCCACTCCAGAGTAAAGTGGAGGTATAATGTTACCAAAGGATGTTTAAGCACACAGGAAAGCTGATCTGTAATTTATGGTTTTGTATATTTTCAACTTAAAGATAAACTGTTAACGCTGATAGGTCAAATCAATTCCCATTCACATGATATCACAGGTTTTCTGGGTGCAGACTGGGCTTTCTGTTCTGAACAGTTCATACAGTGTTTCTTGTAACTAGGGATTCACTGTACAGAACAAATACTGTGTATGTACATGTTCCTGGACATAGTGAGGATGAGATTTACACTTCATGCAGGTATAACCTTAAGGTGCTGGAAGCTAGGAGCCAGTGTCTGATACAGAGCCAAGTCTTCTGGTTCTATCCTAATGTTGTACTGGTCAGCTATGGTGAACAGCTTGGTCACCACCAGGAATTCCTTGTCAAGAGCAGGCAACTCTGTGGTCATCTTGCCCAGGAAGGACAAGTGCTCAACAAACTCCTCCACAGACGCAGGGATTTGATCCAGCTTTTTAGAGGCTCCCTGCACGAATGACATTACAGGACATAAACAACAGTTAAGTATAGCTTAATAAAGGCAATAAAATATATTTATTTGTTATCAATTGATTTATAAGGACATATTTTCTATTCTGGGTCAATGAAAATGCAATATATTTAGGGTTACATTTCTCTGTTACTTGATCAGCACTAGTCCATCCCCATGTTAAAATTTTATCAAAATTTAAAGGCCTGTTAATAGTAAAAAGGACTTTTAAAAATAGAAAGTGTTGTACATGTATATTTCATAATCATTAATAAATTCAGGGTATCATAAATTGATATTAATCATTATTGACCACACAAACTGAAGTATTATAAATAAATCGACTGACCTTGATGATGGTGAGCAGATCTTCATTCTTCTTGTTAGCCACAATTGGTAGAGCCTCTTGTATTTCTTCAATAACTCTCATTGGGAAGGGGAGACAATCTGATTTATACTTATCTGCTTGGAGTAGCACCATGGCAATCCTCTTTTCTTTCACCATTTCTTCCATTGTCCTCACCTACAGGATTTAAACACAACACTCTGCCAAATGAACATACTGAATGTTGATAATCTGTTCATAAAGAGAGACAGCAAAGACAAAATGTACTTTATGTTGAATGGTCAGGCTTCTAGCATGTAGATAATTCAATTGGCTGGCCTTTCTTTATGGTCAAAACACTAAAGTAATCTATCATAATTTCACACTCTTATCCATTAACTGTTTGTTGGGCAAGCTAGGAGGTTTGGGAATTGCTTTATGAGGAAAGCAAATACTAATTAGTGACAAACACTTGAATTGTTGCTTGTAGGCTACTGGCTGCAGTAACAACTTTTCACTTCTGTGTTTCATGTTCATGGGAAACAACATGACAAATAAGAAACACAAAATCGTTTCCATGAAAGAAAGTGATGACAAACACTTTTCTCCCAGTAAGATAAAGTCTGTATATAATTAACTCATATACCAAAAATTTATATAGTCTAACTCCTTAACATTTTAAGCTGCACAGGCCTACATATATGAATGTCTACCCTAAGAAAGGGGTGGGGGGGATATCATTGATATCCTTTAGCCGGGGGCAGGGGGGGGGATAACACTTTTAAAAGTTTTATTTCGTTTCACTGAGTTGTCACTTCACATCTCCTCCATATAATACTTTCTAAAAAGAACATGTGGCAAAACTGGACACCAGAAACATTAAATCTGGGAATCATCTTCAGAACAATTTGTGATTGCACCTATGGTCCACAACTTCCGGTCTGTGAGTTGGAAAATTGTCATGACTATATAATGCATTTCTATGCATTTGCATAGAATACATAACAAAAAATATGTTGCACACCTCATTCTTTGCCCTTAATTTATTTACTTGTAAATTTATACACAAATCACCCAGTGTTCATTGTAATATATGTTAGCTGTGTGTTACAGTATATTTTGTAACATATCATATCTGTATGGTAAGAACATGAATGGTGTCAATGACTACCTTGCAATATGACTGTGATATACCTTAAATGTTGTATTTTGACTTCAACAGGCCCATCATATGACTGACATAGACGTGTGTTATTACTGGCACATCGTGGCAGTCTTGTGCCCCTTACTGAACAAATGATTTCCGTTCATTATTACTGTGGTTTAACACATCAGGTCTGTTACTGTCATAACAGGTATGTGTGTTATAGCTGTATTATACAATGTGTTACGATTTTGCCACATCAGGTCACATACCAGATATGTGTGTTATGACGTACCAGATGCGTGAGTTATAGCTTTAACATACCACGTTATGATTTTGACACATCAGGTCACGTACCAGATGTGTGTGTTATGACGTACCAGATGTGTGTGTTATGACGTACCAGATGTGTGTGTTATAGCTATGATATACCTCATGTGTTATGATTTTGAAACATCAGGTCACATACCAGATGTGTGTGTTATGACGTACTATATGTGTGAGATACAGCTATGACATACCTCATGTGTTATGATTTTGAAACATCAGGTCACCAGATGTGTGTGTTACGACGTACCATATCTGTGTGAGTCTTGAGCACATGGCTGAACTCGTCTGTGGTCCACGGCCTCTTGGCCATAGAGCCCAGTACATCCACCTGTCGCGACTGGTCCACCATCATACAAAACACTTCATATCTCTGGGAATACAAGGACCAACAGATGTATAGGATTTGTAAATCAAAACCTTACCACCCAACCTCCTACACCTCATCTTCAGGAAAACGTTATATTAAAGTGACCTACAATATTTGTACATACACACAGGTAACACTAGCTTCACTTTAATAGAAAAAAAAAACATGAGCCACCGAAAATGGTTAAATGCCCCTGTATCACTCTTTCTAAAACAAAATTGACAACATACAAGGGAAAACGTTTCAAAAGTCATTTCAAGACAGAACCAAGCCCTGCACCTATTTGTTTAAATATTGTTTGAAATTTAACTTCCAATAACAAATAGAAATAAATAACACATGTTTACATTCTCAACAATCAGGAAATTTCTTTTTAACAAATTTGAATTCAACAATCATATTCAGGAATCACAGGAGCTCTAATACATAGAGAAATATACAGGTAACAAAATACCCTGTTGAAGATCACTTCATTTCAAACACAAAACCGTTTTGGAACTTCGTTGGGACCAAAACAATGAGACACCAATATGTAATTAGTACGTTTAGCTGTACATGTACATTGCATGCTACACCAACAACAGAAGATATTAGGTAAAACTGCTCACAGTGGAGAAGTCTATGACTCTCTCTCCCTGTATCTGTATACACTGATTGATGTCATCTCTGAGGCTTTGGTACTCCACGTCCTCACTGAACAGGAAGCCTGTGTCAGGCCACGGCCGCTCAGCCTCTTCCTTCAGAGCTAACTCCTCCTCATCAATCTGCAGTTTCAGGTCGTGTTTGGGAGGCGAGTAAAACACTGCTAGGAGTGGTTCCTTCAACATCGACTTGACCTGAGCTGAAAACAAGACAATGGGGGATTTATTTCAATGATGCAGAATTATTTATTTATTCAGCTGATTGTTGTTAAATGGCATAATAAGGATTTTTTCACTAATACAATGGCTATCAGTTTTATGGGTGCTGGAAACAAGAATGTCCTGAGTAATTTAACGTCCACTAGTGAGTTACTGGCGATCTCTTGCACGTGTGACATATATCATATCGGTCAGAAGCATGTGGTCTCCAGGAAACTTCATGTAAGACCACATGAGAGCACAGCTGACCACATACTACCAAGACGGCCCATGAAAACAATGGGAACAGTGGAATAGAGGAGACTTCCTGTCTGAAAACAGGACTGAACCCATGACTCGTGATTGGTCCTGAAACAGGTCTTGAATGCTCAGAGAGACAGACTATATGAACACTTTCATGAAAACCTGGAACAGAACTGACTGGTACTTTACTAGAAAGAGGGGAAACAACTCAGGGAAACCCATCTAACTGTCAAATAAACCGAAAGTGTCAATACATGATTATTCAGAAGGACTGGCACTGGGACCTTGCCACAGGTATCTTACTAACCAATGGTTTCCTCAAAACCGCCAACAAGAGACTTGACAGCTGTCTGGAAGGCCTCTGGACTAGGGTATAGACTGATGTGGGCTTTGGTCAGTGGGGTTTTTGTGTTCCTGAGGTGAGAAAAATACAATACAGAGCACTGTTGTGTACGGTAAATACAATACAGAGCACTGTTGTGTATGGTAAACACAATATAGAGCACTGTTGTGTATGGTAAACACAATATAGAGCACTGTTCTGCTGAGAAATGTACAACATAGAGCTCTGTTTACATAGGCCACAAGTATTTAAACATCAAGACTAAAATCATTTCCGCAGTTGTGTAAGTGAAATATTCTTGAGTATGGCTTTAAATAAATAAATAAAATCATTTCTAATTTCTTTGATATGCATGTATACAGAGTAATCACATCAAAAGTATGAATTAGAACACAAATTGATAAATGATAACTTTTTTGAAAGATGAGAGGCTCCTACACCTGACTGGGGCTACATGTGATCAGTATTAGTGCTTTATGAGTACTGTGCCACTGTAGCAACCACCAGTGTGGAGGTACCGTGGTGCCACTGCCAGTTCTTTCTCACTACACTGACACGACCTCCTGTTAATGTGTCTGTATGCAAATCCCTGGGAAGACCGAGCTTGGTTTCATGTCATGAAGACCTACTGACCTCCTGTTATTCTGTCTGTAGGCAAACCCCTGTGAGGAGCTGCGTTTGCTGTCCAACATTTGTTCCTCTCCGGACTCGGTCTCTGTCTCCTCAGACTCGCTGTAGCCTGACTCACTGTCACTCTCTGTATAACACAATAATAGTGGAATAAAGAAGGGCTTAATAAATGAAAGTTACAAAGGTTCAGTCAGGATGTTACATTTTAATATGGTTTAAAAGTTACACTTCTTTCAAGAAAACAAAGTTAGTGCAGCACACAGATAAAACAGGAAACTGAATTTCCAATGTGTATTAATTATTGGCTTTCCACACATAGTCCAACCTGTATAGTGACATATGTACGATGGTGTCTATTTATTTCTTTATCTGATTAGTTTTTTAAGCTGCACTCAAGAATACTTCACTTATATGACGGCGGCCAGCATTATGGAGGGAGGAAACCGGGCAGAGCCCTGAGGAAACCCATGACCATCCGCAGGTTGCTTGCAGACCTTCCCACGTATGGCCGAAGAGAAAGCCAGCATCAGCTGGGCTTGAACTCACATTCATGAAAGGCTACTGGGTCATTTTGCTGCACATGGCTAACCATCTGAGCCATGGCGGCCCATGATGGTGTCTAAAACAAATGCTTAAATAAGAACTCTGTGTTATGGCACAAGACAATACGTGAATCTCTCAGAACTGAAGCGAAACCTGCCACCCCAACAGGACACATCCTCCTCCCACCTGAGAGTTCTGGCTCCTCCGGGAAAGACACAGACTTCTTCACCTCTAACCCCTGGGCCAGTTCCTGTAGGAGGCTGCTCTGCGCAATTAGGTTGTTGGTGGAGTGAATAGAGGCACGCTGACGTGAGCGGACACCACTGGGCACAGGCTCCTGGGTGGCGTTGAGGACAAGCTCAATGAAAAACACTGGCAAGACGATCTCCTCTGTCATGTCTCGCTGCCTGATCTCCTCCAGAACCTGGACAAAATATACAGGACAAAAACATTTACACATCTCACAAGACCAGCACCTAGAATGCAAATGATACAGAGCACACATTCTGTACATGAACACACACACATACACATCTGGCTATAACACAGCCTGTACAAAACATATACAACTGTATGGCACATACTTTGTACAAAACACTTCCATGACATGATACAAGAACCTGTACAAAGCATATAAAACACATGCTTTACACATGAACATTTGTACAGGCCATGATATAGAAGGTATTAGGGCATTGTGTAACTTACAAACTGAATTACAATTCATGCATAAGATGACACAAATTAGTGAACAAACAAACGATCTGGAAATCAAAAATGCACCTGGGTATGACTTTAAATTTGAAGTATTTATTTTCACATAACAGTCTTTTGATTCTCTTACAGAAATATATCCTGTTTTCAATATACAGAAATAGTGCTAAGACTTAGCTGACAAACCTCATCAATATTTGGTGGTTCAACTTCAGACTCTGCTTTGTCAAAGTCATATTTGGGGATAATATAACCACTCCCATGAAGTATCTGGTGGGAGTCTTTGTTTTCAGTGCTCGACGGAACGTTCAAACTCGATTTAGACTGCAACGCTTTCTTTAGACTCTCTGATTTATGGCTGGAAAGAAAAACGATGAAGCCTTTTAGAGAATGAAAATATGACATGGGACATTAACCCCAAGCTTGTTTTTACCTTTAAAGTGGCAGTAGTTGACAAAGATATATAAAGCTTATCAGAATTAATAACCACCTTATACTCAAATGAATACACTGTGAATGTACATGTTCTTTTTTCAACAAATTGAAGAAAACTTGCTTGTTACAGAAAGCACTGAGATCAGTCTACATACCTAACTCTTGGTAAATACTGATGGCTTGAAGCATCGCTATCAGAGTCATCATCCTGTATGCATACATATACAAATATTTAATATACTTTGAATGACTTTTACTTGCACCCAGAATCACTGATCAACAGAAGCACATGTGTTTAACACAAGTTTCCTCCTTAACATCTCCTGAATCAGTTTCCATGATCAGTTTTAAATGGTAGCAGACAGCTTGATGTTATTATGTGTACAAGAAACATGGTGTTCGAAAAAGCAAATGGTTTATATATTATTTATATATTTATCTGATTTCACTTTTACGATGACAGTTAGTTTTATGACTGGAGGAAACTGAAATGCCCAGACTAAACCATCAATCTCTGGTAAGTTAATTATAATTTTTCTTGATATGATCTACAGATATGCCCACCATATTGATGGAGGAAAAGTGATCCTCAACAAACTGCACAAATGGCCACATGGGCACAGTCGACCCACAAAAAATGCCAGCAAAGGAATTCACAATGGTCAAGAAAATATTTCCCATCAACCTGCCAATAAGCATAATGAATCATATCTTCTTGAGAAGAAACTCACAAAAACGTTGAAGGCCTATTCAACTAGCAATGACTGTTATAATGCATGCACAATCCATAATAAGTTCAAAGTACCGTTTGAACAAAATTGTCCTAATACACCGACATGATAATAAGTGACTTCATGAAACAATATTTATTACATGTATGTAAATGTACATGTACATGGCATGATAACAAAACCTATTTAATATGTGGAGGTACAATTTCAGCCGTATAACATAATACTCAGCTATTTAATTCAAAGAGAATAATCCAGAAGCAGTGGTCCACGTGAATAATGATTGGTAAATACAGAATATACATGTTATTTATCTCATTTGTTTGATTGGTGTTTATGATAAAAAAGGGCTTTGCACACTTTTCCTTGTATATCAAGTCTTTAACATACTTTCCAAATTAATAGTGGTACTTCAAATGAAACTTATGCATGTTAAAATTTTGATGCCAGGTCTTTTCAAAAACTATAATTTCTTTTCAGAATAATGAAAAAAAAACGGCTGGAAAACTAACAACAGAAAAAATAGCTGTTTTCACTGATCTGTAACTTGTCTCATGGTGAAGCAACATCTGAAGTTTCAATCCAATACATCAAACCACTTTGGGACTAATAATATATTCAAAACAGGTCAAGGTAGACATTTAGTAAGGAATAATAACGGCTGAACACCATGTCAGCAGTGTTTCAGCCACACAATCACAACACCGTGTACATGTAATCAGGTTAAAATATTACAGTACATGTAAATACAAGTCCCATTCATAGCTGATAAATGTGAGGACAAAAACTGAATAAGACTTACAAGTGTATAACATGAAATAAAATGCCATGGGAATGGAAGCTATTTAGGTACATGTAAAGATGAGTACATGCAGAATAATGACAATCCGTGAACACAATGAACAGAACACAAGGTAACTGAGAGCCCTCGGTGTTAGTAATGTTAGTGGTACTGTATCAGACGCTGTCAAAGTGACTTACCCCTCTCCACCACTGGTCTGTGTTTATTCTAGAGTTACTCTACAGTGACGGTGATAGACAATGTTATTTGAAAACTCATCAGTATGCCTAGATACACTTTAGTTAGAAACACTCAGCAAAGAAACTGTCTTTGCAAAACAATTTGCTGAAATCATAACCTATTAACCTTGTAAATACTTTCTAACCACCTTAGTATTTTCGGAATAATTCATAAGTTCAAATAAACTCTTCGCTTTGACAACCAAGCAAGAATTTGTTCACACTCTCTCAGCATTTCATCAGGGGAAGCAACACAGAGCTGATGTGAATTATTTAAGGTGATCAAACTCCTTGGGAGCAAAACTGATTACTGATGCATAATAGAACACACTAAAATGGCAGAGCCAGGCAAAATAAAGGTGTGCAGTTATTCAACAGATACAAGCCAGGGTCTATTTTCTGGTCCTTTCACAACACGACAGCTTTAGTATATATGGCTCTTAAGCATTTTAGGTGATAAGGCACAAGCTTAACAAACAATATTCAAGATATTAAATGGACTTACCTCATCAGAGTCCTCTTCCTCTACATTAAATGATGCAGTGAAATACTCTCGAAGTTGCCTCATTGCTGTTATAACCAGACGCCGAAGAAACTCCAAGAGGAGATAATCCACAGCTTTTAGAAAATGAGCAAGCCTGGCCAGGATTTTTCGCCACTCAGATATCTCAGCATACAGAGGCTTGTCTCCTGTAGTGGGGGAAATTTACTCAATATTAAACAATCCAGCACATTAAGGTTCATTCGCCACAGGCACACAAATATATACAGTCAAAGAAACATGAAAACTGCTCAATACAAAACATGTATATCTTATTATGAGCTGCTGAACCAATGGTATTGTATACCAAATTCAGCTAACTAGATATACTTAGAATTGTGACATGTACAGCAACAGTCCCTGTATACAAGAAATATAGGACTGTATAAACAAGCATTTCCTATATATGTATAAATACGTCTCTTCTAACACGCAAACCAATGCCGTTACTGTGAATTCAAGTCCAGCTCTGGCTGGCTTCCTCTTTCCTTGTGCGTGGAAAGGTCTGCCAGCAACCTGCAGATGGCCATGGGTTTCTCCCCTGCATTTCCTTCCACCATAATGATGGCCACCAAGGTATAAGTGAAATATTCTAGAGTATGGTGTATAGAGTATGAGCAATACCTACTTTTTTTCCCTCCATGATCGGCATTAATATGGGTAACACTCATTATTTCTTCTAGGAGAGGCAAATAACATAAATAATGCTTGTTATTTCCTCTGACAGAAACCTTATTGAATATTGGCATTGTCCACTGATCTCCTCTAGAGGAGGTAGCAATATGGGAAATGCAAGTCTCTTGATCCCAGGTCAAATAAAATATTGTCAAGAAAAAGCTAAAATATATACATGTATATGACATGCCAATGACGGTGACTCAAGACATGGGACCAGGGTTTACAGGGAGTCGACAACCATCCCTAGGGTCCTTACGTTTCACCTGGGCTGGTTTCTTCGGCTCTGCCGCAGGTTTGTCCCCGTATTTAGCTTTCAGTCGGGATTTAAACCCCTGAGGCTCAGGCTGTGGGGGTGGAGGCTCCACTACTTTCACTTTCTTGGACCCCTCAGGTCGGATCCCTGTTGTCACACCCTCCATTTCGGCTACAGTCTGAAAGAGCAAGAGATGAACTTCACATTATTTCAATATTTTCAGCCCTTTAGGATTCTCTGTTTATATTCCTTTTGTTATATTCCATAAAAGATTTTATATGGTGATCCTGTTTCATTTTCAGTTTATTTATCATATTTATACATAAGAAGACCATCTGCCAATGGGATCTAGCCACATGATATATCTACATTCTTTAGTTTTAATGGGTATTATTTATATATCATATTACAGAAATGTGGCTGGTAAAATCTCTTTCAGCCATACTTGTAACACAAGACTACACTGTAAGACTACAATATCATTTTCAATTAAAATTTCTCATATTGATATTTTCTACTGTAAAGTTTCTGCTGTCTCCACACAGAAAACCTTCGTCACACAATGATGATAAAGAAGAGCATGCAATAATCGATCGCTCCCTGCGATCTGTCAACTCACAGCACAGGATTCCCAGACAATGGAGACAATCTTGTCCCTGAGAGCATTGATCATTTTTAGAGCGGCTTCCCCCTGGGTTTTCTGGGCGTCCATAAACTGTTTGAGGGTGAGGGTTTGGGAACGGTTTAGGTTAACCAATGAGATGGCACTGTTCCCTACTCCAAGGCCATCCGTACTGCAAGATGCAGCCTCGCACAGACCGCGCACATGCAGAAGACAGCCCTGCAGAACTTCATTGGCCATAAACAGACGCTTACACAGCAATCCTCTGCAATGGCAGAAGTTACAATAAACACTGATATTGCATCAACTGTCACACCTGACATCACACCCACAGAATAGACTTGTCTTCACAATAGTGGATGTGCCATCCACTATTTCTTCACACAGGGTAATAGATAGTGGTAACAAACTATCACTTGTGTAATGCATTGTGTATCAAATATTTACTATGATGTAAACAAGTATTTTAGCCCAATATTCCAACAATAAAGTGTCACCTTGACATTTCATTATTCATTTTAACCTGGGTAGTGTCATAATGGATACAAAGTGTAGCAAACTTGTGACAGATGTTAATGTTACATTTGTATCATGACATCAAATACTAGTTGTTTCGATGATCAAAAGAATCTAGAAGAAAGAAGGTTGTAGTGAATTAGAAATAATTCAATAAATTTTTCAGTTATAATAAATTTCAAGTTGATATTCAGCTCATGATTACGGCCCACTCACTTGCTCCCTTTGTTCTTCTGGTGCCTGACGTTTTTCCGCCATAACTTGAAAGTCTTCCACACTCTACACAAAGAAAAAACCAAACAGAAAATAAAAAACATCTAGCTTAAAAAAAAATTAGGCATTAGCACATTTTGTATCTTGCAACGGCTTTAGAAAACTGAAAAGTCTGCCTCTGCATATTTGAAAGTAATTAATGTTAAGAAATTAAAAAAACAATTAGACTATAAATTTAACTCGGCACAGAACAACGGATGGTGAGCTCACCTGAACTTGACAAAGACAGGCTTCTCGAAGATGGCGTAGAAGAGTCTTCTTTCCCAGAGCCACCAGAGTGTTGGGGTACAGAAGGTTTCCATATCACTTTCTTCCTCCACACACTATCCAGAACAAAATACAGCACAGAACTCATTAGTGGAGAGGTAAAATACAGCACATCACTGATTGTATAGGGCATTGTTTATTCAACAATTTGGCACAATGTGTCAACTTCACAAGACAACTTTGTTGAATACTGCGCACAAATGCTTGATACAAACTTCACCTCAGTAACAAATGCATCACAGACGCATGTATGAATCTGGCTAAGTCACCAAAGATTTTTACAATCTCTTGATCATATTTCCAAATGATATACTAATGTCTTTTTTATTCATCTGACATGCTTTACCTGCTTAAGAACATTTCACTTGCATGTACATGACAGCAATCAGGCGTGTGGATTCATGAGGATAAGTAATGCAGTAAATACTGTGTGACTCTCCAGTGTAATTGCACAGATCTCTTGAACAATGAACAAACAGTTAGGACCTGAAACTCACCATAGTAACTGAGGACGCACTAATGGTCCAGTAGACAGGGTTCTGTCTGGCTTCATTGGAAGAGACAATCTGCAGATCATAAGGGTTATATCGACTGCGCTTGTTCTTCCTCTGACGACACAGAGCATACATGAACTCCCCCGTGTCTTCCTCATCCCACATCTCACTCTCCAGTCCCTGTGACACACAGATGTAGTACAGTCTGAAATCCAACTTTCAGAACTATGCAGAAAATATTGCTGCAATTCCTAAATGCCTGTATCTGTATTGACAGATCTTATCATTAGACTACCATTTATACACATTCAATGACATAATTCTCACATTTCATACTGTGAAGTGTTAGGGTGATTACAGCCTGAAAATTCCTTTAAAACTGACAATATCTTGGGGCATAGTAAGTACTTGGCTTATTTCTTCATATAAGTGGAAGTTATACTAGACCTGAAACACTCACCTCATACTCCTCATCTGACCGCTCCACTTGATCACTGAATGGTTCCTCTCCAGTCAGCCAGGCCATCTTCCTCTTGCAGCCAGGGCCGTGACGTGGGAGCTCCACAGGCCAGTTCAGCTTATCCCGCATATTGCGAAGGTGGAACAACACGTCATCATTAGCAGGAGCTGTAATGGTAGGCAGTGCCTTGTTCTCAGCTCACCTCACAGATACACATGCCTAATTAGTTATCCAGTAGGACTCTAACTTTTATGTTGTTTTGAGAACACATCACTTTATGAATACAGGTAGTATTACTCTTCATAAGAGTGAGGGACACGTGGCAAAGCCCAGAAGGAATTATGCCATCTCAGCAGATGTCAGACAAACTGAACCAGGGGAAGTGAGATTCCTAACATATGACCTCATTGGTCAAGGTCTGAGGTAGCCTGGACTTGGCTATAAGGAAGCAGTTTACAAGAAGAATCCCCTCTTGTAGAATTCAACTGCTGATTTAGCTATAATTATCTGCATCTCTATGCGAGCTTTACCCATTTCTGTTCAATGTTGAAAAACTTATAGTGACATTATCCTAATTTTTTTAGTTATATGTACATTTTCTGACAGTGATAAAGTAGCATTGATATAGAAGAACTGTCAATCATAATGACAATGACATGCGAATTGAATGATCATTCACGGAACAATATTTGATTAGCATGCCATGGTGATAAGAAATAACTGCAGCATTGCAGATTGCAAAGGACAACTGGAAGAATCACTTTAGCCATTATTTTCACAAATAAGGCTAAGTATATTTCCAAACAAGAACAAAAACCCCAAAAGATTGTTAACTACAGGGAAAGCATATTCTTACCAAAAAATTTAGCTATACATGTATGTAATGATAGTGTACTATACTAATGTCAATACAACATATCCTTCTTACCCTTATCAGAGGATCCTGGCGTCATGACAGCAAAACAAAAATTCACACACCACAAAACATTTTTGAAATCATATATATATATATGCTACAATTTTAATTCATCTTTCTGTTTGCAAAGCAATGTAAGCAACATCACCAGGACACCATTATATTTGTTAATGGTTCATATTATTCCATTACGTATGTTTTTAGGTATGTGTCCTTCCACTGAGATGCAGCTCAGAACAGAAGGAAGCATGATTTCTACATGGCTAACTGAGGCGTAAATATCCTCTCTATATGGTTAAATTTATTCAGGTGTTCAAGCCAGAAAATAGGGCCCTTTGAAGATGACCTACATTTTTGTTTATCACAGGCTGAGTACAGCAGTACAGCAAATTAACACAACTCACTCCTTTTGAAGGGAAAAACCACTCAAAATTGAAGTTATGGTAAGTGAAAAGAGCATTAAAAACCATATCTAAAAATACCTTCACTGAATTTTTTAGATTTTTTTTCACAAAATTAAATGTCGTCAAATGTTTTGATTGTATGTGGTTTTTTTTTTGACCATACTGATAACATGGTTCACCAGTGATGTCATGCCTCCTTTACTATTGTCTTACAGCAAAAAATTTAATGTCATGTTAGCATTTTCATACACAGGCTTCAGAGCTTCATTCAGAGATGAACATAAAGGTGTACAAAACGTTGTGTGATGTCACTGTGAACAACATTATCAATATTGTCCAGAAAACCCACCATACTATCAAAATATTTACAAAATTCTTGATTCCCCCAGCCAGTTGAAAATGAATCTAGTCTCTCCTTACATACCAGTGTCGTCATATTTGTTCTTCTTGAGGTAGGTTAGCACAAGACTGGGGTCTTGTCGTCGTGTCCCAGATGTAGCTGACTTCTCTCGCAAGACAGTTTCACTCTCAGATTTTACAGAGTTAGGTCCACTTGTCCCCTGGACTTGTGCTTCGCTTATATCCCTTCCTAAGGCAGGCAATCTGTGCTGCCCACCAGAGGTGCCTCTGCGGGGTTTCTGTTTGTCAATGATGGGCACCTCCCCTGGGTACTTGGTCTCAGAGTCACACAGATCTTGGGTTGTGGGCTTGTCTTCCACATCTTGTGTCCCTACAGATTCACACCTAGACACACCTGAACAAGAGAATGCAAGAAAATGTATGTGACCGGCCTCTACCAGCCCTTACTGTAGGTAGATAGTGCTTATATTTCAACCTGTTACATGTACATGAACATTATCCATTACACTTTATAGGATCTACTTCTTCCATAGCTGAATTAAATCACTTTTTTAACATTGTCAGTGCTCTGGACATACAGTAAAGCTGACAACTTTTGTATTTAATCACATACAAATAAAATACATGAATAACATCAAACTAGCCCATCATTGAAAACATGGGTCTCTGTAAAAAGTGTAATATTAAGACATGATCATGTTTTGAAAATAAAAATATGATACCAATGTGAAAATAACTCATGACATTTTGACACTTCACAGCAATATTCATCTTTATATTTCAGGACAAACTTTGGGCGAATTGTAAAATCTCTCTTTTTCACACTCGTTTGTGGTTATATTGCTTTATTTCTTCTCAATTTGTTACCTAGTGGCTCCCTCTTGCAATCAGTTGCATCAGTATTGGGTCTGGTCAGAGCAGGTGTCATTGCCTCATTACCCTGCTCTGTAATTTCCACCTGCTCTGTAACTTCCATCTGTTCTGTAACATCCACCTGGTCTGCAACTTCCAGCTGGCCTCTTGGTGGAGCAGGGTGAAACTCAGGCTCTGAGCTCACACTCAGCTTCCTCAACAGGGGAGGCATGGCTAGTGGTGGCTGGCCCCTATGTAACCTGTATATGTAGACATTGATGATATCAGAGGTCACTGGGGAAAATACAAACCCAAATTCATAACATGTACAAGAATGCAAAGTCAAGGAAACAGTGGAAAAAGACCAGAAATTCTAGTACATTTGGTGATGAAAATATTAACAAAATTTTAACTGTTCACTTTGTTAAAGGAAGACAAGAAGAAGAAAATTTATTTTCTTAATCTGTGCATTCTCAATGTGAAATAGCCTTTGTAGTGTTTATCCTGTATTCCAACACCACTTAGGTACCAACATTTCAAAGCCGCATTTGGTGGTGCAGACATCAGGTCTACCAATATCGATCCACGTCATGTCTACAGCTGTCACTCATTATGAAGACAACTGTCTAACTCCTTTTCATAAAAATGGCCCAACAGTATTAACAGTACTAAAACCAGTCACAAAATACTGAATTTTTGTGACCTCTTTCTGTAATAATGTTGTTACACTGATTAGGTCAAAGGAGAGAAACATTAATATTTTGATGTGGCTATTTTTGATAAATGATTAGAAAAAATTTCAGGAGGGTAAAAAAAGATGGTTGTGTTAAAAAAGATACACAAAATACAAAAAAAAGAAAACAGAAAAAAACTAAACAAAATCACACAAACCGTATTTTCAGAATGACTTTAACACACTCACGTTTTCACAGTTAGCTGTTTTGGTAACAGAGACTCTGGATCATGCTTGGCCTTCAGCTCCATTTGTCTCCTCACATAATCTCTTTTAAACATGGTGGTTTTCATGTTAGTGGGAGGGCTTGGGACAAATGGCGCTGCACCCTTAAGCAGAAAACACAACTGTGATCACTATAAACCTATAAAAGAATATGTGTGGTGTACCTTGAAGTCTCTGTGTTTGGTAATCACTCAAAGATCAATAAATCTACCACACATAATTAACTAAAAAATTATCAGTGCCCATAAGGATTTCGGATAATTTCTCAACAAACTGCAAAATATTATGAAAAACAAAATTACATGTATTTGGGTAACAAATGGATATGGATGTTGGTCTATTTATTACTTAAATCCCTCAACATGCTCAACGACATAACTTTTTGTGGTGAGTAGGACATTGCTCGAAACAAATTAAGAGACTTTAAGATTTCCAGGGAACCTGCATATTGACCCCATTTCAAACAATCACTACTTTGTAAATCCGCACACACGTTTTTGTTGTATTTAAGGCACAAGTACAGGTTGTATCTTTTGAGCTATGTATCAACTCACCGATCGTTTCTGAACTGGCATATTCTGGACAATTCTAACGACCTGTGAATCATTGGGGGTAAAATATAATCTCTGTTTCAAATCGATGTTTGTCGTCTTCACATCTCTGGAGGCACCATTCTGTGGGTGATCTGAACTAATAAAAGTCACTGTCCGATGAGCATTAACATCTGCCCTGTGACCCGGCATCTGAGCAGGATGAAGGTCTGGAGTGTCACCAATGCCGTGTTTGACAACTGCAGACTCAGCATAACTCACTCTGGACTCCCCTCTGCTTTCAGCCATTGTCTTCTTTTCGATTTCAGCTGCAAGATATATTGTGAGATCACACCATAAAAAGACTGCTACTTTTTCTTGTAATAATATATCTTTATCACAGAAACTATTTAGTTCTTCTTTTCTTTTTGGTAAAACATTATGTATTCTGTAAATGCCATATTTAGATGTTTACCAAAACATACCCCTTAAATACTTTAATTACAACAGACAGAAAGAGTTTCTGCCAGGTTAGTTTACGAGAGTACCCCCTTTGTCTCACCTCAATCTCTGTGAACTAGTGTGATTCCCAAAATGCAAATTTGACTTATGATGATCTGGCTTGAAACTAATCAATATTTAGTTAATATAGAAAATATATTTTAGTGTGATGGCTTATGTACAATTTAACAGCATGATTTAAATCTAGAAAAAAATTGTCAATCTTGTAATCCGTGTAATTAACATTTCCTCAGTGACTTCATCATCAAAATGAATCAAATATTGCTTTTCTGGTGACATGTCATGTGCCGTATCGGCCGTTATTTCTTTTCACTGTTACAGATACTGTTTACAAACTGGAACTCAACATTCCTACACCGTCATTACAACTAATCAACATCTGGCAACTCGTATTCGTGTGGTCAGTTCGGTACCAATAAATATTAAAATGCGGAAGGACGTCGCGCCGGGCACTTGTCACCGTTGTTGTTGTACCAACTCCACATGTCAAGACAGGTGACTCCGTTACAAAATGTCTTACATCAGGCAACTTAATAAATCATTAATTATGGAAATTGAGTGAAATATTTAAATAAGGCCATACATGATCCCTGTGTTAAATGGGCGCTCGCGTCACCTTAAAGGAAAGCCGAATCTGGGTGAGAATTTATCCGCGCCGTCAAGTTCAAAGTTTTGTTGACATCCGCCATGACAGTTTATCTTGACAATACCCACAATGCTCTATGGTGTCACGTCAGAAAGTTGTCGCCCCTAGTGTAAAAGCCGTGACATAAACCTAGTATGTTAGTGCCTGATCCACTTCAGATAGTGATACCAGACTAGACATTACCATGCCAAATCAAAACTCGTTAGCCCGATTCTTGGGAGACAAGTCAAACTCTCACGGAACCAGAGTCTAGAGTGGCATAAACCAGAGAAATAGTTTTCTCTCTCGATATATCTGAGTAACGTTTGGCGTGGCATATGTTAGGCCTGCAATAAATGCTCAATGGTCAGTCCAGTGGAAAAAAAAATTCTGAATTGACAAATTTCTATTTATTTATTTATTTATTTATTTAAAAGTTTGAAGTGTTCTAAGTGGATTAGGCCACCGCCCTATATGTATCTTTAGTGTCAACTATATGGAGTTTATGTAGGCCTTATGTGGAGTTTAACGAGGCAGCCTAAATTAAGTATTAACACAAGTCTATTAATAGACTTCTGGTATTAAGTTTTAATGCACTGGGGGGGGGGGGCGCATGTCACTTTTATCAGAAAACCAGAGAGAATCCCTTGCTTTTGGCAACTAACTGACGAGTTTTCCTACGGGTGACACGAGTTCAACGCGTATGTCATATCGAGCTTCAACCATGGTGAGCCTATACCATGCATGCACACGAAAAATTCAGTCTCTTTACACCACTCGGCCACCGCATTGCGCTGATAAATGAATCTGAATGACTAAACTTATCATTTAACTTGCAGGGATGACCTGCCACACCAGAACTACAGACAACGTGTCCTTGACATGGGCTAGATATCATAATCCACATGACTACGCGTTGGACAGGAAACACAATGGCTACTGTAATAGCAGCCCAGCCAAGATATATAGCAGGACGTGTGAACCTTCTGATAAAATAAATATATATGTAAAGTAATAATATTACGCTGAGTAGCATGATTAAGTTATGTGATTTATGATCTATTTTGCGTTTAGAGGATAACGGTGCGCAACACGTGGTGACATAGACAACTGCAACAACGCAGCACAGGTATGCGAGGCCAGTCACACACATGTCTTATTTGTATTAGGTAAGACAAAAAAAAAAAAGAAAAAAAAAACACCAAAAAAACAGAAGAAACGTTTGGGTTGAGGAGCAATGAGTCGGCGTTTTTGTTCTGCACGTACGCCAAGATCTGTATACAGATAGGCATAAGCGCCAGTGTGAACTGGGTCATGCTGTCACAGTGAACACGAATACATGACACAATTAACCAAGGCTGTATCTAAGGAACATATAACCAGCTTTGTATTTTAGGCAAATACACTACACTGCGATTTTACAATGCTCTTGTACATTGGTGCCTTCATACTTTTCGGTTTCAATAGTTTCTATACATAAATATTACCATTGAACGCAAGAAGACAGGCTAGTAAAGCAGTGAAGATGCTGCTGTGGATAACAATTTCTGATTTATTGCTAGGAATCGTTTAGTCATGTTGTATAGGTGTATATACATGTATAATTCTATGTCCTCAGTCTGCTAGTAACTTACGCATGGTTGTGGGTTTCATCCGCGAATGCACTACACGGTTTCCTTCCGCCACAATGTCGTCGTAGAAGTGAAATATTTTTGAATGCAACGTTAAACACATTTCTTAAATAAATAAATAAATAAATAAATAAATAAATATCCAGAAGGATGCACTGTATCCATGTAACTAAGAATACATAAAACTGACCAACTTAAGTTACCGGTATTACATATTTAAGGCAGCAACGCGTGGCCTGTAGTGATACACACGCACGAGGTGCAGGTTCAACGCCATTAGGACACACAAGATGCAGGTTCAAACCTCGTCTTGGACAAATTGTACAATAAATAAATAGATGTTTCATACTTACAGGTATATAGGCGAGATATATATCTGCGTGTATATAGGTTATACATATATACATGCGGTGCACATTGAAGAACGTAAATTATATTGTTGCGGAAACAATTTTGGATAATTATGGCAGGGAAGTGATGATAAATCATACATTAAAGATCTTCCTGTTTTATTGTTTTCTATGTCTGATTATCATGGGTTCTGTCTGGTTTCCTGCTACCACAATACTGGACGCCGTCGTATGAGTAAAATGTTGCTGAGTGCGGCGTAAAGCAACAATCACATAAATAAATTGTAAATAAATCATGCACGAAGATGAAACCCTTGATGAACTGGACGGATTTTCAACTTTCCTGTTGGCCACACTGGCCAATGTGTTCGTTTTCGATGTCAAACTATACAAGGTCAAATTATGACTCACGAATTCGTTGACCTCACGGGGCCGTGTTATCTCCTCAGCAACGCATCTGGCTTAGTCGTCCTCATTGGGTTGTCTTGACATATTATGGGACATAGACATATTCACACTCCCCCACCCCCCTCACTGTCAATTTCCCTTCTGAACAACTCCACACCTCGGACAACTGTATACATGTTAATTTACAGTTGGCAGGTAAGGAAATGAAGATCATCCAACAAATCCGACGGGAAGGGGAGATATGTCCTCAATAAGGCAAGATGAAATCACGGTTGCTTATTTCTGTGGCAGACTATAATTTATAGCTATTTTTTGCGAATGTACATAGGTTGTATTGATTGATTGATTGATTGATTTGATTGGTGTTTTTCGCCGTTCTCAAGAATATTTCACTTATACGATGGCTGCCAGCATTACGGTGGGCATAGGATGTATTGAGATAGACATAAAGATGCATGCAGATATGTACGGGTATTGGGCTATCCAGCAAGGGTAGGGTTCGCGGTTTGGGGGGGGGGGCACAAGGTTAAATATTGTTTCTAATATATATATACGAGTAAAAATCCTAGTGCCAGCTGTCACCTGAAATAAAATACATTCACCCTATATCTATATACACCTATATTATACATACGGCTCTTAACCGCCCATGTTAATGATACAGAGTTACAGCAGGCCCATGTAAGAGCGCCTCCATTTCTCTCACTGCGCATGCTCTATAGATGAGGGTTAACTTAGGGAGAAAATCAGGGTTTTTTTTATTCTGGATTGACCATTTGCAAAAAAAAAAAAAAAAAAAAAAAAAAAAAAAAAAAACAGAAATAAATCAACAACAACAACCACATACACACACACACACACAAATCATTACATATGTATATGTGTGGGTTGGGTTTATTTTACCGGAAAACAAGGACAATGTCCCTGTCACCTATGTTTACATTTCGCACTATTCACACATACATATATATATGTGCAAGTCACGCGGTGGTGTTGGGACGAAGGTGCTGGTGGGGTTGGGGGGAGAGGTGTCTTCAATACGTCACATTGTAGGTAAATATATATCCTTTATGATAATGAGATCAATAATAAAACTATATACCCTGGGCCGGCCTTCGTCCTATCAGACACCTGTGTGGATATCACCGGCACAGTGTATTTATCAGCTCATATGTGTAGCTACGACTAACATCCCTGCAACCGCTAGCAAACTTACAGAAAAGGTAAGGATTTTGTGTCACTGAAGCACTTACAGCAACTGGTAAGCGTATTTTGGTGATATAGTGAGAGACATCTTTCATGTTTTGAATTTTCGTTTTTGAAACCTATCTGAGTTTGTTGTACATGTATTATTAACGATTAGACTGCCGCAGGAGCCTATACGTGGCGTCACACGACTCACTAATAAACCATAAAACGAATATGGACATTACAGCGACACAGTGGTGCTTGTATGTTAACTTGTACCAAAAAACACGCTCTTAATTTATGGTAAGGGTATTTATTATACGTCTACTTCACAATAATAATATCCTTTACATATACTGCACTTGATTGTTTTGTTTTCTCAGTGTTGTCTTTCTAACCCCCTGAAGACAGACAAGGATGGCAGACTGAGGCCAAACACTAACACTATTATTGTAGCGCGCAGTGTGTTACAGTAGTGTTGTTATATCCTGTACATGGTGTGTGCATTGCCAGTGTCGACATCCTTGTATATAACTTAGTGTCCAGGTTAAGCGTGTGTTCTCCGCCGCAGTGTATAACCTTAACCTTAAGGTGATTAATTATACCGTCTCTCCACAGTAGAATTAATGCAGCTATATTGTACATAACGTTTATCCCCGTCATAAACGGAGTGAGTACACATCAAAACTTTTTCGTAACTGTTCATTTCCTGTCATGTTTGCCAACCGCTATTACTGAGATCGAGATTCATATCAGCGAAGCGACGCTCTACTTCAGCTAGCGAGCAGATACAGGGTTAGGTCACCGGGTCAAGGCCATTTTCTGTTAACAGGTCACTGTACTAAATCGAGTTGTAGTGTTTGTAAAACTTTTAGACTAAGGGATGTCTGAAACGATAGAGTTCGTCGTTTGTCTCAGCTGACTGGATTGGATAGGTAATTGTGGGCAGCCTGCAACATTAATGCCACAACTTGAGCAGCAAGTGATATCTGTCTAAGCCAATATAGAGCTTTCCACGACATTATAACAGATTTGAACCTAAAGAGGCGTCTGCGGATAAAAGCCACACGATCATGGACGTATCGGGGAGTCCAGTCCAGCGGTCAGCACTTGTGTTCTACGTCAATGGCAAAAAGGTGAGCTTTTGGCGAATGTAGCTGAATACCGCGTCAGTATATCTATGCCCACTACACAGCTTCATTATAGACGTTTCTTACAAATGTAGCCATGCAATAATTAAGCGTTCGTGGAATATCTTTTCATAATTGGATTCGACGAAATAATAAATGTGTATTGTCACTACATATGTATACATAAGGCGATATGGAGTCAGACATCGTGCGTCCATGCTATACCCATGCATGTAAAGCGGAGAAGGCTTCTATGCTTCGATCGTTTTTTTTTTTCTTGTAGATTACGGACAATGATGTTGATCCAGAGACAACTCTTCTCCAGTATCTCCGTCTAAAACGTATCCTTGTGTCGTTTCATATTTCGTGTATTAATTATTAGTCATAATTGGAATGCTCTTTGTATCTGATCTAAAAAGGCTGAAACGATGTAGCTATGATTTCGCGATCTGTTTCCTGAACTGATATGCAACTTTAAGTTAACGAAGGTTTTAGAAATTTATGTGTAAGTTTATGAAGAGTTCATGAAAATTGGATCCCAGAAACAGAACTTGGAGTTAGGGAAAAAAAAGGAACTTACAGGGGTATTTTGTTGACCTGACTTGTTCCAAACTAGACTTTATTCGAGTCAATATTTGATAGATGGCATTTATTATCTAAGCTGGGGTGTGTGCATGGGAGGAAGTGTTGGTGTGTGGAGGGGCACAAATGTCGCATTTGTCCTATTATTTTATCCTACATAGCAAAATTAAGAAGTCTGATCATCCGGCCATATCGTCGCTGTGTGTTAAACATCGTATGAAGTCTAACTGATCTGAATACTTACATGTATATACACATGCGTGTAAACGCCCAGACAGTAATTGTGTCGGTACCTCATATTTTCGTCCATGAAATGAAATATAGCCGATCTTTCAGACTATCCAGTTTCGTTTCTGTGTTTACTGCCGAACTTACGGCCATTATCCGTACCCTGAACTTTCTTCTCCAGTTAAAACCTGCCCGAGTCATTATTTTACCGATTTATATGTATAAGAGACATGTCAAGACCTCCACTCAGAAACCTGCGGCTTCAGGCTGTGAAAAGCTCGTCGCTACGGTGACTGATCTGAGAGGGTAGAAGCATGTGGTGTGATGGATGACCTTGTCTCTGGCTGCCTGTATCACTTGCGCTGCCGTCTGTTGGTGGGGAGTTGGATGGGGTACAAGCAAGGAGAAAATGCTGTAGCTGGACAGTGGGAAGTCCGTCCGTCCGATAGCCCCGCTGCCTACAGCGAGTTGGCTTCCTTACTGCTGGCGACACAATGTCAGCACGACCTCCCCGTGTCTAGTGACCCTTTGAAGGCTTGGTTAGCCGAGCAGGGCACGTACATGCTTCATCGCCCAACTCGCCGTAACCAGGTTGTAGTAGGTGTGATGGACAGTCAGGAGCAAGTCGACTTGGTCGATATGAGTGCATTTGCCAAGTACAATGATGGTAATCTCTACCTGCTGACGTATATCGACATTCTCTCCAAATACGTCTGGTTGGTTCCCGTCCCACCCAAGACAGGAACCAGCCTCATCCAGGCCTTCAAGACCATTTTCAAGACCGGTCATATGCCCTTGTACCTGTAAACAGACGAAGAGAAATAGTTTCTCAATAAGCCCTTTCAGGCATTTTTTAAGGAGCGTGGGGGTGTTCTTCTTCCATACATTTAATGAAACCAAATCCTCGGTGGTCGAATGCTTCAATCAGACGTTTAAAGGCCGCATGTCCAAACACTTTACGGCCAACAACACCCGGCGTGACTTAGATGTTTTACCGGCCTTGACACGGGGGTACAATCGGGTTTATCATCGCAATATTCGCCGGACTCAGATCACCGTCGCGACCGACAACCAAAAGGAGGTCCGTGCCTTGTTATATGACCCCACCCAGTTCCGGCGGGGTCGGCTTTACCAGTATTAGGTGGGAGACCTCGTTCTCATCAGTAAAGTCACGGGGACCTTGGAGAAATCTTACCTACCGAACTGGAGTCAAGAAATCTTCCGTGTCCTAAGCTGTCACCCCAGGGACCCCGTGGTTTATACATTGGAGGACTTCAGTAAAACACCTCATAGGGAAATTTTACGTGACACAACTCCAGCCCGTCAAGACAACTCGTGACACGTACTACCGAGTGGAGACTGTATTAGACAACAAGAAGGAGGGTAGCGAAACATATCACTTGGTGAAATGGTGAGGGTGGCCAGCCAGTTTCAATTCGTGGGTGCCTGCGACAGACGTGAAGCGTCTTTAAACCTTTCGCCACCCTACCCACTCCCAGTCTCGTCCACGATGCCCCAGTGTGTAGACGACTGCATATAAAGCCTGCACGAGAACAAAGGGGTACTGTTGGAAATTGGACTGTTGGTAAGTGGACTGGCAGGTGACCTGAGTTCCCAACTCTCCCAGGATCAGTGCATGGTGCAAATCCTGCAAGGGCGATTGAACAAGACGCTATTTGACAAGTTCCAGTGGTCATTTGAGAACAAGGCGCTACTGGACAAGTAACTAGTCAATCTTCTATCCCTACCAGTACTACCAGTTTTATTACGTTTACTGTGTGAGCGAGGCCTAAGCCCATATTATCACCGTACCAATCACCCCACAGCCAGAACTCACGATACCCTCGCCCTCTGACGTGAATTCATCCCATCCTCGCCGCACGCCTAAGCAGCTCCTCCCTCAATGGCCTCAGAAAACTCTCAGTCTCATCACTTTTCCACTAGACCCATGGACACACGATTGGGCCACCCTTTAACCTGCCTTGCCAGCGATTCGACCGGCAGTGGCAAATCGATTTTTGTCAGACGTGTCAGCGAGCACGCCCGGGAGCTGATTTACTGATTCCAGACCGCGTGGTGTGGTTTTACGGAAAATGGCAGCCGATGTATGCCACTTTGCCGATTGTCGACATGCAGAAAGGAGTACCCAGTCCAACAGCATTCAACACAGGGGAGCGGACTCTAGTGATTGTCGATGATCTCATGGTCGAAGTATACTGGCGTGTGAAGGCAAAATTTACCAAGGGAAGTCACCACCGCAATATCAATGTCATCTACGTCGTACAGAATCTGTTTAACAAAGCAAAGACCACAGGACCACCAGCTTAAACGCTCACTACTTGGAGGTGTTTAAAATTCCCCGTGACACGTCTCAAATCACCACCATTGCCAAGCAAATGGCCCCAGGTAGGACCCAGTACATGCAAGAGGCCTTTAAAGATGCCACGTATGAGCCTTGTGGACATTTGCAACGAGTCTTGTCGATTTCAAGCAAACCACTCCCGATCTTCTCCGTTTGCGGACACACGTGTTTCCCTATGAGGTTGAATGCCTCTACCTGCCAAAGTCATAAAACCCACCAACACCTCACCCTATCCTATCAGTGTACGAGGAGGTGGCAGCCATGTCAGTCCGGCTACGCCGCTTTGCCCATTTGCTAAACCTCCTGGTTAATGGTCACTTGCAGGTCAAGTGGACGATTCTTCACGGACCTAATCCAGAATTTATCCGCTGTGTGTGTGAATGTGCTAAGAACGACTTGAATAGGAATGTTCCCCTGACACTGGCTTAGAAGGCTCGGTTACGTCATTACAAGACACATCTATGCACATTGGTGAACAAGCATTCCCCACTACATCGTAAACGGGCCATTGTACAGAAATGCCGAGGATATCAACCACTCCTCCCCACGCTTTTTATCCCGATTCTTCAAATATATAAAAATAGATTGAATAAGGCTGCTTGATAAAGACCATGGCTCAAGAGAAAAAAATGGCCCTGGTCGAGCCCCACCTGTTGGAGGGATTGCTTCAGCCGACCTCGCCTTACCCGCTCCTGGCCCTGAACGAGCGATTGAGAAACACCACACAAGCATTTCTTCAGCCTGTGGCAGATCAGATCGTCTTTGGGTATGATAAATACCGCCAAAAGTATAAGCTGGAGTTTAAATCGGCCCAACGTGTCAGCTTAATGGGGATTATCAGCATGCCTGAGGGAGGTGAAATGCTGAACGACCAGGAGTATGTGTTTTCCTTTGGTGGGAACAACCTGCACGGGACCATCCCTGGACTTTACGTGTGTTCAGGTCTGATTGAACACCGTCTGCGGGGAGATACGTTAGCCCCACTGCTCCGCCTGGTGCCGACCCGTCGGCTGTATGGATGCTACATCACCGAGTTCTTTATACATATCGAGTATAGACCTGTGCGGAAAAAGGATTTTTCCACCATCGAGCTCGATATTAAGGACGACACTGCCCACCCTGTTCCATTTCAGCGTGTGAAAGTGGAGGTGACACTTCACTTTCGACAGCGCCGGGGCTCACCTCTTCTTTAGGGAGCCAAAGAAAAAAAAAATGATGATGACCACGCTGGGTTTCGAACCTGCGATGCTCACTCGCCCACATGATGTCGGACTCACATAAACCTTACGTCACGTACTTCTACAACCAAGCTGGCGAGGGTAGATTTCCCGTCTTTCGAGGAGAACTGGGGCAACGAGGACATCAGTGAACAACGAATTTGATTTGCGGGTTTTACCTCCAACCCAAACCAGTGAGCAGGTAGGGTGATGGGATGCCTACAGCTCCATTCCCAGCATCACGGACGGTGGGCATGTGGATTTTTTTTTTTTATCAGCAACGGGGATCCAAACACTTACTTGGATTTGGCCAACTAGCGTTTGTATGTGAAAGCCAACGTCGTGAATGGTCAAGCCGAGGATTTGCCGGACTGGCCCCCAGTGGCGCCCACTAATCTGTGCCTCCCTTCTCTGTGGCAGCAAGTAGATGTCTAAATCAATGACAAGCCCATCAGTGCCTCCACCAACATGTACCCTTACCGTGCGTACATAGATAGCCTGGACACATAAGGGTACGATGCCAAAAACACGCACTTGACGGAGAGTTTGTCGTATAAGGACACCACCGAGCAGATGAAAATCACAGCCGCTCGAAACGGCGGATTTGGGAAAGGGATGAACTTCGCTGCGGGGAGCCATTCGATCCACATGATATGACGGTTTCATAGTGACTTGTTTCAGCAAAAGCTCTATCTGTTGAACAATATCTTGCTTCGACTGCACCTCGCTCCGGCGAAAGACACCTTTACACTGATGTCGCCAGCACAAGTGGGAGAGGACGGGCAGAGACAGGCAGCTGATTTCAAGACAGTGTTTGAGGAAGTGACGGTGTTTGTGCTGAAAGTTAAAGTTCATCCCCATGTTCAGCTAGGGCATTTGAAAGCCTTGCAGAAGACCCCGGCGAAGTAACCCATTAGCCGCGTCCTGACCAGGTATTTCTCTCCGCCTCATGGGTTTACCACTGCCAACGAGCAAAACCTCTCTTTAGGTGGCCTCCCCCAGCGCGTCATCATAGACTGAGTATTGAACACGGACTTTGACGGGACCTACAGTCAAAATCCCTTCAACTTCCTACACTTTAACATAAACTACATGGCGCGGGAGGACGCCAGGTGCTGGCCAAGCTACTCACTCTGAACTTTAATTCGGACAATTACACCTGCTCTTACACGAACCTGGGTTGGACGTGGGTAACAGTATCAAGCGTAGTGATTTCGGAGTGGCCAGCTTTGGGTCCCAGTGTACATAGATTACGACGCTGCCACACGTCACCTGTCTGGGGACTAGTTTGGCTCGTACGGCCGCTCATCCTGGCACAAGGAGGCACGTGGCTGGATCTCGCACCATTGGCAATGGAATCCCTGACCTGTACAACGCTTGGATACCCCTTGGATACAATATTGCTGATATTTCTTAGTACAGCCCGCTCGAGGACGAACAATGAACTGTAGTGTGCAAACATTTGCATTCCCAACCACTAACTATGACAATAATTTGTTGGTATGTTTGGTATTCACTCGCCTTTCTTTGTCGACTAAAAAAAATCATGAATGACATCTTAACCTTGTACATACATGTGATAGGACGATAATGATAGTGATAATGATTATAGTAAAACATAGTTGGATGGATCACATGTGAGGACTTATTTGTCCTTTGCTGTTGTTGAAAAAAATGAGATCTCACCAAAAAAAAACGAAAACTGTATATTTCTGTGTGCTTTTTAATTCTCTATTTCTTTGTTTGATTCGTGCTCCGATTGAAATTTCTCTTTCGACATAACGTGAAAAGGGTTGTTGGTTTAGTAAGCTGGTTGGCTGGCTGGCTGGGTGGTCGGCAGGCAGGCAGGGAGGCTGGTTGGTAATCGCCTTGCCGTATCCAGAATTGCTCAACAATTTCATGGTTTCACCGATCAACGCTTTGCTAGGATCTACATCACCTTGACGCCATGCCTGGGTCACGTGATCGGCAAAGGTGCCGAAGAAGGCTTGGGGAGTGTATTCGACGGCATGATACACCCGATTTGCCACAAGTCCGTGGGTCCGATTTGCCACAAGTCCGTGGGTCAAATACCAAGTCAGCAGACGGGTCCCCAAGAAAATTTTCGTCCCGAACATGCTGCCGATCAGCATCCGACAGTCATGGCTCATCAGATGATTGGCATTGGCAAACGCCACCATGGTGGGTCCAATATCATCCAGATTAACATTGAAGATCTCGAAGGACGTCCTCCATGAGTCTTTCGAAGGTCGAAGGCGCAATGGCCAATGCAAGCGGCATAACGATGAACTGATACAGCCCTTGACTGATAGAAAACGCAGTCTTCTGTCTCAAGTGGAATTTACCAAAATCCAGAATGCAGATCAAGACAACTGAGTCATTTAACTCCAGACAATGAATCTAAACACTCGTCGATTCTCGGCAAAGGCTATGCGTCTTTCTTAGTCACATCATTAACCTCCCCAAAGTCTACGCAGAACCTGGATGAACCACCCTTCTTGGTACCCAGGAGACGCCCAAGGATGGCTCAAAAATACCGCGGTGCATCACTTTCTGTATGCCTTCCTTCTCAATAGCCCTCTTTCCAAGAGGTAGTCTACGTGGTGATTGTCTAATGGGGATGGCAGACCCAATATTTATAGCATGCTCTACTCTATGAGTACATCCACGGTCTTCACCTGTCAGCACCTGTCTTAGCTCATCTTGTTCATCCATAGTCAGATTACTTAAGCTGCGGAAGAGAACATCCTTTAAGTCTTCTGGGAACTCAGATAACTCCTCTCCATCCATAGTTGTGGCTCTCACTATATGCTCTTTTGGGTCCATCTCATAAAAGGCTTGGCATGTGCCAAGCCTCATATCAGTATGCAATGTCACATTGTCTGGGTTGTAGTTTATGACTTGGACACTTAATTGCTGTGATCTGGTGTCAACGATGCCATTTAACATCCAAACATCTTTCTCAGCCACCAGTTTCATCGATGGTTGAGTCACTCTCGCTGGAGCAAGACACTCCACCTTTGGTATCAAAATTGGTATCCACCCAACAGAATAACCTGGTATTGCCGTGATCTTTTCAACTTTAGTCACACAAGTCATCTGTGTTTCACCACCAATCCAACAAGGTATGGGAGATTTTTCAGTTTTCAGCTGTAACCTCTTATAATCAATCTTTGTTACATGTTTTAGGAGAAAATATTGCCCAAGTATTCCTTGGAACTGTTATGTCATATACTATAATACTGTGACGATAGACAGTTTTACCCAACTGCAAACACAACTCAGCAGAACCATAAAGTTCTAGATTTTATCGTTTGCACTGAGTGTGTCGTCAAGTTGTCCTTGACACTAAACGTATAGCGTCAAATATTTCCTTGGACAAAAGTGTCATAGTTGACCCACTGTCAACCAGTAATGGTGTGGTCTCTTCTATCGCCTTTTTTATACCATTGTCCCATTTTCCTATTTTACTGTGCTGACCCACACGCAATGTTACTCTCTTATTCCCCTATTTTTCATATTCTGTGCTACTAACTTCATCATCTAATACTATGTTTGATTCAGACCTTTCCTCACCCGTCTGCCTATGGCCTACAAGGTAGACGGCTTTTCATTTCCCTCTTCATTAACTTGTGCCTGGGTGCCACTGTCTTGCCATTGTGGGCATTCTCTACAGTAATGGTCGCGAGAATTACATATGTAACAACTTCCTTTGGCCACGTTTACCAGATCTCTCGTTACTGTTATTAACACTGCCTTTAGACCTATAAGATTTGTTTATAGCCCCACTCTCAAGTTTTTCCAGGCGCTCTAACAATTCCTCCAGCCTAGTAATGCTATGCTCTTGAGGAACTCAATCAACTGTCTGTGTAACCCTTACAGTCCCAGTTTTCTTCTTATCCCTCTCACCTACAAGTGCTTCGTAACGTTCTATGAGGTCGACAGCATCTGTTATGCTTCTAAAACCCTTGTCGAAACGTTTGCACTTCATCTCGACAGATACACTTTTGTAGTGCTGATTTAAAGCTAAAGCCTCCTGAGCATAAACATCTAGATCAGCATATGCTTTCTGTGCCATTTGTCACAGGTCATCGCCCAGAGTTGAGATAGTTTCGTCTAGTTGACGTACCCTGCCTTCAAGTTTAGTAAGCCATTTATTCTGCTAAGGCTAGTGCTTTCTCACGTGGTATCCACAATTCTAGGTCTGCACAGTCAAGAAAGTGTGAGTAATATTCCTCCCAGTTATGTTTACCCTCATATGGATCTGGTTTTAGCCTGATAATTGCACTTCGCTCATTTTTATAAGAGGAAAAGTCCCCAAACCCATGAGCATGTGAATTATCCCTTTCACATGATGTGAGACTTCAGATGGAAAGTCTTTCCTCCTTCTATTACCTTGACCGAGTGTCGGTCTGGATTCATCACCATTTTCAGTTATATTAGGTAAGTCTGAGGCTATGGAATCCTCATGTTGGTCATCAGGGCTGGAATTGCCCTCATGGGCTTGCTCAACAACTGCATTTTGATTAATAATCACCTCTGGATCTGTCAGTCATGTTAATTAGGCTTTATGGGTTAACACAGGGGAGTAACACTTTGGAAAATACACCAAGTTTCTTTAAGTCAGCAATATCCCTTTAGGACGAGGTATTAGGCAGGTAAGAATGCCACTGCACTATCCCTAGTTGCATAGGTATCCCCCTTCTGACACCGTTGTAACAAACAATCACACAGTTATACACGTCATCAATCAGTTGTAAACTGAAGTGTCGATAGTTATATCACAAAACGATACATTGATCAAGGACAAGAAGTAAATGTAGTGGTATTCACTAAAGGATGTATTACCATAGCAAAACATGCTCTTTCTTTGCCACGTATCCCCCATACTGTTCCTATATCAGTCCAAGAAGCAATAATTTATTTAACAAAAACAAACTCGTTGATGTTTTTACACAGGACTGGAATAATTCGGATCTGTGCGAAAAGTATCTCAAAGAAGACTCGACTCGATCCCCCATCTATTACTACATGGCTCTGGCCACACTGACACCCGTCGTGTTTTACGTACCGATCTTAGTATGTTAGGAATCCGTCAGTTTACAGTGGACACGATTCGTAATCCCATGGACAACCACAACCAAGTATTCCAAGCCGTGGCAACTTTTCTTACCCCTTTGCCATAATTTTAAACTCCTTTGCTCTTGACCGCAGTCTGATCTGAAAAAAGAAAAGAATATCCATCTTGCAGTGTGCATTTTACACGGGATGTTTCTCTCGGTAGGAGAGTGGAGCAAATGGGGATAATACATGAATACAATATGTATTCAAGTGGCAAAAAATGACGTCGAATCAATATGAATTTTACACCTTAGTAATGGCGGTTCAAAGTACGGAACTGTCGCAGAGGGTTTTTCTTGTGTAGTTCCTTATCTCAGAGTTACAGTACGACTGACGGGGACAAAGCTGAGCTGTGGAGAGGGAGGATGCGGAGCGTGTACTGTGATGCTGTCCAGATACGACAGGGCGAACGACACCATCAAATATCCTTTTGACAGACGCACTGAGAACAAGATTTAAATGTACAATTACTTGTGAACGAAATAAAGAGAAAATATGAAAGAATGACAAAAGAAAAGAAGGATTTAAACCAGTTAAATAATTGATATGTATATTCAGTTTCTTTTTCAAGGTCATTTGTCTTCCTAATCAACGCTTCAAGATAATTAAAAGCATAATCAAAAGTCATCTTTAGTTATATATACTCTAGTACATATCTTGCAGTTCGTGAACAAGTGTAGGGTCCCCGACAGTGGGGAGTTACACGAATTTGCCGAAATGTTTCTGTTCTGATTGAATTAAAAAAGTCAAAACTTGGGTTTTGTGTCAGGAAAATGAACCAGCAAATAGACAAAGATAAGCGTAGTGCTTGGCAACAAGGCTTGTGAATTAAGACTAAGAATTGAGACTGTTAAGGACTATTATATACGCTCATGTTCACACAGTAAATTCGAAACCGTTAGCATCAAACCCTTTTTACACCGTTAAACTACTCTATGCTTCACGCATGTAATCGGCTGATGTGTACGTATAATTAAAATTGGCCATATGTCTTTGTATGGTTGCTATATTGGAGATGTTTATACCCGTACTGCATGCGCCCGATATTTGTATTAAGTTTTCAGTGACGTAATTCCCTGTATATATTAAAAATGTAAAACTCATTGCAAGAAAGGTGTAACCAGGTGTCTCATAATGGCGCAGAATGGCTATTTCCCTGACGAATGTTAAGCATATGACTGTTATGGCGTGTATGTACCCGATGGGAGAGGTGCACGGGACGGCCGTGACGACGGTGGAGGGGATAGGCTCCGTGGGGCAGGGAATGCACCCGGTCCAGGTGAGCTAAATATATACCTGTGGAGGTCATCAGCACTACTGGAGACCACATAAACGATTTTCTTGACCCAAGAATAGCCGCTTTCATGACAAGGTCTTTACGATCTGTAACATATTTTCTCCTTTCTTGAGTGCGGTGTTGGACACCAGCCAAATAAATAAATGAATGCATTTATTTTTGGCATTGATTTGAAAGTGGACCATATTTTACTGTTTAAAGTGCACCGATGCTAACAAATCGGTCGGATTTTTATGTAATCGCTGCTGTTATTTCATCTGTTGGTTAATTAACGTTAATCGTGTGTTAAGGAGCGTATTGCTAAAGCCCACGGTAGCCAGTGTGGATTCTGTACCCCGGGGATGGTGATGAGTATGTACTGTCTGCTGAAGAACATCCCCGAGCCAACAGAGGAACAGGTGGAGGCGGAGTTAGAGGGTGAGTCGTGTATGCCATTCAGTCCTGTATGGCCACACAGAATAACTACACTCTAAAAATTATTTTGTTAAATTGACAGAACAATATGGGTTCAGACTGATGACAGAATGGATGGAGCAATTACTGCAAAATCTAAAAATTATTTTGTTAAATTGACAGAACAATATGGGTTCAGATTGATGACAGAATGGATGAAGCAATTACTGCAAACTATTCTGCCAGATATGGCGGATTTCTTCTGTTGTATATATTCCAACAGAATACTTTTTTATTGGTGTATGTGGATGTTCCCTTGTCCATAATATAGTATTTTACTGCATTAATATAATCTACTGTACGATCACTCAGAAAAAAAAATTTTATGTTAAACACTTTGGTATTTTTGAGGGTAGAGGCGAAAAGCGAGAAGACAGAAGATATGGCTTGAGAACAACAGGTTCTTTTTATTACTTCAGAGGACTAATGAGCCTGACACAATCACCTTGAGAACACAAGTTATTTTTCCTGTGACTAAAGTGCTTCAGGCAATCTTCAGTTGACGTCAACATTTCTTATAAACGCTAAGATGGATTGTTTAGTGTTAACAAATTTTTCGTACGTTATAAATTGCCTCACCTAAAAGGCTCGTGACATAGCAGATCTAATTACCGGTGGCCTTCGCGTTTCAAGTATTAATCGTAAATTTTTCCTAGCATACAACGAAACGATACAGGCTGCACATGGGCTGGGTGCTATGTACATGTCCAGAGATAATGACATGCTGTCTGCCTATTTTGACATGTTTACAAAGGGAATTTACTGCGTAATGTATCTGCCAGAAAACTGCCCGTAAGGATTATCTGTGACCAGACAAACGTGGTGACTGATTTGGTTTAACTATCTTCACACTTTCTAACGGTCTACCCTGAAATGGTTGCATTAAAGTGGTAAAACACATGGAAATAATTTGAAAAAAACAGCATAAAGAACGCTGAAAAACATGTCTAAAACTGGATCAGTTTTAAAATGTTTTCTTACCACACCAGCCAAATGTTTGGATTCTGTGGTGGTCTTTACCGACCCCTCGCTGCTAACATTTTTTGGGGTTTTTGCGGGGGGGGGGATTAAAATATCAAAAACCTGGCATATATGTTAGGTCAGTTATGTGGACAAATTAAATTTCGCAAGAACCCCTACAAAGGAGGAAGGCAATGCAGAAAAATTTGTTATTATATCAGTGGTATTCAATATGATGAATGTGGCCCACGCACGTACGAACGATTTTCTGTAGATAAGTATAGGCCTATATTGTGCCCATTTTGTCCGAGTCAAGCGATGCATAGTACACCACTGACAGTGCCTTGCGGCATTCGTCTTTAGTAAATTTTCTCTGGCAAGGAGCCCCAAAGCAATATTCCTATCAGCATGAACAGTGACGACGGGATTTCGTCTTGAGCTATCGTGCTGTGTAAACACGACCTCAGACACACACGCTCTTCCAAAATTGTACAGCTACACCTTTTATGCACTAGAGGTACACAAATTAACCACATGAGAAAAAAGTAACATGCGTAGTGGTGGTACAAACTCTAGTGTACATCTAGTGGGCAAAAGGCGTAGATGTTCAGTTTTGTTACAGCGTGTGTAGCTATGATATAGTATGATGCACAATCGGTTTTGAGAGAGTGGTTTCCAATTTACTTACCTGACAGGTTGTATTGGCTTTCTCAGAGCTCTTACCTGTTTTCTCCTTTAAAAAACCTTATCCTGTCGTTTTAAAACCCTTTGCGCAAGGTACGTCGAATGAAAAAAAACGTCAATGAATTAAGTAATGAAATAATTAGACGTGACCAAATTTAAATGTAACTGATAAATCTTGTTTATTTTCTCCAACCCATATAGTTTGTGGTTCAAAGGAAACGCATGTGGTTAATTCTGGGGTTTCATGCGGCCCCTGTGTCCTTCATTCATTAACATGACCGCTCTTGTATGGGTGGAACCAGAAACATTCTTTGGACATATGATCCCATTGACAAAGAGAATAAAATTTTGAATTATGTCTTGACAAGCTTCACGTGAGAGAGAATTTTCACGGGTGAAGCAAATCGTGTACTCGGTTACACAATGCCATAATAGCACATCCAATGCACATGTCAGCGGTGATCTCTATTACTACAGGAAACCTTTGCCGATGTACCGGATACAGGCCTATACTGGACGGCTTCAAAACCTTCACAAAGGTCAGTACTTCTACCTACGTGTGTAAACATCCACACTTTCACTGAGGTCAGTACGGACCTAGATAGGATAATCCGCATACCTTCACGGAGGTCAGTACTTTTATACCTTCAGTAAGAGCGGTAATTTCTCTTCACACCTCACTAAATACCAGACGTACTTACTTACACGTTGTAATGGAAGTTCCTCCATATCTACGCAGAGGTCAGTACCTTATGCCTTCGTAGAGGTCAGTACCTTCAGTATGGACAGCACTTTCATACCTTCAATAAAAACAATACGCCTCTACCTTCACATAGGTGAGTACTTTCATACCTTTAATAAAGGGGTTTCATACCTTCACACAGGGCACCACTTCATGCTTTCACAAACATATCTTCACTAAGGGCAGTACTTTCATATTCTTACTAATAGCAGAGTAATCATACCTTAAGCAGTGTTTTTAAGCGTTCACTAAGTCAGTACTTTCACGCCTTCAGTCAGGTCAGTGCTTTTTTACCCTCGCAGTGCATCCATACCAGTATTTCTATAACATACCATAACGAAAACCAGTACTTTCATTTTCAAGAAGATAAATACTTCTATACCTTATCTGGACTCTATACTAGGTATGTTTGTATCAGTGATTGGTGACTTGACTCCTGTGTAATTTCAACCAAACACTATTGTGTCTCTCGTGAGATGGGACTGTCTCACTCAATGCATGCACGCATCTTCATATTTACGAAACAATTTCCTCCATTACCAAGGTGAGGACAAATGACATGACGTGGTGATTTCTAACATGCCATATTTACCTACCCCTGTAGTTACTCTTTTTCCCTGCAAAACGACCAAACTCTAAATAACCCCTTTCAATCGTATCATAATATGTCTCTACCTGGGATTGATCTGGGATCAACAAATCATCCGTCAGACGCTGTGACTAATAAGTCTGAAAGTAGTATAGGAGACGGTGAAACTTTGTTGACTGCTTTGTTACGAAATCAGAATACCGAATGATCATGGATTGACTGATTGGCTTTTAACAGCGTTCTCAGGAAATTTTCAGTGGAGTGCCTGAAATAAACACGACCTTCACTAGATACCTGACTTAAAAATATGACTTAAAAGAATGATTGTAGAGTTTACATCTAGCATAGTGCGCTCTTGTAAAAAAAAGCTTACATTTGACATTATCTCTGTTTTGTATAAAGGAATGTCCGATGGGAGAAAACTGTTGCCAACGAGGTGGATCGGGAGAGAGCAAAAATGAAGGGGTAAGGGCTATGGCTCTCGGTGACGTAATGTCAAAAGCGATTGACATGCTTGTATTTCCTTAAATAATCACCATTTCTGCTCAACAAAATCAAGCTGTGTTTTGGATATTAAAATATTCTTTATTGTAGAAATGGGATGTCAACTCATTTTAATTGCACACCTTCTTTGTTACATAATAGTTTAAAAGAAATCCATGGGATAAAATCAAGAAAGAAAACTTTCCCAGAATCACTTCCTCTTACTTGTGTTGCCATTGATACGTTCAAACCCACAAAACTATGGTTATACTCTGCATCCAGATGTCAACAAAATTGTTCAACCCCAGCGAATTCGCTCCGTACGACCCTTCCCAGGATCCAATATTCCCGCCAGAGTTACAGGTAAGCTGTGTCCAACTGGATTCACCCCATGAATGGAGCATTTTCCTTTTCATATACCCAGATTTTGTGTGTGCCTTATGGCGAAAATTTAAAATGGGAAAGTCCAGCAGTGATAGATGTAAAAACTTATAACTGCGTAATGACAAAACGTGCTGGTGTTATATTTTACTTCATGGGTAATACTTTTAGTCACGTTGTATTTATTTATTGATTTATTTATTTATTTTAAAAAGTAGCTCAATCGTCTTTAATGTAATTACGGTAACTTACACCAGATGCCAAACATTATCCATGTATTTTTGCTAGTCATGTTTTACGCCTTTGTTCAGCTCACAGAAACGTATGACACAGAGAGCTTGCGATTGGTTGGCGAGAGGGTCACGTGGTATCGACCTCAAAATTTGGAGGCGCTTCTGGCCTTGAAAACTAAGTACCCGGATGCAATGCTTGTTCGCGGGAACACTGGCCTGGGTAAGTTAACAGATAAACACTACACAAAGAGAAGAACAGTAATGCAGCTAGGCCCCTACTATTGACTACTGGCTCAATCAAGCCTGAAGCAAGTTGAAAATAAGTCTGCTGTTATGAACATTATCTCCAGATTGTCCATACTAATCAGTGGGGAACCTTTTCCACCGAAGGTAATTTGGGTCAAAGCTGTGTAGTCTGTTGTTCATTCCTGCATTTACGGTTACGTTTTATGGGCTAACTGATAACGTATTCCTCGTATCGTACAATGCAAGGGAACAATGGTCAAGTCAGCTTGCGGCCGAATCACCATTACGCGGGGAAAAATATCCTATCTGTTAATATATGTTTCCAAGGCAAGTCCGGATGTTCGTTCGGCGAACGTTGTTGGTTTACTCCCACAACTTAGTTTTCCTGCAGCGATAATGCTGAATTCTGCTTCATGCTTTCAGCATTATGAAACATGCTTCTCAAATCGAATAAAAGAAATAAATAGACCTAAACGTATCGAGAAACCACTACAAATTTTCTCTTATGGACTATTTTGCCTGTTTTCAGGACTGGCTAAGATGGCTTTCCCAGTTTTGATATCTATCTCCCGTATCCCGGAACTCTCTGGTGTAACCGTCTCTGAGGAGGGCATTCGTGTAGGCTCGATCACCACCCTGTCAGAACTAGAGGACTCCTTACAACAGGCCCGCAAGACCCTGCCCGGTAACGGTATTTTATGTTGTCTTAATTTCATGCATTTAACATTTGCCAGGTACTTATACCATGAATGGTGCTTGTGGATGCAAAAATGAGCAACCAAAGCCCTACTATAAGTTGCATCTATTTCCGAGCTCGGTTTGTACCATAATTTTGAAATGCGAGAGGAATATGGAGTGTCGACTTTGTTGGCGCAATTAGGGGCCTCTGTGGCAGAAGGATTAGCGTGCTAGCGCAGCACAATGGTTTAAAAGCCTGTTACCAGGGCAGTCGCTGTGAGTTCAAAGCTCTTGCTAACCTACGTATGGATGTGGGTTTTTCCTGGCAACATACTGTTGCCCGCCGTCGTATATTTGAAGAGCTCTTAACATCGGCTTTAAAAACCAATGAAACAAAGCGAAAAAAATATATAAATATTATCCTATCTGAAAGCTGACGACTGCTTTCTTTTACACGTAATGTGTCTAATTTTTATCTTCATTTTCATTTTGGAAAATGGCTTTTGTAGTCATCATTTCCTCAGAATGTCTGTTGTAGTTGGCCAGTGGTACTAGCTCGCCCTGTTTCGAAGGTTCACTTAATAAATGGTGCTGTTGTCTTGTTTGCCGGGGTTGTACACAGAGCGTACATTCAAGTAACACGATCTTATTTACCATAATCAGCACCACCATAAAATATATATCCAAGCATTAATTTTTACAGGTTACAAAACAGGGCTCATCGATGCTCTGTTGAAGAGTTTATCCCGATTTGCAAACCACCAGATTAGAAATATGGCGGTGAGTATTCTCATTTGTTTTCTCATCTGTTAAATGTTAAAATTTATCTAAGTGGCAAATTCTTGAAACATAGAAATTCGCCATGTTGTATACTTGGTAAGACAATGTTAAGAGTCCTGGGTGTATTTCTCAGTGCCAAAAATTCCTGGACTGCTGTCAAAAAAGCTGTCAAAATCAGATTTTGCTTAACAGTTTTTTGTAAATGATGTTGTCAAGGTTATGGCACCACATGCCAGCATGAGTTATGGAAAGTTACAAAAAATGATATTCCGAATGTGTTCTGGACATATTTCTCAGTGGAAGCACTCAGAGAATACTTCCCATTGTAATTGGATGTAATTCATGCATGTAACTATAATTCTCATGATAAGATCTCTTTCATTTTCGTAGTAAGGAACTTGAAGATGTTATCATATGCCACATTTCTTGGTCACGGTTTCATGAATCTGTTTGGTGTCACTGCACTGTTTGATTTTTCCTTTGGTGAAATGGCAAATCACGAACGCCAAAGAAAGCTTGACGAATGCTTCGTTTTATAACCGTTTTGACCAAATGCATGAGTGTGATGTTTCGTTTTCAGTGTCACTGGCCTGTGCTTTTTTTTTTCTAATAATAGACAGTAGATAGGATGGGATAGCTTTAGATGGGATAACTTACAGATGATGCATGGATCCGCCGTCACTGGCCAGGCTTTACCGACACTAAATCCTAAACCCTGAAAGTTAAATATGATGACACCGTGATAACGTATAAGGCAGTAATCTTAACAATACAAATATTTGTGTTCGCAGAGCTTAGGTGGTAACGTGTTGAAAATCCACGGAGTATCTGACTTGCAGACTGTACTGCTAGCCGCTGGGGCCACCCTCACAGTGGTCACTTCAGGTCAGTTAAGCCGACAACAGTGGTTTGGCGATATTTTTCTGCCTACGCCATGTTAAGTTGATGGTAATAGGTAGACGTACTTCGTACTTATCATATTTCAAAGCATGTCTTTACATTCTGTTTTATGACATTTATATGCCAAGAGCATTATATGCTTCAAGAACACTTTTTTCGACTTTCTGATCTTCTATGCAATTTGAAATGTTGAATGCTTATAATTTCTCTCAGCTGGAAAACGAAAATCTGTCGTTGTTGGAGAAGATGCGACTTTCGAGGAATTAGCGACTGACAATGATCTGGTTCTTATTGACGTCTTTATACCACAACCTGGAAAGGTACTGCTTCACGCGTCAAGGTGTTTAAATGTGAAAATTTCTTGGCCCAAACAGGTTCCGATCCATAGCCTTCAATTACCATTGATTTTGAAGAGTGAAATATAGAAGATTTGGCTGACGTAATAAAGCAAAGCAAAACATCCTATGAAACAAGTAATGCCTTTCCCCCTTTGTTATATTTTCGATTTGCTACTGCAGTTTTGTTACAATTCATTTAATTTTTGATGTAATGCAACATAAACTATTGTTTGTCGTTGCACATTGGATTACCTCATATGTTTGACGAGAAGTAAAAAATAACTGTTGTATACTTATGGTTTTTTTTATTGTCATCTCAGCACGAGTATTTCCATTCATCTAAAGAGTCTCTCCGTCGGACAAACGACACTGCCATTGTAAACTCCGCCATAAAGGTCACACTGAAGGAGGACACCGACGAAATCAAATCCATGTCACTGGCTTACGGGGGCCTCTCAAGGACTTCAGTTCTAGCAAAGATCGCCATGAAAAACGCAGTTGGAAGGTAAAGGATACGCATGATGTTCAATGAACACCTGTGGCACACTAGTGCTTCGTTGGAGCATTGAATCTAAGTCTGAAATGGAAATGTTAAACGGTGAATCTGATTGTACAACTGTCCTGCGTCAGTTGATTATTAACTTTGGGGATGAGATAGAAAAACCACCAGCGTCAGACACAACTCTGAGTTAAAACTTAAAGAAAATGTTGTCAGAGAAATTCAATAAATTTAGTAAGTCAAGGGATCTCTGTGTGCCTGTTTTAAAGCTATAATGACAGACAGTGATATTGTAGGGTATGGGAGGAGTCTCTGGTGAGTGACATGTGTCAGTGGTTGCATGAGGACTTCTCCCTACCTCCGGGATCATATGGAGGGAGGACCGAGTACAGAGAAGTTCTAGTTTCCAGTCTCTTCTTCCGCTTCTACCTGGCGGTGGCAGATCTGCATTGCGAATGTGTAAGTAATCTGATTGGTCAAATGAGGGCAGTTATGGATTGCTGGCCAGCCAATCTTGGCACTATTTATCCAGCTCTTTGATGAACATAGAATAGAACCTGGCGTGAGTTGTAGTTCGTTATTACGAGACATCGCTATCACGTTATTCACTAAAACTTTATTGAAACGTATTTTCATTGTGTGGAAATTTATATTTAAACCCTTAGCCAAACATGTAATGATATTATTTACGAATTGGCATGTATTCAATACATACTACTATTACGTAGCCTTTAATTCCCACTGTGGAATCGAATCGTTAATTAAACATTGAAAATCGGCGAAATTCTTCATTTATAAAATCTAGTTCATGAATTAGTTGGTTTGTTTGCAGGTGGGCAAACCATGTGGTGTCTCTCCTTCCCACCTGAGTGGCTCTCGTGAACTGAAGAGAGACCCATCCAGCGGTCTTGTCCTCTATGAGGAAGTCGACCCTGGTCAACCCATGGAAGACCCCGTAGGTCGCTCCGTCGTCATGCCATTTACTCTGACGCATGCTACCGGCGAGACGGTGTTTGTAGACGACATGCCTACATATTCTAGTACGTCCATTGTCATGAATCACTTGAGGAATGTTATGGGGTCTTCTGTGGCAGAGTGGTTGCTGTGCTAAAGCAGACCAGTGACTAGGGAGTTTCTCGCCGATGTGATTGTTGCGAGTTGAAATCCATCCCATGTGGCTTACTCTCTGGCCGTGCGTGGGAAGGTCTGTTAGCAACCTGCGGATGGTTGTGAGTTTCCCCCGGGCTCTTCCAGGTTTCCTCCCACCATAAAGTGCTGGTTGCCATCGTAGGAGTGATATATTCTTGAGTGCGTCGTAAAATAGCAATAACCCCATAGATAAACTTAGGATTGTAACGAAAGCAGTGAGATCGATATGAATAGAAAATCACGGGCTCAACTATAATGAGATTAGATAATTTCAAAACAAGCACGCTCTCTTCGAAGCGGTAAATATTCGTCTATGAGTACAGTTTACGTTGCAGAACTTAAAAATCATCTGTTGTATATATATTTAGTACAGTAAGTTGTGTATATATTTTTAGTACTATTTATTACTGATGACAACTTTTTAAATTTGTGATAAACTTCAATTTCCTGTTAGCGGACGATTTGTCAGGTGAGAAATACATTGTATATAGTGTCTAATGCTTACTACATTTCAGATGAACTTCACCTAGGACGCGTGGTGAGCACTAAAGCCCATGCTAAAATCCTGAAAGTCGATCCATCTGAGGCCCTCAAGATGCCAGGGGTTGTGGAATTTGTGACTCACCGAGACGTCCCTGGGAAAAACTATTGGCTAAATTTAGAAGAGGAATTGTTCGCTTCTGAAGAGGTATAAAGACCCGACAAAGTTACTAGCTCAAATGTGGCTCAAATATGCTCAAAATTCTTACTGTTCTCGGTACATTGGATAAACCGGCCGTAAGTGGGAAGGTCTGCTAATTAAAGTATTAGCAGTTTACAGATAGAAGACAGAGACAGAGAAAAGGAGAGACAGTAAAAGAATCCCATAGATGAAAAACCAAAAGGGACAGAAACACTACATGTCGCATGTGCACGAACAGAAATGAGAACAAAACGGATGGTTAGGGGTTTTCCCCGGGCTCTGCCCGGTCTCCTCCTACCATAATGCTGGCCGCCGTTATGTAAGTGAAATATTCTTGAATACGGCGTGAAACCACAATCAAATAAATAAATACATTGATTAGATTAAGCGACCAACGGTGCGGATATGGCCGTCCAATAAAGCCTGACTTCTGTCGAAGACTATTTGCAGTGCGTCTGACGTGAGAAAGTCCGTCCCTAACCTAACAAAGGTCAATAATTTCCTCCCAGCACTCCAGTTTTCTCCACCCACATCGCAGAGTTAAAAACCCTTGAATTAACAGCACTCAAATTAGTGAGTAAACACATATGATCCTTATGTTTGACTTATCACAGATGTAAGTGGATACTGTAACTGCATAGAAATTTTTCTTCCCTTCTCATGAATCTTGACAGAATTTTTGTGGAATGTTTCCGATCTTAAAGTGAAAGGTTTTGAACAGGTCACGGTACAAGGTCAGACAATTGCCGCCATCTTGGCAGACACCCACGAGCACGCTGTCAGGGCGGCTAAGGCTGTGAAGGTGGAATATGAAGAACTGGAGGCAGTGATCACCATAGAGGTACATGTACAAACTGCTTGCAGATTCATGAACAATAATTGGTCGTACCTACTTTGGCTGTATATGGTGTTATATTTATTTATTAATTTGATTGGTGTTTTACGCCGTGCTAAAAAATATTTCACTTAAACTACGGAGGCCAACATTATGGTGCTAGGAAACCGGGCAGTACCCGGGCGAAACCAAAGACCATTCGCAGGTTGCTGGACCTTTCACACGTGCGATACGGTGTTATAAATAAGTAGCCTAAGCATATAGTAAAAAAACCCTTGACGTTTTTTACGTTGTAATTTAAAACATGAATGCAACGTTTTTTATCCGTTATTAGTCTTATCATTTATCTTATCGCGTGTTTTACCTTTAATGGTACAGATTAACTCTAGCACATATATAATTTCCCCATTCCCATAAAATTGAAAATATCAATAATATCGGGAATATTAAAACTTCATTAATATCATTAGAAAATAATCAACATAAACCTAGGCCTCGAAACCGAGATTCGTATACCACCCGTCTACCAAAATGGGCGTTCCGGGAACATGCGAAACAATTGCTGCAATCTTTAGGCTGTTTTACTTTTGACGAGCTAATCGTTGTTGCTCTTCTTCTTGGAGATGTTGTTCATGCTTTTCATTATGGGATAGCTATGCTACGTATTCTTCTCAACTTGTGACCGCCTACTGGACATTTGTCTTGCTTTTTTCATATATGATACCAGGACGCCATCAAGGCGAATTCCTACTACCTCCCAAGTAAGGCCTTTTTGGAGGGTGACATTGAGGCGGGATTCCGCGAGGCTGAGCACGTGATCGAGAGGGAGATACGGATAGGGGGTCAGGAGCATTATTACATGGAGACCCAGTCCTGCTTGGCAGTGCCCCAGGCAGAGTACAAACAGATGGAGATCATATCCGCCACGCAGTTCCACTCCTTAGCACAGGTAATAGAAGAGCTCACAAATGACGGCCACTCTGTAAAACAACTGTGTACAAATTTGCACACCCACAATGCATGTGGATTAGTGGTACAAATATTCCGTATCCATGATACACACTTCATTGTGGATGTATTACACAAATCGTGTACTCTTGGTACACAGAAATTATGTGGATGTGCAGTTTTGCCACAATAATGTGTACCACTGTTACACAATAGTTTTAGAGAGCATGCAATCACACAAAGGTTAGATCTAATATAGGCGCTCCCTGCTGGCTTGTCGCTGACTAGATCTGAAGAAATACCACACTCTGGACACTTTCACTGTTTATCTAATCGAATTCTTGCTTTCGTATTTTCCCATATTTGTAAATTGAAACAATGAATCTCTTTGGAAGTAGGATTGACCTCAGCAACCAAAAACGTCATCGGCCGAGTTTAGACTAAGGGACTGACAGACTCCTGGCCTGCTAGTAACTCCCTTCTCGCTTTTCTCGAAGATTTTTATACTACCGGGAACAATTTATCATCTGGATAATTCCAACAAGGAAGCACAAGGTAATTGTAAGCGTAGTACTAATCCAAGAGGGAACACTTTAAAACAAATGGCTGGCTCAACTCCCAGAAAACGAAAAGCCCTACACAAAACGAAACAAAAAAAAAACACGATAAATTGAACAAAATAAACATAGCAGTATAGCTTATAATGATATACAAGAACAATACAAACAATACGACAAATTTAGTTACTGAGATTACAAATCCGGTTGAAATACCTGGCGAGTCTACACAGAAACAGGGAAATCCTGACAGTTCTCATGAATTCCTGAAGTGAAGGATAACAGTGGCCTCCAAGAGACGATGGGTCGCAGGTGCGGCATCTAGACATTAGTTTGTAGCACATGGCATGGCCTGGTCATAACTCTAAGGGCTGGCTGGTAGATAATAGTGTCCGTAATGCCGAACGGGCGATGTAGGTTTCAGTCATTGGGCTTGACACAGGTCAGTTACTTCCAGTGTGATCTGAGATGAAAAGTATGTAATCACACGAAGAGACAATGAGCGATGGAAGCTCAGAAATAAGGTCTCATACAAAATAGCATGTGGTAAAACACAAGCTAGAAAAAGCACTATGTACAGTTAAAATTGAGTAAAATGACTCTGTAACTTCGTCTCTCATATATATATAGATTAGACTAACGAAATTTATAGACGGTTTGATCGTAAACATGTTTACAACACTGGTCCTTCTTCCCTGAATCTACAATGACACAAAACTCGTAGAAGCAGAAACTTCGAGAATGGGCGACTGAATTACTGTGCGGGCCATGACGTATATGGAGGTCAAGCTCAAACACCGATCGGGCACAAGAAAAGAAAAAAAATATAACACAGTATTTTAAAGACGGGGTTTAAGACAGATATCAGCCTTTTTTCATAAAAAAGATGTGTGATTTATTGACTTGTGACTATCGCGAGAGAATATTTGGCTCCGACGACGACGGTGAATTCCTTAGACAGAGGTGACAAGTGTATAACTCACCATATACCTATTTTGTGAGACTCCTATCGACAGACCGCGGTCAAACCAAGAGTGCATTCCAGATCGTGACCTCAATTTTGGAGAATTATATTGCTTTCGATACTTATTACAATGACGAATTGTCCTGCAAATCGACCATATTTAGATATAGTTGTTATTTGCTTTTTTTTAAAACTCAGATGGTGACAGCAGAGGCTTTGGCGGTACCGTCGAACTATGTGATCTGCAAAAGTAAACGCTTAGGTGAGCTCAGGGTTTCAAATGCATGTAGCTATCTCGGTGAGTTGACGTATACACCCCTTTTGAGAGCGCAAGCATAAAAAGGCCAAAGGCTTTCTTGTTAACGCTAATATTGATAATAAGAAAATTGTACAAACAGTTTGTGCATTAAATCTTAATTTCATGTGTTAAAGAATCATTTCAGTAAATTGCGGTCAAAATTTGAACTTAAATCTCATGACACGACATTTTCTGCATGTAAAGTTGAGTCACACATTTTGGTCAATTGGAAGTTGTTTTGGAGATCGTCAAGACACCTGTTTTTGTTTATTCCAGGTGGTGGTTTCGGTGGAAAAATTTTGCGATCTGCACCTCATGCTGCAATCACAGCAGTGGCTGCCAATAAGTGAGTATAACATTCATTGACCAATCCCATCTTATTCTCATGGGAATTTCCCTTTGGTTTATCTTCGATTTTCCCCTTGATCGAATATAATGTATATTTACTCCCCAACCTTTTTTTGCTGAATAACTTATGGTAATAATGTTTTCCTAATGATATTTATTTACTTCTACATGATTAAGATGTAATGGACCAGTGCGGAATATTTCACTTATATCACACCATTGGGTGTTATGCTGACGAGGGGACGAGGACCGTACCGTTCGCGTGCGAGCGGTGACTACCCTCGTCCCCTCGTCCCGCGCCCCGCGGGTCGAGACCCGCGACACGAGAATGGTGTAAATCGCATACGAATAGTGCCATTCTCGTGCCGCTGGGCGAGGTATGATATGTCTTCATCCGTCTTCCATAGTTTACACTCCAAGTGTTTCTGTTTGAAGATGTGGCCGCCCTGTCCGCTGTGTTCTGGACCGTGACGAGGACATGATCAGTACCGGCACACGCCATCCGTTCCTGGCTAAATACAAGGTATTGTTTTATTTAAAGAAAGTGTCCACCCCTCTAGTCAGTAACAAGATTCTTCACTGTAATACCTGACTAGATTTATTACGGTATACACAGGCTAGGGTGTGTACGTTCCTTGTGTTGAGTGTAATCGCCACGTGGGATGTATGAACAGTTGCATTCAGGGCATAACTGAGATATATAATTGATTATCAACACCTATGTATTAAAATAGTATGGGATTTGGATAATGATTTTATTCATCCGCCTATAACATTCATTACATCTATTCGTCATCATTGAAAACTGACTGTTTCTCTTTGTATGAATACGTCCTAATTTTTATATTTATATATTTTCTTATCTCTTTATTGATTTGTGTTATTTGTGGTTTTGGGAAACCGGTCTTGCGATTATTGACTCGAAACGCCCATTTCGGCTAGGTTTAAAACTTTAAACATATAGCAACGCCCTCATTGGCCCAATCGCAAGATGTGGATGCAGCTCATCTGCCCCTGACCAATGAAGTCACCGTTTCGAATCTGGTGCAACTCATCAGTCTCACATCTGGTACAGGGTCAAGGTCGGTTTCCTTCATCCATACATCTGACAGCCGTCATCTAAGTGAACAAGCCTCGTGTGGATATAGGCGAGTAGGATAGAGCGAGTAACATAAATCACTTAACAAGTTCAGCTCATGCTGGCTTCATCTATGTGGTAAGGTCCGCCAGCAACTTGCGGATGGTCGTGGGTTTCCCGTCCGGTTTCCTCCCACCGTAATGCTGGCCGCCATCGTATAAGTGAAATATTCTTTAGTACAGCGTAAAACACCAATCAAATAAATAAATAAATCAAATCACTGAAAAAGAACTATCTCCCGATTTTAGGGCCAAAGCAATTTTTATATATTTATTTGATTGGTGTTTTATTTTTATTTTTATTTTCATTGAATATTTCAATTATACGACGGCGGCCAGCATTATGATGCGGAGGAAATCGGGCAGGGCCCGGGGGAAAACGACCATCCGCAGGTTGCTGGCGGACCGTCCCAATTATGGCCAGAGATGAAGCCAGTATGGACTGGACTTTAAATCACACCGACCACATCGGTGGGAGGCTTCTGGGTCATTTTATCGTGCTAACGCGCCAACCAACTGAGCCAAGTAGATCCCCAAAGCCATTTTTAGGAACGTAGGAAAATACGCATTATAAAACATAAACGCGCCAGAAATAACCGGATTAAACATGGCACCGTGGAGAGTTCACCCTTTTTCTCAGGTACACTCAGTTCTAGTTCGGATTCTTTGTAAACCAAAGTTTATTTCACCTGAGCGCCTTTGGTTTGTGTCAGGTGGGTTTCTCGGGGACCAAGATCACCGCCTTGGATATGGAGTTCTACTGTAATGGCGGCAACGCGTCTCTCACTTCTGGCGCGGTAAGTTTGGACAGTCCTTCTATCGCCGCCCACAGCGAACAGTTTTTTCCGCCATCAATCTGATCTGAGAGGATGGAGAGTCGACATGATGTAATGGAGCTGGTTATTCTTATGGCATTTTATTATCATGTATAAAGGGCGTGGAGGGTAGATTTACTGTACAGTGACAGTATATATGCTAGGCATTGTATACTCGACACCACAGCTGTGGTATGAATGAATAAGTAATTGGATTGAATTGAATGAATGCTTTAAATCAGAGCCATTGTGAGTGAAATGTAGCGAGATGCATGAGATATAATGAACTTAAGTGTGTTTTAGTGAATTGTACTGCTGAAACATTACCCCATACCATTTTCGTTGTTGTTGACAGTTTCTTTACAAAAGTATCCTTAACAGCTGTAACACATTCAAAGTGCCCAACCTCCGAGTTACTGGTCACGCCTGCAAGACAAATATCGTTTCCTGTACGCCAATGAGAGCCTTCGCTTGTGTCCAGATGGTATTCACCAGCGAGATGTGGATCAACGACATAGCTTTATACAAAGGCGTCAGCCCCATCGTGGTAAGAGAACATCGCAAAAAGGCAAGGTTTCTGCCCCATAAACGGTAAAACTTGGGGTGCAGTCCAAAGCCAAGTCGTACCTAAGACTTCAACATAGGTATAATCTAGGTAGTACCTCACTGATGACCGTAACACTTTAAATTGATATTTTGATTGATGGTACTGGTCAGGTCATTGTCGTGACACCGAAGCGTTGGTCTGACGCAGAGCTATAAATGCATCTTCTCTGGGTTATACCTGCTGATATGGTCGAAATAACCTAGAAAGTGACGATAGACTTCAAAGAAACAAATGCTACGTGTCCAAGAAGTTTGTGTTAATAATGGCCAGATTTATAGAAAACAAAACCGCCTCTCTGTGAACAAGGGTATAGTCAAAACTCCCGATCTCATTGGTCAGCTTACTCAGGTAAAGTGGCAAGAATCCGGATTTCGCCGGTTACTCATGATCATTTGCCAACTATCACGTTGTCATCGCCTTTGTTCTGGTTCTACTTTCTAAGTTGAATCTTTTTGCATCCAACGTGTCAGGTCTAATATTTGTTACCCTTTTCTTGTAGGTTCACGAAGACAACATGTATTGGGAAGGTGATGTTACCCCGTCGGGTCAGGTCCTTAAGCATTACAACGCCAGGAAGTGCTGGCAGAAATGTTTCGACACCAGTAACTACTTGCAGAGGTCCAGGGCAGTGGAGATTTTTAATAGGTAAGTCACAGTGTTTCCATCGTGAAGGGCGTTATATGGGTCGTTCCCTTGTCGACATTTTGGCAGAGGTGCAAAAAATCTGAAACCTGACGTTTTTTTTAGGAAGATGAAACACTGGGCACAGTAGAGGTGCCCAGTTTTTATTAAGAGTACCGGTATTTCATTTATAGGACGTAGTTCACTTTCACGTTGCTTTCTTAATGTTAACTCGTCAGGCCTGCAGTTCTAACCTTCAGGACGAGTGGTTAACGTTCTAGCACAGATCCTCTCTACAACGCTGTCGCTGTGAGTCCGGATCAGACTAGCTTCTTTCTGATGGTATGTGGGAAGGTCTTCCATCAACTTGAGGATAGTTTTGGGTTCCCTCTCCTCTCTTCTCCTCGCCCGGATCTGCCTGTTTTTCCATCATAGTTCCGGCGACCGTCATATAAATGTAATAGTCCTCATATAGTACGAATAAAATAAATAAATAAATAAGTAAAAAGTAATGTGTAGATGCATGTGTAGATGTCAAGCTTGCTTGCCATGTTGGAAAGTATAGTACCATCGGAATAATATTTTCTACCTATTTATGCTTCAGTGAAAACCGATGGAAGAAGAGAGGGATTGCAATGACCACGACAAGTCAGGGAATGTCCAACACTGATACATCCGGCAATCAGGTTATTAATTGTTGCATCTGGAATGAATCAAGGCATTGTTGCAGTAGTAGAGATTCTGTTATTAGTAGGAATTTCCTTAAAGAAGTAGGGGTTCCGTTAGGAGAGGAGGAAATCGTAAGCGGAGCAAATTTCGTCTTGGGGAATGTAAATTTCTTCAGTTGGGTAAAGATTCCATCAAGGAAGTAGGGTTTCCGTCAAGCAACTAGGAATTCCGTCAAGGGAGTAGGAATTCTGTCAATAGTTCTTCCAGCAAGGCTAGCTCGATGAACAGTTTGACACCCGTTTTTGTCAACATGTTGTAAATGTGTATCTTGACTCATGATAGTTCAGATTGAAGTTCAACGTTTTTTGTTCTTGACAGTATGTCTTCCAGGCATCTTCTAGTGTGTTTTTTTATGGTTGTTGTTTGGATAGGCAGGTGCGCTGGTACAAGTATACAAAGACGGCTCTGTTCTGCTTGCGCATGGTGGCTCTGAGATGGGACAAGGGCTCCATAACAAGATGATACAGGTACATAACCTCATCCTTTCAGGATTTAATCTGGCACATTTAATTCGAATTCAGATCAAATACATATAATACGTTTCTACCTATCAAGTGCGAGAGCAAAGTTATTGCGACCAATAAAAGTGTTCCTGTAAATGGACGACCTATTTAAATGAACTTCGGATGACCTAGTTAATGCTAATCTGTAATTGGGTTTCTTTCAATGAAACAGAACCGGTAATACTATGAACGCGCATCGGCCTGGTTTGACGCTAAACCAACGTATAACGAATGACCAGGGGCCACTTTCACAAAACTTCAGAAGTCATTTTTTCGTAACTATTCCCGTAAAAGCCGTCGTCCAGGTTATAGTGCCACAAGGGTTTGTGATTTACGAGAAGAGTTACGAGAAATTGATTTACCCAGTTTTGTGAAAATGGACCCAGGTGTTGGTCGGCCGGATGTAATAAAGCCTATACTGTCTGACTGGGTTTGGTGTCATGTGTGGTGTCGCCAACATAGCCTTAGAATGAAGCAGCACCATAAATATCTGTCACAAGGCGACATCGCCATAATACAACCCTGTGTAGGGGGCTGGCTCGCCTCGGCTGTCAGGCATTTGACCAATGATGTTGCAGTGTTTGAATTCAGCTGTGGTCAATTCGGCTGCGACATTAAGTCCAGAGGATTGTCAGGCACATGTCGAACGGCGGTGATTTTACTCCGAGCACTACCCGTTGCCACCCATATAGCTGACTTCCGTCTTATAATTAACAAAATGGAGCATTTCTTTGAGCATCAATCAAGTAAGCAAAAAACTTCTGTTAACATGGTGAAAAACCGCGTAAAATCCCAGGCAAAATACCGAAAATATACGAAAAAAATGTCATAAATATGTTTTCACAGCTCCGGTTGTTTTCCCCAGATAGCGAGCCGTGTGCTGAGAATCCCCCATACACGGATCCATATCTCCAGTACTAGCTCGGAAACGGTTCCTAACAATGCCCCGACCGGGGCCAGTGTCACCGCTGATGTCAACGGCATGGCAGTCAAGGTGAGATCCGTAACATGGACAATCATAATTTAAACTACATGCCGTTTCATACAGGTGTGACGGGCCATTTTAGGTCCATGTTGCGAAAGGTTCCTTGATATACTTGCAAAGGTCTGCAAGCAACCTGCGGGTTTTCCCCGGGTGTCAGTCCGGCTTTCTCCCACCGTAATGATGGCCACCATCATATAAAGGAAATATTGTAGAGTACTGCGTAAAACAGTGCCCAAATAAATAAATATAATAAAGGTGTGATGTACAGCTTATAAATGTGAGAAATTCTGTAATCTAATGTTTCATTGGTGCCATTCTCATAGACGGGAGTATAAATTGTTGTTGATTTCAGACAAAAACATGTCATCGCATGACAATATTGACTTTTCCACCGACTGTTGTAGGCGGCCTGTGAAACCATCATGGATCGCCTGGATGAGTTCATAAAGGAAGATCCCAAAGGTAACTGGAACGACTGGGTAAGTTGTGTTACTGCATGATCAGTCTGTAATGTGACACATTGTTTTATCCGTGCATGGACTCACTAATATATTTACCATCTCTTCCGCTAACCCTCAAAATAGACTATTAACAGACGTCTGATCTTGTGCTTTGTATTGTGCAGGTGATGGCGGCTGTTAATGCCAGAGTGTCTCTGTCTGCCACTGGGTTCTACAAGTGAGTCAGTTTCTGGATTATCACCATGTAATAAGGGAATACAAATGGATGACTCAGCACCAGAATGTGTGGTGTTACGACCTGTCTACTTCAACAGTTGCTTTACGCCATGCTTTGGAGACCGCGTGGATACTTAGAGCGTCCGCCTCATGAAGGGGAAATCCGTGATCAATCCCGGGTCGGGTCATACCAAAGACTTTAAAAAATGGTACTTGCTGCTGCCTCGCTTGGCAGCAGCAAGTACAATGAGGGGGTTAGAGCAAGGAAACAGGAATGGTCGGCCCGTTGTCAGTGTAATATGACTGGATGGGATGATGTCTTCTGTTTTCGGTATGATGCTCCAGCGGAGGCAGCACTATGGACTCTCCCTGCCACAACGAGACAGAGCATATTTATAAGGACTGCTCATCGTCATATATGACTGAAATATCGTTTAGTACGACGTAAAAACCCATGTATACATGTATACTTACATACATATATACATACATACATACATACATACATACATACCATGTTTTCGAGCAGCCTAATCTCACAAAAAATGACTTCACTGTCCTGGTCATCAGTTTCTCCACGCAGACTTCCTTTCCAGTGATCCATGAAAGTCTCACAATGAGAACCCGTGTCAAAGTGAAACAAAATCCAACGATAAACTAAAATTCTAAGTTCACTCAGACTGTAACCATGATACGGGGGCCTTGATTTATTTATCTGTTTGACTGGAGTTTTACAATGTGCTCAGGAATATTTCTCTCAAACGTCCGCAGATTGCTGGTAGACCTTCCCACGCTCGACCAGAGAGTACGCTAATCTCAGTCCCAGGGGCTATATATATATGTATGCTTGAGTTTTACGTCGCACTCAACAATTTTTCAGTTATTTGACGCCCTTAGTACGTATGTGTATCTATATTGTGCCTTCTTGTGGCTGGGCGAATCCATGCCGACAAAATACTGCCGCCACTGGAAAATCATGCCATAGTTACCAAACATGATATCGCACCCAGTCACAGTGTACTGACACCGGACCGACTGGTGCTGTTTTCTTGCTCTAACCTGTCAATGCCGAGCGCCAGGCGAGGCAGCAACAAGTGCCATGTATAAAGTCTTTGGTATGGATTGACCCTAGATTGATTCCGGAACTTCCGAGCTCGAGGCAGACGCTCTAACCACTTGACCTCGTAGGCGGTCCGCATGGACGCCATGAGAACTGATTGTTAATGACCCACCCTTAATGACAGTGGGTGGGATTATTACTATTTGTATCTCAGATTAGGGCTTCTGTCAGAGTATTGCGTATTGCGTGGCTTCTGTTCACTGGGAAACCAGATATGGAATACAATAACTATTACATATTTTGCTGTTGTTATTTTTCCTGTCTCTACCTATAGGACACCTGACATAGGCTACAACGCTGATACACTACGCGGTGAGGTGTTCAGTTACTTCACGACAGGGGCTGCTTGTTCCGAGGTAGAGATAGACTGCTTGACCGGCGAATTTCAGGTACTCACCTCTTTATATTTCTTATCATTGGGCAAAGTGTGGCAAAAAATGTCCGGCACTTGCACCGAAAATATCACGACTATGAGATATATATGAGTTTTCTGCGGCCCCCGTGGCCCAGTTTTTTAGCGCAATGACCCAGAAGCCTCCCACCAATGCGGTCGCTATGAGTTCAAGTCCAGCTCAAGCTGGCTTCCTCACCGGGCCATACGTGGGAAGGTCCGCCAGGAACCTGCGGATGGTCGTAGGTTTTTTCTTCGGGCTCTGCCCGGTTTCCACCGTAATGCTGATCGCCGTCGTATAAGTCAAAATATTCTTGAGTACGGCGTAAAACAATCAATCAATAAATAAATAAATCTATGGGTTTCCCTCGAAATAAATAAGGCTTAGTTAAACCAAAAGTGGATGAGTTAAACAATCCTGGCTCTCTATAGACCAAATTGTACCTGGTCGACGTATTTGCTACTATATTCAATTGCAGCATTTCCGTAATTGTTCATGTTGTAGGCTATTCAGAAAATGACCAAAAATGTGAAATTGGTATTTGTCATTATTCCATAGAACAGAGACAAATAAGCTCTAGAATGCTACATGAAGCTGCTGAATCCTCTTGTTTCCACGTAACGTTCCTGATGAGTATCCCGTGCAGCAATGTGGGCTTTTATAGATCTCCAAAGTTTGTCAGGTTCCCGCTAAATGACTAGGATTTCCATTGCCGTGTGTTCGGTTACATCCTCTTATAAAACTATCCACTGGGATAGAAATCAATTATCCTTGTAGTTCTTCGCGTATGTCAAATAAATGCATCAGTAAAATCCTCAGATAGCAGCGGTCATTTACAGATTCTGCGCACGGACATCGTGATGGATGTTGGGAGTAGCCTCAACCCGGCAGTGGACATAGGCCAGATACAAGGAGCTTTTGTTCAGGTAAGGATATCTTTGTTCATGCGGCGATCACTTTTCTCCAGATGAAGAACAACTTTGTTCGATTAGAAACAATGTTTTTCAGGTAAGGGATATCTTCGTTTAAGCAACTATCTCTTTTCTTCCAGAAGAATAACACCTTTGTTCGATTAGAAACAATGTTGTTCGGGTAAAGGATATCTTTCTTCATGCAATGATTATGTTTCTTCGGATTATTAACACTGCCAGCTTTGTTTGAATGGAAACAGTGTCGTTCAGATAAGGGGCAACTTGGTTCGGTAAGCAGTATCGTTATGTCATCTTGGTGACGTAATTAAAGAACACATTTGCTTTTGTGAAAGAGCATCATTTTCCAGGTGTAGAGAAATATGTTGTCTACATGGGAAAGTCAAAAAACCCAAACTTCAGGAGTAACTGGTGAATGGAGAAATCATTGGCCGTCCGAGCTGCATTGAGCTTTGAACTTAGTGGACCTGGACACTTATTATCTCCCCTGTTCCAAGTTTTGTTGGCGTCTAGCACTACTTACAGCCACTGGGCTACTAACATGTAAATAATTCGTTGGCTGACACGTTATCCATTCAAATGCCACGAATGCAAATTTATAAAGAGGCAAGAGGGGAGAATCCTTTTCTCCTGGTTAGAAACTCCAAGTTCCTTGCTATTGCGATGTAGGACAATCTTATTTTTAATTTTAAGTTCAAAGTTCAGGCCATGTCAAGGAGGGATGTCTGATCATGATGGTACAGATAGATCAGTCGAGCAGCAATGCTGATGAAAGGAACTTGAACTTATGTCGTAATTGAGTCAAGCATCTGAGCTACGGCTTTGAGGTGGACACGTCAGTGTGCCATGCTTGTTCCCAACCCTAAGTTTACACTAGTTTTTTTCTGTGCAATAAAGTTCATAATAAGTATATCAATCGATCGAAGAAAAAAATAAAAGAATCATTTACTGCTTTAGGGTTGTGGGCTGATGCTAACAGAACAGTTGAAGATCACCCCGGAGGGAAAGGTCTTAACCCGCGGCCCCAACAGTTACAAAGTACCGACGGTCAGAGACATTCCCCAAGAGTTTAGGGTGTCCCTCCTGAAGGGCGCTCGCAATCCCCGAGCCGTCTACTCCTCCAAGGTGGGCAATATTACAGTTCGTTTAGTCTCACTTAGATGATTTAGTAACCGTTACTGTATGACGAGTTGCAAAAATTTGAATGAGCTTTCATCAGCAAAATGTATTCTTGTGTACGACGTAAAACATCAACCAGATAAGTAAATAAGTAAATCACCAAAATGTTTTAAACACTTAAACTGAGCCTTGGCTTTAGAAATGGATCATAATAAGATAAACGGCGTTAATGATGCCTAATAGGTCTGATGTCCATACATCTACCTTGTGCTAGATAAGGAAAATTCTGTGTTCAAGGCCAGATTTAGTTGTGGAAACGAAAACACCAGGTTTTAGCTCTGCACGGGGAGATTACGAACACCTGCCAAGAGTTCTGATGAGAACGGAATCGGAAGAGCATAGGAGGAATAATTCATTCATTTGATTGGTGTTTTACGCCGTACTCAAGAATATTTCACTTATACGCCGGCAGCCAGCATTATTCTGGGAGAAAACCGGGCGGAAGTCCGGCGGAAACCCACGACCATCCTGTGGGAGGAATGATGGGGGTAAAACAATTTGTAAGTCAGATATATGTCAGTGTATTTAAAGATACATGAAGCGTTTGGTTTTTATGTCTGAAAGTTCAGTTTAGGATTTGTCCCGAAATACTCAAAATCTTATTCTCAGCTTCTTTTTTTAGGCTTAAAAATGGCCTCACACTACAGTTTTTCTGACGCCGATATAGCGGTTAGCACGGAAATTAAGTAGGCAGCTGCCATGACGTCAACCGTAATAGCAGTCAAAACAACTCTATGCATGGGGAAGTGTCCGAAGATAGGGCGATAATCTGCTGCCGTTCCCAATAAGCACAGTTCTGTTCACCAATGACGGAAAATACGGATAAAATAGGGGCGTTGTTAAGTCATATAAACACTGCTTCAAAGAAGCAAGAAAAATTTCAATCTTCTTCATTTTTCTTCAAACCTTTATCATCGCCGCAAATTTCCGTTTTATGTTTCTTAAGCGATTTAAGATGAAGAAGTAAGGAACAAAATGAAAGGTGAGATATAGAACTACATGTATATCAGATCCTACTGATGTATTCGTTGCATCCTGTGTTTTCCAGGGTATCGGAGAGCCACCCTTAGCCTTAGCGAGTTCAGTGTTTCTGGCTATCAAAAATGCCATCATGTCTGCCCGCTTTGACTCGGGTTTATCCGACAACTTCCAGCTAGATTCACCGGCGACTGTCGAGAAGATCCGATTGGCTTGCACAGACAGTTTCACAAAAAGGGTGAGTACACAGATCGCTAAGCTAAAGAAATAAATAGGAAAACAAAGGCTTGCCACGGTCTTTTAATTATTTTTGGATATACATTATAATTTTTAGAGTAAATTTCCACCGAGGTGAAAACTGATTTCTAACTAAGTGAAAATTGATTTCTCATCACGTGAAAATTGATTTCCAACATTGCAGTTATGTTAAAAATGAAATTTTCACCCAATTATTTTCAAATAGGTGAGAATTAATTTTCCCCTGAATTGCAATTATTTTTGCACTCAGATTAAAATCAATTCTTACCTGGGAGGAAATAAACTCTCCCCTGGGTAGAAATTCAATTCTCATCTGGGTAAAAATTCATTTCTCACCTGGGTAAAAATTCAGTTTAAGAAACAAATACAGTGTGAAGTCAAAGAGTAATGAAATGGTCCATATGAGCCACAGTATCAGGGGTGTCTATGACAAAGTATTGCATGGCTTCAAACCAAACAGAATTTATTGTTCACAACTGTCTGATGACACGTTTCGCTCTGTTGTAGTTCCCTGGCGCTGAACCCGGGACATTCCGGCCCTGGTTTGTTGACCCTTGATCTTACTCCCTTATTCTGAATGTCAACAGCAATGTGTGGACTCTGTAAGAACGTTTCTGTTTTCACATTCGACAATTTTTAATATCTATTCCAGACAGATTTACTACATAACTTCTACAGTGAAATCGGATTGTTTTCTTTTTGACAGGGGATTGGCCTATCTCGTTCTTAAGGTATAAAAATAGTACCATTAATATGTATCAAATGGCAAAAAATGTATAATAATTGTTAAAGCAACTTAAATATATCTTAAAATTGTTATACCATAAACTTGTACTCGGAAACGATGATGTTTATGCCAATAAAGCATATTTCATAACCAGGAAAAAGACTTCGTTGAACCTTGTGTTATTTCTGACCATCTTTGTCCTTATATATAGACAGCATAAACCATGGTTCATAGAGTAGGGCCGTGTAACGGAAAGAACCCTGGATGTCGAATGAACAAAATGCATCTGTACAATGTTTTCACACGATACAGTTGGAAGTAGCGGAAAGCAACAGCACAAACACAAAGCAAATTGACACACAAAGGGAATAAATCAAGGAAGATGAATTGAGTGTTACATCCGTGTTGAAACAATATAGAAAAATACATTTCAAACAGTATACCATTTATAGAAAACAATACTTGCGTACTATTATATATTTTGTGAAGAATGATTTAAAGAAAGCCATGCCATTCATAGTTCCAGGTGAAAGTCCGGCCAGGTGTAATCGCTTAAAGCCAAGTTCAGTTCCATACCTAATCATGGAGTAAGTGTATTTCCGCTGGTATAACATGTATAAAGTGATTTTTGTAGTGTTGTTTTTCACCAATATTGTGAAACCAATCCATACCCGCATATATAATTCACTTCATGTACGCATTGCCCGTGAATGATGAATGCCGTTGTTCAGGTTTATATGATGCACGTGTATATAATCACTCCATGAAAGAAATATTCAGAAATATTCCGACTGTATTAAAAAAAAAAAACGCCACCAACCTAGATCCGAACGACGTGTTTAAGGAACCTTCAAGTCTTCAAAAACTCCAGAAGGCTAGAAATACTTTTCAGATTTGTCCTTGTATTGTGGAACACGCCACGTGTAATCACTAGGTCCAGAATGAGTGACAGATTTCGGTAGCGCCTCCAATACAAATCATCGGCCAATGGGGTGTCGCGGTTTCCAGAAAGACACGGATCTTGATGAATGATTACCAGGGCGATAGACATTTCACCTGCGAAGATTAAGTTATAATGTTACAGACGGTGAAAATAAAAATTACTTACATCCAATGTATTATAATTAAAAAAAAAGTAAGGGTGCTATGAAGAACTTCATGGTTCTACTCTGAACCCAAGGAGCTAACTTTTGTAAACTTACGTTCTCCTCAGTGATTCAGTGATCGAGGATGGGTCCTAATGTCGAACCCTCACAATTCAAACAAGTCAGATAAATTCACGATTGTGGACACAAGGAAAGAAAAATAAAATTCTCCCTGATTCCATGTGTGATGAATACTTAAAGTAGAAAGATAACACCACCCGATTTTCAGCGCTCTGGAAAAGGCAGTGGTGCTGACCTCCACTTAGGCCTATTAACACCCTGGTGCAACCTGAAACCTTTCATGTGAGGTGCAAAAATGAATCCTACTTATAAGGTTCTATATAGAATTTTGTAGGCTGCCTCTACAGAGGCAAGACATAGAAACCCTAAAAGTTCAATGTTTGCACCTTCTTTTCTAAGTGTACAAGGCGCAGTTGGCTCCATCAAGATTCTCATCCTACTTACAGGCTGAAATCCCCTCATTTAATACATAACACTACAATGCCGTGAATAATTCTGACTAGATAAACTGTTGACACTTATTAACACAAACGTTCATTTTTTTTGTTCCATTTATGCTTCAGGCTTATCGCAAAAGTGGTTAACTTTCACGTTCAGATACAACCAGCAAAAATCCATTTAAACCGGGACTTCCACGGTATGTATTTGCATTGTATGGAGAAGGAGTTTGGGGAACTCACCAACGGACAGCTGATTGGGTGTGTTATGTGGAGGTAGACAGAAAATCAGGACTGGAAAATCCACCTGAAACTGGCTCAGGTCAACTTTCTCTTCTTTTAAATTCAGCCCGTGGCTTCCGATCCCACTGTGAAAATACTTTAGAGCCTCTTCACAAACTGGCCGACGATCGTCATCCGGGTACCACAGGAAACATGTCACTGCAAATATTACGTCCGGCTAAGACTGACATATGAAAGAAGTACAGTTGTACATAGGGCACATGAACTGAACTGAATTATAGTTTATCGCGATACACTGTGTAAAACTTCTTAATACACACACAATATTTTGCTGCTTTTACGACAGAGAAAAGTGATGTAAATCACTTAATGGAGTAGATCAAGAACATATACTGTACAAAATACTTTGTGCAGGTTTGCCATATTTACATACCGTCGAATTACAATCCCTTTCTGGTCGTAAGTTTACTACTGGTGTATGCTTAATAGGTGTGTATATGTTTGCAGCACTTTGTCTATGAAAAAACACCAGGCAATGTTGCAGTTTTACTGCGCTCAAGTGTAACAGCGCAACTGCCTGTTACAGTCATAAGAGAACTGTCCATCTAGAAAAAAACACACACACGCACACACACAGAACACTGTAGCCCAAACTGTCGACAAACTTTACCCTACAAATACACCATTTGTTATTACGGCGCACTGAAAAGTTTTAATAGAATGGGAGGAAGAAATAATTATAAAAAACACGTACACACATACACAACTGCACACTCACAAAAAAAAACAGAAAAGAATATGACCACAGAGGCACAAGTTACTAAGTGTAGAGAGAAGGAGTAGAACGCCTTTTGAGCCCAAGGCAGAGAATGCAGTGTACAAACAGAATGCAGTCTACGCACAGAAAAAAGGAACTTTCTCAATACATTACCTGGCAAGTCACGTGACTTGGCTTATTTAATTTACCCAAGAAGCCAGTTTGTCATAGGTTAAAAAGGAAAAGCTAGGAAATCGTGTTTATAAATATTTATGAGCCTATGATTGTGGGAGACTGAGGGACTACAAATAAAGCGGGTGTAAACTGCAGTAAAATATATCCCTTCCTGTTGTAACACTGCAGTGCATGTACTATCTACACGTTTTTAAACAAGCGTACACGGAAAAGTGTGATTCCGTACAGAAAAAACAACAACAAAGAACTATTACACAGCTTTGAACCGCTTTATTAAAGTTGGAAAGGAGTTTCTAGAGTTTTCGATTCCCTAATTTACCTTGTTTAGGCTCCTCCGTCTGACGTGGTGGTTCTGGCGAAGATTCGGTCGGTACCGCAATAAAGCGCCGAATATGTTCCTGTCGAGAAGAACACACGCCTGACAAAACCACATATATATATATATATATATATAAGTAAAAGATAAAGCAGATTAGGCAAGTGGAGACAAACATTGTTTTTGCATGTTTGATAAACTATTAACATAAAAAACAGACAGCATGGTTGTTAACATTCAGACGATCTAGATCAGCGAGTAACCGTCATTAAAAATATCCTGTTGCCTGCCGTGACGGACATATTAAATGACGTTTGTGGCATAGCAGACTATATAAACATGCATAAAAAAACGTCATAACAGCGATTTGTTTATCCAATAAAAGCATACATCATAGCTGTCACGTATTATTATTTAACGTAGTGATATAAGACAACGAACTAATATTACAGGAGAATCAATGACGACATGTATAGAGGTTACTTTTTTAGCGGGTTGATAATTTACCCTGAATACACATGTTACTGTGTATCAAACCGGTAAGAAAGTATACACACAAATACAATATGTACACTGTGTGTCAAGGCACAGGCTGACTACATATACAGGCCTGTGTCTGACACAGTGAACAGACAGCCTGACTATATGAAAAGGCCTGCATCTGAGATAGTGAGCGCACAGGCTGACTACATTGCTAGGCCTGTGCCTGACACAGTGAACACATGGTGACTAGATGTATAGGTCTGTGTCTGACACAGTGATCACACAGGCATAGGCCAGTGTCTGCCACTGTCCACACAGGATAACTCCATGTATAGGTCTGTTTCTGCCAGTGATCACACAAGCTAACTCCATGTATAGGTTTGTGTCTGCCAGTGACCACACAGACTAACTACATGTATAGGTCCGTGTCTGCCAGTGATCACACAGGCTAACTACATCTATAGGTCTGTGTCTATCAGTGACCACACAGGCTAACTCTATGTATAGGTCTGTGTCTGCCAGTGACCACACAGGCTAACTACATGTATAGGTCTGTGTCTGGTACAGTGATCACACAGGCGAACTACATGAATAAGTCTGTGTCTGCCATTGACCACACAGGGTAACTACATGTATAGGCCTGTGTCTGTCAGTGACAACACAGTCTGACTGCATGTATATACTTGTGTCTGACACAGTTAATACACAGGTTGGTTGGCGTCAGTATAATATGACTGGATGGGGTGTCATGTCTGGTGTCTTCGGCATGATGTTCCAGTGGCGGCAGCACTTTGGCGGCATGGACTCGCCCTGCCACATGGAGACACGGCATATAAAGATTTTAAGGACCCTTGGTCCTTATATGACGAATACGACGTAAAATCCAAGCATACATACATACATACTGACACAGTGAACACACAGGTTCACCACATGAATATGCCTGTGCCTGGCATATTTATATCACGGCTACAACTTGTCACAAAATTGAAAACCATTTTCTGAGCATCACCATATAATTTCTTTTTGACCTACACAATCTTGATGCGCTCAAACCGCGGCCTTTCTCAAGTAAATATAAAGATTTGTAAAATTATACAGTAAAATGTTTAGGTAGAGATGCCTAAAACTTTGTTTTGTATTTATTGAACACTACACGCTTACGAGTCAAAAACAAAGTAAAGATAGTTAGTGATACAGTGCGAATCACACAACAGGTACCCGGTTACACACTCCACAAAAGAAAGTTCGTATTACCAAGGAGTCAGTCTAACACTTTGGGCGTTCTCACATGTGTGATAATCCGTCCGTGGCCAGCACAGATCGTATCTACTAGTGTAAATCTTTGAATTTTCCACTGATATTTGAACGTTACTCAAAGAAAGAATATGTGCCACTCTTACTGCATAGAGTAAATCGTTGAATTTTCCATTGGCGTTTTAACGTTACCCAAAACAAGAATGTGTGAGACTCTCATTTCAGTGTCTGTGGGTTTTGCATGAACCCTCTTTGAGTTATTGTTCTGACATATTGTTTGCACGTTTTGATGACCTTAGAGATCCAGGGATTTTAGATTTGAACTCGGCAGTGTTTATAAAGTTGTATAGGCTATAATCCTAATGCCATCATAGGCAGATTTTGGTACGCATGATAAAAGCCATAAACAAGAGTCATGTGATAGCTCTTCATACTTTATACACATACATACAATCGTACCTATAGTGAGCAAAAAAGGAGTCAAGCGGAGGACTATTCAGCGCTACGTCAGTAGCTATTGTCTTTCTATTGCTTATTTCACATCTATTTCAACAGTAAAGAGTTGAGGCTGGCGCTGTACAAAGCAAGGCCTTTCACGCCAATGAGAGAAAAACGTTGAGCTCAACTCAAAAGTTATGCATACTCAGAACAAAGTGTACAATTTTATTTCAGCACAGCACGTTTATAACAATTTGTAAGGTATAATATGGCACTTGATATAATCCAAATTATCAGTAAGAATTTCTCTCATGGCATAAGCCAGGGCAGAAAAGAATACAGGGTAACACTTGCCTTTGAAATGAACTTACACCATTATACAGGCTGCCTGTTTGGCGCTTAGCGAAAAAAAACCCATCTGGGGTCGGTGCTTAACCGGATAAGGGCGTCTGTTTAAATTTTAGCCGACAGGAATGGACTTCTTGGAATTTAAACCAGATATGGATTTAGTTTTGTTCAACTTGAAAATCTAGCGAGAATTACTTGATTTGGTTATATGTATGCTTCGGTGGCTTTAATTCAGATCTCTTTACACAAAATCCGAATACACACGCCATAAAAAGAAACTGACAATTTTATTGGATACGATCTAATGCATCTCAGCTCAGTATAAACAGGAAATCATCATTTCAACGTCCACCATTAGTTGCTATGAGCTAATCTCTGAGAATATTCGAAAGAATCCCGGCTTCAGTTGACAATAGCTGCATGAAAAATGAAACTGTGTTCAAGGGTGGTGCCATATTTATTATTAGAATTAACTGGGATCAAGACTGCCACATCTATTTATGGGTGGATTCCCCTGTCACGGCTAGTTACACTGGAATTTGGCAGTTAGGGAAGAGCGTGTTCGGCTAAGAGCAAAGATACAAACGCTCCATAAACGCAAGCTCTGGGAATGAAGCGGATGTACAGACATCACTATGGTGACCACACCATGCCACATTGCACTGACGAGTTCCCAGGTACAGAAATAGTCGTTTTGATTCTATGGTAATCTGTTGGAAAAGACTTTTATTGGCAGCTACTAAGCCATTCCATGGAAGGCAATCCGGCAGGTGGCGCGTGTCTGGCGACTCATTCGGGAGATTGCGTTTACGGATTAAACGGTTAAGCCAGAAAGAGGAAATTACCAGAGAAAGCGCACTGTGGGCTAGTGAGTAGGATAACACAGGAAACGGCTCAAATTGGCCCATACACCAAGCAAACCTCGACTTCGTCTTCTTTTTCCTCCTCGATGGTGACTGGTAACCCGTCCCCGTGATACAGCTTCGCCCCTGTCTGCAGATTAAGCAGTTCGTGCTCACTGAGCTGATCTTCAGCGACGACGTTGTTGTTGTCCTTGTCATCCTCGAAGGCGTTTGAAACAATAGTTACGATACTAGGGGGCGTCGTGACCTCGTTATTCCCGGAAGAGTTCTCCGTAACTTCACGGTTATTACCTTCAACAACGTAGCTTTTGTTATTGCTTACTCCATGGGAAAAAACATCCAATGTTCTGTATATCTGAAGAAGAAAGAGAAAGACGAAGAAAGTCTGAGCAAAGTCAGAATATGGGGTCAAAGCAAAGCATTCACTTGACGTTTTATGTAATTTTGCATAAAAATGTAAACTTATGAAAGGACAATGATAATAGCCGACACAGACGCAAAATTTCAATTTTCATAAGTCACTTGCATGGAAATAGAAGTAAACAGATGCTTTATGTACGTTCAACGTAAATTCAGGCCTCTCCTTACTTGACCTTCCTTGATCTTATCTTAAGTAGCCAGACCTCTATTTACACTCGTTGCGGAGATTGAATCTCCCCAGTGACACCCGCTCCGTCTGTATGGTAATTGTATAGACTATCCAGGCTGTATTTATGGCCCATTATTTAGCCCATATTCGTCCGTCAGTACACACAATAATCCTCGGGATCCCCTTTACGACCTGAGGATAACCCGGCGATCGTTCGCTTGTGACCCTCTATACACCCAGAGGGGCAGTGATAAGTCTTTGTAAGCTTCCGCTCGTCTTAATACTATCATGTGGCTACGTCTATAACCAACACAGATCTTCTAGTGCTAAATTCTGGGCAAATAACAGAAGTTAACGAATAGTATTACTTTTAGCTTCCTGCTCACTCATATAAGCTTTGAAACAACATGCAGATATGTGTTTCTTTCCAGATACCTATCCAGATGGCGTTAAGCATCAATCAAATAATCTTTTTCCGATATGGTTATCTGATATTTATAATACTACAAGGCCGAAATAATGCCTTGTTTGTCGTGGTACGTTTGTTCTCCGTTCTTCTTTATGAAACTATTCATCCTCGATTGCACAGTTGTTTAAAACAAAAGTCTCTATATCACTGGAATTTATTTCTTTATTTGATTGGTGTTTTACGTCGTACGAAAATGTTCACAGTAACCACATTGGTGATAGACTCCTGGATCATTGTGCACCGCTAACACGTTTACCACGAGAACCCACAATCACTCAAAGGTCTGGGTACGAAAGTCCCTGAGGTGAATTAACGAGAATCTAGTTTTTTTTACCCTACCTTTTCCAGGTAAAATGAATTTGCATGACACACTCAATGAAAGCGTTAGGGTTTACGCAGGACATGCATATACCGACGTAATATTACCTAACGAATTAGCACTCGCTAACTCTACACAGGAGTATATATAATCCTAAAAGATTAGAAGATCTACCTTATTTGACACAAGCATTATACTGGGCGTATACCAGTGATTTTCAGGCATATGTATTAGGTATAGTCGGATATATTATATTGACTGAAGAAAGATAACAACGGGTTCGCCGGATTACAGGCCAACATTACGGGTAGGGTAGGTTCTTCAGGCTGCACATGTGTGCTCCTTTCCCACGAACCACCCTGACTTCTGATAACCCGCAAGTGGCCTTACCCACAAAGATTGTCTTCAAAGTTAAGTATTGTTTAACACAGAGAAAAAGGACATCGATTATCAAACTTCCCTTGGCACCGTGCACGCAAGGATATATAGAATTTGATATGGGTCTATTAATCCCTTGCTTCACCTTTATGGGGTCAACAGTGTTGCCATGAAAAGAGACACGGATATCTTTTCACGGACATCTATGCTCATTTATACTGTTATCCGCATCAGAAGTGCAATGATGACGAAGTTAATCAATTACGCCTCGTATCTTTTAGTCTATGCTTCTCTTGTCACTTGAACAATATTCAGTATGCCACCCTGTTAATAGGGGGCGCTATATGTCAGATGTGTAGGAAACACTTGGCAATGGGGGCATAATACATGTATGCACAATGGCTGACAAATGTGATATACTGACACCTAATTACGTCATGTCCATTGAAAGGTCCGCTAGCAACCTAAGGATGGGTTTCCCCCGGGCTCTTCCCGGTTTCCTGTCACCATAATGCTGGCAGCTGTCATATAAGTGAAATATTCTTGAGTACGGCGTAAAACACCAATCCAATAAATAAATAAATAAATAAATAAATTACATCATCTACTTGTAGAAATATTGTTAAATATGACCCATATATAATAGAAGTTACTTATTACACTTCATGCATTTGGCGTCACGTAACATAAATAACAGGAGTTGCCACCCCTTGTGTTATGTATAACAGTAACTTCGTGGCAAGTTTTTGCCCCCCTTCTTCTGAAAGTTATACACGCCACACAGCAGCGTGTGGTTTTCACCATACAAATACAGAAAAGACAACGCTTTTCCTTAACGAATGCCATATTGAGACTTTCAGCCGTGGTCACAGACGGCTGTATATAGAGAGGTCACCATCCTGACGAAGAGTATAACGTGTGACACAGTGTTCAGTAACTGAGCGGTCACGGGAAACACACTTGAGACAAAGACATCGGAGAGGCGGTAAGAAAGGAGGTCGGAGAAAGTTTACCTCTGTTTCTCGGTTGTTGAGTGGGTCCACAGTTTGGATTTCTTCGGTCGTCATCTCTGCCGTGGTGCAGTCAACCTATGCCGCGTCACAAAGCACACATCCCAGGACCTTATATGAGGAGCTATGTGCGCACGTCGTCTGGCCTCGCGTAATATTGGGGGAGGGGTGCTGTGGTGCGTTCATGTACTTTAAGCTGTGGGTCACGCATGATCAGTCAAGCGGTGTGTTCCAACCTAGGCTGGCCGCTGACCCACTTAGGGTCGCTCCCAAAATATGGGTCATAGCCTTGTGTATCTACACTTTTCACGTTTATTATTAGCTACACTGTGCCATGACCTCTTACGTGCAGATGTATACGCTGACTACAGACTGATGCGAAATATTTATGACCGATACTAACAAAATAGCATATGTAACGTTAGAAACTGCTGCTAAAAATATTGGCCATGCCATCTGGAGGGGTTCGGAGGTGCTTTCTCCATATCACTGCCACTAGTGTTGAAAACAAGGTTTAACTAGGTAGACACAAAATAATTTTCCCCTTCACCCTCCGTATACATTTCTTTTCTAATTTAGTAAACAATATCGATCCACAAGTAAGCATGTCCTACACTTCAGGTTAGTGTCTATAATTACTGTCTTCTACAAGGATCTTGTTATGCCTTACACACTGTCGTATTTGCACTACCGACTACCGAATCTTGTACACTTTCTTTTCACTTTTGTTTGTTTTTTTTTGTAGCTGAAAGTTGTCTGTATTATGCTCTCCATAACTAAGTAGGTATTGTGTAGATTTCTGACCTCTGCTTTCTATAACTAAGCTTTCTACATTTCCCTGCAACTAAGTTTTCTATACTCTTCTACATTTCTGTTTGTTTTCTGTAACTAACTTATGTTTTCTATACTTTTATACACGTCGTTTTGTTTTCTAAACTAACTTTTGATTGCACAGTTTTCTGTGCTTCTGTTTGCTTACTACAACCAAATAAGTTTTCAACACTTTTTTTTACTTCTGTTTGTTTTGTATAACCAAATTATCTACACTTCTCTGCACTTTTGACACGGATATCGCTTGATGAGCGATCTACACTCCGATTAGTTCAGAACGCTTTGCAGGCCTTTACTGATGTGGTGGCAAGATCATATTCTATCCAACTGTCTTAGGCTCGGTTATGATCTTATACCATGGAAGATTTGTGAGATAGGTGGTGAACTACAAGAGTTCGTCCAGGCCTTATCCGGGTCAACTATTGCCACGTACGATCCCAATGACTGCTAAAAGTGACACTCTCGAATTATTTAGCTAATTTTTGTCTAGTTGTATCACAAGACATACAAAGTTTCGCGAATTTTACAATCGAATGTATGTAACTTGTTGTACAAGTAAAGCGGTAAAATATCAGACCAATGAACCAATGAGCAGCCTGATATCCATAAAGGTTACATTAGCGCATTCATATTTCTTTCTATAAATACAGTAAATTTTTTCAACTTCAGAAAACATTTCCATAGTTTTTACCACGGATAAGACTTTTGCAATTGTTCTTTTTTTAAGGTTTATAGCTGTATTATAGCCTGTTTCTTAAATTATCGCCTATAGTCTTGCAGCTATGTGTCAAATCAGTAATACTCACGACCTAAATTGCCTTTCACCAGTGACATGTAACACCTCAAGCTCTTTACAATGATGAACGTCCACATTATTGCAGAGAAAATACAGTTAAAATACATTTTCTAATACATAATGTTAAACTCATTTGGTTTGTTTCGACACCAGGAACCCATTGCATCGGGTGTTAAAAAACCATCGCGGTTTAGGTAACTTGTATCACTGTCCCTTAAATATGCTAGACACCTCCCAGCATCCATCCTGCCACCGGTTTTCAAATAATTATGACGTCATCCGAGGCAATGAAACTTCCCCTATAAACAAGCTTATGAATGAGAAAGAAATGTTGCAAATGCATTTTCCTCGCAGTAATGTGGATGTCCACATATCATTGTGCGTGTAGAGCTTGTGAAGTTACATGTCACTAACGAACGGTAATATTATTAGTGGCTATGACTGATTTACAGAGAGCTGAATACAGGCAACAAGTTAAAAGAAACAGATTATTATCGATTTTGCCTACTTTGTTTCTGTGTCTGCATTAGCTTCATTTGACTTATACTTCAAATTTCATGTTTTTAGTGATAATTTTTTAAGGAGTGAACCTCATGACTCGCTGTGAATCAGTAGACAGTTTTAGGAATTTAGAATGGCACTAGCAGACCACGTACACAAAGAACACATACAGCAGGTATACGCTACGACAATGAGCTGGAAAACTGAGCTCTTCAATCCCGTTTACTTCTAGCACAATATTGTCATACCAAGGAAACCTGTAGAAGGTTTCCAGGTAGACCTCCAGTCGATGTATTGTATTTAAACATATTTATCCACAAAAAGTCAATACATGACGAAAATATACAAGTTCACAAATATCCTATGGGATTACTACCGACTATACAATCTCTTGGGCCTCAGGGAGATTAAAACATGGGCAGCGATGGCAGCGCGACATGCGTGTACTTAGCAAGTGTTTACGCGTTACCTCAGAAATTCAGCCATTTTTTCAGTTTACCTCAGTCAGAAAGCTGATGCTGTCTTCCCACAGATGGACTGTTGTTCCCAAGTAGCGTTAAGCCTACATCTGAGACCCATTTAGCTCTTCCCAGCTTGGCTTTCAGAAATGCATATCTTTACTCTTCCATTTGCCAATCTGCAGTTCCGAACTGTTTTTTTTTTCGTCTGGAAACAGATAAACTGTTAGAGCATTTAGATTGAAACCAAGAATACTATAGCGGGAAAAGGGCGATTGACGATTGTGGTTTATAGTCTTTACTTACAATATGGTTTTGATGATGAACAGAAGAAACTGTAATCATCCTTTGTGAAGGAAAAAACATGACAGTACCTTTGTGAAGAGCAGCCGAACCTATCATATCAACGGGGTCACGTAGTTTGCGAAATCCTGGTGCTGTCCCAGTGGTTGTGTCAGTTACATTTGCATTACTGGCGACTTGATCTTGTGATCTTTATTACCACATAATGAGGCGAAATGAATTCAAAATTACTTAATCATTGAAGATCAGAAGAAGCCAGTTTTTATCGCTGACAGCTCTGACATTTTGATGGCATGATTCAGAGTAGCTGAGCTTGAAATATGATCAACCGCTCTCAGAGGTACGTTAAACCATGCCATACCATCGTTCACACATACACAAAAGAGCTTCATTAACTGCAAAGACTATCACTTGCAGAGCATCTTTAAATACTATATGTCCAAAGTCTCGAAACAGACATTCGTACACATTCATATGTAATAATCCACCCAATAATCACAAGACGAATTTCCTAAAACAACGTTCAACAGAAGGTGCCAGTGAAGTGAGAGAGTATATTAAGTGTGAAATTAGGAGGCATTTATGTATTCGGAAGCTGTCAATAGTTTCCGTAAAGACAAAAACAATGTTCTTGTCGAATAAATTTAATCCCTATGAAAACCGCGTACTACCATAATCATTAGTTGTTGTAAATCGAAATATGTATCTCGTGAAGTTGCGCTTTGATTGTAACTGTTAATATATTCAACATGATATTTATACCTTACATAGCCGCGGGTTGAGTGGAATTAGCCACAGTTATGAACCAAAGCGCCAGGGATTCTGGATCGAATAAAATGCCCAAACTCGCTTACAAGAGAATTATATACTCATTGTAAAGGCCGAATATTGTGGACATTCAATTTGACAAATCATCAGGTTTTTTATTGTTCTGCAACACTGTTAACAGCAAACCTGTACAGCCGCAGCCAACACACAAAGAAGTTCACCCGTCCGAAGCATTCGCTGTGCATGAATGGTGATTGACAGGCATTCTGGTTGTAGACTACTCTCACACGACGAAATTAACAAGCATTACAGTAACTAGATACATGTCATAAAGAAGTGGCGTAAATCTGGTCATTTTTATAACTTTGGACTCAATGTACCACTCTAACCAAGTCCTTTCAACAGAGCTGAACATATTCAGGGTTTGTGTACAGAAAACAGGTCCCCCATGGTGATCAACTCAGAAACGCGTAGAAACATATCGTGAAATGCATGGAGTGCGAATCTAAACAAAGCTGTCACAGACACAGGCTATTGTTTACAAAACTGATGTACACGTCAGCGAGTTGTGAATTCATTGCTCTGGGCAAACCATATAGAACACGCATTTAAGCACATGTGTATTCAGATAAATAAATGACATAGAAATACGTATGGGGTATATAGTTTATTAGTTCATTTTCGACGCTTCAAGCGGTTTTTCGGAATTTTGTCACCTGTTAGGGCACAGTTTAAAGGCAAATCTTATACATGTACGTACATCTTACTCATAAATTATTTATCTATAGACGTTAATAGCTAGAGCTAACATACACCCAAAGTTACGAGGCAATGACGTAAATCTTTTAATAAATGCATAACATTTAATATTTTGTATTTAAAGGATTGGATATTCACGAGATTACGACCCATGTCTCTCCGGTCGTACGTGGGAAGATCTGCCAGCAAACTGTAGTTGGTAGTGGGTTTCCCCTGGGCTCTGCCCGGTTTCCTCCCACCATGATGCTGGCCGCCGTCGTGTAAGTGAAATATTCTTGAGTGCGGCGTAAAACGCCAATCAAATAAATAAATAAATAATACAGCCCATGTGCGGTCTTGGTTTAAGTCATTGCTCCATGCATTTTTATCTCTAAAACTTTTTGCACTCTCGGTTGGTACCGTATTTGGTCCAAGTATGAGAATTTAACATCACTTCAAAATATGAATATCTAACCACTCTTTGAGTACTAAACATTTATTTCCTTCCTACCGATTTACTTCGCTTTGATTTAGTGCTTTCGTGTGAGCGTAGTAGTAGTTTTAAATGGGCTACGCAAACACGAAACCTTACAGCATATGTGCAGTAACCAATGAGTTGTTGTTTTTCACAAGGTGAGCATTATTTCAGTACTCGGTCTGTGAGTAAGTTTAAACATTTACAAGAACAGCTAGTCGAACTTCACTACGTGGGACCATATGTCAGCTATCACACGTTATCGTCGCTGCTCTGGTTTTACCAGCAGTATTGTAGTCTTTTATATTAAATCAGTAATATAATTCATACCATTATACGAAAGCCTATTCCACATCTCAATCTTCTTTTACAACGCGTTGTCTTCAGTATACATTGTTTGGGTTGGTCGTGATTTCAGTGCATGCTATATTTCGTGTTACTGGGATGTGATAGCCGGAAATGAATGGGGAAGACAGATTTGCTGTCGACCTAATCAGTATGTTTTAATCCAGATTTTCAAGGAAGACGTCGTACATCACAGTTCGGTGTGCACTAGATAATTATGGCCGACACAGAACGCGTTCGTGAAGCTGGGATTGGTGTTGTTGTTTTTTCACTCTAAACGGCGATGGAACAAAGGTGAGACATGAGGAAGCCAGTCCAAACCATGGGGGCTTTTTAAAAAAAAAATGCGCAGCTACGTGATAACCCCATCGTAGATTGAAAGCCGGAAGTCGCTGTCCCTGCCCCCTGGTGGGAATTTTAGTCCTATCGAGGGCGCGGTCAGGCAAAGAGATGATGTGACTGTAAATACTGGCAATGACATCCAGAGGTCATCACTTCAAGGATCCTTGAAATTTACTCCCCAATGAAAATGTATGGCGAGCGTCGAATTTATTTAAAAATTTTAAAATCAAAGGCATTAAACAGCTTTCAAGCCGAGGCTTGAGGCCAGTTTTTTGACAGAGAAAAAAAAAAAGATAGAAATTTCGCGTGCCAATGCTAAGTACCATTGGAATGTAACCAAAACAGCACTCCTGCTATACACAAAGCCTAAGGTTATCTTAGCTTGGTATGTCGCTGGTGTACCTGCACGATCTTACCCGAATGATCTCACTGAAGGCATGTGTGGTTTGTGTCACGTGTGACTACACGGTAGGTGACATATAAGCTTTGTGTTTTTGTGTGGTCTCACCCGAAGTCTCGTTGGAGCGTGATCACGAAGTGGTCTGGAACGCGCATCAGCAAATCTGTGTCCCTCTGCCCTTGTCACGTGATTTAACGCCACTAACGTGCCTGTTGAGTTGCATTATATTAATAGATCTTCTTTTCTACAGATTGTGACTCAAACAGCTTGTTGACTGTGCGTTCGCAGCGCGACGCGTGCTAATCTAAACTTTATCATCTTACAGTTGCTTAACATATTTTGAATATACTGATACATGTGTTAAATTGGCACGTTTTCAGTTATTTTCTGAAATAATATTTTTTTCAAAACGTTATAATTTTTCGTGCAAATATCCTTATTTGAAACGCAGTTTTAAATTAAATTTATTCAAATCTTTTCTTTTGTTTGCTGGAGAACATCGCGGTCATTTTGTTTAAATACAAGATAAACAGAGAACTTAATGATTTTATATGGAAGCTTTCCCGTTTAAAGTGATTCAAACCCAAGCTGTGTGATTTTGTTAGTCGGCGGACTGGTAATGTAATACTCCTGTATTAGAAGATTACAATTGTCACTTCGGCTTGTAATCGAGTGGAAAAGGTATTCCATTGATGTCGATGGCCACTCCGGGGATAATTACCCTGTAATATGAGTACACAACCTCTAGGTTAAGCATTTCTTAATCCAGGCCTCGAGACAGACATTCGTATGCTGGTCGTAGACCAATTTCCAAACCAACAAAAGAACCTCCAAAGAACTAAGGACGTCTAAAATAACAGATTAGAACGGATTAATACAAAGACAATCAGTAAACAGTTCTTAATAATAACAGAAAGGCACAAGGACTGTTTTTAAACGTTTATAGGGCCGATCGAATACTAAACAAGAGGCATTACTCTATCGTGGTTTAGGTAGACTAACTCTGACAGTTATTACTGTCTTCTTGGTATAGGAAATACAGTACCTGTGTAAGGAAGTATAGCCACTCAGCGCCTAACTATACGGAGAATAAGCTTAATCCATCAATTCTGTGGTATTGGAATGAAACAGGCAGGTATTCCATCGCGATGCATGAGATTGTTAGATACCTAGCTTGAAAAACCCTTTAATCCTATTCTTAATCGAGAATGATGACTGGCACAGAAGGTTAAAAGGTTGGTCACGTTCGGTACCTGGCGAAGGGCAGAGATTCCGCCCCCCACCCATCCGCACCTTAACCTGTAAGCCATCATATTTAAATGAAAAATTCTTTAGTACGCGACGTTAAATACCAATCAAATAAATTCATTTTATTCTTAACTTTAATCTCGTCTGTGGTCTGATAAGAAACAGTTATGAAGCAAAGGAGTTAAAATTATCACGTTAAACGTATTTCTGTTAGGTGCATTATATAGTAATGCTGGATGAACGTATTTGACCTGTTAGGAGGTGTGCTTAACGTCATGCAGTGGAATGTAACATCCTCTCAACAGCTCACAAACTTGATGATACAATTCATATTGCATTCCACTCTTTAACCCACACTTTAGCTCGTATAGATAATTTACACACCACCAATTGTGACATATTTACACTACAGAATAAGACACATGTATTTCATCTCCATGCTAATTCTGAGAACCACAGTCACACGACAGTTTTGCTGGCACCAGTTTAATGTATTCCAAATGTGGTAGACGTGGGCGAAGTTATTCATAGAATACGCAACAAATCCCTTATTTCGCTTCTATGCATGCATCCGGCCCTATTGTTGTAAATGTGACACGAAACACAGATATCAGCTGTATCATTCATATATAAAAACCCGCGTAGAGTACATTTACCAACTCACCATACAGTATATTAACATTAGAAGGAAGACGTCTTTTTAGTTCCCTTCTACGACGACCAAATATAAAAGGCTATAACATGGAGTGTATGAAAACATGAGCGGCGGCGACAGTGTGATATTTGGCAGTTGGTCACACGACACTGGTGAAATCCGGTCTATTGTCCATATACCAACTGCTCATGTGAATGCATATACTTAAATAGTAGCAATTTAGCAAACCCTGGGGCCAAGAAGGACAGATAAATTAATTTAAAAATGTGCAGCTATTTTAACAGAAATTTATGAGACATCAATGGTCTGCAATTACTCACAGTGCTGTATTATGGTAATATTTAACAAACAATAAAATGTCCGTGCATATGATCTACCTGGCGTCAATAGTTGTCGCCCCTTGATCACCTGCACAGTTGCATTCAACCGCCTAGCAGTGTGTTGGCTGAACACAACGCTACAAACTGTGAACTATTCATCTCTCCGTTTCGTGCTATTACTTTCTCAGCCTTTTGCTATTTGAAACGTCTCATGTACCATTGCAGTTCAAAAATCAATTTTTGTACCGCATGGTTTGTCAAGACATGAAATGTTGTAAAAAGGATAAATGTAGTCGAGTGGAGCTGGTAGTGATATGGGATGTGTTTCAGTGTTCAACAACGTTTTCAATTTGTTTCCGATTTGTTGTTAACACAAAAATTGCTATTTCCACACCATACAGTGCCGCTAGTAGGTATCTAAGGTAGGCGTTCGTACTATATAATCAAACGTCATCTATGGTGGACTTCTCAGGTGGGTAATCTTAGAACTCGTTTCCAAAACAACGTTCAACAGAAAGTGCCAAACAAGGAAGAAAGTATTTAAAGCAAGAAGTTAGGAAGAAATTGAGAAGCAGTCATACGTTGTCAGTGACTGAAATGAAATGAAATGAGAAAGGAATGTCCTGTATTGCTGAATATATTCAATCAATATCCCAGTCGCGTATTGTGCAATCATATAATTAACTATAGTAGTTGTTAATCAAAATATGTGTATTCTACTATCACTGCTCAGGATTTGGATGCTTATTAAATTTACACACCCACAACATTTGGTACGCATTTCCGCCATCACTGAAAACTGATGCTCACTGTAGCTTCTCTTCAGAAGAATAGTTCTTACTTTCTTAGCTCTTTGTTGGTTTGTGTTTCATGTTGTCATGAGCATTGGACTTAATGAGCTTATTAACTACGAGTATCCAATAAGGCTGATGAATGCCTGTTACATCTACAAGATTTAAAATAATAAAAACCACCAGGGCCCAGTTTCACGAAGCGCACTTAGTGTCAAGCAGTTCTCAGCTAAGTACACTTCCTACCTCTACAACATAGTTTACGTTGTCGTGGCAGGTACGGGAATACTTAGCTAAGTGCACTTCATGAAACCTTGTACCACGAAAGCACGTATTCTCAGTAAATGGACTTTCCAGTAATCCCCTTTTTAGAATTTTACACTTTTATTTAGTCTGATCAGCATAATGTTCATGCCTACTTAGTCTTCTCTTAATTGTGTCACTACTAACCCCAAACAAACAAACAAACAAACACCATCTGCTGCCTCCGTGTAACTGGGCTACAAATAACATAATTGTGTCACGACCAACCCCAAACCAACAACCAAACAAACACACACCATCTGCTGCTTCCGTGTGACTGGGCTACAAATAACATTAAAATTCCAAAAAAGATTCACAAAACTTGATAATTTATCAAATTTATGCTCACGTCTTAATATTACATTTTTGGATGTTCCCTCAGCAAGCACGTCGAAATGTTATTTTAGTGATGGAAATATTGTCTATATATAGGCTTCTGTAATTAGGAATGTTTTCTTAATTCATTTCCTTCGAACTGTAATCTGAAAACAATATCTTATCTCCATTTACCTCCCGGCAGAAATCTCTGGAAAACATGGCTTCCAAGCGTATGTAAACAAATTCTATTTGTCGAAACAGGCTTTGATCTTCATCTTGCAAAGCTTACATGTGGCATCGGCCTGGAAGATGTTGTGTGCATCGTCTTGATTAAATTCGCCACGCTGGATACATTGACTAGGCATTAAAGAGAAACTGAGATTAACGACACATTATAAACCAGCATGATTTTTGTGTTCTCAGAATATTCCTTGTGTTATTCCCGCATCACTGAAATCTGTCACCTGCTTTTAGTAACATAATGAAAGACTACAGCACAGAGAGTAAAACCAGAGCAGTGACGGCAGTGTGATAGCTGGGAAATGGTCACACGTTACCAGTGAAATCCTGCCTATTGTCAGTTTACCTCAGTCACGGTTTTATTCGATTTAACTCTTCATATAAGTGTTTAAGAAGTAGCATCTTACACGCCCCCCCCCCCCCCAGCATCATGGCTTATGCAATATTAGGTAAAAAACAATTAGTGATGTTAAATGCAATTTATTAGACATCACTGGTCTAGGATTACTCAAAGTGCTGTGCTGACATCACATTTCACACCTGCATACACAATAACATGAAAACAATGCAAGGGGACCGGGCCTCAGGGATGCTTAGTCCACCAGTAGAATCCCGGTTTATGCAGGAATACAATATAAAATACTACAGCACAGAGAGTAAAACCAGAGCAGCGACGGCAGTGAAATAGTTAGGAAATGGTCACACCTTACCGTTCAAATCCTGCCTTTTGTCAATTTACCTTAGTCATGGTTTTATTCTAACTATTCATGTAAGTCTTTAAAAAGTAACAATTTACACCCCCCAGCACCATGGTTTAAACAGAATTAGGTAAAAAAATTAGTGATGTTAAATGCAATGCAAAGAATTATTCTGACTGTAAATATATGTGTTACAGAGAGAAAAATCTCATGATGCCATGGAACCTCGATGCTCCCATATGTTAGAGTCCAGTTCAGAATTCGTGCATTATTAATTGAAACATATTCAATTTATTCAAGAAATTTCCAAGTAGTAGTATTTGTAGATGTAGCGTTACTTGGTGTGCCTAATGCCGTCCTTTATGTTGTATTTCCCTTAAACAGAAGATATCTTGAAAATTACTCTATAAACGCACACTTCTTTCACAGGAGAAAGAAAGTCGACGGAACAGTAAAATTATCATTTTCTCTTCATGAAGGACGATGTGAACGTGACGTCGTATTTCAGCATCACAGCCGATTTCTTAATTGCGTTTTGGATGACCGTCATAACCTATTGCCACTTATCCTGAACCGTCATTACCATTGCAGAACTGCTCCGCTGGAGCTGCGAGGACATTAACGGTTATAGTGATCAGTTTGTTACCACCAACACGCAAACAGCACTCAGCTGAGTCCATCAATAATTTAGTCGTTGAAATGGACAGCATACACCCATCTAATCACAAATAGTACTTTCAGGTAATTACCTGGCTGTTTTTGGAGTCCTTTCAGTGGCTGTGAATGGACTTGTTATCTTAAATATGTTATGCACACATTTCAAAATATATGTCCTTATAATGTTTATCATATGCAGAGCAGATGTTTCGTTATGAAATTTAGTGGGCTGTAGGCTCCAGTAGCTCTTTGGTTGAATATACGCACACATAAAGCAGTTAAGTAACGCATCTCTACCTCGGTACTCTGCATTGAGAAATAACATGATTAGACTACAGACAAACTGTTGTGGTGAAAACGAATGTGACCTGAAAGGACATTCTGGCAGCAAGAAAACTCCGCACACGTCATAAAAGATTAGGATATAATCATGATATTGCCACACAATTATAAGAATAGATTCCATTCATAAAAACGTGCTGGGGGCCCCAGTGATCGAGACTGATAGCGCGCTGCCGTAGCGCAATGGCCCAGGAGCCTCTCACCAATAAGTCGCTGTGATGTAAGTCCAGCTCATGGGGGCTCCCTCTCCGGTTGCATGAGGGAAGATCTGCCAGCATCCCGCGGAGGGTGAAATATTTTTGAGTATTGCGTGCAACACCAATCAAAAAATAAATATTAAATCTTGTTAGAATAGAACCACGGTGTTGTCCTTAAGTCTACACCATGTGTGTATTCGTAAGTAGGAGTCACGCCACCCTGTATTTGGAAGATTAGACACCTCCAATCCACCCTTTCTATAACAATTTGCATGCAGTTATTTAACAGTGACCAATAGAGGAGTTTCGAGTTAGGACTCTCTTGTGGTAAAAGGTAAAAAAAGTTCAACTGTATCATGTGACTTGTCAAAAATGTCAGGCAATTTTGTTGACAACAAATTTATGAATCATCTGTCTCACCGTGTTTTGGAGGTACAAACTAACTCTCCTTCCTTCAGGAGCTTCTTAAATAAAAAAACTTCCAGCTCCACAATTTTCTCCATCATTCATCTAGTCTAAATTACTTTTTGTGATACTTTTCTCAGACGCCCATGTTGTAGCAATGCAATAAAAAATTTGCCTAACATTTTGGACAGATCACATGATACAGTGCGACCTTTCTTGCCTTCAACGATAAGAGTTCGAACTCGAAACTCCCCTAATAGCTTACAAAAGGACACCAGTAATAGATTGATTATACGACTGACTGCCAATGTCTTTTTTTCAGTCAAACCGCGGCTCGAACGGAACCTCCATATAAGTTCTCGTGATACTGTGCAAATGAGGCAGACTGAAAATATGTGAACATTTTAAAACTGATTAACCTCTTGGTTACGCTTTCGTTTCCTGAGTTCATTCAGTGTATGTGTAATAGGTCTTACGACTGCAAATCTGAATTAGACGTTATACCAGCTTCATTTACTGTTTGTATTGTGTCTCTGACATGTTCAGTTAGGAAGTTATATATTGGTTATAGTGAAAACGGGTCTTGAAATCATCGACTAGAAACTCCTCTTAATAGTTTAAGGGTGGTATACGATTGCCGGACAGGACGTTTAGATTTAATACGTTAAATTTGCTAATGTTGGCAAGGTCATTAATGGTTACTTTATCAGGCCGTGGACTTTTCAAGACCGGCAACTTCCAAGACTCTATAGGGTTTACCTGAATATTCCATACTTTCTGATGTATATCAATAATATATAATCGTGTATTCTTGAGTCTCCATCTGGAATAAAGACTCACATCAGGTCGTCTTACTGTTGACTTTTTACCAAGTTTGGTTCATTTACTCTTGCCCAAGGTGTACAGTACATCCTGAACACTGTTATCACGGGCCAACTAAAACAGCACTGTGTTTGTTCCAGGAAAAGCACTATTATATATTTAATGTAGCAAATGGAACGATACTGCATAATCCGATTCCAGTCTCCGAAATTGTCTTGTTGACTCAAGCAGACGTCGTTGCAATACCAACATTGACAGTTGGATATCAGTACGTGGCTGTTATGTTCAGCACTTAGAAAATTAAGATTTAAGCTGAGCTCTTGGGATTCAGGAGTTCTTTTAGAGATAGGTTTCCATGCAGCGGGTTGTGATGAAGGGAATTGTATATGATTATGGAGTATCTTTAAGAATAAACCACAACGTTCCACACGACAAGAATAAATCTCTAAAGATGTTCTTACGTTTCCGTTAACTGTAGATCAAAGAAGGGAAGGCGATGTGTATGGACGTTTATGTATACTGCCCCAGACGTGTTACTGTTGAGTTGAAGTTAATCAAACAGAATAATGCATGCATGTAAAGTTTTTGAAAATCCGCTTACGACTTAAACAATTGGTTTTCTTTGATTGTATTGGGATCAATCTGAAGTGTGAAAGTGTCGTGCAAATTCTGTGCCTTGCAGAAGGTGTGGATGATACAATCGTGTTCAGTGCTAGCGAAAGGAAGAAAAACAAACAAGCCATTACAACGAATCCTCTCCAATCTAAACCCATTCGCCGCACGGGCAGACCACCGCTTTGAAATATAATGAATTGTTAACGGAGAGCATCCCGACGTGCTCCCTTTACAATGCCGGATGTCCATCGGTTGGACAGCGCAGGGTTTTCGAGCACGTTCATCATAGACTCTCGAGCGCAATGACGGTAAAACACCTCAGCTTTGAAAGCGCTATGTGTGGAGGCTTCTTTAATGACAGAGTAAACTCAGAAAGGTATAGCTAGCCGATGACACACTGTGGTCGGGAACTCATGCTAATGGCACAAAGCCGTAAGAGTTGGAGACCTGCTGGTAATTACGTCCATGTGCCCCGATCGATGGGGCCGGTTAAGCAGGTACGCCCGGCAGAGTTCCACACGCCCGCTCTGGCTACCATTGCCGAACTGTGGACACCTACACCAGTCATGTCCAGCGATAGAGTTTCCACGTGAGTGCTTTGCTTCGGACAACACTAATATACCTTGTCTGAACTTCTAACGAGTTGTTCTTATCACATGGCTTCAGCTTCCGTTCCATGCTCTCTGACAGCAAACCAAGCAGGTGCCCGCTCAGGCTATCGATTCACCGCGCGCTAAAGTCTTCTCTTCCCGCGAGTGCGTTAACAGTTTAATGTATCTGCTCACCGCTCGGACCGGTTTGCTTTCTCGACCCGTTTACCTATTCCACTTAAATCTCTTTGCGCTCACTTGGATTCCCACAACTTTCTGATCTATCTCTACATTGTTTCCAACTTGTTAAATTTGGACGGTTGGGTTCCTGCGACAAACTCCAACGTCACTTACAAATTCAGGGCGGAGTCGAGTTGGCATACATTAATAATCGCACAGTTAGGCAATTGCACTCTGACTACCTGAGAATGCTGGTTTCACAAGTGTCACGACTACGTTGAACTCACCCCTCTACTGACGCCTGACATCAAACTCGTATATAATTCAGCCTGTGTTTTATCAGGGACTGGTTTCTCAACTTCCCAGCCTTTCATAGGGGGCGCTAAACATAAAGAGAAATTGGCAAACTCCACTGCGGACCAAAGGTAAGTGTATTGTTCTATTTTTATGTTTTTAGGTGTTCCCATGTTATAAAAGTTAAAGGCTTGTTTGGAATGAGATAGGTGTGTTACCTTCTCTTTGATTCGGGCCCTTTTTGAAGATGCTTTGGTTTGTTTGCAATGCTAAGCAACACAGTCTTTAAATGCAATTGTTGTGCAGTAATCTCTGAGATTAGTTCCATCAAAGGCATGGAAATGTCTTGTAGAAGTGTCTGTAAGCATGGGTCAGGTTGGATGATTTCGGCCTACCTTACATAGCCTTTCACCTTAGTCGCCAATTTTAGCCCGTTTCTCACAAACAGGCTTGAATGTCAAATTTACCCCAGATACTCATTAGATCAGCTAGAGTGACCGACTTAAGGAACATGGCGAATTAGATAAATGAAGTCGACTCGATGGAGGATTTGTCTGACATTCCTCAATCAATGGGATCTTCGTTTGGGAGAGAATCGCATCTCTCCAACACAGCCTTCCCCTCCCCCTACAAGACTCATTTATGGGGCGTTTTGCAAATACATCAGCCCTTGTATTACTGGGTAGAGGAAGATTGGGTGATAATGGTTGCTGTAAACTAGCAATAACTGTTCACGTTTGTGTCGGCTAATAGTGAAAGATCGTCGACTGGATCAATATCCTTGGCCATCGAACTGTCCCTTTTCTATCAACAGTTTTATTGAGCATTTCCCGAAACACCTCTCGATTGGCGGATGAATGCTTGCAAATACAGCACTTTAATACATGCTAAACACGGGTTTCGCGATTCAAGTCCTCAGGTTTTCGGGAGATTCACTGATCAGATAGCCGCGTTACTGGACACGATCGCGATCCCAGGGCTTCTTTTATCGCTGACGCCGGGAGTGTTGGAGATGACAGTGGATCTAGGTGGAATAAGCCATGTCCTGGCGAGCGCGCGCGTGACCAACTCTATCTCTGAGGGTATGCCGGTGGGCGGAAGCCTCGTTCTGTACCCGACCTCTCTGAAGGGCAACCGGGCCTTCTTTTCTCCGCACTCTTTCACGTTCATGCAACAGAGATTCTGATTAACTAATCCTCAACGGTACATGCCGACAAAGGCAGTCTTGTGACACATAACAAAGCCTACCCCAATGTTGCCGCATGTTTACTGACAGTGCATGATCTGTTCACTGGGCTCAATTATTTATTGCTATAAACTACAAATATACTCATGCCTGAGGTTTTTCGTATGTCGGATAGACCTACCTGGCAAAGGGAGCTCTTTTTCTCAGCCTCTGCTTGATTTCCTAAATCCATAAAACTAGGACCTCTGCAGTCTTGGGTGCGGCTTTTAAAATAGTTAAATGGTTCCCTGTATACAAGGTAGCCTAATATTTTTACTTCATTTGCTAAATTACTGGATAATCTTTCAGTTTCTGAATCCTATGGGTGAAAAACCTCGAAATTTCCAATTTGGCCATCAGGAACAGGATATAAGATGCATTTGTCTCTTGGAACCAGATGTACTTATTTATTTCATTGTCGTGTAACACCTCACTGAAGAATTTTTCAAATCCGGACACATCACTTGAACAGTCTTCAAGAACGTTAGATTAAGGAAATAGTCATGCGAGCGTCGTCCACCGCTCATTGTAACCAAGAAGGCAACAGAGGCGGCGAATATGCAAATTCTGTGCTCAAGTCCAGGGTTGAACCCATACCACATGTGTCATTGTGATTGAAAGAAAAAGCGTGATTAATCACTCGGCCACGGCCCGATCCACTAGAAATGGATGGAACTGATATTTATTTGTCCCTTATACATGGAACAGAATACTGACAACCACGAGATGGAAGACTAGATTTGTATATGCACGCAGGACGTTTTTCTTCTGGACGTCAAATGAAACACTGGAACAGCTTTTATTAAACTTCCCCAGAGCATCTATTTCTGTCCGCATAGCCATTAGCTTTTTGTCACTGGGTGTTCTAAGTTCTATTCGTCCAACATTAGTGAGTAAAACCCTTAAAATGACTTCTTCTTCACACCTTTTGCATTCAGAAAAGACAGGGTATTGTCTACTGGCCCGCTATCGTAATACTGATCGATACACCGAGGAAGCCTATTGAGAGCTTGCTATAGTAGCTACCTTAGCAGTAGCGTCGTGGCACAGGTGTGTGTGTGGTATATAAGGTCGCCATCAGGTCGGATATAAGGAGACTGATAACACCTACAGGTGAGATAATAAGCAATCAATCTGATTCCCACTAGCCATGGTCCTTGACGGGCTTCTCGTGAACACAGCTAAAATGACTCTTCGATCCGCTGAACTGAATCAGCGGCCTGTGAAAGAGTAGACTCCGAGAAGAGCCTATGTAAGGCTTGAAGAAGGAGAAAGGGGCCTATACCCAATGGAGCTGCTATAGTGTTCTGTACCATATAGGTATAAAACGTGCATAAAGCAGCCAGTATTTATCGTGCTGACAGGTAATAATACTTAGAAATGATTTATAAGAATATCAGCTTAAAATATTATTTTATTTATACAAGAATAATAAAACTTTAACTTGCACCTTTCAAATTGTCCTGAAAATTTTGATGGGACACACGACATGCAGATTTACTTAATTGCAATCCAAAAGACCTGATTCCGCTTACAGGCTGAAAAGTAAACCATAAACATTAAAAGTAAAACTGTTCCTGTCTCAGAATGTTTTGATTTACACCAGTATCTGCACTCTTTTCGAGGCATTGGGTCAATAAACTATTTATTCCACCTGTGACACTGGCCACCGTCGTAAAAATGAAAAATTAAACACGTCAGCCACATGGAATCATTGCTTTTCCAGCTAAAATACCGCTTAATACAAATTTTCTCAATCCAAATTCATGTCTGGTGAAATAAATTTATTCCGAGCTGTAATCCGCAGTCAGCGTGCACGCTTTTCTTCTATAAAGCACATAACTATCATGGATGCCAGTGGTGTAGGCATTACGTGAATATGATAGTTCCCTTAATACTGAGTCATCTTGGTAGTAATGTGTACCTCTTTATCATGTTCGTTATGTGCTCTATTTGCGATTTGTGGTTTGGTTACCTTGTCCTCAACCAAAACTTCGCGTGAGTAGACGCACATTTAAACTACACATTTTATTAAAAAACAAAGCGGTGGAGAATTCCGTTTCTATTGTTAATCTGGTGCTATTTAATGTTAACGGCTCGACGGTGGCTTACACTGGAGCCAGCATCTGTCAGTGAACATTACAGTTGCTTTTTTCGAATGGTGTCATATACACGTCTCTCACCAAGGAAAGCTCTCCATTAGCAGTTGACGATGAACGAATCAAACGCCCTTTCGTCCCGACATGTGTTTGTCGTTAATTGACAATACTCACGTTATCTCCGGTGAGACAAAGTGAATGAGGGGATGCATGTGACTTGGACAAATACCAAGCTACTTGATGCCCCCAAACACCGACTTGATCGGGATACGTGGGAGACTAAATCGTCTGTACCAGAAGTCAACAACAACAACATCGTCATCTGCTTCTGTGAATAGCACGAGTCCTCGAGTTATCGCCTATATGGTTCTTATCCTGCCAAATGGGTATAACAGTGGGATGCAGGAGTGACTATACTCTGTGCACATTTAATAAAGTGACGTCAGCAAAGGATAAGCGTATTCTATTTACAGGTATAACGGCAGAACCAGTGTTTGGGCGCTGTCTGGCTTCTTTGATCTTGTCCATATGGCAGCTGGCTGCCAAGTACTTGGAGTTACCATTGATTTCATTCCCTTTTTACTGGGTCTAACTCCTAGCCGGGTTCCCACGCACACTCCTTATCTTTTATGTAGAATTAATCGAGATGGAGAGAAAGTTTACCACTCACCCTGATAATGCTGTAGATTAAATTGAAACAAAGATCTTATGTATAACGTACAGTCTTTGTGTGTTGTGTCTAAAGAGATTTCCCCATCTCCTGGCTTTATACTGTTGAAGACAATTTATCCCCAATTTTACCCACATTCTTACGTTCAAGAAACCATGTGTAAAAATAGCTTAACGTACTTTTACGTGGTTTACGTTTTCTTTTTTTTAATTTTTTTAACCCATTTATATTATAACAATATTCTTGTAGAAGAGTAAGTCCAGAGCACTTGGTCGTGTCTGTAAATAGTTAGGGGAATTTTTAACGTAAAAAGGGAAAGAAAGATATAAAACAAAAAAGAGGAAGAAAGAAAAATAGGAAACACGACAAATAACCTGTACTAAACTTTGACCTCTTTCATGTGTTAAACATTGGTCGTGATAATGATTACGTTTAATTGTGGTAATGTACGGCAACACGCCTTCGTCTGTTGTCAAAAACTCTTAGTTACCGACATCATAAACCAGTTTAGTTTTTCATTGCCATGTTTTGCTTTGATATCCAGTTCCTGTATAATCGAGTACACCTAAGCAGTGTTCCGTCCAATGTTGTCGCCAATCTAATCGACTATCCACGGAACACACCTTGACCAGAAATGGCCAATTTAGGAGTCCCGACAGGCAAAATCCGCGTTCAGCCAATTTGCGGTTATTGATGTATTAAGAGTGAGAGAGTCTTGTAACGGGATCGAGATAGCTAAGGCTAAACAAGGAGATCCCAGCGCCTCCGTAATGCCCCCGGGTGGAAGGTCAACGCTCTACAATGTGAAATTCTCTTGATATTTTAAATCCTAAACATAGCCGTACAGAAACAGAGCGTCAGTTTGTGTCCCATTCACACAGCTTGCAAAGTTTATTTTGTGCAGATTATTTTTGTGTTCGAGTTTTGCTTAACACCATGTTCAAGAGGTTTCAAATGAATTTTATGGTTGGAAAAAACTTGAGTGACAGGGGTAAACCATCGACCTTTGCCAAGTTTCTGAAGAACTTTACCATACATGTGACTTACACAGATTTGTGCGCCGTATTGGCGGAAGACAGCAGGCCCTCAGTAAGACTTTAAGACTGAGCAACATCTTGCAGCACTAGAGCCGTCGACTTCATATTATCACTAAGGTCTCTTGAAGAATTATAGAGAGGGCAAAACTAGAAATTCCCTGTGCAAGGCTTGGTTTTGAGCATCTTATAGTTCAACCACGTCCCACATTTCATTAACCGGATAGGGCAAACATTCTGAAAGAATGTTTAAATATGCAGGGAGAATTGGAGGGCCTCAACAGTCTAAGTGTGCCAGTAAGTGGGAACGCCAAGCCTGCATTGCATTCATGTTTGTTCCATTAAGTTTTCTTCTTTACTTGCTTCTGAATTCCATTCAAATTATATTTACTAATTCCATTTTCAAATATTGTTATTAAAAGTTAGAATTATACCCAGGCTAAGACTATCTATGTCAAGTATACACTGTTCGCCGGCCATGTGCTTCATTTTGTCGATTTTCAGGTTTCTGTCGCTGATTTCACTCAATGAGCTAAATTATATTTCAAACTTTCTATTTAAAGACCAACACAACAGACCCATTTTTTGTTCCTCACAGTTGTTTCTAAAATGGAGTCAATATGTACACTAATACTATAGACACCACAGCAGTGTACCAGTTTTTGTGGGCCTGATAGGGCGCAAACAAAGAACATTTCCAAGCCTTCCATTGTTGATGATCGGAAAATCACGGAAGTGCTGGTATAACATTATCACCAGCAATTTGTACGCTCGCTGTCCGTACGACAGTGAAATCAATGGAAACGCCTTGATAGTCTGGCCACAAACCCACCTGTAAGTAACTTCTACACCCGCCTAGTTGATGATGTCCAGGGATATGGTTACTGTGTCCTTCCATCTGCTGACTTCTAATGTCGCATCGACCGAGGAGTATTCCGGCTGAATAGGAAAGTGGCCTTTGGGGAAATGAGAAAAGAGGCTACTTTGAACTCTTCTGTTATTTCTCAACGTGTACCAACAATAGTTACCATGGCAAACAAATCTTGTAACGGTTGGACAAGACATAGCTTGGGAAGTGGTAGATGACCATATACAACTGCAGACCAATGATGACCTTCGGCTCCTTTTCCGATGGAGAGCGAAGCTTCGACTAATTCCGGTTCCTAACAATATAGCACTTGAATACGGCTTTATGACCCCCATAGGCGCTATCAAATACCCGGGACACCATTTTCTTGTAAACAGCCTCGCTTGACATATGACTAAAGTGAAGCCAACAGCTACTGTTTGTTAATATATTTGATTGGTGTTTTACGCCGCACTCAAGAATATTTCACTTACACGAATGTGGCCAGCATTATGGTGGAGGATACCGGACAGGGTCCGGGGGAAATCCACGGGCATCCGCAGGTTGTTGGCAGACCTCCCCACGTAGGGCTGAATAGGAAGTCAGCATGAGCTGGACTCGAACTCACAGCGACCGCATTGGTGGGGGTTTCTGGGTCATTACGCTGCACTAGCGCGCTAACTAACTGAGCCACGGCTACACAGCTACTAAGGTGACTATTGACGGATGGCCAGTCCCAATTCTTGGGTTGTGACCTTTTGACAACTTAGTGACGTCCTCATTTAAATGTTCCACTAAAACTGAGTACAGAAATGTCTATTCATTTTTAACATAGACGCCTGTTAGTTTTAAGAACACTATTGGCAGGATAATCTTCTTATTTGCAGTCCATAACAGCAATCACCACTAAAATACATTTTATATCAATCATAATATGAATGCAACTATTTGAGGATAATAAGGTCGCCCTCGTATTAGTTAAGCATTCTGCACGAGTATGGTGTAAAACTCAATTTTAAAACCTTCCTACTTTGCCTCGCTATGTCCTGATGTCGTAATGTGTAACTCTGGGACAGCGTGTTAACTTGATTCTGTGTCATAGTCCTTGTTTCACTGTTCTCTGGATCTCGGTGGTACTCTGTCGTATAGAGTTACATTAAGCTCACGGAAGACCATGCACTTACCATAGACGAACGTCCCAGTGCTTGGAAGAGAAGCAAACGTTGTTTTACATTTGATAGTGGAAGGACTGGTGTATTCACAGTAAAACTTGGCATCCAATGTTCAGCTCCGCGATTTATGTATCAGGCGTTCCCTTCTGGCATTATTCTCAGTTCTCTTTTTATACTTTGAGGAACAAGACACCATCTAAAGAATACGTGCTTCAATTATATAAGGATTATTTACGTAATCTCTAAAGCAATATATTTGTGTTTTCCGCTGCATTTGATGGACACAGATTCCACACGCCTTGCTTTCAGTGTCAGCGATGTCAACTGCATTCGCCCGTAGATTAAAAAAATACGTGTTCTTTCTTTCCTGGCGTAAAGCGGTGTTACCACAACGATAGCTACACTGCGAATGCAGGAAGATTTTATGCTCACTACGAGTTAAAACTGTTTACAACTGTATTATCTGTATGACTCTGTGGGGGGCATGACTCCTCCCGTTATCCGTTTAACGGTTAGATCGTGCATGTGGGCGTTACTTACGTCACACTTTTATTGCCAAATCATTGTTTATCATGTGTGATGGCAACACAACATTTTGAGTAATTCTATAGACTAATGATATCTAACGAATTACTGTTACCAAAACTGCATATTTTTACACCTTATTCTACTTCAACCATGGTGTTAGGGACGTATAAATTGCCGCTGTTTAATCAGTTACATGAACAATTAGATTAAATCCCGAACAGAGCTAAATTTACAAGATGCTGAGTTTCACCAGTTACGGTTACGTGCGACCATTTGCCGCGTAAGTCGTGTGTGCGGGATTTGACACCGCTTTAGCCATTTTGAGTCCGTAATTTGTCACAAAGTAAACTGTTTCTACTAAAATTGAGCTGTGGAACGTGAAGAACAGCTAGGTGGGTTGGACAACATTGAAGGAGGGATAGCTAACTGCTACCTCTCCTGTACGGGCCTATCTTGGCAATGGAGTGAAATGACCGATACCTTCTGGACAGCCATCGAGGGCCGTTCACCAAGTCCAACGCTTCTTTAGTCTTGGTAGAATAGAAAGTCAAAAGTTCTAATTTAGCTTCTAGCTTTGGTACTTTACGTTTATTTAGTCGAGGGACGAGCATGGAAACTTTGACAGACGGAACACTTTTCATTTTCAAATCCGCGAGATCCAGAGTACGTACGCTGTAACGTACTTCCATCTCCCATATCTATATGATTAGGAGGTGATAAGTTCAGAGGTTGCTACTTTATACCTGTGCCGCGAGGCAGTAATGTGGCAACAGAGTGTAGGAAATGAACTTTGGTGGTTTGGGAAACTGTTCTCTTTTGGAAACTGGTCTTGCGATTATTGACCCGGAACGCCCAGTTTGGCTGAAGGCTGGTATACGAGTGTCGGTTAGTTAACCATGTGGCTACCGCATGTGGCCTATCTCGTATACTTTGTGGCCGTCTCACTGCCTCGCGGTTTCCACACCTCATCACCACAATTTATTTATTCATTGATTTATTTATTTGATTGGTGTTTTACGCCGTACTCAAGAATATTTCACTTATACGACGGCGGCCAGCATTATGGTAGGAGGGAACCGGGTCGAGCCCGGGGGAAACCCACGACCATCCGCAGGTTGCTGGCAGACCTTTCCACATACGACCGGAGAGGAAGCCAGCTTGTACTGGTCTTGATCTCACAGCGACCGCATTGGTGGGAGGCTTCGGGTCATTGTGCTGCAATAGCGTGCTAACAGACTGAGCCACGGAGGCCCCCTCATCACCACAAGGATCCATTTCTACCGCTGGGGATTAACATTACATGTGCTTTGTTGAACCTACTGAGGCCAAACTACACTGCTGGAGAAAAGATAGAGAACTGGACATTAGATAGATACCACTATCCAATAAATGCTCCCCACTTTTATTTTTATTTCCGCCTGTAAGGAACTGTGATATGGTAAATGATGGCCCTGTGATGTTCGTAAACTAATCTATGACTGCATGGCTGGAGTACACTTGTTGTATCCTTTTGACAGGAAAGCCGATGGACATAAAAAACACCTCGTTACTGGGAAAACGCGACAATGACCAAAAGTGACATTGCCAATATTCTGTATCTGAAATAACCAACGGTTGTTTATTTATTTGCTTTGTTTGAAACGTTGTTAAATACCACACTTCACATGACGTCGGTCAGGTTGATGGTCTGAGGATGCGACGGCCAATCATATGCCAAAAACACAGTATAGGTCTAATGATAAGTGGATCACCTTTCAGAGTAGTAATGGCCAGTCAATATCTACCAAACAAATTGCTAATTTCCTCAGTTTTACTGAATTCGAACTAGTAAACTAATGAGCAGGCCATTCTCTGCCCAACTACATGTGGTGCGTTGAATGTTGTGTCAGGCAATGACGGACCGCTGGTGTTAACACGAGGGTACGATGGCATGCAACAAGCTGCCATTTTTACTATCCATACCTGCGATTGTATTAGATTAATGAGAGCATTGTTTCCGACCGCTTGTGCTGACGCGTTGAGCTTCGTTGTCATTATAGAGACATCAGAAACGGCACAGAGGATAGTGCGCAGTCCCAGTACAGTAGCCATTATTAGGTGGACCTGGAATTAGAAATTAACCCAAGAGAACAATGTTTCTGCTATCCTAACAGTATGGAAGTTATATGAAATTAAGTGTGGTTGAAAGTTGATACTACTAAGAGAAGTGTCCTTGCGAATGCGATTTGAAACAGCGTCACATGTGTAATAGAACTGCCGAGACCAGTCCATAGTGAACAGCGTGATGCGTGTGCATTAACTAACTTAATTAAAGTTAGTATTTAAAGTGTCGTGACAAATTGATGTTCAGGAGCGTGAGAATTTGTAATAACAAAAGTGTCACGTCGGAAGGGATAGTAAAGAGTGTGAGCCATTTATGGGTAAAAGAAATCGTCTTATAAATATGGATACAATTTCCGTCTTTTTTTTCATTCTAGTTTCTACCGAAACCATTTAATACTCGAATAAATGTGAATTAATTAGTTTTAAATGTTGATAAAGGTTTGGACAACATGGTAGATAAGTAATCTAGAGACGTTTTCTGTTTCTTTTCAGCCAGATGTGTCGGCGAAGCGTTGAACTCCTGTGAGATCAGGGGAAGTCAGGACTGTCGTGTCTATGTATTAAGGTTAATGCCCTGTTACTTCTGCCTGTCATCTTCTGTCCCGATTTGTATACATCAAGCAGTGTCCAGTACTGAGAGGACGAGATGATTTGCCCGCGCAGGACTGTGGTTCTGGCCTTCATCCTAACAGCTCTGCTCCCACTAGGAACGCTTAACACCTTCATTAATCCTAAAACAACTCTACAATGTCATCTTAGGAAATTCCAGTTCCTGGCGTCCAATCCTTACCGTAACCGCGAGGGTCGAATCCTGCCTTGCTATGACGATGTGACAGTGCTGTCCTGTTGGGGACGCTGCGACTCTAGCGAGGTAAGCTCATCCCCTCCTAGCCCTTACTCCCAGCTCATTTGGACGCCTCTGATCTCGGTAAAACACTTTTCCTCTCGATACGCTGTCCTCGAGGGATCCACTGATTTCTGAAATTGTCAAAAGCCGCCCCAAATCCCCCGTTAACCTTAACTATATCTGGTAAATCAGATTTGCTTCTGGTTGATCGGGAGGAAGTGCCGCGAAAGGTCGAGCTGCCACGCTCTGTAAAGCGTCAGGGGTAACTGTGATGGGTTGGATTTGAGAAGACTTGATGAATTACTTTTTTTATTATTATTTATTTTTGTGTTTCCGTTTGGATCATGTAACCTTGCTTCACACAGTATTTCGGTTATATGACAGTTGTGTCTGGCCCCAGCGCCGACATATTTGTAGTACTGCCTCACTTACTGGCCTTACCGAAGTATACCTGTCCAGTATACCTCCTAAAAAATATCCACGGACCTTAATACTTCAATACTGCAACTGGTTAGACCCAATTTCAGGGTAGTCTTAAGCCACCGTTGTTTGATAATGTGACTCCAAGTGCGCCTTTCACTCTTATAACGAATACTCTAGGCACACCAAGTCCTTCGTTATGGCTCGTCATTGGTGGGAAAGTGTTAGGTTTATATGAACTGAACTGCACATTAATTACCCACAAAAAATGCCAGAGTCAGTTCTGAGGGAGTGAGCTTTTGTGTAGCGAGACTGCAATATATACATACCAGCACAGAGCCGACCATATTCTGGCCTTGATAAGATTTTAGACTCGGAATTTAACACGGGACAGACAGGAATGCTGCATGGAGCTGATCAAGCTTGACACACAAGACTGCAGACTAACAAACATGTTCAAAAATGACTTTCCATTAAATTGTCCCACGCTTGCATTATCAGCGTCCAGATCAGAGACGAACACACAAAGTCATGCATATCCGTTAAATCAATCAGGCCGAGAACAATGTGTCAGTTTGCCCCCACCTTTCACATCAGTAAAAGCCCGATTGGAAGATGGCCTTGACAGGATAGTCCACTTGACTCACTTCTGTACAGACTGGAACGGAGAGCTGGAGAATCCATTAAACCATTAGCTGGATACCAGGCTGACGGTATGTGGGTCATTTCTTTCATAACTACAAAGAAGTAGGTAGTGTAAGTTTTCATTGGAACACTTCCTATAGTCTCATTAAATAAGTGAGATTTAGAACGCGAAGGTGTGAGGTATACATACAGATGAAGTCATTTTCCATCTCCGGCGTCTTCACAATGAGGTATAGTTTCCCGCGGTATAGCAATCCTCGGCCCAAGCCGGATTGGGCATTGTTCTGTTATAATAAAAGAGTGCTACATTACGTGTTGTACCCCACAAATCGTCACTGAAAAAGCACGAATGGACAATAGGTTACTCAGCTTAGGCCCGAGGTACTTTAGACGGGAAAGGTTCCCAATTCCTCACCGAATAGACCCTTATATAACCTTATTGTTTGTCTTCCATTTACTAATCTTAACGGCACATGCAAATACCTCATAACCACCGATCAACTCGAAACTCCCATTGGATTTACATATTAACAAACCTGTATCCAGTTCTATGCATAGAAGTTTTTTTCACTCTATTCTGTATGGAATACCTGAACTGTTCAGTGCCTTTTTCAGTCTCCAAGGACTGTGGAAGCATTGTCACAGCCCCAACAGATATCTCTTCCGACAACCAGATACAAGCTCTCTCACTTTCGCTGAACGAAACATTTTTTGCATGCTTAATTGAAAACCCATAGATACAGCGACGAATCATTAGTTTCTTGTGTAGTAGAGGGAACCCACAGACGCAGTGACCAATCATTGGCTTCTTGTATAGTAGAGGAAACCCACAGACGCGATGACCAATCATTGGTGTCTTGTATAGTAGAGGAAACCCATAGACGCAGTGACTAATCATTATGTTCTTGTATAGTAGAGGAAACCCACAGACACAATGACGAATCAATAGAGTTTTGTATGGTGTAGGAAACTCCACAGACGCAGTGACAAATTATTGTTTTCTTGTATGGTGGAGGAAAACCCACAGACACAGTGACAAATCATTGTTTTCTTGAATAGTGGAGGAAAACCCACAGGCGCAGTGACGAATCATTGTTTTCTTGTATAGTGTAGAAAGCCCACAGACACAGTGACAAATCATTGTTTTCTTGTATAGTTGAGGAATACCCACAGACACAGTGACGAATCATTGTTTTCTTGAATTGTGGAGGAAAACCCAGAGGCGCAGTGACGAATCATTAGCTTCATGTATGGTGAAGGAAAACCAACAGACGCAGTGACGAATCAATACTTTCTTGTATGGTTGAGGAAAACCTACAGAAGCAGTGACAAATCATAAGCTTCTTGGAGAAAAGAGGAAACCCACAGACACAGTGACGAATCATTGTTTTCTTGTATGGTGGAGCAAAACCCACAGACGCAGTGACGAATCATTGTTTTCTTGTATGGTGGAGCAAAACCCACAGACGCAGTGACGACTAATTAGCCTCTTGTAGAGTAGAGGAAATCCACAGACACAGTGACGAATCAATAGCTTTTTTTATGGTAGAGGAAGCCCCACAGACACAGTGATGAATCAATAGATTTTTTGTGGTGGAGGAATCCCCACAGACGCTGTCTTGAAACATTGGTTTCTTGTATGGTGAAGGAAAACTCACAGACGGAGAGAAGTATCAATAGAGGCTTCTATGTTAGAAAAAAACCCACAGACGCAGTGATGAAGAAATAGAGGCTTGTAATTTGTAGGAATTCTTCACAGGCGCATTGACGAATCATTGATGATTTGTATCCAAATGTCTGTACCGAGGCCTAAATGTATGTTCTTCGCATACGCAGTATCGAATCATTTGATTGTCTTACGTCCTGATTCGCATTTCGCACTCATGGTTTAGATACAAACTCTGTTTGAAATGGAACCAGAGTAAACAATAGGTGAAGTTTTGTCCTGTATCGACGAAGTATTGGAGTGTTCAATTCTCCATCCATTGTTTGCATGGGTGACTTGTAATTCTACACTTTAAAGTATCTAAGTTGTGATGATAACATCAACGTCGATAAGTAGTGGGGAACATAAAATGGAATTTTGATTGGTAGATAATGAAATAAGATATGTGTAGGTGGGCGGGGAAGGCTAGCGCCCAACCGTAACTAAATGGCTGTCATTTTGGTGTTTGTAAGTTGTCAGTTCGATGAAGAGCTTTTAACTCAGCACATCCAGACGCCCACGGCGTGACGTTCAAAGGCGTGTATACAAACCTGTTTCTTACTACTCCAACCGTTGATTGGCTACATGAAAGTCACGTCAACCCCTACGCAGATCATCTAATCACTGATGGTTGATAAACCGACAACCTGGTCATTTACCTACTACTGTTAGTCAGGATTTAGCACTTACCATACGGGTCAAAGGGTATCGTTACTTGAGTGCCAATCAGATCTTCACCGTGAGGGTTTGAAGACAGAAAATACCGGACATGTTTTCCTGACTATCAGAGATTTAAGACAAGTATTATTAATAATAGTTTTTAAGATTGCTTCATAATAAATACGGCCTTCCATCAAAGCCTGACTGCAGCTACGGTGCGTGACAGGTGTTAGCCTGACTGCTGCCACGGTGCGTAACAGGTCAAAGCCTGGCTGCAGCCATGGTGCGTGACAGGTTGGGTTTATGGTATTTTGTTATGTCCAAGTCTGCTCTAGACGGACATAGTCCGTGGCTGACAGTAGTCTTGTAACACATGTTAATGGATGTGTATTGAAAAAGTAGCATCGGTTAATGGGTAAAATGTTGCTTGACCACATCGATTGGTTTCCGATCATACTGTATAACGGCATCCTCACTTTATGGTTTGACAACAAATATGTACACATATAGCAAAATCATTTAAGTACAACAATGATTAATGTCCATGGCCTGACAGTTGTCATGTAGTGTAAAGGAAACATTGGTTTTTATGGTTCGAGAGTTGATGTGTTCAGTGCCTATATCATTCACAGGCAACAATGATTTACGGCAGTGGTTTGACAGCAGACATGTAGAGTAAATGTTGATGGTAAATGAGGGGCAAAGGATGCAATGTTTTATGGTTCTGTGGTTATGATCATGAATTAATGAGCACACATTCCTGATTTATGATCTTGGGTTGACAGCGGTCATAGTTTCCAAACTGGTGTATACATGCAGCATGTCACTAATTACCATTGACATTTTTCAACGATATTATTCCTGTACATTTTATGACGAAGTAAGTCATTATTGCACAGATTAGCATAGATAAGCGATTGGATTGCAGATGTAGGACCAATGATACGCAAGTGGAGGTAGTGGCGCATCACGTGGCAGATTAACTTCCCAGCTTATAGCCGTATTCTCAGACGTCCGTCTTTACTTCCCGTGGCCCTCGGCACTACTAACTTGGGAGTTTTAAAAACAAATTCGGGCTTAAGACATATCTCGCTCAATGTGACAAAATCAGACTGTGTAAAGATGCGCTTGTGGAGGATTTTGACCAGATGCTGAAATCCTTCAGTGAAGGCCATTGTCAGCTCGTATAGCCAGAGGCTAGATATCTTCGACTGCCTGTCATAGCAGACACTTCAAACGTGCAGAAATCAATTTCAGCTTCATACCATAAAGGGCTATTCATGGGAGTTGTATTTCTCCCCTTGATTAGCTAGAACTGGGACAGAAAGCTATCTAATCAAACCGGCTTTCTGCTTTAGTCCGTCGGAATATTACTCAAACTCTAAACTCATTAGACAATATTTCAGCCTCATCAGGAAAATATATAGCATTTTTGTCGGTCGAATTATTCCGAAACAGTCCGCGATTCCTCACGCTAATGGTCTGGCCAGTTGTCATAATAAGCCGAGATTTATACCAATTAATAGCACAACAACAGCGCTTGTATTTACAGTTGAATGGTAATTGAAGCAATTTGATGGCCTACTGCAGAAACAGAAACAAATCCATACATGAAGTTTCTACCAAAAAGGTTATTGTGAAGTTACAATGGTACAGCGGATGCATGATAACTCCCATAACATTGAAAACCCCTGAAAACAAAAGCACAAACTGCCCTGCGCGTGATTCCGTTACCAAGCAAGCCGAGAATTAGACTTCCCGTTTATAGCAGTTAGCTTAACACAGGCTGTCACTGAAGTCACTATATTTACACCTTCCCTTTCTGTCCAAATAAGAATATGATGTGGCTTGTTTAGAACACAAGTCACAATTTTATTTCACTATGTTTTTGTTGAAAGGCGCCATGCGTTTGCTTTTGACAGAGAAGACGCCATGTAAAAATTAGAATTGGAAATTAGAAAATAAAACAATAAGGATGGCGATTGGGAGCACAGAAAAACCCTTTGCGTAATAGGCAGTGGATGAAAGACAGATCATACTGTGAGCTAATTTACAGATTTTGAGTCCCCTGGGTTGTGCTTTTTCAGTATTTTGTATTACGCTTTCACCGCGCATTCACTTTAACTCTGAGCTGGGTTATTGAAGACCGCATGTTATCGTTGGAATGAACGTGGGTTCTTAATGATAATTTAATAATTTTTCTTTTCAAGAAATGACATTCAGCGATGAATATTAGTCATAATTATCGTGATAAAATATATAATGTAGTTATTGTAATGTGCCAATTCTAGGCGAGAATATTTATATGCATTGAAATGTTGAGGGAATAATGCCGGTGTCATCAGTAAATTTTACCGAAAAATATATGCGTCGGATATGTGTGAAACTTTGCACCATTTTTGACATTTTTGACCCATATAATTTCACATAACGTTCGTGTACCGGGTATAGATAAAAGGCAGAGTATGCATTTATTGGCCACGAACGTATTTGGCTGGAAAACGCATTGAATGTGCAATTCACGATCTAGCAGGCAACACTCCGCCTAATCTTGTAGAATCGCGTTTTTCTCGCGTTACGGACATGCTATTCAGCAGTCTGTCTATCCAGATACAACAGCAACTTACACTTGACATCAGTGATCAGATGTGCTTGGCTTTCCCTAACATGACGCTCGCACAATATTATTTTTCTACATCACCAATGTTATACAAACATGATTGTTTACATACGAGTACGTACAAAGCAGGTACAGCGGCGGAGACCCATCCAAGGCGATTTAGATACATTGTTGCCGTAGATCCGAAACTGTGTATATATTCCGTTTCAGGATTTCCACTGGATGCCACGCGAGATATTACGAGGTTTTGTGTTACTAAACTGTTCCATTAAATGCTGAGTAATGTGACACGTGACTCAGTGAACGTATGGTACACCCATAAGCCAATTCTCCCAGCTTAGTTCCGCTAGCAAGTGAATGTCTCTGGGTTTGAGCTAAGAATAGCAAACGTAAGAGCGCTTGACCTTGTTGTAATTAGACAACATAAATGATCACCCCGTGGGCTAAGAACGGCGTGTTTATTAAACCACGGAATACAACAGCAGGTAGTTCGATAATACTGAAGATAACTGGCATTATTTTCTCATCAAAATCAGAAACGATGTTGACTTTGCTATACAAAATTAACCGATTCACCTTTTACGTGGTCATTTTAGAGCTGCCCCGGAAATCAAGATCTGGCGAACATGGAGCGTAAGCGGAGGGAGACAGCTCGGATTTAGTCGTTTAATTTAATGAGTATTTTGGGCGCGAGTTAAAATAGATCCCATTCTCTTCTGCTCGGGAGAAAATGTGAATGATACGAATGACATGGTCCCCAAGAAACAGGAAAAGAATTCATGACAATGTCGAGACAGCAGAAAGTTTGTCAGGTGGTGGATTAGATGATGCGGTGTCTCTCATGGCTCCACCCGGTTTCCTTCCAGGCATCTTTCCTGTTTTCATCAGGGCTCTGTCTTTTGCCGTTAGGGGTCTATGTGGTTATCTTTAGGACTCTTTAGGGGTTCTGGTGTCTGGTTCCCCCCAGAGATCTGGTTTCATTCGGGGTTTCGTACGGTTTCATTTAGGGGACTGTCCGGTTACACTGAAGGTTCTGCCCATTTCCCTTCCTAACTCCTCCCTGTTTTCTTCAAGGCTATCTCTGGTTTCCTTTAGATGCCCGTCTAGTTTCCTTTAGGAATCTGTTTGGTGTCCTTCAGAGGGTCTGTCCTGTTAGCTTCAGGGACCAGTCCGGTTCGCTGCCAGGGTCTATCAGCTTTCATTCAGGGTCTGTTGCGTTTCCGTCAGGGTTAGTCTAGTTTCCTTTAGGCATCTGTGCGGTTTCTTTCGGGGCTCTATACGGTTTTCTTCACAGCTCTGTCCGGGTTTCCCTGTCCGTAAATATGACATCGGTGTTATATACAAGAGTAACATAACTTTCATTACGGTTCCTAAAATATACATCAAATGAATAAATATATGAATAAATAAACGAATGAAAAAACACAAAGGAATTGTACAAAGTACAGAAGTAATATCTTTCTGATGGCTATTGGCTCATGTCACTAACGATTAACATTCACAATAAGGTAAATAAAGGTAGGATAAATGTTATATGTGTTCCAAGACAATATAATCATGTTTATGATCAAAATGTCGGAGTTCATTAATACCGTGAAGCGTGTAACGATATAGCGCAGACAGCTGTGGTAGACGTCGTACTGAGTTTGTCTCACATGCTATGAATGTTTCATGGATCAAGCATTAAGTTCCCTATAATGTAAAAATTACTGCTGATTTATCACAAATATTTCTATGAAATATTTATCATGGCCATTTGTAATGCGAATATTGACGAAAGATGACAATCACATTTAAACTCTCGTCCAACGTGAATATCACACTTTGGAAAACTCGAGAGAGTGTGATACGATTTTAATGTGTAATATTGCACTATAGGTGATAATGTTAAAAACAAAGGCATGACAATTTCGAAATGGCTTGTGCACACGTCTCGAAGATAGTTTGCGCTGCTTTTAATGCGTGGGAACAAGCCGACAGGTTGCCAGCGTTAACAGCTATAAACTGTTTATGTTCCCAGCGGTTAATTGTTACGTGGCTATTCTGCGAATGTCGGCGTTTTAACAACTAATTTTTTATTCTCTGTTTATTACCCGACTCTGTTGCACTTGGCCGGTGTCTCACAGGGACCATTGAAGGAACTGGCTGTACCCAAGAGGCTTAACGACTGTATCATCTCCTCACTGTAAACCATTAAACTCCAATCCCGCTGGAGCAAAACCCTATAAGTGATTGTTTGTGGGCTATTTTTTTCTGCAACACATTAACGAGTGTCGAGGTCAAATGTCACCATTGACGGTTAACTTCTGTCACTCATCACAACCGGAAAGTCACTCCTGACGACATGGCCTTCTGGGAAATGCGCCTCCAGAGACGGAAGTCGTTTCACCGTTTATTGATTTCTTTGTACAGGCTTAAGTAAATAAAAAAAAAGATTTCATTTATCTACAGCACTATTGGGCAAATTTGATAAGAGGGGTGTATGACGGAAAGTAAATGTTTGTCTTCGTTTTTATATACGACAGTTCAGGTTGGTCGAGTAGATGTGGCTTCCCACATAGCCTACATGGTACCACCCAACTTTGATTAATGTACATTTCAGTGGACAGCGTCAGGCAAGACACTGACTTTTTAGGTGTGACACATAGTTTTCCATCGCTGTTTTATAGAGGCTACCATGTATAAAGTCAAATAACGTAGAGAACAAGGTTAAGAAGATTCTGTTGAATAATACATTAACAGGAAAAGTAGAAAATCTTCTTAGCATTACTTTCTCAACCTTATGACTCCAGCAGGCTAATGGTCATGCAATTAGTGGCCTTCAAAACAACGTCCTGTTGTTTAACTGGCAGTAAATATGTATTCTACCCTTTCACTGATATGGTAATGAGTTCAAATCTGGCTCTTGTTTCTGTTCCCCTGTCTTTATGGAAACCCCGTGATTTTTTCTCTTGACTCTCTGAATATTATGTCTGTTCTGTTTGCATGGTGTGTTCAACCCGAGTATTCTCAAAGTAGATAAATTGTCTCACAATTGATAAAAGTTCTTAGGGTTGATAAGTTTTCTCATGGTTGATGAGTGTTCTAACGGTTGATAATTGATGAGTATTCTCGTAGTTAATTTACGGTCAAACAACCAAAGAAATATGAAACTCCATCACAATCATATCTCATTACTGTTGCAGATTGCGGACTTTAAAATCCCTTACAAGATCAGCCATCACCCTGTGTGCACCTACAAGAAGAAGAAAATCCGGAAGGTAAAGCTGAGGAAGTGCCACCCAGATCACCCGAACCCAACTTACGTGGTCTTTGACGCCGTCGAGTGCGCCTGTCGGACATGTAACTCTGCCAATACGAGCTGTGAGACCCTGAATGGATAGCCTCTGTCGGACTTCTGGACAGGGCAACTTGGCGCCCCGTCACTCACGTTTGTGCATCAGACACATATGAAACAGGCTTGTGTGTGGTGTTTTCTACTTTTTCTCCAGTTTTAAACTTTATGGATATTTCTTTCCTAAGTGGACATCTTCAGGACTTGGCAACCGCAATCCCGTTAAATTACTCATTTTTATCATTATGTAACCGATTGGTCGATTGGGCTTACGTTTATGGAGTGTGATGATCATTCTGTTTTTATTTTGTTTTGTTGTTATCTGACTAAGGTCTTTGTTGAACAATGATTCCAGTAGAAACACGTACACATTCATTCACGTTGTGTGTTGTTTGTTATTTTGAACAACGGAAATAAATCGGTATAGTTATTAATTCGTGGCTACAGGCAAAGATGTGATAAAGCGCCATAATAGAAGACAGCAAATACTTGCTGTAAGATTGACTGATTCATTATTGTTTAACGTCATAATCAAGAATTCTCCGTTTAAATCTTGGCAGTCAGCTTTTTGGGTAGAGCAAACCCATATGCCTTGGGCAAAACCGCCGTATTTCTGCCAAGCTACTGTCGTATTTTTGGGAAAGCTTTCACCCGAAATCAATTTGGTACCAGTCACGTGGTCCACTATGAAACTTGTGTACCACCACATCAATGGGTCTTTCACAGGCTTGCACGCCATATCCGTAATTTAATTCTATGAACATAAGATTGCGCAAGCGACCGCACGAGCTTCACTAATCGCATATTTACAAGGCCCAGTCAAGGGTGACACCGGGAAAATCTACGAATTTCCTGTCCAATCTTGGTTCCACGATCACGAAGTTGTCTTAAGCTTAAGTCAGACTTAATCTTAAGTTGTTCTTTTATTTTCTTACATAGATTTAAACTTAAAAGCTATTTTTTATGTTTGTCATGAAGGTTTTGTGCAACTCTTGGTGTTAAAACAAAAATCCTTAAAGGGAAAGATCTCGTAAAAATGAACTTATGGTGAGTGAAAATCTGAAAGAGATCTGAAAATACCTTCACTGAACATTTTAGATTGTTTTTCACCAAAATAAACTCAGTCAAATGCTTTGATTGTATGGTGGGTTTTATGGACCATATTGATAATGTGGTTCACCAGTGGCGTCCCACAACTTTGTGTACGCATTTATATTCAGCTCTGAATAAAGATCTTGTAAAGAGTACTCCTACAATGTTTGACCATGTATGAAAACACTAATATGACATTAAATTTCTGCTTAAGGGGGACAGAAAAGTCGGCGTGACGTCACTGGTGAGCCCCATCGTCAATATGGTCCATAAAACCCACCATACAATCAAAATATTTGACTGTGTTTATTTTGGTGAAAAAATCTAAAAAATTCAGCGAAGGTATTTCAGATACAGTTTTTAATGGCCTTTTCACCCACCCTCATTTTTTGCGAGCTCTCTCACTTTAAAGATATATCATGCTGTACCCAAGAAGTTCGCCCTGACAAACTGTTGAAAAGAACACAAAGATGAAACTCTTGAACTGGGTGTCTGACGTTTCTCTCTCATTCTGTATTTTTCAAATTTATGGCCTGATCACGTAAACTTGCATGTAATTGTGGAACAGTTTTTTTAAATTACCGACTGTGTAGGGGAACTCTGGAGCAATGTGACGTCACTTCAGATGGCTAACATGGCAAAATGTCGTCACCAAATGAGTAGCTAAGTAGTGGCGATCATATGCAATTTATTCTGCCGATAAACATTGTAGAATTTTTAAAATATTTCTAGAATACCGATGGGAAACTCCTTTGGGATTTAATTCAGATTTAGAGGCTGACTTTATGTTATGCTATGTCCACGATGGTATAACCTCATATGATTACCAAGATATACACCTAGCGAAACGGGAAAGCACAGGTCGAATATTCAAAGGTAAAGATCTGTTTTGTTCCCAGGTGGATAATTAATTCAATAAGGTGTCATTTTTCAGCCAATTGACCGCGAGGGAGTCAGAATGTTAGCACTTTTGAAGAAAGCAGCGAAATCTCATTTGGCCATGACACCAGGCCACAAATGGAGGTTCATGGTGGAAGTTGGTGATAATACCGTTGCCAGCATCCTCTAACTGTGCGTATTTGTGGGAGAGTATATTACTTTAAGAGTTTGTCTTTTCTGCAAATGGTACTTCACGAGCTACGGCTGAAAAATACTTCGCACATTAAAGACACACATAAAGATTGCGTCTTCTACAACAAACACATACCACCATATCTAATTCTTGATAGGTCAATGCAGTCAGATTTGGACATTTTGTAAAAGTTGGATAGGTCCCAATTTCCACAGTTGCGCAGTGCTGAATGCATGATTTAAGTCATTTTTTGAATATAATATGTGTCTCCATTGCATTAGTGGGAGACTGACGTGCTACACCAAAGGGTCCAAATCGAGGTAAAAACGCACTTTTTCCTTTTGTGACGCTGCAGTGTTTGTGTGCTACCTAAGTGTTTTGTATGCACACATGCTCCTGAACGATTGACGCTCTGCTGGAAAGAACAAAGGAGTACACAACTTTATACCCGTTTGTTAAAGGCGGGAAAGACTTTTACGAGTTCCCCATACTTATATAGAATATCGCTCAGGAAACAGCACACCTAGTGGTCATTCTTTTCATTGTGTAGCATCACATGTGTAGCAAGAACAACGAAATCTCGTCATACCTGGTGATCTTCATCTTGATGAGTAGTATGAGGATTTGCTCTGTCAACAGTAATCCCAAAATCGGATTCTTTCTGGACCTTTCCATCCATGAACCTGGCCAAAGGGTCATGAAGCTGTCTTAGACTTAACAAAGATGAACTCTTAACTTGTGGTATTATTCCTGAAGTGACATTTGGAATTACTCGCTAATTTTCATTATTTGTCAGTTAGTTTTGAAACAAAAGCCCTTAAAGGTATGTCCCAATTTCTGTGCAGTAAACCGTTTTGAAGTTAAGAGTAGGTCCAATGAACTTGGGTTTAAGACAGCTCTGTTATCCTTGCGAACGACTGCCGTCTTATACGGGACATAATTTGGAGAACGGCGTAAAAATCTGAGCTTCGTGACCTCCTTGTAAAGAACTAAAGCACAGACATCAGAGAAATGGTGTATACAGAATGCCATCACACCATCAGTGCTTGTGTGTAACTGTGTTTTATGTTAACAGCCAACGTATCCCTGAACCTCTGCAGCTTATTAAAAGTAAAGCAGTACAAATATTGATATATCAATTGTCGGAAAATATACCCTACAGAGACGATTCCACCTGGATTTATAGTACTTTCGATTTCCATCCTGATCATTTCTTCGGTGTAACTTAAAATGGTCTTTGTGTAATGCTGTTGCTGCACACACCTACAGTGGTATAAGCGAAACAACGTTGAAGGAGGCTTAACAGGCTCGAAGCAAAGAAATATCTGGTGACATATAGACAAGACACACGTGCACCTACAAAAGACAAGGAAAATGAATGTTCATCAGAACAAATCAGTGCAGAAAGACGTTAGTAGATGAACGCTGTTGTAAAGGCAATTCACTGAATCTTCTCGCACCGAAGATCCCGTCATTTGTCGTACCATTACAATAATGCACATTTCGGCCAAAACGTCAAAGAAATTTACAAAGAGACAGTCAAGCGAAAATGTTTACTTCCAGAAACTTGGCCAATCAATGTGGTCGTAAGGTGTAAAGCACTTGTCGTCGGAGAGAAAAATCGGCGCTGATGAACGAAGACAGTTCTGACAGCACTGCAGCCGAAAGCATGTCAAGAGTATCATACTCCTATTTTGTCCATCGTGACTGACTCTCTCGAAAATTGGCTAGAAGTGTAGATGCTTTCACATGAAGTGTTATATTTCATATCTCTATAGGAAGTAAATCCATTGTAATACGGATTAGGTTATATCCTGATCCGACTTGGTGTTAACAAACCTCCGGTCACTCGCACTGGATACCTTCAATAGCTTATTGAAGTCCAGTTAATAGAAGCTTAAAGAACTGAACGCTAATCTTTTATATCGGGCTTATCCAGACTCCTCAGATCTCGCACGCGCTTATCACAGCCTCATTATGTCCCCTTGGTGCTACTTCCGGTATGTGTGAACAGGGATTTAGATGGTAGAAAATGAAAACATTTGATGATGGATTTCACAGTAAAACTTGCCGACAGTGTTGTGGGTATGGGCGGTTAAGCTTCCTTGAAGTGCCTGGTCCACTCGTTTTGTTGATAGGAAAGGCTAATTATACTCTACAAAAGACCTCTATAAGCCCACTGCCTCAAGGACAAGCTCCAGCTCGCCATTATAGACGAGCATTTACAGTGGTATACTGTGAATTAGCATGGCAAGCTAGAACATCGTTAGGGATGTTCTGGAGAAACCGCTCTTCTTATCTAGCCTTACCGCAACAGCAGCACGACTTGGAGACTTATTTTCTGTATGTCTATTTCTTTTCACGTGTACAGGTGATGGCTTGAAACATTTCCCTTATGACATTTCTTAAAATATATGTTCCTTTTAATATATGAATATACCTTAGTGTATACAGGTTTAGAGAAAGCAGGGGTTTTCGGAGGGAAGGGGGGGGGTTTACTTGTACATGTAAGAATTACCCCTCAGTGTAAGAAAAGAATGTCTAATGATTGACATTTCAATACTTAACGATCGCTTTAAAGAAAAGTTTCATTTTGGAGAGGACCCTATTTGTTTATACATGTATATAGCCAGAGGAAGTGTGAAATTACCTTTGTGTGAATCGGTAACGATTGCTGTCATAACTGGACAAGGAATTCAGGAACAACTGATGTGTGTATTTGTGCTTGCAAGCTCTGTATTTTTAGAACTACATGTATTTCACTTATAACGGAGCCTGAGTTTGGCTCCAGTCATGCGCTTTATTCAAGGTGTGCTATGAGGTATACGGGTCCGGATCCCTAGCGACTTAGCCACACACGTTTGGCACGGTAATGAATGAGAGAAATGTCATTGCGAGGCGGTAACGTCATCCGGAGAGCAATGCGTGCTGATGAGGCATAGTTTGGGACTGTTTGGATGAATTGAGGCAGAAGTAATGTGGGCTGTGGTGGCGGTATACAGTTGGAAAGGAGGGTGTTCTATATCCACGAGTTCGGTTGCTCACGCCTATCCAGACGTGTGGCATGGCACTTCTGCTCCACCATATTAATGTACCATTCTCTCCCATCAATGTCGTATCCCACACCAGCCCTATAACTCAAGTGGCGTCTCGTAGTGCCAGAATTAAAGCACAAGGCTATCAATCTTACTGCCCATTTTCAGGAAAACACACACAATTCTAACCGTTTTCTCAAATAATTGTTTTGACACCGTAGAGACAAATGTGAACTTATTTTCTTAGCAATCAAGAAGACTGCGTATATCGACTAAAAGCCTTGGACCTACCACATGCTGGAGAATGAGATCTCACACGAGCCATTCTCAGATCACATATTATTTTATATAGTAGGCTACATGGGGTATCCTATAACATCTAAAATACCCATATATTATCAACCCTTGTGTATGGTGTCATGTGAAATAGCATTATAATTTGTCAGCATTAAGCCGAATGCATAGATTCAACATCATAGATTGTGGCTTCTATGGCGGCCACACGTAGGTGAGCGTATGTAGGTAATGATTAATCATTTGTGCACGGGTTGCAAAAATGATGGGTTAAAGCGGTTGCTCTCAGTTATTGTAGACTCAAATGTCATGGAAAGATTTATATTCCCAGGTCAATAGGTCCCTAAATACATACCATCATTTGGACAGTGACAAACGGAATGGGTTGTCACAAGAAGAATAAACTGCGTTTTTGTACAGACGAATCACTGGAGACTTCCAGCACAGTGCACAAAATGTGCTAACTCATCAAAAATACCCGTACAACATGCATTGCCTATCCAGATTGCCGTTAAACTGACCGGAGTAGTATAAAATGGAAGTTCAATATATATGGAATTATTTGCTTTCCAATACGCCATACAAGCTGAACCCGTTTGACAATTTGTGTGTCATATTTCCATGAGCAACTGGACCAATTATGGAATCTTCACTGTGGGCACTCTGGTTTCCTTTACCCATCACACTGACACTCATACACAAATCCTTCCACTTTCGTATCAAGGAGAAATCAGCAATCAACAAAAGTCGGATAATGAATATTTACATTACTGCAGTATAGAATGAACCAAGCCTCGAATGCGAGGATGCAAGGACAGTAACATATGAAAGACCACAGCATGACCAAAGCAGAGACAACAGTGTGATAATTGACAGATGGTCACACGTTACATGTGAAGTCTCGGCTCTTGCCTCTAGTCAGTTTACCTCAGTTACGGTTCTATTCTAACTGTTCATGTAGATGTTTAAGAAGTAACAACTTACAACTTACAACACGTAGCATAATTAAGCAGAATTAAGTAAAAAAACTGTAATGATGTTAAATGCAATATGCTAGACCTCACTGATCTAGTATTATTCAAAACACTGTGTTGTCATCACACATAGGTGCGCAGTAAAATATTAACGTCATCAAATGCAAAAGAAGATGACATTTGTCCAAAATATGAGCGGCTACCCAAATCACCGGTTTACTCTACAAACAAACCGTAATCTCCAAAAATATGGTAGTTGGAATCAGTTACAGCATGTAGTGGCATTGCAGAGACTCTAACAACCAATGCTCTACTCAAACTTGTATCTCAACAACAATGGTTCATGCTCCTACTGTTTGGATTATAGAGGTCTGTCCGGAAACTATAGTTGTCGAAACTTTATGTGAGCAATGCAACCATCTTGAAAATAGCAACACCGTGTATTTCTACGACGTGAATACATGGGCCTGAAACATACTCTGACGTAAATTGTGTGGGAAACTTGTTTTTCATAATGTCTTAACATACAAAGATTGAGGCTTGAGATGGCGTTCATTTGAAAGTGTATACAAAATCTGTATTCAGATTGAATTATTATTATTATTATATTATATATATATTATTATATTATTACCAAGTGTGTAGGTATCGAGACGACCGTAAATTGGAAAACAATTCAAAAATAAAGCGCTCAAGGAGTTTGATGGTGTTAAAAAGTGTGATTCTGTAGGTGTGATTTATGCACAATGGGCGACCTCATACTGTGGTATAGATAAAATATCTACTATGGTACCATTTAAGCGCCGCTGTGTAATACGCTTTCCGTGTGCAATTAACCGTTTTTACCCTTAGGATCGGCTACATCTCTGTTATAAATGATCCGAGTTCAGCAGAATGAAAAACAAGACGCGGCTGGATGTTCCCTATAATCAGGCGATCCTACGCACGGTCACTGACTTGACTGTAACTTATGCATAAGCTTAGACCGGAGAAGAATACTAATTCATCCGATCTTTTACAATTAATTCAACTTGTGAGTGTAATTTCAGGGATAACATTGTCTTGAATAATTTAGTTGTTAGCCTGTGTTCATAACGCGGACTGGGAGCTATGTCGACAGAATATAGAGGAAGGGCTGGTCTGGCACATTAACAATTCACTAACAAGGCACCAGGACAGATTAACCGAGAACATCTCTTTATATTATCAAGAACATTTCTGTTAACTAACCCCTGCCTTCATGGTGTGAGATTCTGCCAATCCCTAATGTGGGGGTGAATATGCACAGCGATTCATCTATTACAGCGATGTCTGACTACCGAAACTTTCTTGTTTTGTTTGACGCGTTGCCACTGAACTTTCTAGCTATACCATGGGTTTGCAATGAACGTATTGAACAGTGATAATATAAAATGTTCTCTACCAATGTGTAACTGATTGACAGCGTACCTGTAATCCAAATATGACATGCTCTACCTGTGCCAGGGATGGAACGATGACTAAAAGCCAAGATGCTATCACTATGTCATGAACGCAATGGCAATTTAAATGCAACATGTCCATCCTTCTGAGGCTTTATATTTTGTATAGTCAGTTATACCTTTGCGACGCACAGTTCCCTATACTTTCATGCATTTGGAATTCCCTCAATCAAATGCATGAAGAAAATCGTTGAAATGTAAACCCGAAGAAAACCCGATGGTCTCGACGTGATAAACTAAGCGCTGTGAGCTCCTGGTAGTCGACATAGATATATACACCCGAACACTGAGCTTTGGAGTTCAAAGATCGGTATATGGTAGGCAAAAAGTAAACAATGAATAAAGAGGACATTTCCAGATAGACGTAACGATCCATGGTGGTTTATTTACCGTCTGTGGTGTTTCTCTTATACCTAGACCCTACGCTTCTCGTGTACTTTTCTTGATCAAGGTACAGAGACACGAACGGTCTAGTTGTACCTGGACTGTAGTCACAGGGCTGCTTTGGTGACTATTGGAAGTTTTGGACAGGTGTCCATTGACTGTTTGTTTAGCTTCACAAAAACAACAGCCGTTCATGATTCATGGGACGGTCAGAATGGGGAAGAATGCGTTAAGTAAATATCGTGACTATCGAGATAACCTAGAGCCGTGGTTATAAGAGACCCCATTTGAACTTCACGAGGTATAATTTGACTGAAGTAATATATCCGATTTGATTGTAAACAGAACTCCCTTTCCTCGCCTACACGAAATCTAACTACATTGGCCGTGACTAGGGTAACTAAATGTGATGTATACTTGTTTGCATAACATAATCTTAACTTACGAAAAATAAGAAAATAAACAATAAATAAATAAATAAATAAATAAATAAATAAATAAATAAAATGTTAAGTGATAAAACAATACACGTGAGTGACTTCATTTAACAGATGTTCATCACTTTTATTTGACCTTAAGCCATTAAACCCTAGTTTTCCTGCATTATAATTACATCAAATGAGGTTTACGGAGTTCGTAATGTGTATATAAATAAATAATCACCTACCTCTGAATAGTGAATGATATACTACATCGTCTGCAGACAGAACAAATTGTTTGCAAATACTGATGGGTTGCTGAGGTACATTTATATTAGGTCATTCGACTGCCGAATGGAAAACAGGCCTTGCTTAAAGGCTGTCCATGGCAAAAAGTGGAAAACAAATATGACTGACTGAAAAATATCTCACAGTGAAAGTCTTTCAAAGGCTGCAATGGAAATCAAAAATGGTTTGATAATAGTCCAATTAAAGTTTCACCACTATTCTTAAATTTCGGATCTAAATCGACGCCTTCACATTTATCATAGACCAAAAATTTTTTGTTATTTCCGGTGGAGTTCTGCCTCGCATTCTCATTATGTTTTTGGTCATGTCCTTAGCATTTTTTAAAATAAAACAACAGGATTTCTCAAATTATTACCTAATGACTAATGGAACTCTCCAGATTTTTGAAAACAAAGTAAAAAGGAAAATATCATAGGGCACAGTGATTTTTAAATGATGAAAACAGAAAACCACGGCTTATAGGAAAAGAAAACTTAAGATTTCATCCATGCATGGTATCAAAAATATCATTTATTTGCTTGTTACCCAAAGGGGGATTTCTATACGATCAGATTTTATGGTGACAATCATTTTTGGAAATAACGAACTTACGTAGATAAGACAACTGTATAAAGACTACAATATCCCAGTCAATATCTGATTTTGGCCAATCATACTGCTCGAATTTTCTATCTGTCGGACAACAGCTGGAGTCGTATGTTTTCTAGTTTGAGTGGTGGCATGCCCCCATGGGCACCCCTCTATCACCCAATCCTTACCTCCAGGATGAAAGAGCAATGGCTGCTCCCATGACTCACCAACACCTAACATTTGTTGCAGTTGTCTGACGTGTGCTATACGCCTCCTGTGAGATTGTAAACATCATCCATATTTTAAGCACTTAAATTTTTGCAACCACTTTTTGTCCTTTTCCTGTAAATTAACACGTTCACGATCACTCTACATAGAAAGCTTAACTTTATGTTGAAAAGCCATGATTCAGCCCAATGTTGGAATCAGTTATGTACAAATAGTGGCCAAAGGTAAAGATTAACCATAGCGAGCTAATCAGTGCAGAGTCACTGTTAGGCAGCCTTTAGCTGCCTCTGCATCTGTTTTACTTTGAAACCATAAACTATTTAACAACGATGTTCATGTTTGTACGAGAAGCTGATTACAATAAAGCTGATTCGAACACTGTTCGAATCGGACTAGATGTGTGTTGTAGATGAGTCGTCTCGTTGTGTAAAAGCCCTGGAAAACACGGACTCCATAAAAGGAAGCCTTTTATTTATCTTAATCTTTCTCATTTGCGATGAATTCTTACAGAATGTTTTTGGATTATGTATTTCTCATGAGATAAGAACCCGCGAAGGTCTAACTTGAAAGGTGGTGGAAGTCCAGGTACTCAGATGTAGACTAAGCTGTGATCAAAGACCCCTGGGGGAAGTGAGCCAAGAAGTGGGTTACCTTAAAATGTTTCCACATAAACCCACAGCGAGAATTGGCTTCTTTCCATCGAGTGTATATACTAATCGTGGGAAAGAGAAAAGTTTTTGATCTAGTCAAACAAGGGGACGGTTAAATAAGCTCATCAGAAATCTTACAAGAGTGAAGAGAAAATATAAGGTAATACGAGAGTGGACGTCTCCTCCCCAATTGAACGTACAAGTTTCCACACAAGAGATAGGCAGCTCCCGGCAGCGTGAATAGTTTCGACAAAGGAATAAAACTGTGTTAAGGACTATCACAAGGTAAATGAAAAACAAGAATATAGGTCCTGTTTGGCACAAGTGAAGAACCGCTTAAAAAAATCCTGGTTCAAGATCTAGATCACCAAAATAATGCAAAAAATTCTATCCAAATCGGTACTCGAAGTTGCTGAGACAGAGAGAAAAATACACGCCCTCGATAATATGTCCGCCTTAGCGGATTTAAAAATACAAGCATGCGCACAAGCATCGAAGAACTCAGTAAAAAGATTCAAAAGCAATTTATGCCACTTCATTCTTCATGGTAGCGTCCAACCCTATATCTTGGAAAATGGTTGAAATGACGTTAAGCCATGATCGTTGATCCATTTCCATACCACTTGACAATGGATCTGGTCTGTCCAATATCGGGGCAGCGAATAATGTCACCCTGTTTTCTGTGTCTATATATATAAACCATCGTAGTGATTTCCGCCAGTTTGAGCACGATAAGAACAAGGCAGACGATAGGGTATAGATCTGAATCCGTGAATACCAGCAGTGCGACCTTTCTGTACTCCTATATGTTTGTCCTTCTGATTTTACCCTCATTAATCGTTCGCACAATATTGCTTGATGCCACTTCGGGTCTTTCTATACTCGTCAATGTCAATAGAGGTAGTATTGAATGTGCGTCACTGAGAAGCATGATCATTATGCGTTCCACAACTATTCTCCAGAAATAATTTTGGGCACTTCTTTGAAAGCTTCATAGGCCCCTGGTTTACCAGGGCCACTCATTTACAGTACTGCATTTTATGTTTGTCGCCGAGAATAAACTCTGTCAGAATTCAAATCTGATCTAAGTGCAACTCGGGCAAGCCTTTAATATAACAGTAAAGTAATCTATATATCAGATATTTCACAATGTATTGATCCTGTTAATACTGTCAACCGCCTCGGTGGGAAATTTGTCTTATTTGCTTTCACGGTTCAGTGTCAAGTAGCGAATTGTATCAGACAAACTAAAGAAGAGCACATTTTTTATGGTCAATACGAATTTCTCTATCGAGAAACACGGTTTTCCACCAACAACCGCGGAAATTGCAAGCTGTGAACTACTGTGTTCTACTCCTTCGATTCTGCTCAGTCTTCATCGGAACTTGAGATTTAAAAGAAAGTAATTGTACAGAACATTGAGGTTTTCCTTTTTTTCATGCATGGTGAGAGAGGCTTTGATGCGAAATTTAATATTTATTGCTGACTCAGTAGATTATCGAAGGCTACCAGTTGGCCGTCTACACTTGTTGAGCTATCGTCATAAAAGTCTTCTGTTATAAGCTGGATAAAGTCAACAGCATCACAAAATTCAACACCATAACCGCCTTAGTTCCACTGATCTAGCCGTAAATATGGAACAGAATGTTTACTCTTGGCAAAAAATGAAATTGGCTCAAGATTATCTAGCATCGTTTTCACAATTATGCTTTTCATGCTAAATCAAAGAGAATGCTGTTGGGTTGGCAAATAGATTAGAGTGATGACAAGACATTTCATAGAGGATGAGTTGCAGCTGGACTCATTTATAAGTTGGCGGATGGTCGTGGTTTTCTGTTCTGTTTAATCCTACCAGAATGTTGGCCGCCAAGTGAAATATTTTTGGGTGAGGTATAAATCATCAATGGAATAAATAAATAAACAAATAAATAAATAAATAAACACTGATTAATTGCAGCTAGATCTAAAGTTCAGAGATAATACTTATGTAGACATAAAGACACCGGTGAGAGTTATCACTTATGTGTGACCTAGTTGTTGCCAGAGAAATAAATGATGCTTTTATGATATTAATTTTATCATCGTCTCCACTGTTTAAATAATCAACAGATTTTCTTAAAATCCAGAGGTGTAATAGGGGGTTCTTGCCGATTCATTTATTCATTATGTATTTTTCTGAGTTTTACCTTCATGTTCAAGAATCTTTCTCTTACGTTTGTGGAATGGAGAAACCTGGTGTGCCAGGAGTAATCCACCGATATCTGACACGTTACCGGTAAATTTTACCACGTGTGACAGATGATGTATAGGGTAAAAGTCAAGTGATCTTAAGTGAACCTCACACACCACCAGCCGAGTGAACACCGCCGACCGCGCACTGAGACCAGGTCGCCGAGGGCATCATATTAACAGGGTCCTTGTCCGAATAATTCTTATCAAAGTCGCAAAATCGTGTGATATGCCTGTCAGTTTGAAATCGGTACTAGATATTGTACCTAAGAATAATGCCTGTGATGTAGCAGTTTGGGGTGTGGTGCCTGGTGTCTTGCGATCCAGTGAAGAGGCACCATAAATGCCGGTACTGGCACCGGCCCCTGACAAGGAGATACCGTCGTGATGTATGGCCAAAACTTTGAGAAAGCGCTGAAAAACATCAAATCAATCAAACAAACATATTAACAAGCGTCTTTTAAACAGTGTTGCAAGTTTTGATATATATCTTTATTACTTCTATATTCAATTTTCCTACTGTTATTTAAATAGGAGAATTACATTTATACAAAGGCGATCAGGTTTCTTTTAGAGGAAACCATACGGAGCTCAATGTAAACCACCGCCCTTTGTCGGCTACTTGACAAACCCTCTTACACCAAGCCGTAGCCGCCTCAGCGAAATCTTTAATCGAGACACAGAGACCGACCTCTTTAGCAGCTGGGTCAGTAAGGGTACATGTCGTAATGTCTGAAGCTTGGATAGATGTCTCTGCTAAGACCCCGACCAGGAATTAAATCACAGTTGCAGTGTTTTACTAGCAGGTCGTAAAGGGTCATGTATAACGGACTTCCTCAAGGGAAGACATTTATTAATGATTAAACCGTGGTGTCTTTAATGTCTGCTTGACAAATGAAAAAAATGAATTTTTTATATGGATATATATTTTTGGAATCCCATAAATGAAATTCTCTGAAAAGCTTCTGGAGGTACATGCTAGCTTCTTTGCGCGCACGGCAGTCCCAAGGCAAGTGCACTCGTTACATGGCTAGTATGACAGGGTTTCATTAACTAGATTTGCAACAGTCCGAATCTTAAAAGCAAATCGATTCTTTTGATACCTCATTCATCAGTAGGATGTATTTTGCTGAAGGACTGTCCCAGAAGAAATCAAGGCAAATGACGGAATCTTACTGTGATTAATAGATGTGGTTTATTTATTCACGTAAGAATATATGAACTTCTAGTGCAAAAGCTGTTATCTCGGAAAAAGTTATACAAATATGATACCTTTCTGTACAGAAACGTTGTAATTATTCAGTACTGATAGATGACACCTGAACTGATGGAATTTTGATTTCGAAATATCTGTTCAGGGGGCCTAGCGCAGCTCAATGACCAAGGAGCCTCTCCCCAATGAGATCATAGCGAATTCAAATCCAGCTCATGCTGGCTTCCTCTCCGAAAGGTCTGCCAGCAAATTCGTGGGTTTCCCCCAGGCTCTTCCTGGTTTTCTCCCACCATAATGCTGACCGCCTTCGTATAAGTGAAATATTCTTGTGCGTGGCGTAAAACACGGATCAAAACAGAAAATAATTCATCATTTCAAAGGGGTACAATGGCTCTAAGGATCTAGGCCGAATATACCATTGTTCTGTTGTATAATACATCAGTAGTACGTTACCAGTTTGCCCATAGATCGTTATCATAACGGCAAGAATGAACAGTGTACAAAGCTTTGGCCCTGGCTAGACTTCAGACAGGAATGGTTCCCTTCTAGCTGACGTCAAGCGGTCATATTTGTTCGAGGCATAGAAAGGATTTCTTGAACGCTTCGCAACGTGGAGCCTCGTAGGCGTTCATTGGCTTACATCAGTGCATAGCGGTCTCACCTAATGAATATTTAAATAGTAATAAGATGGCCTTTGTTCGATATGACGATTACTCCAGAATTTTATCATGATTACTGAATGAATTATAGGACATTTTAAAATCACCTTATACTTCATGTTACACTTATGACGACAAAAATCCGAAAGACAGCAGGATAGGCTTCTCCATGTAACAACGTCAAATAACAATGCCTTTTTGTTATATATATATATAGCTACCTTCATTTAAATTTCACACAAGTCGTTCTGATGCAAAGTCCCCTGCTGTAGGTCATCTGTAATCCTATTTCATTGAATCTGAGCTTCAAATCTTATATCTTAAATTCGCATATCTGAGTGAAGTGATTTGAATCAACAAGAAAAATCATTACGTTCTAAAATATTCATGTTCCCAGTCATAAAGTCGCAATCTTGCAAACAACTCCACACTAGTTATATACGTTTGATCATTAAGCACTTACAAGATTGTGAAATGCATCCAACATGTATGTAGCCTCAGATCAAAAAAAAAAAAAAACCAAAAAAAAAAAACACTGCACAACTCCCCTAACATCACTAGACACTCGTTTATCCAATTAAATCAGATTCAAAAATGAATGAAATAGCTTACATCCAAATGATTTTATACTTCAGTCACTTTTGTGCATGAGATCAATTTTTATCGGCTGTAACCCAACGATGTATATTCTTTGAGAGGAGATAGCTCCCACTGATTTGTTGGCGATATAACTTTCGACTTCATCTGATCTCTAGTGTTTTTTCTTGTCAATCTCATTTGTAGTTTACCGAATTAGAAGCATCAGTACATTTCGTCGGGATTTTTATCTTTGCATAAAGCACGTCTATGACATTTGGACTAACCTGCTGACATCCGTTGTTTATATTTGGAGCCTTCAGGAGTGAGCTTTCATAGGAAGTACTCCATACTGGTAGGGCGCCAGAGCCCCAGAGCCTTTGGTGGGTGGAAATTCAAACGTCGAGCATCACGTAATATTCCGCACATATTCTTTTATTTCTTCTGTCGACAAATGAATTGGTTTAACGAAAATTAGAACAGACAAAAGGGATGAGCCAAACAGTGGATAACGGGGACGGGGCACTGCTTAAATATTGCTGTAAACCTTATTATATTTGTTATTACTTATCGGACTGAAATGAATCATAAGGAAATTGAGCACATTGGCAATACAACGCTTTTAGCCACACAGACAGAACCATTCCTGGGCAAATATAATCCTTATCAAATCATCCATTTTTCAGCTCTATGACAGGACGAAATGTATGTTGTTGTTCTCTCGAGAATAACGTTCCACTTAATCTTGAAGTCATGGATGCAGTTTTGAATCGAGCAACACCAGGGGTTTATACAGCTTTGGTTAGTACTAATGGTTTTGTGACAGATGAAAAATGAAATGAACAAAACGACCTTTATACTCTGCCGGTTATGACGATATAAAAAAGTTCAGTATCACACATACGCCGGTAGCATTCCTGACTTCTGCATTAGGCCATTCATTGGGACTTCTGTGCTGAGGCCATACACTGTGACCTCTGTATTAAACCAAACACAGTGATTTCTGTATTAGACCATACACGGTGACTTTCTGTATCAGGTGATATACCATGACTTCTGTATTAAATCATCCATAGTGCTTTCTGTATCAGGTCATACACCATGATTTCTGTATCAGGCCAAATACCAGGACTTTTGTATTAGACAATACACAGTGACTTCTGTATGAGATCATACATCGTGAATTTTGTATGAGGTCATACACCGTAACTTCTATATTAGACACACACTGCCACTGCTTTATCAGGCCATACACCTTTAATTCTGTATAAGATCATACATCGTAACTTCTGCAATAGACCATATACAGTGACTTCTGTGTTAGACCATACACCGAGACTTCTGTATCAGACCATACACCGTAACTTCTGTATTAAACCATCCATAATGCTTTCTGTACCGTCTACCGTCTCTTTCAGGTCATACACTGTGACTTCTGTATTAGATCATACACCGTGACCGCTGTATTTGACTGTACACACTCACTTCTGTATCACACCATACACCGTGACTTCTACATTAGGCCAAACACCGTGGCTTCTGTATCAGGCCAAACGCCACGACTTCTGTATTAGACCATACACCGTGACTTCTGTCTTAGGCCATACACATTGACTTCTGCATCGGACCATACACTGTGACTTCTGTATATGGCCATACACTGTGACTTCTGTATTAGGCCATACACCTGACGTAATAGGTCATACACCGTGACATCTGTATTAGACCATACACCGTAATTTTTGTGTTCAGTCATGAGTCGAGACTTTATTTGGTCATGTATCATAACTTCTGTGTTGGATTATACATTGTTACTTTTGTGTTGGATCATAAACCATGACTTCTGCATTCTGATCATGACTTTCCGAATTCAGCCATAATTTATTGCGTTTATTCTCGGTCATGTATTGAGACTTACTGGACAGCATTCCCGATCTCACTTACTTGTTACCAGAGAACATATTCTGTTCAACTATTAAACTCACTGCTTACTGGAAAACAGTTTGGAAATAGATTTACAGAAAAAATTACGTTGTAAAATTTAACCTGCAAAGGAAACCCTTAGAATACATAGACCTGATAGCTATAAATACATGTACTCTTACGTATTAACGATGAATCATTGCGGTACAGGCGTTCTGTAAAGCTCGATCTGTTGTAAAGATCTAGTCGTTCATATAAACATGGATAAAGGACTACCTGGATCTGATTTCTGTATGAAACCCTAGTGTTCTATACATGCTTCAGCTTTTTGATCCACCCGAGGAATTTCTAGGAAAAATATTATACCGGAACTAATATAGACCGATAACACCGTAAAATCATGTGGTATTAAACCGGCCCGTCTTGTAGACCTATTTGTCTCACCGATTACGATATCTAGACCGGAATCTGACCTGGTAAGATTATTAGATCCATTGTTTCCGGTTATCATCAACTAGAGCTATCTCGATGGCCTTCGGGGCTAACTGTGGATCAGTCGATGTTTATAAAACCGAATGTTATGCCCACAGAAATGGAACAGCCACAATCCCGCCTGGAACCAAGTTAAGTCATTGTCTATTTAGTCTAAAGCCGTTATTTTCAAGATTGACCAAATGACCTTGGATTTTGGGGTTGAATAGGTGGCTGTATGAAGGTTAATGATGGCCAGTTTGGCCAGTGATTATTGTCCTGACTTCATCCACAACAATATTCACACAGAATGGACTTATTCGGTTTGCTTATTGTTGTTGTCTTGACCTTGTCATCAACAGTACCAATACAAAATAGAGTAGTTCCGTTAGTTTAATGGTCTTGTCTTGATCTTGTCCTCAACAGTATTAATACAAAATGAAATTATTCCGTTTGTTTTATGATGTTTTCTCGACCTTGTCCTAAACAACACTGATGCGGAACGGAATTTTTCCGATTGTTTGATGTTGTTGTCTTCACCATGCCATGAACAATATTCAGACTAAATTCTACAGCTTGTGTTAAGTTCTTTTTGTTACACGAATGTCAATATTGTGTAACAAGCAATAAGCCGCATGACAGAAAGTCTACAGAAATGGTGCACCATATCGGACGTTGGTGTCTCTTCTGACCTGCACATTGGACTTTTATGGCGCCATGATCACTGTGTTGTTAAAGAGCGTAAAGTATGTATTAGATACTTTCTGATTTTCATGCGCAGATTGGATAATAGATCCACATCGCGCAAAACCACTTCATCACGCGCGATCTCGCCCACCAATCTGGGACGTTGACATATAGCTTAAACAGCTAAATAAAGGGCCTTACACCTGTGCGCATAGCGCTTTTACTTTGTCATCCCTCAAATGTATATATATACATGCACATACACTGATTTCACTGCAGCATTTTTCTGTATGTATTTTGCTATACTTATTGCCTTTGGATTTAGAAGATTTTTAAAAAAATTCTGTGTACACCAACCCTTATATATTTTTCCCTCGTGATGTTAGACAATTTCTGTGAGCTTATTGGTATACTGATTTACGAGCCAGTTTAAAATGAAAACTGAAGTGTCACGAAAACGTACATTGGATTTGAAAACAAGGCATTTCCCATGTTGACCCACTAGAACATAGCATGGTTTCTTTATGGTTTATGGTTTCTTTCATGGTTTTCTTTACATTCACCCCAAATATGTCAATATGACGATGACAATTTTTATTTGTAAAGGTTGGAATGTAACCTCATGGGAACGGTAATGTCCCATGATGCCTGAAATAATACATCTGAGAACAGTTCGGACAGAAAATGGTGAAAGCGAAGTATAGATAATATTTTAAATTTATTTACAACTGTCAACTCGTCATCATTAGCTTCTGAAGTCAGACTCCAGCTGATCTTATTGTAAGGAATAAAGTAAGTGCTTGCTTACATAATAAAGGTCATTTTATGGGTTAGCCAAAAACAGCACTTTGCTCTTCGTACATGGAGGAGGTATATAGAGTGTGAGCATTGTCAACAACTCCCCGCTCTTGGTAGAGTATCATCCAGATTTAGCGTCTTCATTCCAAGCCATTTATGTCTCGTGCCTAGTCGAGTTTCTGTTTGTTGACGTGTGGCAGTGATAACAAAGTCGAAAGAAAGTGGTTAACGGCTAGTTGGCTCGTCTAGATCAATGGCTAATTTATGCGATACTTTTCCAGATGATGCATCGGAACAAAGCGAGAGCGGCTCGCCAGAACGATGGCATGTGATGGCTTTCTTCATTGACTAGAACGCGGCGTGACTAACATCCAGCGATTCCCATTCTAACTATAGCATCTTCCTTTTGTCGGCTTGTGTGGAGCCTGACAGCAAAGCGATGCCAGGATAGCATTGAATGTAGCAAGCTCCGGAAGTTGGAATTGTTAGGGTGCCGTAACGGTGAGATAGAGACTATACACAAGTTCATTGGGAACGCTTGCGGGGGAGGGGACTCTGGATGGCGGATTCCATTCAGGAGGATACGAAGAAGAAAAAAAAATCACACAGGCAATACTGGTGTGTGTTTATTTGTGTAACGGTTTGTGTCAGTGTAGCCGGCCGGATCCATTAACTGACCGTTATTGCAAAGTGTGTAGGAATAAGCCTAACGCTCGTGGCTGCTTACAAATCACCGTGGGCCTGTCTCATGCTGAACACAGCAGTCCTTCTCTATACACCCTGACGCCCCCTCTCATGGGTTAACATCGAAGTAATTGTTATCATTTCACTCAGTACTGACTTGATACAAATTGTCCAAAGACAATCGTGTCACTCTACCCATTTATTATCACATTCGATTGGCTCACCAGACACACAGTTTGGTTGACGACCAGGATTAAACGTGTGAAGCTCAGCGTGGGCGTTGGTATCACTAGGGAAAAGAAATCATTTGCGTAAACAAAACATTTCATGTTTAATACTCAAAATAAAACACGTGCATTCAGTATTAATATAGTCTAAGTTTCTTGACAATAGATCGTCGTTTCGTGAATGGATAGTTAGAGTGAACACATGTTTGACCTCAGTGCTAACAGCCACCTTACTTTAAACAAAAGGCAACAAAAAATATAACCAAAGTTATTTCAGAATAGGTGTCCATAAAGACCTAAGCGGGCTGAGGCATTTTTATGACGTGCTTGGTAACTGTACATCTCAACTTTTAATGTGGAATTCTTACAAAGAAATAACTTACGCCAACTTAGAGGAACCGGAAACACGATGTCCCGTCATCCGTATTCTACGCCCTTCAGCATAAGGGGCGAGGTACCCTTTCTTGTGCGAAATAAGGTCCTGTTTTACACATTGTGGCCCCCTGGTTGTGACCTTGGAGAATAACCCCAGATATATTCTACTACCACTTTCTCGTTGAAAATGGCTTCAAAGTATATCACTATTGTCTCGCAATCACAAGAAAAACAGCTGATTTAACACCAACTTCTATATGCCTAAAAAACATCTCGCCCTTCACTGGTTAAAATTGAGAGCGTGGCGGTCCGTTCAGTCTTCCCCAAGTGGGCGTCTTTGCTTTCTTTGAACAGCGATATCTCGGTTATCATACAACACAAAAATAAAAAGTGACGTTTGTTGAACTATGCATACGATTCTTTATCGATACATGTATACATTTAGTCTGCTGTTGTCTTTTCTTGGAATTGCCAGCTGATTAAATACGAACATATTATACTGATACACGGTCAATGCGTGTTCTTACACCAACCTACGCGTTACTTTGTTATTTCTCTTACTTGTACGTTCATTAGTTACTACATACACACCAGGCATTATTGGTTTCGGCAGGTACATAATACACCTTATTTACCATTTTTGTGATCAAAACACACTTTGCTTGTGTTTTAGTCTTCCGGGCAGATAGCATGTCTGCTTTTACTAACAAGCTCATCAATATTCAGTATATACTATAAGTCTGTGAAGCCTTCTTCTTGTATGATGGATGTAGGCAACACGACATAGTTGTGCAATATACACCTAATCAATATACTCAACAGAGCTTTCCCTTAGCTAGTAAAGCGTAATGAACCAAGACCCTCTCGATGACTTCCTCTCCTCTACATGGGAAAGAAAGGCAACAATTTGTGGATGGGCATGGGTTTCAAGGCCCACGTTACATTTTATACATTTTTATTGCGAGAAAAGGTGTAGACTTCATTTTTAGTATTCAATATTTCAATACTGCTCTGCTCTCAGTATTTTTTCTGGAACAGATCAGTAAATATTCTCCACTTTACACTTTTCTAATGGCAGTTTCTCATCTTTGTTTCTTCGTTTACTTGGGGCTAACAGCTTAACGTCACTTTTGACGTACATTCAGTCATATGAAAAAGCTGTCGGTCCTAAAAAATACATACGCTTATAATAACAACTCACTGGAATGCAATGTTGAAAACACCAAGATTATACCAAGAATATTAAGATTTCCAATTTTACTTTATTTTTATTACAAAGGGTATTTTTTCCGGAAGATGAGGTACCATACCGACAGAGCTGATGATCTGTATTAGTGCTTTGTACCATCTAGAGCGCTATAGACCGTACTCTAGCCATCAATGTCTTTTCTTGGCCAAGCACACCGGAAGGCTTTAAGTGTTAACTATACTGCACTTTTAACTAGTTGCTGAGGCGAAATCCTGTAGACGAATGAAGAATAGCGATGTAGAAGTCCCTCGACCCCGTATTGTCCGCTCCATACTCTAGTTTTTAACAGCATTATTTACTGGATATGGTTCTGATGGCTTTATCCAGAAGCATTGCTAGTAGGGGAAAAATCGGTCTTAATAGTTCGTTAACACAATTGATGACATTTTTTACCAGCCTCCGGTCATTCTGATTATCGGAAATTATTGCAGTAGGAAACATGGACTTTGAGGAATGGAGTTTAACTATGGCAAACAGAAACAAAGAGATTCAAATACTAGTAAAACACATTACATCGGAAAAACATTTGAGAACCGTTTGGATACCTGCCAACTTAAGGGATATAGACATGTTTCTCTTCGACAGAATATAATGTTAAACAGAGTAATGTAAAGTATAAAATGGTTTGATATTTCAATACATGGTTTCATAAAGGTAAAAGTGGAACGACCATTTAACTGAAAGTGAATAACGACATGATAGAGAATAACGCCCATAGCGTCTAACATGATTTATGTGAAAAACGATAGATCCATGTGCATTTATTAGCAGGGTCCATAGCCCAAATTTTGCAATGAGAACTTTACTTTTCCAAAGTGGCATGGATGTAAAACAGGAAAATCTCAAGAACTGGAGAAAATGGATCCTTACTGAAATAACCACCAAACATTGAGAAAGTGGTGTTATTAGTTTTAGGTTCGTATGAACGGAAGTCAAGTATTCTGTGACAGTTAAAAGTCTGACACTAAAGCCTTAGGGATCGTTGTTTCAGTATTCATTGCCGTCTCCGCCAGTGTTCTCTGCGAGTATTTGTACAGTAACGAAGCCACATAACCACCACAATGGAGCGGATAACCAGAGTGGATATCTTTCCCAATGTAGAACTTGTGGCATTTGTCACCAGTATACCGAAACAGTAGACAAGCTTGTCATGTTCGATGTGTTAGAATACCGTAAATCCCACATTAGCACCCCCAGTTCACGCGTATATGACAGCTTACGCGGTGACACGGTCATAAAACATCTGTACCCAGCAGGACAATAAGGGGTGATGATTGTAATTTCCTGAGGGAGTCATTCCAGGCAATAAACCCCCGCAGGTTAATAACTCATCTACGTCAGCCCTGTGGGAATGACCATGCCGGTGTGTACTGAACACTTGTTTTGTATACCTGTATAATCAATACGAGTAAGGTGACCCGTAATGGAGACTTATACTCTGGAATAGGGCCAAATTACTGCTCTGATAAACTTCCCAGGATCACCAGGGGTTGCATTTCCAGGCAGGCTTAAAACTTTATTTATTTACATATTTAACAGATGTTCAACATCGTGCTCAGTATAATTTCCATTGACATGACCGTGAAAAGTGTGAATCTAGGCATCGTATGCCAGCCGTCAACCAAAATGGGCATTCCGGGTCAATAATCGCAAGACCACTTTCCAAAAACGACAAATAACAGAAACTCCCAAAGAACTAAGAAAATATATATAAATATAAAGTTAGGACGGATTTATGCAAAGGGAAGCAGTCAACAGTTTTCAATAATGACGAAAAGACGTTATGAATGTTCTAGGCGGATGAATAAAATCAGTATCCAAATCCTGTACCATTTTAGTATATGTGGTGTCCATAACTATGTATCTCAGTTGCGCTTTGATTGCAACTGTTCATATATCCAATCTGGCACTCATGAAGGCTGTAGCATTTACAGTAGATGCCGATGTTATGCCAGGCTCTAACCTATTGCCGTTTCCATAACGTATATCCTATGAGCAGAGAATATAAATAACATGTCAAAATATATATACATTTGAACCTACATACATTTTCTTTCTGATTGCTGATAACACTTGCTTTTTAGGAAGAACTGACAGAACTGACAGAACTGAAGAGACCTGTTTAGGTGAACAGCAAAGATTTTTGATTACCAAGAACCAGACCCGGAAAACAAAATGCTATATGTTTCAGAACACGAATAGCAGATACCATCAATAACCTTCCGTCGTTCTAAAAACACAGAGAAGTAAGAGATGTACATTTTTCGCACAACGTTACATGCTGGGCAATTATAGATATTTATTTTAAAAAGAAACCTTATAAACTTTCATTCACAAAAAAAGAAAAGCAGACTTTGTTATATCTGAAAGTGTTGTCGTTCATATCGAAATGAAACATTACACACACGCGCTGTTATAGTGCTGTAATGTTGAGCTATTCTGAGGAGCTGAGAGTTATTTGTGACTCACGATAAAAGAAAATGTAGAGCATCAATTCATTTGGGTAAGTTTGTTTGTTTGTCCAGATGTGACCAATGAAGTGCAGGGTTAAACAATTTAGATTTGCAGCTATGGAGCATATATGACGTGACTCATTTCTCGGCTAACTATCCTTACATGTTGGTGTCGACTTCGCCTCAGCAAAACAGTAGGCATTTTACAGGCTAGTAATTTTTCTCTTCAGAAAAGCAGATGGTCATGTGTAAGGTGTTTGAAGGAATATGGAGGACGAGAGCTCACATATCTGCTATTAATAATTTAATATTTATTTATTAATCTTTATCAATAACTCATAAATTTTTCTGCGTGATGAGATGCTGTCGGAGACTGATTATAGCACATGATTTGTAAGGAATAACTGACAACAATGGGCATCCTTTACGGCCATGTTGCTGATCCGGTCGTACGCGTGGCATGATAAGGCTCCGTATTGGCGTTCACTAAATTATCAACGAAGCTTGAATTCTACATCTGGACAGTCATCACCGGACTAATTTGTGCCGGAAGAAGGAGACCCATCTAACCCGGGTCGGTCTTCAGGGTACCAGCTAAGGATCTGTGTTCCTTATGTGCTGAAAATGACTAATCATGGTAGATGGCCCATCCATATTTAATGCCACAAACCTGCTGTGAAGAGAATAGATGTTTTGAAAAAAGACCCAGGCAAACAACAGTGAGCAGATTACAACTATTCCATTTTGGCGAGGAAGAACTGTTGTCAGAGATAATGGATTCATGATTTTATCAATGGAGTTGGTCGGGTGTCTGCAGTACACGACTGCTATTTAATTACGGGGGAGTTAATGTCAGAATTCTCTGGTACTCGCACAGACGGGGAAAGGTACATGGCCGTCTGTAAGCAATCGATTCACCTCAATCTTGGTAGGACATGTGCATTTGAGAAAAAAAGGACAATACAATAAGGCTTACATTGCCTCGTATTGTCTCCCCATCCCCCAATCACCACAGTCAAGCCGTCATTTAAACAGGCTTCAAATACAATCTACCCGAACACAGGCACTAAACTGGGTGTTGGGAATGTTGGGTTGCAATAATAGCACTGTGTACCAAGATTTAATTTTAAATGCCACAATTATAGAGCATAATTATCAAGGACATGTGTACTTATACAAAGTAACAACGTCACAGTTCGGCTGACTTATTGCTGACTAAAACCATAGTTATTTAGTCATAGTCATTATTACCTAAGTTGTAAACAGCAAAAATTAAAACACATATACATGTATAATAGAAAAGTTAAAATAAGCGTGTGTGGAAGACTGGGTGCACCGGCATTTGATGTATCCTGGAAGCAAGAGCAATCACATCTGCAGCGAAATATCAAACATCACAAGGGAAGGTCAAACAGCATACTATATTTTACTCTTTACATTTGTTTACAATTCTGTCAAAGGCACAACTTAATGTGAACGTAAGCCTACGAAAGGAACGGTTGGCAAGAGAGTCTAGACTGGGTACCGGTACTCACAATCATACAGTACATGATTGTCCACCCTGGCCAGTCAGTTGGAGTTTCTCGTCATAATCTTTACTAATTCCTCGGCTAAATCTGATAGTTTGATCAAGACCAGCCAATGTGTAAGGTTACTCGCGTTAAAACCTGTTACTCAGTTTTTCTAAGTAAATGACGGCACCGTAACGCTTTAGTTTCATCTGTTTTGTTTCTGCTTTGGTTTTGATTATTGTTTGACGCCTTACTATAGTCTTTTTCGCTTTTACGATGGTGATCATGCAGTTTACGGGTGCCTGGGACCTCCCCCCCCCCCCATCTTCTGGCACGTTACCGAAGAGCTTTGCCGCTTGTGACCTACAGGTATTCGAATCATCTTATTAGAAGACAACTGATCTTCAACCAACGTTTATAGTCTACTCAAACGGCCATACAGACTTCGTCAACCGTTTAATGGTACCAAGAATAGCGGTTCGAAATCGACCATTACCCCAAACTTATCGCCCCACGTCACAAGGCTCAGCGTTCAGAGGTCGGCAGCCTGAAGGGAGTAAAGTCTACCTCTGTTTACATTACTCGAATCTATAGCAATTCAATGATTCAAAGGGACAATGTCTCATAACCTCTCGGGAATTAGACATTGCTTATTGATAAGTTTAGAGATAGGATTAATCAGTTCAGTAGCATCAGATCATAACGTTGGAATAACATGAAATGACCGGACGATCGCGGTGTTCCACGACCCGCTCGCCTCATTACCTTCATTAGGCAGTTCAAAGATACCAATCATGAATTATTTGACATTTTTAGAGTAATTAAAACCAAAGACTGACTCTTATTTATATAACCAAATGACATGTAACCATAATGTGCGATCATTCATCAACTACATCCACAAAAATCGATATAAATCACTGAGGTACATATTAATGCCTAGGTCTAGATCTCTAAGAAAGAGGAACCTGTGTCTCCCTTTTTCTCCTAGACCGCACACCTGCAGACAGACCTCCGATAACATGAATGTGGCATGTGGACTACTGCGAGGAAAAAACATCAGCATATTCGGCCTAGTTCGTAACTGCGGTCAAACTGTGTTTGCACACATCACGTGTTACATGTGCTTGCAAACATTAGTGTGACATTGCGCAGCTTTGTATTATAAAACTGACTTCACCATAACAAACGGAGAAATATTTTACAGATAAGTAGATTATCGATTTTCCAGAGTCATTTGTGAAACTAAAACCTTAAAAGTGGCCACCTACTCTGCTCCTAATCTGTACATACGAGAACTGCCTTTCTCCCAAAATAATTTGGTCCATATCTAGAAGGATTGGATGGTAAAAATGTGCTTTTAACTGTGGCAAACAGACACCTAAGGGTCAACTAGTGTGCCCTGCTGACCGATGGAGGCCAGCCGAGGTTAGCGGCGAAAATGAGAATATTGGAGGAATTGTGCTAATGAAGTAATCTCGATGTCCTGTAAATAGACTGTTTGATCAGACGAATTGGGTGCCATTGTGTCTAGCATTAACCCTAGTCAGGTCAGTCGCCATCGTCGTGGTTTGGACGGTTATGTGGGGAAGTTTTCAACACAGAACGAAGAGAGATCTGGTAAATGAGCCACTAATTGCGATTTCAGATAAATCCACACAGAAGAAGGCTATTTTGACAAGGGCAATATCATAACGAATTACATTGTTCATTCTATACGACGAGGGGCGAGGGGCGTAGACCCTCTTACTTCGGATCACCTCATTTTGCAAATGAGGTCATTTGCTCCAATGCAGATTGCGCTTAGGAAGTTGGTCTGGCATTTGATGGAGTTGCATGGCCTGGCTCTATATGCATGTCTTAGCACCGTATGCAGTTGGTCCAGTACCTTATGAGGTTGGTGTAACAGCTGGTAAAATTCGTTGTTTTTTATCCGGTTTCGTGAACTCTTGGATTTGATTGCCATTGTAGAAGTAAATCAGTTTCCGATGTGCGATTCAAAATATCCATGAAAAGTAAATAAATATATAAATCTGCTCGTCAGGTGTTCATAATGGACATCAATAATAGCGAGAGCAATTCTCACGACAATGCTGAACATAAACCAACAAACATTTATTTATTTATTTATTTATTTAATTATTTGATTGGAGTTTTACGCCGTGCTGAAGATCATATCACTCATACCACGGCGGCCAGCATTGAGGTGGGAAGAAATCTGTCCAGTTTCCTCCCAATAAAATGCTGGCAGCCGTAGTACAAGTGAAATATTCTTGAGCCAGGCTTGTCAGGGAGATATCTTTGACCTTACTTTACCGTCAACGTGTGATCATACATGCCAACTATCACACCGTCTTAAATTGCTCATGCTTTACTCTCTGTGATGTAGTTTTTCATATCACTAATTTTTTTTAGAAATCTCACGGAACGAACTATGTAATTTAGGTTGAACGTGTATCGTTTTGTCAAATCTTTGCTCAGCTTATCCTTTGATAGCTGGAAAGATCCATTCAAATGAGTTGATTGTTTACACATCGTTGTTTACAGTTTGTATGTTTTTTCCTGGTCATTTTCAATTTGTTGTGTGCTACATAGAAATGATGGGTCATTGAAAGAAATTCATTAACTGCTATCCCTGTTTAGTGTTCCCTTTTTTCCGTTGTGTGTAATTACCATAATGAAACAGTTTGTATGTTTGTTTTCGGTCATTTTCAATATGTTGCCTGTTACATAGAAATGTTGGATCATTCCAAGCAATTCCTTAACTCTCCCTGTATTTAGTTTCCCGTTTTGTATGTAATTACCATGATGAACTCACTCGATATCTGTGCTATAAATTTCTCCTTTCACCGTAAATTCCTAGCTCAGTTGAAAGAATTAGGTTAATGCCGAAATTTCAGCAAATACAACTTTGTCCAGAGATCATCTACAAAAACACAAGTTTTAGATACACCTGAAATTGTTGTCATTTTCTTGCCAAACTTAACAAAGTGAATGACATTCGTGGGGTCGTAACGTGGTCAGCAGACAGTCACCATTTTCTTGGATTCCCGCTCTCCATTCTCCATCACAGCTCCTGTTTGTTCATCTCTGTGCTCACTGACAAACAAATCACACGGTTCTTTTGTCTGACCGTCCACGGTGTAGCTCTTTCATCGGAAACCACGAAGATGTACGACACATTATCTTGTGATGTAACGATATCGCGTCGACAGTAAAACGTTTACTTCAGATAAACCAGCCCGTACTGTCCACCAGACATCACACCTTCGTGATTCATGGGGCCCTTTAAGCCTTCCAGGATGCCAATCGACTCATTTGTCGTCCACCATCTGTGGATTTGCCTCTAATAGCTTCCCAGTGCTAAGGGTCCGCCTTGGAATTCTTTAACCTCTTAAATATTGATAATAAATTCCCAAAGAGAATGAATTTTATGCGGTATTACAGATTACTCGTCAGAATATATTGCTGCTTGTTTGTATTTAACTGCAAGATTTGGCTGCGTCTTGAATGAGAAACGTTTACCTGCGTGTAAATGCTTTCGTCTTCAGCACTGTCAAGTGGCATACTGCCGTGGCACTACTTAAACATAGTCTTCTGACCGGTGTTGTCTCTTGTGGATCATTTGGATAAAATTTCTAATCACCACCAAGGCCATTCACATGCCTACTTATTATTATTAATGGAAATCCTACCTATATATATATACCTATGTACAATGTGATATGAGGGCATGATTGAAAATTACTTAGGTTTTTATGCCCACTATTGTGGCCAAGATAATGTACTCACCAGTTCACTTACAGACGGGTTCTAGTGACATGCTTGGTTTGGTGATTAGTCAGAACACAGCGCCACAATGTTTCGTTTTTATGGGGTTGTTTTTTCTCTGTTTCGTCGTTTAATGAAACCGGTAGACAAATGGTCACTACAGATCGTGTTTTACTAAATCAATATTTGTCACAAGTCCGGAAAATTAAAATATACTTGGTTTCGTTTATAAAAACAATCGGCATCAGCTTATTATCTTTCGGTGTCATAAAGCTATAGTGCTTAATTTTGACTCCTCGATAACATCTGATACCTCCTGGCATCATGAATACGATGTATACAGGTCTCGTTGCTGTTTGTGAACAGCATGGCTAAATATAGACGATAGCGTGCCAGTTAATTCCACACACGTTCCGAACAAAACGAAGGGTTATATTCCAGTTTCGAAATTTATGCTATTCGTCTGTGTGTGTGTGTTATTTTTTTTCCGCTACCTTTCAGAATACAAGTTCCACGCTGTCCCTAAGCTGAGGGAGAGAAACTTAAGCCACAGAGGAACACGCTCCCCAAAATACAAGATCATGACGTGCTTCCAGTGTCTTTGAAAGTTTATTCATCGGCAGTAAATGCCAAAATCCAAGACTGTATAGACATTAATAAATCATGTTCGTGTTCTGGGAGATGCGATCATTGTGGCAAGGAATTGTCAAGACTGGAAAGCCTCTCATGGGTCCTCGAGGGACGCGAAGCCAACGGCAACGTCAAATAAGCCTTATGGTGCCTGGTCTGGACAAATCCTTTGCAAATACGCTAATGCTGACGGGTCAGATGGGTGGAAATTCAGCAAATCATCGGTATGGTACCGAGAAAGTTGTCTCTTTTGTACACTAAATGAACTGGTTATTGATATTATCCTTGGTCGTGTCATCTTACACTTGATGACATGTAGATAAGATCTTTAATGGCAACAAAGACTGGTGTTCTTGGGCATGATATGAGTCCAGCTAACATGGTCCAGCTAGAGAACAGTCGGTAATGTTACAAATACATTTCGCCAATAAGGTAAAACGGTGCAATTGGAAAAACATTTTATAGCCACAAAAAGAGAAAAAAATCGTTCGGCTAACGTGTACAGAAAAAGATACTTGGCAACAATGTTTGCAGAACAGACATGATGTACAAACCAACAGCATAGAGAACAAAACCAGGGCAATGACGACGGCGTGACAGTTGGCAAATAGTCAGGTGCATGTAATTGGTGAAACACCGCTTCTTGTCCGTTTACCTCAGTTACGGTTCTACATTCTATCTGTTCATGTAAACGCTTACATAGTAGCAACGTACAAGCCGCTAGCACCAAGGCTTGAGAGCAAAATTAGGCAAAAAGAAAAAAAAAGAAGAAAAAAGGGCAGTGGTGTTAATAAGATATCATTGAACGTCTACAATTACTCGAAATGTTGTGTTGTCATCAATAGCAACATCACATGAAAACAATCATAGCCGCCAGACATCGGAGATGCTTTGTCCACTGACAGAATGCCGGTTTATGCAGGAATACAATACAGAAGACTCCAGCATAGAGAGTAAAACCAGGGTAGCGACGACAGTGTAATATGGCTGGCAAATGGTCACTAATGCGGTCTCTTGTTAGTTTGCTCATGCACTTGGGGCTTTATACTAAATGTCCATTCAAATAAAATTCATTCTTAAATAGTAGTAACTTTTTCAACACAGGAAATCTGTACCAAATAGCATAGATGAGTTCTAATATCAACAGATCAGTGATTTAAATGGCAGTGCTATCACGTTGCTCAGCAGTAATAAATTCTCCGGACAACCCATCAATGTTTCATCTGACTCAGCCCCAACTGAGTTATGGGTGGTCAATCTCTGGACTCGCCCGGCCCCCCGGCGTCCTGATCTGTTATTTTCGCACCTACATTACAGCATATAATACTTGAACTGTCACCGCTAAATGATTGATTGTTCAGCTATGAATCTCGTAATAGATTTATCGATTATTGATCATCCTATAACTTTGCTTCAGTCAAATGAATGGCCATATGCCTGACTTGGACATTTCTTCTGATTTCTCAACTATTTATCCGGCTCTGCACAAGTTTAGATTAGGTATAGCTTTTGAAGAAGCCGGGGTTTGTGAAGAATATGACTGCAGCGTTCCACATCCCGATGCCTGAACCATTGTCAGATTTGTTTGTCGTATTTAGCCTACCTTAAAGAGAATATACCGGAGATTAAGACTGACTCTGTGGTCTAGTGGTTAGAGCACCCGCGGTGGAGAGATCAAGTCCGGGTCGGGTCATATCACAGACTTTAAAAATGGCGAGGTTAGAGCAAGGAAATAGGACTGGTCGACCCAGTGTGATTATAATGTGACTGGATGGGAAGTAATGTCTGGTGTCTTATATGGTGGCATGATATTCCAGTGCCGGCAGGACTTTGGCGGCAAAGACTCCTCCTACGATAAGATGACACAGTATATATATATATATACATTGTAAGGACTCTTTGTTGTCATATGACTGAAAAATTGTTGAGTACGACGTAAAACCAAAGCGAACACATATATACTAATATATTAAAACAGTCCAAAGCAGAATCTCGTTTTGTACATCTGTCATCAACAGGTCGTTGAAATAAGTGTGGCACTGACCTTTTATCTTTGTTCGAAATACAAAATATAGGACTGGGGGAAATAATACGAAAAAGAAAGATATTCTCAGATATCAGATGCGTAACGAAATTTATATTAATACCGATGTACTCATTTGATTTCCGCTATGACGTGAAGTCAAAATTCTAAGACGTTGCTATCTTCTGGCCGAGAAATGTCCTTGCTTTGCTGTGAACACAAACAATAATCTCCCTCTGCTAAGTTTTTCAATTAGAATCCTTCCCTGAAGCTAACAACGACAGACTTCCTGCTACAAAACAAAGATAAACGGTAACATAGACGCTTCAATCTCTCAGCGGAAAGGCGAAGTTTTAAACTGGAACGTTAGGTATTAATAACTCCATACAAGAAGTTTCTGGGTCAAAGTCATTGTGATCTATCGCAGAGATACACAGTCATTGGGATAGGCGCATATGAAGGGACTCTTTGTCCCCGGCGGTAAAAATTCATGTTCTCCAAATGTTAATCAATAACGCAATTGTTTGGTTTCTAACCAAACATCTGCCTATACAAATCTGCACACGTCCTTTACTTTGTACGACGTATTCTTGGCTTTCCTGATGAAGAGGATCTTATGTTTGCCGTAAGGAAGCCGTAAAACGAGCGGCAGACAAGGGCCATGAGTATTCCCGGAATTGGTAAGAACGACTAAAGTGCACGGTCGAAATTTGCAGTCAGGATTCCCTGGTGGTGGGGGCAATGTGACTGGGCGACATGGTTGTCTTTTGGGGCTCAGCTGACAGCGCCCTCCTTATGCATCACTTCAACTTTATTAACAAAGCGGAAAACTCTGAATTCGTTCAACTAAATGTTTTTTTTTTCTCTCTCCCAGCTTACATTTACTTGTAGTTTTGTAGGCATAACCAAAAACAGCAATATTTTGTGATGTTATTGCAAATATGAAAATATGAAGACATTTACATTTTGTACCGACATGGAATCCTACCCTACTGTGTGTTGCCATCCATGTTTCCGATATACCGGATTCTGATGAAGCCATAGAATGTTGTGGAAAAGTGAATCGGCTGGAGTTTCACCTGGTAATTGCTAGCCTACTTCATCAACGCTTGGACAAGCGTTGCTAGCTATGTCGGATAGCACCTGGTGAATAAAATAGAGCGTATTGTCGACAGACAACCTGTACGTTCTCGTTAGGCCTGGCTCTTCACTCACATTCACAGGCACGACAGTGATGCCAAAGGTTCTATGCTGTAAATTAAGACAATATTCCCAAGGCTTTTAGTGGTCACCATCGATCGTGCTGCCAGTGGCGTAAGGTGTGCATGGGCTGGAGTAATTAATAGAGAGATGGGTGCAGCCATGGACCGGGGTGGAGTGGCGAGTGGAGAGTGACGAAGGGGATGGGGGTCGGGGGACTGACAATAGCTGTAGCTCACTCCTCAGAGACAATGACCATTTCCATGCAGAATGTAAGGTAACTGTGATCACAGTTTGCTCCACGCTTGCGCACGGGATAACTAACTCTTACCACAGGAGCTCGGCGGGAACTGACCAATACTGAGGAGGGGTACATAGTTTACTCTCACGTGGGCAGATTCTCCTTGCTGTAGTTTAAGGGGGGTGGTGGTGGCTCTATGGCTTCTTGGCCTCGCGCAGATGACGTTAGCAGAAGATAGACAGAAGCGTCTGTTGCTCATTAAATCCGGTGTGTAGTATGGCAGAACACTTGTGGCGAAAACTTTGATTATTCCGCGCTCTCGTGTTTCACTGTCGGAAAATGTATCTAAGCTGCTTGGTCAGACATACAGTTGTTTCTGGAAACATGCAACACACAGTGACGTAGCCCATAATTCGCTATGCTCGATTATCTCTCATCCTACAATTCGTCAAGTTCAGTTTTCACATCGACGTCCAGTATCTGATCTAACTAGTTACGATCAACTATTTGTCATCTTTTACTTAGCCCATAATTCGCTTTGTCATGTTATCTTTTATCTGTTACTTAGCTTCCAATTCGTTATGCACATTTATCATTACTCTATGACTTAGGCTACAAGTCGTGTTCACACATCATCATACATCTATGTCCATTGTCTGATCTAGCCTAGCCCACGTTTCATTACATCGTATTCTTATCGGTTTCCCATGTTTGAACTTTGACCTGATTCAGGGAGAGTCATCCGTGATCCTCAATCTGACGGAAATCCCCAGGGTAGGAACACCAGGGATGACCCCGAACTCTCCACAAATCCCTCCATATTAATATCCTTGACATCACGCCCCGAGGTAGACTCTGTTTAGCTCCGGTTTTTCCCCATCCAGTAATGAAATAACTTTTTTCTAAACGTGCTCGCGCCACGTTCCCTGGTATTCTCCAAAGTCAGACAGTCGGCGAGCTTTGTGGTACAAAAACCAGGGATTACCGCCATTAGACTGGTAGAAAAACCTCTGTGAATTATGACTTTTTTCCTGTTACCAGAAATCCTGTCAACAGGCTAACAGACAAGGAACACAGATGCCATGGATATGGGTATAAAACGTACAGCCGTAACAACCTCCTCTGTCAGTCAGCATACAGATGATGGATTAGCCATGTCACTGCACTCTGAGGTCACTCTCCTATAGGAACAGCATTCGGTGTTGTTTTTGGCCAATCAAAGTCAGGTTTTTTGGTGGAAAAAAACAGGCCTGACCTGGAGGTAAACAACGCCATCTACCAGATATCTGACAAACCGCGAAAGCCGTATGCGAACCTGCCACCTCACTGAGTCTGGCTGCACATACTTGTGTCAGCTTGTCAAATTGTATACTTGTTAATATGTTCAATTTCTCACTACCCTTATTAGTTAGGCATTGTACAGCAGAATTATTTCTACTCCATTCATTGGACCTGCGTCGAAACATAAGGTTACATATGTGTAATTCGAGCAATTCAGTCCAAGATCTGCCGCCGAAAGGCTGGAGCTATCCTTGGATACTACTGCCTCAGAGACATTTTTGGTTATTTATATGGTATAAATTTCTACACTGTTTTCTTTAACAACTAGTTAAATTATATCAGACTTCTAATTGCTTTGGAAATAGCTGAAAATTGTTTGCCCAGGCTTAATACACATCGCCTTGGAGGTTACCAGGGTGATAAAATGCTATTATGTCACTTCCAGCCACAATCGCTCAAAATAATGGTGGTCATGCTAAGTTGATTTCTTAATATGTTGCAAAGAAAAACCCAAGCTGCATTTGGTGATACCACGCGAAAGGTCAGGAATATATTGAGGGGGGAGGGGTGAAGTTGGCAAATTTACTACATTACTACATAAGTAGTAACGAAAATTAGTGCGCCTCGAGCCATTTTGTTCTAACGACCTTCACCTTGTTATGACGTCATGTATTCAGAGGTCGTCTCATCATGTGATATCATCAGATCCAATCAAGTAATGTTATTTCAAAAACGGATTTCAACAACATAGTATATCAACAAAACCATGAGAAAAGCAGGAAGATTATGAAAGGCATGACAGACGACGGGTAGGTGCATTGTACATGCTTACATGTCTGAGCTGATGCTTCTGTATGTGGCAGCATATCATGAAAACGGTTTTCAGCAACAAAGTCTCTAAAGGCCCTCGACTGGATCAGCGTTCACCATTTGTTTTGGTCACATCCTGACTATTTCGTTTAGATCCCATTCAGTTTCTATCGCTTACACATTGTTTACCTTCTGTATAAATATACAAGACAAACGTTTGTGTCTTTCGTGTGATTTCGTTGCATTTGTAGAGATTACATTTCTAAACTTTTTCATAGATACTAATTGAATTTATCGCTGCGTGGCTTGTTTCAATAGTTGATTGTTGAAAAGCATTTATGCAAAAGGAAAACTTTGCTGATATATTATCACAGGTGGGAGAAGCATTTTACCGGCTACATACATAATTACTTCTCTCATAAATGAAGCCCCCCCCCAAAAAAAAACAAAAAAACAATAGGGGTCTCAGAAAACGGGCTGTGCAGCTCACTTTTTCCATTTTACATGCATTCAATTTCTTTGTTTAATTGTCATTTTATTGGTGACAGTGCTTGGAATTTACCTAGTCATAATGTCAAAGCGTTTTTATCGTCACCGTTGCAATCGGAATCAAAGGTGTTATTTTAGGATAATTGTCAGATGATTTCATACATTGCCATTTTCTGAACTTCTGAGATTTCGTACCTAGCACGTGCCTGTTTCTTTCAATCTCTTAAAGCGACAGAGAATCATGTCTGTCTGGCTGGTGTGAGAGATAAGCTGGTCTTGGCTTTGTCTCTCTTAAGCAAAATTGTAGGTTTGGCAGATTTAGTCAAGCGTGACCAACTCTGCAGAGTTTAACCCAGGAAACCATACCTCTATTCTCAGCCAATCAGCGTGGATTCTGTATTTTGATTCTGGATTCAGTCCTAAAATTGATTTTTGCCAGCCCACATTTCCAAAGTATCTATATAATTTTGTTTAAGCTGGTGTCACGCTTTACTTCGCATTTGTCCTTGATATGATCTTGTCGTGCAATTTTAGCTACTCTTCTCTGCGGGAGTTCCCGATTGTGGTTCGTTTCAAGTCTCCGGTGATGATTACGTGTTATCCGCGAAGCAACCATTCGTCACGAGTGTCATGACCCTGGCCCTTGCATCTGAACGACAGCGCGCCATTCCGTCGTTCGCCATTCACACATGGTACTCCCTTGTCAAACGACGAGCCAGGCTTGGAATCGTGGGTGGGAGGGGGGAGGTGTCGCTAAGCTGGAGGTTACAGAAGAAGTACGGAGAAGAGGATTTAAGCCGAACAAGATTATATCAGAGTGAGAACTGTTAGGGGCATTATGCGGATGACAATTCCACAGGCCTCTCGCTCCCTGGCCTTTAATACCGCTGTGGCGGTGTACGTAATCTTCTCGTGCTGGTCGGATTTACATCGACTCCGACGGGGAGCTTAAGGGAATAGCTTTGTCCCGCCACGGCTCTCATAACCTCTAAGACAGGTCTATTTTCATCCATTGTCAGACGGTCTCTTCACTCAGGTGTATATTCTCGGAGCAACTTTTGTCAAATATTTTCCCTTTTTGTTTTAAAAATCCATTGTGCGATTGAGAGCGATTTAGTACTAGGTAATAGATCAGACATGCTGTCCATTGAAGTCGTGCCTGTATACAGCGTCCCTTAATGGAGCGAACCTTTCTTGGATTCCAGATGCCAATGACCGTAGGCTTAAAGCGACCGCTCTTCGCCCTCATTATCCGCAGACCGTCAATATGCTGTGTTTGAAAACCGTTAATTGAAGGTGCCCCAATAGTGAATAAACAGATTGTGATTTTACAGTTTTCTCCATTCCTCAAAGTTCCTTTGTTCCTGTCAACATCCATGCTGTATACAGTGCGGCAGTCAAGTCAGATATCTGCCTGGCACATTATTATATTCCAGTTTGTCATAATGATGTTCTCAATTAATTAATTTTGGTTAATCTGAATGTTAAATTCACACAAGTCAAAAGTCAGAAAGAAAGCGCATTACATGCATGTCTGTACTGACGTTGCTAATCTCCAGCTTCGCTAAAAACAAAGTGCGGTTTTCAAATGACCAGAGCAGGCACAGTCAGAAACAGAGTTCCTAACTCCAGAGGCTAAGGCTTGAGAGAGCGTGAAGACATGTCAATTCATGTGAGTAAACATTTCATTGCCAAAATATTTCAGACAGTATAATCGAAATTCGTATGTAATCAAAATACGACTATCTATAAAGAAAAACATACCTTTCTAGCAAATTTCGACTATGTTATACGATCTATTCCACCACGGCAAACAATTCACTAATGCAATCCTCACGTTTGACTGGACATGGGGCGGAGATACATGGAATGATAAGATAGGTGACAGCAGGAGGGTTTGGGGAATCGTGCCGCTCCAGTCAGCAGGCTTAGCACTGTTACACGAAACCGACCTATCACACTGTCAGACTTTCTTTTTCAGTTCACTTCGCCATAGTTTTCTTTTCTTATTTTCAATTATTATATTCATCAATTCCTGTTCTGTAACAATGTGTTATTTTGGTGGACCACGTATTCACTAATTGTTTTTGCATTAACTGAGTGAGGCGTTTCCCAACGACACATATTCAGAGGGCTGCTCTGCGCACGCCCTGATGGGGCATACCATGGTATATGGGAAGTCATTGATCATGACAATAGCTTTCATCGAAGGTTTAAGGCTGTGTTTGTTTTTCCTTGCAAAGTCGACTTTTCTTTTTCACACACTTCACCAAAAATAAAGGTAATCAGTAAAAGCAGCATTTTTGTCGCTTCTTGTCTTTACGCAACAAACTTCTCACCTTATAACATATTCCAGTAAATCTCTAGAGAAGGTGCGAATGCGCAAGCCAATAAAAAATGAACAGAAAACAATACAAGGCAGAAAACAAATCAAGGAATGAAAACCTTTCATTGCAGCTGACAAAGGTTTTATTTTTAAAGAGAGAACCTGATCAGAAAACAGGTGGCGTTGCTTCCATTATAAAGAAACAAAAATATAATGGAGTATTTTTGTTGTACAGAACCGATGTCTTAAGTAAAGACAGCCTGGAAAACCGGGCAACGACATACACTCACATATGTTGTTGTTTTCTGTTGGAAGCAATACCGATTTTGTTCTTTGTTTTTCGGCTTACACACAAGTCTTTTCATGGTTATCAGAATAATCAATTGCCTGGTATCTACTAAATAGTTCTGAAAGAAGACAAATTTTCAAATCTCTTTCACATGAGTATATCTCAAATGTTTTCATCCCCAAGTAAGCATCACGCTCCATCAGCTAGATACAATATAGTGTGGCTTTTCTTTTTATAAATGTTCATGGACAGAGAACTGCCGCCAGAAAGCGGCAGACATTGGGATGATCCTGTCCAATCAAAAACGAAGCTGCGAGGCAACACGGCCCGTATCAGTTGGAGAGGAGGGGACAGTGGAGCATAAATATTAGCTCTCTATATGCAGACTATAACAACTATACCTTGGAGTTCGGCGGGGGACAGTTTCATTAAAAACAGGCGTTTTTACTGAATGGTAAGCCTGTTACTCTCTTTTTGCAACGTTTTGCCAAGAATTAGTGTCTAAACATGTCAGTTGGCCGGCCAATTTCACTAGCTTTCACTATGTAGCTCTATGTCCATCTGCATACATAAAATAGGCGGGGCACAGTACTGTACCTACATATCATGCAGCTATACTGCGAGCTTGTTGGCTGCGGCATTGCTTAGCATTACATGGTGAAATAAAGTTTCTTGGATAAAATTATCTTCCACTCTTAAAAATTTAGCCAACTCAGATTTTATTGATATTGAAAAAAAAAAGAAAAACTCATCTCCTGGGAATAATTGGACTACAATTTAGTGCAAGGTGAAGTGAGGGTTTTGATTTGCGAGGCATGTTGAAAATGAACCATCTGGGAAACCCACCAAGACCTTGAAACATCAGATTACTTTTTGTCTTTCCCTATTAGAAAACCAGAGTTTGTATTGCCTATAATGCTTTGTATTGTCAGTCGATGTGTGCCTTCATTGTCTGTAGAGAATAAGCATTCCTCCTATCTCTATTTAGGACTGCATAATTGATCTGAATGCCCTTGTCTTCTGCTTCAAGCTAGGATCTGGCAAACCATTGGTCTTAAAGAAAAGGCAACGAATAAGATAACGTTAGCTGAGACTGATAATATGACGTTGCTTTCGCATACAGCGATCAGCAATATCTGTCATAAAAATCGGAAGGTATGCTTTTTAAACCCTATGTGGGGTACTTTATTGGCGCATAGACGTTTAGCAGAGCGTTGTCTTTTCCTTTTACACAGCTGTTGGTACTATTGTTTTTAAAGTTGTTCCTCTCCTCCACACTTCGCACTACATATTACTTATATTCTTTTCAAGTGGAAAAACATATCCAGCTTTATGATCTACGTTTATCATACCTATCTATCTCATCCTGTGATCAGACTGCGGTGAATGAAATGAGTCATACTATCTTGGACAGTGACCCCTTTTACTGGCCCCAGAGTGTGGTTTAAGAAACAAATATGCCCATTACATAGCCTTGGTCTTCATTATGTTCAAAGCGTCCGAAAGAGTTCCTGTGCTTCAAACCTGTGCGGCTTATGAGGCCTATATATTTCATACTCACCACAGCTGTACCCAAATTGTCTTCATTGATCTTTGTGGGTTCAGAATTCTAGGCATGGTCATTAAGGTCCTTATGATGTTTGTATCACAGCGTATCCTGAAAACTGACAGTTTTATTACTGGATTTATGGCCCTTTAAGAGACTTTTCCCCCTTCATCATATCAACATATTAATTACTGATTAATGTCTGATTTTATCTCACACGCAGATGTGCATTCACATAGCAGAAATATTTATACCCATTTAGCACCCTCAGTAAGGCTTATATTTCACCAATATCTTTCCAGGTGATTAAATCTTATTCCGGTCAGCGTTCGCTACCTCTTATTTCGCACTACCATTGCTGTGACGTCACATCCGCCACGTGACCGGGTTTTTTTTATCACAGAATCTTGGGTCTGTCTCCGTTGGGTAATAAACGTTAATGTATTTAGTTGAATCGGCACAAAGATTTCTAGGTAAATATATGACTGGAATAAAGGTGTGTTTATCGAAAGCATCTTATCTACCAGGCAACAAGATGTCTGAGGGATTGCAACACAATGGCGTTATTACATTCACCTGATCAATATGGGTAGCGATTCAGAAAAACCTGCAATGTGATATCGCGGACACACACGTCTCCGGCTTTTTCACGGATGTTTCTGATAATATTTTTTATTGCAAACCTCTGGAAATTCTCGTGCTCTGAGACAATGATTAATGACTGCCACGAGGTAGTGGTATATTCTGAGATTCTGTTACAGGTATCATACTCAAGGCCATTTGTAATCTTATGTGATGGTTTCTGCGTTTACGTTTCAGGTACCGTAGGCTAAAAAGAAGGAAGAGGAAAAGAATACCTCATTACATATACAAAGGGTGAGATGCCAGCTGCAATCTCTTTTTCATCAAATGATTTGGGGACTGCTTCTCTCCTTTATCCTTGTGTTGACATGCATTCAAAATCTGATCCACTTGAAGACAGTACTTCTGTAATGTTCAAATGTCGTTAGTGCAAACGATCGAGAAAACTCACCTCGTTCTTGTTTGTATGGATTTGAGGGCGGTTCTGAAGGACAGAAAATTATCACCAACCAACGTAGGAGAGATACAACTGCATTCATATTTACACACTCATTTACGAACTGTAACCAAAAGTATATGTACGGGGCCTTCATTACACAATCAACGAGTCCACTCAAGAATCTAATGGTGATCGAGACTCTTAATGAATTCACTGGTGGTTAACTTCGTAGGTTCAGGAAGATTAACAAGAAGTTTCAGAATTGCTCTTCTGCCTTTATTTCATGAGAAAATATTAGTAACTGTACATGGTTAGGGAGAAAATAGAGAGACAAAGTATCCATGGGCGTATTCGTCTATCTCCTCAGCTATAACGGTAGGTTCTGTTCCCTAAACGGTTATGTCGGGCCTCTGTGAGGTGCGAGGGGGTACCGCTACCGGTAACCCCTCTAACCTTGATCGCTTGACCCGATGCCTTGGTAGGAGTATACCGGTAACTTTCTGACACACCCCCTGGGGTTTGGGAGGTGCAGGTAGGGGAAGGATGGGTGGGGGAGGGTATTCATGGAACCGCCGAGAGGAAAAAAGACTTCTGTGTAAGGGAAAATTGACCAGGTCATTTCGTCAGCACGCTCCAGCTTTGATAAAACCAAACTACCTAGTGACGTACAGGGAAGTCATTTCGTGTCAATGGATAAAACAGCATTACCTATCGGTATATGTATACCTATATCCGAACCGCCCGCGGCGAAACCATCAGATAGCGTGTGTGAGTGATGCTCACGTCATGGCAGTTTCCGTTCTGATAGTTAATCTAAATGGAAAAGCTTTATAGCCATCAGCAGATAAAGAGAAGAGAAACCGGTGGATATGACAGAGAAACGAACCCAGTGTTGATGTAGTTGGTGACAAAAAACAATCCACCTTTGACAGGGGTTCAGTCATAGGTAGAGAAGGCTAGTTCCTGTACAGTATTGACTTCGTTGAAGAGAGAGTCAGGTAGGCCAGAATACAGTTTTAGGGGAGCTTCTGAACGACGGTGTAGTCGGTCAATAGTAGACAAGCAAAGAAGGATGAGTCAGAGAAAGCAGTGCAAAAGCCGAATAAATGGGTACTGAAAATTCGTCTACACTATCAGGCGAGTCAACAAACGGCGCCATAATCAATTATTCTACAGAATTAGGAAAGTCATGGATAGACAGTATAGACAATAATTGTACAGGTATCACGCGAGTCACAGAAAGATGTTAGCAGACACTGGTCTACAGTATTAGGTGAGTGACGGACAGCATTTTGAGTCTACTGCACTAGGTGAGTCTCAAAAAACTCGGTAACTGTTACTAGTCTACATATTAGGTGAGGTCATGAAGGCAACATAGTCAATTAATCTACAGTATTAAGCGAGTCACCGAAAGAGCGTAGTCAATTATTCTAAAGTATTAGGCGAGCCACGGAAAGACGTTGGCTCGGCTAATACGAATAAGATCAGTTACCCTACAGTTTTAGTGGAGTCACAGAGAAACAATATTAGTCATTAGTCTACTGGGGAAGTGACTGACAGACAGCATAGTCATTTAGTCTACAGTATTAGGCGAGTGACTGAAACACAGTATATAGTCAAGTGGTTAACAGTATTAGGCATTGATCTGTCTTTGTTGTGACTGGATCGGTGCCGAGGACAAAGTTGACTGTGCTTCTTCAGGAATCACCAGACTGACGTGGGACAGGTTACTTTTGATAATAACTGACTTACAATACAGTGAGCACTAAAGAGTGACCTAGACATTCTCAACAACCCTCTATCTTGTAACACGTTAGCCCCTATAATACGGCATCACCGGCGTGGTTCGATGACGACGTGCATGACATGCTGTTCTCATATTCAGTTGAAAAATTAACATTGAAACATAGATCGATTGAGTTACTTTAGGTATGTAGGTAGTGAGAATACAAGATTGCCATTCTGCAAAACGCCACATCACAGCGAGAATTCACTGTCTATACGGTGGTCATCTTTCTTTCAGTCCAGCAGTCTCCTATATTCCATCGTGCTACCGAGCACAGATGGGATCTTTGTCCGTGTTCATAAGATAGGGATAGAAAACATCGTTTAACATGTACACAATCAGTGAACAACACCGTCAGATTCAATCCCTGGTCTTCTTTCCCAGAACCTCAGACGCCATGGTGTTAAAGTCTTACAAAGAATAGTTCTTCAATACTGGTAAAAAAAAAACAAAACAAAAAATCCAGAAAAAAATTATTCCTTACACCTTGAGGTAATGTGACCAAGCGAAAAACTTGAAAGGGCTCATAAACATAGTAGGTACGCGCAGTATACGATATCAACCATCATACACCTATCATCGGAAGATGTTCGCAATAATGACGTCTTTCCCCCGGGGGGGAGGGGGGTTATAATACAGTCACAAGTGTCTTGTACATTCTCGTTTAAATTCAGCAGTGCTTGGTAGCGGAAAATGCGCTCGATTGCCAATGGGGTTATCAATCGATAAAAATAGCAAAGCCTCTTATAGCTGATAAAGTTAAGTAACTTACAGAACTTAAGAGACCAGATAGCACACTTCAGACATAGAAGATAAAGTACCAGTTGATACAACTATCCCAATAGCGTATTGCACACACATAGAGTAGCTGTGGACGAATAAGTTGACATTGGAATTCATATGATTATTGTTCAAAACTACAATTATAGCTGCTGTAGGGTCATTTTACATAGCCACGTATTCATACAGTAGCCCAAATATCGATTGCATCTACTTTCGCTTCCTCCCACACATGTACGACGTTGATACAACAACGATCAAAAAAAAAAAAAATCTTCAGTGTGACGTTAAACAACAGCAAAGTAAATCAGTAAACAGATAAACAACGCTTTAGACGTATCTTGTGATGGCACACAGCTATCCCGGAATACAAAAACGAAACCGTAGTTTTTTTAGTTGGAGAAATTTAAAGGTCGCTATTGTTCTCTTTACAGTAAATTTTAGAAGGCTCACAAACTTAGCTTATTATACAGAGCAGTATGTCGAAAAAGGACACAAAAGGACAGTTGTTGACTTAGTGGCTGGTTAGAATTATATGAATATTTTCAATCGGGTTGGGGGCGAGGTCGAGGGAGGGGGGCGAGGTCGAGGGAGACGGGGGGTGGGCAGTTGTTAATAGTGGTTGAAAATGGCTGCAAATACAGCAACCTTGAAATCATAGACTTGTTGACTTGGCTGCAAATACAGCCATCTTGATCGACATAATAGAGTTTTTGATATGGTTACAACCTGGAAAGTATACAGTTGCAGATATGGTTGCAAGTACACCAGTTTGACATTTCTATTTGCATGTTCAGATGAAGACACAGGAGTTAAGAGATTCAGATGACAGAGGGTCGTTCCAGCATCCTCTCACGATTAGAATTGTCGAGGAAATCACACACTGTGTCCGTCTGACTAGTTTGTCTGGTTACATGGTTATCCGAGAGTGATCAGTGTAAAGCTGGTTCTATTGCTGGTACACAAGACGTACGAAAGTTGAGGCGTTGGGAGTGGGAATCTGTCGGCGTCTGGCTGAGGGGGGTCAGCTGGCAGCAGTGGTCCCAGGGGTAGCGCCTTTCCCTCCACCCCCCTCAGCCCCGCCGACATATCGAACAGGCACAGGCTTTGGCTGACTTGAACACAAATTCTCTCTGTTCGTCCACACAAAGAACTGTATATTTCACCTGGAAGCAGAAAAAAACACACTAGTCTGAACTGTAAATGAAGGTATGTAGCTGTATTTCAAATGGAATTGGAAAAAAATAACAGTAAGCTATGAATAAAATTATACAGATGTATTTCACCAGGATATAGAAAAAAATAAACTTCACGCTATAAATGAAGCCAAGTTGCCGAGAATCAAAGAGGACACAGGATACTGAGTCGGACAGGACACACAATCAGACAGGGCACAAAAATACCATGCTTTTCAACTTTTCACCTTTACATAGAAGCAACACCTGCATTATCCTTACGTCGTGGTAACATCCTTAACATCATGTTCTCATGGCCAGCAGTTTTACTTGGAGGAAACATCGATAGCAGCCTTAAATGGAGGAAACACGGATACCCAGCAACGCCTTACTTATGTGGAAGCGATATCTATAGTGTAATATCCTAACACGAAGGCTTTTCAAACCATTCCAGAATTCAAGTTCGAGTTTAGAAAAAAAGAAAAAAACTTGTACGTTCCCTGAAGACTTGTACTACAAGCTTTACAACTAGCTATATAAAGCATAGGCGAAACTACTGTCACTTGTAAAACTGTAACTATCCAATAAAAATGGACAAGACACATTGTCAGACCTTAGTTTTGGATGCTATAAAGGGGCTAGACATATATGCATTTAGTTTTTCTTCGGACACGTCTGCATTGGAAAACACCAGGAATGCTTGAATTTGACCTGGTGTCAGTCTATAATTTTTGGATGCTACAAGGGGCTAGGCATACATGTACTTAATTTTTTCCCGACACGTTTTCAATGAAAATGGACAGGGTTGGCTAGTGGATTTGCTAAGCACTTTGTCACCTCATTATTAATGATATTGTACTACTTTAAGCCCAGTACCTCCACGTTCCAGAAATCAGTGCCGTTGCTCTGGCCAAATTGTGCGGAAATGAAGCACGTGATCGAGGCCACAGGCGTAGAGTAATTATGCCCGACCTCATCAGAGAGGGGAGCGGAAGTTCACAAAATGCAACACTAAATAGATTTACAGTATTATTAAAAGCTGAGGCTATCTGTACTAACTCATGTCGGGTAAGATGATGATGGACAATGATGCCACTTTCCTCGGTTTGCGTAGATAATTTGTGCCAGTAATTAAAGAGCAAATATTTCAGATGTAATCATCTTACCTGAAGAATTAGAGCTACACCATAAAATACCCGATGGCCCGTGAATTTTGAACGATCCATTGGCGAATTAAACCTAATGGTCATGCATCATAATTTGATTTCGATTACTAAACTGTCATCAGGATCTTGCTCAAAGCATGATTTTGAAACTCACGATTTATCGAAATGAAAGTATGAGTTTACTTTCGGCGTTTTGCAATACGGAACTTTCATACCAATATCCAATACTTCAGCCCATGATAAGTTGCGTCAAGTCCACCCTGTCAATGACTTTAGTTCTTGCACTCTTCGTATGTCTCGAAGACATAGACGTGCATTGAGCATTCTTGCAATCTGAGCATTCTCACATTACACCGCTTGTTTTCTTCACGACTGCGATGCTCCCGAGTGCAGTCCATGTAATGTCGGATATGACATCAAACACAATTTGGCTGACTTTGCTGAAAATCGGCGAAGGCTTTACATAAATGGCTCTATATTTCAAATTGATGTTGGGCAGCGTTGCTTGCGATGGCGTCATTAAATATTTAAACGCCATTGGCCTATATCACAAAAATATAATAACCTTACACGATTAAAAATGTTTAAGGTACTTTTGGGATTTTAACTGTTTTTGCTTTTCTCATCTGGTTTTAGACGTGTTTTTTTTTTGTTTTGATTTTGGATGTTTTTACTCTTGTATGAAAATCCATATTTGTTTTCTGGATCCATGGTATTCGTGCAACGATATGGACGAAATGTTGCTTTTGCAGAGTAAAACCTGAATCATTCAGTCATCTATAATTTTTAGGGGACTATTCTTATGCATTTTAACAGCACAGTTTATATCCCTGATTTATCCGCAAGCCAACAACTGTAATAACCAGCGTTTGCATCACCGTTGCTTTCGCCAGATTCAATCCTTTACCTAACACCAATATCCCGCTTTATTTGGTATCTCAGTCTACCTTGCTTCGATGTCACAGCAGCTCATCATGGGCTTTGAGGTGGAAGTTGTTCAGCGCTGACAGGCGCCGATGTAATCTGAGGGTACGATCTTATCAGGGGCTATCTGCTCTCGTCTGTCAACGACCCGCCCTAGCAATTAATACTATACTCTTTAAGTCCCATCTTTGGCGTTGTGTAACGGGACAATAGTTTTTTACTATCAACCTGTTTCCACAGTACACAAAATGTATTTTAGATTGGCGTGTTTGGGAGTCATATTTCAGAAGCGATACTATCAGAGTTGGTGATGTTGTGGACAGTTCGGGTTAAGCTAATGCATCCTCTGGTTATCGCAATCTGCTGATATAGACGTTCATCCGCATCGCTGTCCCCACGGAGAAACATCTCTGCCAAGTTTAATGGACATTGCTTTCACTCGGTGACAGTCACATTTAATCTGTTGAATAACTTCGGCCCAATAAGTCAAGTCAGTTCAACTGGTCGCCATAAACTGTTGGACATCAAATATATATCATTCATTCCACGCGTCACGACATAGGTTTCAAAATCCCAACGTCTGTATTATACACAGCCGAATTATCCATATTACATTTCATACTTAAAAAGATCAACTTACACTGGTCTTTTCTTGCCAGACTTCCCCATTTAATTCTGTCTACTTTAGAGACAGCTTTTTGAAATGCAATCGACAGAGACCTCGACTAAAATAAAGCGTTTGAAAGGGACTAATTACCGACCCCGTCCAGGTCTTACCACGACTCGCTGTACACGTGGGTAGATAGCCTCTGTAAGGGCAGTTCCGACACTAACGGTACCTGAATAGGGATTGTTCTCCGGTCAAAGATATACACATCCTGAACGAAAAGCACATGGTCGATACGTACGACTGTCCGATCGACTATTTAACGCCACCATTAAGCAGTGGACAATGAGAAACAAGAGCATTTCCACATCGTCGGATAACAAGTATTGGAGAAGTCACGAATACAGCAGTTAACAGCCCGTAAAAGGCATGGATTTTAATGCCTGACACATTCACATCTGACCTTTAAAGTAACCGATTTAATGCTGTTTTCCACGTGTACAGCTACTCAAGATGTTAACCAGCCGCTGTCATCCACGTGACAGCTTTACAATGTTGATGTCAATTCCCAGTTTTGAAGCCGCTGTCATCCAAATATGACAAATCCCAGCGACATGTACATTTCCAAAATTCCAAATTTACTATCTTTGGCCCCCACATTTACCAAACCCCATATTTACAGCAGTTGGTATCCATATTTAGCAAACCCCACAATGACAACGATTAGCATCCACATTTACCAAACCCCAAATGAACAGCAGTGGGTATCCACCTTCAGGAAAGCCAACATTTACAGCTGATGGCATGGTCATTTACGTAATTCCAGTTTTATGTTTTCATTGAACTCGACGTCAACCAAATTCCAGATTTAGAGCCGCTGGCATCCACATTTAACAAATCCCAGAAGGATAAATAAAAATAAAACATGTGTTGTTCGGCAACCTCTTTGCAAACATTACAACCACACTAGGCAAAGAATTCAATATATTCACATTTAGTATGTTTTCGAAGTCAGCTGTTAAATAGAATTTGGTGATACTACCAGTACATCAAAAATTTTCTGTTATTATTTCATTGGCGTTTTGTGTCAAAGGAACAAGTTTTTCATTTTCATCGAGTCTATCATTTGTATAAATAAAGGTAGTCACAGTACTTCAATAGGTGCATCGCAAAGAAAAAAAAAAGAAAAAAAGAAAAAAAAATCCAGTCAAAAACTCGGGAGAGCTGGATTAGAACGCCCTAACTCGGTATCCAAAAGGTTAGAGGTCTGAGGTAGCAAGTGAGGGTACCAACGTCTGACATAAATTGTTGTAAATCAAATACACTGCCTAAAGGTAGTTGTTTCGCAGTAGTCGTTTGTCTAGTTGAGTTATTTCGATCATCACACCAGAGAGAGTCTGATGATTCCGGCTTAACTTATCTGGTAATTTGACTATTTGAGAAAGTGACATCTTGTTGGCTTGTCTCCATACTTACATCATGTGTTTCCACTATACTGCAGCACTCTGCTCTGGAAGTGATTATGTGGTAGCGATTGGCTCTGAGAGTACGTATTGGGGAAGGGATAGCATTCGACTCGCAAAATCCTCTACACGCATTTGTGGTAACATTAAATGCTAAACACCCATCCACTTCCACTGTTCTGGTGTGTGCTGAAATGAGAAAGCAGAAAAAAGGGTTTGAGTTCAATCATAGCTAACAATTATTGACGGTATCATTGTCAACTCCACGAATTTCCATAGGTTCCATTCGCTTCCTGCACATACTGCATCTTCTTTCCAAGACACTGATTTCCAATGTACACAGTCTCCAAACTAATATTGCCAATCCAACAGGACAATATTTACTTCTCACATAGTCCTACTCTGTCAATCAGTTTGTTCAAAAGTTTCCTTACTGCTTTATCGCCCTGTGAATATTCTTGCTTAAATACCATGATACTATTTACTAGATGGTGAAGAATTTTGTTCAAAAGCCACCATACTATTTTACCACACTATGAAGAATTTATTCAAAAGACACCATACTATTTTACCATACTGTGACATTGCTTTACCATAATATGAAAAATTTTGTGCAAAGGTCAAGGCATACTACTCTGCAATCCCAAGGAGAAAAACTCATATATTGCTCTATCACCCTGTGAATATTTCTGCTCAAAAGTCATTTCACTGCTCTGAGATCCAGTTAATAATTGCAGTTTTCTCCATTCAGATGTCTATGTGTGTGTACCTCTCTAGTAACCTATAAATATATAATAATCGTGCAGTTACATTGTGCAAAATACATTATGACGCTGCTTCACCATTTCTAAAATAATGTCTTAGTAGGGAACATAGTTTATACATAACCCAATAATTGGAAAGAAAAACTTTTTGGTTGACGAAAGTATAGAAAATTTATAAGCTATACCGTTCGAGGTATAATCCCCTCGTATATGAATTCCATGTCGAAAGCTCTGATACATCTCGGCCTACAGAGCTGTTCAATCTTAACAAATGGTACCTGGGGACACTGACATAAAGGCGAGGCGACTAAAGAAACAGGCCGGGTGTATTAAGGTAGTCTTTTATATTTAGCGCCAGGAGGACAATCAGTGCGTAAAACCTCGATAAACCCAGTTTTAGAGTAGGCAATCGCACTGCGTGTGGCAGTAGTGTATGTCACGATGGACGAATTAAAACCGCTGACTTTTATTAAACATTTCTATTTAGCCTTGGTATATTCGTGTTGATACAAGATGGAGTTAGGCCTTTTAGGTGGTCAACGTACATCAGGGCTTAACGGCTTCCCTAATGAACGCCATTGTAAAAGCTGAATGTGAATTTGACGGGATAGCCTGCCGTATTAATACCAGATGAAGCCTGCCTATGAAGGTTGGATTAGATACTTTATATGTGGAAGGTATGCGGTTATAGAGAGAGTGTAAACAGGACTGAAATGAATGCTGGAACCAGTGATTAAGTCACCATATCGTCTGTCACGGGAATCACAGTTTCATCGTTCAAGTTCGGCTGAAAGGTTTTCTCTTTGATCAACATACTGACAGACTGAGTCACTGACTAAATGATTCACTGGTTGATTCCTTCTTGATTCATTGATTCACTATTTATCGTCCTGTTACATTATGATATAAATATTTCCCCATTGTTCGATCACTTTCGCCACGATGCGGGTGAATACTACCAGTGTTGCATTAAAACTCATTCATTCATTCATCCATTTAATCAGTCATATAGATTATATTCGTGAAGTACAACGGCCCGGATCTCCGTCTTTCGAAAGGTTACTATGGACTGGTCAGAGGAAAGGACGGACACAGACCGGAAACAATCTGTCGGGCTTTCTCGCCGGTTGGGACATGGCTTCCGGTCCATCCCCTCCGGGAGAATACGGCTGCCGAGATCGTTACCTAATATAGTACTCCACATTCCGACAACCCATGTACCTTGAATCGGCGGTACAGCGTTAACTTCTTAAGTCGGGTTTAGAAACATATGTCTGAGAAATGTGTGCGCAAGCCATGTAATCTGGCATCTCTGGCACAAGGGGTTAAAATCTAGAAGTGACATTTAATTTCATGTCAAACGGAGTGGGCTTGATGGCCCGTAGTCCGTCAAGGGACCTGCAGATTTGTCCCCTTGACTAGAACAGCTCTAACGATTACAAAAGCTGCGTACGACAAGACTGTAACTAATTTGATAATTGACTTTACAGGAAAGGGAAGAATTTGCCGGACATATTAGAGAATGTACTGATTGATATTATACACGTACTTATAGGCCAACCAAGTAGTTTGCCCCCAGCCCCTCCTCCCCTTCATAGAAACCTGACTTCAAATATAAGGTGCCGGTACCATAAATATCACAGGGTAACAACTTATGATGAAGCAGTTGCTTATAACTGATGATTTATTAGTTATCCTTGCATAAATTAACCATGTTATACCCAATCATCATTTAAATACCTTCAGTTGCATTACCATATTCCAAGCCTGACGAGATTCTGTGTCATCAGCTGGTTTCGTCACACGTATTAAAGAGTTTGCATTTTTATTTCTTCTTTATTATTGTGTGTTTTCAAGGATAACTGGGTTCAATATTAGAAAGTAAGATGATGCAGTTGTAAGGTGAACTAAGGAGCCTGTCAAGGAACAGGTTTCCTTGAGATGCTCCAAGTCCCCATGCTGAGGTAATTGTGTAGTCAGTATATAGATATGTAGGCCTATAATTTAAGTCCACGTTATGCCTAGGGGCATAATGACATGAAGAAGATTGTAACTTGTCCACCAAACAAACCGTGCATATCCGTTTATCCACATCATGTCATCAAGTCTGTCCACAACATGTCATCAAGTCTGCCCACACCGTGTCATCAGGTTTGTCCACAAAGTGTCATCAAGTTGGTCCACACCATGTTACCAGTTTTATCCACAAAATGTAATCTAGTTTGTCCATATCACATCTAGTTTAGCGACATCACGCCATCAAATTGTCCGCGCCATTTCATCTAGGTCGGCCACACCACGTCATCAAGTTGATCCACACTATGTCATCAAGATTGTCCGTAACATTTCATCAATGTTGTCAACATCATGTCATCCAGTTTGTCCACTCCATGTCATCTAGCTTGTTAACACCTTGTCACCAGTTTTGTCTATGTCGTCTCATCAATCTCCTCGCAGAGAACGGGGGCCACTTTTACAAAACTTCGTCAATCAAATTTTTAATATCTTCTTTCGTAAATGACGTTCTCCATACAGGGTGCAGCGTCATAAAGCAACGTGATTTCAGAAGAATGTTACGACGAATTTACCTAAGCAGTTTTGTGAAAGTAGCCCCAGAGCAATGGCGTTCAGGATAAGATTTTGATGTCGGAGCAGTGACCAAACTGGCTTTGTTATCGTCTCTGGACGGTTCGATGGCCGGAACCCGGCGACAAGTTATAAGTAAGTTTTATAGAAGCCGCCCAAGCGGACAGCAGGAGGGAAACTCCAACAGCATTTTCCTTGATCCTCACGGGAGAGTGCCGGCTTAATCACTGCGCGGACCGTATCAAGCCGTCTACATCCACTCACACCTCCGCTTTATTAGTGACACGAGCAGATTAATAAAGACAAAATTCTTAATAAACTTTCCCAAGAAGGAGCAGTCTGATTTTATCCGTCAGCCGTCATCATATATCTATAACTCGACAGGGGGCTTAGTGGGGGAAGGTGCAATACTTTACAGCCTTGCAAGTTCAAGGATCGTAGACACAGTGAAAATATGTGTCTCATATACGTCACACGTCTACAAGGCTAATGTCCTCACAAATCACTGGTTTCATGTGTCATTGTGGGCACCGACGTGAGAAATATGGGTTCGGATGACAAAGAGAAAATAAAACGAAAATAACATATACGAAGTTATCTGTGGAGAGCCTTGTGATGGGGGGTAACGACCGACGGCCATTCATACGCTAATTGTCTACAATGAGGAGATATTTGTGATAGTTAAGGGCAAATTTTGTGTGAGAACTATGAGAGCTAAGTTTATGACAGTGAAAATGAAAGAATTGCAAGGAAGTGTTGTATGTACTTTTGTCTTTTTGTCTCATGAATATCATGTGAGAACAGTCGATATGTTTATACTGTAGGCATTTATATACGTCAAAAGTGAATTATGTATATGTGGTTGAGAACTGTTATGTTTTTGAGAATAGTGTGTATGGGGATGAAAACTGTTATGTTTTTGAGAGCAGTGTGGCTGTATGAGATTAAGAACTGTTGTATTTTTGAGGACTATGTGTGTGGGGTTGAAACTGTTATGTTTTTTGAGAACTGCATGGCTGTATGGGGTTGACAAGTGTTGTGTTTTTTAAAACTATTGTACACTGTTATCTTTTTGGAACTATGAGCATGGGGTTGAGAAATGTTACGTTTTTGAGAACTTTGTGTATTCGGTTGAAAACTATTATGTTTGTATAACTATGTGTATGTGGTTGAGAACTCTTATGTTTTGAAAATTGTCTGTACGGGACTGAAAACTGTTGTGTTTATAAGAACTATATCTGTGTTGTCGAAAACTTTTATGTTGTTGAGAACCATTATGTTTTTAACAATTCCATGTATATGTATGGGGCTGAGACCTGCGCATATGGTTTTTAACTAGGTATATTGAAAGCTTCGTGTGTAGGGTTTTGAGAACTTTGTACTGAGCTTGAGTACTGTACAATAGGTTCACGGATATGTGTAATGAAAGTGACGTATGATGGACAGTGGACTTCATGCAAGACCACACGAGAGAGAACCGCTGAAAACACGAAAACCACGTGTATTACATGTAATTGTGTATACATATGTATGCTTAGGCTTTACGGCTTACTTTCACTACTCCTCCGTATCATGTATATATATACTGTGTCTTCTTGCGGGCAATGCGAGTTCATGCTGGAATGTCACGCTGAAGACACGTGAAACTCTCCCCCAATTCACATTCTACTGACAACGGGCCGACCAGTCCTGTTTCCTCGCTCTAACGTGCCAGTGCTGAACTCCAAGCGAGACGGCAACAAGTACCATTTTAAAGTCGTTGGTATGACCCGACCCAGGGTTGATCACCGATTGCCCGATGTCGAGATGGATGCTCTATCACTAGGCCAACCTATGCTTTCCCTTCGTGTATTAGGGTTGAAATGTCTGCCATATTAGCGAATCAGGGCAGTGTTTATATCCGACACGACTTTTAGCTGATTCACCACGACGGAACTGAGACTGTGTGAGCTATATATTGCAGTGCGAGAGTTGTATGTATTGGACTGCTGAATTTATATGTATTGAGATATGAGAGCTGCGTGTATTACTTTGTGAGAGCTAGGTGTATTACAATTTGAGAGGTATGTGTAGTGCAATGCGGAGAGCTGTGTATGTTACTATGTGAGATAAACATGTATTACTTCATGAGAGCCAGTGTATTACACTGCGAAATCTATTGGTATTACAATTTAAGAGCTATGTGTATTACAGTGTGACAGCTATGTGTATTACAGCGTGACAGCTATGTGTAGCACAGCGTGACAGCTATGTGTATTACCATGCGAAATTTATGGATATATTACAATTTAAGTGCTATATGTATTACAGTGTGACAGCTATGTGTATTACAGTGTGACAGCTGTACCATGCGAAATCTATGGGTATATTACTTTTTAAGAGCTATCTGTATTACAGTGTGACAGCTATGTGTATCACAGTATGACAGCTATCTGTATTATCATGCGAAATCTATGGGTATATAACAAGTTCAGTATTGTATGTATTACAGTGTGACAGCTGTGTTTAATGCAGTGTGAGACGTATGTGTTTTGAGGTGTGAGATCTCTGTGCATGTGTGTGTGTATGGACTTGCAAGGCTTACCTATGATATGACATCCGGGTCTCTCCCATGAGTGGACGGCCAGAGAGTGAGAGCAGAAGAGCAGGATAAGGAAGAGTTTGTATGTTACAACAATCACGTGTCTTAGGTCCATCTTCCACCGTCAGCCGCACTCAGTCGGCCGGACACAAAGCGCTGGGCACCTGCTGGACACTGTCACTGTATGATCACAACGTGCTATTCAGATGCCTGCTGTCCCAGGAGGCCTCTCACCAACTGTTCGCACTGTAGTGTAATTCGGCACTACACTGTCACAGAGCACGGTGGATACAGTGGACACTGTTACACAGTCCGCTGCCGCTGGGCACTATATGCACTGAGATTGAGAAAGGAACTTTGGTTACAGGCCGCTTAAGAGCAAAACTTTATACACCATACGTACTATTCTTGATAACGTTGGCTTTCTTCCTGTCGGCCCAGAGACGGACTGTGCACAGAGCCTGTAGTGAGGACGTGTCCACTCAGAGAAAATTCCTCACACAACAATGGTATCCAACTGAGAGCACTCCGATCACTTGTCTGTCCTCTTTCTGTCGCTGTCCCTCTCAAAGTCCCCGCAGTTGCTGATGGTCTGCAATCAAAAGAGAAAAAATAGATAACAAACCGTGTCGTCTGGGATACACAAAGAGAAAAACTTCAAATACACGTGTGCATGTATAATTTTAGGACACAGGCTGTAGTAATTATATTAAGATCCGCGATGGCGTGGTCGCCACGATATGGCGGTAACATCGCCGAAGACTGAAGAGGTCTTAAGTCATAATCATTCATTCATTCGATGGCGTTGTGGTACAAGGCGTCTCTGCCACTAGGGATAGCAAATATAGATAAATACATATGGAAAGATGATGAGGATAACGCGAATACACGGAAACAAAATATGCTATAAAATCTACATGACGTGGACATATATTCGTGACGACAAATACATAGCAGTCAGAATTTAAAGTTTTATTTGTTTATTTGATTAGTGTTTTACGCCGTACTCAAGAATATTTCACTTATACGACGGCGGCCAGGATTATGGTGGGAGGAAACCGGGCAGAGCCCGGAGTAAACCACTACCATCCGCAGGTTGCTGGCAGATCTTCCCACGTACGGCCGAAGAGGAAGCCAGCATGAGCTGGTCTTGAACTCACAGCGACCGCATTGGTGGGAGGCTTCGGGTCATTGTGCTGCGATAACACGCTGACCGACTGAATTTAAAGTAATACATGTGTCACATCTGCCTTTTATCTGACATTAGCCGTAAACTTATAAAAAGGCGCGCGCATTAACATGGACCATTAAATGTATGTCCATATACTAGGCTATGGGTATATTACAATTTGTAACGGAGTTCATTTATTTCTCTCACGCGCTGACAGTTCAGGGTGACTTGGTCACCTTAGAAGAGTGCTTCATTCTATCAAAAGCCACAAGACAACAGTCCTTAATTATCCGACAGAAGGATCTTGCGACAAGGTGTCGCAGGTTGTTGATCTGACAAAGGGATCTCGCAAAGAGGCGACTGCCTTTTCTTTTCTGGTAGAAGATCTAGCAACATGATGACTTTCTTAATTATCGCACAGAAGGATCTCACAACAAGGCGATTTTGCAAGAAGACTGTCCCTATCCTACAGAAGGATGTCGCAACATGGCGATCTCGCAACAAGGCTGTCCTCCTTATCCGACAAAAGGATGCCACAAGAAGACGACTGTCCTTAATTATCCAACAAAAGAATCTCGCCATCAGAAAATACGCAGCCCCCTGTGACAGATTAATCTCTCATCAGTGCGACTGTCTTCAGTTATCTAAAGAGGGATTTGGCAACAAGTTGACTGTCCTCAGAGGTATCTGGACAGCGGAGGAGTGTACTTCGGGCATTTCTTTTTGAATATTTTCGTTTCCAATCGGATACATTCTTTTGACACTCTCAATTTGTCATGAACATATTGCAGTACATCGAAAGAAGAAGAATGTGTGCTCCAGAACATATGAAGGTTTGGCTGAAAAAAAATCCATCTACACTGGCTATGTGCCATAAGCAATGTAGAGCAGAAAGTTGCCATCAGCAACGCCGGAGAATGTGATTAAACTACGCAAAAAGAAAATCCTGCTTAATTTATTACAGATATAGCCTCTGTCAAAATCTGAAGTTAATCACATAACGAAACATTGAAGCTGATGGATTTAACCTATGGTACCAAAACAGCAAATTAGACACGATTAATGGGTATAGGTCCTCAGCTAAGAGATCAGTATTTTTATTTATTCATAATGATTGTTTGTCTAACTAATGTATTAAGGTATCCGCAGATTCCCCCTTGACCTGATGAAGGATGGAAGACATAATGACAGATTCATTTGATCATTTTTATCGTCAATTAGCATTTATGTACATATGTTTGATACGTTTTTTTTTTTTTTTGTTTATTTGTCTGTTCCATAATGCTTGAAATTGTGCCAAAGGCCAGACCCAAATTGCTGTTAGCCATTCTGTGGACCATTTCTATGCGGTGAAAACAAATATCCTGAAAGATAGTCCCCTCACCCCCCACGCCCACATACACCTCATCCACGTGACCCCCTCAGTAATTCACCTCTGTCACTAGAGGTTTTGGATGCCAGGCCGGCGGGGCAATAGTTTATTCGCATACTGGTCGTGTTATCCACTCCTATTGATGTTGTTCGTGGAGCGAATTAGAAGAGGCAGATGATTTAATCTAACTATATGCACGGTTAACACACACACACCATGACCTAAGGGAGGCGAGATATGGGAATAAAAGTGGCCGTGGGTGAGCAGGATGAGATAGGGGGATGCTCTTTGTGTGTGATGGTTTCATTATCTAAATGTTGTGATTATTCCCCTGGGGCTAGGCACGACCGGGAGGACCCTGTGTCCGATAGTCAGCAGAGCAGACCTGACCGAAGATCGATGACTGATACCTGTGGTATGTACGAATTGCCAATCTTCATAACGCGACGGACAAGATTCTGGTATTTAAAGATTAACTGCGACAATCGTCGTAAAATTACTCGTCACGGCTAAATGGTTTAGCTTTGGAGTCATTTGTAATGTTGATCAGATGTGCAATTGTTACTTGTACGATGATGACTGTCTCAGGCATTTCCTACCTACACTAGCTTTTTAGCCATTCTCTCTCTATGTATATAAACAAATGGTACAAACGACCTAAAAAAGATCAGTCTAATTAATAAGACAAACATAAATGTTATACAATGACAAACGCACACATTCCTCCCATATCCAGTTGAATTTATTCGGAACATATACATCCGTCGTCAATACACTGATCGCTCACTCTTTGACCTTTGAGATTTTACAAGAATGTAAGCCTTCTGACTGCGCTACACGACGTTTCATCAGTATGACTCGGGTGTCCAACAACTGTTCATTTCCTGCCTTGGACAGTGAATTTGCAAATTCCCCGGCCTCATGCACTATTCGTTGGGGCCCTGGTGACATTAAGCGGTCCAAAGCTCTCCTGCAGCCTTTTGAAGAGTCTTACTTTCGCAGAACACAAGTTGTCTTTCACATATGTGGAGTACGTCCCTGTGCATCACATGTAGGGAAGTTAGCCAGTTACTTGCCAAAGTTCCGTGGTTTATTCGGACACTCCTGTTTCCTTCAGCAATAAAACTGACCGCGGATAAGTGATTTTTCAGTATGGAGTCAAAGACAAACAATCAATTAATCAACAAACGAATCAATTAATCATAATATGTTAAAAGAAAAAACGGCACTGTGTGCAGCTTAGCGATGTTTTTTAATTCACCTAATCTGATGGATTTAGTAATGAAACGAGGTGGATCAAAGGAAAGACCCGGCAAAAAAACGTCTGTTTTCATCTCTTTCGCGATGGTTTTGATCCGTTTTCGCGGTACTTTGTCAAGAAAGCTCACAAAGTTTTAAGAAAGTTTGCAACGGTTTAGTTACTTAAGTCAGGTACAATAACAACCAAATGTTTGGAAGCGCGAAACATCTTACATATAACGGCATAATGGTGAAATCTGCCAATACATATACCTTTTACTTATCTATTCATTTAATTGGAATATTACTCAAGAATATTTCGCTTACACGAAGCCGGTCAGCATTACCCGTGGGAGGAAACAGGACAGAGTCCGGCGTATGATTGTTGACAGACCTTCCCATATACGGAACGGTAAGAAGTAAACATGAGCTGGACATGAGCATAGGTGACAGGCTCCTGAGTCATTGTGCTGCGCTAGCACGCTAGCTCCTCAGCCACGGAGTCCCCTAATTCATGCACATAAACGATTTCTGGCAAAAGTATAAATAAATATGAAAATATAATGAAGATATTCGCTTAGCGACTCGTGGAACCAACAAAGAACAAAAACACGAAAACATTTGCACTTTATAATATATAATGGATCAATACAGAAACGCATATACACGTCGATTATTATATGATAAATATGCTTTTCAGCAAATTAAAGCATACATTGAGAATGCCAGTAATCATAAACAACAGAAGGTCATTCGCCCATGACCTCAGGTCACAAGTGGACGGTAATTTCAGAGTGTGATTCAGGTCTCACCTCTATGTGACACGTTTCTTGTTCTTCTGCTGTAATACCAAGTATTACATGCCTGTATCATGACACAGTTTCTTCTTGAAAGATGTGGACCAGCATGTGTTGATTATACCTGACGGGATACTCCGTTGACCATACACATAAAGGGGCACCCTTGACAAGAGTACGGAGGATTCAAAATGGCCCCCGAGCCAGTCCAGCCATAGAGGCTTATCACTGTATGTCGTGTGCCTCCAGCCGTTGTAACAATACACCGCTTAATTAAGAAGACAAGTAAATGTCCGGTTCGTGTGGCATTACTTCATCTCTAAGGTGATATAAAAATTCCACTTTCTACAGTTTTCTAAATTGTCCCGTATGACAGTTGCAAAGTTCTCCCGGATATAGTTAATAGGGTGGGCAGTGACATTAAGCGGTTCGTTTTTCTTGTTAGGCCGATGTGTTTCGCTTCTAGAGTAGCATGCCCTGAAGAAATGCGTCATCGTATTCTGGTAACAAGGGAAAAGCTACTAGTGTCAACAGTCTCTCAGTAAATTGACAAAGCCATGACGCCACATGGTGAACCAGGTGAGAATGGATAATTGGTGAAAACTGACCTACCTGTAATAGAACAAAGACTGGAATCCAAGCTTCCGACAACTGCTGCCGACAGATCAAGTATTTTAACCATTAATTAGTTTCCTCTTAGGACTGATTGGTCTACTAGCTGATGGATCGAACCGTTCTCTTGGTAATACAGACAATTAATACGAAATCTGACTCCATTCCCAGAAAAACGATTGGGGGTATATAGTATATTATATGCCATAGCGGAAGCTGTAAGACGTACAAAGGGCACATAGCCGGACTTAGTGCCCATTTCACTGCCTCACGCCCGTCTGGTCAGATGCTTGGGGTGCTATATTAGACATGTGAAGGGGTTAGGAAAATGCCCCACTCTGACGGCTTGAAGCTGCATGGCTTATTCCTTCCTCTAGAACTACCAAAAGGCCTATACCACGCCTGAGTTACACCCATCGCTACGAATAAAACACACCGCTGAGGATACTATGAGGACTCCACGCCATGCCTACAGCTCATCATCAAAATCTGCTTAACAAAACACTTTATCTTATCCATCAGCAACTAGCAAGTCTCCTTAACCCACTCCAAGTTGTTTTCTTAAGTTTTAATGTATTCAGAATAACATTAGATGAAAAAAGTCTATGACCTAAAATTCGCGTTTCACTATTAGTAATACCACATCAGGCTTAAACTTTTGTAAATACAAACTGAAAAGAATGCAACGCAGAGTATATTTTATCTGTTACTGTTGAAAATGACCTGAAAGAATTTTGTCATCATATGGTAACCACCATCATGGTAGGAGGAAGTAAACTGTGCCAAAAGTTTTCAATTCTTTGAAGAATAAACATATCTTAACGAGATATAAAAGCACGAGTATATGACGTCAAAGTGTATGGCTCACACATAATGTTTGTTTCTCAACATTTTGAAGTCAGAACTCCAGCACTCTGAAATTCTGCTTTGCATCAACCAGCAACAACTTTTCCAGTTGTTGAAGCACCAACCAAAAACAAAGTCATTAGTATTCCTCTCCACTCTGTTATACACCGTCGAGAGTCTCTCCCAATGGACATTTTTTCAAATCGTCTGTACGCACCTCCGATGCAGGCCAAGCCATCAAACGAGGATCATAGAATAAAACTAGTTCCCTCAACACTGAAACTGTGCAACTCGATTAGTTTTAACATTTTATATAACAAAGTTTTCCTTCTAAAACCCCGTAAGATCTAGAAAACCTTTGTAGTTTACATGTTCATAATATAACGATATATAACATGAAAAGACGCGCAAGTCTACTTTGATGGGCTTTGATGATTAATATAAAAAATAATCATGTTACTATTCAATAATCAACACTACATAAAACGAGTCTGAAATGTTATATGGACACGTTAATGAGGCAATTCAAGTGACATCTCAAATTGTTAAGGGTTGGCATTTAATAATCTAGAAAGGTGGACATAAACAATACAGCATGAAATATTGCACATGCCAGTATTCTGCGCTACCTGAAATTATACATTAAGATATCTGCGAGATATTGATACGCTTTGCACGACATACAATGATACACTGATACAAAGTGCTGGCGATTCAACCAGAGCTGCCCTCCTGCTTTCAAAGAATCACCTCAGTGGCAGCGTTCAAAAAGAATTCTAGTAAGCGCTGTCACGTCAACAGCCAAAACAGGGCCATAGCCTCTGGTGGCGTGTCCAAATCCAGCTCTCGCAGTTTCATCTCGTGCGTTCAGGCGAGAGGATTGTCAGGTGCATGTACCTAGCGAAGATTGGTCGCTGTCTCCGACCACTTCGGTTTCCTCAACCCAGAGACTTCACTGCAGTCGTATAAGTGAAACCGGGCGTTAAACACCAATCAACAAATTCTGTTTACTTGTCGGCGAAACCGGGCGTTAAACACCAATCAACAAATTCTGTTTACTTGTCGGCGATTTCTGTAATTCTTTCAATTGTTCTTCTTCCTGCCTAAACTCATGACACAATTAAGTGATCTATATCAATGACGTGATTCATCCCACGCACGTCAAGTAAGAATAATCGATCACCAAAAGTTCTTCAAAGACAAAGTACACATTGCATGAGATGGATAAGCCCGAGTCTTGTTTGGAAGAAAATAAAAAATATCTATGATATATAGACATATCATATAGTTTCTGCATCTTTATTTTGGGGCTAATATACTATGTTATTCTGCTCTGGGCGCACTTCATGTTATCGTCATTTGGATCATTTCCAGATAGTGTTTTCTTACAGAATGACGGTTTATCAGTGGTTTATCAGTCACTATTATGGACACTGTACGCCGGCACCAAACCCAGCCGCCCTCAGCCTGTCGCCTTGCTTCGAGCTCCAAGTACATTTATGTGTAAGCATTGCCAGTTGGAAGTGTTTCAGTGCCGTTTTCAAGAATGTCTTACTTGTACGATGGCGGTCAGGATTTGCGTAAAGGAAACCAGTTAGGTAGCGCGGAAACCACCGCCCTGCCTAGCAAGCCCCTCACTTAGAGCCGCATTTGATTCCTCTTACAAAGCGGATGTGTTATCACGGTGCGACCATTAGAGTTTGGCTCTGGTGTCTTGAAAAGCTGTATTATTTAAGGGCTATTGCTTAATGCTCCTGAAATAATTCAGACCAAGGATGTGTACTCTATTAATTACTGCTGTCCTTGTGCTCACGCTTCGTAGGCAAACTAGATGCGTATATAATAGTCATGCATTCCAAGAGAAAAACGGGTTCAATTCAACTTGGACCCGAGTTACAATTGCGCTGTAAAGCTCCACTATATCATCCACAATAAACAAAAGCTGAAATATGTTAGATTCCTCTTAAATGTCCTCACTACTTCCCAAGTAATCGCTCAGCAACCGTTTATGCAGTGTTAAAATTTACCAGTAAATTTTACGGTAAAATGCCGGTAGCTCGGGTTCCAAAACAAGTACCGTAAAACTAAAGGTGTGTTGTATTTTTATGCTTATGTCCACCTTAAAAGTGACGCTATATCAACATATTTTTCAGAAAACCTCGGTAGTATACTCTAAACCTACTTCCGTTTTATCCGTTAAAAGTACAGCTATGTAGAGGCTTTAAGAGAAACAATCCAATTACTTCTGAATCTTCTCGTGACGTTGGTAGACTATAGTGGTATAACATACAGAGATACAGACGCGTGATAAAACAAGAGCTTGTCACAAAGCAACCGCGCCAGTGTCCAGTCAGCTAGTCTTAAAGGGTCAATACTATAGTCGCCGTGCACATACTGTTACGCTGTGCTGACGGAATCAACCGTCATCCATGCTTACACTCTGGCTGTTTATGCAGACCATTTAACAGCATGTAGTTTTGAGTAGACTAGGCTACTTCATGCAATGTGTGTACAGCAATAATATTAGTAGTTGCTACAATCTTTGAATGGAATGAAAATAAATCATTGGCCAGGGCACCAGGCATGTATACTGTATGCTTCAATAAGTTGAAATTGAGTAACATGATGAACCTAACGCATGCGACCCTTTATTGACACACATATATTTATTGTGCAAACACATATGCCGCGAACATACTTTTTGTTTAATTCAAACTACAAGACAGAATTAATGTACCTGTAAATAGACACCTTCCGGTATATTCTTTTTGCTTTTTAAGCACAGAAAACATGTTGTTTTACTAAACATGACTGTAAATTTCTATACGGCATCTTGCGCGAACAGGTTTATGAGGGTATTTACGCTTTCAGCGCAGTGCATTGCGGAAATTGGTCTGTCGGGCAAAGAAACCTCTTGTTCACTGTGGGAAAACTCTCGAATGCCTCTTAAATAATAAAATCCCAAAGTATAAATAGAACACAATGAAACTAATTTTGCAAGCTTTAAGCGAAACTTCAATCAATTCCTCGTCTCCTTATAGCCGCACTTAGCTATGCTCGTTAAAATGCTAAAATCGGCGTTCTTTCAGTGAGTCCTACAAAGTAACTACTGGTCAAATCATGACCATATTGTACTATACTATCAATGACAACCTAATACAGCAAACATAAAACAAGGCATCCACGTGAAGTAGAACACGCATTTCCTTCATGAGGGACTTTACTGGCCCCTCCATGTTGAAAATTTTGGGGATTTCAGGCAATCGTCCTATTTTGAACTTCCTGAATTATTTATTCCCCACTTCCCCACTCATGGATCTACCTTTATATGATTTTGTGTTTAATTTCAGTGTAAAGTCCAATAACATATACATAATTCTTTGTTTGACACATTTTTACAACCAAGAAAACAATTCTTGAAAGTGGTTGGTATCAACATAAATATAAGGTACCTATAAAGCTATGCAGCTTGTTCTTAAAATGTGCAGCGGGAAACGCGTCTTTCATGTGTGATATTTTGCCGCAAAGCGCTGACAGAAAACATATACGAAGAAGCCTCGTAGGGATTGTAACCCAATTGTGCGATGAGATAGAGATTATGGGCGTGTAGTCTTTGATAGCTAGAGAGCTGTTGACTAGGTGCCGTGAAATGAAATTACTCGGCACCCTTCCTATGGCATCCCGTAATAGCGGGCAAATTGGGTCATGTGCCATATGATGTAATTAGCGAGGAATCCAAGCAAACAGTCGAGGCAAGAACACATGCTTTTCTTTACTCCAGTCATACATTACGCAAAACCTCGGGACCTTGGCTTTCTCGGCTTTTCATCTATGAAGATGACTGTTTTATGGGGTATTTTTGTCCTGGCTTACAGACTGCAAACCATCTCCATCCTGTGGATCTGATGTAAGCCATGTAGAGTGTATAACCCCAAGGGCAAGTGCAGCCTGGAATTGACCAATATTGACAGCGGAGCTTCTCTTGGGCAGACCCTCTAAAGCTTATTCACACAATGCATCAACAGAGCCACTTCGTCGAATCTACAGTTCTACACTCTCTACTTTAATATCGACATGACAAACAAAAGCCCTTCGCCATGCATGCACTCAAGTTAAAAGTCTATGCATTTGTACATGTAACTTTATGTAGACTCAGGATTGCAATCTGAAAAACATAGCCCGATGCCAAGAAAAAAAAAAACAAACACAAAAAAAAAACAGAGATGCAAAAATCCAGGTTAACTTTGAGCTGATAAACGAAGCCAACAAAAAAGTGAAAGTATTTGGTTACTAAATATACAACGGTAGATATTGTTTGTCCCAATGGTCTGTCAGGGAACAGTTATCTTGACTGTTATACAATAAATGTCGTCATAGAGCAACTAAAGGTACGATACGCTGTACATTTTGAGTACACATGACTCCAAATCTATAATTGACATCAATGAAATGAAGCAGCGAAATCTGTGAACCAAAAAACCCCATGTTTCCATCTTCGGGCATCGATAGGACACAACATATACAGAATGTTACACTGTGCTTTTTTCCCCAGTGTAACCCCTTCTGCTTGATATGGAAGCCGATAGAGGGCGTTTGTAATACAAGGCGAGGCAGCAAGGTAGCGCCGTATGTACAAGTGACTGGATACCGATAAAAAAGTCATGAACTCTGCGTCCAGTCATACTAAACGGATAAGTTGCTGGTCTAAAACCGCGACAGGCTGTACACAGAGATGTGATAATTCAGCAAAGACGTGTAATTTTTAATATGATAATTCATCCAACTGATCTAGTATAAAATGACAATTCTGTACACCGTTGTAATGGGCAATTTACCAAAGCATTCTAATGTGTAAAAATCTGATTATTCACCACAGCATTATGTGTAACTTAATAATTTATCCAAGCCTTCAAAAGGATGTAATTTGACTATATACCACAGCGTCCCATTGTTTAATATGACAAATAACCCAGTCAGTTTAATGTGTAAAACAATAACTTCTCAAAGCCTTCCAATATGCCATATGACATTTCAACACAACTGATGAGAGGCTATTAATCTAATCTGTAATACGATCCCAGAAAGATAATATAACACCATAGTGTTTCAGTTTAAGCATACTTAAACCAAAGCATACTTAGGCTATGTGCAATGTGAGAATGAAAAAAAAAAAAACAACAAAAAACCTTAATGTGTGGTATTCAACAAAAGACTCTGAAGTGTATTTTGATAACTCACCATGGACTTCCAATGTGCAATATGATAATTCACCAAAAGCCGTCTATATTACAAAGTATCTTACACCACATGTTCAACATTAGGTGAGACGGTCAGACTTCAGAGTCTTACATACACGAGTAGACAGCAGGTGTTGTTATTTTACCTGTTTTATGTTGCCATCTACTGAATAACCCAGCTGTCGTTCACTTCATTTCCTTCGATCTGCACGTTATATACGCTCTGTCATTATGCCGCCTACTTAACCCGGCTGCTATACTATAATATACCATCCATTCTGTTGATGTCTTCTCGATGCTACCGTGCATACTGTGTGTTTCCATGTCAGATCTGACACGCAATTTATTAGCAGTGAGACATAAACAAAACCTCTGCTTTAATTCTGTGATTTTCTGTCGTCGTGACTGGTTATTGATTTGAAAAGAAAAACAAAAACAGTGCGCTAAGAATACAGCAAGGGGTTACCGACGCGCCGTCACGTAGATTCAGTAACGTATTGCACAATGTTAGACAGTGACGATATTTATGGCTTCTTTTCCTGCGTGTCGATCACGTGCAACATGAATTCAGACTGTAGTCTGTGTGTTATTTCCGGAAACACTATGTATGCTAATGGCTTGTTTTTCTGTGTGCTTGATACCAAGGAAAGAAAAAAAAACGAAATAAAAAAAATAAAGTGCTAAAGGTAAACTTTCCGAAGACACCAAGATGTTTTTACCCAAGAAGTTTTATGGGTATCTGCACAGTAATTACATATGCCTTTACCTGTTCTACCTCTGCGCATGCGTCTAGAGTCACATGTTCTTGTTCCCCGTCTTTCGACCATTTACCCGGAGATCTTCACTGAATTTCAGTACAACTTTTAAGAGAGTTTTTTTTTCCCATCCTTGTTGGGACGGCCGTAACTTCGTGAATACTTATAACGTATAACCAAATACGGTTCTGTGGTAAAAGTGGGTATTTCTATAATGACATTGTTGTTGCCAATGGCTTGTCCCGAAGCCGGTTCACGTTAGAAAATCTCCATCCCTGGCCATGTCTACGTTATGACTGACGGGGAGACAAATGGGCTAACTTTGATCGCCCGTCGGCGTGTTAGCATAGGAATGTGTCTTCTGTGGTGGTTTCAGTGGATTGTAAAGTGCGAAAAAAAACAAAAAAAAAAAACAAAAGAAAAACAAAACAAAAAAAAAAACAGTCTTACTGTTTAAGATGTCTGTGTAAGAATTAAAGTTACTAACATTGTGGGTGGTCTATCATTTCGAAATCTGTCCGACAATAATTTATTTGTTTGAGATATCGGCTCGATGTTTTACGCCGTGCTCAAGAATTCATGCGACGAAAAACTCTTCGTCCGGGAAATCACTCTTGTCATAATCACAGGGTGGTTGAAGCCACCGTGTAAGGTGTTACAAAGACACGATGGTTCAGGCCAGCACTGAGTCACAAAGACATGATGGTTCAGGCCAGCGTGGTGTCACAAGGACATGATGGTTGAGGCCAGCGTGGTGTCACAAGGACAAGGTGGTTGAGGCCAGCGTGAGGTAACCAGAGCAGGATGGTTCGGTGTAGCCAGGAAATGGTGGTTCAGGATAGGATGATGTCATCAGAACATGGCAATTCAGCCCCGCGAAGTTACCAGGACTTGGTGGTTTAGGTTAGGGTGGTGTCACCAGGACAAGTTTGTCAACCCAGCGTGTGGTTCATAAGGAAATGGTCGCCTTGGACAGCGTGGTATGACCAGGACATGGTGGTTCAGGCTCACGTAATATCAACAACCCATGGTGGTTCAGGGCCGCGAGGTGTCACCAGGGCAGGGTGGGTCAGGTACGAATGGTATCAAAAGGACTTGATGGTTCAATCCAGCGTGTGTATCATAAGGATATGGTGGTTCAGGATAGCGTGGTATCACCAGGTGGTTCAGGCTCACGTAATATCAACAGGACAGGGTGATTCACGATAGTGTGGTGCGACCAAGACAGAGTGACTCATGATCGGATGGTGTTACCAGAACATGGTTATTCAGCCTCCGCGATTATTGCTGAACGCAACGTCGGCAATATTACAGGCGTATCGCGAAATGGTTCGCTTAACATCCTAAGACTTGATGGTGCCATTGCGATTCCCATTGAACAATTCGATCTAATAGGCTAACATCTAATAGACTACTATTAATTCCTAAAGACAACAAATAAACCACGTTGAGATACGTTCCATATTTCGGTTTCATTAAATCATCGGCATGAATATATTTAAACCCGTTCATAAAACTCAACACGTCTTGCTTGCTGTCTTCATGCAAGAGTTGTGACATTAACTCACTCGGTGTATAATAATGGATTATTGACACTTTCGACATCGTCCCCAATCTGACGTAGGTGTTTCGAAACCAGGTGTATTGAATCGGGTGTATATGTTGAGACGTATTACAGGAATCTATCCGTTCCAAGTTGTATTGATCAGATAATGTTATCCTGTCGTTAGTCGACCTTTTGCAGACTCGACATTTCCCATGTCAACACTCATCTTATTTCGTTTATTTGCTTAGCTCTCAAATCAAGCATCTATGGAACTTGTGCAAATAGTGTTACCCATCTTAACGATATTTTTCACGATAAGCTGTCTGTAACACGGTGACATGTGCCGGGGCTACGGATCTAAGGCGCTCACGTATTAACCCATTCCTATGAGTGGATAGTATCAGGTCCGCTAGTCCTGTAATACTGCTGTCAATATTTAATACAAAACAGCAGCCGAAACCCGAGTGTGAATCGAAGAACGAAACAACATTTGGACGAAATGTAATTTGAAGGAAAAAGCAACGAAACAATACTCAAGCAGTAACATTAAGCATGAAATCATCAGCAGTAACCAAAAGATCGTCATGAAAAACGGACCTATTATTTGCTGCTCTTTTGGTTCATATGGGGTTCCATATGGGGAACGACCGGATACCCCAACAACCGGAAACTAAATCACAAGCTGACATACACACAAATCTACGATTGCACTTCTGAATATCTGGTCGCATCTAAGGGGACGCATTAAAATAGTACAAGATGTCTAGTATAACATAACCAAGTTTGTAGAACAACTAAGGCTAGAACGAAAAAAAGAAGTAACAACTTACCTGTTTTGTATAGCGTTTGTCTTGTTGAGGACGAGAAAATTTGTGTCACTACAACTATTCCCGTGTTCTAGTCCTGGAGCGGCCGTGTCGAGTTAACTATGCATGGCCACGATTTGCCTGTCCCAACCGCCAATATCGCCCGTACATGCATAGTGCGCGTTAATGCCACAGTTCTGGCCGAGGCGCGCTACTTTCTCCACCTACACAGATTCCGGCCGCACTCGACGCGCGTAAACGGCTACTACACTTTCTGATCACTTATTTACCACTCTATTCTCAAGTTTCTCTCTTTCCCAAGCGCTAATGTTCATTTCTACAGCATTGTTTTCGAGTGGACGTTCAGATGAATGGGACTTGTGACAGTGAGGCGGTGGATATTGGAGGGGGCAGGAAACCACTAGGCAGTGGAGGTGGTGGTCGAGCACTTAGGTGAGGCGAGCCGATTCCGCCGAACTCTGGTACAAAAGCTTATCACGACTGAACAAGCCTCTCCTAATTTAGCAGATCGGTTATAAATCCAGGTAATGGCTTCGGGAGGCGCATCTGAATCCACCAACCAGAATCGTAAACTACTGTGGGTGTGGGGGCTGTGTGTGTGCCGTAGTGGGGAATCTGAAAAACAGCGACTTCAGTGTCCCTCGGCAAAGCTCAGCCATTCATTTTGGTTAACAGTGGGTACGATGTTGAAAACAGCAACTATAGGCTAATGTGAGAGTTGTACCAACTGAATCGAGAAGTAAACACAGGAAACCGTAACTGAACATTGTTCAACCAAAATCGGAAATTTATAAAAAAAAAAGGATTTTTTATCAGTTAAACAGTGTTAGTTTGTTTGAATTTGCTTAAACGTCGCTTTCCACATCACTTCGGTTATAGAATTACGAGGTCTCTTATTAACAGGCCGAACTCGATGACGACATATTTATAACGATATCTTTGTGGCATGCCATGCCGAAGACACCAGACACGACGTCCCAGCCAGCCACAATACTCTGACACCGGACTGACCACTACTACATCTTGTCACGTGACGCTGAGCGCAAAACAAGGAAGTCAAAAGATTACTCGTGTTAACGCTATGACTTGATTGGGACTGAACACCAGACCCACTGTCTACGAGGCAGACTCTCTATACACTACGCCACCACAGCCGGTGATCAGTAACAGAGGCCACCAGTTTAGTAAATTTATATGGATGAATAACTTAGGCTAATCCCGTCCCTTGGTGTGGGATTTATGAATTTCCTTACCCTTGCTATATGTGGAGGCTTGGTGACGATAAACATTCATTGAAGACCACTGTTTTCCACCAATATTGCTTGTAGGCACCAGAGAGAAGCTCCTCAGTCACCTGCCAGAGGTCCGTGGTTTAACCTGGATAATCCGTTTTCCTCCAACCTTACTTATATTGATTGAAAATTAAATATAGTAAATATGGGGTTAAACTGTAATGAAATAAATAAATATATAGACGATGTTGCCTAAAAAGCAATGTTCGCGTTCAACCGTTAACTCTTTAGTCCTACACATCCATCGAATACTGTCTACAGTCACAAAAAATAGTATATGGAGGGGACAAAACAATTTCTCACCCTTACCTGACGCAACTCAAGCACCAATTGCTTCCTTCAACGCTGATAATGTTCCACAGAGAGCTAAAATCGCAATGCTTTTGATATACCGCCATTTAATACTTCACCTTTCATCTACATAGTAATGCTTAAATTCCCAGTGTACAAACTCCGCCTGATCACTGATGGTCTAAACCATTTGATTATCGACTTAGCCCTCCTCAATGGTCTAAACTGCCAGTATACCAAATGGGAGTATGCCTCACACGATGCTCTAAACTCTCAATGTACCGACTCTGCCCCACACCTTGTCTAAACTCCCAGTCTACCAGCTCGGTCTGACAGGATGCTCCAAACTCTCAGTGTACTAACTCAGCACAACCGATGATTTTAGCATTCTTAGTCATGTTGGTCTACGAACTCAGGCTCAAACGATCGCCAAAACTACCACTGTACATGCACTAAGTCACACGGACGCGACTTTCTAAACTGATGTGTACCAACTGAGCCTCACACGTTGGTCTGAACTGTCAGTGTACACATTCGGCCTCAAAGGTCTAAACTCCTGGTGTACTAAGGTAGGCTCACGCCATGGTCTAAAGTGTACCACAGTGTACCAACTCAGTCTTACCCCATGGTCTAAACTCATAGTGTACCAGCTCGAGACCACACGATAGTCCGAACTTTCAGTGTACTAACTCATCCTCATTCAATGGTCTATATTCCAAGTGTACAAGCTCTGGGATCACACGATAGTCTGAACTCCCAGTGGACCAAGACAGCTGGAGGCGATGGTCTAAAACCTCAATGTACTGGCTCATTCTCATTCCATAATCTAAACTCTCAGTGTACCAGCTCGGGATCACACGATAGTCCGAACTCCCTGTGTACCAAGATGGTCTAAAACCTCAATGTACTGACTTAGTCTCACTCCATGGTTTTAACTCCAGGAGCCCGTCTTCCAAAGGTGGAGTAAGGCTGCGACTGGGTGTAAGCCTGTCGGACGTGTGTCGCAGGAAAGACTGACCGTCTTACAAAGCTGGACTAGCTGCGACTTGATGTAAAGTTTGACGCAAATTTACACCTATCCTCGGGCAAACGTAAATTCCGTAAGTATTACTAAATATGGCTTGTGCTGTTTCATAGAAACACTTTAAGCATTGCGACAACTTTAGTAAGACGCTGCTACTGACGGAAGCCGCTACTAAAGCGGACGTAAACGTGTACGTCTGATGTAAGCTACTCCAGCTTTGTAAGACGAGTCCCAGTATACTAACTCATCCTCACACGATTGTTGAACACTAATCTGACTAATTTATATGTACCCGTTAAGTCTGGTTAAATCTTAACCGTTAATTCTGATAATCAGGGAATCTAGAGCACCCAGTATTCTTAAGTCATGTTGAAAGACGTTAAAAAGCAGATAAAAAGTTTCACGAAATGGCACCGAAGTATTCATCATCTCGTATCGTACTGAGTTGTGTAGATATGTCCAGCCACGAAAGTTCCAGTAAGAATATCTGCTGGGTGGACATTAACGATGACTGATTTTTCGATAGAATACTCGCTTTCGACACTCATGTATTTTTTTACTCACTTTTTTTTACTACAGGCACTACTTTTTTGCAGATCTTATGTCCCTTCCTCGCAAAAATGACACAAGACGCTTAATGCATTCGAGTCAATTTAAGTATGTGTCAAAACAGCATCTCGGATGATTGGTACATGTACAGCATCGATGTGACGGCCTCATTTTGATTAACAGTAGACCATGTTATGCATGAAATTCAATACAACTGTGACGCAAAATATAACTGTGGTGAGATCGTGTCGTCCACCTCCAGGTCAGGTGGTTTGTCGCATGTTGTCAACTGATCATAATTATCCCGAATAAATGAAAATTTCTAAAAAATATAGAAAAAAAAAAAAAGAAATATGCTGATCCGGGCGTGTTAAGCATTTACTTGTCAACAAATCGATCACTATTATATTTCCTGAGGAATAAATGATGACACATTGCACCTGTGGGCAAATAAAACCAATGGCGTTCGCCAGGTAAGTGGACGGCGTTCCATCACTGAGGATTGTGCAGGTACCCCCGGAAACTGCTTTTTAGTAGACACCTGAAAATGAAGTGCACGAAACTTTGCACGTAAAAAACACAAAAAGTGGATGTACACAGCTGTCCACACTTAGACACCGAGCACAAAATGAAAGTTTATAAAACAAGTTTAATTCTGCACTGAACCCTGCTAGTCCGTAGAATCCACGTAACTGGCACTGTACAATGGAATAAATCCAATGTAAAACTGTTTATTTTTTTGTATTTGATTAAATCAGCATGAATGACTAACGTTGCCTCGGAGAGTCTGATGTCAGAATGAGGAATAGACTTTTGTATGCCCCCTTCCCACCACCCCTCGCCCCACGGTTCCTTGCATATACGAGTTGACAGGTTTCGTCAATACAGTAAAACGGAACAGCGCCTACATGTACAAATGGTCAGCAATCAGCTATGCACGCTTAGGGCAGCTAATTAAAGCATCTGGTGAGGGACGGCTTAACAAAGACAGGTTCAAAGCTCTGGGGACTTGGAAATACCAAACTAGTGGAAATCGCCAATCCAGATTTCAGGGGTTTCAAGAATGCTGCACAGGTGTTACCTCAAAATAAATGCCAGAGTCCAAAGACATCTATTATAATATGTGTGAGACGGCCGGCGCCCGCAGGTTCCTTAAGTACAAAATCACGGCCAAGCCCGTTGAAGATGGACGGACAAAGATCACAACAAGATCTACTTCAAACAATGTGTCTACCAGGCTAACTCTGGCGCCTGTTACGTTGACAGCCAAATTAAACCAGAAATGTTTGTCTGAAAGCGAGCTGGTTAGGAAACCTAACAGTTTCTGACAGATGTGGCTATTCCAACAATGGCGGAGGTCATAAAAATTACCTCGAAAAGGGAAAGGACTCCAGCAGCCCGGACATTGCAACAAAATATCCTAGATTTCGAATGCCTAAATAAAGGCACCTTGTGAAGTTATGAACAGTTACTTCCACCCAATAATTTAGAATTTGTAGAAACGGCGCTTGCGCCAGAAAAAGTTTCCTTTAATGATGTCGTGCTGTTTGTTACGGCGAGGCCATAGACACAGAAATGTTACCTTACAATCAAAGGAAACAAAGGGGTGCTTTTCGGCACCAGTTATATACATAAAATAAACGTGACAAAAAGTATGTGGTGCTTCCACTGCAGTTTTGTTCCTTCCATTTAACAATGGTCGAACAGTGACTAAATCCACCTGTGTTTATGAGCTCTAGTCATTAAATTTCGCGTTGCCAGAATTTTGTTCTCTGTTCTGTGGTGTAGGCTTGGTCAGGCAACAAAGACGAGGAACCACAATGAGCGGAATCGTGGACAAGGATATCAGAATCAAGTGTTACCAGTACCAGGAGGCGACTCACACAAACGAGGGACATATCTGCCAAAATTGTCAGAAACAAAAGCGTACATTACCGACCTTTTTTCAAGCAAAAACAGAAGCACTAGTTAAGAGTTAAACTATTCCTCAACACGTTCTCTTCAGCAAACCGCCAATTCCTATAATCTCGCTAAGACGATGACCTCTTCCATCCCAGGTTGTGAAAGTATTAATAACTTTCTGTTCTAGTCCGGTCCTGGGTGGTTAGACATCTTTGTGCACATCTCCTGGACGATTGTAAAACGGTCTGGCGCTGGCAATATTTATGGTGTTCTGACGGAGAGGCTCAGGTTCCGGGACATGTATTCGTGGACATTCGGGTATCATCTCCGCTCCCAACAGGCCAGTCAGACGTGTAGAGGATTGCACAGCTTTCTAGTGACACAGCTAGCTTGATGAGATAACTATGGCCATTGGTTCACTTCTTGTGTCAAGTTTCACTCATTTGGACACGGGACATGGTTTTACAGGGAAAGTGGACACTAAGGCTATAGATTTCTGGAAAAGTTACGCTGGCAGTTAGCGATCGGGAGCGCCCTATAATTCATGAATTTTTCAAGAATATATCTCAGATTTCGTTTTGACATCATGGGTTTTTGCATGGCACATTAGCATATTTACCTGATCCATGTTTAACGCGTGATTAATTCATATTCACCATTCAACACGATTGCTGGTTATCTGCAGTAAATTACAAATATTTTCAAGCATTTTTTTCACCAACTAATTGCCCTGTCACTTCCAGAAAACTTTGTACATCAATTTATAGTGCAGAATTGAGATGATGACTAATTCCATGAGAGTTGGAGTGATTTCTTGTATCCAGGTAATGCTGAGAGGAAATTAGATCAAGATGTGAGTTGGGCCTTGCATCCTTAAAAGTGAACATCAGTTTCTGTTAATCGAAGCACACTGTCTTGCTTGTCACTTTCATTTTTTCTCCTTTATTTTTTTTTATTTTTACTTTTTCGGGGCATGAATATTTTTTCCCACAAACACTAATGCCAATTTGTTCATCAATCGATCATCAATATACAAATTCTGCTAAGATATATCCCAAACTAGCAACAGTATTCACCACCACATATAGCAACCTAAAAAATAAGGTGGTACCGGTACTCAAGAGTACGACAACATCTAACGAAAAACACACACAACACGAGACAGAAGATTTGGTGTCTTGAAATACCTGTTTATTTTACAGGACCAATACAACTTGGTCGTGGCCCGAAAAGTGTGCTGGACCACTAACCCAGCCAGTGCATATTAACATGAATGGAGAGAGTACCCCAAAGTGTAAGTCTCTGGGCAAGCGAGTGGGGGACGAGGCAGAAATGGCCCCTACAACCTAACGATATGTTTTCATGTTCAATCCTGAGGAGACTAGTGAGTATCTCAAACCTGGCACTGATTTGATTTATTCAGCGGGCGATAATGTTCAGAAAATATACTGATCTTGAAAAGTGCGAAATTTATCCTTCGGGTGACACTTTACCAAAAACAATGCTTGAAAGATAACACATATGATATCTTACAAAATCTGTCCAAGACTAAAAAAGTCCATATCTTCTCAGGTTTATGAAAGCTGCAAACAGTGTCCAAAAAATGACAGTCTCCAAAATTCATCTGTGTCAGAATCCTGCAAATGAACCATTCTCCCCAAGTCTGGAAAAGATCCTTTCCAATGCACCCCAGTACTTCCTTTCTTTCCTCAAAAGCTTTCAGTCGATTACTCTTCAGTTTTACTTCAAGGCATTAGGTGTTGACAGTTCTTCGGAACTAGCAAATGTCTAAGTCCTAGTTTTAGAGAGATCGCAATTTGGGGATTATTTCACTTTGTATGTGCATCCATACCAACACTAAAGATTGGCAAGGAAGCCTTTGGCGGCTAATAGCATTTGTTTAACACAATGGCCCATACACCAATAATGATGTATCCTCAAGCAGAGAGGACCGGTAGTGAATTCTTTGATCCAGTCTGACAACCAAGAAGGAAACCTCATACATATTACAGACAACTCTGCATTATGACTCATAAAGATATGCCTATGTATACTATATAAATATACAAGACAGGAACACAAATTTATGATCTATAGAATGAAAACAAGGCACTTACATGTATAATGGGAGTAACAAAATTGAGAACTGTAAAATCTGACGGAGTGCATAAGTTACACCTTACAGATAAGGTTGAACAAGGAGTGTGGCCCATTATGAATCAGTAGAGGCTCAGCACAGAGCAGAATAATTGTAGCCCTGTTTGCAAAGTGAGTTTGTGTCAGCCTCAGTTGTGACATTTACACAAAGTCATGGCAATCTAAATGCACAGTTGGTTGACAATGTATCAAACGAATTAATAACCAATTATTTGTATCTTTGAACACGTGGTTACATGATAGAAATATATATTTCCAGGAAAACAGATGCCCGGATAAATCTTTACATCACTTTAAAGATCTGATAGAGTGCAGGTTATACACAGCACCAGCGTGCTGCAAGCCTCAACATAAGAAAATAAAAATAAAATAAACCTACAAACGACTTTTTACAACGTTCTCATGTTACAAGTGAAAATTAAAAAGACAGGATAACATAACTAGGTTTTCTTTGAAACTACTTTGCAAAGAAGAAACAGTGCTTTAATATCAGTATGACAGACAGCATGGAAGTATTCAAGACATGGTATTTTGCTTCCTTTGACGTAACAAACATCAGTCAAACTTTTTCTTGCTGAATCTGTATGAATCTTCCAGGAAATCCAAAAGCTACATTGAGGTCGAACCTGAAAACCAGTGATGGCACTGCTTTGTGAAATAATTGGCTAGAACTTGAGACGTGAGACTGTCCATTTAATGCACATTTTGAGTTGGCTATGTACAATTGCTTGACCACAGATCGACTCTTATTATATCAATTCCTGTTATTAAGTATAATGACTGGTTAAACTGATAGATGTCTTTATTTCCATGTGCCTTTGGTAACCACTCATCAGTGAGTGTGCCACACTTAACATTTTCAGCTGCTTAGAGCTGCAGTTATATGTGTGATCTGATTTGAAACAAATGGCACAAAATAATTATAATAATACTGAAAGTCAAAGGCAAGTAAAACCATTCCTGACAAACCAATACACAGCCGCAGTGATAGGGCACTGGAACAACACAGAAAATCAACACTGTAGAGCTCTTCATACAAAATATATGTACATCACTTAGCAAAACTAATCTCATAAAAAATACTGTGGCTAGCCTCTCATAAGCGAAATGTTTTACAATAATTCTCGGGACTTTCACCAATCCATCATATTTACAAATCATTTCATTCTTCAAACACTTGTAAAAAAAATGCTTTGTGCCACAAGGTATTTGTTTACAGGTAAGACATATCTGGCACCTGTGACAGTATTTTGATCATCATCATGTAGCTTGTCTGTTATTCACAGCTTTTGATCTGAACTGGTGTGGGTGTGTCTCCACACTCGCAAAACATCTTGTTAAAACATAAATAATATCACTGCTTTAAGAGGGCAAGATCTGATACATAACAATTGAGCAAGGCTAGTTAGGTACATGTACATGTATATGCTAAAAATCACAGCTGGATAGCCCTGCATATTATTTCTGCCTGGACCATTTAGGTGCATATTGAGAGAGGAGCAGGCTGCGAGTCCATCCCAGCATCCTGTGCTTTCCGTCCTTCGTTAGCTGCCTGGGCATGGTGTAGAGGGATATCACAAGGGTGCCTGTTGCACTGCTGACTCACAGCTAGGCAGGCTTGTCCACTGGGAGGTCATTCCACTGATATCCTGGCCTAAATGACCCGAGGGACGACGTGTCAGAAGCTGTACCTCACCTACTTAACACTGGCCTTCCTCCTGGAAACACAATATTAGAGCGGAAGTTAGTTTCAACACAGTTTCATGAAGTGCCCCTACCCTAAGTCAGCCTTAACCACCAAGGTAGTGTATGCTATACAGATATTAAGAAGGCTTAGCTAAGTGTTCCTTAGAATTAAGTATGCTTCACAAAGCTGGGCCCTGGGGCCAGTTCCATGAAGCATGCTTAAGCTAGAAAGTAAGCCTTAACTTCCATGGCAACGTATGTTATACAGATATAAAGTACACTTAGCTAAGTGCTTCTTGTACTTAGCACTAAAATGTGTTTCTTGAAACTGGCCAGTGGTCTAGTACAAAACCAAAGGGGCATTAAGTATAAAGTTAGTACTGCTAATACGGTTTGGAACAACAGGGCTCAGGAAGTCAGCTTTCAGCTGAATCTACATGTAAGGGTATGAAGTACGTAGTTTACTTTGATTTAGAATGTAAATGTACCTATATGAAGTAAATAGCTTACTTGGACGTGGAGGCAGAAGGGGGCACACTAGCACCACTGCTTTTCCTACCAGTGGCTGCACTCTTCTGGCTAACTGTTGAAGAATCTGAAACAGTGAAGTAAAGATGTGACATATAAACAAACATGTGCTATAGCTTCAGGAAGTGATGAGTATAGCAAGAAGAGACCAAACAATGGATGACATTACGCAATCAAGGCTGTAAAGAAAATTGTTTCCCCAATCCCAACACACCAGTCATTAGGTTAGCAAATAGAGGATACTGCACAGCGAAAGCTGAATACCGTGAATATTGTCAACGTGAGAGGTGGAAATGATAACCCATAAGATGCAAAGCAAGGAGTGGGTTAGGATTTCCACATTTTCACCAGACCAATATTTATAGTATTCAATCTTCACTGTGCAATACTCCTTTTATGATTAATACTTTAACAATATCATGATTTTGAGTATTTAAAGTTCACTGATCACTGATAAATAATAAATGCTAATATTACAAGGGCCCATATGTTTCACAAAGTGATTTCAAGCTACAGTCCAATATTGTAACACAAATTAAACTCTTACATAACTGCTTAGGACAATTAAGATTCTGATTGTTGATTCTGTGCTCTCGTAGTACAGCATTTCAGCTTCAAATGTTTGGTAAAGAAGATTAAAGTTTTGGACTTGAACCCAAAATGGTTTTGTATAACAAGCCCTTTAACAGCTAAAATCCACAAGGGCATCCACAATGTTATAGCACACAAGCAGCCTGTTGCAGGGTCTGGTAAAATTCAGCACGACTCACCACTGCTGGTAGAACTGGCACTGTTGATAGAACCTCGCCGAGCCAGTACACTGCTGCTGCCAGTTGATATACTGGCCCTTCTGAAAACATAGAAACATGCCAGCAGGTTATGAAGGGTAGGTAAATGGCAAACAACAGTGATACTAGGGTCTGCTACATCCAATATTTAACCTTGTATGGAATTCTTACTGTGCCTGAATACTAAAATATGAAATACTATTTTCGCTGGATTCAAACTATCAATCCACAGAATTGATAATTCTGAAATTACGAATTACGGTACTATTGTACAAAATCTGATCCATGGGATCCTATTTTCAGGTTGATTTATGTTACTAAAATATTTTTAAATATCATAAAGGTCTTCTGTCATGAAAGAACTGTTGATTGTCAAACTGTGTGTATCTCGTACATGTTGAGATATACACTATTCACCATGGCTCACCCTAACATACTTACTTATTGACAGTGGATGCAGAAGTGACAACAGCATTAGAGCGACCTGCAGACTTTGCCATTGGAGATTTGGGAATACCTACAATTAAAGAAACGGCGCTTATATCTCATGTAAATATATTCAGCAGATCAAAATTTCTGGTACTGCAAAGTTGTATGTAAATGCAATATGTGAACTAATGGCAGATCAAGTGCTACTCACAGACACTGACCATCGCTGGGACAATCTAACTTGTTAGCAGTATTAACCTAATGACAGGTGTAAAGACAATGACGAATAGTGGTTGTATTCTGCCCATTATAAATCTCAATAACAAATACCCAATTTTAACACAGAATAAACTGCTGTCTTCAAGTACCAACTAAATTCTAGAAACTTCTCTCTTAAAATGAATGACTTTACATTCAAGCAAGAGTGCTTTATCTCCATGCAAGCAAAGAGCAAAAAATAGATTATCTAAGAAATATTGTTAGCACATGTATTAGGAGACCATGCATACCTACTTTTTAAAGAACAATACATACATAAAAGGATGTGACGGCCTATTCAAAGATATTATGTACAATAATGTACAAGAGATTATCAATCTACAAGTACACTTTAAATCATACAAGACGTTCGCTAAACAAAAATTTAAACCTCCATCAGTTTTTTTTCTTCATAAATGGGTCTGGCCTAAGTGGAAACATTAGAATTCACCTCTTAAGGCTTATATTATTACACCATAGGCCTTAAAAATCAGCAAGTTTAGTGTTCAGATTTAATCTCTAATAATACTGTTCTACAATACTGTTACATTTTCACCTCAGTCATACATACATTATTATCAACCACTAATTATTGAAACTTACAGGTACATGTATGTATCATAACACAATCAATGAGCAATTGGACTACAGAGCTTCCACAGAGCTAAACTTCACATTTCAAAGATATGATACTTTAACAATGGCCTAATAGATAACATCAGTTGTTAATAATATCAGTCAATGATACTATAGTGCATAAAATCTCTGAATTAAAACAAGTAAAACAGGCTTCAGTAATAAACTTTGGGCAAAGACTTTATCCCAAAAGCTGTATCAAGTATCTGCTACATTCACATGTGCTGCTTGCTAATGTGAATCCAATAATAGACATACTTGTCCAGGTATTAATTCTGTTTCAGACGTTTCTCAGTATGACTTTTCATTGGTCTTGATTTCAGTGATTCAAAATGCAGCTATACTGAGAGCATATCATTATCAGTTTACTTCCAGACATATATGGGGTTGTATGGATATTCTCTGTCTCTTAAGAGTTCTGAGGTTCGGTCTCGCTGATGACCATTAACAACTACAGTTACACTTTCATATTACATACAAAACATTGCACTGGATGCAGCTTTTGCATTTGAATAAGTATTGATGTTTCTTCCAGAATTTGCCTATTTTTCCATCACACTTAAATCAAAATACTTCTAAATATATAAATCTATCAGCAATAACTGCAGGATACCTGGCTTCAAAAAATCACCATGGATAAGTACATGGACGTACATGTATCAGTACTTGCAATCATTTGTCGGTCTGGGGCATTCCATCAGCAGTGTGAACTATAAGATCATGTTAACACCACCATTCCATCTCGACATACTACAAACACCTGGCATCACCACTAACTAATTCCAACAGCAGAAAGTGAATGGAGTCTTAAGCTCATCGTTAGTTGAGCTGTACAGAGTAGTAGTGCTTATGGCTGGGTTGACACGAACACAACACAACAATCGTGCAGAACAAACCAAACATGACGGATATCCATCAAGCAAGAGGAGCTAAAGAGACAGGAAGAGGGCAAACTAGCTGTCTGCAGCACATTCTCCTGGCAGGGGTTTTGTTTGATCAGTCCAATAGACCAACCTGTATAGGGTGAGCAGAGAGAATAGAGAACAGGAATTTTACTGTCGGTCTGTGGACCTGACATCAGTACGGGAAGCCATGGCTCTTTGAAGAGACGAAGAAAGAGAAAGAGAGTTTAAAATAGAGACAACAGCTTCATCAGAAGTGCATATATACAGCATGCTGTGGGCACTTAGCCACAGTCATCGCAGTCATCGATACTGATTACATTGTTTGCTGAACACAGAGGAGCCGGATGTACAAGCACATTAGTCTCTATGTACGTCTAGCTTCCACACATTACAATCACAGTGCCATCTACTCCTGTCTAAATGATCACTGGAAGGCTCAACATATAACTATGCAGTAATTATATCAAAATAAATATACACAGATAGGTACATATGAACCCACAGATATTTTACAGTCTATTCTCCATCAGAGTCCTTATGTTGATAAATATCAATTCAGACAAATATCCACAACATGACATAGAAATATTACCAGCTGGCTTAGACAGAACGACCAATCAATCAATAACTCGACAATCTCTCTAGCAGAACCTTCCAACCATCAACAAATCACAACAATACCATATAATGCTTCTTTAATGTTAAATAGGTGTTTTATCATGTGTATGCTCTGCACTACAAAGCATGAAACAACGAGCAATGGCCTTAGCCACACAAATAACATGCATACATCATTTTTGAACAGGTATGCAAGCAAACCAGCATGACATGAATCCAGAAAGTGAAAAGAAAGATCGTGCATGATTCATGAGTTTCCACAGAGGTCAAACAATCGGTACCATACATAATGTGTTTCTTTTGAGGAGAATACATACCCACTTTTGATCCAAACTTTTGTCCTTGACTATTATAAGTTTACTTATTTTGCAAGGGCCTGGCAGTTCTATGGCCTTGGAGAGGATGTTTTGAATTTAATTTGAAAGGTATAATGATACCTTACTGTAAAAAAATTCAGTAAGTTTAAGCACTAAAAGTAATATATTATGACTTTTGTGTGCCTCTAAAATGCCCCTTTTCAGGTAACCTTTCTAGGGCAGTTGTTTATTTTCAGCAAAAGTTGTTTTGACAACCATCAGGACTTCTGCTCTCCCCAAGTTTTGAAGGAAACTTACACAGGTTTTTTTAAAGAACATAAAAGAATGTTGAATGATATGTTCATAAACCATCAGGGTCTTGTACTACTCATCTGCAAGGTGCTAGGAACTGGTAGGTAGTTTACTCTGGGCTCTGAAATTTCCTCCACCCATTAAACAAGATCGCCGTTATATTAGTGAAAATTTCTTGAGCATGGCATAACATACTAATCAATCAATCAATCACCTTAGTTACTAGGACTTAATTTTTGTGCATCAAGTGTGTCATTTATGTGTAATATTCTAATAGAAATTACAACTATGACTCAGAACAGTTTTCATAGTCATTGAGATGCTGTTGTCAGGGTTAACATCAGGTGGTGAGGTTGGGTTGGGGGAGTGAGACTGCAAAGGGGGTTGGGGAGGGTAGTAAATTAACAGGTAAATCAGAGACTCCCTACATCCATGAGCCCACATTCAGTAGGGAGTTGACAGTTTTTCTCATCCTGGTTTCCTCTGTACAGCAGTGGAGGTCATGTCTATGTTATGATGAGCTATACCTTAGAGAAGCAATCTTGACAGATCCCTGTGGCCGGAATGGAACTGTGTGAGACATAATACATGAAGTAGTAGGGTGAAGTCCTTGAGTGTTCTGATTCCATTAACTCCTGTCACAGCTGTGGGCTAAACAGGATGAATCAAGCCGCAGCCTTAACAGACCTTGTTCACCTCTAGGACGCGATACACAGCAGGCTAAGGCGCCACACAGAAACACACACACACAAAATATGTTTGTGTTTACAAGCAACATCGAGTCATCCCACTGTCACATTGCTGGCCATGCTGCGTCCGTTCCTCAAATGAGGAAGCATCTTCTTAAAGCTGACATGTCGCATGCTGCTTTAGGAATACTCTGAGTCACGAGCATGTCACATTCATCATCGGCCCATGCCGTTTTAGACAGCCATGCTGACACCAGAGAACATGGACTTACCATCTGGATCATGCAGAAAAGGCACGGGGCTTGTGGCATTGTTTCGATTAACTTTTGCTGTTGATGCGCTTCCGCTGTGTGATGCTACCGTGGCTAAATACACACATGATACAGGACATGTTTTAAAATCTATTTGCCTATTAAGGATATTCACATCATATATTTGCTGATCAAGATTAGTTGGGCTATTTATCTGGGAAAACAAGGTTAACTAACTATCAGCATTGTCGCTGGGGCATAATTTAAACAAAAAAAAAATTTACTCTTTCATCATGAAATATACCGTGCAAAGATTTACATTCAAGAGAAGGAAAATCTGAATCTTTCTGTCATTACATAGTGGAGAATGTTGGGTTGGTGGGTGAGACATTAGCTAATGATTCATTCAAGGCAATCAAATTCATGCAGTATATGGTACTGGCGTACGATGTTCCCAAGTCTTGTTGTCCATCCAGAAAAGCATGCGCTTACACATATGGACAAAGGAACCATGTTACTTTGACAAGGTTGTGGGTGGTTTTGGAGCAAGCCTTGACGGCAAAAATGGACATGCAGACAGGCAGTCTTACCTCTGCGGGGAATGTGGGAAGTGTGGAGAGTGGTAGAGGAGTTGGAACGGGCTCCTCGGCTTAGCGGGTTTCCCGTCACGGGACTGATGGGACCAGACAAGGACCGCCGCTTTAACTCTTCAGTAAATATAAATATTAACATGTACAGGTACATTCTCTTAAAATTTGGTGTCGATGCTCAAACCACCAGAACACAGAAACTCATAGTCCACAAGTTGTACATACAGCACTTATCAAAACTGAAAAACATTTCCATACAGTAAATATGCAATCTATCATGAACTTAGTCTGGAAAAGGTAAAATGAAACACCTAAACAGGAAAGCCAAAAATACATGCCATGTATTATAGTTTCTGTAATCTAAACGCAACACTTTTTTAACAGCCACAATCTGAATGAAAACATACAGGAACAAACTGTAAAAAACTGTATCATTCCAAATTTACAAAATCTGAAACACCATTGTATTACCATGTGGTTATTGCTTGATAAATGACGCCGCAAGTATGATAAATACATATGACGACAGACAATGAACCTATGTGAATGGGTTATCTCTGCCACACCTAGCCATCTCTAATAAAGATCTAGCCATCTTCTAATGACAATGTTTCGCCACAGTCCACACTGTGAATGCTTTTGACCCGCACGCAGTATGTCTGTAACTTGATACCAGTACTTGTACATAAAGCTGCACTTCACCTGAGATCACAACTGACTGTTTTCATCAAAGTTCAGACAAGGAGGTTCAAGTAGACTAATGATAACATTCTCACAAACCTAACATTTTTTATAATCAGACACATGTAAGGTTTACCTATATGTTTATATTTACACGTGTTTATAATGACATTGCATTCAATATAAGACAACCAACACACCAATAAACACGGAAGCCACACCACTCCAGTGAAAGCAGTATAACACTTCATGTTACACAAGCAAAACTATCCACCCCCAAAGCTGGTCCAATGTGAAGTTATCAAGCCAAAATTAAAACGCAAAGCGAAAGTTACACACCATATATGTAACTCCCACAAAGATATGCATACTTCAAGTTGTTTTTAACAATCAATTAGATCAGTGCTGTTGTAACAGCAAAGACCTCACAACGCACTGCTTTTCAGTATTATAAAGCACTTGTATTTTGTTGGCAGGAAAAAATTGTATCTTTGAATCACACATGTAAGCATGTAAAGCCAACCCCACAGCACACCACTGCTCAAAATGTCCACACAGCAGTGTATACACTCAGGATATAGGTGTACCTTCTGTCAGTGCCTGGGATGGGCTTTGGAAAATAGGGAGCTGTAAGAAATCTACGAGAAACAGAGATGGAAATACTGGCACTCAATAAAGCTATTTTCATAATTTCAAAGCACAATGTCTCTTACAGTATCCATTTACAGCCCTAATAACATAACTGAACTGCAATTCACCACATATTAAGGATTAAGCATTGAGGACATTATGTCAAAATGTCTTCTATAATACCATACAATAGAAGGAATGCTCATGCAATCTGTTCTAAAAAACATCACATTTATTGCCTCATATATGTCTCCAACTACCATAACTTACATCTCACTGAATAAAAGATCAGCCAATAAAACATAATCATACCAAACTGTTAGATCTTATTACATACCATAAAAGACCTAAAACTATGTTCATGACCAATGTGCTTATTTTCCTGATTTTGAGAGTTCTGTGGATTGTAGAAAGTGTTCTGAAGTCTTAGGACGATATCCTTCTGGAAAATGTCAGATTCGGCACTAAAAATATATTACGATATTTATTTACCTCCAAAAATGCAACTTTGGTTGAAAGTTTAGCGATTATTTTTAGCAATATACTGTATATAGGATATGAGGTATACCTATTCATTTTGTGACGATGTGAAAGTCATATTTCAATCTTTCAAAGTGCCTATTGCAGATCTACCTAAATGCTACCTGCCCTTAGTATGACATGACTTTATATAAGGTGTTATACCAAAGTTCAGCAACATGGACAATGTAGACTCCAGGGAGCCACTTCTGTTATCCAGGTTTGAGGTTTCGTCTGTGGGAATTGGTCGCATGTACATCACAACATGGGCCTTCATACAGGGATGACCAGATGCTTCAGCTGAATTATCCTTCTTTACGTTTATCAATATCAGGGCAAAAAAGCCAGCTGGTCATTACTGTATAATGCTGAAGACTAGCAAATGGTCAATAAGCCATTCACTGAGAGCTAATTAAGCACACTGGCTGTGGGTGAGTCAGGTGGAGAGGAACTACATGTTCTACATGGAGATCTAACATTACAGGGATTTTCTAAAGATTCCGAAATCACCTCAAAACTGTAAATTGACATTTTGCACATTAAAGTGAAATAGAGCCATTTCTATAAAAGTCACCAATCCATATGAATATTCAAAATATTATAACAAAGGCATAGTATGAACAGTTTCACTGCAATTAGAGACTACCAGAAAGTAGACAGGACAAAGAAATATATTGACTAAAACTCTCTTCCCACGCACCCGGGAAGAACGCATGATTTCAGCCATATGCCTTCTGGCTATGCTGTTGACACTGGAATTGTAAGCACTCATGACCAGTGTATACCTTGATAACAGAACCTATTAGCTGGTCAGCAATGTTGACCGTTAGTCACAAAGATGATGGGTGTGGTAATACCAGGCAGTTTCCTTGACAACATCTACAGCACTTGTGCTGGTTTTTACCTCTGCCAAGAAAGACCACTAAGTCATCAGATATCCACCTATTACACACTTCTGCAGCTTCCCGGTGGTATCCTCAGAGCCTTCCTGGTCATAAGGGAACCAGGCTTAAGAGACGTATGTATTAAATGAATCTTTTCAGAATTGTCTACATTCAATGACCCAGTGTAGGACAAAGCAGACGCTGTCCATCATGTCACCATTTTGAGCATCACCGACATGTCTTGGTTTGTCATATTTAGTAACGGTGGATATGAGACAGTTTCCATAGGAACAACCAATAACAAAACCTAAAAAGCATCAAGTCAAAGCAATATGACCTCTTGCTTTTCCTGTGTCCATCTTATTTATTTCAACTCATAAGATTATAAATATGCTAATATAATGAAAAAAAGACAGAGGGCGTCAAATCATCATCACAGCTATGGTATATATTTCTGTACGTAAATATACATTAAAGTACAGAAAATGTAAGCAAAAGTACTTACAGATTGATTTTTGGATTTAATTTCACACTTTGAGTGTGCAGAATACTCTCCAATCTCTGGCAGCGTGGAGAACGTTAGTCATGAAGTTTTCTGGATTTATCATGCACAATAAACTCTTTCAAGGCAGCATGGGATAAAATAAATCCTTGCAAATGTATTCAACCTATCCAAGACCTCCAATATATGAGAGTACGGATGCAGACTGACCAAGACACACAAATCCCATAAAAGACCATGGGTTAATTCCACACAGCAAATTTTTGACTTAAATCAAAACTTGAAATTTCAACATTTTGCAGGCTAAGAAGATTTGAAATTATTATTACATTTGTCTCAACACAGCACTGGTTTGTCTAATTCCCTGCTGTAAAAGACACAACTGTACTCACTGTTTCTTGTGCTGCTTGTTGTCCCTGTCACTGTACTGGTGGTACTGGGGGTTTTCTTCAAGTCTCTCCCTGCTGAACTGACTTTCTCTCTGCTACTCGAACCAGTCGCCTTGCCTCCTAAAACATACACAAAATGTTTCCGTTTTTCTTTATGTGCAGTTTAAGATGTGTCCTAACATAAAAGTACAAAAAAGCTTCTCAGATTTCTTCTTTAGGCATCTACATATAGACTAGATCTGTTCTATGTCTAAAGTCTGAAAATTTGTAAAGTCAAAACAACTCTATCGGGTGGTGGGGGGTGTCTGAATGGTGGTGACAGCGTTCCCAGTAAGTTCACTAATAACTTCATTTCCAAACATTTACTGTCCTTGCCAAAGAGTAAGCATAAAATCAAAAGAAACAACGTATACCTCAAAACTCAAGTTTTTTTTGGGGGGGGGGGGGGATATTTTTTGCAGGCATGGGATTTCATGGTTAGGAAAAAGTCTCTGAAGAATGACTGCTGAAAAATTCCTATGTCTGCTTTCCTTATTTCCCTTACAATCATCATTATTTTCATGTATCCTTTAAACCTGTCTGTTGAACTTTCAACATGCTGATTTTTGTTTTCAAACATTTGAAATGTCAAATTTTAATTCATCATGTAATTGGTGGAATTGGGAAAATTGGGCAGTCAAGATTAGGATTCGGTGGAAAGAAAACATGGATAATACGATATGTGCTTGTACATGTAGGAGGGATAATGAAGCTACAATGTATGCTTCTTTAATTTCTTTTTTAACACCTTCATGTGTCTGGGCTGCCAAGTTTCAATATTCTAAGCAACTGTTCAGACTGTTAAAGGGCCAATAAATTATTCTCCACTAACGGGGACCAAACGGATGATATTTAAGGTTTTAGAGTTTGATCACATTTATTGTACTTTAAAATGGCATATGTTTTATTGTAAAAGTCATTTCCTTGCTGTCAGTACTACATGTACTTCAGTGCGTCCAAATTTACTTTAAGCTGCATGGCAACAAGAACACACCATGGATATGTTACAGATTATACGAGACAGATTGTACAATGTAGGCCTCAGGAACCACAAGGCACTTGCCAGCAACTCATGTTACAGATTATACGAGACAGATTGTACAATGTAGGCCTCAGGAACCACAAGGCACTTGCCAGCAACTCATGTTACAGATTATACGAGACAGATTGTACAATGTAAGGCCTCAGAACCACAAGGCACTTGCCAGCAACTCACCTGTAGAGACTCTCCGGGGAGAGGGGATTTTACTGCTACAGTTGTCTTTCTTAGACGCATCTTTCTTTTTATCACCTTTAGGTTTGGCCTCCTCATCTTTCCGCTCTCTTTCCTCCTGACAATTATCAGCCAACATCATCAATGACAGACTCAGCATGGCGTTAACAGTCCCCTAGCACTCTAAAGTGGTTTTTCTCGACCAGAAAAGATCAATGGCACTCTTTACAACTACTTTTTATACATATGTGAAGCATTTCTTCTCACAAACGTTAGAACACCAGCTGGAAAAGACAGGTTCAGTTGAAACGCATACAGTTACAAAATGAGAAGGGGCTCATAGCTCTAATGTAGGTGACTGAATGCAATGACATCCTATCACACAACAATTCGGTTAGATGTTATAGTATATAAGGGCAGAGTCACAGTCTGCACCAGGACAGACAGAAGAATGCCACAGCAAAAAATTATGGAACACTGAAGACTTTACACAACAATCAGTTTTTTGAAGTAACAAAGGCTCCAAGTCCTGCTTCACAATAGCGCCACCTCTCAGGATGAAAAAAAAAAAAGCCCCCTCCCCATTATCTGAAATCATTTACATCACTCACCTGTTCTATCAACCGTTTCTCTTCTTCCTCCTTTCTCTCGTCAGCAATATCTTCCTCAAAATACATTCGTTTTTTAATCTGGAATATAATCACCTAATTACTGACGCTGCATTACATTCATGTTACCATAACAACAATGGATTTTACATACAAGATAAATAGTCAGTTAGCGCGCTATCGCAGCACGACCCGAAGCCTCCCACCAATGCTGTGAGTTCAAGACCAGCTCATTCTGGCTTCCTCTTCGGCCATATGTGGGAAGGTCTGTGAGCAACCTGCGGATGGTCGTGGGTTTCCCCCGGGCTCTGCCCGGTTTCCTCCCACCATAATGCTGGCCGCCATCAAATAAGTGAAATATTCTTGAGTACGGCGTAAAACACCAATCAAATAAATAAATAAATAAATAAACAAGATAAATAACTCAAGCCTATTTGATACTTAAAAGTCTAGGTTGACAATATTATACATAAGCTGAAATACTGTTCTTCACCTGAAGTTTAGCTTTTTTCAATTGACACATTCTGCTTGATTCCCTGGTTTCTCTACCTTAACATCACTTAAAGAGCTTTTCTATGGTAAAGTTGAATTATTTCTTATGAGAGAAAAACATAAATGTTGGCATCTGCCTTTTTGTGGTTCTGAAAGTGCATTTCTACCATCCAAACTCTAGATGAAATACAGCACCTTGGTTTCGGTTGACTTACCTGCTGACGTCGGATTAATGAAGTTTTGGGGAGAATAATACATCTAGCGTATGCTAGTTTAACATGACAAAAGCTGTTAATAAAAACCACAATCATCACTAAAATAATACAAGGTCTCTGAAAAGTTATTACTTACAGTTTCCATTTGTACATGTATCCGGTCCAGCTCTTCTACGGCCTAGAGGAAAAGATGATAATATTAATACACATACTCTTGGCCTCAGATTTATAGACCTTATACTTGTTGTAAAAATTGATACAGGGGAGATAATTTCCAAATGAAAACCATTTGGATAGTCTGTATCTGAGTTAATTCCCCCTTAAATCTCCAATTTGCTTGCAATACCAGGAATAATAAACTCTGCAGCAAATAGGAATGAAAGTTATGTCTTTAGATTTATATGCATTTGGATCTTAACAACAGAAATTTAGATTAAAATCTTATAAATGTAATACTGTATACACCAAATGCCGCTTCACAAGCAACAAACTTTGACTGCCTCAGTGGTCTAGTATTTAGAACGTCCACCTCAAGGCCGTGAGATCCAGACTCAAGTCATACCAAAGACTTTAAAAATGGTACTTGTTGCTGCCTCGCTTGGCACTCAGCATTGAGAGGTTAGAGCAAGGAAACAAGACTGGTCGGCCCGGTGTCAGTATAATGTGACAGGGTGGGGCGTCATGCCTGGTGTCTTCCGCATGATGTTCCAGTGGCACCAGCACTTTGGCGGCACGGGCTTGCCCTGCCACTGGAAGACACACTATAAGTACACACCAGAAGGACTCCTCGCCGTCATATGACTGAAACATTGTTAAGTACGACGTCAAACCCCACTCACTCAATCACTCACTCACTCACTTGTGTGCAGAAAACAAATGTAGCAGACAATTTACCTGTTTCACACAAGCATTGACATCTTTGTCTTTCTCGTTGATCAGAAGTTTGCGCACACACGTTTCTAACTGTTGTAACAATGCTCGATCACTCGGTACTTTCACAATTTTCTTCAACTGAGGCAGTATTGAACAGAGTTTGAGTCGTATATTTGGTACAGGGTCCACTGACAACTCTAATACAGCCTCATAAAAATGTTCTTTGAAAAACTGTTTTGAATAGATGTCAATCACATCTTTACACAAGTCGATGAATAAACCCCTCTGGTAGCAGCTGGAACTACGACAGAAATCTGTAAGAGAAAGTTAACATTGTTTAAGGTACACATTCCACTCAGACCTCACTGACTGCACAAAATAAATATTTGCACACACATGTAATCAAAGCTGAAAGTGATAGAATACACCTGAAATAAGGAAGTGTCAATAGAAAAACCATCCAACTTTATTCCAAACTACCTTTATTTTAGACTTTTTGTCTGGATATAATGAATACTAATATATGAATGCTACAGTGGGTTTTATTGACAAATTATTACTACTTTTTCAATTACATGTACTAACAAATCATACTACCCTAATTTTTACTTCTACATATTAACTCATATCAGGTGTTATTCTTTGTTTGTGTATGTTGCCTGAACCCGCTTGATTCACCTGGAACATTAGACAGTTTCGGTTCATTGACAAAAACCCAATCACACAATAAAAAAGCTGCTCCTTTAACACCATGCCTTGGGTTTTAGTCACATTTATCTATTTTATGATATGCTTTTGCTGGGGAGTGTCAATACGTTAAGGGTATAAATACATAGCTGTTGTTTTTTCCTGTAAAGCTTATGCTGCTACAAACACTATAGGTCTAGACTTACCTTCTATTATATTTGTGAAACATTCTTCTCTCTGCTCCAATCTTTTAATATTCCTAGAAAGTATAAGTAATGTTCTGCCGGCTGCTCGTCGAACAGGAAGTGCTCTCTGGAACAGATGAGGATGGAACTGGCAAGTTTTACAAGGACAAACGAGTAAATGTCATGCTGCAAATTAGGAAGATGTAGTCATCTTGTTCATACAGGCCCCTGTAAAGTTTTTATACAGAACATTAATAAAATTAATACATAGTGTACAAAATACCATGCAATGTACTTAAAACTTATCGGCCTTAAGCACATATACAATGTAATGAATCGATACAAATTCCAAGAGATATTACGTATAACACAAGCCATTCATGACATTGCGTAGGTGTCGTATTACTTTGGTGAACTTTGGCTAAAACCTTCCAGAGAAAGAGTGTTTACATGACTTATAAAATTTAACTTAAATGGCCCCAATGACCTTGAAGAAAATGGCACAAGTCAACAGACTTCGTCCTCATGTCAATGTAAAGTGTGGTGTAAGTTTGGTGAACTTGGGCTAAACCGTTCTAGAGAACCCTTGAAGAAAAAAGTCAAGGGTGCTGAAATATCAATACAGTTCTTCCTCCTGCCAATGTGTACATGTAAGTGTGCGGGCAAGTTTGGCGAACTTCGGATAAACCTTTCTAGAAATAACGCGTTTACAAGCCTTGTATAAAATTGATCTTAAATGACCCCAATGACACTGAAGAAAAAGGTCAAAGTCGCTGAAAATCATTAAGGTTAGCACTCACACCACTTTGTAAGTGTGTGTAAGTTTGGTGAATTTGGACTAAATGGTTCTAGAGACTGAGTGTTTTTATGAGGAATATGGACAGGTGGACAGATGCCGCCCGCTACGACAATAATCCTTGGCTAAAATTGGCCGAGGGGTTAAAAAAAAGGCTGCACTGGTACTGTAATTTTGTTTCTCAGCGTTCTTATTTAACGGTATGATCTCATCTTATAAATTTGAGAAACTTCATAATACTTTAATACATGTACGGCTTTACTTCATCAAACGTCTGTGGCTGTTGCACAGGGAAACTTCTACAAACCACCATTTTTGCTGGACCCAGAACATAGTTGTTGTACTTAGTTTTAACAGTGCGTGTAATTGCTATCACATCAGTATTGGGTGATCCAAAATTATATATAAGCTAGACTATGTTTTTACACAAATAAATCTACACTGTCAAACATGGCTTTGCCAGGCTATGGCCTAGATGTACACCAGCCAATAAAGTCAGCCAAAGACTGAGTAATGACTCTCGGAAATAACAATGTACAGTTATTAAATTTCATTATAAAATATCCTAAACTCACAGCTTTCTGAACATTCTTGTACACCATTGGAATGATTCTGGAAAATATAGCATCACTTGTAAAACAGAGTGGAAGACAGGACAAATTAGTCATCAGCTCTTCCTGAAGTCTCCAGTTATTGGAGGCAAAAATGACTTTCTCTGCTGCCAGCAGCGCTGGAATGATATCGGCAAGATGATTCATCTGGAAAAAGAAAGAAAAGAAATTCTATTGTAACACAAACAGTATTTCTGCAAACAAAAGTCAATGAACATTCCAAGCAAGAGTTTTTCATGTCACTGATTTGGAGAAGTGCATTATAGTTGCTGCATGTATTTTATTTCCTACAAACAGTATATGGCAGTTTTTAAACATGCTTTTATCGCCGGTATAATATGAACCAAAGTCAATGTGAAAGTATTTTTAAGCCAAGGGAATAATTTTATTCATTTATTATCTTTTATCCCTCAAAGCTATTCAATTCTGAAAAAAAAGACATTAAACCTGTTCTTAAAAATTCACCTTTGATTCTGTTATGGTAGGCCCTCCAGCCCGTGCAAGCAGTTCCAAAGTCTCAGGCAGGTGAGTTACAACACCTTTCAAAACCTGTATGAAGAGGAAGACGAAAAACAAAACACGTTATTGTATTGCACATGTATCGGTAGTGCTCGTAAACTAAAGTCTCAACTCTGAGAAATGACAAACAACATCTGGTTGCAAAATATTAAAGCAAAATATTAATCAGTGTTAAAGTCGCAGTCACCATTCGGAGAATGTCCTGTAAAGTTACCTGAGCAGTGCCAGTCTGTCAATTCAATAACACTAATTTAAAACATTGCTGAGAACTAAACCTTAAAAGTGCAACTGGCTTAATGGTGTACTGTCCTTTTGATTTTGAAAAGTATCACAGCTGTGAATGTCCTGACTCTGAAATCCTGTTGGGTGGGTGAAAGCAGTTTCCTTCAGACACTGCATTGTCCAACAGAAATCTTTCAAAGCTCCAAAGACATTTAGTTGAAGACACAATACATAGTCACAGAACCTTTTATTAGCTGGAATCTCCGTGGTTGAGGGTTTAGAGCGCTAGTGCAGGACAATGACCAGTGAGCCTCTCACTAATGCAGTCCAAGTCGACCTCAGGCAGGCTTCCTCTCTGGTCGTGCATTATGACCAAAAAGAAATTACTTGAGAGGGCCGGCCAGCAACCTGCAGATGTTTGACAGTTTTCCTTGGGCCCTGTCTGGTTTGCTCACAGCATAATGCTGGCAGCAGTTGTATAAGTGAAATAGTTTTAGCACGGCATAAAACACCAATCAAACAAATAAATCAATTCAATTTGCTTGGACATATATGTCTACATGTCTCAGGCTTTGTTGGCAAAATGCAGTCAACGGTTCTTTATTGCATGGTCTTGCATGAAGTTTGCTGGAAATCACAACCCCTTCACTATTATGCCACAAGTAGGAGAGTCTGCCAGTTACTCGCCAAAGGTCAGCTTGTTATTCTGGGCACGTTTGTTTCCTCCACCGGTAAAACCGGTCGCCATCATAAAAGTGAATAACCTTTCCATATGGCATCAAACAATAACTAAAGAAAGAACTCCACAGCTAAAATCTTTCCACCTGAGCCCTTTGGTTCTCACCTCAGCAGATTCATCTTTTAGCAGTTTCATCAGATCTGGCTGTAGGGCACTCACATTCACACCAAGAATCCTAGCCACCTGAAACCACAAGACATCACACCAGCTGCACTTCAGGAAATAACCTCAATCTTCCAACTCCATATGGGAGTAATTATTGACAAATACATTTACATTCTGAGAAGAGAAGTAATAATGTCCAGGAATTCTAACACTCTATGTGGGTTTCTACCTTTATCCTACTGGTAATTGTAAACCTTTCTGAACCATGGTGCCAATTCTGTTCTATTAGGCTTCCCTAACTAAGCCTAGTTTCCCTTGAAAATCAGGTAGCTCTTTACGCAGTAACTAGGTGCTTTGATACGTCATTCACATGTTCAAAAGACAATAAATCCCATAACACATCCTACAGCTACACTCACATGGCAGCTTGAGACTGCGCACTCACCTCATGGAAGCCAGAAGCTACAGTTTTCCTCACCCACACGTTGGGGTCAGTACACAACTGGGAGAATGTGGAGTATAGCTCTGCTTTGAAAGACTTGCCACCTGCAAACACAACTAGTGCCTGGAAAAGACAATTGCACTTTGAAGCATCAGTTCAAACAAAAACGAAAAAACTTTACTGAAAAAAAATCACACTATGGATCTTTCCACATCATATTATGTTGTCCAACTTTTTAACTTCTGCATGCCAAGAAAGCAATGGTGATGTTATAACTAATTAAAACCAACAATGCCTCCACCATTGTTTTTGGAGATAATGCTTTTGTACCAATATAGCCTGGTGTTAATATAAGAGGCCAACTAGAATTCTCACAATCAGAACAAGAAAAGAATGGACAAAAACTACTGACCGGGAAGTTAAATGCTGCATGACGTCGACACTCTGTTGTTTTATCCTCCTCCTCAAACATGTCCATCCCCATCAAATTAACCTTCAAACATCATCGAGTGAAAAGTGCACTGTTTCTTGACAGCACAATAGGTCACAAATGAATGTAAATAGGCATTTCTTCTACCTTGGATTAACATTTCTTATTTCTATCAACACTATTTATATAATTCGTTTATTTATTTTACAGGATTTCCTCATTTTTGCTTCTCCAGCCATCTTCTTTATACTAGAAGAGGGATATTAATACTTCAGTACACTTAAATAACAACACACAACTCATACATAAATCATTTTAAGGTTGGAAGCTTTTAATGACTTTCACGGCTAATTTTTCCCTGAAATTCAATCCCCAAAACATTCCTGTAAATGAAAGACAAGAATCTTTCAGGATTCCCATAAATAAATGAAAAAAAAAAAAAAAAATTTATTAAGTGATCAGTAACATCTCTACCTGTCTGAAGAATTAACTACTTGTCTCAGATACAGTTTACATTTAATCACCTATTTGCGTTGAATCTCAAATTAAATTCGCAGGGATACAATTAATGAAAATCGAGCCCTGATTCTGTACACCAAAATGTTGCCTAGGTTATAGTGCAATAAAGCAATGTCATTTACCAGGAGCTGCTCTATGAAGTTTTGTGAAAGTGGGTCCAGACTTGTAATGCTGCAGCTAAGCCACTGCTGAGGACAGTTTAGCACAGTACTACAGACTGTTGTGGAGCACATACCTTCGGTGAGCTTGGTTCTGCCTCCTTTGACTTGGCCTTGTCTGACAAACCCACCCTACACAGCTGTCTGTAGTAATCCATGAACCACAGTTTCTGGTCATCCATCAGGTTTACTGCCAACACAAACACTCACTTACAGGCCACAGATACCAAGGCTACCATATAAGGCTCTTCACCACAAATATATAGCTCATTATTAGGACAGTTGCTTTATGCCACACTCAAGAAATTTTTCTCTCATATGATGGAGGTCAGATTTATGGGTGACAGAAAATAGCTACATATAAACCACATTAATATCCATAACTACAACATAGTCCAGAATCAGAAATTATTCTACAGTTCAAAATATCCCAATCATGAAAGATATGAATCTGTGGCTGGAGATAAATGTGTCACATGGTTGATTAAACATAAATGAATGAATGATTAAGGCTTAACAGTGTCAGCAGTGTCTCAGCCATATTGTGGCTTAACACAAATCATTAGATTTTTGGCTGCTTATCTGAAAATTACATGTAGGTAGCATTAATTAGTAAGGAAACGTACTTGAGAGGCCATGACAGAGTTTGCCAAATTGCTTGGCCACCACAGGCAGTGTGGAGTCCTGAGACAGAAAAGACTGTTGGCAGAATTTGCATACCAGTGGAATGATGATGTTTTTACACGTTTCTGAAATTTGACAAAGACACACATTTAGATACATATTCGTCAACTCATTTACAAGAAGGTTTTATTCCTTGACAGCCACTTAAAAATATAACTTAAAGCACAAATAGATCATGCCGTGCATGATGAAGGGTCCTGTGGGAGATCCGTGCACACATTGCACTGAATGGGCTGCCTGTAAAAATATGGCTAAATAAATAAAAGACAAATGTTCTATTTAAAATATCAAACTAACTATTGCAATTTTCACAGACTAGAAATGAAATATCTAAAGAGTGATTTCCAATGAAAGTGTGACAAAAAATTTTAACAGCATTTTAAATTCTAAAATGGCCAGAAGGAAGCTCTTCATTTTCTCTAATCTTGGCTGCATAAAAACAAAAATAGGTGAAATGTAAATGTGACATCTACATGAGAACAGAGATTTTTCTTTTATACACTGATCACTAAGGAGTTTAAATATTGCATCAAAAGGTAAAAACTGAGGGACTGGTCCTGATTCTTCCAAATATCTCTTTTGAGCCAATGTAATAATAACAATATCTGATTTATCAAAGGTAGCTCGGTCAATTCATAATGAAACCAAGGAAGGCAGTTCCATAGCCTGATGCCTATGTGTAAACCTATCTGTCATGTAATTTGTCTGTGCTTTACGGAGACAGATATTATGTTGTGTTGATCTGTGAACAATACTGAGAAGCTGTTTGTTTGGGGGGAAAAGTTCTTTAATATAATTTGGACGGAGATTATGTAATGCTTTATAGATGATACAAAGATTTCAGCAGTCAGCAGTCACGATACAGAAAAACTTGACAAACCCAGGCCTAGTGCTACAGAAACCATGCCATGACACATGAAAAGTGTACAAGTAGCCTTCATGGTCATTATTAAATGACGAATTTGTTGCTTTTTCATAGGAATCCATCTGCATTAGCAACAAACCCAATTTAGGCCCCAAACCTGTTGCAAATGGATTCACATCTAAATTCTAACGCTGAACAAGATGTGCAATTTTTACACACACACACACACACACACACGCTCCCGCACAAACACACACAAAATGAAGACAGTAGTTCTCACCATCATCAAGTAAACTGAGAATATTAACAACAGTCTCCAAGCCTGCAATTCGCACATGGCTCTCCTCATCATTGGTCAGCTCCACTAACTCAGGTAGTATTGCACTTTTTGTTGCCTCCAATCTGATTAATAAAGACAAAACATTTACGTAAAAAAAAATTCATCTGGACAAAATGGGGCCACAAATTTCATCATCATTTGGGATTTACATGTACATATACTGAAATACCATGCATACACTGAAATATCCTAATTGAGGAATTAGGGTAACTGATAAATATCAGATTTATTTTTGCTTGCCAAGTCTTCTCTTCCTTTTTTTGAGCAGACTGTACTTGTGAGTATGTAGATTTCAGTCACATCAGGCGGGGAGTGTGTGAATCAGACCTACCCCAGACCTCTAGCCACAGGATCTAGCTGCCTACACATACACCCCCTCACTTCATAGTCTATATCCTGGCACATTGACTGGACCACAGGCAGAATCTCCTTCTTTATCCTGGAAACAGAATTTTTGATCACAACTGGAAGTATAACAAAATTCTAAGAAAAAGATTGAAAAACAGGTCACTTTTTTATTTAAAAATCAATCTGATTACACTGCATAATTCAAACAATAAGTACATTTTATTAACAGTTCATTTTCCATCACATGATAACAAAGCGCAGACTTTGTCACTTCGCCAAGTTTATCTATCAGACTGAACTGAAGACCTTTAAAACCATAACACATAACACTATACTGAATAAGTATGCCAAACATTTCCACAGTGCTTGGATTATACATTTATCTATCTATTTATTTATTTATTGGTGTTTTATACCATACAATAAAAATTTAATTCCTCACTGGAGAGAGGAAACTTGAAAGAACCTGGGGAAAACCCATGGCCATCTGCATTATGCTGACAGACCTTTCCACATGGATTAAACAGGTTCATGTAAGAAAACCTGTTTTCATACACATATACATCTGGAAATTCCCATCACACAACATGCAAAATCTGTAACTAAACACAGCTGCAAACATATTTCAAAGAAGAACAGCAACTCACACAAAGGGCTCAAACTTGGTTGATATTTTGCCCAGTATTCTGCTGCATGCCAGTCTGGCCTGGACTGACTGCGACAACTGACCCTTAGCCACAGCTATACTCAGTATCTGTAGACACCAACATACACGGCATTATATAACCTATTATAAACTGTTGGCAGCTATATTATGAAGTATGGCTAAAAACGCTGATAATCCTCATACTGTGACTGTATTAAATCAACATTTTAGAATATCATCTGTGCTACCAGCCTACATGTATGCTGAAACTACTGTATTTCACCAGTGGAATTTCCCAGAAAAAATAAACAAAAGTTACTTGCCATTATATTCAATATGTAGAGCAAGAAAAGAAATGTATATATGGCAATGTACATATGTGAAGGTGTTTACACTATTAATTTGCAATATGTAAATATGTTGTTTCAAAATCTGAGTAAAGTTGGACACAGTGAGGTATCTATTCAAAACATTTTTTTTTACACACTGCCTTTATTTAACACTCACATCTTTTTTTATCACATCCTTGGGTAGAAGATCAATGACATCAAGTAGAGTTTCTAGCCAGGCATTGGCCACATCTGCAAATACACAATATTCATATCATACAGCTGCTGCCTGCACCTTGCTACATTAATTAAATAGTGATGCATGTGTGTTGCATGTGTCATACATGTAGTTATCTGAATTCCTAAACCATGAAATATAAACAAACATATTGATAACAAACAAAAAGATAACATAAGTATATAAATTATTGTCAGTGTCTGCAATCTAAATTACAAAAAAATCTAATCAGGGGAGATAACTCCAATACCTTTATTCACAGTGCACTAGGCACTAAAACTGCCATCTGGTACATGTACCAAGGCAATGCAGAAATACTATTTCCAAAACTGACTAAACCTGTCATCTGAACGCCAAAGAGAGAAGAAAATGAGAAACAACTAATAAATATTTTACATCGACAGATCTAGTAAATATGCTAATTACACATAATTACTAACCTGGAATGACACTGTAAGTATACTCTTCATACTGTATTCAGGATGAGACCAATCTTTGTTAAACAAATAAAGAATGAAATTAAATTTGGATGGAGTAGCTGGAGAACAGCAGAGGGCTAACCTGGGTCTTTACTGTCAACGCTGATAAGAATGGTCTGTAGGAAGGTCTGGGTGTAGTTCTGGATGGGCACCAGTTCCTTCTGCAGGATTTGGAGAAAGGCCGAGCTGGCAGCCAGCTGCATCTCAGCCTGTGCCACATGCAACACTTCCTACAACATCAACAACAATACACGCACCAACGTTACAAATCTCCACATATTGTGATGTCATACATGAAGCATGAGTAAATATCTCAGCATAACAAAATACGTTTCACACATGCTGCTTTGAGAAATACATGTACTTCCTTATGACTGACGGCTAAAATGTTTACATGGTGTTCCCTGGTAAACTGTGAACACACTGTTAAAACATTGTCCGACTTCATCCAGCTATCTATTGCTCACAAACAGAAACCTCATATAACCATCACAATCTCACACCCATGTTTCGTATCTTTTTTTATTTATATTACAAATGCACAAATTTAAATCACTATACTTTTAAAATGTGGTTACAAGACTAGACATGCAAACACTTTCACTTATGCAAAGGTGGGTACAGTTAACATTAGTTTAAACTACTATATCAGGGGGTTTTTTTCCTGCATTTAAAGTCTTAAGATGTCTTTTATTTCTTTTTTATTTATTTTTTAATAATTTTTTTGACAATGTAAGAGTATGTTTTCACCAGATTCCCAATCAAATGATACATCAAGAAAATTAGAACCATGTCATGCATAGTTTTCATATATGTGTGTACAGTAAAACTATAAGGGGGATAACTGTGCCTAGCCCATTCCCTGCTCGTCAGTCAGCAGCCTGCCTCTGACACTCCAGAGGTACCAGCTGGGAGAAGTATCTATCGGGTAATCTCACTGTTAGTTTTAAGTAAGACCTATCAGGTGTGTTTACCTCAATGCTGCCCAAACTCCCCTGTGTCTAATATCAGCTCCATCAATAACACAGCCTGTTTTCACTTGCCAGAGCCAGGTAATGGAGAGGCAAAGAGAGGGGAGAAACCACCCGTTTACTTTAGACGTCTGAGCTCAAACAATTCAGGTGATAATGATAGATTCTTCCTCCAGCCCTCAGCCTCTGCCTGGGAGCCATTACAGTGCAGTGTGAGATGTACATGGTACAGCCGGACACAGAAGGTTATCTCTACTACACACCTTACACTTCACACCTTGGCCACCTGAATCACTGCATGTATGTTACAGTGGGACAGGCTGAGGAACTGATCCTTTACAACTACAACATTTCTAATAATTCACACTCACAGCAAAGCCTTTTATTTTTACACAAGAATGAACTCCACCTCTTTAATGTTCACATCCACAATACATAAACTGAAGTGCTTCGATTCATAGGCTACCACCTCATACCAATGCACTTCCACACAAAGAGGTCGGATCTGCTTTTTAATCCTGGTGAGACAAATCTTGTGGCCTATACTATTTATTGCATAGCTTCAGACATGAAAGAAGAGAAAACTGATGCTGAACATCTGACAAGTTTTACCTTCAACTTTTAGGAAACAATGTAATCTACCTCGGATGATATCTACTCAGTTAACCCTTGAGGCAAAATTAAACCAATCTCTAAACAGCCATACATGTAGTACATGAGACTGGACTTGGTTAAACTACTGGAACTGAGTAAACGCCTGACAAGCGTCTGAACTGACCCAAACCAAACTGCTGACAATGCACAAGTCAACTCACATGCTACCATAATAGACCAGAACACCCAAGACCCCAGATAAAACACCCTGCCTAATAATGTGGCAGACCAGAACTAAGCCGATGCCCGAATGAGGAGGGCTAAGTGAAGAAAGTACCAAGATACCAATTTTAAAGTCTCAGACATGATTTGAGATTTAACCAATTTCTCTTTCTCTTGCAAGGTCGATTCTCTGAAATTGAGGGTACCCGTATTAGTCTATCTTACAACGAAAATAACAATGTCGCTGGCACTAATGCCTCTGATGTAGGAATTGGTATAGTACATAAGCTTTTGCTGGTAGTATATATATCAGCTTTGTCATTTGTAGTGCTGCCAAATCCGAAGTTGACTGACTTCGTCAAGTGTAGTGCCATAACCATTAGAGCATACTGTAATATTTGATGCCTGTGCTGTCCAGACTTAAGTGTATTTTTGCTTTTGGGTAATATGACTATGTTAGGGTCATGGGGTATTACAGGCCTTGTAATTACATGTATATGTAAGTTGAAAATTGAAATTATTTTTGTTCAGATTTAGTTATGGTGGGTATTTGATATGAAGTGTTTCTAATTCTGGATATCTGTTGAAAGATTTACCACAAGTGTCTTCGGTCTAATTTGGATTGGGTTTATATTGGGTCACATGATTATTTGGTTAATGTATTTTTGGTTTTGGTTTGTTTGATGTCAGATTTTAAAGAACTTCAGGGTGATCTGTTCTAAACATGGTTTACTTGAATTCCGATCTACCCAGTAACAGCTAGGTATTATGGTTTATTTGACTTCAGATGTGTCAGCTATTACGTCAAATCTGTTTCGAAAAATGACAAATACATGTATCTTATTTCTAAACTCAGTTACTTATAACTTGGGTGTTTCAGCTGTTTACTACATAAAGTTGGACACAGTTGGTATTAGCCATGCATCACACATGTTACTGATAGCACAGGAATGTCTACAATCCCTTCAGAATGTACAACAGCTAAGCCAACACAATCGCTATCTTCAACCTGCCTATATACAGACAGCATGTTGATGAACATGCTTCAGTCTGCCTAACCCCTGATAACAGCTACCTGTATATCTGCTGTACACTGGCATCCGTCAACTTCCTTCCTTGGGGACATGATACCTCACACAGTAACAAGGATTTAAACCTGCTACATGTAAGACAATTTAATAGATTTATGTGTATATTCAGTATTCTACCAAATTTTAATATTACTAAAGGCAGAATGTATCTATTTGTATTGACTCTTTGATTGACTGGATGGTGCCTACAAGCCACTACTCAGAAATATTTCACTTATATACATGTAAGTTACAGTGGTTAATTTCATGGGTGGAATAAACCAGAATGCCCAGAGTAAAAACCACTGGCCTTTGGCAAAAGACTTACTGACTTCCCACGTGTCAAGTACATATTTTCACCTGCAGAACAAGCTCAATATGTCTTATTGGGGGAATACGAGTGATCTGTAACACATTTCACCTCCGGTACATATAAGAACACCTGTATATTGCCACCAACGCCCAAAGAATGTAGTGGTGACAACAGAATCCACAACAATTCCTGTTTGAGGATGAGACTCATAAACAAACATATCCTACGGATAAACAACTGGTTTAGTGTTAAACATGTAAATGTATGTTGCCTGAAAAGTAGATATTTGTGTGACCTTCAGTGCTGTAAACAAAAGAGTGCACTGTATTTATAAGGAAACATAATATGCAACCATTATGACAAGTATGGATACCCCTAAATACACCCATGTGTATTTAACATGCTCAGTTATGTCAGGCAGTGGGAGTTAGTAATGTATACCAATGTACTATGTAAAGTTATGTTGTATACAAATGATTGATTAAAGCAAGACTGATGATAAAGTTCACTAGTGTGCAGCATCAGTTATGACATGGCTGGTTTACTGTAAAGAGAACTGAAGTCCTGCCAAGTCCACGGTCGATTCTCCTACCCACTCAACAAACCTGCTCTTATGTGAAGCCAGACAGAGTCATAACTCACATGTTGCTTAAGAATAAGCTGTGGGCAATTTATCAGCCATACACTCAGAGGGGTTGGCACCATCACAGACTTGTAGGTGGCTGTCTATTTATACATGCTATAGCAGCCTAGTGCAAAACGGGAAACCTGGACACAAAAAGTGACTGTACGCTGGAATTTGTGTTAATCATATCAATGACCAGGCAACATGAATTAGTCAATGAAAGTGGGTCATAGTTAAAACTTCTTTAGCTCCAAGGACTGGCACCAAGTTCATTTCCTCAATTCAACATATGCTTATATACAAGCATATGTATCTATTCCTCTACAAAAATAACACATTTTTAAAAGCAGATAAATTTTACACCGATGTGATTTTATTGTTAAAATGCATGTTTAAAAGAAAAACAGACACTGACAACTGAACCCAAAACTGAAACATCTTTTTTGTTATCCTTTTTTTTAATCTTTTTTTTTTAATGTCAAATCGATAATGCTGGTTGTTACAGACATTATATAAAATACATAGAGCAGTATGGCAATATTTATATATATATATATCATTTATACATCAGTGAAATCCCAGTATTTCCTTCACTATTAAAAGTGTTAATTCATTAGTTAGATATCACTTTTGTTATTACATTTTGATATTACACACCCAGATGCCATGCCAGCGAAAGTGAAACACTTTGTTTTCATGATGTTTCAATCTGAGCGTACTAGGATGAAAGCCTTAATAGAATTTTAGCCATTTGATATATGTCATGCAAGAAGACCTGGCATCATACTAGATGTCATGCCTATAAGGGCCTGCAATTAAAAACATTGCTTAAGACTTCTTTAAATATACAAAGTCCCAATATTCTTAAAGTATAAACAATAAACAGAACATTGCACAGTGAAGTCTGAATACCATAAATATTGCTCACGTGAAAGGTGCAAATGATAACCCATTTGATGCTTCCCGTTTCATAGGTTATCATTTTCATATCACACTTGAACAATATTTATGGCACTCCCATTCACATTCAATCCGTAATACCTTCTATTATTTGATTGCTATTGGATGCCATATTCAAGAAGTTTTCACTCATACTAGTGAAGAAAAAAAAACTTGCAATGTCACAGATACCTAAATATACTAAAATATAATATTGCATACAAATCTGATTTATCATTACATGGTAGAACTGAGGCCTGTTTCCCAATGTCAAAGTCTTAATCTTCCTTACAAAAGAAGTAACACACTCTAACTTGGCTAAAATTGTGGCTAAAACTACCACAGCACAGAATCAGTGCTTAAAATTTCATAGATTTGCTGTGTATTTCTAGACTTTTTAAGTAAAAGTTTGAAACTGCCCGCAGGGCTAAGTCTCAAACATGTGTACATGCAGTAAACTCCAGGTATATATGCATCAAACACTTACATACTGCATAAATCAAAATACTCATAGGAATGCCATTTATAGAATTTCACTGGACACTTCTCCATTATGCATGTAGCTGCTATGAGATAAGCTCATGCTGTATACAACAAGTATATAAGGTGTCTGCCATGTGTATATCACAGCCTCATGCCTTACTAACTGTACAACAGCTAACTGCAGCAGATACAGGGTGCCTTGCATTCCACACATAACAATGTGTTATGGTCCATATGTATATCCTTTGCACATTGCACCAGTTTATGTAGCCTGTCTTAACTAGCAGCAGCATCTTCAAAATGTTCTAGATATCTTTAGCACCCTGCTGCCTGCTGCATCTCTGCTGTAACCAGGTAAGTAACAGAGGTGCAAGGTACCTATCCATCAAACTGATGCAAGCTGCAGCAGCATGCTGCAAACCAACAAGAAGGCCAATTACACCACATGGTAATGCGCAAACAGAGAAAATGCCTAATCGCATGCACCCATGCAAAGGCCTTCCCAATTAAGACCTTGAACATGATAAACCACCATGGTGCTAACACAAACATGTTGGTTGTCTATTTCTCTCCCACATGGTTTAGTAGTCTGTCATGTACTGGCATCTGCAGGTGGCAATGAACTGAGATTGGAAATCACAGCCTAACTAGTTTTGATGCTTCAACTAATTTCATGAAAAAAAGGGTACCAAACAAATATGCAAAAAGACATTATGCTGAAATATGGCCTTTGATGTACGGGCTGCTCTCATAGACACCTGTGGCCAAATAAATACAATTCTCCCAAGATTGGGAACTCAGAGTATATCTAAGGGGCTTAGATATGTCTTTACTGACTCGATTACTTTTTATGAGAGCCTGAAGTTGTATATCTGTCTGACAATGTAGTTTTGTGTACAAACTTATTTTAGGTACATGTATTTCTCTGATAGTGATTTGTGATTAAAGCGAAACTCAGATTTTGACACAGCCTGTCAAGTTTTTGGGTGGAGATATATATAAAATGAAAATTGATGACAATCTGTGTCAACATATATGTTCACATGTCACACAGACTCCTAAATTCTAATATACATGTATGTGATGTTCTATTTAGGAATGTCTGGCACAACACAATCCTTCATGTATGACATCTGGATTTGTTTTGTATGTTTATTTGCTTTAGTTTTAACATCACTTTCAATATTATTTCAGTCAGACTGTGATGATGTTTCCATGAAGTAGGCCAGACTTAATGTCAACATTCATTTATCTACAGTGCTGCCTCACTGAAATGCCATGCAGAAGACACCAGGTATGATGATGGATGGAGGACAGCAGGATAATTAGAAATCAAACAACATACATGTAACAAGATGATACACAAGACAATACATCTTATGTTCATTGTACACCATTTATACACCTATACATGGGGGGAGCTTCATCACGGAACCACATGCTATGCTGTATGGCCATAAAAGATCCAAACTACAGGCAATATGCTGGATGCCTATATCCATCTTATAACAAAGATATACTACTAGTATTATAAACGCAAACATCAGTACATGAACATGTAATTTTTCTCCCATATATAGGCTATTGTATGTACCTTTCGATATATTCTCTATATATCCATATTTATCAAACTTTTCACCATCACTGTGAAGTGTATCTCCATCTTCAATATGGCAATGAAAATAGCATGAGTGCTTCTTTTGTGTAAAACAATTTCATTTAAACCTGAAATTTTCATAATCAGAAAGGTGGGGAAAAATAATTAGCTATTACAAAGTACTTCATTTTTATTATGGAAATTTTCTGCTACCAAAATTGTATGGACTTGAAATGAAATCACTGATAGAGGCAAAATTGATTACACTCAATTTCATGCATGAAGAGTTTTCCACAAAAATTCCTGATAACCAAAATTCAAAGTGCTTTTGCATGTATGTGTATTATGTTCAAAATTCATGAGCATAACTTTTTTTCTTTCTCCATTTACTTTAAATCAATGTGCACCATCACAGAAAAAACACTATCATCATAATGACACACAGATTTCGAGATTTTCAAGTCTTTAGTAGAATGGACGCTGCAGTTAGTCACCAGAATAATAACACCATCAATTACAAGGATCAATACATTAAAGGAAATGGAGTTGGGGAGGGGTGGGGATCATGGGTTAGTCAAAGTGTGGTTAGTAAGGAATTAAGGGTTTCACTGACATCCTGACCACCTGAAGCATGAAACTGTTTGTTCCACAATCCTACAGGCCAGCCACAACAAGACGCAATCAGAACCTGTAGACAACATCCAGCACTGACATCTCGTTACAACTTCTCACATAAAGCTGTTTGTCACACGATACATGTATGCACCCTGTGTACTTCATAACCTCACTCTGGACTCAGCACACAAGGCTTAAATGTTTTATACAGTGATTTGTCTTGCACAGCACAAGAGATTAAAAGTGTATGTGTATAAGTGATGTTTGACAAAGTGAGGTCATGGGTGATCTGATAAGTCCCCAAACCTAAGGTTGAGACATCTGAACACCTTGTATTACATGACTGGCTGCATCTGTTTTCACTAGCTTGGAAAGTGTAACTTAATAGTGTGCCACAGTCAATTGTTTATGAATTCACCACTACTGCAGACCACTGGGCTGACATAGACAAAACTAGTCAGTAATATTATTCCTTATTTCCCAAGCATTTCAATAAAAACGGCTCATAAACACAGACTGATTGCGTGTGACTGGCCTGAGAGGATGTGAGGGTGTTGTAACAGGAAATGTACCACAAACATGGGTGTGGGGGCTGGCCCCGTGGACTGGTGCGTAAACCACTGTTATACTGTATGTAAAAGAGCATCAGTCAACATGATTGAGGTTTATTATCAATACAACCCAACACTGACACTTCCCCGCTCCTTAATGCACACACCAATATACAGTCCATGTATCTATACTGACCTCATGCAGCAGGCCCATCTGGAATTTACATCACACACATTACATGAAGCTCACAATGCAATAGCTCTCTAAACTGTTAGCACAAGGTGATTGTTTATCCTTGATAATAAATCATACAAGTGTTTATACACCACTACAAAGTCATAAAACATAAGCAGTGAAACAAAAAAATACAATTCAAAAAACACTACGTAAATACAGTTAAATTAACAATTGACAGATATAAGTATTGTTTTCATAAATCAGGCAAATTAGCCTTGGCGGTTGTGGCTTTGTCACAATCAGGATGTGGATACAATTTGGTATCACCCCAATGACTGACAAGCCTTTACTTTATCATGGATCATGCTGAAAATATGCTATTGTTGAAACAAGACCAAGCCAACAGATGATGAAGCTGGTTCACATACATGTACATTAATGTTTATATTGTAGAGAATCATGTTAGAACCATTTGGAAATCTGGTTAGACTAGTTTCAGTACCAAATTCACCATTGAAAGTTATCGAGGGAAAAGAAAACAGAAAATATCTTCCTCTTTAGATAGCTAAAAACTGTATCTCAAATGAGTTTGGTTTTTTTTTTTCTCAATATTTTATTAATGGAATTAAATTTAAAAGTTTGAACCTTTCTGCACCATACTTAAATTAATGTTAGATGCAATTGGTGTCACAACCTTTTCAAGGTAAGGCATGTACATGTATTTATATACAGCTTTTTCCAAGTGTAGATTACATACAATAACTTGTGCATAATTTTCAGACAAAAACAGTCCAAAAGCCCACTTTCAGAACTGAATGCAATTAGAGAGCCATTCAAGGAAGTTTTAAAAAAATAGATAAGGAAGGCACATTTATTCATGGTGTTCAGTGGTGCACCTGATGATGACAACTGTTGTTTCTTGTCCATTCCGATAAAATCTTTTCTTTGTTGCTCTGTAAGATTTAATCACAAAAAATGAAGGTAACCATAAACCCTAATATTTCACCAATAAGGCATGCTTACCCGCACTTTGGGCACGACCCTGCGCATACACTCAGCATGATTGTCTCTCAGTAGGTCGGGCAGATTATTGATCACACTGATTCTCTGCACCTCTTGACCAGAACTGCAAACAACAAAGTATATGAAAGTATATTTGTTCACATCTTTAATTGAAATAGGACCATTTGTGAAATATGTTTACATGTTCATGCGTCTGTGATTGCAAGTAAATACAACTTTTATTTATTTTTCAAATTTTGTTCATTGGTATGTACACATCAAATATAAAAACAAGTACACTTGGCACACTCCTACTTGGCTTAAAAAAAATCCATGCTCAACAAACAATGAGCAAGCTCAGCAAACTGTGTCCATTTGATCCACCATAGTGTGGCAAAGACAACTAAGCCCCATCCTCAATCTTCCCCTCCCTAACCCACCCCATCATCACCTCCCGCCCCCAACGTTATGGCCAATCTGTTCCCCAATGACAGCCTATCACCAGCTGTAGCTTCCAGCAACACCTTAGCTGGCACTCAGTTTACCATGTAATTGTTATATGTTTAAGTGATTTCAGTAAGCCTCCTGTGTGGCCCTCAGACAGCTGGATTCCTCCCACCCCCTCTGTGGCCCTGAGGCTGAGAGGGAGATGTGCAGGGGGGGGGGTCATATCAGTTATCAGCAGATCACTGACTACAGCAGATCCCAGCGTAAATAACAGTTCTTGATCACCACCAGTTGAAACCTTGAACATTAGGTAACTGCCCATTGGAAAGCTACTGCACACACACACTATGCATTAATCAACTTCTCTCTTTGATGCTAATATGTACATTTCAGATAAATAATTCATACCTTATCAGCACACCACTTCACAAGTTATGTATGAAATTCCAAGCTTTTCCTGGGCCATCCACGCTTAATTTATATGTATGTATATGAGAATTATGCAACGTCACTGAAAAAAATATTTCCTCAGAATGTTTCTCTGAATACAATTCCATAGATTCCACTAATACTGACTCAGTTCAAGATGTATAAACATTATATGCTTGCATTTCCTGTCAGATGCCAAATCTATTTGGGATACATATTTAACATATAACAGACACTTGGTACTGATCAGGCCGACAGGAATCCTCTAACTTGTTTTACTGTAACTAACACATAAATATACCATATGAACAGTCCCTTATACATACATGTCCTTACATACTGTTCTGTATATATGTACTTACATGTAAACTGCATGAATATTCTTGCAGCTGAATTATGCAAAAGTGCAAAGTATGTACATATATTTTCCTCTCAACTCATATTACAAGATTGGTCAATATGAAATATTGTTGGAAAGAACAGTTGGAAAGTCCACCATTTGCACAATTCTACAACACAGCATGTACATATATTTTTGGATGTACATGTGCATGAGGAAGGAAACTGGACAGAGCCCTGAGGACAACAATGACCATCCACAGGTTGCTGGCGGACCTGATCACCTACAACCGGTGAGGAAGTGAGGACGCCAGCGCCAAATGGGCTTGAACTCACAGGGAATGTGTGTTTGACAGCTGGTACTATAACGCCTCCACGTTCAGGCTATAGGCTTTATCAACCCTGTGCTATTTTTAAGATTTCAACTGATGACCAACTCCTTTCTCTCTCTTCACAGGACTTCCAGAGATGATTATAACACGGTCCACTGATCAATTCTAAAACTCCCCTCAACTAATGAAGACTGTCCTTATGCTAGGTGATGGGGGCACTGAAATGGTGATGGTATCCAGATGGTCACTTTCTAGTGTGAGCATTGTCCCATATCCAGTACACACTGTTTAGGCTTGAAGGACATATACCCCAGTAACATATAAGCCTTGTGGTGTTACCAAAGTCAACAGTTCATGTTCACAAGGGACCCGCATCCAGTCTTTACACATACATCCATTACCCATCCTTTCTGGAACACATTTAACAATGTAACTTTTAACATTAATCGAATTTGAAAGCTCTGAACCCTTGGGGTGCTGTATTTAAAGACCCCTTTACTATAATCATTGGAATATCAAATCGGCTACAAAAAAAACAGTAGGTGTACAAAGAAGTTTTAAATTCTGATTTCAGTCCAAAATACCTCTGCTGAATCTGCTGTTGATTCCATACATCTACTGGTACAGTCAAAGTATGTGAATGCATTGTTTTAGTGACTGCGACTAAAACGGTGATATGAAAAGCAGTAAACTATTCTCTATAAATGTCCATACACTGTAATGTATACATACATGTGTTACACAAGCACATGGTTGCCTTCAGAAACACATATCTGGTTTCTTATTTAATGCCAACATGTATTAGTTGGAAGAGTTAACCATAATAGATGACTTGCTGATAATGTTAGGTAGTACTTCAGACTATCAGAAAGTCCAGGCACATCTTACTTGGTACACAAATGCACAATGACATGAAGTTTACAGAGATGAACCAGTGAGATTAAAGCCTACATCATGAATAAACTCATGAGCTAAAATACCTTATGCTGTTATTCATAATCAGTTTAACCATACCTATACATGAATACAGATCTTTGTTTTTTTCACTGTCAAACCATGTAGGTTGTACCATTCACTGTAGCTTGAGTTTAGCTTGCAATTCTTTACCATGACAGATCAAGCAGTGAAGGCAAATAATTAGGCGTGAAAACCCTCAGCATTCAGAGTAAACTGTGATTAGCTATGAACTGATAGTCATTGGCTCATTGCCAGAGCCTTGGAAGTGTGGCTGTTTGTATCAAGTTATACACAATACACCCAAACTGCTGCCAGAGCTTAGCCACAGATTCTGCTACACAGTAGGCAGGGCTGACTTAAGGATTCACAAACCCTGAAGTGTATACAAAACACTGATACATTGCTGTAACATGTAGCAGTTTGTTGTGAGATATCACAGTGTGGCCAAAATTATGACCTGCTAGCCCAAGTATAGCTCCACTGTTGCAGGGGGAACAAAACTGCAGACTAAGCACTATATTATGCATGCATGGTTTCTATATTGTACGCTAATCAGACTACAGGGATTAGAAACAGAAAGTAAATTGATTTTCAGCTCCTGGAACAATTAACCCCTCAGCAATGCATTGCCAGCAGTGTGTTCACTGTACAGCATGCCCCAAATATTAAGGTGACATGTTGCTCTTAAATTCATGTGTCATATACCATAGGAATACAAAGTTCATGTAAACTAAATCTTTCCCTGTAACCAAACAGGGTATGGCATGTGCTTATATGACTTACATGTACATACATCATACACAAAATGGCAAGGAGTATTTGCAATAACACTTTTTGTTTTCCCTAAAATCCCAATGAGGCACTAATCTTAAAGATTTTGATTTGATATTACTTACATTGTTAATTAACATCATTACTCAAGAATTTTTCACTTTCTCAGAGTTTTATCCTACATGATGGCAGTCAGTTTTAAGAATGATGGCAGACTAGAACACCCGGAGTAAACCTCTACCCTGTGGGAAGTGACAGACTCGGATCATGCATAGACATGTACATGAACGGCCTAAAGTTTCGCAGATCACAGTGCTTGATTAGACAAGTTGTTTCCAACAAATGTAAGACAGCCAGAATGAAAGTATAAGTGCTACTGAATGCCTCACAACCTAGAAGTGCAAGCCTCAACCCCAGCAAAATATACAAACTGGACAAACAGATATTATTGTAGTTCTGTTCTATCTCTTATTTGTGAGGGGTAGAAATTCCTGATCAGATCCTGATTTGGATCACCAGGAAAGTTCAATGCTTTACCAACTGTGAACAAAATTTCATCCAAATCCCTATATAACTTATAAACTTGCTGACAGACAGACGAATAATCACTCGCTAAAACATAACTTCCTTTGGTGCCAGTAGTAATGACAGCAGGGGAATGTAGAGTTCAGGGCCCACTTTGACAAAACTTCTTAAGTTATACTCCTCTTAACTTTTTTTGTACAGGACATCTATGTTATAGCATCATAAAGTGACTTGATTTACAAGAAAAGTTATGGAAAACTGATTTAAAAAGTTTTGTGAAAGTGGGCTCTGTTGCTTGTTTGGATATGTACATGTCCAGACATTCAATTACTTTCCATTACACTCAGAAGACTGCTGATTAAATTAAAGTTTAGGAGTGCCTGGGTAAGGAGCAAAATGTTCTACATAAATGTCTGAAAAAAAGATAAAAGAAAACATAAATGATTGGAAAACAGGGTGGCTATTGTTTAAACTTTAAGGTATATACATCAAGTACATACACATCGACTGATGTTTAAGAGATGTACCAGCTACAAGCTGTGCAAGACAAGACTGTGGAATGGCAGTGTTTGTCTGACATTTTCTGAGTACATTCTTATCCTCAGAGCTATATCAGGGAATGTTAACATGGGGTCAGTCCAAACCAAATGGACCACATTTCAGGCTGCTGATAACCCAAATACACTGACCACACACACTAGCTAGCAGAAATCTTAATGTACATGACTCACAGCCTAGTCTAACTGATTGACCAGTGGCTATAGGTCACCTTTAATGAGTCCCAGAGCTTGGCCAGCATGGCACCCCTAATAAACTTGTACCACTGACAGGGACACTGACAAATGGCTGGGCAAATATGCCAGAAAACATCCACACAGACTCACCACACTGCCTAATCAATAACAACAAAACAAATCTGTGTTTATAGCTTGGTGTAAAAACACAGAGAGAAAACTCAGAGAGTGCTAGAGTATATCACTAATATTGCTGACTGACTGCTCTACTATTCTATGCAGTAACCCACAAAGACTACAAAATGGGTATAGTTGTACAAACATAAGTAATATGCATTATGGTAAACAAAGGAATACCATGAGGGGGTACAGATACAGTACACATTTGAATGTATGCAGTAATTCTTGTTTTAACAAGTGACCATATATTCATTAAAATACTACTTGTACCACATCAAAAAAAAATCCCATGAACCCCCTCCCCCCTCCCATTTCCCAAAACATAATGTTTAAATTCAACTTCTATGGTAACAATATTGGAAACGGAACAGAAGAACTCACAACCTTCGGGCCTTGTCTTGTTTGGTGTAAAGCAAAGTGTGTTTGGCTCCCGAAAAAGAAAAGTATTTTTCCCTGTCACCTACATACTTGCCTGGAGCACAGTAAACTGTTGGAAATACCTGCATGTACAGTTCAGTGTACATGTGGGGGGATTAAAAGAGCAACAGAACTAGACCCTGTGCAGAGAATGTCTTGTATGTTGTGGTGTATGCTAACACGAAGTCTTTTTTATAATGGTTTGACTAGAGGGACAATAGATTATTACACATAACTCTAGTGTTGTGGTAACAAACAGAGTGGAAGGGTCTGCAAATAGGTAAGAGCATTCCCCTGTCTAATTGCTCTTCTCAGATTTCTCTCCTCATCACTCTTTGTTTTTATAGCCTGCATAATGGCTTTCTGGTAGGGCCTCTGCCATCAGAATGAACCCTGCACACCAGCAGGAAAATGGACTACATTTGTAGTACGGTTATGTAACAGGTAAAGCCTCCTCAAGTGATGCTGGATGGAGGAACTGAGAGACAAGCACAGATGAGAAATGTCACTCAGTGTGTATAATTTTCTTGTTATCTCGCCCTATCACAGATTTTAGTGCACAGCCTACAGTATGAAGATGCTTTACCAGGTGATGTTATTAATAGTGAAGACGTCACTTCAGCGCCATCCAACGACCACAGTGGCAAACTACAGCTCTCATCTCTCACTGTTTTTGCACACTTCATGCGGGGAGCAGCATTAACACAAACCAAATTATAAATAGAAGCAAGACACATGGCTGTATGTATGATTTTCTTGTGTGATCAGATACATGCATGTGTGCACTTGTACATATCCCAGGACCCAACATGTCTCCTGTCAGCTACACTGCTGTTTACCCCACCCATGTGACCACCACATAAAATATACCATGTAATTTGAGTATCCTGGTCACACGTTCTCTTCACTGAACCAGCAGTCCTCATGACACCTCTAACAAAGGACAGCTTATAAACATTAGGATTAATGACAATGTCAAGGGCATATCACGTTCTGTTCATGTAAGACCAGCCTGTAACTTTCATGAACATGCCAGTATTTTTATTTTACCTGCCACCCTGTTCCACACACTTTGAATGTACAGAGTACATGGATCCTCAGTTCTCTTCAGAAAACACTAAATCAAATACAACTTATCAGGAATGTTTCAAATCATATCTACCAGAACAATATTATCGTATTGTGCTTCAAAAGGGGCATGGTAAACTCATTGCCCCTTGTAAATTTACATCTACATGTAAATGTCCAACTTGTATTCCATTTCAATAGAAATTTAAAATACATGTACATGTAACTTTTTCCCTGGGCATTTGATCATTACCCATTCACTCAGATTTTGCTCACTTGAAACAGTATTTGTAAGGGACATTTTGTACGGCCTTTGGTATGGCTGACTTGATCACTTCGTCACTACAGTAGCCTAAAAACAATGATGCTTAGGTAATCATGTCACCCTGGCTGTGTTACCTAAAATTACTATGCTGACCAACAAGACACCTGTACTTCTGTACTGGCTTTCCATGCATACAAGTTATTATGTTTTATAGGCTTATCACATACATTTATATATATAGATAAATAAAAGATAAGGCTAAGAAAATATGGTTCTTGATATACGTATGTAGTTTAAATATTTAAAATGTTGCTTATGTTAAAATGGTTTGATTTTCGTGTGGTGAATAAAAAACAATCTGACCACCTGGGAGTATCGTTTAACCTTACTGGTTAATTCTGATAATCAAATGTATGTCAGAATTATGACAGATCTACAAAATACTCCTTTATACATGTAAATGGCAAGGATGTTGGCATATCATACGTATTGCACTGAGACTTACTCATCTGGTCCATCAAAGAACATGGGCTCATCTTCCAGGTAAGAGTTCATGCCATTCCTCACCTGTACATCCACAGGTGAATAACACCTTCCGCTACTACCTGGATAACATATAGACCTGTTGTCCACAAAGTCATCGTCCAGGTCTGGGTGAGTGTCCGAGTGCTGGATGTGGATACGTGGGATGGGGCTGTCATCATAATGGGTCATCTCCTCCAGCCACGAGTCTGGAATGGGACTGTCTTTTCCAGGGCTCTCCCTGCCCCCAGCCCTCTCACAGACCACTCCCTTTTCCTCACTGCCTGAACACACGGCAGAAAATGCAGAATTGTGGTGGTCAACCTCAGACCCTCTCCTCACAGGGATGTTATCCGTACTAACCTCATCAGGACAGTCAAACATCACTAAATTCTCCTCCAGGTATGTCTTCATACCCATGTTTTTCACAGAAAACAGCTGATCATCTGATTTGCTATGTGATACAATAGTTATGTCATCATGTGACAACTCATACACAGTGTTGTCATATTCTTTAATAGGTGACAAAGGTGATGAGCCTGTAACATTGTCACCATCTGTCCCTGGAAGAGACAAGCCCATGACATGATGAGTGTTACAATCCCGATCAGGAATACTTGTACTATTATGATCACAGAAGCTATTTTCATCCACGGCAATATTCTCAGAACTGACAGATAGCAAAGGTCGTGTGCTAGAACAGACATCTGGAGAGAGGCCATTCCACACTACACCTGTATCACCCTGGCCTGAGAACTCTGAACACCTTGATACTTTACTATCAACATCAGTCACTTCTACCTGGTCTGCTGGAACTCCATTAACCTCCCCACCTGAATCACACTGATGTACAAGCGAAGTTCTGGGGGGTGTGGGATTTCTGTGATTCGTGTCCTGGTGTAAATCCTTCAGGTCGCATTCATGATCAAGTATGACATCAGGTTGGTGACGGAGAAGGTCTGGCTCCAGGTAGCAATTCTTACAGCTTTCATTCTCTTCTGTCTCCGAGTGTGTAGGACTGTCCCCATTTGTCATCAAGGGATCTTGCATGAGGGGTGAACTGACAACAGCCTCGAGGGTCACAGCCTCCAATCCAGCACACACAGACTGGCACTGGTCATCTGTGACTTCACCTCCATCTATTGCTGGTCTCTCCAGTTGGGCCTGTCCATCACAGGACTGCTTAAGTTCATACATGTCAGCAGTTGATGGCTCCTCCATTACTCACCACACCTTACAAACAGCATCAACACGTCCCAACACCTCAAGGTACTCTTCAAACACACTAACATGTACCTCATTAAAGAAGTCAAATAATAAGAAATATATAAAAACTGCCAAATGGCCCAGGCAGTAAGATAGTCTTTAAACATCTAGCTGAGCAGATGTATACTGTAAAGGGAACCTACTAGGGTTAGGCAGTCCATTCCACAGGCCTGAGTTTGTCCCCTGATGTGTTAACTCCAGCTGGCCATGTGCTCTTGGAGGGACATGTGGTCTTGGAGTACTACACCAATGCTGCTAGCCAGCTTACTATAGCCAACCGGCCTTCCTCTTCTCCACACTACTCCCTCAGCCTGTACCGCAGACTCAATTCCCTCACTGAATGACTACATTCCTCTTACTCAGCCTTTCTTAGTTGGGCAAATGTTGCAAGGTGCTGGTGTGTGCCAGGCTGGCATTCAGCTGCACTCTCCCTGGGCTTGGCCAGTCAACAGCATCATCATCCGCAGCAGCAGCAGCCAATATCTACCAGTACCTCCCTCTCCCTCTACAGAGCACTATCTGCAGGTCCAGTAGTTGAGTCAGCGGCCCTGGCTATCGCCCATCAGTGAGGAGTTTAGCAGAGGCTCCATACACAATCCTGCTTAACTCACATCTCCTTAATTAATTGTAGCTGGAGTTAGTAGATGAGCTGGTATGTTGAACTCCTGGCGGTAAATTATCCAGCTGGGTTCAGGTCCTTAGCCTGCCCTCTACTCCCCCCCCCCCCACCTACAACACACATACACTTTAGGTTCTCCAATCTCAGCCAGGCCATGTCACCCAATCTCTATAATATACCATAGGACCATCCCTAATCACACCAATTAAAACATCCTGTTTTGTCACATTACACATGAATGCTGAGCTATTTAAAACTGTTCTTCTATATTATTCAATGCTGAAGGTGTGCTATACACTATATGTGTTTGAGTTTGGAATGCAATGTTAAATTTATACTGTTTCACTGCTTTACTGCACATTTGACTTGAAAATCATAAATATATGTACCCTAATTCCTCAACCTTTTCGCATAAAAAAGAGCAACTTTCAGCGTAATATATGCATATTTTGAATTTGATTTTGAGATAAAACTACACTCACTGGACTAGCCAGTTCCATGCTTCACAAAATGTACAATTTTATCAATCAACATAGAATTATGTCCTCAGAATATGCTTAAATAAACATCTTACAAACATGTAAAAAGGTTGAAAAATTACAGTATGTAATTACAATTATACATGTATATATGTATTTTGTCACATCCTGTTTTGTCATAGTACACATGGATGCTCATGATAAAACTTGAGAGTTATACATCTACAGTGTATATTTTACATACTATACAGATATACATCTGTATAATGTACATGTAAAGCAGTTTAAGAATGGATGTCACATATACAGATCTACAATGATGCACTTCATGCCGAACAAAACTGGTCTGATAAAGCTGAATGTCAAATGCATCTAACATTCTGGAACATATTTAAATCATTCCATGCAAATAAAAGGTTTCACACAAAAATAACCACAGCTTATCACTTCCCCATGTTTCCTGTATCATGGTAAAAAGCTTGTTACACCAATCATAATTAATGATCATTGCATTTGGTTATGCTCTCATATTCAACTAGTACTTCCCTATATAGAACAACACACTTGGGTTAGATGGTAAATAAGGATGCCTGTCTGTACATGTACATACATGTATGTATAAATCAATGGACAAAACTAAGGGGAAAATGCAAAACAAACATTTACATGTGTACTCACACACATGGGTCACTTTACATTCTATTACTGCAGTACTCACACTAACCTTTCTACCTATACATACATGTATACATATATACGAATAGCTATTATTTTTTCTTATGAAAAGTATCATAAAAGGTCAACATATAAATTCAATATAATGACCTATAATGAATATATATACATCTTCAGCTTAATTATTTAACATATTATGCCAGCACCTTGCAGATGGCCATGGGATTTTCCTGGGGTTCTGCTCAGTTCCCTCCCATCATAATGCTGGCAGCAGTCATATAAGTGAAATGTTCTAGAGCACAGCATAAAACACCAGTCAGACAAATAAGAGAAATATATTCTGAACCAGAGAGATGAGAAAACAGAGATACTTTTCACATACGTGTACTTACCTCATAGTACAATGATGACACGCAAATACAAATCTGGTAATTACACTGACTGTCATTTCTTGCCAAGAATGAAAACAACTCTTTATACATCTATGTCACACTCTAAACTTGGACGTTATCTTCATGTACATGTTTAAAATAAATGTATTTTTTAATTTTTCATTTCATTTTCTTCACTATCAATATGAACAAGTACCAGTGCCCTCTGCTATCACAACACACACCTACAGTACATGTGCTTTAGAAGCTTGGCCGATGTCTAAATGCCAGAGGACAGAGGACATCTTTCTATAAGTAGAGTTTTGGCACAAACACACAACAGTATGCCAGATTGAGGTCATGTGTTAAGTATGACTTCTGACTCATGGGATACTGTGGTGTCAACTCCCCAAAGGGGTGAGATAATATTTGACAGCCTCCCCCCACCCCCCCAAGAAATACCCTTGATATCACCAACAAATGGAAGACATCTTGCTAACTTCAGTGTTTCACATATACAGGATGAGATATTTCTGATAAGTAAAATAACCTGGGAAAACTTTGGGGACACCACGTATCTGGGTCATTGTACATGTATTCAGTATTGGGAACAGTTTCCACAACTAATGACCATGATGAACAGACATACCTGAATGTAACCCTCAACCTAATCACTTTAAGTAAACAAACAATGAAGGCAGTCAAACAACAGGTAGACATGCTTATTATCAGTATTATAACAGTCATAAAACTCTTACTGCTATTACAGCAATGTGGCATCCAGATCATGAACAGAATTTCAGCTTAATATGTGAAAATATATTTTAAACAACAGAAATCATAAGAAAGCTGAACTGATAAGCAAATTAACACATGAAACCAACACATGCTGCCAGCCTCGCCTTTCTCCTCCACTACAGTACATGTACTATAACACTACATTTTAAAGGCTGTCACCAAACTTTACATGCATGCAAATACATGTACATGCTATATATGTACAACCACAGTCATGACAATGATTCAAAGATTCCAATATATCATGTTAAAATATATCATGTTGTATGAACAACTTGATAGTTGTATTAATAGAGAAATATGTTGATTCTGAAAGAACATATTGATAATTGAAATATTGCAAATATGTAACCCTACATAAATGCATTAAGACAGCTAAAGAAAACATATGGCAAGGGTCAAAGGCAGACAGATGTTTCCGAAGAAGGCAAGTAATCACTGCCTGTACTGCACTGTGTATGTGTATATCCATGTATGATGCTCCATTTGAAGAGCCAGTAAAGAGCGATTGGCACCAAGAGTTGTCTTCCCTGTTTACTGTTCATCACCTAAATGTGCATGTCAGGATAAAATGAGACAAGTACTATATATCTAAATCCTAGAAAAAACAAAAACAACAAGCCTCTTCGCCAGTATTAATTTTCTTCACACTGTGCAGAGAAGTATCCAAGCATTCAACAAACGTGTGCAGTATGTTTTAAGTTGGTAAATTAATATAATACTTGTAAAAATGTGAGCTATATGTAAACTGCAGGAAATGCAAACATGTACTTACAAGTTCATGTATGGTATTGTGTACTGAAAATTTTATTATTTGTGTGGAATTTAAAGGGCTTATTAAATGCTTGTATATTTTTGTGACCAATAATTAGGCAAGTTTGTCAATTACCTGCTGTTTTGAAATTATAAACAAGAATTAAATCTTGTCTCACAGCTGCTATTAATATATACATGTAAATGAAGTTTAGCTAAAAAATATATTTACCATTTTTATCAACCTATGTTGTATGTCATGCTCATCAAAGATATATTATTTTGAACAAAAGAAATTGATTATCAACAATTATTGCTTGTAGGATCTCTGATTTTTGGAAAGAAAGGTCATAAGAAAGAAACAATCCATTCACAGTGGCCCAATTAAAGCAGAGCACTGTGTAAAACATAGCATCTCACAATGCCAGCCTAACAAGCCTGCCAATAGGCTCTTTTACATGAAACTCAAGGGTCTCATCGGTGAAGGGTTTGTGCTCTAAGGCAATGACAAATTACATGTACTCTAAACCTGGAAAGGGCGCTAGATGTACATTGTACAATGTGTAAGTCATTAAAGATTTGAGATCTTTTGATTATACATAATAAACTTATAATCATTCAATGCTTAAGACAATATATGTATTATGGTGCAATATATAGTGTTGCAACTGCTTTTTAACCAGGCCAGAAACTCCCAGCTTTTTCTTCTTAAAAATCACAATATTCATTACAAGCCATATTCATTGCTATGGGGCAAGGGAGAAGAGCTATCACCCACACAACCATTGAAAAATAAACCATCTGACATCAAAACATGCATACATACAAAGATAATGCCTCAGTTTACTCTTCAACTTTGGCTGAACTCTAGCATGATTATCACTAAGAATCAATGGGTCAGACTTACAACAACTGATAAGACTAATTTGAAACAAAACAATAACACTGTGACAAACATCATGATCATGTTTGCTTGTCCGTTACCACACAGAGATCAAGTGTCTCGATCCCTTTGACTTCATGTATACATGTACATGTAAATGGACTGCCAGCAGAAATGTTTTCCTATGGCATGTCCAAGTGGTCTTATCATCATCACAAATCTTGTGTAAATGTATATCTTTGGTTCAAGCTATTTCCATACACAGAGCACAAGCAAGTCCTCAAAAGATAAATTGTTCATTCGTGCTCTACTCTATAAGGCACTCTAATTGATTGAGGCACTTTGAACTGGCACAAGTAGTTACATGTATACCTAAGCACTTAAGGCTAAATAGAGCTGCCCTTGGTGACAGTGAATGTTGACAGCCCAGAACAGAATATGTGACCTGTTAATGGCACATCCACCAATACAATCAATGCAAGTGCATAGCTTCTCAACTAAATGCAGGCCAGTGTGTTTATAGCTGACAGACTTTCTCACTCAGTTCAATGAAACTCTATAGTTCCAATAAGCTTCAAACTATTTATGCATCCATAGTATAATTTGACCTACACCAATGAAAATTATCCTCTCTTAATGATATTTAAATATACACTACATACACTACGCCTGCAATATTTCCCACATAAGTTGTACATCCATCTCTTCAAGTGAATTTAACCTCACAGGGAGACAATTTTGGAAATGGATGTAGAGATAATACACTTTCAACAAAAACCTAAACAAAGAAAAGCCACAGAGGATATTGCACAGTGAAAGCTGAATGTCATAAATATTGTTTGAGTGAGAGGTGGAAATAATAACCCACCTCTCAAAAGAACAATATTTATGGTATTCACCCTCCAGTGTGCAATATTCTATTTATTATTTATACCCTAACAGTATCAGGATTTTGTGCACTTTAAAGAGTTTTCAGCATTTTTCCCAGCCATTCGCTGTCACAGACACGCCTACAGTGTGGTGTGTACAAGACAACATGTTATATGATGTCGCGTCTCCTTGCATGGCGCAAGAATGTAGCAGTTGACTAAACTGCATTATGACGTCATTCCGCCGAGATCAGAATGGAACTTTATAAAATATGATGTAATATCAAAATGTGATATTTCACAGCAGAGAAAATAACATTTTTATCAGTGAAGAAAATACTGGGATTTCACTGATGGATAAATAATAAATACAATTACACAACACCATAACTTTTTTACTTGACTACATGTTAGTGCAAGTGGTCTCCTTCAAACACTTTGAAATTTTCTAATACTGATGTCAAACTGGCAACTATTAGACTGATGCTGTCCATGCTAGAACAGGACATTTTCTTCAGATATGCACTTGGATATACTGTACATGCAAACCTGCAGGAGCTTTGTTCCTGTTATTAATGGGGTCCTAGCTAACTTCCTATTGCCCATAACTGGCAGTTGAAAATGTTCACATCAATAAAGCACAAGAGTACAAACAGGATAATGCCCATGCACAATCAACTGTGTCCCCTCTCACTAGCCTCTCTTGCGTGGTCTACATTTACTATTCCAAGCACATTACCCTTTCTGCTGCGTGCTGTGCTGCGCACGTAATTCTGAGATGACGAATCAATGAACACACCATCATTTGCTCAAACCCAGCAGCACTTCGTCCGTCATAATAATACACCCAAAGCAGTCTAAAGAATCAATACAGAAATGGCTAAACTCATGCAGCTGACTTTTAAAACGGTGCACTGATGTAACTACATGACGCATTCTAAAAATTACATACATATATGTGTACATAGATATAAGTAGGGAATTGGTATTTTTTGTCAACTTAAAACACATGTATACATATATAAAAATTAAGACACATAAGGATGAGCTGGCTGTTTCTACGATGCTTGGAAACAAAGCTGTTAGCCAGATATGACCACCATGTATAGGCAACATATTTAAGTAAATTCTCTTAGGGTATCAGTTTGCAACTCTTTTTAAACAAGGAAATCTCCAGATCAATAACATTATCAATTGAATGCACTATAAATATCCATAGGATATGATTTTGCGATTGTTGCAGGTATAATATAGGCCATCAAAGGACTAAGGAGTAAATATACACATGTATATATCATTAAAATATTCATTTCCAACACTTTGGTGATTGTCTGTTCTATTCTATCCACTTCCATTTTACTTGACAACATTATAAATGGAACTTAACACATTTCAACCATTAAATCACACTGGATGATATCCATTTTTCACGAGGTCATCTGTTGAAACTCTAAACATTTTTACCTTTCTAAAGTCTTGAGCACATCACCAAACCATTTCAGGCACCCAACACATCTCTTGACTTACATAAACCACTACATGTCGATAAAGAATCTACATGCCAGTGTGAACCACAACTCATTTGCTTCAGCCATGAAGCTGAAAATCGCCCTGCCACATCAAACATTCACATTCCATTCTATTATTCATTTCAACTAAAAATAATCATATTACTGGAGATACATGATAAGAATATATAAATTTTAAAAACTTACATAAAACACAATTATTAATCAACACAAAAACCACAACAATGAGTGACAAAATAATTGTAAACTTACCTCAGCAAATACACGGCTCGTTCAATGTCATCCAGATGTTCGTCTACAGTGAGACGTTCGAGCTCCTCTGCCGACTATACAAAAAGAAAAAGTCAGGGATAAATTAAATAATAACAATAATAAGTACCTGAGTGAATGTCTCTTTCTCTGTAATAAATGTTTCTTACATCGAACTATATCGGGAGAAAATTGGAAAAATTAACCTACCTTTAGAGCCTTGGTGACAGATTTTTCGAGCTGGAGGTCTTGCAAATCGTCGGTCAGCGACGTCGCGGATGCATCCAGGGCCATTTTCTTAAATCCGAATTGTATTGCTTGTCTTAACTATGTCATTGTGACAATTGCAGTAAATCTCATTATCTATGATGACTGTCAACGAGAGCTAGGAGCTTCCCTAGGTTCATAACTCTTCAAAAGCTTCGCTTGACAACACTACGCGGCGGCCATTTTCAAACAACTGTGAGTTATCGTTTTGTCACGCTAGATCTCGTTTCGAGGGCGATAGCAGACGACAGAACGAGACGATGGCATGGATGTGGCTGGGAGTTCGAGACCAAAAACAGGCGTTACACAGAGCACCTCATTGTCGCACATTGGTCAAAGTTTTCGATTATCCACATTCGTGACATTAAAATCTATAAAACTGTCGGGTCAGTTTTTGAAAGACTGGGGCAGATTTTGATTTCTAGCACTTATCGGGTATTTTTAGACGTTACACTCGGTGTCATTTTTCGTACGCCACGATATGGCTGAGAAACTGCTGGCGCGGCGCTAAGACATAAATTAAGGCATAATCATTCATTGACAGTGTCATTTTAAATCAAATTTTTCAAATTTTTAATTTCAGAAGATATGAAATGGGTATTAAATTGACGTTTTATATTTTTACTTAAGTGAACTTTGAAAGATCGACCCTCAACCTCTCAACTAACTCAACAACGTTAAATGTACTATCTCCAAATACTTACATTTATTCGTTCGGTAGACAAGGTAAATGTCAGAATATTAAATAAGGAGGGAGACTGTTTAGCTTGCTGATTTTCAAATACCGCTCTCTGAATCGTTCTGAGAAAGGCCTACCCCAAATATAGGCCTACATGTAATTGTCACTAAAGAAGCTAAATACAATCAGTGTAAGCATGGAAATACATGTATGGTATGCCTCAGTTAAACATATCATGTTAATTTAATCAGGCCTCTGGCAGTGGGATTCAGAAAGGTACTTGGCTATTTCACTACTGGCAAGAATTTCTTGTCTTCTATCAAGGTAAATAAAATACACTTAACACACACATCATGTTACAGATAAAGGTCCAAATAGGGGCAGATCCAGTCGTAATTTTAGTGCACCTATTTAGAAAGAAACCTTCCAAACCTTTCAGTAATATTAAACTGCTTTCAGTTCAAGACATGACACGAGGGATTAATGGCTGGAAATATGAACATTTACTAAATATTCATGGCAGAAAATGTTAGCCTACAATAAACCTGTTCCGAAAATTTTACATTTAAATTCTAAGGAACTGAACATACATTGAGCAGTTGTCTTGATTTAGATTTCCTCATTTGAGTCTGGCAAGTCTGTAGGTCTAAATGAGTGTATAATTTTAAAATTAGGTATTCAGTATAACACAATGGTGGTTTCTTGTCTTCAGTATGTGGCTTACATCTGCAACTTAGTAGTTTCACTGTTTTCTTACTCCTGTGTGTGTGGGTGGATGAAATTATTTTTGGAAAAATTCTTCAGTGTTATGTAATCTGATATAAGCTATTTGTTAGAGGTTAAATTAAATAGGGTTCCTGTGGAAAGATGTACCAGTCATGATCCACAGCAAGCCAAAGTCAAGAGCCTGCAAGTTCTCGCAGGTTATTCCAAAGTTTTATCTCTGTAAGCTGTTTGCTAAATAGTTATGTTATTGTTACACTTAAATTGCTACATCTATAAAAAATTGGACATAGGGGGTTTAATGACCTCTGAATTTTTTAGTTATTTATTGTTAGTCTGATTAGATGTTTAAGTTGTTCACTTAAATGCCAGTGAGGGAACAGAATCTATACCTATACCTGGCATACATATATTCAAGTACCTGGCAGACTTCACGACCATGAAGTTCCTGAACAAGCGGGAGATGATTTGAACTTCTTAACTTTTTGAGATGATGGTGAGGTTTGTTGGAGGAGGAAACCAGCATGCCAGGAAATGTTTATTTCACTCATCTGAGAAAGACACATATGCAGCGCTCAAAAATATTTTGCTTTTATGACAGTGGTTAGCATTATGGAGGAAGGAAATGCACAACCATCCACTGGTTGCTGACAGACCTTCACACATACTAGACTTGAACTCACAGTGACTCCACTGGTGAAAGACTCCGAGGTCATTGTACTGAGCTAGCATATTAACTAACAGGCCAAGGAGGCTCTGATCTGATAACAGGACAACTTTTTCAGCTGTTATACATAAATACAGTATATGTTATTTTTATTGTATTTTCGAGAGTAGGTATAATTGTATACAGAGTATGATAAATCCTGCAACCGTCAGGAAGGTGTAATACAGTAACCAGTACTGAAAACCATGTACAAGAAATGGAGACATACAAAAATGAATTGATAATATACTACACATAAGTCCCTTGTATAGTTCAGAGGGGATGTATGGGGCGTCTAAATTAGCAATATAAGTATACTCCACATGACATCAAGACAATTTAAATAATCTCTCCAATCTAATTAGGAATATTACATTACATGCCAGAAGCCTGTCACAGGGAAAGTGTGCACAGCCAGTGTGCAGCTACCATATATGTCATATCCTCATAGATTTCATACACACAATGTCAGCTACCCTGCCAGGTGTCAATAAGAAACTTTGCCTCTTTTTGCACTTGGCAATCTTCAAACATGAGCATTCATACTATTTAACTTCTGACACAGAACTGTCCTAAAACAATGTATCATCAGTGTATTCATAAAACTCTTATCTGAAGACACTCCTCCCCTTGATATTCTAGAAAGACAACTTAGAGTTCAGTTTTGCAATAATGAAAAAAGATCTTGTTCATCAAAAAGAAAAATAAAGGGAATATATCGCAAAAGGGCAGAGATGGAGACGTCTTCAACATCAATTTTAAATAGTAAATCTGGCAGAAAACAAAAAAGATCCATGGTTTCTCATTCAACCAGCATATATCTTCACACTTTTAGTGCTGCAAAAGGATACAAATATTAAGCAACAGCAGTAGATGCACCCTGGAGTTCCGATTCTTTGATATATTACTGTGAGAAAGTTCAAGCTGATCAACCCTGCTTACAAATGACAGAATAAGAGACGTACTTTGTGAGCATTACACCAATATGGCACGTGCTCAGAAAGACAAATTTTGCCATACTGAATAGGCCTTTTATTTTGTCCTGATATACTTCATTGTTAATAAAGGCATATAATATGCAAGTCTGCATTAAGACTTATTGCACTGAAATATCAGTACAAGGGGACATCACAAGGAGTGTAGCAGCATCACATATGCTATAAAGCAGCAAAGTGTCAGGGATTCTAAAACAAAATTGGAAATTTGAAGGTTCATTCTCCAAAACCTTGTGATAGAAATCTGTCATTTATTAAACATTTTATGACCTCTTCAGAGTGCCTAATTGTAAGATCGATGTGTTTATTCAGTGGATTCATGGTCAGAGGCAACTCATGCAGCATTACAAATATTAATCTAAACCTTACCATTCATATAAAAAAAATTTACTTATTTTTGTAGTTTTGTGTAAAGATTACATCAAAGCAGTTAGGGGTATTTCTCAACTTACCACAGATATTATAAAAGTTCAGAACTTTATATTAAGTATCATTTTGGGATGATCTCATTTGTTTTGCAAGTAAATTCACTGTTTGAGATTATTCAGATCTGTTTTGCCTAAAACACCACAAACAACATAAACTGCAGGCTTTGACTTTGTTAAATGATATCAGTGCTATAAAGTACATGAGATGAAGTCACGTCTCAGGGACATCACCATATCTTTGGTAACTAGAGTTGTCTCCCTTAAAATATCACTTAATGTCTTGGGTCAGGCATTCTTCACCACCTTCCATTTTGTCTATTTTACCTAAAAATGCTACCTTTTTTTTAATATTTAGAAAGGCAGCATCCAGATATTGGACCCTGAATTTATTGATATTAGTGCCTGCAATTGCAAGCCAGTTTTAAACACCAAGACAATATACTACATGTAAGTATTAAAGAAAAACATCATCTCATGTAATAACATAATTTTTAAGTAGACAAAACACATGCCCTGAAGAGCATTACCACTTCTCACCCCCAAAAAAAAAACAGTACATGTACATGTAAGTGTTTGTACACTTGTCATAAACTGTCTGCAAGTAGCTTCTTATCTTCAGAGACAGTGCCCCAGCCCCAAATATCACAAAGTGGTTTAACACAGCATGAACCTTGTCTCGACTTATTTTTGATATACTTAGTCTCAGGCTGAAACGTTAGCAAAAATTATGCGCTCGCTGATCTTGGCCAGGCCCTTGGATCACAAAGCTGTTTTAGATTAAGTCAGACTTAGTCTTAACATCAAAACAGTTTACTGCATTGAAACTAACTAAAGATTTTTGTTTTACTACCAAGAAGTGTCTTCCACCTTCAATGGCACAAATAAACAGGAGCCTCTAAATTAAATTCTAAGATCAGGAATAATGCCACAGGTTAGGACTGAGTGACTGAACTTCACTAAAGAGAGATTTGTGACGCTAGGATTGGAGTGTTCACTGTCAGGATAAAAATTCCAATAGGAAGTAACCTTTTTCTTCTTAAGGCATTCACTCATCATGTAGGACAAAGCATGCACCAAGCCAACTAACCCTACAGCTTGTACTCTTTAACTTGGCACCATAGGGCAAGAACCTAAATTACACTGTATAAGTATAAAGACTAAAGTACAAGGAACAAAATAGAATAAGTGTCAAGTACAGGATCTCCAGTCCATCCTAATAAATACAATGAGAGGATTAAAAACCTATTCTCATCTACTGCAGCACCAGGCTAAATAATCATATATAAGTAATAATATATGATGTCTATACTACAAAAATGACAAAATAGTGATAACAGTCAGATATAAAAGAATAATTGGTCCGTAGATTACCAGTAGAATTGTAACAGAGAAAGAACGTTGTAAAGATTGTTGATGCATCATATTCTAATAACAAGCATCACCAATATGACAAGAAATGCACAATGATGACTTTAATAATAACACAAATAATTGATTTTCGGAATGCATTGCAAAAAATCATTTGAAAAATAATGTAATCAATCGTTTATACCAAGAAACTGAGCACCACGTTCCTCAGGATTTAGAGCTGTTTGAGCTTCACTTTAAGTCACATGTAGAAAAACATTGTACATAGAAACAGCAGTACCAGGTTTATAAAGGTGCTGTAATATTCTCTAGCCAGGAGAATGGGACATGAGTCCATTTAAATTGTTCCTGTGTCCTCAACACAGGACAGAGACAGATCAATTGATAAAGGCAGAAACAGAATGAATCAGGTCATTACAAACTGAACATCCACTGGAACAAGAAGATGGCCTGAAGGTAGGACATGACCATGGACAGTGCTACCAGGGGCAGACAGCTGTTCGGAGGTGAGGTGCAAGGGGAGGTTGGCACTCTGTGTGATAACAGGCAGAGCCATGTTAGTGTTGTCTGTGACTGAGATGTTCTCTGATTCTTCGCCAGAGTCTAGTAAATCTTCCTCGGCAATGTCACCCTCATCCTCAGATTCCTCACCCTTGCGGTATGGCTTTGTTCGCACAAGTAAGAACTCTTCACGAGACAAAATGTGAATTCCACTTGCAGTCAATAGCTTCCCATGCCGGGTTTTCAAGTGCCTTTTGTATGTATTTCTGGTTTTGAACTTTTGTGGACAATCCGTACATTCAAAGGGTGTTTCTCCTGTGTGTCTCCTTAGATGTTCCTACAGCATAAAAAAAAAAAATACAAATAGATTCATACCAACAGAAATTTTCTTATCATGTGACAGACTTACTTTCCGTATTTTGCATTCAGGTGTGCATTCAACATTTATTTTCAGTATGAAGTCCCCAAAACTCTTGGGGATAAACAGTTTCTTCAATTTAAACCAAAAACATACTGCACACCACTTAAGGCTACAACAAGTTTCCTAAATTCCATACCTTGAAATGACTGGGATGTCTGAACTTTCTGCCACAATCTTTACACGTAAAACGGCTCTGGTTGTTGTGGATTAACATATGGTAGTTCAGGCTGTGTTGACGAGTGAAAGTGGTGTTGCATATCAGACACACAAAGGGTTTTATTCCTGCAAATGAGAGGAAAAAGAAGGATAAACTTCATCCACCCCATAAAAACAATTATTTCATTTTTAATTGATTGGAATTTAACGCTGTGCTCAAAAGTATTCCACTTACGAAGGTGATCAATTTCATGGGTCCATGGGAAATGAGAATGTACAGTAACTGACAAGGCTTTCAAACACGTAACACACATATTTTCAATAAACAACTGATACCAACAAACAAGTACGTGTCACAATGTTTAAGGTTTCGTTAATTTTGACTGCTTTTGCCACCAAGATCCCCCAAAATAGTGATGGTGCGGGAATCTCCAGGATTCCATATCTGAGACTGGTACTGAACTACTGTGTGCCCTAACGATTAAAGAGCAGTTTCTAAACCATCCTGCCATAACCTGCTGATTTTGACAATGAATAAGATCAAGAATGATAAGTTGAAACATGTGGTTGATTTTAGTATCCAAAAAGTAACACTGAAGTACTTGGACTGACAGGGTTTATAAGCCAAACACACATGACAATAGTCCCTGCTGGATGTGATATCACCATATAAGTATCACTTTGAGATTTTAAATATTCAAAAACAATACATCCTCAAATAAGTCTCAATTTGCTGTCACCAACTTTGACAGATAATCCTTCATTTTATGGCATAAAAGTATATATATATTTTTAAATTTCATTCTGAAGTTATTCAAGTACTCAGTTTTACTTGCAAATACATTCAGATGTGCACTAACCAAGATGACCTTCTACATGTGAGACTTGTCACATTACAGAGCATTTATAAGCAGGCGAAATATTAAGGCATATTCCCATGTGCTTGTCATTCTTTGGAGTGACAATGAATCAATGAAGACTTTCGTGGACATCTTATATTATGTTCACACACAAGAATTGTCATGAAGTAATTCATACCAGCATGGCTACGATAATGATACATCAAGGTTGCACAGGCTGTAAAAGTCTTGTCTTTACAGATTTTGCACATCAGTGGTGTTGATGAGTCATCCTTCTTTCTGCCCTTCAATTCTCTTATACATCTTAATGCACATTTCTGAAAGTAACACAAGTAGTAGTTAGTATCCCAAAATTATTGTTGCCCTGAATTCTTATACTGTTTTTCCCTTATAGAGTCATGAACACATGTAATAAACATTTATTAGCAAATTTAACCTACGATGTCTTTTCCAGACAGCTACAGTAGGGAAATACTGATGGGTTGTTGGTACAAAATACTTGATTTATTTATTTACTTGTTTTACATCTACCTAAAGTATGTATGTATGTATATTTGGGTTTTACGTAGTACCCAACAATTTTTCCAGATATATGGTGACAAAGAGTCCTTAGAATGTATATATATACTCTGTCTTCCTGTGGCAGGGTGAGTCCAGGGCTAAAGTGCTGCTAATAGGCCACAGGAACATCATGCCACAGACATCAGACGTGACACCTCATCCTGTAACATACTGACACCGGGCCGACCAGTCTTGTTTCTTTCAAACCTCAATTATGACTTCCAAGCAGCATAGCCACAAGCCGTCGGACTGAAGAACATTTCACTTATACAATGACAACCAACATTATAGTGACACACCCAAAAGAAAACCCACAATCATCTGCATGTTGCTGGTAGACCTTTACATGTACCATTTGAGAGGGAGCCAGCAAGCTGTAATATTACTGTAAATATATGTTCCAGCTAACACTTACCCGTTCCCATTCTGCAGAGCCCTCCTTTGCTGTGTTCTTTCTCTTCCTCTTTGGAGTCCCATCCTCATCCTCACTGAAAGACATATTTTCTTCCGGTACTGGAATACGACCCTTCTTTGCCAAGGCAGACTTCGGCATTGGAGGATATGGCTCTAACCATATAGATGAAGAACAAAAAAAACTTATTTTTTTTCTTAACTGGATATGTTATTCTGTCAATACATATGTATTACATTAGCACTCTGTGAAACCGTAAGAAATACAAATGATAACTTTTTAAAAGCCCAAATGGTATAAAAAGTGTAACTGCTTTCTTATATAAGGTGATGGGGGAAGGGGAAACAAGGCTCAAGATGAAACATGAAGACCTTCAATAAAACCATGTGACCACTACGAAATGGGTAGATTTTATTTTGATAGCTAATTTGATGTCTATCTACAACATCAGTTTGAGAAATGTATTCTATGGCTTGCATCCTTAGCCTCTTTCGCTTTTGGTGTTTCAAGTCTGTTTTCAAAGTACAAATAAAAATTGTAATCAGTTTGTGTTCTGTTTTAGTCTAATAATTATTTCAACTTAATTGGCCATCATTAAAAATGCATTTGTTTGGCACAACCTGCCCGATTTTCACCAGAAGTCTTTCTTTATAAATTATTCTCTGCAAGCTCATTTCTTTAAAATCCCAATCATTTCACAAGTCACTTTATGTTAGCATCGATTCAAATACACAAGAGGCTAAGTCATGAATTTCGTGCTTTCCAAGTTATTGGATGCCAACATCAACATTCCAGTTATGAAAATGGCCACAACTGTACTGCTTGGCTGTATATAGCAGTGGGTTAAAATAAACTCCTAATTAATCATGCAAATATCCAAAAATGTTGTAAACGGGTGCTGTTTGCCAGTACTCTAACACTTACTTTCTCCTGAGTGGCCTTCCTCTTCTTCCTCCTCCCCTCCAACGATCTCCTCACAGCACACCATGGGAGTCCCCTCCTCCCCCGGAATACGCCGAAACAACAGCACGGGTTCAACTGGCTTACGTAGTTGCTCTACGAAATTACCGTAGTAGGAGTTGCAGTCACCAACATCCACTGTACCATCTTCGTCGTCAGATGAATCCATCTCCAAATGGACTACATCTATTCCTCGCTTTTTCCCAAAGATAGTGGTGTAACAGTGGTCCCGATGAGGTTGGTTCCTGGTCAACAAGTCAATAATGAACTGTTCATTTTCTTCTATACGCCGTTCAGTTTCATCTGGTAAAGAGCTTTTATCTGTCGTTTCAGAGGGTGGTGATGCCTTTTTGCTATTCGCTCCTGCATGTTTTACAGGTTGCTTTCCTTTGGCACCATCAATGTTTTTGTTTTTTTTTCTGGATTGAGATTCAAAATCGACCACCTTAGGTTTATCTGGAGAAGCATTCTCAGAGTTGTCTTTGCCTTGTTTCACACTCTTTCCTCTTCTTTTACTTGGGCTTTCGGAACCTTCAGACGAACGATTTGCCAGTTCTGATAAACTGACCAATCGCCCTTTAGGTAAAACATATACTTCAGATGTATTCCTTTTAACTTTGTTCTTGACAGAAGTGAATCCTTTCCTCTTTCTCTTGTGGAGGACAGCAGCTTCTGTGAAATAAATGAAATCATACACTGACATGCAATTCATCTACAAAAACACAGTCTTTCCTGCCATTACTGGAGGTCTCGTATGGCCATTGGCATTTGCAGAGTCTTACATTCTTTTCAGACTACTGAGGTTTATCCGTTCCCTCAATGCCTCCTCTGGAGTATGGTGTAAATCACCAATCACACAAGTTTACACATTTATCAAAAGTTAGGAGTGGTGCAATTGCCAATGCAAAGCTTGAATAACTACCTCTCCCTGCTATCAAAGCATCTGAGGAGCGCTTCGTAAAATGTCTCTCAGACCTGAGGACACTAAATTCCGAGAGAGATCCTCACTTGTGGCCAACAAATGCACTCACGTGATATGAAATTAGCCAGCATGGCCCACTGAACGGCAAAGGATGGCAAGAAATTATCGTCATTTGGATTTCAGAATACAACATCTGCTACACATACACATTTATGTAGAAATAAACACTGACTAAGATGGGAAAAATAAGTGGTCACCACCAGACAACTGCAACCAATACAACCCTTAGCTCTTCAGCACTAGGAGGTACATGTATTATTGTATACATGTAGACCGTATTCGTCAAACATTTTGTATTTTCTATGTTCTGTAGGTTCATAAGTTACGCCAGCGTGTTGCGCGGGTATACAGTCTGATATAATCAGGCCGTATACACACGTGACACACTAAAAAATTTATCACCATGAAGAGCTTTTGGAACGACTTTCGTTGAATTAATTCTGATACTGCGGCCAAAACACACCACCTTTTCACAACCACTTTACCACTAACTGAGCAGCTGAGACTGACATCACGGCTCACATGATGGGAACAGCACAGTTCAGATTGGGGCACTGAATGCGCAGACAAAACAGCACTTGCCTTAAGTTGACTGCTAAGTAACCTTTTCCATTAAACTTGCAAGTTTTTGCAATTTAATTGTCTCAAAAAGATGCTAAGAGAAACATTTCTACATGTTGCAGTTGTCAACTGCTGAATCATTAGACCTCTTTGGAAAATAAATGTAGGAAAAGTTACTCATTGCAACAAGTGTTGCTATTGGCCAGCGCGAGAATCCTTGACTCCGTAGTTATACAGAAAAAATATCAAAGGCGCAAGGCCGTATTGCTTGTCTGTTTTGCGAATACGGTAGCCTATTAAAGGCAGATAAACCAATCAGAGGCTTAGAATTGTGACAAGTGTATGTATTACCATACTAGCGAGGTAACAGATGGAACGATGCCTTTTTATTGGTTTGCAGATCATAAGCTTTTTTATAGGCTCATAATATGCTGAGTGACTACTGACAGGACCGGGGACAAATGCATCAAAAGTATGAAGAACTTTTTTCTTAATTTCTGTTTCAACAGCTTAAATATGAAATCTTTACAATCAATGTAATCTTTTATAATTACAGTCTGCTTTCTGGCAGTCTTTAAATTCAGAAGGGTTTAGAATTATTTTATCAAAAAGTTACATATTTTTTTCTCAGAGATTCATGACATGACCTTCACTGAACCTTGGGCATCTCAGGGCTTTTTGGGTACTTACAAATGTATTACTGTTTTGGTAATTAAATATAAGGCAACTTAGAAATTAGGATACAAACCTGCCAGGCGTCTTTTCCGTGCAGGGAGAGGTTCTGCTGAGAAGACTTGATCTACTGACATCAAATAGAAAACAAAAATATACAAGCAAACCACTACTCTGCAAAACACCAACAGTCATTAAATTTAACAAATCATTAACTACACATGGCACTTATAAATTCAACACTATATGCTTTTAATGTTTCATGCATGTTATCTTCTCTGAATTGACAAGGTCTGCAGTATGTGGAGAATTATTTAGCTTCTAGTGTTTACCCTAATTCTTCAACCTTTTCAACCACCTCAGCAACCAACATTCTGAAACATTCTGACAGAACTATGGGGTGTAGACAAATAGTTTGTATACTATTACGAAGCTTGCATTTTTAATCACATAATCAATTCATAATCATTGTATGCAAAAATTCCACTGAACAAGATGAAAAAAGTTTTTTAGTAGTAGAAAGGGTTGAAGATTTACAGTATACAGGGTACCTACCGTTACACTTTTCCAATTGTTTAAGCTCCAATAAATGCTGACTCAAATGGTTTTTCATTTTCAGACGAGCCTGTGTTTCATTTCCAAAGCTTGAGAACTGTGCTTGGCATTTTTCTGGCATGAGATAACATACAAAAGTGTAATTTCGCCTCATCTCATTAGCTTTCAAATCAGCAAAAAAATCAACCAATGACCGATCGGATAATAACTGGATTTGTTCTAGGTTCAAATTATCTCGGCTTTGGATGCTTCTACGAGTCAACTGGAAAAAGAGAAAAAAAGAGAAAAAAATGCAATTAAAAGGGGCACAATAGAAAATGATCAGAAAACTGTAATAAAACGCTACAGACATAAGGCAATGTTAAATTTCCCTTACTAGGCTCACTTTTACAAAACTTCGTAATTCAATATTTCTCGACTTTTCTCTTAAATCACATATCCTTATGGTGCAATAACTGACACTGTGTTTTCAAGGAAAAAAGTGACTTACAAAATTTAGTGAAAGTGGCCCCTGATCATAGTCGGGACTACAGAGCACTTAATTTTGATGCAGTAAATGCTACATTACTGCCATGTCCAACATCACATTCAACCATCAACTGCAGCAAGTTACTTATTGAGAAACACAAAATTCAGTAATAAAACTCTGATAAACTCGCTGAATTTACGACTTATGGCTTACTGCCTAAACCTCAGACAGTACTTCCATTTCCTTTCTTACTTTTTCAACATTTCAAACAAGTATATGACCCATTGGCCTTTAGAATATGTCCAAAAGATCTGGAAGATACATGCTGTTAGCTAATGGCTTACTTACTTGTAACTGTTTGTAGTAGTTCAAGTGAGAAACAAATTGAAATCACCAGTGTCTGACTAAATCCACAACAAATCCTACCACATTCACAAATTCTCTCTATCCACAAAATTTACTGATTTATATGTTGTAAATATAATACATGCAATTGCTGACAATAATTATTAGATATCCTACCCTTCTCTGCGGCTGTAGTTCTTTAGGTCTTGGTTCCTTCTCCAGGGTAGCAGAAGCAACTTGAGCCAGAACATCCAGAGACATATTTGAGAAAGGGGACTGTCCTCTTTCTGAATGATCAGAAGGTTGGTCGTCCTCAGGAGAGTCCATTGGAGCAACTTGTTGTTCGTTTGTTGCTAAAAATGCAAATGACAAGTTAATTTATGATGAACGATGGGAACGATATTCAGGAAATAATGCAATGATGTATGTGCAGTTGCCTACCTAATCATAGAGGATGCACAATTTCAGTCACATCATGTTACAGTGTCAGATAGAAATTTTTAACCAAATGAGCTGGCACAGATCTTTCTGGGAAATATCACAAAATTAATTTTGTGTAAATACAGGCATACCTTGATATAACAGCTTACACATTTAATCTATCTTCATCTGTCAAAAAGAGAGACTTAAAGGAAAAGACTGGGAAGGTATTAGGCAATCTGTGGTAAAAGAGTATGGTTTGATGACTTAAAAGTAATTATCAATTATTCAGATTTTTTTTAGTTCAGAAACAAGAAAGTTTAAGGCAGATCATAACACATACTCGATCGCAAGTAATACATACCTCAGAGTCCTCCATGTTAAGCCATGCTTAAAAATATGTTTGTTCAGTCTAATTTGACTGACTCGCCCAAAAAGTGCTCTATTCAACAGTTTTTACTGGTATTTGGATAGAAGGATTTTTGTTATTTTTCTCTGCGTGTTAATTTCTTTAAAATCCCTATCTTTTTCAAGAGCCCTAATTCCCTACAGACTGACCCTATTTTTTTCTCATAAATTCGGTTATGCCCAGCAAACAGTTTTTTAAGGATGAGCTAAAAGGGGACATAACTGTGAATATAACTGAGATTAATCAGAATACAGAATTATTTAAAGTAAAGACAACGCATGTTCTAAGTTTGCCAAACAGGTTACACAATATTATGTTCATTTCAGTAAAGTATTTTTCTGATGGCTAATTCAACATCTGACATACTTTGTTTAGTATGGATGTCAATTTCATGATGTTTTGTCATGGAAAGATCATCCCGCACTGAGCATGAACGCCTCCTTGACAGAGATTTAATAACCATCGCAGCATGTGCCAGCTGGCTGTATTTTTGACTTCGACTAAAATTTACATGAGAATGGTGCATTAACACTAAGCAGCAATTGTGGCTAAATGTGCGCAAGTATTTCAGCTTTCAGAATTTAGGTGCTTTATGTGTCCACAAGGAGAATCTAACGCGCATGCAGCAGAACTGAATGAGAGGGTAGCTTCTTCCAAGCTTTATACTGACATCAGGTCCACATAGCCAGCGGGCTAAGGGTGGCCTGCAGTCCCCGCGTATCAGTATATATGTCACCCATAGACGTTAGACTGTAGTCGCCAACTAGACCTACATGTATTTGTCGCATAACTTGGTCCAAACAAACAGCAGTTTTTGACAATTATGTTCTTACTTCATCTTTGTATGAACTGCCATTACGTCTACATCATCTTTTTATAAAGATGACATAATTACCAAGTGAATAATTGTTAGGTTGGTAATCTCGTCACTATTATGGATGAGCATCACTGTCAACAAATGGGTGCAAATTTAGCAGCCGACATGAATTTCTCACGGTGAAGAAACAAGAATCAAGCTATCAACAGGCTTTATATTACATCCGTATGGTAACATCGAACTTAAAGACCATATTCACATACATTTACCTTTCCTCAGAGACATTTTTAATGTCTTTTTAGGGCTTTTTCCCTGTCTTCTCACAGTCGCCATTTTCAACTGGGCTAACCGTCTCGTCTGCTATCGCTGCAGAAGCTTTAACCTTGTTCCCGAAAGAACGCTGTGGAGTAATGACATATAAACAAGATTTCTGCTATCTTGTTGGGTTTCAAATAATATTTAAGGATTATCATGCAATTACTATGTACTTCATACACTAAAATCTATTGAATAGCCGGCGGTTAATTAAAATTTAGTGTATTTTCATTAGCATTGCCTTCGCAGACGGCTATGGGAACAAGGTAAATACTCTCTAACATATCGAAATAAACACTTAAACAATTTTCAGCACCCGACAAATATCTATGCTTTAACATTCTGTCCATAAATTACACATGTTATCAAATAAATTCTATTTTATTTCATGGATCATTATAAATTGTGCCACTGTCACGTGACACCTATCAAAATGGCCTCCAATTGCGAAGTGAAAGGACAGAAATGTAAGTTTAACGATCATACGACTGGGTTTTGTTTTTCAGTGATCATTTGTTCGATTTGTGTCTACATGTATGTGTGGGGACTTATGCAGACCCAACTACTCATTGAAAAGCCATTTATTATGTGCGTTCTTGGCATACCTGATCTTGTAGGGTACTGAGGAGCATTTATTTTGATGGGCATAATTTTTAGGCATGCAGTTGTCAAGAAGAAGAATGCTTTCAATAATAAACAAGTCACAGTATGACATAGTATTGTATAAAGGTTATTGTAGCTCTCCACAGACCGTTGTTAAATGATATTACATTTCTCATTGGACTAAATAAGAAGAAATACTGAGAAAATATGGTGGACAGTTTCTTCAGCACACAGGCGTTATACATGCAATATATCGTCTTCCCAATAAGCCGAATCAGCATTGCAGAAGTCTCTCCGGTAGTAGTAAGGATGAGGGTGATATCAAGTGGTAGGGTGACTTCAGTTCATTGAAAAATGTCCTTTTCTTAATGAACATCGGAAAAGTGGGTCAGCGATGAACAATAGCTCAACCAATTCTTTACAAATCCCGTCTCTCCAGATCATGCTGGAGACGAGACAGTGTGGGGACCCTTGCAAACTATCGTGATTTCACGGAGGCTCACAGTGTTGTTATTATTGGACGCGAGTGCCCCCGCCCAGTCTCATCCCAAACCACTGTGATCTCGAAAGACTTCTGCAATGCTGTTTCAGCTTATTGTAACACAACACTGTACCATACGAATTTTTGTAACAACAGTATATGTTGCAGGTAGGATACATACAATGAGGACAAGTGCCTGTAGTCAGGACTACACTGCATTCAAATGTTTTCAAGTCGCTTATACAGTGATGTCTTACAACATTCCATCTATTTCCATTTCTGCTGCTTCGCAACTCTGGCCCTTGTCTTGTGTCTACTAGGAAAGTTCAAATTTGAACAGATACATGCACCTCAATTGCAGTAGCCTCACCTTCATTCTTTAGCAGCCAGCAACCCTTGAAGATCACAACCACACGTTAAAATAAAACCAACCCGTAATGTTGTCAGCTTCCTATATATACACAATGACCTATGACTTCTCTACTTTCATAGCATATGGCCCCATCTTAAGTGCTGTAAAACTGTATTAGTGAGGTTGACCAAAAAGGCAGACCAGTAATATACTTAGTAGTCCAAGTCTGTGTTGGTGAAATATTGTAGCAATTGTGGTCTTCAAAATGAACTGTTGAGGTGGCAAAAACGCGGCTACACAAGGGAGTCAACATTGTTTACACGTCATGCTTATAAGAGATCGACCAATCAGAGAGCTAGGAGACATCAGCTGTTTATTTATTTATTCATTTTTTTGATCGCTGTTTTACGCTGTACTCAAGAATATTTCACTTACACGATGGCGATCAGCATTATGGTGGGAGGAAAGCGGGCAGAGCCCAGGGGAAACCCACCACCATCCGCAGGTCTTTCCACATACAGCTGTCAAGGAAGCCAGCATGAGCTGGACTTGAACTCACAGCGACCGTATTAGTGGGAGGCCTTGTGGGTCATTGCACTGCACTAGTGTACTAACCAACTGAACAACAGAAGCTCCCAGCTGTTTATAAGCTGTGACGTAAATGTTCTGAGTTGACTGTCAATGCAACATGGAATAGCATAGGGACTGGACACTGTTGTAATGTTATGTGTTTTAATTATAACAAGTGCATGAGTGAACAACACTGCAAAGTATTTCTAGACTGTTGTGTTATGGCAGGAGTGGATATGGATCATTTCATGTTATAAATTTACATCTATAAATAAGTTTCAACCACAACCCTGGCAGCTTATGATACTGTCAGGTGACGAGTATCCTGCGCTTGGAAGAATTATGTCACAGCCCACACACAATGGCTGCATTTCATGTTAGCCGATGGAGCAATGTCAAATGTCAATTTCCACCGTCACAGTTGCTGTTAGAAAAACATACTTTACCGAAGTGAAAATAATATTGTCCAACCTTTTTGGCAAATTTACCTTTGAACATGAGCTGTCTTTCACTTTAATTAAGAGACTGTTTCAAAGAATTTATATACTTTGACTTAATAAAGTAGTGTTGCATGCTGTAGGCTTAAATATAAGTAAATGACAACAAATTGGTTTGGAAAATGGCATTTTTCTTAACTTTTCTACTATATGCATAAATTCATAAATATTCAGTTTTAGGGTGTCCTGTTTTCCGAACTGCCACTCAAGAACATACATGTGGCGTCAATATTTCTTGCAAATACATCAACCAAATGATGCAAACATTGGTAGCATACTGTGAATTTTCAACCTTTTCAACCACTAAAGAACTTTTTTCAGTGGAATATTTGCATTTAGTTCAGTTTGATGTCACAATTCCTTTAACAAAGAATTGAATGATATGTAAGTGTCTGTTTTGCATGAAGCTTTCCAAGCGGCTTAGCACATTCATATATGGTAAAACTCATTACTTTTCATGCTTACATTAATGTTTGTAGTTTGGGTCAATTAGAACTAATTGGAAAATTAATTATCGCTTAAACCAGAAAATTGCAAGATGCTAAGGGTGACATTTTCTGAAAAGGCGACTGTTGGAGAAAAAATATTAAAGGTTGTTCCAGTTGATGAAACAGAAAATTTGCGATAATTCTCCAGTATAGTCTCTTTTAATCTCATTTCCACTTGTTTGACTTCAACACTGTATTAATGGGCCTGCTGTTGAACCTCTAAAATTTACTACACACTAAATATCCAGCTTTAAATTATATTGAATGCCACAAGGAGACACTGTTATGATATCACTGAAATAATACTGAAATTGAGTTTAACCCTATGAAACAGTTAAAATATTGCCAAAATACATCACAGATGTACAGCCTTTTGGATCTGTCAGAGATTCGCCATTTAGCATAGTTCTTAGAAAATCAGCCAAAGTGACTACAAAAGTATCTCAAATTTCGCATAGAAATAGTTCATTGCTGAGCATATAGTAATGACAGAAACTGAAAGTCATTGAAGATGTCAGGGGCTTGTTTCATGCAGTTTACAGATGATTTTACTCAGGGCCATGTACAATTTATCAAAGCGATGATGGGTGCCCATTTTAAGCCATCTGTGTCAAAAAAGGGCTAAATTAAGAGAGCATGTCATAAAATTTTAAAAATGTTTTTAAATTTGATTAATCCAGTCTTTATCCTAGTTATTATAGTATGTCTCATATTTAACCTGATATTAGGTTTATTTCAGCAATTTCTTGATTTTAGCCCAAAGTACGAGACCCACAAAATGGGTGCCCAAATCAAGAATCTGTACTTCATCCTGTTAAGGGAATACCTAGATTAATGGTCCAAACCAGTCCTGCTTCACGTCATTTATGACGTTGTGGTTGTTAGCAGTCCCCAGGGCACCTAGTGACAGGTTGCAGATAAGTCATCAGGCAGTAAATTTGTTGTTTTGTTCTCGATGTAAGTTCATAACATGTATTTCATTTCTTATAAGCTTTTCCAGTTATGCAATATGTTTCCCCAGGTTCTTCTGTGTGTACTGGTAACGAGGGCCAGTACCTAAATCTGGGCCTATAATCTTTGTTTTATGTCAAAACAAATGATAAGATGTACTACATGGTTTGAGAATCAGAATAAAAATGTGAAATGATTTCAGAATACTATGATGTATAATCAGTGTTTGGACTATTATTTAGTAAGTACATATATTTTAACGCCTGTATGTTGTAAGCTGCAAGTGCATTTAGGTAGAACTGTGTTATTGTCCCCTGATATGTATTTATGAGTTAATGGCGTCAGACAGGTAATATTGTATCCATAATCATCATGATTTTGCCTCAAGCATTGTAGTTTTTGCAAACCCTACTTGCTTCTTGTACTTTCAGTAACTCGATCATTTACTTTGTTTATATACCCATATTACTGTAATTCTTCAAACTTTTCACATGTTTGCAAGGTGTTTATTCTAGCATATTCTGAAGGCATTATTTTGTGTTGACTGATAAAATTAGACTTTGTGTGCAGTGCTGAAATTAACAAATCCAACTGATGTAGTTTTGCTTCCAAAATCAAATCCAAAATGTGGATAAATTGCACTGAAAGTTGCTCTTTCATGTGCAAAAGGTTTAGAAATTAGGGTATTTTGAGTATGACCTACAGGTTAAGAATTCCGGAAGTGTTTTCATTTATGGTAATTCACATGACACAAGGATTTATTGTTTCCTGGAGTTATCTGGGGACGGCTTTCATTAGAAGTACACAGGAAGTCTGTTCTCCTATAAGGACTGAGACCATTTGGATGCAGGTACATATACGTCTACATGTAGGTCTCATGAGGAAATTACATGGGTATAAGCTGTCATTGATTGCGTGCCTGGATTAGCATGTTATATTTAATAAGACCATAAGTACAGTGTATCAGACTATCACATATATATATCACGAAATGAAACAAAGACCTGGCACTGGTACTTTCATAAGTTCACTGTATGAAAGGAATTCCTCACACAGAATTCTGTACGTGTGTATAGTTATACATGTACATTGTATATACCTGTGTTGTGTTTGTAGCTGACGGTACTGAGCTGTTCACATGTGTGTGATTGTAAGCCTGATGTTGGTTGTTCCTCTTACAGAGTTACGTGCTCCAATATGTTGACTGGTGACTGAGGGGAGCTGTCATGTATGTTAGCCTAATGTTGGTTGTTCCTCTTACAGAGTTACGTGCCCCGATATGTTGACTGGTGACTGAGGGGAGCTGTCATGTATGTTAACCTGATGTTGGATGTTCCTTTTGCAGAGTTACCTGCTGTGATATGTTGACAGTTGTCTGAAGCCATCTGTCTGTGGTAACAACATGAGTGTATGGAAGAGATTACAGCGAGTGGGGAAATCTGCCTCCAAATTCCAGTTTACAGCTTCCTATTCTGAAGTCATTCTAGAATGTACCAAAAAGTGGTGAGTGATCAGTGCCAACATGTTTATGTCTGTTTAATGTTGTTTTCTTTTTTCTGAAGTTGACAGTTGCATGCACTTGTAGTTTAAGAGACTGGAACACACCACATGTTTCTTTTAATTACATGTACTGTCTTTCCCATAATAATTTGTCCCCAGAAGTCCATTTTTGGAAGCAAATAAGGGTTGCAGTGTGACACTTTTGGTGCTGAAATGTAGTCTTTCAAATAGTATATTTGATCCTGTCTTCCAAACAAAATGGAAAACTTTTCTAAAAATGAAGAAAAATGTAATCATCACTCACAAGACAAATGTTTGGTCAAATGCAGTAACCATTAGTACAACATAGAAATAAGCAATTATACAACCTACATGCAATGGCCAAGCATATCACATTCACAACTTATCTGCCCTTTATTTCCAGCCTGTTGGAATTCTAATTTTAATTTAATTTATCATCTTGTCCAAAATAACGAGGTGAATTAGTGATCTCCAGCTGTAAGTCATAAGTCATAACAAGCGTTGTATAACACTGCCTTTATACTAAGATGTTTACTGAGTTTTTGAAAGTGACTGAAGATTAGTGAGTTTTGTGGTGCAAGCACTTGCGCCTGTGTCAGCAATCATGTGGACATGTTACAAACTGGGTCTGCCAGCAACCTGTGGATGGTCATGGGTTTCCTCCCACCATAATGCTGACTGTCGTCGTATCAGTGAAACAGTCTTGAGTACTGTGTAAAACACCAAATAATAAATAAATGATACAAACTGGTGGTGTACATGTCAGTAATTTTGGACAGTGAAATGTCAGTGTATCTTGCCTCCTTCACATTATTCATATGTGTTTACGGTGAAGTTTTTAAAGTAAGGTGTTGTGTTCATTCAAACCGAAAATGGGCTTGTGAAGAATTCTGTTTTACATATTATGCACACACGTGTTCATGTGTGTTTGAAATACACTACCAGTTAACTCAGATATGTTTACCCGCTGCATGTTGTACACATACTTTTATAGTTCTATAACCCATGTCGTGAGCACACAAACAGAAAGCATAACTGCATATGTGAAAACATGATTTGCACACACTTATGTATATTGATACTTTTAGAAAGCTTAACAATGCTGTCATGACATCTGATTTGATGAATGTAGGTTTACAAATAGATGATGCCATGTTTATTAATACTCAAATGGTGTGAAGCTGGGACATAAAAGTGAAATTTAATGAGAAATTTAGGCATCTGTTTGAAATATGCATGTAAGGATATGATTTGTTTTCAGGCAACCAAACAAGCTTTGTGTTGTATGGACCAGAAGGAACCGCCGTAAATCCACGACTGTAAGTCAGATTTATTGTCGTCATGAATACCAGTTACAGAAGTCATAAAGAATGCGGATTTTCTATGTTGGCTTTATACTGGTTTGACCTGGGGGCTTCAGTGGCTCGGTTACCGAGCTAGCACAGGGTAATAACTCAGAAGCCTACCACCAATGCGGTTGCTCTGAGATTAAGTCCAGCTCATGCTGGCTTCCTCTCAAACCGTAGGTGGGAAGGTCTGCCAGCAAGCAACAGATGGTCGTGGGTTTCCCTCGGCTTCTGCCCGGTTTCCTCCAACCATAATGCTGGCTGCCGTCGTATAAGTGAAATATTTTGGAGTACGGCGTAAAACACCAATCAAATAAATCAATAAATAAATACTGGTTTGACCCATGAAAAAATTCAGCTGTAGTCATGAATGTGCCGTGAAGTAATCACTCATGTTATGCAATACATAGAAATACATGCTGTGGTCTAGGTGTTTGCTTTTCTATGCTGGTTTTTTTCTTTGAACAGGAAGTTGTATATTCCCCCACTATCACTGCTTGTGGGTTTTTGATGACATTGTTAATGTGGTTGATGATCTTGCCTGGCTGTTTGTGGCATCTGTCATTGAAAACAACTTGTCCTCTGCCAATATGGTATGCTTGTCTGTACATCACATGTGGAAGAGTTCATCCACATCTTGCCATAGTTTGGTGGTTCTACCCAAGGCACTTCACTTTCTTCAGTGCATGAAATGGATTGCCAATGGTCATGTGTGGGTGGAAAATGTGTGTTATGGCATTAAACGACTAAAACAACATCAGATGAATAAATAAATGACTCTGATGTTTTTTGTTGTTTTTTTTCTTATGTTTTTGCATAACTGTAGAAATGAAAATAAATTTACCAGCAGCATTTACAAATTATGGTGTAAGTAAAAAGTAAAATAAATAAATGAGAAGTCTTAGGGAGTTGTGGAATTTTCTCTGTTACTAGCCTCAAAGCTGGGTTCCGAGTATAAAAAACCCCTACTTGGGCTCGGTGAACTGGACTGTCCCGGAGAACATAGAAATCACTGTGACACTTTTTAGGGATTCCAGACAAGAGGAGTACGAGGATAAAGAATGGACTTTTGTGATAGAGGATGTAAGTATTTTAAACAGAACATGAGGCTTTCTATGGTGTAATCCAATAGATAGTTGCTGTTACCTGTGTTATTTCTTAGACAGGTCTTCACTCGACGTACATGGATTACCGTACTCACATTAAAGGTTTCAATTTTCAGAATCATTTTCCAAGGAGAAATTAGAGGGAAAATTGCTAACACTGACACCTCTAAAAATCAGCATCTTGCCAATACTAACCATCGAGGAATGGTCTTCCTTTGTAATCATTTACAACCCACATGATTCTTTATCGATTACACCTCGTCCACACTTGTCTGTTGTGAATACTGCTAGGGATTTTCCAGCCAGAGAGGTGTGAGAAAAGGAGAAAATATCTTTCAACAGTGCACTTAGTGATGATGACATTCTCGGAGATTTGATTTTGATTGCAGCATTTCTCACAGTGATAATCCTTAGCTGAGATGATTTTAATTAATTCAAGATAATAATGAATACTGCAGTAAGGTTAAATTCTGTTGCATTACTTCCCATGGCTAGCCCACCTATTTAGAGATGTCTGCAAAATTCTGATACAGATGAAGTCCTACTCATTCAGTCTAAGAAGATTTTTCCAAAATGGACTTAAACAGAGCTAGTCGATAAAGTCAGTGTTGAACGATTTGTTGTCAACGATGTTCTAAGGTGGAAGCAGCTCTACGTTGAAAATTGTGAAAAAAATTCCCATGGTAAGAATCAACACCTCTGTAAGGCCCTTCATGTAAATACATATACACAGGTATGTTTCAGTGGTGCTATGGTCACCTGTTTTTTTTTGTTTTCTTTTTACATAGGGTCCCCTATGTATTGAAATAAATGAAATTTGACACAAATGAAACTTAACTCACTTTAGTAGGTTATTAGTGACATTTGTAAAACCTTTGTATGTGTAAGAGGAAGTGACTGTTGTTGTAGCACATGGAACATTCCACAAACCGACTTCTTCAACACAAACTCAGCATTTTTTTATGGTACTGGACATTGTCAGTTTACACAAGTCTCACTGTATAATGCGTAGTGATGTGAGGTTCTTCCTCCTAGACCAGATTTTCTGACTCATTTTGGCTCAAGCTTTTGCTCTCATTACATCCAGTTTCTTCATTAGTAAGAATGCATGTACAAATCCAGGTCATCTTGAGATCCTACAGAGAAGTCAGGAGATTTGTCCGGTATCTGAGGAACAACAGTGTCTTTTTCTGACATTTGCTGCCTCTTCGTCACACATAAAACTGACTACAGTCATATAAGTGAAGTATTTTTCAGTGTGAAATATGAAATAGATGGCAAATGTTATTTAGTAGAAAACTGATGTCCTGTTATAATTTCTTTAATCCAGTTTTCTTTGTAATTTGGTCACATACTATTTTATCATAATTCTGGATTTTGCTCTTGTTTTTTTGCTCAGCAAACGGCGAATGGAAGAAGGAAAATTCTCGCCAGCAAGTCTATAAATATGAAGAATTATGCGAGTCACATTCCTTCCCAAACTAACATAAAAGTGAAACTGAAACCAGCTACAAAGAAGGTTGTGTCTGCAAGCATCACCCTCACTCTCTCCTGTGTCTTCCTGAGGGAAGGAAAGGCAACGTAAGTCTTTGTTTTCAAATAAACGGCATTAAATTTCTTAATGCTGTGCATGTATACTGCATCAGCAAAAAAATTTTGTGTTCAAGAATTTATTAGAGCTGTCAGTGGATGAATTTTGTTTCAAGGTGACTTTTAGTGCGTTATAACACCAGTATATGCTACAGTACCATGGTCTCATGCTGATTTGTACACACAGTGTTGCTATTGTTGTAGTGATGAGGACATGCAGAGTGTAGCCAGTCTGATGAGTATCGGGAAAACCGACATTGGCAATCTGGATGAATTAGACGAAGATGAGGAAGATGATGATAATTTGTCTGCCAAAATCAATGAGATGGCATCTCACTATGAGTCTCACCTTAGTGACACAAGTAACTATAATAATCCCTTTGCTGTGCTTGACATTGACGAGGAGGAGGACAGTTTGCATGGTTTGTTGGCTTCTTCTACTTTCAGTTTTATTCTCACCAGGGTCTGAGTAAAATTTTGGATTTTCTCACACTTACAGATGTATGATAATATAATATAATATAATATGTGTGCAAACAGATGAAACATTTGGCCTTTTACTGCCCTTGAAAAGATGCCTTTCATAACTGACAGATTTATTTATAATTTCAGAATTGCTATGCATTCACTTAAACCTGCATGTACATGTGGTAACATGGGGAAAAAATTATGCATTATCAGTGAGGGACAAGACTAAGACACTAAACCTCAGTACATACACACCTGAAATCAAAATAAAAAAATCACATTCTGTGAACAAGAATTTGTCCAAGCATCATATTGTGGTGATGCATTACCTTTTCATTGAAATATAATAGCCTTTGTTTTGGAATGGCTAATGAGGGCTCAGTCATGCCATTGACATCCTGTCCTCTACCATATAGCTGGAGTACAGCATGTATCCAAAATATTAAAGAAAATGCACCAGTGAAATAAATATAGCACTCATCCATCCATGACATCTAAAACTCAGATCCTGGTGTCTTTTTTTATCTTAAGTTGCTTCTCACTTGATTTAGATTTTACTCCATTTGGCTATAATTTTCGTTTTATCCATGTAGCTCCTCCTTTTCTGTTCTCATCTGTGGAAGACCTGAAAATGTTGGAGTGGAGTGGTTGCTTTGATATGTGGAACCTCTATTCATCTGACAGCCTTTTCTTTACATTTGTGTTTGTTGCAAAACTTAAACTAAAGTCTTTGTAGGCTGCTGTTTTTACATGCAAGGACAGTAAGCCATTGTGAGAGCTGTGCATTCTGGTTTAGAACAATTCGAAAAGAAAAAAGAGATGTGCAAGCGGTAAAAATGCATGCAGTTCCTTTTTAACCCGGGACAAGCTATGACGTAGCGCTTTTTGTTTGTCCGTCTGTCTGTCAGCTGGTAGGTTCTGGCATCCCGTCTATTAGAAATGGCCATTCACTTAACCAAGGGCCTGTGTGCAAGACCACATGGAAGTTTTACACAAAGCCACAGCTATTTCAAATTTGTGCTTGTTTGCCTATGATTTCATTTCATTTCATTTGAAGTTTACTGAGTGTTTTTCAGTACAGTGTCATTCTGCTTAATTTTTGGTTAAAGACACACATACCTTGTAATATAAGTCCAGGTTGTCATTCATAATTATTATCTCCATCCTATATTTTTCCCTTATTTTAGCTTATGAGAGGTTAACGTAGTATTTTTGGTGTTTCCTTTTGTTGAAAGTGTATTTACTGTTATAACTACATTTGTTAGTTACATGTCCTACGTAGATAAGTTTTGGCTGAAGGTCTCGTAGTTTCATAACTTTTTGAACTCTAGGAGTGTTGTTCATTATATTATTTCTTAACCCAACGTTGACGGCTAATGGGAATAATTTAGTGTCTTTAATGTTACAACTGGGTGCCTCTCACCAGTGCAGTTGCTGTGAATTCAAGTATAGCTCATGCTGGTTTCCTATCCACCTGTTCTTGGGAAGATCTGCCAGCAACATGTAGATGGTTGAGGGTTTCCCCCGGGCTCGGCCTGTTTCCTCCCACCATAATGCTGGCCACCGTCAAGTCAGTGAAACAATCTTGAGTGCTGCATAAAGCACCAATCAAATATATTAATATAACATCACAATGCCCACTGCGTAGTAATTGTCTTTAAACACTCCTATGCTCCAAGGTTAATTTACATATTAATTAGCTGAATCTAAACATGATAACATCCACACTGTCCTTCCCATCCTTCAGATCAAAAAGCACAACCATATCAGAAATGTACCTTTCTGGTCCCCTTTTAATGTCCGTGGAGTATCTGAGTATGTGAAGTAGATGTTGCATCTCCCTTGCTCTACCAAAGTTTCCCTTCATCCTCGCAGATTAAAGGCTTCAGCACTGCAATGCCCATCCTCCCTGCACTTTTGATTCAGTTGCGTAGTGTTGTAATATCTGGAATAATTTTGGTTTTTGGTTAGATTGTTATTGTTTTCTTGACATTTTTAATTTGAGTCAGATCTTCAGTTTGTCTGATATTCTCAATAATGCATGTAGGGTTTGTATTGGAGGAAAAAGTTTCTAAAATTCCATTTAATTTATTGAAGAGTTTAAGATTGTCTGTCACTTTAAGAGTTGTTCAAGGCATCAAAAGTGACTTCATCCCTGGAGAGCATATTGTCTGTGAAATTTGTTTGTTTTACCAGTTTACCATGTAATACCAAGAAATCCATCTGTTCAGATAATTCATTTTAGTGGGTTTTTATGCCTTTTTGTTAGCAGCCTCTAATGGTACATGTACGTACATAATAGTATTAGTACACATGTACTGGAATTTTCTAATGTGTCATAGTGTAACTATTTGTGTTTTGTTTTGATTTCTGTAGTATAGTGATGTAGTATATAATGTGCATTGTAAACTTACTTTGTAGCGTGTTAATAACCATAGCTTAAACAATGTACCATTTACAGTGTAGAATAATCTATTGTGTAGTGTCTTGAGTGTTGTGTTGTTGTTGTGCTGATTGTGGATTCTGTTATCTTCCAGCTTCACCCCCTATCTTTGAAAAGTGTAAACCCCGAGAGAAATCCAAGTCACCCCCCTTCTTGAACCCGTTTGATGAAGAGGAAGAGTACGATAGGGACAAAAACCCTTTCGATGACCCAGCCTCTTCACCTTTGAACCCCTTTGAAGAGCCACATCCCTCAGATACATCTGTGGCCTCTAATCCGTTTGAAGAGCCATGCCCCTCACATACATCTGTGCCCTCTAATCTGTTTGAAGAGCCACGCCCCTCAGATAGACCCATGTCCTCTAATCCGTTTGAGGAGAGCGTTGAACCCAGCAGCACTAACCCATTTGAAGACTCCACAGAGCTTACTGCTTCTCCATCTGCCCAGAACAGCACCTCAAATCCCAAGCTAACCCCCGATGCCAAAACAGAAAGTAGTCATAATGATAAAAAAGTTACTGCTATAAACACCAGTGATAAGAAATCCTCCCCTCCAAAGGGAATCCGTAGCTCTACTCCCAAAAGAAAAGCTCCCTCTCCTCAAAGACCCATTTACAAAGGTACCCCTCCCAATACTCCTCCAGAGCAGAAGAGGAAGGTGCGCCCCATCACCCCTCCCCCTGGGTCGGGAAAGACAGAGAAGCCGACACCCAAACCTCGCAGTGCGAATAGCAAAACCAGGTGAGACTTCAATATGAAACACAGTGAACACATGTAATCCAACATCATTGGGTAGAAACATGTATACCTGCACCATTTATCATGTGTAATATCTATGTGTATAAGTCATGAAATATTGTGGTTGGAATCAGTATACATTCTGTGATAGCATTGCTGTAAGTTTTAAACCTTTACGCATTTTGCAAGATGTTTGTGCAAACATATTCTTAGGGTAATATTCTTTGTAGACTGACAAAATTGTATTTTCTTTGGGTGAAGCACTGAAATAGGCTGATCTTATATAATTTTGTCTCAGAAGGTACGTAAATTACATGGAAACATTCATGTTTGTCAGATGTTGTGGAATTTTTTTGTTTATGTACTTGTGTGTAGATCAAACTATAGTTAATTTTTGGGGAACATATGGGAGCTTCTGGTCCAGTTTCAAAACAGTCTCCTCCTGGGTTAGCTGGCACTGTGTATTAGTTATTGCAAAAGTACCTTTTCCTATCTTCTGTGCGACCTGTTCAGAAATGACGTCTTTCGTAGGCATATAAGATGGCAGCCAGTTTTGTGTTTCATGAATGACATCGGTGAATTATTGGCAAAGTGCGAGATATGTCATATTGGTGGAAGCTGTGTGGTCCTTGATGAAGTTCATGCAAGAGCACCATTTTCCACATTGCCACCAAGAGCACCATTTTCCACATTGCCACCAAGAGCACCATTATCCACATTGCCACCAAGAGCACCATTTTCCACATTGCCACCAAGAGCACCATTTTCCACATTGCCACCAAGAGCACCATTATCCACATTGCCACCAAGAGCACCATTTTCCACATTGCCACCAAGAGCACCATTTTCCACATTGCCACCAAGAGCACCATTTTCCACATTGCCACCAAGAGCACCATTTTCCACATTGCCACCATGAGCCTGAGAACAGAGTGAGCAGGGCCATCTAGATTATTACCTGGTCGAGAATGGGATTCAGCCCATGTTTGCAATTGAAAGGCAAACACTCTGTTTTGGCCTGTGCAACCACCCCATCAAAATTGGATCCACATGTAATAATAAGAAACGAATTAATAATGCATTATGAAATATTTTGTACTTAATAGGTCAGCTCCAGAAGTTTCTGATAATAAAGCTGGTGGAAGCAATTTGGAACCCCTGGACCTAAATAAGGTACGGATTTCTCCAGCATTCAACGTCCTTGATTCCGCTTTCTACACACATGAAGTCACTATGTAGCTTGCTATCCTTACTTATATTTATAACGTTGCACATAGCTGTTATGCAGACCTTACATGTAACTGATGAAGTACAAACTTGTCCTCTCTGATTGGTTGTCATATTTTCTCAGTTGCTGTCATATTTTTCCTGTGGGCAGCAGATTTTTGGTATAATTCAACATGGGCCATGCCCAAGATCTCCAACACTTGTCTCCAGCTCCATCCACTTCCACTGGACTAAAGGAAAAGTTACCCAGGAAATGATAGAAAGTTTAAGCTATTTTGAAAATGTGAATTACCACCATCCGTCACCTGTTTTAATGTTTCACGAGTATTTACATTGATTGCCAGTTTAAACTTGCCAAAGCTTAGACTTGAAGGATTTATAATACTGTTGTTAGTGTATATGTTTATGAACAACTTCTAGGTCAAGAAATCTCTTCGAAGTTCTTCTTTGTAAAGACAACATATACTGCTACATGTCTCATCTACAATTTTTTATTCCTAAGAACATAACTCATGTACAGATGCATGTAGTTACTAGACTGTTGCCTGTTGATTGTGCAGAGTGACCAGCCTTCTCCAGGGGGACAACCCAGCGCTGTACATGACATCCTTGAGTGGTGTAAGGAGGTCACCAAAGGTTATCGAGGAGTGAAGGTCACCAATCTGACGACATCCTGGAGAAATGGCATGGCATTTTGTGCAATCATTCATCACTTCAGACCTGATCTTCTGTAAGTCAGTAGTATAGCATTCCTTTTTTTTTGTATATCCGTTTATATCAATAAATGTTTTGACAGTACCTGTACCTGTCAAACCGTACAATTTACATAACAGTACTGTGGAACTTCTGTATACAGTATGTTGGTTTATTAAAGATAGATTGACATTTTGACAAAATGTGTGCAGGAACATGAATCTTTCCTTACATTTTACAAAAAAAGTTTGAAGTACTGAGTGTATTGAAGCATTTGAAAAGCTGTCCGTGTCAACTTTTTTGGCCTAAACTTTGGGAATTTATTGACAGTAATTGAGTTCAGATTGACACACTGAAAATGAAACTGCCATTTTTTATCTTACAGTTTCTCATGTAGTGTAATAATATTACATCTTGTTTTTTTTTGTTTTTTTAACAGAGATTTTTCTAGTCTTTCCCCACATGACATCAAAGGAAACTGTAAGCTTGTAAGTAATCCATTGTTTCTTTCCAACTACAAAGATAGTCCAATACTGAATTGGAATACTGATACTAAATATGTTTATTGGAGAGAATCAACATCGATCTGTTTGTTGTTATATTTGGATACCTTTTTTCACATATTTACTTTGTCCAGCTTAGAAATGGCCTAATGTAATAAGCCCTCTACCACTTTTCCCAGGTACTTTATATTTATTTGTTTATTTATTTGATTGGTGTTTTACGCTGTACTGAAGAATATTTCACTTATAAGACGGCAACCAGCATTATGATGGGAATAAACCAGGCAGATCACGGGGGAAACCCATGACCATCCACAGTTTGCTGGCAGACCATTCCATGCACAGCCGAAGAGGAAGCCAGCATGAGCTGGGCTTGAACTCACAGCAACCGCATTAGGCTTCTGGCTAGCGCGCTAACCAACTTAAGCATGGAGGCCCCCTGAGGCACTTTATAGTACAACAGCATTTCACAAGGCCTCTGTTAATTATAATCTGCTTCTCATGACCTGCCTGCTTTTATTGTTTTAGGACTGATAATTGCGCATTGTTTTGATTATTAGCACAAATCACAAGCCCAATTCGAATTATGGATTATCTCCCTTGTTTTTCATGTACGTTTGGAAGTTAAGTGTATTGTTCGAATGTGCACTGTCTTGCTATGAGCACAGGGTATTGAGGTTCAAGATCCACCATGTTGTCTTGAAATTCTGAAGGGAACTTTCGATGCAATTTCAGTTCTACACGCTGAACTACCTGGCTGTTAAAATGGTAATCTGCAGTGTAACTGGTAACAAAGATTCTGAGATCATCAGTTGTGCAGTTGCAAAATCGTTTCCACAGACCAAGACTCTTGATAATGTCGGCGCATCTTTTCTCCAGAGGGCAAAGAACACCACAACTGGAAATCTCAGACATAACAAAATTCTTGTGAATTATGACCAGACTTGGATGTCTCTAGATCACAGTGAACTGAATTTTTTTTATATAACCTCTTTAAAGAACAAGGTCAGTATCCAGCAACCACTGACATTAAAACTTGGAGTTTCTGAAGTTTTCCTAACGATGTTACAGCAGCAACAAGAAGAACAACAATGAATATTAGTACAGAAGGTGCGAGCGATGGCAACTGGCAAAAAAAAACAAAAAACAGCTATTACGGTAGAAAAAGAAAGGATGTTTTCCATCTCTGAAAACCAGAACAACAACATTTCTCTCGGATGAAATTTTACCAGGATATTATGCATTGGAAAATACATTCACTTACTAAGAGGTTACGTAACACGAGCAAGGTTTTGTTGGTCATTGGTCCACACCAGAAAACTTTAGCAGAAAGAAACTGTAAAGTGCCCATTATAATGAAGCAGAAAACCTGCCGCAATCTAGCCAGTAGTTCTTGGCCTGCTCGAAGAATGTATAGGGTAGTCAGAAGATCCAGTTATGTTAGTCTCATTATTAGACGTGGGTAACTTGTGTAAATTTTCATGAATTAGAGCTTAACAACAATTTCTGACGCCCAGAAATAATAGCTTGGTGGTCCTGTGGTTCTATTTGTGTAATTGCAACAAAGCAAACATGGATGTTTGTAGTTCTAGACCTGAAGAAGAATCAAGGTAGTCAGAAGATCTAGTTATGTGAGAGTCTTGGTATTTGTAGTGGGTAATTTGGGTAAATGTTTATCAACAATATATGAAACTTGTTTTATTCAGCTTTTGAATTCAAAACTAAACAACAATTTGTAATGTCAGAAATAATAGCTTGGTCATTCTGTAATTTTATTTGTGTCCATGCGACAAAATAAACATGGATGTTTGTGGATAATGCAAGATGTTTAATTTACTTTCTGAAATTGATATCTGTCAATTGCTTGTGATCTCAGAGATTTAATATTTTGATAAACAATTTATATATAATGCGGATAAATTTCATATTACGTACATGCACTGACGTAATTGGATGTTACACTTTGATTAGTACAAAGATATATTTATGTTAGGTCAGTGTTGACAAATAGATAATTTTATATTTTTACGTTTTATTATAAATAAAATTTAAGAAAAAGCAATGAGAGTATAAGAATGTCTAGGTTTTATTTCATTATCACAGAATTAAGTAACCATTATGAATTGTACAGCAAGCAGTTCCCGTTTTATCTGCACTTTTAACAGGTCGTCAAATAATCAATGATCACCTCAAACGTCATTGTACTTTTCAGCACCCCTGGTCATAAGAAGCAGAGAATTAATTAACAGTTACCTAAAGTAACTCAGGTTCAATCAGTGTAGTTTGTTGTTCAGTCCTGCCTTTATGGTAACAATTTGTGTGCAAACAGGTAAAATTGTACTAATGTATTACGAATGAATAGTGGTCAATTCTTCTTGGGCACGAGTCACTATTGCACAAGAAAAGGTACCCCATTGTGCATACTCTGTGTTATGTCAGATAACTTAAAGTGAAAGACAGCATATGTTCGAAGTTAAGTTTATTTCTCTCTGATTGGTGAGTCTGTCATGACCTTAAAAGCGTGGACGCCTTCAGATCCCCAGTCAGCAGAAAAATATTCAACACACTTCAAACGAATATAATTCATCAACAAATTCATACAAATTCAAAAAATATTCAACACAGGTTTTTGCATTCAAGAGAGAGTTTTTTAATTTTTTTAATGAACCCTCTGTCATGAGCTCCCTTTCACTGTAGAAAAGAAAAATGTGTATTGCAGGCTTTCGACGCAGCAGCAAAGTGTGGAATTCCACGTGTGATAGAGCCATCTGACATGGTGCTGTTAGCTGTCCCGGATAAACTGTCTGTGATGACATACCTGTATCAGCTGCGATCGTACTTTACGGGACAGACGCTGGAGGTGCAACAGATCGGGCTGAGTGCCAGCGAGAGCACATACACTGTGGGCGAGCACGACACTGAGGACGACGCCAGAATCTCAGAGGAGATGTATGGCAAAGGCATCAAACGCTCTTCCAGCAGGGAGAGCTCACCTCTCAAGGGAGGTAACTCACCATCCAAAGAAAATCCTAATAGAGACAGTTCTTCTGAAAGAAATCCTCCAAAGTCTCCTGGCAGAGTTTCACCTGAGAAAATAAAGCGCAAGTCCCCAAGTAAAGAGAAATCACCTGTAGTGCCTACCATGCCTAAGAGCCCCTCAAGGGAGGTGACTGGCGGTGTTGGGGATTCCCTTGAGAAGGACAAACTGATGACAAGAAAACAGTTACGTAACCCGTTTGATTCTGATGAGGAAGAAGCTGCTGTTACAATGGATGAGAAGTCACCAGTAACCAACACACCTGCTGTGATAGATTCACCTGACACATCTCAGCCACGCAGGTAAATTTGTTTGTCAGCAGCCTAGTGCAGGGATTATACTGCAATACTAAGATTTTAAATTTTGTGATCAGTTTGCAAAGCGCATATCATTAGATTTTCAGGTAGATCATTTTACAGAGCTTTCTGGTGATGAAATAGATACGTACAAAAAGACAAGAGCCAAGAGAGCAGAGAAAATGTTGTGGTCACTTTGATTACTTGTTTCTTAACATTCATGATTGAGTCAGGATGATAATTGTTTTTGTTTCACATGCTCACCTTTTTATACCAGAGGAGGTTAGACTCTTTCACGGTTTGCTGTACCCTGCCAGACACAGTTGGATACGCTGTTCAGGAAGAGGTCCACTAAATTATAGGTTCAACACTTAACTGAAAGCATCATTTTTGTTGGTTGCACAGAAGTATATTGATACCTGCTTGTTTTTATTGCAGTCGTAACAACAACTCTTCAGCTGGCGATGAGCCTGTGATGAGGAAGATTCAGGAGAGAAGAGCTGTCAAAAGTCACGTGGAGACATCACAGGTAGTTACTGTAGTCTGGACACAGATCCAGTAGTGCCACTGCTATAAAGTATAGAATGTCATTTATATTTTTAGATGTATTTAGATGTGCACCTCTGTATCTGTTCAGATATAGGTGCAAGGTACACTAGCACATCAAAATTTCAATACTTGCATAATTAGTGCACTAGTACAGCGTTATGACCCATGTGCCTCCCTCCAATACAGTCGCCATGAGTTCAAGCTCAGCTGACACTGGCTTCCTCTCTGGTTGTGAGTAGCAAGGTGCACGAGCAACTTGCAGATGGTCGTGGGTTTCACTTGGGGACCCTGCCTAGTTTCCTCCCACCATAATGTAGGCCGCTGTTGTATAAGTGAAATATTCTTGAGTACATTGTAAAATGCCATCAAATATATCAAATAAATAAAGACATAAATTTTGGGGGAGATGAACACATTTAACCCATTCAACATGTTTCAGGCTTCACCTGCCAGAGGTGAAAAAATAAATAAATAAAACTCCCATCAGCAACAACAAAGAAATCCAAAAATTAAATATAGGTTGTTTTGGATATGGGTTTCAAGGGCCTTTTCAGTGACAGGTTTATGTATTTGTAAGTTGTCTGGCATCTGTCTGTCTGTCTGTCTCTCTTCTGTTAACTTTGGCTTCAGAACACTTGTCTTCCTACAGTTTTTGTCCAATTTGAATGAAACTTTGGTAAGGTGTAGATGACATCAAGATACATAATTCATAGTATAGATTTTCCATTTCAATTGTCGGTTGTCCCTCTGTCCGTTTATCCAGAATATGTTAACATTTTCAAAACACTACTTCTCCTGCAGTTTTTGTCTAATTTCAGCGAAACATAGTTCAAGTGTAGACTACATCAAGATACATAATTTGTAGTATCGATTTTCCATTTTTGGTGATCGTTTGTCCGTCTGTCTGTCTGTGTTAACATTTCCTTTACAAGGCTACTACTCGTACAGTTCTTGTACGATTTCTATGAAACTTGGTTAAGTTTAGATTACAGCAAGATACATAATTCATGGTTTCGATTTTCCATTTTGATGATCGATTGTTCGTAATTGACTTGTTAAGTCAAGCAATGTCACGTCTGAAAATTGCCTAAAATGATTAAACAAACACACTATCTGGTGCTCCATGATGTCCGGATTACAAATTTGATAGGATTATTTTCGTGCAATGAATAGTTTTCAAGTTTACTAAGAAACCAAAAAAAATTTGTCAAAATTCTCACATTTAAATAACATAGCTTTCTGCAAGACTTCATCAAAGCCTGGTTTGGAGGCTTGCAGTGTACCCACATATAGCAGTCTATATAGGTTCAAATCCAGTTAAGTCCTGCTAGTCTTTTCTCTCTCTTGTTTTTCAAGGTACTGCAGATTAGTCCTAGCACTCTGAGGTTCAAATCCAGTCTTGTTCTTATCATTTTTACATGGAAATTTTTTCCCCACAATTTTTATTGTTCAGCCTGGCCTACTTTGGACACCATTTTGTCATGAGTAAAATGTGCTGACGTGTCATTCTTTTGAGTACAGTGTATGCAATTGAGCTGAAATTTATAATACATGTGGAACACCTTGGGGAAAGATAACTGTACAAAAATCATTTTGATCCCTTGAAAACTATGGAAATGCACTGAGTACCGAAATTTTCCCGTGATCAAAAGTTTTTGAATTTAAACATTTTAATTATGCTGCCTGATGTAGTTTGATGTCCTGGTCACAAATCTGATCTCTATTCTTATCTTACGCAAATTACTATCAAAGTTCGAAAAAGTGCAGTTTTCCCTTTATTTGGAGGTCACATGACAGAAAACCATTACAGCTGTTGAGCTGAAAATTGCAGAGTGCGAAAAAACAGAAATTCCCCCATATTTAAAGATCACATGATAGGAAACCATTATCATTGTATTGTTGTAAATCACTGAGTGCAGTTTACCATGATCATCCCTCGCTACACTGTGTTCTTCATGTCGTACATTATTGGCTATGAAGAAAAGATCAAGGTTTCGTTGCTTCCACACTGGTATTTAGTGGTTAGCCCATTGTATATGATACCTCACAGTCATGGGTTCAAATCCAGTGAATTCTTTTTCAATCTTGTCAGTTTTTTACCTTTTTTATTACCATGAAGTTATTATGGGACTATTAGATATGGTAAATAGGTAATAACTTGAACCCTGGTAAGGTTGTTGGGTAACAGCTTTAATTTTATGATTTTGTCCCAACCAGTAGACCTACTGTCTCATTAGAGACTCTGGTTAAGTTTACCATGTACTGTACAACAGAGTGTTGACCTCCGAGTTCTGAATCTTGTGCATTAAATCATTAATTGTTTTAAGTGTTTGACAGGCAACTGGTGCTTTGCTATCAGGAGTTCTCCAATATGCAGCAAAGTACAAAATGGTATTGTTGATTCTCTTACATTGTAGACAAGTTCACAGCCAGATGTTGGGTCAGAGAGGCGTAGGCCAACCAGCTTGGTGAGTTGAGTTTTGCACAGAGTTCGGGCAGTTTTGAATTTCTATGTTGTAGGAGCAGTGCTTGTTTGGTGTGGTGTTGTTTACATATTGTGATTGACGTTTGTCACCAGTGATTGGTTTGTAATATTTTTGTTTTTAGGTGTATAAATTTGTTTTGTGAGAGATATGAATTTGATTTGAAAAAAAAAAAAATCTTGATTTTTTAAGTTTGCTGACTTGTTTTAGATGTATTTATCAGCAAGGGATGAAAAGTATTCAGTTTATTATAGTATAGGCCATCCATGATTTCTTTTTATATATTCATTCTTGTGAAGTGAGGGATCATGCATGTAATGCAAGTATATATCATCTTTTCTCAAATAAATTTGCATACTTTCGAATTTTAGTAATGATACAGCATGACATATTTGTGCCTTCCTGTTTTCACTCTATATTTATTACAGTACCTTTGGTAAGATGGTTTGCATCTGTTATTTTTCCACATTTTTCTGATACACTTCTGTACTGGTATCCATGTAATTTATAAATGGATATGCTAACATGTTTTGTTTTGTTTTGTTTTACACGTGTGGTTTTGGTTTGGATTTGACTTCATCGTTTTGATTAGTCTACATCCCAGTCTCGACGCGAAGAGCTGAAACAGCGAGCGCAGATGCTTCTGGAGCAAATGCGCCAAGAGGCAGCGCAAAACCGCGCTGAAAATGTTCATGGCAAGATTCAACCTGCCAAGCCCCCACAAGAGGTAGGAGCGCCTCCAACCCCTACAGGTTGACACTCACACCTCTCCTGTCAACCCCACATTAACTATTCATTGTTTTGTCATAACCTATTAATCTTCCCCATTTAACCTGTATCTGATGCATGTGCGTTTTCTATAGATCTAGATCATTTTGTCTCTCCAGCTCCTACTCTATTAATTGAGGGAACAGCCAGTTCTTGCTTTTCAATCAGTAGGACACGTATGGGTATGGGTTCAAAACTCACCAGACAGGGGTTATGTGTACTCTCATGCTTTCACTGTGCAGGCAGCCTCTGACACTTGCAAGGCCGTTAACATAGTCTAATAGTGATTGAAGACCTCTTTTCTTCCACTGGCATGGTGAAAATATCTGTATTTCTCATGTTCGTATGAATCAAATGAATTCACCAAATGATATTTGTCTATATTTTGAGCCTCTTTTCTGCTCTCATCATTCTTGCCTTCTGGGACTGTCCATGTCAGTCTCTCGTCTTTGTTTTTTTTTTTTTTTGAGCTCAGTCATTTCATATTTCATAGCTGTTTGTTCCTCTTGTGGTTGTTACTGAGGATGCTGGTACTGCATAGCAGTTTGTCTTTGTTCGATTTCATTAAAGTGCTTTTATATATATATAAGTTCAGTTTTATAGGCTTTCTTGTGACAATACTTTCTCCATGGAGATCAAGTGGGTAGTAATATTATTTAATCATACATCATACAAACATAAAGCATTTTATTTAATGAACGTCTTGATTTCATTTTCCATTTCATCTTCATTATACATCCTTCTTAAGTTATTTGGCTGAGGCCTTGATAACCAAGGGAGTAGGGCTCTAGCGTACCACCATGACCCTGAAGCCTCTCACCTACGTGGGCTGTGTGAGTTCAAGTCCAGCTTATGCTGGCTTCCACTCAGGTCGTGCGTGGAAAGGTCTGTCAGCAACCTGCGAATGGTCGTGAGTTTAACCCAAGCTCTGCTCATTATATTTCCACCCTATTGCTGGCCACCATTGTATAACTGAAATATTCTTGAGTACAGCATAAAACACCGGATTTATTTATTTGATTGGTGTTTTATGCTGTACTCAAGAATATTTCATTTATACGAGTGGCCAGCATTATGGTGGGAGGAAATCAGGCAGAGCCTGAGGGGAACCCATGACCATCTGCACTTTGCTGGCAGACCATATGGCAGGGGAGGAAGCCAACATGAACTGGACTTAAACTCACAGCAATGGCATTGGTGGGAGGATTCTGGGTCATTACGCTGCACTAGAGCCCTTACCAACTGAGCCATGGAGGCCCCCATCAATCAAATAAACAAAGATATAAATATTTGTAGATGAACATATTTAACCTATTGCCTTCAACATGTTATCATTCTGGCTTTACTTCATGGTACAAATGCCTTGCAATGGTTATTTGCATCGTTCAGCTTGGTTAATTCTGAATGTGTGTGTATGCTGCTGTGGATGGCTTTGAGAGCTGTTGTATTGTTTTTTGTGTTTTTAGCTACACTTTGTTGAAGTCTCCTTTTATGATGATCAAGATATACATGATATAAATATATGCCATTAAAATGCTTAGAAGCAACATGTCTGTTGGCATCAGGTTTGGTTTTATCTAGACATTTCAAAGTTGACACATTTTTCCCTGCGGCTTCATCCAGCTGTAGTTTTAGCTACCAGAAACAGTAACGGTTTGAATGTAATTTACATCTTTACGCATGGAACGTTAAGACGTTCAAGATTAAGATGTGTCAGACTAAGCAGAAATGGCCCATAGCTTTATCATTGAAAAGTCCATTTTTGTTTGGGAAATGGGACATTTTAAAACCATTGTTATTCTTAACCTTTTCACATTCTCACAAGATGTTTATCCAAGCATATTTTAAAGGTATTATTCTGTGTGGACTGATAAATTTGTACTTTTTAAGGGGTCCTGAAACGGGCCAATCCAGCCAAGGAAAATGTAGTTGTCAAATTTAAAATGTGCATATGTGACACTACAAATTACTCTCTACCTGTGTGAAAAGGTTGAGGAATTAGGTTGTGTACATATACAGTGCTCTCTGATACAACCTTGTGGGCCTATACATTACTGATACATTGACATTTGTCTCTTATCAGTGTCATGAAGATTTGGCTGTCATTGGTAGTTGTGAAATTGTCAGTTTTTGTGATGAAGGCGCATTATGGACTTGATAAAAAAAAAAAAAAAAAAATCTTTATGATTGTTGTTTATATAATGCAAAATAAATGTTGCATGCATGTTGCATGGGTGTTGTTGTCTGATGATATCTATGTTGGTGTGACTTCAGACTGACAATGAGCGACAGAGGCTGCTACGAGAGCGTGCCCGCAAGTTGATAGCCGACACGCACGCCAGTATGAAGATCCCCGACAACCAGCCTGCAAGTCCTACGCCTGGAGGACCAGGTGAGGTTCAGTACTCCTCCTACCTAGCTACTTGTTTCGATTGTTTGCTGTCAAATGGTAGGTGAGTCAATTTTGTGACCTCCTATCTTTTTACTTGGACTGTTCACTTGATGTTAGGTCAGGTGAAGATGGTGCTGACTTTTTATGGGATATTGCCGTTTTGGACAATTTTCCCTTGTTTTTCTGCCCATAATGGCTTTGTCTCTGTAGGCTGTAAGTAAGTGTGACATACGCCTCTTGGCAATAATCAGCAGAATTAACTGTGGCTTCAGGTCAAATTTTCACTGTGGCATGTGGCTTACAATCATGTTGTTGCTTCTATAAATTTTAGATCATAGAATAGTTTTTGTTTTCTCTGGATTTGCAAGTCCAGATGGTGCAATCTGAAGGGAATGTGAAAGCTAAATAAATTGACATTTATTAAAAATTTTAACTAAACCCTACCTTTAGGGTCCAGAATTCAAACCTCGAGAGGGAAAAAAAAAACAGTTGAATAAGTTTACTCTAAAGTTGGAACTTGCTCTCTGTTGAATGGCTTCCTTCGCACTTTCAGTGGGTGTGTTAAAAACATGAACTTGTACATAATCCAAGGTACAGAAAGTTTGGATAAAAATTTGACCTACATTTGGAGTTTTCTCCTGTAGTGTATAAGATTCCAAGGAAAACAGTTTATCATCTGTTGCTTTGCTGTCCCCAGACTCCCCAACCTCTCCAGGGCAGATGTCAGAACTGAAGGTCAAGAAGCTGACACTGGTGAAGCCTAACCTGGGACCTACCTTCAACCGGTCCCGCTCCAGGGACAGTGACTCCACAGACTCGTCTCAGGTAAGTCGTGCTGTCAGAGTTCAGTCGATTGAGATGCCCAGACTCTTAGATCTTCACTGTGTGTTCGGAGAGATTGAAAATCTTTGTTGTTGTATTGAAGCTGGAATGGTTTAAGAGACTGTATTTTAGAGCAAATAGGGGCCTCTGTTGCTCAGTTGGCTAGTGCGCCAGTGCAGCGTAATGACCTAGAAGCCTCCCACCAATGCGGTCGCGGTGAGTTCAAGTCCAGCTCATGCTGGTTTCCTCTCCGGCCTTATGTGGGAACGAGATGGCTGTAGCTTTCCTCAAAGCTCTGCTCGGTTTCCCTCCCTCATATGTGGTACAGAAGAAGGGAGACAACTCAGGGATGAGCACGACTCGTATATGGTAGTGATTGTAACTAATAAAACCAGTTTCTTTTTCTAAGATAATCTTTTCCCACTGCATCATTTATTAATCTTTTCCATATTTTTCAGAGTAAGGAGAATTTATCTAATGGTATAGAAACCAAAAGCCCCAAGACTACAAAGCAACGCAAGCGTTTGGGATCCCCTAACTACAGTCTGCAGTGTATACAAGATTACCCTGACTCAGCTGTTAAAGGTATACTCATACCTCCTCATTTAATTACATGTACTTAAAAGATATGTTTCCATGTGGCTTAGATTGGCCTTACTAGCTCAAATGGTTTAGGGGTGGCTCACTGCTACTCTCAGGCCCTTGACCAATGAGGCCCCTGAGTTTGAATTTAGCTCTCGATGTTTCGACTGGGGCTTCATGTCAGTAGGTTTCTCAGATACCTGGCAAAGGTCAGTGGTTTACTCCAGTCACTTCGGTTTCCTCTGACCATTGTGATATATTATATGTGAAAAGGTCTTGAATATGGCTCTCCGCAACAGTAAATCAGTGCATCCATATTTTTGGAAAGATGTTTACATTTCAGATTTTGAGCAGATTTTCTGTCCTGAAGAAGTGAATGTTGTTCAGTTCAATACTTTACCGTTTTCATGTCATTAGATTAATGTATAAGTGTATTGACATTGATTACAATTGTGTGTAAAGGGAACAGCCTACAGCAAGTGTTCGTAAATATTTTGTCATAGTACTCTGTAAGCCTCTCATCTCTAGATGACAGATGACTAACATGATGTGCTTTTGTCTGCAGCTGATCCAGTACCAGAAGCAGAGAGAGGCAGTGATGGGGAATCAGACCGGTCAGATATTGATGATCTGTTCTCCAGTGAAGATGTAAGTGCATGTTATTTTGTTCCCTTCCCAACCCTCTGAACAATGACAGATGTTTAGTGAGTATTGAAAGGTATGTCCAAATTCAGAGTTGAAGAAGAAACAGTTTTTGAACAAACTACATTTCTTAGTTGAACTGTTCCCTCAATTTCACACAATTTTGTATTTTTCTGAATATGGGCATGGTATAGGATTGAACTGGGAATTGAGCACCCATTTGTAATAGTAAGGGAAAATCAGCCAGAAACTGAATAGATAACCAATTCTGACAATGCCATTGAATGAAGTCTGTCTAAATCTGTCTAGTGTCTCTCTCATGTCTTTAGCAGAGCCAGTTTATGCAGTTAAAAAGACAATTGTCTTGAAGAAGTCATTACAATTAAGCTCAATAGGGTGTTTTAGACAGACTTGGTGAAAATAGATGACACACATGTACCTTCTTTGTTTTCACTATTTCAAATTGAGCATGTCATTATTATCAGAAGATTTGATATTGGCTGTTGAGAAACCACGCTGTTATTGCCTGTGTGTCGTGTTAACAGTTCTGCGACACAAACCAGTATGTCAAGTCTGAGATGGATGCCTTGGAGAGAGAGCAGAGCCAGGTGGATGAGAGTGCTGCTGTGCTAGAGAAGAAGCTCAGATTAGTCATGGATAAAGGTACTACTTTCTGGTCATGCTGCTTAACTCAGGCAGATCTGTTGCTAATTCCTGGCTGTGATTCAGGAATTATACTGTTTAAACTCACCACACGGAATTATACTCTTTGAACTCACCACATTGAAGACGTGTTGGGGGAAGTGTGCAATTAAGGGGGAATAACTGGATAGAAAATGTTAATTATTCGCAGATTGCAAAGGTTATCTCCCCTGGTTCAAGTCGGTAGCTTCCCAGCCTTATGAAAAGTTTTCATTGAGAAGAGTTCAGAAGAACTGTACAACTTAACCATAAAGAAATATAAATATTGTGCTATTCTGTTTTATGTCCTTTTTGGACTCCTCTCCACAGCAACATACTTTATGCTCACAGGTTAACAATTATGCATTCTCTATGTCAATACATGATTTCTAAAGTGACAAGGCGTCCCTTGTATAATTGCCTAAACTTTCTGCACTGTTATTTTAATTTAATTTATTAGTATTTGAAATTTTATCAACATCTGCCAAGACCAGTACTTCTTTCATTAACTGGAATATAGCCTGCATCAAAGTCCTATTCATGATATTAAGCATTTATTGCACAATGTTTTGCATCAGTTAGTGTCTGTGATGAAGTACAAGCAAAGTGAACAGATGATCATTGCGATTTCAAACCTGTGCAGGTAAGAAGTCAGAAGAGGAGCAGCTGATGCAGGAGTGGTTTTTGCTCGTCAACAAGAAGAATGCCCTGATCCGTAGACAAATGCAGCTAAACATTCTGTAAGTGAGACAAATCTACTCTCTGCTCATTCATCTTTGTATTTTCATTTCAGTTTTTGTTTCTTCCATTTTCTCATGTTACTTAAAATGACTTGCCTTTCAATGGTTAGGTCACTTGAGACGTGAGACCTTTCCCGTTTTCAGATTGGGTGTTTTGAACATTCCCATGTCTCTATTGTTCTCAGGGCTAAAATCCTGAGTGTGATCTCAGATGAAGCCAGAGTCTCCTTGCCCTCAGCCAATGTGATGTACTTGTCCAACTTGGTGAAGTTTGCCACTGACTTGCCAAATTGAGTATGGCATTGCACAATGGTTAAATAGATAAATAAAATAATATTAGGGTCAGGTGCTTGTTGTGTGGCATGTTTTGTTTCAGTTTGTTGTTTCTACAAGAATACAGCTAGTATGTTAGGTGGGTATGTAGTTGACGAATACATGAGAAAGGTTTTGGAACTTTGCATTGCATTCTTTTAAGTTCAACAACCATAATATAAGTCAGATATTCTTATTTATGGTGTACTACAAATGAGTTATACTAATAGGTAGGCCATGGCTGGGCATTGTAGATGCGATTTTGACAATCACATGTGCATACAAAATGTTACCTAAATGTCTTAGTCAGACAAGAACATGTTTGAGATTTCTATGTCACACCGGGCTCAGTGGCTTTGATGACAATAACCACTGGACAGAGCCCAGCGTGATATTACGGCGTCTTACATGAAGTATTGTAGATTATTTGTCATCCATTGTTAAGGCATATCGTATGATATAATGCAACTTGAGTAATGTAACAAACACCCTGTCATGTACAACTACCGTTTAGCAGCTGTATGTAAAAGCTCTGCACAGATGACTACACGCAATGCATAGTGACCAGCCAGGGGAGTGTCTTGGCATCTTTAAGACACCCAATTTTGTCTAAATGCAGGAAGAGTGAAAACTGGAAATGGGTCACCCTAATTTCAAAATTTGGTTAAGCCTATGATGAATTTTTTTGAGAACAATTTCTGTGAAATTACTACATTTATGTGAAAAGAAGTTTTGATTTTTCACTCCAGCGCATATGACAGACAGCATATTTTTTGATAAATTAATAGTTTCAGTATGACATTATATTGTTCAAAATTTTTCACCAAAATAGTAATGGGATCAGGCTTGAAAAGTAACACTTTACAGTAGCACTGTTCATGTTAAGCACCTACGGTTTACCTAGTCATGCTAGTTGTACTTTAATATTCAATTCCATGAAACCAGTAATAATAAGTAAAATGATAATAGCAATAATAAAATAGTGAATAATTCTTGCACATGTCAGTAAATTAACAACCCCCCCAAAAAAAATAAAATGATAAAGAAATAAAAATGTCATAGCTGACATAGTAGATAGAGCATACTGCTTTCTGTGGCTTGGCCCCCATGAGCTGTGTAACCTGTCAACCTGAGTGGAACTCTGATAGTGCTACATGTACATGATGTGTTTATTTAAGACACCGTTGTCAATAATCCAAGCTCCCTGTTATACATTTGGTTGGAATCTGTTAATTAGATAAGAGTGAAAAATAAAGAAAGCTTTTAATGAAAACCAGATTTCTTTCTCTCTTAGTTTGTGTGGTAAATGGTTAAATGATTTAATATGTTTGTATGATAAAGGAATAGGCATTGTATTATTTCTTGTTAGAATTTGCTGCTTTTTTTCTGTGTAAATATTTGGTCTGTTCAGATCTTCTGTTCTAGAAATGTGAGAAATGATCTTGAGCTCATTTTCTGATCATATGGTATTTAGCCCTCTGATTTGAACAGGGAAATATGAACACAGAAAGATGATATTTCCTTCTTATTCAGTAAAATCTCTTGCGTGTATCACTTTTTAAGTTCTTGTCCACTTATACCGCTGAATTATTAATGCCCAAGAAAAGGCCTGTGTCTTCTGAACACAGAGACTGTCACTTCAGAATGCAGGGGGTAAATTTGGTGGGGGGCGGGAGCAAAGGGGCAAGCCATTAATTTTACAAGCTGTATGAATCATGTCGTTGGTTGTTAACAAATTAAACAGTGTCAATTCCTATTAATTGAACAAACCTCCATCTAGTCTAATTATATCCTGGATCATAAGTGACACACGATCTTTGGGCAGAAAATGATTTTCTTTTCAAACAGCAGTAGACCTTTTGTTGTCAAAGAAGAGTAATTTTCAGCAAAGACAAAAAAGGTGAAGAAGATTTATGTCCTCAGATAATGTGCAGAAACATAAACTTTGAAGTGTACGAAAATAATGGTGTCTTAAATGAAGGACAACGTAGAAATGTTTCCACAGATACTTTAAATTATACTTAGTACATTGTTTTCTTCCAAGCAATTATTTTCTGAAGTGTTTCTTAGAGACCACATTTTTCAAAGTTTTTTCAAATTATTTTTAGTGCCTAAAACTCCATTAAAACTGGAAATATTAGAATGATTCTGGTGTAGTTCATCAGAGATGATTTTACATCTAACTTTATTCATAATGTTTTGTAGATAAATAAGGAATATTCTTATGAAGAAAGTTTTGTGTTGCCACATCAGTTTGATGTTATCCTGCTTTAAATGTTTTATTATGACATTTCAAAAAATCTGAACATATTTTTGGGTACATGTGCAGTTTTGCACAGTGGTTTGAATGTCGCTGACTTCGTTATGTGCACTGTAAGTGCCTTTTTACAACTGTATGGTAGTATTATTTTACACATTGAAGAAGGGAATTTGTTGTCCAAATTGGATATCATAATGCAGTTTTAAATTTTGGTATTTCGAGATGCATATTGTTTCCAAAAATATACTTGTCACAAGGAAGGAAAAATTTGTCAGTTTACTGAGCTGAATATGGAGCTGAATGAACCAGATAAAATCTCTCCTGGTCATTTGACAAGCTGCTATATCTGAGAACATGTGGAGGATATCTGGTACAATAAATAAGCTGGGAGGAGTGCTGGGGTACAAGATGATACTAATTCTGTGGTGATTTTAAAGCCTGGTTTTATACCCAAAACACATGGTTTAACCATTCTGGTTGTAGAGTTAGGTTTGATGGGAGAAGTTGTGGCTGTTACAGCAGATTACCATGACGGTGTTCAGTGTGGAGAAGGTATTAGGTCATTGATTCCAGCACGGGGGTTTCTGGACTGCAGGAGGGTAGCGAAGGGTGTTGTGAGGTGCTGTGTTGACTATAGAGATATATGTCGTGGTAATCTGTGGAGAAAACACAAGTGAAACAGTGTCCAGTGAAGGGGGAGGTGGGCAGAGGAGTGTTTGTCTGGGCTGGGGTTATAATCCAGGCCTAAGCTCATCTCCAAACAGTGAAGCTGTCACATTGAGGGCCCCGTCGCCTCTCACTCTCTCACCAAACACAAACATAACCATTGCTTTTTTTTTTCTCTCTCTCTCTCTCACTCCTCTGTCTGCGTCTTCTCATTTCTGTGGCCTGTCGGTGAAAGAGCTGATACAATTCTCAAACAGTTCCATTGTCTGTCTGCTAATTATGAAATGACACTGAGACAGTCGTAGTATCTGTGTATCCCTGCACTGGCTGACGAGACCCAAACTTTTCCCACATACGTCCCCCTCTGACTGCCGACTCTGGGGTAAGATGGTGTAACAGAGCCATTGTCCCAGGCTGGTTGCTCAATGGTTAACACAAGAAACATCATGTTTAGCAAGTGGCAGACAATGGCAAAGACAACTGTGTGAATGAAGAGTGTGAGAGTTAATGATGCTGCCCATCTTCCTCTGACCAGATGCCTGCCCCATGCTCTGACCTCAACCAGCCCCAGTGGGGTCAAGGAGTTGGGGGCAACCCTGACTTCCCCTTTGATTCCATTTGAAATGGTGCGAACTCAACCACAAAACCCAGCCAGCTATTGGCTTGATACACCAGACCGCTGAAGGACTGTTGTAAGGAAGGTGTTGGGGGACTCGAGGCTGTGCTATCAAGAAGACATTAGGGGCTGACAACGATTTCCTTCTTCACATGTGGGCATCTTCCCAGGCTTTGTGAGACTCAGGTTTGGGGGAGCCCACAAACTTCTCCTCTGTTATCCATCACCATCGGTCCATGAGCAAACCAGAGATGTGGTCATAGTTATACCCAAACAATATCTCTCCACTAAACTGAACAACCGCCTTTCATGTAATCCTTCTCCATTCTCACAAGACTTGATTTGACCAGAAATCAGACATTGCTGTATTGAAGACTGTGTCCATCTAATAAGTAAATCAGATTTTTAAGTTTCCATAGAAGAGAACATTATGGAAATGGAAGTTGGAGGAAGTCATATTCAATTAATTCAAAAATGAAAATGGAATATTATTTTTAAAGGTGAGTGTGATGTAAAGCACGAACCAAATGAAGAAATAAAGTAGGAAGTTTTTAAATGATTCAGTATTTTTGCATCTAATCTTTTTAAAAATTTACCTGGCAGTAAATTGAAGTGTTTGCTGTGGAAAAAATGCAAATTAAAAGTGTTCATACAAATAGAGTTGGAGTAAAAATAAAAGTCATTGAAATGTATTTATTTCATGTAGTTTAACAGAAATTTCAAGAAAAGGAATAGAAGGCAAGCTGAACCATTTGTTGTTGCAATTTATAAATGTCATGTTGCTCTGAAACTTGAATCCAAAACTTCCTGGTCTCTCATTCACTTTTTCATTGAGGTCATATGAGAATTAGCTTAAAAGTAAGGTGCACATGATTAATAGCAAGAAGAAATTATAAACAGGCATAAAAATGTGATGAACATGCCTGTGATGCTGATGAAAGAAAAAGTATAATAAAAAGAGTTGATGGATTGAGTGGTTTACTGTGGAGTACATAGCATGTTAAGAGGAAATTTCTGTAGATTTGTTGGAAGCTTTGTCTTTTGCCCAGTTAAATACTGCAGCAGCTTAGAGTATGGAATTTAATGATAGCACCTTCAAAATCTCTTACAAGCAAAAACTTGGGTTTTTTGTTGGTATTTAAATTTCAGAAAATGTTTCCACCTTACGTTCAGTGTGCTAAATTTTGAATTTGATTTCTGTTAAAAACCAGAATAGTCCATTAAACTTTTACATGTATCTTTTCCCCACTTGTATTGGGATGAGAAATCTGTGTCATTCTGATCTCTAGTCTTTCTCCACAAAATCTCTTAACATTTTTATAACTAAATATAGAGTATAGATCAGTCTTACATCTGTAATTAACTTCATACCTCAGAGCCATTTTATTTGGCCTACATCAGTATGTGTGTACATGTTATACCATGGATGACATGCTGGCTGGGTGTATTGCTGCCAGGTTTGGAGGTTCTTTGAGCTTTATTACGATAGATGAAATCAAAGCCACCTGTATGTCACCTGACCACACCTGACACTCCATTGCCCTACACAACATAGAACATTTTTCACATAACAGGACTAGGTCTAATGTTCTCAACACAAGTTACCATTGGCTTAGTGGCTTAGGTTTTCCTAAAGTGCTGTTCCAGAAGATGTCCTGGTGCTGTTGGTCCGTGTCGGCGTGTTGTTTGGTGGGGGGTTTAAGCAGTGGGTGGACTGGGGACATGTGTGCCCCTCCACAGGTGGATGCCGCCCTAATTGACGGGCACGGATTACCTCCCTCCCCGGGGTCGTATGAAAACAGAGTGGAGTGGCTGAGATTGAAATGTTACTCGATGCGGTGGGGTTTATGACTGGGGCCAGCGACAAGTTCTGGCCACGCCATTATCTGATGAGACAAAGTTAAAATGGCTTTGGGGTTGAGAGTGAGGAGAGAGAGGCTAATCCCTTCTTAGCGGAACCCGCAGTTGCTGCGCACAACGTCGCTGCCAGGTTATGGTCCTGACACTTCTGCTGACAATCCTTGTCACACGGCACTTTACGTGGCCAGCATCTACCCAGGGGCAAATTAACACGGATCTCCACTCAAAATGGTACTTAGGAGACACAACTGGCTTAGCACAAACCAACTTAACAGCCAGCCTGCCCCTCTTCTCTCTTACCAAAGGTCTCCCAGTAAATTCATTTTCACTTTCCCCCTTTTTGTGTGCTTTTGATCAATTATGCGTTGAAGTTTTTCAGTTTTAATGCTTTTATGTTTGCTGTCCGGAGTTGATGGAGGCTTTTGTTTTACTTCCGCAATCATAATCTGTGATTTCTCGTAACCTGCGGCCAAATAAGCTTTTATGTATGTCTGCAGGAGACGGTGAAATTTGAATGATATACACGCAACTCTTGGGGATGATCTGGTGAGGACTTCTCACCTGATATATCACTCACTTTGATATCCGAGTGGTTTTTAGCTCAGGTCCCTCACTCCCTTTGACCTTGTATTACATCATTGTAAGCCAACATTGCAGTTGGGTCTGTGAACATTACCTGAAGATGATGCCTTCTGTTCTAGAGATCTCCGATTTCAAAGGCATCAGGATTCACTCATTTTGATTTTTCAACTGTTAGTGTGGCTGTAATAGTGAATGTATTCCACTAATTTCCAGTGTGATTCCAATTTCTTTTGGTTTCCATTTTTTTTAGTTTATGTTCAGTTCTGAATTTTATGTGAAATGCCATTTGAAATCATATCTTTGCAAACATATCTTGCAGGTGCAGAAAAGACTCCAAATTTGATTGATTATAATCCTTTTCACAAATCCTTTTTTAACAAAAATAATCGTTATTGAATTGTATTATGTTTGACTGCTTACTTCTAACCTCCCCAGATGACTTTTCCTCTCTTATAGTATAGGGCTGGTAGTAGGCGATGATCAGCTGTGCTAGTGTACCAGCCTACAAGGACTAATACCCCTCGTCTCAAGCTGACAATCCCACCTAAGATGTTGCTTTTCTTTGTCATTCCGTAATTACGTGATTTGTTGGCCGCTGGGGCTCAGAGAGCCGTGAGGCCGTGGCCAGTTTAGAAACTAGATCAGCAGCCAGTATAGAAACACTGCTCTCTTCTAGTCGTCTGATCCTCTCCTCAATTGCCCTGCCCAATCCGATTGCTGGGGCTGTATTTAACTCAGATATTCCGTGGGAAAAAGAGCTATCAAAATTGAACCCCTATATAGCCACTTAGCTGTAAAACCTACTGACCTTAATTCTTAGACAATCTTATTTTATCACAACTTTAGCCTAAACTTATTAGATGTGGAAATCTGTGTGTAAACTGACTTGTATAAAAGGGCTTGTTGTGTGTTTGTGTGTTGTAGAGAGAAGGAGGAGGATTTGGAGCGGAGGTTTGAGCTTCTCAACAGAGAGCTGCGCATCATGATGACCATGGAAGGTAAGTCCTGACGATCACCCAGGTCTGAGCTCCTTTGTAAACTGGACAGAGCAGAGCTTCTGCAAGGGTCCTGCTGGGGTTCCATCAAGCTGTTTTAGTGCAGCCTTAATTTCTGCTTACTGTTCCGACAAAAACATCTTTGAAAAGTCAACATCAGGAGGTAATTTTGCAGTGAACAAATTCTTTTATTCACATTAAAGATGCCATGTCTGCTGGGTGAGGTGCCTAGTTTTAGCACTTTATAGATGTGTAAGATATATATCTGTAAATACCTTGATCTTTTCAGAATGTGTCAAATATAAAAATGTAAGGTGTGGTTTGGTTGTAGGCTAGGCTAGTGCCTGTGATAAGAGCAGTGTGCCGGTGGAGGTTTAGTATTTGTTGTTTTGAAGACAGAACGCTTCTTGATAACAACTCATTGTTATTATTACTGTGGATGAATTGTGTTAATTAAAAGTACAAACAGTGACTACTTAAATAAAGTCTTTGACATCAGCTTGTTTTGCAAATCTAGAGTACATGGTTACCAGAAAAAAAGTGCATAGAAATAAAATGTGGATTTACATCATGTGAAATGTTTGCCAAGTTCAACCACTGAAATAAAATCCCGTCTACCTTTACAAATGGACACCGTTTTGGAGACTTTCAAGACTTTCAACGAAAAACACCAATCCTGTGAAGACTTTCTTTGGCACAGTTTGAGTGTGCCTGAATTTGTTCATGGGAAGCAGTTCTGTGCCTGAATTTATTCATGGGAAGCAGTTCTGTGCCTGAATTTGTTCATGGGAAACAGTTTTTAACCGTGCACATGTGCTTTACAGCAGTTTCCCAGATGAGTGAAAATCGTCAGCATGTGAAAGTTGTCTCTGAGTTTTCCAAAGTCTCCATTTACATGATACCCATCACTTTCTTTTGTGATTCAAAAACATTAATTTTCAATTTGGTGGATGTCATAGAAAATTACGATTTTCTTCAGGTTAGGATTTGCTCATTGACAGCTGTTTCAATTTCTGCCTTAATGATGATGTGGACTGTGTACACAGGGTGAGAGTTTGTGTGAAGACTGGGCCTTTCCTGGCCACGTCTGGGGGTAGGGTGAGACTCTACCATTACTGAAGGGGCAGGACGCCTGTTTACTTGCAGAGAGACGAATAGGAAGTAGCCCTTTAGTAAGTGTAACCCACACCAACCATTGATCGAACCCTAATGTGTGGGATGGTGATACAGCTGTCTCTGTGAGACTAGATACCCAGCCCCTGGCCCCAGAAACATGGCCAAGTGTGCCAGTAAATGGATTCTACCCTGGCTCCACAGCCCTACCAAACTCACCAACTATTAATGGCTATTGAATCAGTGGGCAAATATTTTGAAATTCTCACTGGATACTTTGGCACATTGATTAGCCAGGAACAATTTAGCTAATGATGGAGAAAATGGCTTTCTGTCCTGGCTGGGGACATGTTGTGTACAGATGCCGTCTGTCAGTGTGTACGCGCGGTCGACAGCACTTTTCATAGTGCACCGACCTCCTCAAATATTGCCGGCATTTAAACACCCGAGCCACAGAAAGGAAACGGCAATAGGTGACCAGTTGGACTTCACTTGAAACCATCAGTTAGAGGATGTTGCAGGGAGAACTGTTGGTGTAGTGAGAGAGGGCCCTGTCTGGGAGCTGTCACCCACCAGCTTCCTGATGGATTGTGTTTCTCTGAACATATTGACCATGCTCTTTTTGCAGCTCTCTGTAATTGCCCATTGTGGACAGGTAGAAAGGGCATGGAAAGTCAGACCCTAGTTCAGACTTGTTCACCTCCACACATCAAAGAGCTACCGTGACTGTGTACCCAATGCAATGACAGACTAGAGTGAATAAAGATCAGTAGCAATAGACCCTGTCCTTTGGGTGATTGATCGTAGCCCACAGGGGTTGAGTGGTGGTGTTTTATTTGCCAGCACCTCCACAGCCAGCCGCTTGTTAGTAACACCACCAAATAACATGGTATTTCGGAGGTATTGGCCTAACCTCTGACATCAACACACTTAATACCTAAAACTGGCTGTTCAAGAAGGCACAGTTAAAGGATCACTCTCGCAAAATGTGATATGCAGATATTTCTTGGAGTGTAACAACATGAGGCTGCAGTTACAATGGTGGCTTTTGTTTTAGAGGTGGTGCCCTGTCTCAATTTTTAATCCAAAATTCATATTTCTGTATAAAGTTTGTCCACTTAATGAAAGTATGTTAGATACATGGAATTTTAATCATAATTCTTGAATTAATTGAAGGGAAAATGGTGTAGTATGAAATTTGAAATGAGATGTGATTAATTGACTTTATGGAAAAGTTTGGGGTTTTTTTTAATGATGGTGTGGTAAAGTTTCCTATTCATGTTGAAGAAATATCAAAACAGTTATGTACTGTATTTACTGTAAAATTAGGATAAAAAAATGAATTGTTAGAAAGACACTTTTGTTGTTTGAACTCTTATATTTTTCTAGCATCCTACCTTTCAATCAAGGTTTAAGATGAATAGAACTCTCATAATAAGACAATTTGAGTGACTTGGTCTTATTTTAAATATAAGCATTGATTTATGAGGCTTTGACAGTTTTGTTTTCAAAGTCACAGCCAGTCGCTTTTACTTGTTTTCTTGTGTCCAGAATTGTATGATGGAGGTGAATTTGCCTGATTGATAAAGCTTTTGTCTGTTGTCTAACCCTAACTTTGAATGTGGGGTTATTCTGAGTTTCAATCAGACTCCATCTAATCAGTGACAAGAAATGAGCTGTGAGCTTCACTGTTGAGTATTGGCTAGTTTTAGCATGCCATTCATTGTTTCTCTGGCATCATCAGAAAGAGAAATAAGTTGTACAGTCAGTGATTAATGAATGATGAATTCAATTTGTGTTAGATTGGCAGAAGACTGAGGCGCAGAAGCACCGAGAAAAGCTGCTGTTGGAGGAACTGGTGAACGTTGTCAACAAGCGTGATGAGTTGGTTCAGCACCTGGACTCCCAGGAACGAGCGTAAGTCTGATTTCAGCCTCGCACAACTGTTGTATGACGTAGCATCTGAAAAGGGGATGTGGTAAATGCCCAGCAGCAGGACTTGGACGCCTTGTAATTGACGTTATAAAGTGTCTCAGCTCATCATAATGACGTGACTTTAAAAACGAATGGTGTTGTAGTAAAAACTGATGCATTATAACACTCTAGAAGTTGTTGTGCACTCAGTTTTTGATATATATAGTGGCTCGAGGTCCTGCTGCACACTAGCGCCAACTGATGGGATTAAAAGATATTCGGCCTCCTCATTGCAAATAACACTTGAATTTCACAGCCGCGCACATATTGGTATTGTGAACGTATGACAGACTCTACCAATCTCCATGTCAAGGTCTGAAGAGTGCTGCAGACTGCTGCCTGTCACACTGTTCACTTCACCTTTGGCATATTATTCTCAGATAACTGATGTTTTGAGATTTGCTCAAGGAAAATATTAAATGGGGAGGGAGTTGATTGATATGTCATCAGTTGTGTTAATGGGTAAAAAGGGTGAACGTATCTGTTAGTGTGTGATGACAAGCGAGTCTGTGGTAGACTAGGGTGACAATGTCCGGCCAAGCTGCCATTGTGTGCCACCAATACATGGCCTCACTGCCCCCACTTTCTGCCAGCTTTCCTTTGTTTGTTTTCCTATCAACCTGGGGTAAATTGCATTAAGTTGATTTGTACAGAGGGAATTAGACAGAGAGTGTGTATACTGTATTCTAATGGCTGTCTAAAGGCTATGAATACAGACCTGTAGAAGAGCAATGCTAAACCATTTAACTCTCGGCTTTCTCAACTACCTGCCCATTATCCACTCGGCCATATTCAACACTCACGCTATTTGTACAAATTGTTTTTTGCGGGAGGATGTTTTTATCGGGTATTTCCTTTGCGTGTGGCTGTTGTATTGTGTGTAATGATTTTTGTGTCAATACATTTTGTCTGATGCGTCATTTGGAGGAAAGCAGGCACCGAGGTAGCGTCTTGCTGACAGCTGATTGCGTTCCCTCCTTGTCTGCTCTCAGCTGATCGCCGCTCTCTCTCTATACTTTCCCTCGGCTCTGTGGCAGCCGTAGCGCTGCAACCCCTGGTGTAAATGCTGGGGTTATTGTTGTGGCTGTAGGGATCATTAACTGGCCCCTGGGGTCTATTGATGCTCTGTAGGGACAGCCTTTGTCCAGCTGGTATCGCGGTGCTGTCTCCTAATTTCTCCCGCATTGATTATGCCTTACAGAGATTCACAAAAACCACACATCTTCAGCCTTTCAAACTGTTTTTCTCTTATTGTACACGGATGCTGTCTGAATGTGACGGCCACAAAGGTATTCTGCGTCTCATGTACCTCACTGTCTTCCTTGATTGGCCTGTCCATCAGTCTGGGTCTTCACATACATTCCATTACAGTCAGCCCTCCTTAGTGGGAAAGATTCAAACCACTTGACAGCCAACTCTGCAATTTTCACATTAATTGATTATATTAATGCAATGGTTTCCACTCCGGTCTAATGAATGTGATAGTGAAAGATGCAGCTTTTGTTTAGATATGAAGGCGGGATCATAATTCAAGCGAGAAAAAAGTTAAGTTCACAATTTATGTGTATATGTGTTTACTTCACATTACTTTGTTGAAAAATTCATTTTGACCTGCCCAGCTTTTGCAGTTTTACAACCATTCATTTTATTTGAACTCGAGCCATTGTCCTACCAAGTTGTTTTAGTGCTGTAAAAATGTACAGCTCCCCAAAACCTAAAATGCCTGGAGTGAAAGTTATGAAAGATATAGTGTGATGTAGAGTGGCGTTGTGCTCAAGGTGGCGGTGTGTGAGAGTCCATGTCTTTACAGTCTCAGCAGGTGGATGCGACACACCGGAGGTTCCTTCCGCCACCCCTTCTCAACACTTTCACTTGTTATTCCATTCTTGGCGAAAAAACAGTTAAACCACTCTAATTAATGTGTGGGACATCCAGTTGACCTATTAGCAATAAAAATTGCTTGTGATTGGTGAAATATGTCATCTTCTTCGACTGTTAGGACAGGTCCGTAATACAGGGATGTGTTTATTATGCTTCATGTTATCAGTGTGATGAAAGTACCAGTCCATGTGGTAATCAGCTGTATATCTTGAAATATGAATAGCGGATGTCAACTGAAATTAAATACTGGGCATTGATTGATGTGAAGTTGAGCTAAAGTGCCTTTTTGTTTTGGATTCTCTGGAAGATTGAGTGTGTGTGGTGGGTCATTTGGGTGTTGGATTTGGAAGTTATTCATACTCAGATTTGGTGTGGAAACTTTATAACTGTTAACATTCAAAAGGGCTGGGTTCCTGCCACAATATGCATACAGAACCAGATGTCCTAGTGAAATTCACCTGACCAGTTTCCTCCAGACATGCCAACCTGCCTGGCTTGCATGTCATGCACAAGTGGAGAGAAAGTCGGGGTTGAATTTGCGGAGCTCTTCACGGCTGTGGGTGTCTAGGGAGCTAGGCAGACACCCAGTGTTGGGGCTGTCAGTGAGGGTAGGGACAACGTCAGCAACGGTGTCTACCTCACCAATTACTAATCACTCATCTCTGTTTTTAAGTCAATATTTGTACCAGCAATCTGTTCAGACATTTGTCAGATCTAATGTCTACCTGATGAAATTTCACTTATTCTTTTTGTGTGTTAGTGCAGGTTATTTTTTTTTGGCTTTTGAGGGGAATATGGGCTTTTGCTGTGGTCATACTAGGCTGTGTGTAAGTTTAGGCAGTATGTTTTGATGCAGATTAGAACATGAAATCTTACTTAATGAAAGGAGGCAGGATCTGTGTCAACGTACCCATTTTTCCCTGTGGTATTATGGAGATTTCATCTCCTGATTTGAAACAAGATTCTTACAGCGTTCATGCCTCACCATTTTAATTCCCAAGGCATAAGTACTGATAAACCTAAAATGTTTGTTCTCAAGTAAAACAGAGACATTTTTTGCATATTTGTGATTAAGACTTACAACATTCAGCTTGTGAAGTCATGTGCCAAAATATCTGACCTTCTGAAAACTTCACAGGCTGTTAGTCATTTAACAGAACTTACAGATAATAGGTTATAGATTTATAGCTCTCTCAGTGGTGATTCCTGTATACTGGTTCCATGGTCAGTGAAGGTGATTGTCAAGCACAAGAAAAAAAATAAGTAACAAATTAATTGCATCAGTCTGGAGTTCAGCTGAATTTTCTTATCAGTTATCCATGCAGTCCTTTAGTAATATGTCATTCTAATTAACCCTAAAGCCTCTGTGGTCGAGGGTGTAAGCATGCCGGCGCGGTGATATGGCCCCGTGCCTCTCACTAATGCTATCGCTGTGAGTTCACTTCCAGCTCATGCTGGCGTCCTGCCTGGCTGCACTTGGGAAGGTCCACTAGTAACCTGCGGATGGTTTTCCCAGGCCTCTGCCCAGTTTTCTCCCACCATAATGCTGGCTGCTGTTGTATAAGTGTAATATTCTTGAGTACGGTGTAAAACATCAATCAAATAAATAAATCAAATAATCTGTTTAACCCAATTAAACTTGAGTTTTGACAGAAAATAATTCTGGTTATTGTACCCAGTCATCATGAAAGAAAAAATGATAGAAAACTCATACATGCTATGAAAAGAGGCTATACCAGAGAAGTATCACAAATTTTCGTTTCAGTCAATTCAAGTTGAACCTTTCCTATTTTTCCTCCCAGTAGGTAATGTATGGACTTTCAGAAAATGTCACTTGTAGTGTCTTGCAATTTTTTGTTTTCAAGCAATAATAAAATTTCAAAAGTGTTTTGACCCAAACTATGAAAGTTAATGCATCCACAAAAAGTAATGAGTTGTGCATATTGCTTAGAAAAAAGCGACTTTTCAACACAAATTGTCTTTTACTTATATTTACGCCAGCAACATACAAAGGTACTTTTTTAATTCAAGGCATGTAGAAGTCAAAATATGGAAATTCAGTCAAAGTCCAAATATAGGGAAATTTCTAGTCCCTTGCATAGTCAGTTCAGGTCTTAAATAATGGCATAGGATGTTAAAGGAAAAGCATCTTCATTCCAGAAGTTTATATTTATCTACCACATATTTATATTCAGTTATTATCAAATTTGTTGCATCCCTGTGGCATTGGCATTGTAATATATCCACTGATTTGAATTTCAAAACTATGACATTCAGTAAAGTCCAATTATTTAAGCGTAGGAAGTGATAGTCATAGGTTTAAGAATGTGTTGCTTCCAATAGTGGTATTTCCTGATAAGGATTTGATTGGAGTTAGTTAGGTGATGAAGTATTCAGATTATCGACAATGGCTAGAGATACTGAAGACGTTAGGTGTATGTGTGAAGTGGACTTAAAGAGAAACTGTTCAGACGCTGAGGGCCTTGTGATTAACCTCCAGCTCTTGGCAGCAAATCTCCTCCTTTGTTTTTGAAACAAGGAGAAATTAATCAAAATTGCATGTGTGTGTGTTGGCTGCCAGTGGCATGGCTCTGGCCTTGGGCAGGCTTACTGGGGCCAGGGAATTCCCTTGCCGCTGATTTGGACACATTATTTGTTGTGAGGTTTAAGCTGTAGAACGGAACAAATCCCCTAACCGGAGCCTGCCTAATGAAATGGTTGTAATTATCTGTAATCTGATTAACAGCTCTCTACTCAATTATTGGCGGTGCTTTACCTGCCAGCCTGTCATCATCCAGGTAGAACTAAGGTATGTCTAAAGGACAGGGATAAACCTTTTTGGAATCGTGTTGAACCAGTTAGACCAGGCTTGATATGCTCTTGACAGGGATTGGCAGAGATGACAATAAAGGACACATCTCTCAACAAAACGACACTATCAGTCTGTTTAATTTTCCTGCCTTCCACTGACTTATTGGTATAAGCCATAGCTGAGTGGTTGATTTAATTACTGTACACATAGATCAATGACTGGGTGCAGGCTGACTGATTCAGACTGGCCTCCTCTGGAGCGCTGGGGGGCAGATTTGCTCCGTGTCCTACTGTACGTGTAATCTGGTCTCAGCCTCCGTTACGTCAGTATAACCCAGCCAACCCTTACTTAGTCCTCAGAACTCATCCCCTCTAATAAACATCTACTGCTTCATCAACATCAAACAAAATACAAACACACCGTCCTGGGCTCTGTGTCGCCATATCTCTTTGAAATATTCCATTGCTAAGCCTTTGGAGGAATATTTTTTTATGCCCTAATATGTGTGATGCTCTAGAAGCTCAGCAGACATTGGACTACCCAAATTATCAGCTTGTATCTTTCTGGACTGAATTTTACTTTTCTTAATATATAACATATAGATGACATGACAACCACTTCTAGGTTATTTTTATTTTCTTGATGTTTTGTCACATGTGATTGAAAGACAGCTTGTTGTGTACCACTACGTGAGGTTCTTAAGTTATAATTTTGGATTACATTTTCTGAATCGTATTTAACAAATTTGTAATGTATTAAGCAGCAGTATTGATTTTCTGTTTTTTAACAAGATAAAACATGTTGATAAATGACCTTAATCCCATGTTGAGAAAAAATAATGTACATAGTATGCTAAGAAAGATTTTATGTGGATGAAGTCTAATTCATTTGTTAAGTTTTTTTGTGCGGACATTTTGTGCATAAGATTTGGTTACTTGTTCTGAAATTATCTGAGGTCAATCCCATAATGCACAAGAAGACATTTGTCCCTAGACCTGCTATTTGTTTGGCTGTGGCCTAGCAAGACTCTTGTTCTTCATCATAGAGAAACCAAACTTGGCAATGTTGTGTAAGCTAAGGTGGGGATATTCCCAGACCAACCCTTGAGTGGATCATAAAAAAGAAAGCCCAGAAAGAAAACAAAATTAATGTTTTCATTAAAGACTTTATGGTGCAGAAGGGAAGGGAAAAAGGGTGTTTGAATAGAGGAATATGGGAAGAGGATTAGTGCCTTTCTGATCCATTGCTCATCGGTCTTTTTTCTGTGTTACACTTGAAAGTTTTCTCTTGTGTCCCCCGAGAGATAATTAACAGGGGATTAGGGGCAGTCATTGGCTGGCCATGTGTGGCATAACTCGGCTCCATGGATCAATAGGCAATTCTGGAGCGCATGGATGACGGGGCAGTGATAGCAGGCAGCTTATGCTCAGTCCCCGCTCCCCCAATTACCCCCAACATAGCTACACTGATGGCCTCTACAACTGTTATCTACTCATGAAATTACCGCTTCAAATTAACCCCAGCCACACAGCAGCTCTCTTCAAAGCCATGCTTTTCATTTCAAGAGCCATTTTGCTCTACTTAGAATAATTAGATTGAAGAAATTAGTTTTGTACACAACGTTGTGGAGCTTCCCTGCCTCAAACATTGTTACACTGAAGAGCTCTGAAGGGGAACTACCCTGCTTCCTTCTTCTTAAAATTTCACACTTCTGGTCGGCCTGTTTGTCTTTCTCAAACTAATCAATAGACAATCATGATCTCTTATTATCGTCACATTTCCTATCAACACCTCTGACCCATAGTTTGATGTTTTCCCAGAAATCTTTTTTTTGGATTCACAGCCATGTTTTTATCAGATTGACCAGTTGTGGACAGATCGGACACAGCGGACATTCTCTTGACCACTACCAGCTGGCCTTTTCCTGGCTGAAGACAAACACTCCACTTTGGCTTTAAGCTGTCCTCTTGAATGTGTGTATCCAGATTGTCATATTAAAGGCTAAGCACACCTTTTCCTCACTTGTCACACAATGTTACTGATCCTTTTAGAAAAGGGAAATAAATGATAGTATCAGTGTGCTTTTGGAGTCTTTTCTTGTAATCTTAGATAATATTAAGTGTTGGGTGAATGTCTTGTTCAGAGTGTAGCCTGGTTGCTCTGATCCTGTGTTGATGGTGTGGACTTAATCTAAAGGTCTACAAGCCCATGGTCTACCTGTTTGTCCCTAATCAGGCAGATTCTCAATAATCGCACTCCTGTCCCTATGACACCTGAGGCACATGCACTACGCCACCTCTGATTACAATGGAAATCAACATGCTGTCTGTATATCCTGGATAGTTTGTCAGCAAATTACCTGCCAAGGTGTATCAGGGTTTGGCTCAGGACTTAACCTGGTTTTGCACCTAGAAAGCCATTCTTTGTTAGTCTATATGTATACAATGCTTTACCATAAGTGAGCCTTAAAGCTCATTTAATACTTTATCATTTCAGTCATCAGGGAATGTTTACATAATTTCGTATATTCTTTGAGTTAAAAATGAAAGAAAACAAAGTAAGCCTCAGGGGGGACAACTGAAGGTCATGTACCTTTACTCCTTTTTGGAAATTTTTTTCAATGAATTAAATGAAGTCAGTAGCTTGAGTTTTAAGATGGACATTATAGATCATTTTGGTAATGATGCATGCCTATCATTTTCCCCGTTGTTTTCACTTTTGGAAGGAATTTTAAAGAAGTTTACTCGCATAATGTGAACTCAGCACATTAATGTCTATGTCTTCAAGCACAGATATGATCACAGTTTTTGATGCCTCTGGCACCAAAAGTGATCAGTGAAAGTCACAAGACATTATTAATTTCGTTCAGTGGCACAAAAGTCAAAAGTGAAATAATAAGCAAAGGCACTTTGATATATAGCTTTCAGTTTTTGTTTTCCCACAGTGAAATAATAATCCATCTTATTAACTTCACATTATAGGTTCATCTTGGTGTGTAAAGTTATTTGTTTCCTTAGTTTTAATTGCAATGACTGAATGATTATGGTTTATGCAACATCAACAGTATTTCTTTTAGTTAGTGATTAATTACTATGAAAAATACATTGGGATAAAAAAAGTAAATGTTTCAGATTTCAAGGAAAATAATACTGGGTCTGTTTAGCAGGAGTTTATTTCGGAATGCTGATCCATTTTCCATGTAGCATCCTTCTGTTACCAATATTAGCATATTTCAAAAGAGAAAGCTGACTTGTGCCATAACAATTTAATTTTCATTTTGAGATCAAGTTACATTGGCTCCCTAAGTTTTGAGAAAACCATAATTTAATAAGCAAGGGTGAATGGAAGGCGTAAATGTATGCTAAGACTGAAAATATATATTGTAAAAAGTATTTTCTGGACTATGAAAAAAGGTACAGCTTTCACAGATGGTACTTTTAAGTAATATCTCATTAAAATGCCTTAACTTGATCTTATTTGTGATTCATTTATTTAACTGCAAGATAGAAATTATCCCACTTAGCATTCATTGAACTGATAGCCCTTTATTGATCTGCCTTGCCTTTTCTCAATCATTGTTAATCTCTTAGGTAACTCACGTACCAGTGTCACATTGTGTAATGTTAGTCCTTTGTGTGACACCAGTTGTAGTCAGTGAAAGAACCCCTCTGACACAGATTTCAGTAGAGATTTGTGTAAAGCAGATAGACCAGTCACAGCTTGTAGCCAGGTTATCTGTTCTTCCAGGTACATCCCCTAGTTTTCTGTGTACTGGTAACAGATTTTTGATGTGTCGCAGTCATTGTTTAGTTACCATTGTTCAGGGGTGTCACCAAGATGAACTGAGGGTACAGTAAATCAGAAGTCAACAGCTGCTTGTGTTCAACCCCCTCACTTTATTCACAGACAAACATGGCTTTCTGTAGACATAGGGAAACCAATTGCTTACAGCTTGAGGCATACTGTTGAACTGTTCAAATTCAGCCAGGACCAAATTATACGTTTAAATTTGAGCACTTTTTCAATAGACTAATTTGAGCTAAAATGTTTTTCAGATGTTAACCTGAACCTGAACTTTATGCCTTATATACCAAAGTTTTGTGGGAAATTTTGCACAGTCAGTGCACATGAAGGCACAGATCTTTTTTTCAAACATTAAGTTTATCAGGCAATAATCACCATAATTAGTAAGTTTCTTAAAATAGTATGCTGTAATATGGGCATGTCCTGTGATAAAGGTCAATAAAATGTCTTCGCGTTCGATCCTGTCAGCTGCTTGGGACAGTTTTTGTGAGATAAAAAAAAAGGAAGTCATACAGTCATGAAAAGTGTAAATTGACATCAAACATGATGTAAATACGATATGGAAATATATGTATGAAAAAAGGTTCATTTTAGCTCAGTCAGGATTGTGAACTTGCCATTCACTGTAGGTTTTAGAAATTGTTGAGACCTGCAGATATGAATGGTTGATCCAATGTCCTGGACCTCATAACACAGAAGTGTGTACATTGTAGGATTTCACCCAAAGCAACATCTTAGACACAACATTTGTCAGAATTTACATGCCTTGTGATTTGTACTGCTGTCGTAAAAACACCTTTTTAGTGACAAGATTACCATGGCTAAATTGTTGGCATTGTCATCATAAGACTTGTTTGCTGAAAGCAGGGCAACAATGGAAGATTTGATTGTGGTGAGTTTTGTGAGAGCTGTCAGTGTGAGGGAACGGTTGAGAGCAGAGTCTGGTTTGTGTACAGCACACAATGCCAGCTCATCCAAACTTCCACATACTTGTGAAGTGAGTTTTCTAGGTTAATCCTAATCCACAACAACCACTTAAACATGAGGTAGTTGTCTTGGACCTGCCCTTGTCTCTGTTTCTAGTAGCGTTTGTGTAGTCTTTGGTATTGGGGAGGAAGGGGGTAGTCGTGTGTAAGAGTATGGCCTCTGAGGGATTAAAACCAGGGCGTGGTGCGCTACTGCCTGTCTTAAACAGCCACATTAGGTTACACATCAATCATACACTCTCCTGGCTGGGCCAGTTTGGCCTATCAATTTGCTGATGAAAGCTTGCCATCTTCTAATGTTATCAGGTAATAGATAAGGATTCCCTAATCTGTTCGCTAATTCCCAGATCGATCTTAGCAAGTTTTATTGAATTTTCTATTGTGAAGTTTTTCTTGTGTTTTTCTCTTGGCAGGATTGAAGAAGAAGAAAGGCTGACCCAACGGATCAGTGAGGGTAAACTGCTGAAGGAGGAGAAGTCATGTACGATACAGTGACAGAGACGGACCACTTGATGGGGATTAGCACACCACCCTGACACTCACTCTCTAGTCAACTGATCAAAGTCGGGTCTTATCGCTGGATTATGTCCCTTGCCTGAGTGCTGTGTGACCCCGGAGCCCGCTAACTCCTCACCAGCCTTCTGTCACTTCCAACGTAGCTCCAATCAACCTCTGCTCAGATTGGGTGCTAGTTGTGATAACCTCAAACCATTTGTGGCTTCCCTGTCACTCGTCTGTGGAAATGTCTAGGTCTCCAGAGAGGGCCCTGCCAGTGCCATGCCCACCTCTCCTCTCCCCCCCCCCACTCCTCCCCTCATACATCAAATCTACCTCCAGATCGCCCCCTGCACCAGTCACCCTCTCCCAGCAGCCACAGCAGCAATACCAGTATCTGACAAGCACACTCAGTGAAATTCATTAGGGTGCCCCCTTGTCAGGTGTTGGTGTTTTTCCCGTTAAGTGCTCACTTGTGAAGTGCCATTAGCGGCGTGAAGACTTGTCGCCCAGTCTCTGGTGACTCCCCATTTCCAATGACGGATCATTCATTTGGGAGTCGGGGAACAGCTACAGGTTGTTAATCCGGTTCAGAGTTAGAGAGACTAGTGAGTGGTTATCATCAGTAATTCCTTCATACTCTGACCCTCTTGGCCTGCCCCACAGTTTTCCTGTTACCTCCATCGCTGGCTAATCCCCTCTGTTCTCTCACTTGCACACATGCCACGATAGAACCGTCTCCAAAGTGGGAATTATAACCCCATCAATTTACAACTGGCTCCAAACTTCCCCGTAACTACTGGGAGCTCACTGAATATGAAATGATAGAGCTCATTTGGCTTACTCAAACCAATAGCTTAATCTCTCTCTGATTTTTTTCCCTGAGCACCAACTTTTCTTGAAGAGAAAAGCTTTAAGACTGAAGGTAATGTCTTCTGTGCCAAGGGGGTGACGTTTCCACCTCATGCAATATTTCATCAACCTTTTAATGGTTTTGGCCTTTTACACATTCCCACATCCTCTGAGATCAACCGGATTTCTTCTCTAATGGCTTCCAATCACTCAGCAAAACGCTATTTTACAGGTGTGTGACGTGAGCACCCTGAGAGCCCAAGCACTCAGACAACTGGCGAATGGCACGGCATCAGGTGTAGTGCCCTCCCATATCAGGTCTCAGTAACAAACTAATGGTGACACCACTTCCTCAAGACATTGCATCCGTCTTTTCTCACCCATACTCAGCAGTTTTACCCCCATCTATAAATTCCCTTCCAATGTCTGCCTTTGGCTTACTGGGAACAGAGTGATGTCCACAGTCAGCAGGAGAATGTATATACATCAACCCATAGTCAGAACATGGAGGTCTGTTTTTATCTCCATGGCCAGAATTACGAAAGTGTCTATTGCATACTGCGTGCTCAAAGTAATCCCAGGAATTTAGAGGTATGCTCATGCCGATGTAATTGTGAAAAATTTGATAAATCATGAACCCTGCTTATAAATAGTCATACAAGTAATGTCATATGGCTTCTTGTTCCAGCTTTGTGTGATTACGTACAGCGTAAAGGTTCACAAGGGTGGTTCTGAAAAATCATCTGTCTAGGCATTACACGATGGTGAAGGATTGTCCAGTCTAGTCATATACAATTGAAAACTTTCTGGATTGTAAAGGCAAATGACGTTAGTAGATTGGTACGAGTGCAGTGAGCACAGAGGTGTCTGTGGAGTTGTATGGCATGTCCTCTGTGACTGCGTGATGCTCTCATTGCTGACCCATTGTCTTGCCATTGTTGCTGTGAAGCAGAAAACATGTTTATGATTTGTTGGTTGTCAGCTGCTTTATATTAAAGGTGTACAGAGTATGATGCACGATGAGCACGAAAGTAACAAAGAATGTGTTAATGTAGATGTGAAATATTTTGAAACAGAAGAGATCTGTAATGTCTTTAATGTACATTGATTTTGACGCATGGAATAGGTTGAACATTTTTACGACATGAAATCGGTAAATTCATGCGATATTGCTTTCAGAGACAGCTGAGCGCTTTAAAAAGCCATGACCATGTAAATGCTGATAGCATTTCTGTATGTTTAAAGCATATTCTGAGATGATAATAGAGTCTCTTTGGGTGCTGGAGAACATGTGTAGAAGTAGTGTTGTCTTGTGTTATTGCTGGTTTCATGATATGTTCGTTGTACACCTAAATTACATATGAAGGAGTGCTGCTTGTAGTAATATTACTGTCTAGCCTTCTGGCAATGATATGAAATTCACAACGTTTGAACTTCCATGATTATTTGTTGTTGCCATCATTCAGGTTGGCCTTGTTGCTTTTGAATTAAGAGAGGAAAATTATGGGGACTGCTTATGTTAAGTAGTTCAGAATTTTGCTGGATGTCAGAGCTGGTGCGTTTGCCTGTGATTGATGGTCATCACTATGGCTGAAAACTTGTCATAAATATATGGTATAATGTTGACAAGTAATGGCTTCATTTTGTCGTGACCCTTTGTGATGATTACCTGTATATTTATACCTGTCCGGTTGGGGGATGGGCAATGGTTGTATTTTATAACGTTTGTCCACACTTTGATCAAGGTGCCCCCTGTCCAACAAGTTAAGTCATTGCTAATTTTTCATGGATATAGATTCTTCATGTTGTCCATTCTATGCGCGAATTTCTGGCACTTTCATTGGACAAGAATAGAACTCTAAATATTTTATCATCTAAAATCAAGTTCACTGTATACACTGCTGCCCCACATCAGCGCACTTGGAACAACACAAGAACACACTCATGTAGACATAATTTTGATAGGATTGGTTCGTTTATTTAAAACGCTGATGGAAACAAATAAAAGAAGGGTGAAGCGGCTATCGCATTTTTCAAACATTTCTACATGGAAAAAATAAGGGACTTTGAATTTATTTTATACGTACAGTAGAGCGGCCATTAATTTCATACGGTTTGCCAACTTACACCTTCATAATTTTAATAAATGCTTATTAGAAGCATAATGTGGACAGAATTCGATAAAATTTAATATTTATGTATAAACCTACAAGAAAGGTTGATTGTGTCCCCCTGTCCTGTTAATAGAGCTTGGATTTCAGGAAAACGGCGTTCATTATAAGCAGAAGCTCAGGCTGGCAGTTGGCCAGTATATACGTTTAAATCGCTCAGGATTGACGTTCCATAATTTTGTACACTTTTACGTACACATTTACGCAGGAGCTTCGAAGGTATCTAATCTATATATTCTCCACAATGCTGGTTGTGGTCAAAACACTCAATGTGCCAATTTCAATGTTATACCGGATTGCTCGCGAAATACTCAGTATGGATTTCTGCAAACCAGACATTTGATGATGAACTGTATCTATTCTCGCACGATGGTATCACCTTAATTTCTGTAATTTATATGCGTTAAATGGAGGGTTGTCATCAACATTAAGCCTTTAAGCACGATTTCTTTTTTATTTTGGTACTAATTATTAAGGTTAAATGCTTGACTTGGCATCATGTGTTGTTTTTTTTTTTAAAGACGCCGCATTTTTTTTTTTTTTTTTGACATCTATATTATTTTATCCAAATTTTTAATAATTATATTCCGTAGGGTGTCACTGGAAGTTTAAATCATGTTGATGTGTATATAGATAGTAGATATGTTATAAACAGCTCTATGTTGATGGTATGGTCCCGGGTCGTTCTTGATCAACTCACAAATTTTTGAATCTCCACATACATAGCTTGAGTGTACAGTGACTTTATGGTGAAGTGTTATAAAACTCAGACCATCTTGAATTACACAAATAATGGTAACATCATTTTATAGATACCTACCTGAGTTTCTTTAACACTGACAGGAAATATGATTCCGAATAGGGCATTCCATTCGCCAGTGCATATACATGTAATAACAAAGTATACAGTGTGTCGTTTCACGGTGAAAAGTGTATAGGCGTTTTCGCCCATGTGATTATGTCCCTCAGTTCGAATGTAGTTTGTGAATATTTCTCATTAATTTATTGCTAAGTATTGGGTGCTTTCTTTTCCCTGTGTAACGTGTGACGTGTAATTCTTGGCTCCCCAGAGCTCCGTGTTCTTTGTTTTGTTGGGAGAATGAGCAACCATGCCTGCTATAAAGTGATGTCGATGTAGTAAACTCGTGCATTTAATAAAATGTTCTTGTTAACTTCTGTCCTTGTATGTGTATTTTATGATTACAGTTGTGATCGCAATTAATGGATTACTGAGAGATGTGAAGTGTTTCCAGTGGTGCCTACATGCATAAATCCATTGAATGGTTTTCTGATTGTTTAACACTTTGTATATATATGTATGTACTCCTTGTATATAATTTGTTCGCCAACCTGTGGATGGTCATGGGTTTCCCCCGGCTCTGCCCGGTTTCCTCCCGGGCCGCCATCGTATAAGTGAAATAGTCTTGAGTACGGCGTAAATCACCAGTCAAATAAACGTATAATTCCCATTTTGCACAGTACTCGAAATTAATTTATACTTATAAATACAACTCGTGACTGATGATCAGATTGATCAGAAAGAGACCTCGGCTGTGCAGGGTTATACTCTGTGAAAGCATGAACGGGTCTTGTATTGCGCAACTTCACCGTGCGATTTCTCCGGATTCTCTGTTGATTGATTATTATGAGATCAGATGTTCTACGAATTCAAATTTGCTCCAAAATGTGACATGAACCTCGAACTTGTCTTCGCCAAGGTATAATAATGAAGTGTTACCTGTGAATGACTCCTAGCGTTAGATGTGAAATCACTATACACGCATATGGATATTTTGGGTTACCTTTTCCTATGAATTTGTATTGCTTGGGATCAAGGTTTCTACAAGTTTACGTTTGTCCTGTCAACAGATCTGACCGTTAGGAATATTGTGTTGAAAACCATTTTTAATATGTAGAGAGCGATCCAATATATAGGTATATGATATAGGAGAGCAGTTAAAGTATTGCTGTACTCAGATAGACCAAAATGAAATGCAACCTATATATAGTTGATGGTATTGATGCATCCATAACAACCACTTGGACAGTGCTTCGCGAAAACCTGAGTAATATCACAACTGATTTTACATTGAACAGCATCTTGATATAAGCAATAGGCTAAGGCTTCATTCACCGTTACGCTTGAGGAAGTGTCCTAAGATCGATGGGTTCTCTCGGGCACTCCGGTGTCCTAGACCCATGAAACTAAACGCCATCGTGTGAGTGACAAATTATTCATAGCGTTAAACAAAAATCAAATGCATAAATATAAAATTAATACAATCGTCTAATAGACAATGTGCCACCGTAGAAGGACCATGCCAGTGACTGAAATTAGGCTTTATGCATGTAGACAACATGCTCGTATCCTCTGGAGCCAAACTGTGCTGTTGTACGCCCAGAATTCAAAACTATATAGTTTGTCTAAAAGCAGATCTCATCACGCTATGTTCCTGTATGCAGACGTCGCCCTTGCATGCATGGATCAGATCGAAGATGCTCGTTTCATACAAGGACCGTTGAGATATTTCCTGGTATATATATATATTTTATCCCATGCCAACCAAGTTTGAGGAGTCGTTTGTTTTAGCATAGGACACCGGTTATTGGCTTTCATGCGGAAATATATACATGTAACAAAATATGTGAAGCATTAAGCCGACGTTGGGCCATTTGCGAAAGTGAACACGATTGTTCCTTTGTGCAAAAACCTCCTCGACGGATAGGAATAGTCTCATTGTAATTCTTCTGGCGGTATAAATGTATATACTTATGTCAGTATAAGCGCGCAAAACTATGCCTCTGGCATTAAACCGTCGATATTTTCAATATACGGCGGATGGCCGACGTTTATACACTTGAATGTCATGAGAATTAAACTCTTGTTAATTTACATAATTTCACGCATGACAGTTGCTGCTGTGTGCATTGGGTAGGGAGAAACTATGGTCGCACACGTGTTACTTCCGCACCACGTGTAGTGCTCGTGTTTGCTCTTCAGATCGAGCTCGGCTAATCCACAACCTTCACTTCCGCCATCACATGCACGATACAGAAACTGATGTTCACACAATAATATACAGAAATTACAACACTGAAAGGTAATTCAGTAAATGAGAATGTTTTTATACGACTCACTCTGCCCAAAAATATATATTTCAAACATGTATTTATCAGTAGATAGTGTAGGCCTATGCAAAGGGTTGAGAAATCCGAATGCAGCTAACAGAAGCATTTCTGAAGCAGCATATGTGCACCCTTTAAGCCTACGTAGAAATTACTTGCATTCAGTCTTTTAAGTTCCCTCCAGTGTCTCTGAAGCAGGAATACGTATGTGTTCAAAATTGTATGCGGTTGTTTTCCACCTTTGGAAAAGCCCATCAATCTGAAGAATAAATAGTGACTGTAAAATTTTTAAAATTTTTTTGCAATATGCGTTTATTTATTGGTGTTGTGTGCCCCACTCAAGGATATTTAATGCGCCACTAACATTATGCATGGTGGGAGAACACTGGACAGAGCCCGGGGAAAACCCACGACCGTCCGAAGATCGCTGGCAAACGACCGGAGAGAAATTTGCAGCATAATTCGAAACGCATACCAATGCCCGCCACCCACTGAACTGGGCGCCAACACAATATATGCCATACATAAGCAATATTCTATTACACATAATAGTCATTTTATTGCCACAATTTTGAATCAATGTTGCTTCGTGTATTTCAAATAATTTGGATAGAAGATCAAAGTAAACTTTTCATATAGAAATGATAAATAAGGCAAGGCTATCTCAGTGTGCATGCAATCTGTGTGACCCGTTAATGGGGAAAGGGGGGAGGGACATTATGGTAACTCCATGTACCAGCGATGAACTACTTGTGTATATATTGTGTACATGTTATGAGTGTAAATAAATTTATTTCACATTTTTTTCCTTTGATTATTGTTCAACGCCAAAATCAATAATGTACGAAAGGTAAGATGGTTCACAGTAGACACGAATGGCTTAGGTGATGAGAAATTATTCGTGAGAAAATCAGCCATACAGTTGATGAACACCTGGCAGCCGGAAATGGCAGGTACGTGTGAAGAGAGAAATTCTCGATTTGTCTGAGTGGGGTTTTACGCTGTATATAGTCATGCAAGAACATTTAACTTGTACCTCGATCACCAGTTTTATGGGTGGAGGAAACTGAAAAGAATGACACCGGAAGCGCTAAATGTCTCCAAACACTGTTGGCATAATCTTTGGCATGTCAAACTGATGTGACAATTTGCCAGCTTCTTAAAAGTTGCTAATAAACCTATTATTGTGAATGGTTTTGAGACTGGCAATCGAGTCAAACACATAACGAAATGGCTTATAGGATTTGGCGAATCCCCGGTGAGGGGCAAATCTTATAGGAAATATCCATTACCAGTAATCTGTAACTGCGGAAACACAATTTTCTGAAGTTTTTTGCTGTTTTCAGAGCATAGCCTTCTCTACATGTAGTTTCTAGGGTAAGGAACTCTCAAAAAAAAAGAAGAAATGAAAAAAAATTAAAAAAAAACAATGGACACGGTAAATACTTGTTTACTGTTGTTTACTGTTCAAAATCTGAGCTATAGGGTCAGAAATTTACAGTTTCTAGCGTCTGGGATTCACGTGCTTTATTGAACGATATGTAGTGTTCCTCCTATAGTAAGGAAAGGTTTAGATTAGACGGTTCCCCGGGTTTTTTTTTCCATCAACACCAACTTTTTCTTCAAAGGAGGGGTGGTGCTTTTGTTGGATCTGATTTGGGGCCGTTGAAATGAGTATGTTAGATGAACAGAGAATAACGAAAAGACAGAAGTCTCCGGTGAGAACGTGATTTTACAGTGTGGTAACTCAATCAGTGCTTTTTGCTATCATAAATGGGAAACATAGTTCAGCCCAACTGGGACCAGAGACGCCATTGCAGGTAATCCATTCGCCTTCAAAGTGAAAATTCCAGGAAAATTATTATGTGATAAATTTGTATATGTTTGGATCAAATAGACCTGTATACTGGAGACAGGGAATTTTGGTTGACAGGTTCAGTGTAGTATGGAAGTTTGAGTCCATCGTGGGAGAATCTAGCTGGTTTCCCCGTGTCTCAGACCATGGCCGGTGCCACTCTGACCTGCATCCTAATAACAGGATTAATCGGGGCTTATTACCTCTGACTCCGATCGAAGAGGAAGATGTTTACGTGATCTTCCGCTCCCGCGCCTGGTTGTGCAGGGCCTGTCACAGAGGCAAGGGAAGCGGGGTCGGGCCAGCCTGGGTAGGGAGGGCAGTGAGAACAGGTGACTATAGGGGCCTGAACATCCATTCTGGGCCGGGATTAGACCTCGGGCCCTAGGTAATCACCTTCACACGTCGGTACGTCCACCTCTACCCCGTGCCACCTTGAACCATGTCTCTTCTTTGTGCCTTTCTCCTAGCTTTGTTACACCCTGCCTTTGTTCAACGGGCCCTACAGGAGTGAGGTAACAGCGCTTCATCAAATCTTCATCATCGTGCCGTACTCTCATCGTTTAATCCTCAAACTGCTCGTCTTGGTCAAAAGTGCTTCTGCTAATTGCGAATATATTGAGTTCAAATCTCGGGTTGAGTCAGTTAATGTGTACCGTGTAGAGGACGGGCATATGGGAGGCGGTATGTTGAGTGCCCCGGGGGATGGGCAGGAGTTTGGCTGTCACAATGAAGGCCATGTCATGCCTCTAAAGATGGTAATTACAATTTGACCACACATACCTCCTCCCTTCGGATGAACCATCCCCGCCCTAACTCTCCACCCCCTCAACTCGGACCATAAGACACAACATACAGACTCACCCTTACACATGCACGTTTATTCCTCTGTTTATCGTCACAGACATGAAATTTGTGTGAATATTGTCATCTTATTTTTTTTTTTCGTTTTTTTTTTATTATCTGATACTATTTGATAAATTCTATAATATACTCTGCTTCATTTTTCTCATAGGGATCTTCCATAGTGTCATTAGGTGATATAAGACATTTCATATCACACGCTGCAAATTTAAAACAGTTAATTAATACAATAGGACAAGTTCTTTCTCTTGTTTTTATTTTTTCATTTCCGTGCATACAAATGTACATGTTGTCAAAAGATATATTTTGTTATATTAATTGACCTTTATATATGTTTGATTCGTTACATGATTAAATTTGAATATTTGAATAATTTAATCAGGGTTGTGGTACTGCCATCACACTTATCTAAATCTTGTGCCCACGGCTAAGTCCATTAAAAAAGACAACACAAATTCGAAAAAGTAACCATAAAAATATAGGTACCACAGGTTTGGGCTAAATATTATCTGCAAGTCGATTGAGAATAATATCTGTGTTCCCAGAATAGCATGCTATTGTTGTTAATCGATAAGTGCCAAAATATCAACTTCTGGTCTTGGCGCGTGGTGCTGAGCTGTCTCTAGCCTACCTGCGTCATCATTGGCTGGTTAATGACGCATTGGAGAAACTAAAATTGGACATATATACAAACTGAGATGCTTAAATTGCAATATTTGAAGATTCCATGGCTTCTTCTAGATTTGACTTGTATTATGACGTCATCCCAGTGAACTCAGATTGGAACGTCATAAAAACAAAGTATTTCATTTTCGGCGTCACGGCGTCTGGATCATGGGTCAAGGTCACCAGTAGTGTAATATCAAAATGTAATAGCAAAAACTGATACTTAACTAGTGAAGATATCACTCTTATCAGTGAAGGAAATACTGGGACTTCACTGATGTATAAATAATAAATATGTATATTTATTGCAGTACCGCTATATACTGTAATGTGTGTTGCAAAGTTTGTGGAGATTCATTCGCTTCCCTCAACCTATTCACTGTCATACGTCGTCACCAAATTTACGATGCCTGAAGGAAGGCCTGAATAAAATTATTTTCATTTATGTTTGAAAGCAGAAGAATCTAAATATGCTTGGAGGGTGTCTGGATGTCATCTAATCGGTGCATCTTCTCCATTTCCCATTGCCCTCCAGTGTCCTGCAACTCTTTGTCAGACTTTGTCACACGTAAAAGTTAATCATCTCAATGCTTGAATTACCCAGCCGCTATTAACACCTCTATTGTGCGGCGCTCTTCATACCTGTGAAAGAATCCGTTATGAGGCAGGTAAATTTGGCTTATCACGGTATAACAAGGGCGCAGGCTCTGTAAATGTTTAATTGTTTTGTAATTAAGCGTTTGCCACCGCCATTTAGTGTCAGATTTTACTTGTTATCTGACCTATGCAGTGCGACTTGCGTCGCGTCCCCATGCACAGAAGATCCCCGTGACAATGTTGGCCCGGTACCCCACTGCTCACCTCTACAGCTTTCATCTCAGGCCACATCATCTAACGATCAAATAATGAGACAACACAATACAACAGCTCCCGAGTGAAGTTTAATTTGACAGATTCCCTCTGTCTGCCTCAAGTGACTTTTAACTCGCTGTCACACGTTTTGTTCCGTCCAGAAAATGGTTCAGTTGATTGAACTACAATGAGGTGATTATGAGCGATAGCAAAGCACCAAGAGTTATCAAGAACACAAAGGCATCAGTATAGAGACGAAACTTGATCACTGTAACATATAAGTTGTTATAGGTATTCCTTCTGCACACTGTTTTATCCGCGCTGATTCTAAATTGTAAATATATAAAGTTAATTCCGTAATTAACAATTTAGCACAAGTATAAACCAAATTTCACAACCACAGAAACTATGATTCTATACCCACTCAAATTACAATATTTAAATTTTGCTAAATAATTTAACGGTGTATTTACATATAGAAAAGTATTTTAATCTTCTCGGAATCCCGTTAAAAATGAAGTTTTGATGAGTCATCAAAAGGACTGCGATTGCCTGAGGCCTATAGGCCTACTCATATCTCTAAGCTTCGCGGCAAAGATGGAATATGATGAATTCCTGTTATAAATATTGAAAAAAAAAAGGAAAAAAAAAACATCATTTCGAAGACGTTCCGTGACTGAGTGGTTATGTATAAGATTCTTGTTCTTTATTGGTATATGGAATATTGGTTCAATCTCAGCCTGTCGGAAAGGGAGTCTTCAAGATTCGCCATCGTGAATATGAAAAGTAGTTTAAATATTGTGTTAAAGCTAATTAAATAAATGAAAACACATAACCATTTAAGGGTACATATTTTCCTGATATATTTTGACGTGTACACTTCTCAGATATTGATTTATAGTGAACCATATCAAGTTGTGAGCTGGAATACGATCAGAGTACATGTACATGTATGTTTGTACGCTCCACGGATATGATGAAACATGATGAACTCTTTAATATCATGAAAAATAGCATGACCACACATTTCCCGGACGAGACCTGTGATTATATACAACGTCTTTCAATCACTATGATACAAGAGGCGTTTGTTCGATTCATGCCGAATCATCCAGATTCACTGCAAACTCCACGGCATGCCTAATTGCCTTGGTGGCAATCAGCTGTCTGTCTGTAGCTCTCGTAACCTTCTTTGTTTGGTCTTATATGAAATTTAATCGACATCACGTGCCTATACCATTGTGGCATGCGTTTTTGGTGCGCGAAAACTCGTGTATATAGAGGTCGGAATAGATATACCAATCGTCAACCATAAACCTTCCCCCTTGTGGTGTATAAAGTGACTGGGAACTTTTATCGTCTGTGTTGAAATGAAGTAAGGTATACCACCTTAACCGTCTGTGTATAGTGTGCTTTGAATCCAGTCACACGTGAGAAAGTTAGTCAGATTGGCCCCGCCGTATGGTATGTGTTAAATTATTGAGTTCGTTACACGGATGAGATAAAAACAGACACATTTCGGGTGGATACATGGAAAGGAAACTTCTTTTCTATTAATTTTTGGGAGATGCTGAAATGATTTTAGGTAAGTCTGAATGAGAATGTCATTGAGCTATATAGACACGTCTTTAATGGCTTGTCGGAAGGTGGGAATGCGATACGACCAAGCGGGACAGTGAGAAATATGGGAAATTATGCAGTATTTCTTTTCAAGGATTTCGTATTTTGCATTTTACATCTAAATGAAGCGTTCCACATAATACATACAGCTGTTCTCTACATCTACATGCTTGAAATAGGCCTACTATGACTACTTCTAAAATTCTTGTTGTGCGCGGGTTCCCTGCATGTTTCATATTAACTTAGGGGGATACATAATCATTGTTTTGTGACGAAGAAATATCTTGTTTACCATCTACAATTGTCCACATTTCCTTTCTGGCACATATAAATATGGGCCATAACTATTTATCGCCGTCAGCATCGTCTTTTGTCTGAGTATAGGCCTGAATGAGCCTGTAGGTATATTCGCTGTTACCTGCCGAGGAGCAGGTCAGACTGCGTGTTCTACCATCATTATCTGAGTGATTACCAGCTCGTCTAATCCGGCGTTAAGCCGTGCACGGTTTAATCTGGCCGGGCTGACGCGGACAGGCGAGGCGGATAGGCTCGTCCGCGCGCGAGCCAGGCAGGGAGCGGCAGACGTCCCACAAGTCCTTATCCCGCGCAACTCACATCCCTCGTAAATAAATTTCCTATTGACCTTGTCTAATTAAAAAAATTACAGCGGATACGAATCATTTAATACAGGTCCAATATTTCCAACACTCGCACGCTATATACTATAAAGCGATGCTGTGTAGAGGCTGTGAACTTTCATCAGCAATGCCAAAGTAGAGCACAGCAGTCAACTATTTCCATTTGCTTACGCGCAGCAGCGAAAAGACTGGTCTTTGTTGTGACATTTTCCACTCTGTTGCGTCAGATTATTTCTTTGTGCTACGCTGGCGTGTTCATGCCTGTAAGGCTGTCTGAATAGAACCAGACTTACAAACAATTCAATTAAATACACTGATATAAATACAGGTCTTCATTTTTAGTTCTAGCGGAAAACTGCCGAAATGGCGTTAAGCCTTGTAATCATACAATTGTCTTCAGGTCTTTTACTGTATGACTTACTTCACTAATGGGTTGACTGACATGTAACGCCAAGCGCTTGATAATACACTTGTAGTAAAGTCACAACATATGTGCACTACAATCGTGGTGAAAATAGAGCCAGTAAGAAAACCATAGCACCTCAGCACGTTCATTCCTGATTTTGTTTTTACTTTTAACGCGGTCTGTCTGCATGTCTTCCAAGGAGAGAGGCGCTCTTAGCTTAATTGTAAGGCGCGTGCACGACTCCTAATTACTGACACGTTGTGTGTGGGTTCAATTCCGGACTTAGACAGGGAATATCTACTACACGGATTCACTTGCTTTAACTGTTCGTGTAATAAGGGGTCGACAAGGCTCGTTGAACCGTTCTAGAAGCATTCCATTCGATAACAGCATTTGTCCTTATGCACTATAAGGTGGCGCCGAAGTCTGTACATCCTGGGCAAGTTCGTCAGTATAGCTTGCCAAACGTCGGCTCACGCGTGATTTATCCAGGCTACTCCGGTTTCCGATGCTCACGAAGCAGACCGTTATCTTATAAACGAAAAATTCTTGAGTAAGACCCTAAATACATAAGTCGATCCACCTAGGATTCGAACTCTAATTATGCATTTGTTGCATAATTAGATCTGCGGTATGATATTCTGACCTTCAACGTTTTATAAGAAAATAGGAAACATACATGAAGCTTAAAGTGTAAAAATGGTTATTTTATCTCTTGTAAGAGTAACTCTGAAACGACTGAAACAAAGCTTAAAACTTTATAAACTAGAGACTCAGTTAGAACGACTGAAACAAAGCTTAAAACTTTATAAACTAGAGACTCAGTTAGAACGACTGAAACAAAGCTTAAAACTTTATAAACTAGAGACTCAGTTAGAACGACTGAAACAAAGCTTAAAACTTTATAAACTAGAGACTCAGTTAGAACGACAGAAACAAAGCTTAAAACTTTATAAACTAGAGACTCAGTTAGAACGACAGAAACAAAGCTTAAAACTTTATAAACTAGAGACTCACTATTATGTTAGAATAAGGAATTTTTTTTGCTCAATTTTCTTCAATTTCCCCGGAGGTTGTTTTATAGCATGACATTCCTGAGCAGAGTAATTTCCCTGGAATGTATAATTTGGCCGACAAACGCCATCTCAGCCAGCGGTGCTAACTAATCTGAGACAGCATTCCCCGTGCGCCGCAAGGACACCAAGACAACGCCTGCAGGCTACATGATTGCATGTATAGATCTCCAAAACAATCGAAGCGATCACCATCCGGCTGGTCAGGGTTGAAATGTGGCCGGAATCTGACTGCTTGTCCAGTAAACGAAGAGCTAAGACCATAATCGGTAGATCAGGCCAGCCGGTGTTGTCACATTGGAATATATGTATACAGGTATTTCACTTACAGGTACTGTACAACCCTGATAACCTGGACACAATATACAGCTTTTATTGTGATTATTCCGTCTTATGTAACCTTTGAGGTATGCCGACAGCTAGGACACTTGACAACTTCCTCATCCCCAGAGGAAGATTATGCCCAAAAATTAAACGTTTCCTAAAAATATAGCCCCGGAGGTGGAGACATATACTGAACTATGTGTATCATTTGCTAAGATTGGATAACAAGAATCCAAGAACAACATATGTGAAATCAATGACAACGCTTTGGGGTTTGTAGTTTGTTCTTTCTGGAAACCACTTCTTGTCCATCAGTGAGAGGGCGTGTTCGAATACAGCACTAGCTATAGTTCGGCAGTCAAGTTTTCTTACGTTGAACGTTTATCACATATGTCTGGTTTTCTCCAGGCTCTGTTTGTTTTGCTTAAGGCACTAGCTAGTTTCACGTAAACTGTGTCTAGTGTTCGTCGTATTCAACATGTATATTATGATCACCAATCTGCCCGGTATAATTACCAATCTGTTTGGTGTTAGCTAATGTATTCACTAATGTCCTGGTATTCCACAATCTGTCTGGTATTCCACAATCTGTGTGATATTCGCCAATCTGCTTGGTTTTCTCCAATCAGTCTGGTATTAATCAGTGTGCCTAGCATTCACCAATCTATCTGGTGTTCACTAATCTGTCAAGTATTCACCGATCTGCGCTGTATTCGCCAAACAGCCTATATGCAGTTGTTCATTTTAATATTTGCGGTACGGAAGAAATACTGAACGTTGAATTATCCTTCCCTGTAAAAGAAAATGGCTATTTAAATGATCTATTGAGATAAATAGGAATATCTACAAATATTAAATGAATTAAAATTATTATTAGAATTATTAAATGAATCATTTATTGATTATAACTTGATATCGAAATGTTCGCCCTCTTAACTGATATCGGTATAAATGAGCCCCTGGCGACGTCTGACATCAGCTGCTCGGCTTCACGGTTCATTTCACTCAGGCACTTGTTGAATGATTCCCAACAACGTTAACCAGTAGCGTATGACGGCGTATGATCTCAGTGATTTCGAAGTGTTGTTGACAACATATGTGAATTCTTACTGATGAGCAGCAGCGTAAGTATGTCATGTTGCAGACCCTGGCAGTGGGTCAATCCCCGAGGCGGGTGCTTTGTCAAAACATCCTGTTGGAAATTAGCCATTTTTTGCTCTTCCGCCGACGTCCCTAAGACATCATTCATCAGTGGCGGCGGCCGTTTTCTAATCTCGACGCTGTCCCTACGTTAAACTCGTCCTATAATTAATTATCACTGGCGTAGATTGGATCACTGTATGATACGGATGTTGCCTCCCGATCTCTTCACCCTTGTCTCGTCCACATCCAAATTAGTTCTCTCACCTCAGATCGAGATGGACAGAGCTTGTTGAGCCGAGTTCCGACCGTTTGTCAGATCCGTGTTTTGTCCGGCGCTGCTGGGGGCCAATGCGTTCTCCGCAGCCATTCCTCGCCAAAGTCAATTAATTAGAAGAAACAATGACCCACAAGCCCGTGCCTCGCCCGATGCCCCCACTTCGGTGTCCTCGCCTCTCCCTGGATGTCCGACTTTGAGCACATGGTTGCTTCTTGTCTGCGCCGGTCGCCCGTGGCTCTCATCTACGTCCCCACACCTGTGCCCGCCTCGCGTTACGTCACCATGATTACGGGGTCAAAGATCAGCTTCAGCAACACCCGATTGCCCGTATGACAACGAAAGTGCAATATACACATCTACACGTCGAAATAGACATTCGCGTGCCAGTCGTCAGCCACGTATTACATTCTAGTTCAAAAATTGCAAAACTAATTTCCACAAAAGGATGTATATCTATTTGACGAAACAGATATTCGTATACCAGTAGTCAACCATTAAGGACACTATGTAATCGTAAGACCAGTTTACAATAGATGATATCTAGTGTCGAAACAGACATTCGCAAACCAGTTGACAACGATTAAGGACACTCTAGGCCAATAATAATCACCAGACCATTTTCCAGGAAATGGTATTTGTTGGGACGTCTAAACTGAGACTGTTATACCAATCGTCAACCCTTAAGGACGCTCCTGTCATGTGCATTTGCCAATTTATTTCGAAGAAATGCTACAAAATTATGGACCCGTGAAATGGACATATAGATAACTATTCTTTCCAAACGAGAGAACAGACACTTCGGGGTATTTCTATACCGATAGAAAGTTATGAAAACTTAAGATGCATGCCAGCTTTCCATTAGTGGAACTACCTCGGATCCGCAGCCAATAAATGCAGCCATGCCTAAAAAAACAAACAAAAAAACAAGCAGATTTACCATTGGTCTAGGCCAACATTATATCGGACGCGAGAAGGTTTGGTCGACATGCTAGAAAAATGCTAACTTTGTTATCTAACCATCTAATAAAAAATACACTGGGATCTAAGTGGGACCGCGTTAAAAAATCGCTTGCACCTACACGCCGATTACGATGATAAGACTGATAATAAATCTACTTGTGTTTTCATGATTAAAACTCGCCAAACGGCCGTTTCTACCTTCATTTTCTATATAAAGCCATGCAGATTGGCCCTCCCAGGGGGAATCACGTGACATCAGTGTTCCACAACCAACTGTGTAGATGGCGCGGCACTAATTTATTTATTTATTTCATTGGTGTTTTACGCCGTGCTGTGCGACAATAAAGACGACAATGCACTATTTGTCCTGTTTGTCCAATTGGTGGGCTGTTTCTTTGTATGGACTGACACATTCAAACGATTTTAAAATTGACTGAATGGTTTACTTAGTCATAACATAGTTGGCATACCACTCTATATCAAAAGAAGTTCTTCTTTAGGTTCTTCTTTACCTAATCATTTATCCTTCATCGTAGTTGTTTTCCCCAAAGGACAATTTAAACTTTTGAAACGAGGAGTTATTTCCTTGATTATTTGATTGTTGTTTTACGTCGTATTCAAGAATATTTCACTTCTGTATATACCTAGGTGTTAAGCATTATGGTGGAAGGAAAGCAGAGCCGCCGGTTGGACGAAACGATTGGTAATTACATAATGTATATATAGAATGCCCCAGATGGTTATGATGCACTTTTATCTCAGAAGGTTTTATTCAAGTATACCGTACGAGTGGTGGTAGTTCACTAATCGTACTCCAGTATTCTTCCATGTCCGCGAACATAACCGTTGTGGAAAATACATCAATCAATTAACAATGGAAAAGAAAACATAGATAATATTCTGGGTCACATTTGTGATATATGTATATTATTTTCTCGACGACAACCACCTCTCCACAAGCAAAATTAAAAGCGCCCTTTTCTGTGACAAATAACCGCGTTGTGTATGACAGTAATAATTGCATCACTATTTCAAGCAACAAATCATACCTATCTTCTTGAATATTGATGTATTTACTCCTTTAATATTGTTGCTTTTGTCCCTACTCAAGAATTTAAGTTTTCTTATACCATGTCAGGCGGCCAGCTATGTGAGTGACGGAGACTGGAGTACACGGCGTAAACTATCTACCCATGGCAAGTCACTGATGAACTTTTCCCACACGGACACATATGTACATCATACTGTCTGAAAACATGTGCTCTTCATCGAGCGTTAGATTGAGCCTAGGGAGAGTCGTCAAGCACTTACTGTTACCAAGACCCAGTAAGATCCAAGAAGCTGGAACTGTGAATGGAGTTCTGAATTAGTATAGCAGAAGGGTCCACACTGACAGTTTTATACTCGATACCGATTTGATTTCCATAGACTCTTGGACGTTTTGCCGGAAACAATTGTCGAAAAGAACAACTCATGATTGTTCATGAGGTCTACAACGCAACAATCAGACCATTGTTTAATGAATGGTCAAGACTTCATATGTCAAAAATTGTGTCCATCAATGTTTTGAAAATTTCGTCAACTCACAAACGTACAAAGGTACACAGACCTGTATGTCATGTGATGTATATGAGGTACGGTCTAAAGCCTAAATATGCTATAAATACACATAAGAGGGTCGTATGTGCATGTGGGCATAAATTCTGATCAGTAATGAGCAAAACTAAAGAAATGAGCACAAGCTCCGACGCATGCGCATTTGAAAAATACAACCCAGGATCAAGAGCAGACCTCGTACCCCTATTAATTTTCCAAAAGCGATACTGTCAGCGTTTAGTGTTTCAACTCAGTTCCAAACATTCCGTGGTCAATAAGACTTGGCGCATACCTTGCCCAGCCTGCGTAATGACCCAGGTGCCTCTCACCAATGCGGTCGATGTGAATTCAACTCCAGTCCATGCTGGCTTTCTCTCCGGCCCTACGTGGGAAAATCCACCAGCAACGTGGGAATGGTTGTGGGTTTCCCCCGGTCTCTACCCGGTTTCCTCCCATCATAATGCTGGCTGCCGTCGTATAAGTGAAATATTCTTGAGTACGGCGTAAAACATCAATCAAATAAATAAGTGCATTGCCCAGGTTGTGAGAAATCAGCCATAAAAACTTTGACAGAGGTTCACTATCAGAATTTGGACCATCCTATGCCAGAAGCCGTGAGAGATGCCGATAGCAACATGACGTGGACGTCCCTCGCAGCCTCATCACTACCTGATACTTTGCGCCCTCTCCCTAAAATTTCAAGCTTTCGTTGATGAAACTCTTGCCTGTCAAAAGTTTAGTCAGTTTCCATTATTTTCACATCAAGTTTGCACATGTACAGCGAAAAGAGCTGGCTGGCAGATGAAAAAAAAGTTACACCCTAATAAATACAGAATTACATTCGACCCTTCCAGGAAGTATTGACATGGTACTGATCCCAACAATAACACGACCCCAAACAACAACATATAATCATGAACAACAACAAAAACAAGATAGAGCAAAAAAGTCTGAAAGCCCGGATTTATATTTAACGTCTTCCTGACAAAGGAATCCATAATAAGGGGCAAAGTGTTACAATTAGGAGTTTCATGACAGGATGCCTATAGTTCCTGTCACGTCAGGATTACCACAAGTCTTTGGAATATACGACACATATTCACTCGCACGAAATGTAAACATATCATATTCAACTTTAGTCTCAGAACAAGTTTTTTTATTGAACGTATTTAATTCTATTCGACAGGTTAATCGTTTGGCCGTCTGACTATGACAGCAGCTGGCCCGCCAATGGACGTAAGCTGTGCACTTCGAAGTTTCAACCGAATCTCGTGGGGGCTAAAGTCGGCCATTCAGCCCCGAGGGTTATACACTGGTGACATCTATCTGGGAATAAACACACAGCTGGGTCAATCTTTTTGTCACGTAATCCCACGTTATTGGAATATAACTTTACCTGACTAACACAAGGGGAAGACATTTATATAGGGTACCTGCATCCATTTGCCTATATATGTTTCGAAATGGCCCTCCTTTCTGTCATATAGCCTACATTTGGTGTACTATTAAATATATATATGGAACATTAGTTTCTGTGTCTATTTGAAAAGTTTCTGAAAGATAAGGATGTAAATAAATACGGTCGCTGTGAGTTCAAGTCCAGTCTAGGCAGGCTTCTTCTCCGACCGTACGTGGCAATCTGCGGATGCTTGGTTTCCTCCCACCATAATGCTGACCGCCGTCGTGTAAGTGAAATATTCTTGAGTCGGGCGTTAGACACCTATCAAATAATTAAGTTAATTAAAAATTAGCACGTCGGAGGGATTTTCAACACAGCATTTAGTTAAAACACTAGAACAAATGCGTCGATATTGAACTGTGTTGAATATGACATTTGCCCAGCGATTCAATACATAAAACACCTTGCAAGTGGTGAAAATGTCTACGTGTATGTTTTCCCATCCAGTTTTTAACCAATTCAAATATGAAAGCTGGTACAACTGCTTTATCTCTCGACATTAATTACCATATTACATTAACAAGGACACGTTCTCACCATTTCGATATCTCAATGTGTGTGTGTGAAAGGATAATGACACCAATAACCTTCCTGCACTGAAAATACATCCAGACCATAATTTACTATGCTCTATACACGATCGTAGCACTACTGCACTTACTTAATTCCCGACGTAATTCGATTTGAGCTATTCCCAAAATTCATGCTATCACGGGTATGATGGCGGGTATATTTTGACATCTAATTTACACTTAGAACAACAAAACTTTTCAACAATGGTAACAGAAGGTTTGCGTGTCTTTAGATACATTATACTTGTCTATATCTGATGCACTCAATTTTAGGTGGTTTTAACAATCTAAAGATGATTTTATACCTGGTGTTGTCTAAACCTTACAGTAATGATAAAGTATATATATTAGTTTGGGGCCAATTACTGAGTCCTTCTCTCATTTTTGTAACAGAGATATCTCCATATTATTGATATAAATCTCACGGAAATACCAAAATACACAATGGGTATGGTCAGCTATATATAATGGTCTTTCGTTTCATAAAATTTTTACCGGTGTTTCTGATCTTTTCTAAAGCGTATATAGGAGTAAAGTTCGTTCGTATATAATGTTCTATATTCAGTTTATTAATTATTTTTTTGATTGGAGTTTAATGTCGTGCTCAAGCTGACATGTATATCTATATTCAACAACTTTTGTCCAAATGCAACAACCGCCTAGAAATCCAACGGGAACCCTCTCCGGCCGTACGTGGGAAGTATCGACAGCAACCTGCTAATGGTCGTGGGTTTCTCCCTGACTTCGATCGGTTTCTTTCCTCAATAAAGCTGATCGCCGTGGTGTAAGTGGAATATAATTAGAGTACGTCGTTAAATTCCAATATAATAGAAAAATAAATAAATAAATATGATATCGTTGTTCTTGATTGCAAATTATTCAACTGGTTGCTTGGATGCGGTATATAATCTGAGTCACTTTATATTCAACGGTCACATTTATTCCGCATCTTTAGGGTCTCTTACTGTGTGCATTGTGACCAAAGTCATCACATTGAAGGTATAAACAGTTGTAGTCGACGCCCAACGGAGATACATAGTTTTGGTTGACGGCCCCTTCAAGCCATCAAGGAGCACGATTTGGATGCTGCATAATTTTACACGCCTAGAACAAATCTTGCGTCAGTATCACAGAAATTTCTTGACCTCTTCTCTGTACGTGTCGAAACTGACATTCGTATACCAGCCGTCAACCAAAATGGCCGTTCCGGGTAAATAGTCGCATGATCAGTTTCCAAAAACGACAAATAACACAAACCACCAAAGAACTAATAAAAGATATAAAAGATAAAAATTAGGACGGATTCATTTAAAGAGAAGCTGTTAACAGTTTTCAATTATGACAGCAAGGCGAAATGAATGTTCACCATCACCGTTTGGACACCGTCCAAATTTCTTACATTTTTCTTTTCTCTTATTCTCTGTTCTTTGGAGGTTGCTGTTGATCGTTGCCGTCGAATTTTGGCCTGAACATTATTTATGGTTGAAGGCTTGTACATATGAATCCATCATTTGAATGTACATTTTCAGTTTAAAAGCTATGTGCCATGTAAAGGCGCGAATGAAGTCCCCGTGAATTTTCTTGACACAGAAAGTTGTTAACCTAGACAATAGCGACAGTTGACAGTTTCAAGGAATCACTTAACTCTCAATTAGCTATGTAGGTATTGCACAATTTGTCGGACAATACGGACGTGTCAGTGTATGTGGCGTGTTTGTGCACCGTGCTGGTTGAACATATACGAAGTGTTGCCTACCGTTGACTTTCGCCTTCTGAAGGTCGATTGGTACAGATGCCATGTGATGCACCATTCAAAGAGGGAAGTGGACCGTGATAGAGATGGCCGAGAAAGCTCACTCGACTCGGTGTGTTTATCTAACAACGTTTTCACACCTCCTGTTTGGTCGCGAAAACATTCCTCAAATTCTCACCATTGCAAAAAGTTTGTCTTTTTAAATGTCTCCCCTCTCCTGTCAGACGTCCGAAACGGTTGAGTGGGCACACGGCTTACCTGTACATCGAATAATTGGAAACTAATTGTTGTTAATCACTGAAGTGACAGCTTGTATCGTGATGGACACCGGCGATTGACATCCAATGTAGTCAGCCTGGTGAAAACACTCGGGCCAGTCTCCGGACAACCTCAAAACTCCAGTCTTTTCACACGTGGTCAAGTGGTCAAAGTTGTCCTAACAAAGCGGGGTGTGGCAGTTGCTTGTTTTCGTGGATTGTTTCGGGACAGGTAATGGAATCTGCCGTCATCATTTGTCGATTATTCACCTGGGCATCCTCCCGGCCCCACACAGGCATGTCCCCCTGATGACGTGTCGGGTTATAAGACGGTCCAGTGCGAAAATGGCCGGCAGCTATTAACGTTAAATACCTGTCTTATCATTCCCTCCCGTTTCCGCTGTCTGTTAAGGCCCGGCTGTTTACTAACGCCAATCCGAGACGCACTAAGTGACTATCACACCACGTGTCAGACTGGGCTATCAGCGAACCCCGTCGGGAAGTCTCAAGGCGACAACAACAACCAACAGTCATTCAAGTACATAGTACACAGTATACAAGAACAGGCAATAAATCTAAACTTTGACACAATCACAACAACTGACACCAGATCGGATGTGTCACATTACGTCAGTAAAACAGTAAAAAGATGCCTGATTTGCTTTTTCTTTTCCGTCGTTGTAACAGTTACAGTTAAAAACATGTAGTTACATTCATGAAAACAGAAAGTAATGTTATCATTTTTTATATATATTTGTCCCATTTATACACAAATATGATCAAATCATATCTGTGGCATTCTCTCTTTCAAACATCTGTTAGGCAATCTGTGTCTTACATTTTTCACGTTAAGACTAGTGTATGAAAATTTAAACTTCCAATGGCAAAGAGTTTGATTTTAATTCAAGTCTATGGACCCCACATCCCCAGATGTGACAATATTCGCAAATCTTTTCTTTTCAAACTCTTTCAGGAAATGTTATCTCTCTTGAATTGCATGATAGCTAAACACGGTGGACAATTTTGTTGTTGTTACTTTTTAGTAAATAACTATACATTTCTACAAGTATGAATTACATGTTACGCCTATGCTATACTCGGTAAATGAGGCATCTCTTTGTTGATAATACTGATGTGTATATAGAAAATTAAGTTTTTAGGAAATTTTAAATAATATGTTTGCCCACTGCTGCTTTCTAGCCAGCACTTAAAATTATCCGTTCCATTACATTCTATATCAACCTTCAATTTAATATTAGCTCCAGCTAGCTACCTCTCCGGCCGTGCGTGGAAAGATTTGCCAGCATGCTACCTCCAGATGGTCGTAGGTTTCCCTCAGGTTCTGTCCGGTTTCCTTCCACCATTATGCTGGCCGCCGCCTTACAAGTGAAATATTCTTGAATAAATAAATAAATTCAACTTAATACAATTTGATCGGGAACTTGATGAGATGTTGAGGATAGGTGAAAACTGATTCCATGCAATAAGTGTTTTGACTTCACTTCAGAATATGAAATCTGACTTTAATTTTTATTTTTGGACTCTACAGGAGCTGGAGTTGGGCATGCTGTAAGGAAACACATGTATTAAGTGAGGGCAAAGTCGTCGCATTTTCAACACTATGGCACCCAAGATGTGAGTTAAAACCCAGTCGTGGAAAGCGATCGTGGAGCCTTTTGTGACTTTGGGTCAACGGCTCTCGTGTCGCTGTTGTGTAGAAAAAGGCTCGTTGAAGACCACTTCATCTACCAATGTGGCGCACATATATACGTGTTACACGTGGAAAAGTTCGTCAGTAACTTGCCAAAGGTCGGTGTTGAGCACCCCAAAAATTTACTGCCATCGTATAAATGAAAAGTCCTTGAAAAAAGCGTTAAACAGGAATCAAGTAAATATACACAAACATAAATTTCAGATGTTTGGGCCAACGTTATACTTAACTTAAACTTTTTAACGTAGACCAAAAATTCGTGGAGCCCACACAAAATGGGGACACAAATCCCCCCAGAAAAAAAAAATTCTGAGCAAATTTCGCAAACACATATATTTACATCTACAGTAACCTAAACTTCTTTATTTCATGTATCTGTGGCTATAAGGATGTCGGGTATGTGATCAGTACTGTAATGCAATGTGCTGTGTGTGATGTACCCGACTAACCTCTCCGGACAGATACTTCTGATTCCCGACGACCACGCAGAGTCACGCGAGACCTTGAGATACTCTCCGTAATTCGGTCGCCACCTCACAACTTGCCCTGTCAAGGATTGACAAAAACGAGATTTGGTCACATACTGCGGTTATCTTTACATTTGTTATTTCTGCTTATTCAACCCTGGATAACTTTATGTCATTTTTATACCAAAGCAGATGAATACTGACGTCCGAACGATATGAAATTCACTGCATGCGAACAAAGTGACCACGGCAGTAAAATTTCCATACGCCGCTCATTGCGGGTGAAATCTAGGTTTCTTTTCCTACGTGGAATATGACATTAAACCATCAACATAGACCACAGAAAAAAAGTACACAAAAAGCAGCCGATATTTTACAGTTTTGACCTCCAGTCAAGCGCAGGACAGGGCACTGAGTTTAAACAAACAACCACAAAATCTGCAAGGATGTCCCTGGCCATATCCAGTCTAATGGCATTCGGACTGAAAGACAAAAACAGACGTAAGGATGAATGGCTACAACATTGCATGATATTAAAGCACACATCTGAAACTTTGTAAAAAAAAAAAAACGCAAAATAAAAGAAAATTAACAGGGAACAAAAAAAAAATAGAACAGAAAAAGAAAAAGAAACCTACACAACAAACAAATATACATGCATAATTGCTCATATAGGGAAAAACGGTATGCAAATTAAGTGATAAATGAGCAAGTTTCCATTCCAAATGCTGTGAAGATGATCATCAATGATGTCATCGTAAAACAAAAGAAATAAAGAATGAAAAACAAAAATCAACAATTCGAGTGAGTTTTTATTCTTGATATCATGAAATGATATCCAAAACTTGACTACGTAAATTACTGAAAGGATATCGTTCATTTGAATTTCTTCCCTTTGATATACAAGGTATCAAAAAAATGTACTCATCCTATGACAGCCCATTACTCATGTATTTTGTTTTAATGTCAGTGTTTATTAACACAGATACAAGTCTAATGACTGTCAGTTAGTCGTACGTCTGCCATTATTTAGGGTTAGTTGCACCTGAAACAAAAACAAAAAATATATGAGTAATGGGCAGTCAAAGGGTGAGTACATTTTTATGGGACACCCTGCATATGCAAAAAGATCAAGAAATTGTTATTTTATATACAATGTATATATTTCTGTGTAATTTAGGGAGCATATAATTATAAATTAAGCCGAAGGGTACAAAATACCAAAATATATGGAGAATATTAATATTTATGCTCATCGTCAACGCCATGTACTCTATACAGAACAAAACTTTTACATGACATAAACTTAATAATTTTGGTCACTTTTTCCTGCCTTCATATTTTGCTCCCGTACATACATATAATCTCCCATATTTACTGGTATAGAAGACAAAACTTCCTTAACCGCAAACGACCAAATCATATAACACATGTACCTTGAGTTTCCTGCATGAACTATAAAAAAATGGACGGTAATCACCCATTCTCGTTAAACCCCGACTCAAAAGCATCGCTCAATAAACACTCAAGTTCAAATACAATCTCAGTCTATACCAGTAAAAATTATAATAATCGAAATGAAAGAATTTTCAAGCAGGGCAAACTATGCGCTGCTTGAAAAAAGAAATATCATGTAAGCCGGTCAAGAACACTGGATTTTTGTCAGTGATATCGCGGGTTCGAATCCCGCTAATGCTTGCTGAGATTTCTTCAGATAAATGAATAAAATGTCACTGATTCGTAAGTACATTCTTAAGCGGCCTCAAATCCAATTAGGAATAACCTAGATTATATTGTCATACATTCAATAACAATTGTATACGCTAAACAGTTTATCCACACTATCGCAGTGTAATTCGTTTTTTTACTTACAAAACGAGATGCTAGTGAGCTTTTCCAAAACACCGGCATATACTATTTGTGATGCTGAAATAATTTAGCAAATTATCGTCTTTCAAAAGGTAATAAAATATTTCATTTTCCACCACCAAGTCGATTTTACCCCCTAAGTATGTCTAAGCGTCAAGTGCGACATTCGTATGTCACTCATAAACCATAAAGTGGAGTTCCAAGTCCAACATGGCATCTCAAAAACAACCCAATTTCCCAAGGCAATATGTAAGAAAATTTATATAAATAGTAAATAAAGTTTGTAACAGAGAGTGTCAAAAATTTTAAATGATGCATGTGGGAAAGACAGTGGATATTCTATAGGCATACCATTTAATTAAAATTCCAAACTCGTTTTTCGTGAATAATTTCTTGGTGGAATACGAATGTAGGTATCTCAGTCGCGCCTTGATTGCTGCTACATGTTCCTGCTACAGGCATCATGATAGTGTTATAAACCTGAATGCTTATAGAGCCCCTAGCCTATTTTAGGCATTCATGCTTATAGAGCCCCAACCCTATTATAAGCATGAATGCTTATACCGACCCTAGCATCGCTCAACCATGAATGCTTATACGCAACTAAAGCCTAATACGCGCCTATCAGAAATCTTGTATATCCCAGTATCTAACACTTTGTATCATATTTCTTCATCCATATCTTCTCTTTATAGTAACATATGACGTCAACTTGTCTATAGGTTTTAATACAAATCTTAGAGATGATACTTCACACTGTTGTGGCTATAAATACCCCACCGTGTTTCCCACTACCCAAGAAGCTACTGTATATCAGTCACCACACAGCCTCTGTTTTAATTGCATCCGTTGTCTGTTCGTGGACAAAAGTGACAGCTAATATTGCCGATAAGCGAATTTGCTTTTTGTCATGTTTCCCCGTAATCTGCATGTCGTGGCTTTGTTTACACGTGTTTTTCCCCAGATTTACTCGTTAATTGCTGTGATGAGGTGAAAATCGGACTGTTCTGACAGAATGTTGTGGCGGGTGACAAGACGACGTCTTGTGTGTGTGACTGGCGTGTGGCCCTCACGCTACCTGATCACCGCTTCGTCCAGCCACAGGTAAGTCGTGAGGACATCAAACGATTGCGCACCTGAGCCGCTCAGCGGCTTGGTCAAGGCTGTTCGCCGGTCACTAACTCAGTATACTCACTCAGTCTATCTCGTACAACGCTTTGTTCAGTCAAAGGTCGCCCCTCAAAAAATACGGCCCTCGCAGCTTTGATGTATTCCGATTATACTTACCTGGAGTTCACCGACAGAGATAGGAAAAATGATAAGAATTTGTCGCGTGCAATGATGCGTACTTGTGTAGGTATGAAGTAGATTGGTCACGGGCTGTTGAGTGGAGGGTCGGGCAATGACATGGGCGGGGAAGGCCGCTGTTTTAATCGTCTGATCTTACCGATCATTTCCTCTCAAATTATAGTCTAGTCATCCTCTCCGAAATCACTGAGCAAACGACATTCCGCCCTGGGTCACGTGACTGTGCTATCCCGATTACCTGTGATTAATCACTCACATATGGTAAGTAACGATCACTCTATTTTCCTTTTTTTTTTCTTGAACATTTTATATCAGCACTATTCTTGAAATGATCTCATATTTAAATAATTCGCACATTCGTGTTTTATTTATACATTTGTTTCTACCCCATTTACAGTATAGACTGCCTATATGTTTATGCACCACGATAACCCGCTGAAGCCCTTATACAACCCCATAATTATATAATACATTTTACAATACGCTAAATACGACACCATCAAACATATCAGTTTCATGTGGCAGGTCTATTTACCTGTACCCCCCCCTCCCCAACTCCACTCTTGTCTTTCTCCCCTGCCCCTCCACCCATACTTAACACGATGGAGCGGGAAGAGGGTGGGCAAGTCATTATGCCACATCCGCCGTGGCGGGAGGTGGCAACACTCACAGTCATCGCCGCCGGCTCTTCTTACACAACTCGAAAAGGTGTGGTTTTTACCATGTTTTCCCGTGTGCCTCTCCTGAGTTTTGGAGTGCCGTACTTCACACAATACCGCCCCGGCCACCGATATGGGGAGCTGATGAGACCGATTGTCCCCAACCAGGATCCCTATGTCACCTTAAAGGACCAATATTGCCCTTTTTTCTGCCTCCGTGGGTCGAGAGGCTCGATCATCCGTGGCCTTTATGGCCGTCCCTCTCATAAGGCTCAACTGAACAAGGCCCTATTTTAACCAGCCGACTTCCAATTTCCCTTGAAGATCAAAGATGGCGCCGCTCGGTGGATTCCTTAAGCCGCTTCTGCCTATTCCCCCAAATTCTGTCTAAATTAATGAACTTTTATATAACTTTCGTCAATAGCGAACACTAATGAGAAATTAAACAGGCTGTCTAGTTACTTTCTGTAGTACATACTTGTTCAACATCCGAAAGGAAAAAAATCCTCGCATCTCCGTACTTCATTCTTGGCTTATCAACAGTTGTTACTGACTTTGCTGGAATTTGAATCTAGTCATAACGATACGCTGTCTGTCTCTCAGTGTCTGATTTCCTGGCTTAAGGACCATATTAGAACCACTGACCGTTCAGTATGGCGTAATTACCTATTGGCAGGAAGGAACCATTGTGAAAGACACACCAAGACATATAACCAAGATATGTTCCTCAGATGTCGTAAAATCCCCAAGAGCCTTGCCAGATGTCACTCATTAACTGGTGAACACTTTATCATAGGAGATTGCGTACGTGTTGTAAACTATTTTTGTGGTATCTTCACCTACATATAACTGGAAACAAATCAAAGAAAACAGCAGAAAACAAAAACTGTCAAAACATTTTTGTGGATTTATGGTGGGAAGTTGTTGCGACTGACTATATCACTTTTGTCAAGAGGACAAAAACTGTTCATCGTGCAACAAAGTAGATAGATGAAAACTTGAAGAATAAAAGATGAACCGTAACAATTACAATTGAGACCATGTGACACAAAACGCGCTTTCGTATTAAGTACTGTATTTAAATTTGAATATTAAGCAGTGTTAAGTATATAGTGATAAAAAATTTATCTGATACGATTGAGTAGGAAAAAAACACCTGCATTTTCTGATACATTAGATGGCAAAAAAAAATTTTTGAAAAATGAGAGAAAAACAACAGCAACAAAAATATAAAAACCAAGAAACAGTCATAAAACATTATATATTGAGCTAAAATAGAATTTAGACTCTTATGTGCATCGGAAGTATTCTTTGCAAGAACTTGATGTTTAGCTGTAGTTATATATATAGATAGATAGATATCCACACAGCAGCTTCCAATTTTTTTTTAAATTCTAAACCACAGGGGTAACTTGAAACTGTACTACGTCTTTGTTTGCATAAGATCAAGACATTCCACAGGGAACAATAACGAGAAGCTAGCAAGATATCTGCGGCCTGCCGCCACATCCCCTTCATAAGGACTACATAAGCCTTTTTGTATACTTACAACATTATGCATATATATCCGTGGTCTGGCTGGCTATCTGTGGCTTATTTTGTCTGGACAAAACTGTGTATATACTATATGTACGTAATCATAGGTTGACTCACGCCATTCAATTAGATGACGTACCTTTTCTTTCTTTTACCTACTTGTCACTTTGAACGACACCGACTTGTTTGCAAAATAATAGCCTTTACTTACTTCAAAATTACATCAGTTTATATTGCTATAATATATCTACACATTTGCCTTAATGGTTGTGGTCTGGTGCATTCCGGTGTCCAGTTAAGTGAGTGTGAGCCTTTATATATCTGTTTGATCCATCATTTGAACTGAAACATTTGCAATTTACTGTATGTTGAGAACTTTTTCGCCAAGACTGCGAAAATATAACTGCAGGATTTTGCGTCACTCCTTCTGTATGGTACAATATCGCTATGAAGCCATATGCTCGCCATTTTGAACTCCTTAAAATCTGTTGTCATTAATTTATTGGTAATCAGCATCTGTGATGGATTTTTTTTGTCCTTCTTACTGCATTCTGAACGTTTTCATTTGCCTATACTTTACCTGCACTCAGATGCACACCTGTGTATATGTTCCTTTGATCTTGCCGATTTATTTAACCGTCTACACCATGAATATGTGGTACTTACTCAGTGGGCCTATACAGAACGTCATTGTTATAAATCCTGTACATTCTCTACAGTAGATGCGTAACCCTGGTTTGGATCACCTCTCAACTGGATTGGTTCGTGAACAGTAACCGCGATCATGGCTTAGCCCAGACTGGTCACTTTCAGTGACCAACATTATTTGATATTCTCAAACAATACATTATCAACTAAGTCTACATTTTGCTGTTATGATATCACAATGATGAGCAGGTGTGGATTCTAGCATTGTTGTCACCTGTGTGGTTTGGGTTAATAGCTATTTGATCCTTACTCATCCATGGACATGTAAACTGACCGGACCACAGGTAAAGCTTGTCCGGCTCTTGTTCCCCGCTAACCAGCCGTGACAGAATGAACCGCACCTAATTGTAAAATTATATTGAAACTCATTTCTACCCGCTTCATAAGAACAAATTCACTCATTTTCTGCTACGGCGTCTTTCTTCATTTCCTTTTTTCTGACCATTGAGTCATGTTTTCCTTGCACTTGTGTTCTGTCAGTTGTCATGCACCGCACGCATGCTCGCTGGGTCTGTTCTCCACCCCCGGGACCACCAACATACCTTCTGGCTCTGTCCCCATGTTCATCAACCCATTCACCATTGTCCTCACCGTAAACACACAGCACTAACTATCAACACACCACATTGTCTTTCTACTCTTTTTCTCCTTGTTCTTTCACTTCCTCTCTGGCATTTTTTTTCCGCTTGGCGAATCCTTACAGATATCAACTTTAGTAAACAATTCAAGCTTGATTTCACCACGGGAGCTGGTTTGGTCCATACGAACGGCATGAGGCGTGGGTCTGAGGGATTAACTCAGGGATTCACTCGCTTTGGACAATGACCTTTTACAGCTGCATCTGAGAATACATTCACTACTGTCATAATACCAGAAGACGCCGTTTTTCTGCTATGGGAAACTCAGATGGTTTTTGGTGAGAAGGCTGGTAAATTTCCCACTTTGTACCATTCCACAACGTCAAGACTTAAGAATATATACCTGATATAAAACCACGTATACGAAAGGAAACGCATTCAACTTACATCGGTTCCATCAACCAAGAACGTACCTGCATGGGTGGGATTCGCACGATACAACTGGTAGAAGCTTTTCCAGTTTATGTCACCAAACGTCTAAGCATATAATATAGCATATATTAAAATAAAACCGATTCTGGCCAAACTGTGAACTTCTGCTTCAGGTTTACTAGTTTATCTATTAACTCATATAATAAAACACTATAAATATTTAGAATAAAACCAGAGCAGCGACAACAGCTGTAGTGTGATAGTTGGCAAATGGCCACACGCATGAAAAGTGTAATCCATGAAATCCGGCCTCTGGTCAGTTTACCTCCGTTATGGTTGTATTCTAACTGTCCATGTAAATATTTACACACTAGCATCATACACAGCCCTCACCACACTGCTTTGAACAAAATGACTGTTCATGTTATCATTCTCGAAACTTATTTATGAGGAATCAAGTAAAATAGAGACTCATTTTTGAACATCAAGATCTGGTAACAATCTTCTGTTGTTTGTATATGGCATTCAAAGCGCATTGAATAATGTCTTCTCACGCTATACCGGGGTAGTTTCAGTTTTAACATGTTAAGATACTGATTTTAAGGCCAAGACCCCATGAATATGGCATGTATATGTGGCGACTCTTTTTGTTTGGCACCAGTAGGCTCAAGTATAATTCTTTCGTTTGAAATGCCTTATATTTTGCAACCAGTACAATACTTTTGTTGGCAACAATGTGCATATCGTTCAGGGTTTGTGATGTGTAGTTCCGCTTATCCCGGGGCCGTTCAAGCATCACTGGTTTTTATTCATGAACATCATGAATACGAACAACCTGGATCATATCTTGAGACTACGAGTTTTCCAATTCTGATTTAGATTTTGTAACTGAAATAGCGATTTAATCAGTCTTACGAACATCACTGAAAAATACTTCGAATTCTGTATATCTATTTATATTTTAATCTCATGTTTTAGATGGAGTTCTTCGTATAGGCAATTATTGTTAAGCGTTTCCTTAAAATTATGTCCTCCATTCATTGATGTGAAACCTTTTTTTCAATTAATGATTGGTATTCCCATATCCCATGCATTTGACGATAATCTGTAATGTGCTGATCACGAATTTGCGCTTGTTTGGGGCCGTCTATATAGGCATCCGTGAAGACTGAAACAATTCTGGTCTGCATGTATACCGCATGGGTTATGTGTGACCCAACGTGAATACCCCTGCGTCGACTCATCTTGGCCAATAACTCATTAGCTCTGGGTTTTTATGTTGTTGCCGAGGCCGGAGAAAACGTGACTAGGCGTCGGACAGTGGACCTGACATTTCTGTCTACCTGTCTTAACACGTCTCTCACTTACTTGGTCAAGGTTTGCCGGCTGACCAAGGCCGTGGTCAGATACAACTGACCATCGATTGGGACTTACTGGAGTCCTACATAACTGCATGTCTGACTAATGGTATACTTTTGTATTTATTTAGCATCATTTTTATCATAAGCTTATGGATGAGGTAAAGTTTACCACACATTCTTCAGCACAACATGCGCGGTACACGCATTTAGCGTCACAACAAAAGACTATTGCAGTTTTAAGTGACATCGTGAGAGCTTTACCGTGTCGATATTTTATTACATTTTTTCCTAGACGCATAAAGTACGTATGAGGGGGAATAACATACACTTTATGTTTTCACATGAGGGAAATTTCGAGGTTTGCAAACCATCGCCTCAATGCGGAATACACTATATATAGTTCACTGGAGCAACTCATTGGGTTTTGAAAACTATGCAGCCATTCAAAGAAACGTTATAGCTGTAAGAGCGATTACTACACAATGTACAGTTTATAGTCTTTAGAATTTTATTATAGGGTTACAAATATCTGCATCTTAATCTTAAAGGATTTATTTCAAGATTCCATACAGAGGCAGGTTTAATGCTTCATGTGTAAATCTGATCAAAGTGCATGCATGCAGGATAGTTTCGATCAGTGCAGTATTTTACTCTATCCGACAAACTGGGAAATGAAATAATGATACATGTACTGTAATTGGCGGGCATCGGTATGTCAGCACAACACTTATACACTGTTCACAAACAGATTTACGCTGTATGGAACCATCTGTTAATACGCACACAGTAAGACAGGGCATTGTCATGACTAGTCGTAGCCATTCCCTCTGCCACACCCATTTCCCTCCCTTGCTTCCGCTTCCCCCAGGGTGCCAGGCTTCTATAACTGACAAACTTCATATTTACATTATACAAAACGTGAAGATTTCTTCATCAGGTCTAAACAACTCGTACCCACGCGTCAATTATTGTGTCTACTATATATGTGATAGAGTGGAATGACGGGGCGCCAACCATATACCAATATTCTCTTCTCTATTTATTCTACAAATAACCACCAATTAGTGCCATAATGGTGCAAATCAGCTGGTTATAATTCCCTCACTATATTGTTTAACACAGGGATAACGTCTATGCAGTAGTTAAATCCTATAGCCAGCCCACAGGCGGTGCCCCAAGGATATGTTGCGGGTAATTACTTTGAATAATTATCAAGAAATAAAAATGTCTGTCAGACAAGCAGCGGAGAAAGAGGTATTGGTCTAGGTTTAGGAAATCTGCGCTGCCATACCGAAGGCTCTGATCAAACTGTTCGATAATGGAGATCAATTAAAGGGTTTATCAGATCCTAAAGCAGGGACAATCGGGCCATGTTTCCAAACAGAGCCTCGCTTGTTCAGGGGCACCTTGCAATCCGCTCTCATCCAGACATCGCTATTCCAAGCAGAGCTCTCCCAGAATAGAACTGCTCCGCTCTCCCTACAACAGATCTTTTCCTCAAATACTGATTTTCGCCAGTTTTTGGTTCTGTTTGCCCCTTAGCTGTAGGGTTTAAGCGGAGCGGAAATACCCAGTGTTTCCACTGTGTTTGTAAGACAGAGGTGTAATCTGTCTATTGTATCCCCCACGTGGCCAGCCCCAGCACGTGGTCACTACAGGTGCGTGCTGCGTGCCCAGATGTACGTAACTGTCCCCCGTGACTTAAGGACGAAAAGTCTGCAATATCATCCGCATGTTCGATTAGAAGTTCAGAATTTTTAAACAACGATTCTGTGATACCATTTTCTATCCTTAAAACGATTTTGTTCAATGAATATCACATCACAAACTGAATGATAAGCTCCAGCGCGACGACGTTTGAATGAGACAGACAGTGTATGCTATCAGTAATGTTTTACCAGATTTAGTGGAGATTTGATTCAATGTGATTGAATGTAAGATTGCGAGGTTAGACCAAGGCTATACAGGTTTGATTAATACAGACAAGTCCAACGGATATTGAAATGTACTGTATTCTCTTGATATTCTCAAAAGTTTAGAATCATTTCCTGACTGAACTGATTGGTAATTTATATTTTCTGAAGCAATACATTTTTTATGTCAATCAGTCTTACGATATGACCAAAATCAGACAACAAATCAACAAGTGGCACCACAGTTATAGTACAATCTAAGTGTTTACTGCGAGAATACATCCCTCCCTATAGAGAGTATATTCCGCTGCATTTGTGCTGAGTCAGTTTCATCTTCACTGCGAATTTAGGTCCATTCCTGCATTTACATTTCCTTTATCATTTTATTCTTACATTAACATCACATATACAACACAATATATTAGTGGAGAAACCTTTTTCTTTTTCTAACTGGGCCAACCAGACTGCATTGCATGCTTGTCTTGGAAAATATGTGCATTGTGGCCTACATCGCCGTTCAATCGAGAAACTTGTTTATTTATTTATGTGTTGGATTATTGCTTTGACATCATGCGTCAGGATTGTTCACATATATATGACAGCGGTCAGCTTCATGTATATGGATGGAGGAAACTGGAGTATCCCGAGTAAAGTCACCGTCCTTTGGCAAAGAAACGTGCACATACTATCACTGGTGTATAGCGGGCAATGGTTTGTACGCAATATTAAACAAGGTGATTTCAAATAAGTTAATCAATCAACCAACCAGCCAAAAAACCAACCAACCAACCAGTCAACCAGTTAATCAATAAAGCAGTCAATCAATCTATTGATGCCGTATGTAAATTCATGCACCCATCCATTTAAGCCTATATGAGGATGACTTCGTTTTTGGTCGTTGATCCTGTTAAAAAGTAGCAGTAGCAGTATACTTAGGTACAATGGTATACAATACTCGTTCTTTTTTAATCGGTGTCCATGTATCCGTAATAGGCCCATGTACCTATATACAAGTCTAACTGCGCAATCAGTATGTTTTACAGGATTGTATAATTACAAAGAGTACCTTTAACCCCAAGCAAACACATGCTAGTACAAATGAAAAGAAAGACAAACACTCAAACGCTTATTTCAGTCAGTAAATTTATTTGTGATTTTGACATGACATGTGTATATATTTCCGCTATGCCGTGCATTGTGTTGGTCTAAAAAAAACAAATAAACAAAAAAAATAACCGAAGAAACACTTTCAAATTAGAGCAAAAACATTTTCCACCACGCCGCACAAATATGTTTCCAAAGTGTATGGCCACTTTCAATAGCGTTTCACTAAGTTCCGTTGTTTTTTTTTTCGCTTGATAACAAAATCATACCCGGGGGAGCACGCAGGCAGCTAAGTAGGTCTACTTACAAACCACCTAATATATGGCCTCGCTGAGTAGGCGGGGGATGGACTCGAACCGTCTCTCTCAGTGGTGAGAAGTTACATAGCCTTCTACATAGCCAATTGTGCCATTATGAGGAATACAGAGTATACTATTACACTAATATATATCCTGTTGATTAACGTATTGACACAGCTGCTCAGTTGGTGGATCACTGGCGTTGATCACATTACATCATGTATATCATTCATACCACCATATATTTAACCGTTCAACTTTACATAAGACACGAGGACAGTGTTAGATAATAATCCCAAAACTTCATTTTGACTAAATAATAATTGTAATGAGTTTTTTGTAATGTTTGACAAAAATCAATTTACAATTCATACCAACCATGAGTCCATTCTCGGTCACTACTTAGTGTTTGTATGAAGCAATACTGATATATTTTTTTTTAATTTGCCATTTTTTTAAAATCTCAACATTGTTTCCTAAATGTATAAATATATGTATACATATTGTTAATTTGGTTACTCTTGATAATGACATGATAAATGCCGAAATACTGCAAATCTGAAGCTATCGGGTTTCGTTCTAACTCTACTTGTGTCAGTAACATGATATATTATACTATACATGTATTATAACATCGGTGCATAACCAAGTTATATTTAATGCTATTTTATTTATAGAACATGTTTGGCAATTTTTCAAGCTACATGTGGTACTCAACTCTAACAAAACTGCTGAAAATAATATAACGTATATATATTCAGAATGTGGACATATAGCGTGAGCACTGATTTAGTCACCTATCTGTAAAGATACATAACATCGTAGTCTACTTTAAGAGGTTCTGCACTGTATAATGCATGACAACGAAGATACAACAATGAAGCATAGACATGTATATAACATAACCTGGAAATTTATACCATAATTAACATTTATGTATATAAAAGAGTACGCAGATTTTTAGCCAAGATGTCAAAATTTATGAATTTCGATTACACTGTAAGCATACAGCTATATAATAACAATGCCACCCAATGGTCGTATAACGGAACCTTCTGGAGTAGACCAACCTGACGAGGGTATGCTCAGCACATGAATACTATCATAAAAGACGTTCAAAATCTCATCAGTGAAGTCTGGGGAGCCAGATAACAATACCACATTGTGTTACAGAATCTGGGATCGATATAAGGTGTGACAGTTATTGTGAGAGAGGAGAATCGGTGGCATTGATGAGGGGTGGTTGAGAGGGAGTGAGAGGAGGGGGATATAGTGTACCCGATGGCAGCAGGACCAGGCTGTCGCCTTCTGATGAACAGGGATTTATCGCCGACTGTCATACAGCCAAGCTAATCCATATCGACTGTATACCCTATATCTTGTCCCTGTATCTATATGTATGCATGCTAAATCTCATCTCTTCGTAGTGAAGCAGGTCATTTAGACTCAATGTTATCCATAGCCAATTTCCAGCTGGTAGGAAAACATGTAGGATATCTACACTGAGCCTTCCGAATTTCGCAACGACGTACCCTGAAAACACGTCCTGAAATATCACCCAGTCCTGGATCAAAAAGAACCGTTTAATAATATCATTAAAGAAACAGGTTAGGGCTCTACCGCCACGTATAACAACCACTGCAAGCAAGAAAGCAGTCAATTCTTCGAACGAAACACCAGCCAGTGATATCGCCAAAACAACATCACCAGAGAAAATATGGTAGACAAGGTAGATTCATTACTCAAACATCACCCCTCAGTTCCTTCAGCCAATTGCAAAGTATACCGTCAAGCCCGAACAATTAACAATACTGAAGAAAAAGCGGGCGTCTTGGCATCCTGCAGCCATGCATAGTGTCACCTTTGTCGACGGGTTTTCATATATATGTATACGTCGACAGTTTTAAGTTATATAGTCTTGATTCATTGCGGCGAAATATCGCAATTACTGCATGTTACATATCAACTTTTCGACTCGTGCTTTGAGGCATGATATAGTAACTGAATTCAAACGGTTGTTTTCAATAGCATTCGTGATTTTTTTTTTAAAGGAACACTATAACGGAGACCAAATTATATCTTATATATTATGAATGTCAGCTTCTCTGAGTGTATTTTGTATATTTTAATACATATTCCCAGTGGCCATTTCGAAATATATTTATATATATAAATTTCCGCGGGAGGTCATAACCTATAATGTTTACTACCGTGAACTTCAATCAAGGTAGTACACTACACAGCTGTTCTTATAAGGATATGACCCAAATACTGTTCGCCAAGGCCAACTTTCCAGGGAGTAATTATCATATCACGGGAAGCTGTCTCAAGAATTCGCTCTAAGGCAGATGTTACTATATTTATATGAAAACATTTAATCCACGATGTACATTTCTATATTGTCTAATCAGACGTGAGTCTGGGTGTATTACCTTGGTGTTATATGTGCCCAGGTCGCTTCCTTGCATCTACGAGAATCGTCAAGAATACATACGCCAGTTCAGTACGTGTCATCAGTATGAAAATGCTTCTGGTACAAGACACCCCTTTCTCCCTGGCTGCAATTAGGCCTTTGAATTTCCGCAATTTTCTTTGATAGAAAACTTGTCGTTTTCCATCTTGACACTATCTTATAATGACAATTATCCCATGGAGACCATCTTGACACTATTTTATAATGACAATTATCCCATGGAGACCAAATTCAAAATATCCAACCAAAGATGAGCAGTGTGATGATATAGTTCAGCGCCCGACTGAAACTTTCGTATGAATAATTATGATATTATTTTCCGGGCGCCAACATTGCACATATAAAGACTGATAAGAATATCTGGATAAATATTGAAATAAAAAGGGTATGCATAGCAAGGCCACAAGTCTGAGGTGAAACAAGAGCCCGGCTTCCCATGTATGAAATCTGTTCCCAGATTTATAGACCCCCTCCCCCCGCTGTGACATGTAAAATGCATCTTTGGCTTGTAATATGCTGTTTAGCAGTCTTTCAATGAGGATATTTTTTCGGTGTTAAAACATATGTATAAGGACAATAATACATGTACAATGACATCATAATGATAATGGTGCATATTGCAATGGAACATTTAGCTCCATTCACTGTCAGTACAAGTGTCCGCACGGTTTTGTGTCCATGTGTGCAATATACACGAATCGTTCAGAGTTTTACTTCCATAGCTCTGTTCAGTTGACAACCTAATGGACTGACATCTATATCACTACGCGAACAGCTTTAAATGTCATAACTTATTCGAATTTAATACTGTCCCTGACTATTACTGTATTTTCTTAGAAATAATATATGATATTCTGATTGACTTTGTAAAAATTTTGTTGACACAGCAGACCTCATTACTCTCGTCACAGCGCTGTTTGATCTATCAATTTATCATTGTGAATGTTCCATAATCACAATAACCTATTAGCCAGCCATTAGTTCTATGAAGAACTAGCGTCGAGGGATTTCGTCTCTGCTGACATCGTCGGCCATACCTATTGTCCCTGCGGGCTGTTTCACGGTACGGCCGGGACAGCGTGGTAACGACATGCTGCACGGTCCATCAATGACCGACATAACTGACTCTGTACGAGGTTGTAAATCCCAAGCGATGAACCTTACAAGATTTAATATAGGTGAATGAAATGTTTGATATAACCGCATCTTCCGCTGTTCTCCGAGATCTACGTACGTTCATTTCACACAGCCTATAAATAATTGATAAAGAAAATGAAGAGATGCTCCACAATATAGCATGTAATTTTAATTCTGACGAGTCCGTGGAGGCTGGATCGCATGGCTTGTTGACAAGCGGCTCGTAAATACGGAGAGGGACGGCTCCGGCGGGCGCTGTCCGTGGCTGTCCCGGGCGGACGACGGCAGCGGAGTGCGGCTGTTCAGCCTACACAACCTCCCGTTCTCTGTTCGGCTCTCTCCTCGAACCCCGGGTATATCATTGGGGAGGGGATTAGCGTACTAATCCCTTCATCTTTAATTCATGCTGCTGTCATTTTCTTCCTTCCATCTATCGCTCCTGTTTGCTCGATGTTAAGTAAGTGTAGCGAAGAGTCGGAATGGCACTGGGGCCAGCAGTGTCCCTGTTTCAAGTCGAACTGAAGGGCTTTTTGCGCCCCCCCCCCCCCGCTCTCCCTCCCAACACATCTCCAGCCCCACTGCCCCAGGCTTCTCCCATCACTTGCCCTCACCCGCATCCCTTCCGACACCTCTACACACCTCACAGTTTACACAATACTGGCACCCTTATAAACACCTACGTCATATACATGTACCTGAAATGTCCATTACTGCCCGTAAAACTTCAGCTGTGGATTGACAAAAACAAAGACCGAACTCACCTGAATCTGCCTGATGAAAATAAAGCTCAGCTGCCGGGGTATTCAGTAGGCAGAGGACGCCGGCGGCGCTTCCACGGCTCTTGTTTTAACGTCGGCAGCAGACAAGGCTACGTGTGATCGAGGTACACAGCAAGCGTGGATAACACCCCGAATTACACACGCAAAGCAACAGTAATTAAGACGAATGACCTTTTTTTTCTAATCTGGCGAGATTTAATCACCTTGCCCTTAATACCACCTGAAAGGCAAGGCAGGTAATTCTTTTTTCTTAAATGTTTGCAACTGGTCCCACAATCAGAAAATTTTTAACAAATTCATTTTTGCGGTTCAACGTTCCGTTATCTTTGCGCCGAGCTGAACACTTTGTTCTTGGCCCCTCAGTGTGGATATACCTGCAGAAAACTACAATACATCTGCAAATATAGATGGTAAAGATAATAGTCACTATATCCTTTCAAACGCATGATTCTTTGCCATAGACAAATTATTAAACCATTTTCTCAGCACCATTTTATGTCTCTTCATACCCGCAATGAAATACGAATCTTCTGTTCAAACACAAATGATAAATTCATCTCTAACAAAAATTCTGTAATATGGCTCAAAATTTAATGCAATGAAAATAACGCTCTTTTATTCATGTATGAACCAACCTTTGATGTCTTTAATATCATCAATGAAAATCATGCCACTTATATTTAGATATGAATGAAAAACCCATGCTTTTTTCCCACGAAACTCTTTTAACTTTGTTCATAAGTTAAATTACTAATTCACGCCTACATTTTCTATGAGGATTTTGTACTCTGTTAATAAGACAAATCACCAAATCATGCATTTTGTGTGCATAAACATATATATTATGTTTATGTAGGCCAACTCATTGACATGCATATTCTTACTCTACAAACATAGCAAGTAAACACCAAGCAGGTCCATATCCACGTGGAAGAGGAAAGCTGCATATATCCACACTGGCTTAGAATTCTAAGGTGTTACTCTCCCTATATAGATAGAGCACCTTTAGATTTAGGAGGGGCGTATGTATTCATGTTTATTACAAAGATTTATTTGATTTATTTATTTCGTTGGTGTTTTACGCCGTACTCAAGAATGTTTCACTTATAAGACGGCAGCCATCAGCATAGTGGGGGGAAACCGGGCAGAGGCCCGGAAAACCCAAGACCATCGGCAAGTTGTTGGCGGACCTGCCAACGTATGGCCGGAGAGGAAGCCAGCATGAGCTGGACTTGAACTCACAGCGACCGCATTGGTAGGAGGCTTCTTGGTCATTACGCTGCGCTAGCGTGCTAACCAACTGAAGCACGAGACCCCTTTATTACAAAGACGTGATACTTTTATGAACAGTTGCAATCAAAGCGTGACTGAGATATCTGTATTTGTATTTGACCTGGACATTATTCACGGGATACGTGTTTGAATGTTGAATTGGATTTCATACCTTGAAAATCGACTGCCTTCTCTCCAACAATAAACCTGTTGATTGTAATTCTCTCTCACGTTACCAGTTTGATCGTAACTTCAAAACCCACCTATAATTCCAGTGATAGGTTTCATCCCCACTATCTGTCTTTAAGTGGTTCTGTAATACTTCTTCTCATTTCTTCTGATTTTCGGACATTTGATGTTTGAAACAGAGCTATTGAGGGGAAACAACTAGACCTTCTATGTAGAATAATGCATAAGTAATACATTTTACCTGAGTTGTTTTTGACAGTCTGTGCACAGTTGATGTCTGTTGGAGTAAATATTTGGAATAGCGTATTTAGTTATTCAATGATCCTGTTATATTCTGACCCATGCAGGATGACAAAGCATGCAGGCGTAGGGTTCGAATCTCCGCATGCTTGTCCCGTTACAAATCACAACGACACAACGTCAAGCTGTCCTGCCTCCCACGCGGAAACTAACTCACGCAGATTTACGCGTGACGATGATGTGTTTTCATCAGATTTTCTCGAGTGGCCTCGGTTTCTAGATCTGACCAATAAAATTCAATGAAAGCTTAGTTAAACAACCAACTTTAGAAGTTAATTTACGTCTTTTTAGTACGCGTCTTATGATTTTCACTGCTAAATGGTGTAAGACTTTAATCCGGGCTGTACTATGTCTGAAACATCTAGTCAACATGGCCGCTGATTCTCCAAGGTTGTGAAAACTGGGTGAGTCAAAAACTTGGAGGCAATTCACTGCATAGTGTGATATGAATTGATGAGTTGTCAGCACCGTAATGCATGCAAAGACATCATTCTGTGTAAAATTATTTATCAACGAAAATAATCTTGGCCACTCTCAGGGACATAGCACATCATGTACAATTACTCAGCTAAATACACTGAACCGTACAAAAATTCAGCCCATACAAACTTTTTACTGAATGATGTATATTCTCTTAAGGGTAATTATTTTAGATTTTATCTGATTTGAATTGTATATGCAGTCTAATGAAAGAGGTGATTCTTTTCCCACAACTTATGTACTTAAGGCACTGGTTACCGTTGAAATCGTTATTATGGCCATCCCGATGTGTATTATGGTTAGGGAATTCAACGGTGTGTCACACATGGGTTTGAACTCGTATTTCCTGCACCGAAATCCGGCACTCTGTGAATGGGCTGAAAGTAAATTCCCACAAAGCTACTTCCGCTGCATGCTACACCTGGTCACATATTATATCTCCTTACACTGTAAGGTTCGGTGTTTAAATTATAAACACTTTTATGCATCATATATGAAAGACTTGGAAAATTATATAGCATAATAACATAGGCCTATATTCACGTTTTAGACACTTATGTTTAATACTTAAATATATGTGAATATTTATTAAACACGCTTATTTTAAGTTTATTCGCCTATTAAACGCGTTAGGCGCTGGTCATTTTACAGTGTATACGGAAATGATACAGCGAAAAGACCATCGGCGCAATCCATTTTTCTAACCTTTTTGAAGAATATCGGGTGGTTTCTTACAATAAATTATGTATTAATTTTTCATGGCATGTTTGACCGTAACACCCGAAATATTCCATAAAAATGTGTAACTGATACGTAAGGGGGAAGTCACATGATGCTATATACATATATATCCACTGATACATTTGCAGTCATTATCTAAAAGATCTCCAAGTCAGCCCCAACGGTCAAATTTTGATTTGAAAGGCATGATGGCCATACTTTGCATGCATACAAACAGAATAAAAATATATTTTTTATGGACACTACGTCTTGATTATAAGAATTCGACACAATCTTAAATCTTAAGGTGCTTGCTTGATCATTGCCAAGAATTTATCAGCGATGACCAATTAGTCATGTATGTATACCACGCCTTTCTCCTTCGTTCAGCACAACCCCCCTCCCCCCCACTCACCCCACCCTTCCCGCCCAAACCTTTCTCAGTCGGGTAACTGTACCTTGTCATAAAAATGATTTGTCCAACGACTGTGGACAAGGGAGAAGATAATCGCCTTAAAGCGCTTAAAATAGACTTCCTATTTGCAAAAATAGCCAGTGGCGTGCCCGTTACGCAGTCTGTCATCCTAATCTCTCCCAGATGATCACATCTCACTCACCTGGGCAGGTGAAGTTAGCTCATTTCACGCATTGCTCCCTGTACGGTTGTGTGACAAACTATAGGATAACCATTCAGACAAGTAATGTGCATGTAAAGCTACAGATACATAGAGAGAGCGGACGGCGGTATGGGGTTACATTCATCATACACCATAACCATTCTACCATCCTTTCATCCATCCATCCACCCATATGCACACAGCTAACTATCAACTCAGCTACAGTACAGTACAATTACCCAGGAATCTGTAGCTGGCTTTTTTTCCCCAACGTTACGTGGGAAGGTCCTCCAGCAACCTGCGGATCGTCGTGGGCTTTTCCCAGGCTCTGCCCGGTTTTCTCCCACCATAATGATGGGCGCCCCAGTATAAGTACGACATTAAACATCAGCAAAAGAACAATCAATAATTCCCAGCTACAGCTGAGAGAGCGAAAGCAAGATTCGAACACCCGATCTCATTGGCCATCGGTAAGGTTCATGAGTGTGGAGAAAAATATTTAAAAGCTGACAACATTTCGCATGCAGGGTATAGTCAAAACAGTAGTGTCACAGTACTATATCTACATCCATGCAAAAGAGTTAAGAATCCTGCCAGTGACATGTACGTGTATCTCGTCTTGTAGCATTTGATGCTATGACATTACAAGCTATTATCGGTAAAACTAGCATGAAAATAGGCTTTTATTCTAAATTTCACTAGATAATAAAATAAATTCTCTTCAGTGAAAATACTGACGAAGAATCTGGGTCGCACTTCTTAATAATTGTGTCTCATTCCGCTAGACCCAGCCTAGGCCTAAAATCGCCACGTTGAATATATGAATTGCTAAACTGCAATCAAAACACAGCTGCACCATATACCGACCATGATTTGGATACTGGTTACAATTACGCACCTATAGAATACGTCTTGCGTGTCTCCGATGTCTTTGAAAACTGACCACTGCTTCTCTTTACATGACAACGTCAGTATTGGCTTCATGCTTAATTTTTCTGATTTTTTTTTCTTTTGTTTTGTTTTTGTTTTTTGTTTTTTTTATAGTTTTTTTGGTGATTTGTGTCGAATGTCGTTGTGGGATAGTTGAATACTGTTATACGAATGTCAGTTTCGACGCCTATACATTATAGTAATCAGTTGTCAGACAACAGTGCGACATAATGCATGGGTATATTCCGTCCAGTCCCTTGCCTTATTACGCATTCATGTGAGTAATTGTGGCCGATTAGAGTCTGATTTAAATCAGGCATGACAGACAACGGCAGAGATGTTAAACCAATTAAGTCTTCTCCTGTTTGTTATTAATTGTTTTCTAGAAATCTCCTTATGTGTACTGACCCTAACAATACAGCAAAAGAGGTTTGACCATTTTTGCCCACAAAATCGACACATTAACTCTTCTTCTCTTGTTTGCCCATAGCCTCCTTAACCGTGTCCAGGAGAAAGTTACTGACATCATGTCGACATTCTACAGAAGCTTCGATAAACTCCCGCTGTCGTTTGCTCAACCCACAACATGGGCCTGCTTTTTCCTGTATCAATGGAAACACGTGCGCCTTCACGTTGCCAAGGGGCATTTGATTGACAGTAGATTGTCTGTTCAAACATCTACCGTCGGTCCGTCGTTGATTTCATCTGTCGATGATAGGTAATTGATGTCGGGCCAACAACTGTTTATTAAGCGTAAGATGTGAACATCCTTATTACTAAGAGGGTCGTGGACTGTACATGGGCAGACGACGGCCCGGCCGTTGGTCATGTATTCAGCCAGCTTGTGTCCACCAACTGTTCGCGTATTTCAACGCGTTCAGAGTTTGCCCCCAATAACGCCACTAATGTGGGGGTCAATCCAGGAGGGCTGGGTACGGAACGTGTCGTCACTACTGTCAGGTGGTTACGGCTCTCTTTAACAGATTTCGAGAGATACATGGTGAAAAGAAGGTAGTCTTTTGATGCTCGCTATCGGACAGTGTTAACGTCGATCTGATCTAAGTAGGCATAGTGCGCTAAAAATTCAGCGTTTCTGTTTGCATTTCATGATTCGAATCATTCGTGTTCATTAAATCCATTAGAATAAAACAAAATTTGAGTAATGTATGGGGCTTAGACAATCTAATGATTAACTATCGATACATACTCATTAGCTAGATCGGATTTTCAGGTCATTTCGTGGTGTTGAACAATTTAACCAATGTACGTGGCCAAATTACAAAATAAATCTTAACAATGAGTTAAACGCAATTTTCTTCTCGTGCTTACATTCTTTACATTGTCTTTGTCATTGTTAAGTTATTCAATATCGTATACATGAATGATAAAATTATAAATAAAAAAGGCGGCTTCACAATCATTTTCCTCAGGTGAACGAAAAAAGACTGTCAGCTACTGAGAGTGATTCCAGGTCTTAAAAATCTTAATAGAATGTTTTCAGAAATATTCTAAGGCATGTTTGGATGTGTTCCTCATTTTACATTTTTTTACAGTTTAAACAAAACTATTTTTTTCTAAAATTTAAAATTCCTTTATAACATATAAATTGCAGACAAGAGTTTTGGGGAGCGGCGTGTTATGGAGTGTTCAGATGAGCGAAACTATGGATGAGTGCCATCAATACATAAGTTGGTTTTTGTGTTTAAATACGCCATGCCAAATCGCAATTTCTCCGTTGACATTTAACCACCATCTGTCTTTCACTGAAACTATCATAACTCTCACCATTTACTGTATAATGTGTCTTGTATGTTTTATGTAATACAGGTCGAGCGTGTCAAGGTGATTTTAATTGCGAAATGTTTTGCCATTGAATGCACTTTTACCGTCAAGCTCTGTAAGGCATACATTTGTCTGTACACTCTATCAGGCTGACGAAGTAACACTTTCTGTCTGCCTGAATACTATGCGTCGGGTGGATGTCATGACGTCTTACATAACCCGCACATACAAACATATGTTTAAATGTAATCCGTCATTTCCTATATGGCACCATCGCTGACATCTATAACAGTTACGATCGTATTGAGATTTGTGTATAGCGTATTTCCCTGCCAATATTTCCCCCACGCATACCCACTTTCTCCACAAACACATCCCTGACGCGTAACGACCGCTTTATCAGTCGTCATACAGTCATTTCACGCCGCTTTGAGCGAGCTCAATAGTCACGCGTTCGGGTACAAATGAAAATTAATCTTTTTTTCACTTGGCGCACGCGTAAACCTTTACACGTGTAATGCCCTGCAGACGTTTGAGTTGATTTTGCCGGTCAACGTTCGTTTTTTTAGAATGCAGTTCAGGTACCGTACATCGTGAACGTGTACGACGGTCGATACAACTGGCCAGAAAGTCCTTCTGTAATGGAAATTATACCAAATGGCACGATTTAATCCGCACAGGGACGTTTAGTTTAATTCAACACTGTACTCATATATTAGTTTTAAACGGCATTGAAAGTTAGTTCGAGAAGCCAGATTTTGCAACAGCTTCTTTCATGTATATCATTCCAAATTTAAAGCATTATTATGGCCAAAAGTACTCAGGTTTGTAAGGCGTAAGTGTCAATATGATGCTGCAGTTAGTTATGTCAAAGTAGAAAAATAAAGTGGGAGCCACTGGAAAAGAATGGTTCCCAAAATAAAACAAGTCATAAGATAGCAGATTTGGCGAAAGATATAAATCCATTTGCGGCACGACGGCATACAGTATAAGAAACGTTGGGCGGCCTTAACTGATACAGAAAATACCCAAAACAGTATCTGATGTCAATGATAACCGCAATGTACAGTTCAGCAGGGATAAAGAGGCACTCTACGCATGTGTGCATCTGCATTTTTAAGTTATAAACTTCCTTTCATGGAAGCACTCGCCATACTTGTCTTTCTTGAGATACAGAGTGTCACTTTGGACAGCACGTCGTTATCGCTTAAATCAAAGGTTGTAAAAAGCTGGAATCGGGTAAATCGCCATCTTCTGTGTTATTAAGTGCTGGTGTGTGAATAGTTGGGTTGTCTTCGTGGGTCCTGTACGGTTTCGCGTGCTGTCGTATCAGTACAGCGTCTGCATAATAGGGGAACTCAATAAAACCGACAACAATTTCCCTCTGTTTCCTCCACCAGAACAAAAGGTTCTTTTGTTAGACAGACTTGTCAGTCAAATGTTAATGTCGTCAAATTAGTAAAGAAAGTGTCGCTAGTTTTTTCAGTGGTGTTAAGTTATTGTTTAAATACGAGATGTTGTGACGGTTAAATGTGCTGTCAGTTGCGCGCTAAGTCCGACTACTCCCGCGCGGCGCGTGTCTCTTCAGGGCATTCCTCGATCACTGATGCTGATATGGTCACCCTGGATAGCAGACCGCTGGTCCGACCAGTCGGCACAGCTATTACCAAAATGGGAAAAAAAATTATCGCAAATTCCATTCTGACAAATCTCCGAAGCCTTCTCAACTTACTTATGTGACAGGAAGCGAGAACCGACAAACAGCTAGGGATATTCCTCACTGAAAAGTATTAGGCAGTTCTGGAAATGACCGTTTATAACCGAGATTTCTTCATTACGTCAGTCGACCACGTGATTTAATCAAGTTGGTAGAATGGGTGGAGTGTTCACTCCATTTAGGAGCCTCGGTGGCCACTCTTGGGATAATGTCACGTCGTTTCTTTCACACCTTACCTCTGGGAAAATGTGTAACGCTAGTTAGACCAAACTAAGGTTTTCCTACGCCACAGTTTTACCATACCGACGTGCCTAGCTGAAAAGTTTGTCTTGATAGACGAGGGCCAAAGTTTGTGGGAGATCGTCCTCCCCCGCTACCAGTGTAACCACGGCCCGGACTGCTCCCTTCACAATGTCAATACTGACACATGCAGCATTCAATCAAACCCACGACTCCTTCTCGCAGCCTTGATGGGACCCTATTGTGTTAAAATTAACAAATATTACTCTTTAATGAGTTTTCGTTGTCGTTGTGAATTTAGCGTTGCCCGAGTACTTCACGCCTTTGTCAACAGCGCCGTCTATAGCAGCTTTTGCTAGCCCTCTGTCTTCACTTTGTCTTGGAGTCAACTGCGCATCTAAGAATAACATGTCCGCCAGTATTCTTTTTTTTTGAGAACTCAATATTTCCCTTGCAGGTAAAGTGGTTTGGGGCTGGGTGTCGGATTACGTATTGGTCCTGCTAACTGAGAGGGGCATAAGGGGACAGTCTTTAGGGCAGTGGACCGAGTTGGGCTCAGTCCGTGGACAATAGTCTGGCGGACTCGCTTACAACACTCTCAACCCTCTCTCGGACACCTCCCTTTTTTGATGGAAATTTGACTTGAGAGGCGTTGTTTAGCTGCTAGGCCCTGTTGGGGTGTGACCAGCCCGCACAGACACGCCAGACGCTAACATTTTGACAAAATTACAAAAGTAAGCCAGGCTCTATTAGCTGCAAGTGAAAAAGGCATCCCCAAGTGTTAATAAGACGGCCATCTGCGCTAGGGCAGGCGCAGTGAGCCTGAAGTTAGGCCACTTTAACCTGTCACACCTGTGAGCACCTGAAGACTTGGCAAGTCTGAGAGAACCCTTAGTGAAATGACGAAATGATTGAGACACTCTTAACCTAAGGGAACCTTTACCATGTGACGAAACGTTGGCGACAATCACATATCGGGTGTACGTTTGGTGAAATGGGGAAATAATAGACACTCTTAACTTAAGGCAACCTTTGCAGTGTGATAAAACGATGATGGCGCTCTCAACACAGGTAAGACTGTCTTTCGAAAGTCACAAAATAATGGAGACATCACCTTTTCTTCTTGGCATTGTTTTAGGCAAAATGTCGAAAGGACAAAAAGATTTAATAATAATGAACATTGAGAGTTAGGAATGGCCATATAAGTGACACAGTTCTATCATGGTATTGCAATTATGTACTGCAAAACATCGAGATCTGATTATGCATATACTAACTAACATATACAAGTATGTGTTCTAAAGACCATTCGCATACCAGCTGTAAACCATTACAGGCGTTACTGGTCCTTAATCGCAGGACCAATTTCCAAAACAACGTTCAACAAAACCTGCAAAGGACTAATTAGGAACATAAGAAAAGGTGAGAAATTGGGGCGGAGTCTAAAAGTCTACAGTAATACCAGAAAGGCACTGGGCATGTTCTATACAAGCAATTGAATCATTTACCCACTACATGGCGATTTTATTCAATGCGATGCATGGATAGTCCCTAGTCGTAGCTTTAGGAAATTAGGCGCAATTATGGTGGAGAGCGGCAGAGATTCTCGACACGGCGTCCATTTTTGTTCACAAGACTTAAATAAAATACTACACCTAAAAGATCCGCTTCCCAAATGGAGTAGACATATACATTAACAGGCAGATGTTTGACCCTCTGACCCAAGTGAATGGGTAAGACTGGACGTGCAAAAGCTGTAAATAAAGATTACTCGAGTGAGATATACAAATATATATACAGAGAGTGTGTGTATGTAGCGTCTCTAATGCATGGAAACAGCCCGCATGTATGCACACATGCAATACACAATGTCACATCAGATCCGACAATCATACGCAGCGGTAGGCCATGTTACCACCACGAAATACACATCTACACGTATTCCATGGTACTAGGGGATATATAAATCTTATGAGAGTTTAACTCTGAGGCAAAATGACAAAGGGTCTGATTTCACCGCTTCCGGGTGACCATTTACCAACTATCACACTGTCGTTGCTGTTTCGTTTTACTGTCCATGTTGTAGACATTTGTATTCCCAAACACCATATCATGAGTCATAATGGGAAGGTTTCAACATCACCTTTTAAGCGAAGGTGGTTAAGATAATTTCAGCAGATCTCTGCGAAATGTCCAGTGTCTACTGTGCTGGCTCACTGAAACGCCATGCTTAAGACACCAAGTATGCACAACCCAGTATGATGGCACCGGTCGATCGGCTCTCAACCTATGACTTTTTGGTAAAAGAATATTTTTAGCAACTTGGCGGAGTTGAACCCGTCTCTCTGACTAACAACATTATACTGAAACCACATTCATGAATAACAACAATAATAATAATAATGATGATGATAATATTAATAATTATAATTATTATTATTATTGTTGTTGTTGTTGTTGTTATTATTATTATTATTATTATTATTATTATTATTTTCAAAGATATGGAAAATGTTAAAAGAAAAAAAAAGTTAAGAACAAGTGAAGAAGTAAATATGGCTAATGTGTTGGGAAAATGAGCTGTGATGTTTTGATAATTTTGTATACAGTGCCAGTCATTTTCTGGCCGTCCCGAGCGTGTTTGTCGAGTGTATTAAATGATGAAGAAGTGAGTTTGTATGATTGCTCTTCATAAGGTAATAATTCATCTCGGTTCGGCTGATGCTGGAGATAATGCCGGCTGTGGAAGTGATTTCTGAGAGCAGGTCTTGCAATGATTAGCGATGGCTGCTGTTGTATTGACCCAAGTGTCGTCCATAGTGTGCCCGGGCCAGGCACACAGTCCCGGCCCCTGTAATCTACCTGGCCGCTCCCCCCTCGCCCACCCGCCCTGGCTGCTCCACACTGATAACCCACTACCTCATCAGTTTTATAGGCTTTCTCTCGGGTCCGCGTAAATTACCTTCATGGCATCTTTTCATTTCTGCGCGCCTCTCTCTGTTCTCAATGCTATCTCGTGGACGCAGGACGAGACAGAGTCTATTTCTGAAATCGTTTCATCAGAGAGAGAGCCTTGGCGGACGAGGGCTGAGTCTACGAACCCAGTTCCTCCATATCAGCCCGGGTCATCAATGCATAGACACGGTCTCAACCTAACCACAATTCATTTCCTAATATATGCGACTACACTTTCGATTTTGCCCCGTTTGTTTACATTGTGTTTTTTATTTGTCAACCTGGCGCTTTCTGGGATCAGGCTGTCACTGTTAGTGTCCCGACTCCCAAACAAGCAGGACCTCTAGATATACACCTCAGATCGCCGGCACCACAACACAATGACCTCTTGTCGTCAAGAAGGCCTTTAAAACACCGCCGAAGAAATTGTATATTATATACAGCTGGATAGACGCCTGGATATAATAAATAGGCCTACTCATGGCTCTCGCCATTTTGTTTTGTGGGCGGGTGTGGGGATGAAAAGGGTAAATCTTGAGAGTGATGTTCTGAGTGGTTGAGCCTGTGCATGGGTCTTGCCTGTGTTCGGCTAGACCAGCCATGTCACAAGATGTATAAAGTAATTGTGGGGAGACTCATGGTGGCAATTTCTTACAAAGCTTACATCAAAACAACTGGCACCCAAGATCGATAGAGATACCGAATAAAGAATTAAGAAAAAATATTAAAGGGCTAAAATGCTGAAAACCCGAGCGACGCTCAGTTCTCAGATGCCGTAGTATTTATGATCAAATTACAGCGTCAGTATGTTCTCCTTAAAACCGCCTACATATACAGCGACTGTCGCTGGATTGTCACTCTCCATTCTGCTTGGTAACACTGCGCAAGGGTTTTGAGACATCTAGGTCTGCAAAGCCCAACAGGATCTTAGATTCCAGGATCGGGGATCAGAGGGCGAACTGTTGGGCGTGTCAGGTATAACTTACTAAATAGATTCCTATCTGGAGGGTAACTATAATTTCTAAGTACAGTATTTTGAAACCTTAAAACTGCACCCTTACCTGTATATGGTGGTTGCTTATATCTATATACCATGTACCTGGTCTGCTCCATGACGGTCTCTGTTATACAGTTGAACGCTGTTGTTCGCGGTTGCAGGGCTTGCCGTTATATTCTACGGTAGATCTTTATAGACAGTCCGTGAGGAGATAAAGCTGGGGTTGTAAGATGACGGGTGTAAATTCCTGGAGAAATGAGCCCAGCTCCTGGAGATTTTTATAAAACTGGCCGGGATCGCGAGCCTGGCGGATGTTATATAGGAGGGCAGAGTAGCGGCCTAGTCCGACTTAGCGCCACTCCTCACCGGCAAAAGAGGATTACTTCTCGAGGATGCTCACAAAATTTTATTTACCTATAGAATTATTGGTATTAAAGGGACTTTGATATAAAATAAGCTGACCGTTTGATAGTGACAGCTAAGAGCTTACAGGCGAGTGTAAAATATGATGTCTTCATACAGAGAGATTGAGAAGTCATTGGAAATGTGGAGAAGCTTGTAAAGTACACTTACGCCCTATACAGTCGGGATTACAAGGTTTTATTTTCAAATTAAGCCTATTAGTAGCGAGTTGAACAAGCAGAGGCGAAGAAAAACACGCGATAAAGTGATGACTTTTAGGAGAGGTTAATTTTGTACAGCTCACTTGTGGCGAGGGACGAAGTGATTGAAACACGGAACGGGAACCGCGGACCTGGGCGACGACAAAGGCCACGTGAAGAGTTGCACAGAATGGTCTTTATTCCAGCTATTGAGAATCAGAGAAAAGTCATGAATAATTTAGAGAAGTTTCTCTGTGAAGAAGAGGTGTTCGTTGCGGCTAGAAAATAAGCTAGTGGCCGATTCAGTCGCTGCTAAAGCAGTGCTGTCCGAATGGAATACTCTTAGAGAATGGAAGAGAGAGTGTGTTTTTGTATTATCCTCAATAGCCCTGTCAGATCTAGAGTAGGTCTATATCAGCCCAGCCACTGCGCGCATTGTCCGCCATGACTTCAATTGTCAACATACAGCAACCTATCCCTACGCACGTGTTCAGGCTCAAAGACAGCACTTTTTTTACTTTTCGTCACTTTAATGAAATTTCATCAAACGGGTGTATAGCGCCAGTGAATAAACAGAAGCTGTTCTATCTGACAAACTTTCAGTGGGCATTGGTATGTGGGGACAGAGCCGTTAATAGTGCACTACACAACCGGTTCGATCTGCACACGTACATAAGGGCGTCGAGTGCAGAGGCCATATGTTTTGGGGCAGAATCCCAACGGTTTATACTTGCTGCATTACTTTCAAATGATTATGAACCCAATGGCTTTAGATGTGACGAATGGATTGTTGTGGTCAATTGTTCTTGTGCGGGACTGTGACTCCGGTATGCAACACCTACCCACCAGAGGTCGCTCCGCACAGGACCTTCTCTGACCCTACACACAAACATTCCACTCGTGGGTCAGCTTAACACGGTCCCACTGTCAATCCTACAGATTAAATATTGTACCAGAGAGAATGTAATCGGTTGTTATGTTAGTTGTGCATTAGTAGTGACCATATACTCTAACCATACTCTACATGCCATGATGACCCGGTATGTGCGTGTGGACAGGGCAGTGGGGTGGAGCTTGTGGGCTCTGGGAATATGTCCAGCTCGCGATATAAGCTACACCGGATCAGAACTCCCACAGCTTTTATCAGTATAGTACTATGACATAACACCAACTCTGTTGTTTTCTCTGCCCGACATATACGAGAGATATACTCGGACGTGTTTTCAGTTCATGTCACATGCCATGGGCAGAGAAACGCCTAAACGATTTATTCTCTTTGGAAAATGAATTAAAATCTACTAAAGGGTTTGTCATCAACCATAACCACACTACGGCTTTACAAGAGCCAATTGTTCTTCAACTTCTCTCACAATTTAACATCTCGTCAACTTTGACATAACGACTTGAACTCCTATAGGAAAGAAGACAAAGTTTTCTGGTCAGCTAAAAGATTCCATTACGTTTGGGTCCACCAAATTCTACCTTTTTAACACGACGACGTGATTTAGTCCGGGTAAAAAAGCTGCACATGAATGAGGCATTTCTGCATGAACCTTGGTGGCAGGATTCATACTAAGCATTCAGGAAGCTGCATTGATAGTCTTTCCAGTGTTGCTTCTTTCTAAGGACAGAGGTCCTTGTACACCGGCGACACCACTGACAATGCATACCGAATATCTCTGTGTGTGATACATATATACATGGATACTGAACCAGGTCTATTAGATATGAAAGAAAGAATGTTCCAGACATTTTAAGATTCACATTCCCTTGCTTTACAGAGAGTAGACGGTAAAATTTCCCTAGATTCCGAAAAGACTTGTTGTCGGTTGTCTAAAAAATTACACGGCTCTTTAAATAAGCCTACGTTTCCGTCTTTTCTTTAAGCCTTGGTATAATAATAATGATGCCCTTCTTTCCCGTTTATTTTATGCTATAATTACGTAGATGGTATTTCTAATGTAAAAGTATTAGTAGCATAGAGATATGAAACTAAGGTTATTTTGATATAGAGAAATGGTAAAATAATTTGAAAAAAATCGAGCAAGCTCTTCTGAAGTTTCTATGCAAATAAAGTTACAAGTAGCCCGTAATGTCATTGCGTACACAGGGGTATATAGCGTTATATGTGTGTACGGTGCTATTGGACAACACATGCATGAAAATAGAAGCAAAAATTGCGGAGAAACATTTTGAACTTTTCTACCAATAGAGAATTACAGAGAAATCATAGTACTCCTACAATAAAGTAGTACTCGAGTCCCTGTGGCGTGTCGCAGTGATCAGCCCTCACACTATGACACTGTATGTTAATGAGCAATTATCAGAATGAAGTATAAACATGTATGGCTGTCAGGAATGTCCGCCTGTAAGGGCCAGGTGTGATGTGGCAGTGTTTTTACAGGTAGAAACTGTCATGGACTGGTAATTACAACAACAGCTCAAGTGTTTGACCTAATTCACTGCGACAATTCATTAACAAGTGTTTTCTCACGGCATAACCATTACGTGTGAATAATCCTAATGGTTTGTATGGTTTCTTCAAGAATATACACACCGAGTTTCGTCAGACAGAATTAAGTTCTTGTTTAGTTGCTTGTTTTTATTTTTTTTGCTTGTTTTGTTTTTCTTGCACTTTTACTTTAAATACGTTTATTTTTTCCACCATTCAATGGCTGACAGTTTGGTCATATTTCGTCACTTGCTTTCACCATTCATGTTGAAAAAAGGTATCAAAAAAGTACTAGTTTCACTTGTCTAGCTAGACCATTTATCGGTCGATTTAGCATGTTGATATTTAAGAAATGAAGTAAAGGATATACTGCGCGGGTGTCTCCCGCTGAGATTTGAACCACCGAATGTATGGAACGACGGTATCATGTTAACTCCGAGAGACAGACAGAGCAGATCTCTGCAGGCCCGTTGTGGCGGACCTGAGAGAAGACCTGTGCTGTCCGGGGATCAGCTAATGATCCGGATATCCCACCAGGATTGGAGAGACTTTTAACACCTGTAGTATAGCCATAATATGGGTCGATCCTTGAGATCTAATGCTCTGTATGGATTATAGAGAGATATAATGAAGTGAAATCATTGTTAACATAGTCTTAATCATAAGAACGTTAACTTTGGCAAAAATACAAGGCATGCATTATAATTCCGTTTTCAGGCAAATGTTAACGTAAACTGTATTACAGGCTTATGCATATCTTTAGAAGATCGACAGCTTGCCCCATATTCAGAGTTCATCTCCTTATTGCAACGCCGATTTACTGTTCATTGACGGACTGATGGAGAGGTATAAGCGATATCATCAAGTGTGGAAGTCCGTTAACATACATATCCGCGAGTAACGGGAATGTGATGCGTGATTCACCCGTGTGTCTCTGGTGGCTGTCGTGTTATACTTGTACACAGGTGAGATGGTAGAAATCGGCTTCAAGGGGTTGCTCGAAATCATGAATTAGCGATACAATACACATGCAGCCAAATGACTTCATGTTTCAGGGATGTATTCAAGCCCTCAAACTATGCTATGAAATTTCTTACATCACATAATGAAAGCTCCGTTTTAAATTTTTGTTAAAGTTTTTCATGTAATGAGAACTACATGAGATTTCTACCAAACCCGCACGCATGCTTTATTTTAGGCTCTATATAAGCTTTACATTTATTCAAGGCTAGATGCATCTTTAACTGTATGCGTATGTTTAAATTTTATGCGAATATACAGCCATAGTTTTAATGTTTAATTATTGCTAAACTTCGATATTATTGTCGCGTCTGCTTACTGCAAACGTCTGTCCCGACATGGTGATATTCGGAAAGCGTCGCAAGTCTTGGCGGGAAAACAGATCGTGTACATATTAACTACCGTAACTGTTGGTGCGGTTCAAGCACAATACATTGTCAGCACCGATCCTGTAAAATCTTGTTCTCCGGTGATTAATAACGGATTTAAACGTGCATTTTATTGCAGCGAATCATTCTCAATTCATCGGGTAAAACTGGTGCGGAATAGAGGAAACAAATCGGCTTGCAAAGGTTTATCCTACATCAATGGGAATTACCGCCTGCTTGATTGCTAATACCTTTCTCTGGCCCGAATGGCCGTCTGTAATCCTCTCCTCTTTCCCATTCACATCGTAACATGTTACACCAAAACAGGTTCATTCCCATTGCCTTGACAAAAAACTTCCTACGAGGCCTTTGTTTTTGGCCCGAACACAATTAGTCCAAGTCGGCGTTTATGAGAGAACAGAGCAGTGCTCAGGAAGTTTAGCCCAGCGTGACGTTGTTGTTGTTGTTCTGGTTTGCAGGTCATAGTGAGCGTTGGGGTGCCTGTTGGTTGCATGGTGACTGGGGGCAAAAGGGTTCTCCAAACCATACGGGTCCGGATGGTGTTTGTCTGTGTGGTTGTTTTCATGCTGGGTTTCCCGGCCCTGTAGACCACTCAAGTCAGTACCTTACCAATTCGAGCACGCCTCACTGGTTCCCGAACCCCCCCTCCCGCCCCTGATCCGCCCCGTCACCCCCTTACCTCAGCTCTTCCTGTCCCCACCCGGCATGTTCGCACCCAGCCCACCGATCTCCCACGGCGGAAACCCTTTGGTCCTTGGGCGGGCATCAGTTCTCATCCCAAATATCTCTCTTCTCACATAGCTTACACCGCTACAGCTATAGCATTTCCCAAGAAGAACAAATTTCCGTAACATTTATACCTTATAATCCTTTATACTCTACATGTAGGCCATGAAATAAAGTTGAAAGTGTCACTAAGTACCTTTATGTGAAACTATAAGCCTCTATAAATGATCGAGATTCATTCATGATAGCTTTTCGTAATAAAGATCGGTATTTTACTAACCATGAGATGTAAACAAAGTCAAAACCAGACCAAAACTCTTCAGACATGAAAGAAAATACATTTACATTCACCACATTCGTGAATATATCGAAAATAAACCCTGGCCTTTCATATACAGGCACGCTACCAGTTAGTTCCTCAAAATGATACATCATCAGAAAAGGGGTCTTAAAGCTATATGCTCTGGATAACAGTGTTAAATTGAATTACGGACACGTGTCGTTAATTCCTGTATAATAGCTATAATCTTCACAAAATCCGCCCTTAAGTGACTAGGAATCGCCGTTGTTAATAAGCCTATATACATATTACTGAGAGATATAAATGAACGTATATATAAATATGTATGCGTGTGAGTGCGTATGTTAATTCAATATACTCTCCACGTAATGTTATCACTGAGCAAGTCATCTGTTTCTGGTACAGTAAGAGTTACTGAGGAATATTACCCCCAAATTCCGTCAACTGAGGCATAGCTGTTAATTTCAACGTGGAGTTTTGTCGGAATACAGTGAACATTTCTTCATTTTGGCCATATTTCAAATGTGATAAAAAGGTAAATAAAACAAGTAAACCACACATCATATAAAATCCAGCTTGTATTTAAACTGACACATTCAGCTAAGCTTTGTTTTTGTATGTGCTTAAGTTGAACAGAGTAGAAGTGCACACCACAATTTATACAAACAGATCTCAGTTGGACATACCGAATAGGGTACAAATTTACCTTACAAGTTGATTTTTAAGTTTAATCCATATTTATATTAGATTATAGACAGAATGTATACCTCTCTATGTGTGTATCTCTTTTTTTTATATCGAGAGAAAAAAAGTGACAAAAGAATGTTGTAAATATATTGGAATCATAGACAACTGAAATGAGGCGTGTTGTGGTGAAAATCAGGTTAAGTTCAAGGTGTATGAGGAAGGCAGTATAAGGCTATTAATGTTTGTATGGGATGCTACTTAAAGACGCGCTCATAGCTTTAAGCTGAACGCGATTTGTAACAGGAGCTAATCTGTAACTGCACAATTGGGATATTTTCATAAATCCTTGATAATCTCGGTATATTTTGTTCCGCCGTCTTCACGGTGGTGAAAGGTTAATCTGCCGTATGTGTAAGTCTCCGCTGATTCTACTGATGGTATCCAGTTAACAAGCGAAAGCACTCTGTGAGATCGGATATAGAGGAAACATGTAACTGGCGTTGTCCCCCAGAATTTACTATTGTTGGGCCTGTAGAGGGTGAAATTCAATTCGCTCTCGTGAAGCCCAAATTGACGGATCGCTGTGTTGATGGAACTCGAATGTGTTTCTCTGCACAGACCTATATCTTAATACAAGAATTGACAGGTCTTTTCACTAGGCGCAATTGTTTGATGTCACGCAGTCTGTTTTTTCCTTTACTTTCCAAACGGGCGAGTGTCAAAGGGGGGGAGGTCAACATTACCCGGGGCTAGCTTTTGTTGGCTGTCGGCTCAGCGCGCAGGAATACGGGCGGGCGTGAGGCTTGCGCTGATTGGCTGAGAGCCACTGGATAGGCCGGTCGTGGGGTGGGCCCCGGATTATAACTTGAACGGAATCTCACTCCTGGCCACAACTGATCAATCACATATACACATTAACAACTGTAAGCCTAGCTTTACAAGGTTAAACCTATGTGTTCAAGGTAATCTTACCGGAGACCAGAGAAATCTCATCACAAGTCCGTGTGGTCACTGCCGTGTGTGAATGTGTGTTGGACCCGGCTTTCTATACCCTCCTCACTATATACTGTTCATCCGTCAACTCCGCAGGCCCACTGCTCTGGACATTCCCTGTACAGGAAAACCAATCCGTCTCAGACGTAAGTATTTTTGTCCATGTCATGTTTAATCTTTATTGTATAAGCCTTTTGATATCATTAGTATGCTTTACTACTGACTTGCAGCTCAGCTGTTTTCCTTAGCACACTATTTCTTGTACTTTACGCGTCGTATCATCAATCTTCATTCATAGTTGAGGACCTCGTCCATGTGTCAAGATTCTGTTCCTAATTTGACATCACGGCTTCCGATATTGTCCACTTTTGACACTGTTAAACTGTGTTGTAAAAAATAAACAATATTGGATTATTTCATAAAAAATACAAATAAATTAATTTTCTTATTTACGTATTATTTATTCAGTTCACGTGTAGCCCCCACTCCCTATATTTTTTAACCTGTATATTTCTCTCCTGGAATAAACCGCGAGTCACATGGATGCATTTAATTTTTTTTCCTCTGAGCTATTTTAAATGTAAAATCAATCAACAAGATGATAGTATGCTCAGTACATTCGTCGGACTATTGTGACCTAGTAATCGACTGAGCGAATATACTGTAAACGGGGATGTAAAATTATATCACACACGGGAGACATTGAGGTATATGTATAAACGGGTACGGCACCCTCGGGTTATACCCCGGCCATAATATAAGGCTTACCATTCAGGACAGGGATATTCACGGCCTAATAGTAAATCAAGCAATATTCTAAATTAATTTAAAGCAAATTCCGCATATTTTACTTCATGCTTTATTTGAAGTGGGACACGGTGAATAAGAAGAAAGCACGGTCGACTTTTCCCGTCTATGACAGCCCCTCTTCGTGCACTATTAGTCAAACAAGCTTTTGTAAAAATGTAAAACATCGGTTGATAAATGACTTGAGCTTACTATAAAATTCACACTGTATATCCTGCCACGGTGGCGTATCATTGAAGGCGCACACAATACTCCAGAGGTAAGGCGGCGGTTTGCACTGAGTAGTGGTCCACGCATGCAGGTTGGGCTTGGGTTCAGTTTTCGGCACGACCCCACCTCAGACAGAGTAATGTTCCCCCGACCCTGTAGTGAACACTACTCGCTGCTGCCCGACCCCAGTGCTGTACCTGCCCACAGCCGCGTGGACACTAGCCATTTCTCCCCAAACATCTTACCTGGTACAGGTATAGTCAGCTTCACAGATTAACCTGGTGACAGATGGTCGTTATTTGACTCAGGTAAAACACCCGGTCTCTCCTGTCAGACTAACTGTTTTTAATTTTTTTTTTCTTTTTGGCCATCGAAACATTGTGCATGTATTGCTTTTAAAAGTTGCACGCCAAGGATTAATTCCTGCAAGCATGTGTGTGTTTTCACATCGCACAATTCCTGCAATTACTGGTAAACCGTTTGGGGCAGTTCGGATTTCAAAAGTGTTTTTCCTTATTTTCGCAAGCTACAATGGTGCAATGTCACTGTACTCGAGAGCTAAATATATACACTCACTATTTACCGAAGCGTTTATTCATCGCGGTAATTGTGTTTAAAAACCAAGAATTACGTCTTGATATTTTATTTTAGCGTTTTTCATGACACCCCATAGCATTATCATTTTATGAAAGCAGTGGGTCTAAATCTGTGTTCCTCCTCTACGTTTGCTCGTTCCAGCTATAAGACGAATATAAATGCTATACTTACAATAATTATATGAAAAATATAACATGTCTTTAACTTCATTGCGGGGAAGTTTTACTTGGTACTGCAAACATATTTTACTTGTCCTTGTTTTGACCATAGACTCCGGTTATAGCACCTTTGTTTATTTTCGCAACCCAAACAAACAAACAAGAAATGTGTGAAGTTTGTTAATCAGGGGTGTTGGTTTAATTACTCCAGTGATTCCACGTGCACGCCCAGCCTCCACCCCTAACCACCCAAACAAACTTCTTTATGTACTCTATATTTTAAAGGTAAAGGTGAGAAAGGTGATAATGGCAGTCTCGGGTAGTCTGATTGGTTTTAGTATACAAGTTCAATTATTACAGACAGGTGAGACCCGTCTCTCCTCAGACTAATTCATCCGCTCCACTAAATTGCACTTAGGGTTTTATTTGTGAAAATTCCCGGTGTGAGAAATAATTACTCTTTTACTGCAAGGTAAGAGCCGTATATATCAGCATTGCAAGTGTCACACGGAGATGCGGGCCTCCGGCAGATGTACGCATTAAAACGATCCTCTCGGGCAAACGTCGCATGTTCAGTCTTAAATTCTACATCAGATAAGCAAGGCCATGTTCATTAGAAGCGTGATTCTTCAAAACCGAGATATTACAAAAATGCGATCAAGACTACAATACTAAGAAAAGAATAATAGTAAGTAAAATAACATGAAATGGAATTATTTCGTTTTATTGTTATATAGATATTTTAAATCTCGGAATTTCAGTGAATTTTGAGTAAGGCAATATAAAACATTTTGTTAGATTTTTAAGAATTTAGTGTTTTACAAAATTCCTTACGTATAATATGCCTCTAAGTTATCTATAAAATAGGTGCCTGGAGTATGAAATATTTATTGTAAATTACTGGTTTAAATAAATTTCGTATAAGTGGTCTATATAAATCAACTTAATCGGTTGTTTACAAGAATGTTTCTTGTCATTTTATTTTAAAGTAAACATTGATAAAGATGTTTTATGTTGGGGGACGGAGGTGTATTTGATAGCCTGCATGCCCTATACGAACTATAGTAAGACCAATTGCAATTTTTTTTTCTACTGGTTAAGGGTATTTTCGCATCGGTATCACTAAGACCAATGTCCCTATTTTATGCCTAAAGAGAAATTTAATACAGTTAATATAAATTTCCATTCTGTTTTTTTTTTTTCGCTGATTCTATACCGTATAAAAAATACTTTGGTATGACTGCACTTGTTATAATTTATATTAAATGGTTCCGATTTTATTCTCCTATATATACGAGTAAACATCAAATTCGATCTTTAGGAATATAATTAATCTTCCGTACACATATGTAGTCAGTCCTGACGGCTCACAAAATTAATGCATTAGTTTCGCTTATTACAGAATACCCAAAACTTGCTGCTTTATGTTCAAAAGTATTTTAAATCCTTCATCACTTGTATCATGCAGTACGTTACGCTATATCAACTGTAGGCACGAGATAAAAAAAAAATGATACATATAAATTCGTAGCCAATTTGTATTATACACATAGATCACGCTGCAGTTTTCCTGATCTTGACGTGACTCTATATGGAACAGTGATTTAGGCGAATTCCGATTTTCTTTTGTACGAATTCTTGTCGTATCAGTGCCGGTCGTGGAGATTAGTTGGCTGTGGAATCCTTGATGTGTCATATTAATTGTGCTCTCTTCGGAGCTGCACTCAGATGAGCATATGTTCTAATGTCCACTCATTAGTCGACTGTTAAGGCTATGACATCACGGTCCCATCCCCCCGCCGGCCCCAGACCAGTCGTCTTCCTCCTGAACATCTATCAACCTTAATTAATTGGCTAGCACCTTTTTCTGCCGGCTTCCTCGCGTGCTGTTTTCCTAAATTAAAGGGCTGTTGTGGCGATAAGGCCCTTGCTGGGTCGCGCGCTGCCGGACAATATAACACTGCCGACTGCAATTCCAGCTCGGGCCCAGCCCGATACATTTTCGGAATTAATTTTCGTGTTGGGCTGACGAGACAGATAGTGGCTGGCCGGGACAATGTGTTCATTCGCCTTAGCTAACGGAGGAAGAAATCTGAAATTAACAGCCTACCAGATCTCTTTAATAAATTATATTTGTTCTGGGCGCACAAAGCATTCCCCGTGTGTGTACAAAGGAAGCCCACTAAGTCAAGATGTATTTCTATGGTCAACTATATGAATTTGTCTGGCAACAGGCTCAGAACCAGCGGCATTTTCCTCATATGTCCACGCTTCCATCATTGATATCACACACTTCAGTTTTCATTCTCTGCTATTCGCTTTATGCTTTGCATCAAACTTCGATCTTACGAGTGATCCCATCATGGTCGGCACCCAACCTGTCTTTCGCGGAATTTCAAACGGTATTTGTTTTATTTAAAGCCATGTTCATCCCAGTAAAGAAATTATCCTTATACTTAATAAGTTCTGAAATACTTTGTATTAGAACATATAACCTCCTTAATAAAAAGCAAACCTTTCGTTCTGAACTTTATTTCATACCACTCATATTCAAGAACAAATACTTTTTGATTTGATTATATGATCATACTTGCAATAAAGGCAACCTTTGCACAAGTGTGTTTTTTGGTATTTTGGCGGATGATACCACTCGTGTTGAGTTGCGGACGAAGACCCGATAAGAGGGGTATCGTGTCCCGATGGAGCCCAAGAAGCAATAGTTAGTTTTACTCCAATCCTCCGGGGAGCATCTGCCCCACGATAAGCTACCCAAGCCTCGCAAACACAACGCCCATCTCTTGTCCAGCGATTAACGGAGATGTTCCGATTGCGAACCTTCTGGACAGTGTCTCTTCAGATTGGGTTAGTAAAGCAAGTCGTAACGACAGCGGTGTTATCTCATTAATAATTTAGACCCCTTCCTGAATCATTCTCTTTAGGTCCTTCTCGTTTTCCGGCTTTTTGCCTCCCGGAGTTTGGACCCAACATTGCCATTACACACACGCCCCCTTTTGTCCTCGCCATTCGGTTTGTCAACAATATTTACGTATGATCAGTTGATACAAGAGGTCGCCATGCCAGCAGTGGTCTTTATCCAATTCCGATCATTATAGACTTGGTTTTTTATGGGTTTTTAATGGGTGTAAAGTAAAAGTTTCTGATTGAATTAGGAGGTGTTTCGGCTGCTGTCCGGGACATTTCTGGCGTGGCAGCGCCTTCAGTCCCGCCGGGGGTAAAAAGACGAACTGCTTTCTCTCGAGATCTAACAGGATTTATACTGTACAAGCCTTTTATTCTTTCCCCCCTGTCTACAAGTATTTCGGTGGACACGGTGTAATGTTGCTCTACCCCCACTAGACAAACGGATTAGACTCTGGACAGGCGAGTAAATGGGCTGAGCATACAGCTTTCCATAATGAACATCTTCTAATCGTGTTTTTGCTATAACAGGGACCCAAACATCGTGTCTTTGCCTCACAACACCTGCTCATGCTCTAGGAAGTGTTTCCGCCATCATCTCTCGAGTCCATTCATAATGTTTGTGTAAAATATACTGGAATTAGTTTCTTTGCTTCCTAAAGTTATTCTTTTGCCATTTTTTATTACCATTCCCAAAATGTTGATGGTTTACATTTTTACCTAATGAAACAGATTTAGAGGAAACTAGGTGATAGCTGATAGGGAATGCATGGTGAGCTGGCGTTTGCGTCATTTGCCCCCGTGATGTCTCAGTACCCAACTCTGCCATCAGCTCGTTCCCCAGGTGCTGGTCCTTGGCACCCTGGGAGGGTCTGGTCGGTATCGGGCCCTGGTTCAGCTGTTTAACTCTGGTAACACTTACCTACCGGCTGGATCTTCCCCGATTACTCAGTCTCTCGGCTCAGAATCGCCTGGCGGCTGACTCGAGGACGTCTGTTGAGGGGCGGAAGTCAGAAGCACGACCGTACCGATACTTGACGCTCGCTCTGCCGGCGTTGTCGACCCACCTCGCACAGTGACAAGGCACGTGTAGGGCAGCTATTAGCAAATGAAATCGAAGGAAAGCACAAGCTAAATTAAATGATTAGAAATATTAGATCAAGCATTTAATTTCCGCCGATAGCTCTCACAGTGATAAAATTGTCGCTATTACTAGAAATTGATAAGACGACAAATCGTAGAGTCTTAGTGCTCTCCAGTTAAACGAAGTCTTTTCTATGGTGGACGGACACGCAGATAACATGCATGTCAACGCTACAATATTTCAGTATCACAGTTGATCCATTCAACTTAAACCAGTATTTTCTGGAGGGGAATAAGAATTATTACCAATAACTTATGTCGTAAATAGTGTCTGTTTTATGTATTAAATCCATGTGTAGAATCGGCAATATAGATAAACTGGTTACATTCGTTAGCAAATCTTCTCTCATTTATGTATTCAATGACATCTGCCATTTTGTTAAAGACGCATGTCTCTTTAGTGTTCATCTGATACTGGACTGGGTCTAGATGGGCCTATCAAAGACGAATCTCGTCCATCAAGACACTCGGTCACTGGAGTTAAGCACTCAACAATTATTACTCCCTAACAATAATCCGGATCTTTTCTTCGCAAAACCTTTTCCAATGTCAGAGAACTGTTAGGAACCCTGTTGTCATGTGACCCGGAGTAAGCCCTGTAATTCTCCCACAATCCTCTATTAGCCCCAGTTATCCCGTCCCCAATCCCCTATCTAGGACTTGTTTAATGACGCAGTCCGCACATATTTCCGCCTACAATTTCTCTACAATTATACTCAAAATATTGACTCTCGCTAAAGAAGACCCTTTTTTCTTTTCCTTTGTTATATTAAAATTCATATTTGATTTCTAGGTATTTTATAGTAAATGCTTCTTCCTATTCTATAATTCCTTAAAGCTTTTTCCCTTTACTTGTATTGATTTTATCTATTTCTTTTTATTTGCTTTTATATATGCGTATAATTTTCTTTTTTATATAAAAAATATATTTTTCTTGTATTAGTTGACTGTGTAAAGCATGTTGTAACGATCACGAGTTCAAATCCCACACGTGCAGTTGTTGTTGTAGTAATTGAGGTGACGTAAACTGTGAGCTTTGAGAATCCTGCACATTCCAGTCTGGGTTTACGGTGACCGGGGGTGATGTCAGAGGTCGGGTGACGCCTCACTCCTCCGCCCTGTTTACACACCGTCACCCCCACAACCATACCCCTCTCTGGAATGTGAGTCGTGTAATAACTCCCAGGCCACTCGACCACACTTTGACCCCTCTTTGATAAGTTTGTTACCAATAAGTGTGTTGGCTATTTTTGTGAAACCCTTCCCGGTATGGTGCCGTCCATTGTTGTTTTTACTGGTATGTAAAATTGTGGGCGGGAGTCCGGAACACCGGAAAGACTTCCTGTCCGTATGACAGGACCGGAGGAGATAGGGCCTGGCGGACTGTTCCTGATATGGACTCCATTCAGCTTACATAACATTCTCTCCGGCCCTTCTCTCCTGCCTTATTATCAACTGTGGCCAAAGGCTAAAGATAATCCCTCTCCCTCCCTCCTCGTCAGTCGGTCTGACGGAAATACATGCGTGGGTCACTCGTCTACGTCACCATTGCACCAAACTTTGGCGAGATTGCAAGCTGATCCGCATGTAATATATATGTCAAACTGTTTTACCCGAAGATGTCTTTAGAATTGATTCAAATCGATGTAATGTAGCGCGCTGAGTACATACAACATCATGAAACTGTAATGAAATTGCAAGTAAGTTATAATACCTGAAGAATATCATTTATTAAATCCGCAAATCCCTGATATATTATCTTGTCGGTAAATAATTGTTCTGTTTTTACTGAATCCTCCTTTTGAACGTCTTCTTGGCAAAGACAATTTTTGAAGCAGTGAATTGGGGATTGGTAGATAAATTTTGTGATTGTGTACATGTCTTTTTGTAGTTAACCAGTTCAAATCTTCAGATGAATTTCCGGTGATGACCTGTCTTTATTGAGTTCGGGAACTTTAAAATATAAATGACTAAAATCATTCTTGAAGTACCAAAAATAAACTGACAGCTTTCTTTTTATCTTTCAAATATGCTAGCAACAGCTCGTGGCATTACTTGTGTATGGTGTATAACTAACGCTGTAGTCATTAAGTATATTGTGTGATTACAGTATGAAAATGTGACAAGCCAGTTTTCTCAGCACGCAGTCAGGATGTCTTTTGTTATAACTGTTGTTTCAGTCTAACCCCCACACAGGCATCATCTCCGTTTTGTATCATTTTGGGACAAATTAGCGCGTTATGTGTTTATGTTAATTTAGCGTTGCCTTGTGCCGGGGGCTGGTCTACGAAGCTAAATGGGGGCCAGGTGGGCGGGGTTCGGGGGTCAGGGGCTCGGGGAACACCTCGGTCCTCACAAAAGCTCAGTGGTAAGGGGAAAAGTGACAGAGCCCGGTGGATGGACAGCTAGGTTGACGGCTGACTGAACAGTCCTGTTGTCCAGCCAAGCGTGGACGAGAGTGTGAAGGGAATGACTGGAGCTATTAGTACCAATCATCTCAATATCATCACCTCGCGGAAAAGCGGCGTGCGGCCCCGGTTCTATGGTATTTAATTGTTTGTTTCAGTCGGACATATAAGCAGTCAGCTGATCATCGCCCGTGAGTAGAGCACCAGCAGTCCGAGCTCGGCGGTACATACCTATCGCCGGTGTTGCCCTTCAGTTCTGTCAGTGAGTTACCTGTAGAAGTCACCGTGGATTCCCACTACCTTCAAGACGCAAGAATGGCGAGCATGGCCTATGCCCCTCCAGTGTCAGCACAGATGCCTTCCAGTAAAGGCCCACCGTATTCCGTCAACGGTATCAGCTTGTCAACTCCCAACGTCGACATGTTACACCCAGCCATGGGCTATCAAGGTAAGAAACCAAATTTCAAATTTTCCCCTAATTTACCTGTTTCATTATTCAACTCTTGTACATAAACAATAAAATATGTTTATTTTTTGTGCGAAGGAAGCAAACAATTTCTACATTTTGATTTCATGAATTTTAAAAAAAAAGTTTCAAGTGTTTAACAAATATGCCATATTGGGTGAGCCATTATGCAGTGCGTAGTTTAAGTTAGGAGTCCATTACACCGTGGTTTGTGCTCAGCGGGAATTTCCCGGCCCCAAGCGTACCCCCTTCTGTGGGGAATATTTACTATTCTATAGAAACCTTTCTGCGAGAAGTCAGGCCTTCACTTGCTTATTGTCCGCGCGATCCGCTGTCAAACAAGTCCAAACACTGACATAATTACCCAAAGCATTTCAGATAATAGTTCAGACAATTTGCATGTCACTTTTATCCATGACAGCGAGTGAAATACAATGGAAAAATGTAACGTTTTCCTCTCTTCATGAAAGCAACAAGGCGAATATTACTTCACTCACGCTATTAGATGCACAACGCTATTGTTTTTGAAGGATCTTTTGCGACAAAGTTTCAACTAAGCATCTACGGAAAACGAAAGATGGTTTAATTTACTCTCGGCCAATTCACTTGAATGTCATTTCTGAGATTTTCTCTTCTCCCTCACAGAAGTCGTGTATAGAAAGCTGTTGTGCTGGCTTGTGTAGCCCCGACCCCAGCCTATACTGTTTGCCCCTCACCCTCATTCACCATCGGCTCTCTTATTCAGATGGCCGTTACTCCCTACCGCAAAAAGGAAACCTCAAAGAGACGCTGTTAATTTTAATTTAGCTAATGACTCCGCTAAGGAGAACTTAGAAAGACGGCTCCCCTCGAATTCTTTATCATTTTTGCATTTCAAAAGAACAGAACTTAGCAGTACAGGTCCGCCGGCAAACACGGGCCCGATTCCGTATTAACATATTCACGGGTCTGTATGGCCGTGGAAGTAGCTGTCGCTAAAGGCTGCGAACAATAAGCACGAACCCCACGTCTTGACGGCGTTTGAAACATCTTTTGTGATGAAATCAATATGAACTCTGGCCGTTTGTCGGCTGTTTGCTCTGATTTCTCACACTGATTTAACTGCTATCGCGATATATTGATCACACTATACAAAACCTCACACGGACAGAATTCCGAGGATCTGTTACTCTTCTCTTGTTCACAGAAAATATTATTCATTTTATGATGATTCAAATGCCCAGATGTCACAAACTGTGCATATTTTTTTGTTTTCAAAACACGTGTTATCTATCGGCAACAGTATCTACCCTGCGTGCACTGACATAAACTAATGCTCCAACAAGAGTTAAAATTTAATAACAGGAAAGAAAAAGCGAAGCTTAGATATGCATCTTAATAATTTGCTATCAAAAATTACCCAGACCATAGGAGAGCATAACATGTCGATCGAGATTAATAAACATATTAACAATTTCAAATCAGTAAATCTGTGGATTTCAAGAAATATTTAGTTTCTAGCATCTGACTTGCTCTTGTACATAAAAGCATATAAATCTCGATCATTCTGAATTCCCTATTTTAATCAGCTTCCTTCGGTGGTAAAATATAGAATGAAATAGTTTTCAGGATTCTTGCATGTTTTATTATATTCAATTGTTTTATGTTATAAAGGCACTAGGTCTCTTAAAAACAAATTGTTGATTAACATATGTGTGCAAATTTTATACTAATCCTTTTGAGAACCATGAAGTAGTAATCGTAAATATGTGTACAGGAAAATAATATATTATCTCAGGCTTTGTTGTTTGATATCCCATACAATAATTCTGGTAAGATTTCCAGCTGTTGGCATTGTTGGCTTATTAACGAATATTTATTATTACAGTGATCATTTCCGTATTTTAAATGTGTTGTACAATTTTCATTCGTAGGTCTTCATTTTGCTGTTTCAGCAAACCCGAGAAAACAGCGTCGAGAGCGTACGACCTTCACCCGGGCCCAGCTGGACGTGCTGGAGGCCCTCTTCCAGAAAACCCGTTACCCTGATATATTTATGAGAGAAGAAGTGGCCCTCAAAATTAATCTACCCGAGTCACGTGTTCAGGTATTTATATCTTTATTTCTGTGTTCTTTTCGTGTGTTGCTTCATAATCAGGTGGTGCATAGAACTTCTATGTAGAATTTTCTGTTTCCTATAATGTTGGTGTAAAATGCACTTCAAGTGTTCGGTATTTTTCATCATGACTGTTACAGTACTATATGTTACAAAACCACAGATAAATGATGTAGTATTGTACACGCAGACCCCGCTTTGCCCCTCCACCTCACACATCTCACGTGATAAGTATAGCTGTGTTTGTATATACAGCGTTTATCACCCAGATGTAGTGTCTCGTGCCCTCTAACTGGACATATGGATCGGACTATTGACTCTTCCCCAGAACAGACCTATAGGAGGGCGATTCGCGGTTCACCACGCCCGCTGTCGTAACATTTCATGTGAAACACGGGCTGGCAGTTCCCAGACCTTAAGTAAAATTTTACATCTTATCGCCTGTCAAGAGGGCAATATAAACTCGGGGTGATAACAGTAGGCATTGTGCGTCCTCTGTTTTGAAAACGGACTGTATGGCTATGATGTCAGTATAAAAACAACTCTTTGTGTCAAAACGGTGGGAGGGGAAGGTTTTTTGTAAAATGAAACCTTACGTACAGTTTAACGCGGGGCAAAACAATGTGAGGTCAATGGACGAGAAAAAGACGTGCCACACGGCTTGAAATCTCGGACATTACGTAACAAGGCCCACATAAGTCACGGGAACAGTATGGCTGGCGGGGGTACAATAGGTCCGGTCAATGACCGACAGAGAAAGGGGCAGTCTGTGTCCGTGTTGACCAATATTGCTTCTTCCTGCCAGAACCTATTATGGCGGCTATCTATTGTGCGGCCGTTGACTTGACCACTACAGGCAAACACGGCTAATTTCCAGTACAATGGCCACTTAATGCATAAAACAGCCTTGCATTCCTCATGTCTGCCCCTACCCTTCTGACGTTATCGTTCAAAGAAATGTCAAGAATGTTATTTTAAGGAAATTATATTATTGAGGAAAATTGATAAAATGCCAGGTTGTTCAAGACGATGATGAAGCTGCAAAAACTGTGCAATTTTTAGGGTGGATATTGGATTTACGGGATATGATTAATTTTGTCTGGTCGCTTTTTGTCTGGTTTCCTGACGTAATAGAATTGGCGGGTGCTATGAGAATCTGGTTCTATCAGACATTGACAAATCACCAGGCTAGATCACCATTATCCCTTCACCCTGAACGTTACTTCCTCTGGACACAACCGTAAAAAGATTCGAAAACACAGCCGCCATCTCTTACGAAAGCTTGCAAAAACATACCCACAGACCTATAAATATTTGATTTATTTTCTGTAAAGTTCGTGAGAAAGTCGGGGGTCTTAGTTATTTGCAACGAATACATAGCTTTCTGATCTCATGTACATATACAGCAGTCAAGCATCTGCCATGTGTCAACGGAATTGGAAGGTCGTTACGTGAACAATGCCAAAGAAGGAAGTGTGTAAGTTAAACATATATGCATGAAATGGATTGGTCTCATACAGTTTTGCATAGGAATGTAGCTTTGAAAATGTAATGTTAATATCTCAATTGTTGAAATTTGTTCTAAATGGGAATTCATTTCGTCTTTGTAGGTGTGGTTCAAAAACAGAAGAGCGAAGTGTCGGCAGCAACAGAAAGCCCAGGAAGCTAAGAGCAAAGGTCAAGGTCAACCTCAGAGCCAGGCTCCCAAAAAGTCCAAAACTCCACCCCCTCCCACGACGTCCCCGGGAGGTAGCGTGTATAAGTCCCCGGTGGTAACTAGTCCTTCCAACGGCAACGTCAACAGCCCTTCGTCCATCTGGAGTCCAGCGTCCATTCCGACCGTCAACGACATCATGAACCCAAGCAGCTGCATGCAACGGTCCGCTTACCCCATGAGCAACTCCCACCATCAAGCCCCACCGTACTCAGCTCCCAACTACGGACACTCCGGCTACTATAGCAACATGGAATACCTCCCACCCATGCAGCTACCGGTGATGGCAGCCAATCAGATGTCGAATCCGACGACAATGTCGAGCATAACGAACAGTCACAGTGCTCAGATGTCGTCACCGTACGGTCCCATCCACCACGGCAGTCAGGCAGCCCTCACACGAACGAACCCAGCCGACTGTCTTGACTACAAGGACACATCCTCGTGGGGAAAGTTTCAAGTGTTGTAAAACTTTTTAGCTATAAAGTTTTAAAGACGCTTTTAGGGACAAACATTCCAGAGGATGTGGTTTTATTTAATAAATGTTTATGTTTGGAGACACAGGCTAAAGGGCTCCATGGGTTACTGTACCCCCGATTCCTGACCACGGGCTCCAGAACCTTAGCTGTGTATACTCGCTTCCGGGGTGCTGCTGGGCCCCGTCAGGTCACTGACCCCATGAAAACCTGGACCCCAGCGAATTCAACCTCGGCGTTCTCATCAAATGTGCTCACTTGAGAATTCATCACGCGTTGTTGTTGTTGTGGGAAATATCCGCATAATCTTGAACACCATCCTCTGTGTGGGATATTTCCCTCGCTATTTATATGCTCGTTTTACCATTCCTTTTATTTATCTTGGGGTCATAATTCAGTGTACATAGTCATATTGTTACATGTGTTTTTAGTTTCCATTGCAATATTTCTGACTCAGTTGTGTATGAGAGCTGAGTCGGGAGACATGGTTACAGAGTGTTGTTGTTGTACCTTGACCCAAGGGAGTCAAATTATACAACTCAGTAATCATACCCGCCGCATCCCTTTGTAAATGTGACCCGGTACCCTATAGATGGTAAAGGCGGCGGATTGACGGGTGTTGTAGCTAGCATTTACTGATGATCTCACTCTACAGGGTGCACAACGCAGGGCAACGAAATGAATTTTATCGCTGTATATAAATATATATAGTCATACGGGCAGGTGTGCATTGAAATGTCTGAGCCGGGCCTAGAAACGGAGAGAAAGATACTGCCTTCAAAAGCTTGGACCGAACCTCTGCGTGCATGTACACGAATGTACATGGTTACATATCACTGTAAACGATTTACCTCAATGCAAACAGTATTTTATACACTTGAAATTTTAATTCCTGTGTTTAGATCATGTGCTTTTTAAGACCGGAATCTTTCTTAATGTTTTGATGAAATCCACTTGCCAGGGTATATATTTAAAGAGTGTGTTATCCCCTGTTCTAATCAAGTCTATGTGGATTATGTCAGTCTATCTGTCCAGTAAGGCGCAGATGTAAAATGCCATGGTTTTATTTACGTTTAATTTTAGAGTTTTGATTTTGTGTGTGTTGTACACGTGACCCGGAAGTTATTCCCACGTCTGATATCGGTGAAAACAGGTGGCACTTTGCGCTATCCCCTAAATTATTCCATTTTTCACCTTGCAATGAAAATTAAATATATATAAAATATCTCTATGTGTGCGATTTATTCGTCACTGAATAAACCATTGTTTTAAAGTCACTTCTCGCTTTGTCTTCATCTTATTTGAACATAAGGATTCAATATAAGTTTAAATTAGGCAACTGCATTTGCCGCTTATATGAAACATTTGCTTGTTCTGTGGCATTCAATGTTAACTGTTGAAACTGCATACATGGAAACAAAAAAAAAAACCCCAAAAAACCAGGGGTATGTTAGAAGCTGTCAGATTGTCGTCTGTGAGAAGTAGCACTTGTAGGGAAGGCGAGTCAGAGCTGTAAGCTGTCTGTCTCACACTTGGTGTAAATCGATTGGTTGATAGCTTAATGAGAGGCGGGGTGGAATCTGTAGACAGTCAGTTCTCCAGCCTCTCGGCATTCATGCAGAGAGCCCGGTTGCAGCGTGAGTGGCTATCACTCACCCTCACAGATCTTAGTGCACGCCCCGTAGAACTGTGCAGCTATCTTTGCGTTGTCGAGAGCAAATCTTGCTACATAGCATGAATAAAAGACCAAACAGGTCAAGGCATCCATGACTTCACTAATAGTAAAAGCAGACATAAAATATGATTCTTTTTTTTTCTTGTAACAATTTCGTCACTAACGGCATTGCCCGAAATATGCAATACGTTGTAATTAGCTATAGAAATTACCAGAAAATGAAAACATGATGATAAAAAAAAAAATCAGCCTCATTACATCATACTAAACAGGTGGCGAACTTCAACTCGTGTATATCTCGACTCACACCTCTGTTAAATGAGAACTAACGCTTTTATTTAATGAAGTAAGCATCAGTGTGGACTGCCCTATGCTAGTGTGTGACTGGCGAACCAGTCAAACTTGGACAACGCTATAGTCAGTTGTACCGGACAATATTTTTATGTATTGAACGGGGTCGTCGGAGGGTGGGATCGGGGAGTGAGGTTGGTGAAGCGACTTCCAGTTACACCCACGCAACTTCTGCATTACCATGCACGGCTTCGTGAACACACACACACGGTTCCAAGAGTACAGATTGACATCATAATTGGAGTTTCATGTATATCCATTTAACATTGGTGTAATATGCCATGGCAAACGCCCGATTTAATGTATACTGTTGACTTTCTTACACGTCACAAACCATCTGTGAAATGTATGATGATATCAAAATGATATTGACAAAACGTTGCATGATTAAATACACAAAACTGCAGTGCACATCCTCACGTGGCTAGTGTAGGAGGACGAAGCTTGACATGTGACTACAGCTGTGTAGTCACAGGGTGTATATTGAACTAATGGCAGCTGGATTGATCTTCACGCTAACGTACTGTACAATCACATTCCCAGGGTAGCTATATCAGAGAACAGATATAGGACTTAATCTAGTACCTCCAAGCCAAAGCAAGACAATGGGAGTCCGAATCCAGGAAACGTGACAGTGTGTACTATGCGTCTACGATTATAAAGAAAATATAAACACGTGCCATGCCAAAGTGTTAAATGCAAGGATTATATTTGTCTGATTAGTGTTTTACGCCGTACTCAAAAATATTTCACTTTACAGAACGACGACCAGCATTATTCGCACGTTGGTGGCGGACCTTCCCAGGTACGGCCGGAGAGGAATCCAGCATAAGGTAGACTTGAACTCACAGCGATCGCGTTCGTGAGAGGCTTCTGGATCACTGCGCTGCGCTAGCGCATTAATCACCTTGCCCACGGAGGCCCTGTAAGAATAATAACTATCTCAAGCAAGATAGCTTTCTTCCACCATACTGTTGGCAGCCCTCGTATAAGTGAAATATTTTTGAGTCCGACATGAAACTCCAATCAAATAAAAATATTAAGAATAAGTTAAGAATAAATTAGAAGTAGCAGCTTATACGTCCCCCAACACCATGGCCCAAGAAGAAATAGGTAAAAAATGCAGTGATGTAAAATGCAGTTTATAAGACGTCAGTAGTTCAGAATTAGTCAAAGTGCTGTCATGCCATTATATTTAACAAAACACAAAAGCCAGCTTCTTTAACGTATCTGCCTTGGATAACCCTCATGATTGAAAAAGGTTTCTAAATTCTCCAGCAATACACCATACATTGTGCAATAATGGTACAGAATTTCAAATTTATTGCAGGATAATATTAAATGATGGCACAACACCTTGTAGAAAGCATGAAACGAACATAGTACCGGATTATCTCACATCGAAATCACTGCACCTAACTACAGCGCTACGGATATCGAATCCCTTTGATGTATAAACGAACGACATAAGACCGTCAGAGCAAGATTACAGAATCTCAGCGTTATACAAAGCTATACAACCCGCGCATGCGCCTCCCCGCCCCGCTGTGCTCATCGTAAAACGTTGTCAGCTTTTCTCTTATGGCAATATGTAAGATTTGAAGGCACTTCGAGGCCATGGACGTAAGCATCTCAACGCCGAACGGTCAAGATGGCAAACTGCAGCTGCATGGCCATGCATACATGATATATTTTGCGTATATTTTTCTGGTTCAGAGTGTGAAGATCAAACACTCCCATTGACTGCACTTGTGGTACAAAGAACACATGTTTCTCACCGTCTCGCACGCGTGTGGTTATTTGAAGATGAGACATCATAAACAATAGAGACCAGTATATACTAAGTACATTATATGCATGCATTTACTGATTAGGCGGGTAAAAAAATCTGTAATACATATGAAGAAATGTACGGTGTGACAAAGAATTGCATAATGGTGGCAGTCGTCAGTCTCAACAGGCATTAAGGTCAAATAAGTGCCAGCAAGATGTCATCAGGTAGCGAGTAAAATCTCATTTACATCTCTGCAAGCAATTAGATGCAAGCAGTGAGACAAAACTGTCTATACAACTGCACTAGTCATCGTACGTATATTACGCCAGCACTGTGCTTTTCATGGAGCTAATAGACACATGTTCTTTCATATATTTATAAAGCGTACTTAAAGCATTCCCCAATAAATATCTAACAATGTCCTGGATTGTGTCTTAATTGTATCAAAAAAAAGTGTAAGTAGCTTTTTGACATGAAAAATCAGAAGAAACCCTCTGAAACAGACCCTGCAGGACAGAAATATATGGTCATGATTTGGTGAAACCCACACGCCAGGAAAATTCAAGGTGCTGCGATACATATGTGATATACACATCGCAGGCGTGTGTATACCAACAATCATAGATTAACACTGCCATTCATGATTCACGCTGATTAAAAGTATTAGTTTGCAAGAAAAGTCTTCGAAAAACTAAAGAAAAAGAAAAAAATAAACACTCACAAACGCCATACATAGGCGATAAAATTGTTTAATCTATAAACTGTAATCGAATTACACACATCCGAGTTAGCACAATCGCAGACTATGACTGTCCGTGGGGCATTGGTGACAACAACGGCAGTTGACGACAGTCCGTTTGGACAGTCTAACGTTCGTTGAAAACCACTTGGTGTTTATATCTGCATGCCACATGTGGGAAAACTCGTCAGTAATTTGCTAAGAGTTCATGGTTTACGCCGGTCTTCCATCAACGACGGTGACCGGGATCATAAAAGAGTCACTTTTTTCAGTCATACGTTTAACAGCGGTCGCTGTGAGTTCAAGTCCAGTACATGCTGGCTTCCTGGCCGGTTGTTCACGTGAGATATTCTTGAACTCGGCGTAAAACACCAATCCGATAAATAAGTGAATAAATAATCTGCAACTGGTTTAAAGTATATGTATGTATACATTTTCCACTAGGCACTGTTCGGAGGATATGCAACCCATGCAATCTCATTTTAAGCGCATAAGGATTCCACTGATGTCAGTGGATTGTTGTTGAGAGAGGATTATTGATGTGTTTCCACCGCACTGTTACATACTGTGAAGGCAGTAAGGAATCCTACACTATCCCAGCATCCAGAAGATGCTTTGAGAAGACTCTGGCATCCATGAACACTTGTCATCCGAATCCGATCGGTTGATATCCCAATGAAACCTAGGTTTCTCGGAAATATCGATTCAAGGGTTGCAAAAAAGAAAAAAAGAACTTCAGTGACTTCAATAGACGGAATAATCCTGATAGGACATCTGCCAAGAAATCTACTACAGCGATCAAAGAGTTGTAGGGAAGACATCCATGCAGAGAAAAGCTCACAGAACTGTAATGACACCCCAGGAGAAAAGGATCACAGTATCTGTCCTGTATGACGAAACCCATCCAGTGTAAGGGGATAGTTGTGATAATGCTTTTTAGGACTCGAAAGAAACCAACCATATACAGTGGGCTGTCATGAAAGCTTGAAGGAATCCAACCAATGTGCTGTCATGAAGACTCGAACGAAACCAACCAATACACCACCATGAAGGCTTAAAGGAAACCAACCAATGGAACACCATGAAGGTTTGACGGGAACCAACTATCCAGAGGGCTGTCATGAAGACGAAGGAATCCAACCAATGGACTGTCATGAAGGCTTGAAAAAAAACATCCGGTAGGCTGTCACGAAGACTTGGAGGTATCCAACCAAAGGACTGTCATGAAGGTTTCAGAGAAACCAACCATCCAGAAGGCTGTCATGAAGGCTTGAAGGAAACCAACCACACCTGTATGAAGTTTTTAGGGAAACCAAACATCCAGTGAACTTTCACGAAGCGTTGAAGGAACCAAACAGTTGAATGTCAGTAAGTTTAACAAGGATTGGGGGAACTAAAACTGCAGAGCTGTCATGGACACTTAAGGAAAACTGACTGCAAAAATTTCCACTGAAACCGATCGTTTTTAGGGAAACCGATCATTTAGTGCGTATACAAGCAGAACTCATTCAGATGTCTTGCATATGCATTGTTGCAAACACGACTTCGCGCGCCCACGATATTAATTTAAATTCTTGAATCTCATACATAATTCGCTATTCCGAAAACTGTTTAATCTGTCCACATTACAACCCAGCTGACGCGTTAACATTCAAGAGCCCTCTCTATATTTATAGCCTCATCAGAGAAAATCTCCCGGCTAATTGTTTAAGCGGTTTCCTTTTACTTCAGACACTCGTATGTGAGCTATACAGTTCTGGAAAATCTTTAATCATCATTAAGAGCTCACAATGATTGCGCCAATCTTCTTAATAAGAGGTATATAAATGTGTAAGACTATATAGTGGGATTTGAGTCAGAGCTTCTATATCCGCACGTAAATAAGCCAGTATAAGCACCATGCATATATATAACTTATCTGATTCGGGTGTAGAGAGAAGGTATCAACAAGGTAATTAAATAAACTAACGTCTTTATGCATATTAATCTATATTATACCGTTAGCAGTAAAGTCCTGGGTGTTATTGTGTAAAGCGAATAAATGTGAACCAAATTCATATACAAGTCATTAGCAATCCATGTATGTGCTTTACAGCCACTTCTGTCACGACGAAATACATGCAGGGGACACCATAAGGTGAAGTATGAGCTTTTTTGCCTTATATTGTACAAAATCTTATAACTTATTGGCAAGAGTTAAGAACTAAAGAAATCAAGTTTGAAATGGCTTCCGTACAGCACCTGTATACGTTGGGGACACATGAAAGTACAGTCTGTCACATATTTATGGACTATATACAGTTTTCATAAATATACCTACATCTGTATAAACGCTGCGGAAAACAAACCGTTTATGTTGTGATTTTTTGTGCCAGTATATTTATGCATATGTAAATATACATGTTTTGTGAAAACATCAAAGAAAAAACCATTCGCGTTTAAAGTTTACTAGGCATGCACATGTGTATCATAATTGTCCTATATAACAACAGACATTAAACCTATATGTGCCCAGGTTTTGCTGAGAAAATTTTCACGAGCTATACACAGGCAAATGTGCTTTTCGATTACTTATAGTCGTACGTCGTACTCAAGAATATTCTATTATTCTATTACGAAAGAATATTTTTAATACGTTGACAACAATACTGTACACGTGTATATATATATATATTGGACCGATTCTCGGGCACTCCACAAGGAAGGCAAAACATTTTTCTGATAGAAAATAACAAAACCGGCTTAATTTAGATCAAGTGAACTCTAACAATCTACAGGGCAAGTTGGTTCACGACCTCTGAATAAAATCCCTCCCGTTAGATAATATAGGCTGGGTGTTTGTTTTTATGCCAGGTCTCTATATAACGGTTTTTGCTTTTGCTTGCTGAGCGGCGTTACTGGACGAATGTGCACCCTCCGACACGATCAACTGGGATTACTGTTACCAGTCCACAGGAACGTGTTATGACCGGCAACAGCCGTTAATCCCCGCGGATTTGGATTAATGTTATAACCAACGGGGTAACCGCAAATCCGCAAGAACCTGCAAAATGTCCGATTAAAATTTGGAACAAACTTGGCACAGGCTGGTATTTTTGCCAGGACGAAAAGTAAAATCCCGAATTTCTCCGTGGTGTCACCCAGGCTTTGTTATGGTCACAGAAAGCTTCTCTTACACAATTAGGTGACGTGCTCGAACCAGCTTCAAAGGCTTAGCCAAAATACCCAAGCTTTAATGCTGGGGATAATCCGCTGTAATCCGGCCAGGCTGGTAAACAGCAGTCCTCCAGGGATGGAGGGAACACCGGTCAACGTAGCATGTTATAACATCATCTATGTCATTGAAAACAGTTACCTAAAAACTTGAACTTGATTCTACTGTTTTGTATGTATTCATGTAGATACCATTCGGGGAATAAAAATGTTAATGTATAAAATATGCTTTTATGTGTAACAAGGCAAGCTATAGCCATCAGTAGTAACAAATTTAACAAACAAGGTAAGTTATCCATGCAGATATTGCTGATAAAGAACTAGAGGAAGAACATCACGTAAATATACGTTTTAATACACGAAGGAAAGATAAAACTGAAAAGGTTATCGTAACAAATTTAAAAAACTGTAACATTTCAGTGTTACGTATAATTTTTATCTCAGGCAAATACTAGTGTATATATATATATATATATATTTGCGCTCTATACATGATAAACTAAGATAGGTTTTGATCTATTCCGATTCATTCTTGCTTTAATAATTTCTGTATAAATGTATAAATGAGATTCACGGAGTAATTTATAAACAGTAGATTGCTTTGAAATATTAGCGGATCAGTATTAAAATTTTAAAAGTGTCCACATAATTATATATATACTTATTTATTTATTTTTTAAATGCACTCGCTTAGTTGACAGTTTCTGTTATTTAAAATCATATCTCAGCTCAATTTTGAAAACAAATGTTTCTTGAAGACCTTTCCCACTTATAAAGAATGAATATGTACGTCGAGCTTTGAGAAGCTTTATTGTTGACAAATCTGTGAGACAATATCTGTGTATCTGTGAGACAGTAATGTATGAGAATAACAGCGGTTACCTTTGATTCATGGAAGTAGAATGATGGATTGCATATGTGTAGCATTCTATGAAACAAAAAATTGCTGCATTTACTTACTAATGGGAAATCCAGGCGAGAAGCGTGTCTCTGAATAGAGAGTGCTAATGAACGACATTTTCTGCGAATGATTCCAACGACTGATCAAATATGAAACTCATTAAAATATGTATATGGTTACTGACTTATTTAATGTGTCTGACAGAAATTAATTCAACGGGCGTAAACTTTTATCAGGTTTATGGACGCGTTTCACACACGTCCAAAGTATATAGTTTTCGAACTTTGAGCCTAAAAAGTACCATTATAGTCCCATAGGTATGGTGAGTTCTGGTAAGCTACATACCCGGCAAATCTGGACAACCTACGGACGGACACTTTCCTTGTTTGATTCCAGAGTAAACATAGACTGTTACTCAGAGTGTTAAGTTACACTGATATGATAACATATCGACCTCATTGTTTACACATGACAAAATGACAGGAGTGAGCTGACACTTCCGCGTGTAGCCACATACGATGGAACCATTGCCCGCGGGTTGAGAAGGGAGAGACCCAGGGAATATTGTAGCGTCGAGTGGGGGCAGTCACGTACCTCGGCATTATACCATCCCAGTGTGTCACGTAGACAACTGCAACCTTCCCATCACCAAACAACCAATCAGGAAACTTAAGCCATTGGACCAATCAACCAGGTCGTAGCATTGACGCTGGGACATGGCGAAAAAAAAAAAAAAAAACAACAACAAAAAAAACAACAAAAAAAAACAAACAAAAAAACAAACAAGCAACAAAAAAAAAACAAACAAAGACGCAAAGAAACAAAAATTAAAAGCTCCAAATTGTTGTCGCCATGATGTCCAGTCTCTGAAGGTATTGTGTCGGCTTTTTGATTTTGAAAATGTATAACGGCAATGGATTGTAAACGTATGTAACACGATAATTGTGTAGGCTCTCGTCTGGGTTTCTGCTCCAAAACTGTCCAATTTTACATCTGATTTTCCCTGTTTTACAGAGAGGATGAAGTTGCAACTTTCTGATTCTTTCTCAAATTATATATGGGATCCATAAGTTCAAGAGTGACGGGCATAAACCACCGACCTTTGGCCAGTTACTAACGAAACATTTTCTCATGACGTCGTCGACCCTTCAATGTCACAGTCTGTAAATTCTCTTAAAAACCTGCACCTCGTGTGTCCTAGCAATTGAAAGGCAAGAGCCTGTAGCCACTAGATCGTTATCCGCTCTCACAAAATCCTTAGCTTAAAGTCCCGGTCGATAGAGCCAAGGCTGGATTCGAACAAGCGACCTCACTGGTCAAGGGAGGCTCCCAGCTCACTCGAGAGCCACAAACAGGATGCGGAAAGTTCTACAATATTCATAACATTACACATTACATCATTCTTTCGCAGTAAAAGTCCTAATGCACAATTTAAAGCACAATAAAGTCCAGGCAGTTAAGAAGGAATTAGAAAAAATTTGTGTCAAGGCCCCCAGTTCATCGAAAAGTTCACCTGAATGACGCTTTTAGGATTGCAAAAAAAGTAATGGTATTTGGCTTAGTAAAGATCTCTTGTCTTTGATGTAATTGGCAGGATATGAGGGTCCTCAGTAACTCAACAGTCTAATAGCAGTTGTCTCGCCCGATGTATAGACGACATGACCATGATGGTGGTTTTCTCCGATTCTCTCCGCATTGCTACACACGTTCAGTTTTTAAAAATTTGATGAAAGTCAAATACATAAATAAACGGGTAGGGATTAAGTCTTGGCAGCATGTCCTTCAATGACCATCAGATGTTGGCGATGACGTGATACATATCTGTGACGTAGAGAAATGACAAGAAATCGAGCTTCTTGTAGCACTCACCGCTCCCTCCCCATCCCAACAAACACACACACATACCAAATCACTGCACACATATGCATATGCACGATTTTGGGATATACAATGAAGGGACGTTCCAAGTCGATAGTAATCGCAATAGCTCTCAAGGGAATAGGTAAAAAAAAATGATATGAATAGAAAATAAAAAGCATTATATGTAAGAGAGAAGCTGTCATCGGTATGGAATAACTCAAGGAAGACAATCCATATTTCAAACTCGTACAGTCATATGAAAATTTAAGTAACTTGGTGGCGCTTGGTGGCAACTGTTCAGGTCGTCGTCATACAGGTGAAACATTTATTAAATATGTAAAACTGCAATGGAATAAATTAAAATAAATAAATTCTTAAAAGAGCCTTGTTATGCCTAATTGTTTGTTTATGGATATATCTGATAGTTGTTTAACACCTTACTCCAGATTTTTTCATTTATTCAAGAGCGGTAACCACGACTCACACCGAGGAATGCGAGTGGTCTTCAACAAGCGATAGACTGAAAAGACGGTCACCCGAGGTTCGTAGGCCACTGATTGCACTTTGCTGATAAACATAGACACTTACACATTCCGTATTAAACTGGAGAAACATCATAGTTGTTAATCATTCAGATCTTTAGTTTTTTATCTTTAGCTTTTTTAACTTAGAATAATCTCACTCTAAATATCGGTTAAAAGAATATTGAATATATATATATATATATATATATATATATATATATATATATATATAAACCTGGCCACTTTTGACTTTTCTCTGATATCTCTACAGCATGATATCCGCATAAAATCATATTATAAAAGTTCATTGAAAACAAAACGGTTGGAGGATGAAAAACAAATTTCATACTTCCTTGTTTGCTTACACTTTGAATGAAGAAATCCAAGCACACATGTATATAGTAAACTAAAGTTGTATCGAGAGAGTTTGCGCAGTTAGATATACAAATGTGTTGTGTTACTCAGTTTCCACTTAAAAAATGAGGAAACCCTAATTTTAGGTATTTGTACGTCGTGCGTCGGCTGAAGGTGTGCAGATAAACGTTCGAGCATGAGATAATGGAGTTGCAAAACGGCCAAACGTATCTGAACAAATATACACATGTGTGCCTTTTATGTCTTTAATAAAATGAAATTATCCTAATTGATGTGGTTGACTGATGATTAAAACACACGTCAGCGAGCATATTGTACTCTAGTTCACCCCGTCTGCTCTGATCCAACCAGGTGTACTGCGATTGGTTGGCATCCACTTCCCGTGCTTGACGTGACTGGAGAGCATTGATTCCAGAACTAATTTGTTAAAATGTGTAAAACAAGTAATTAGGACAAGATTCATTACCGTTATCATTTGAAGATCAATACTCTGTTTGGCGTTACATGTCCATATAGCGAGATTTCGCGAAGCGCGGTGCTTTGGCGGAGCATCGCAAAGAGCAACAGCCATTCGCGTGTGACGGGCACTCACTCAGAGCATGGCCATATTAGAGTCTCTAAACAGAGACGATCCCGGGAGACGAAGATCGGTCAGGAATGGGGTACAAGAGTGCCTGATTACCAGAACTCAGAAGGCGTGTAAAGCCTGTGTACCAGTGTGTAATCCTGTGTGATAACGCAGGGCCCTCTGCCACCCATCAGCTCCCCCGAGAGGGCTGTGGAAATCATCTGTACTTCATTCATCTGAATGCTTCACTTCATAACAGATCAATGCACACTCAGTGAATAGAGCCGAGAAGAGCTCTAAACAGATGTTCTCATCAAATTGATAAGCTAAGAGGCCCTTAATAAATAGAAGTATATGTTGATAACGGTGCTAAATGACGGGAACATAAGTTTTAAAGCTCTCTCTTCTGGTAGCTCTGTTCTTCTGAACTGGGATGAGAATGTAGACAAAGCCCAACTTACCGGGCCGATATTTTTTCGGTAGTCCTAATCATCTATTCTTTCTCACTTCCTGGCTGCGCCAGTTCTCTTGATAATTAGCAGATAACGGTAAAGCCCTGCCTACCTGTCCGTGTCGTCGTATATGGATGATAATCAAAAATAGCGACAAAATCCTGTCTGTCTACCTGGCAGTGATGTGTTGGTAATCCACATATAACCAAAGACCAAACCATTATTGTAATCAGAAGATAGGAGCAAGGTAAACACCATGTTTACCTGACCGAGCCATACGGATAATCCAAGTGTAAGGATATATATCTGGCAAGTTTACTTGTACACAACATAAATGAATGATTATAGCTTTATACTTCCCCAAGTCAGTGATACAGAAATTATATAAAAGATAAAAACTGAATCCGAAATTAAATATATTTATCATACATGAGCTATAATGGAAATTTACTTTTATAGCTATTGTTAGTGTAAGCAATAAACGGAAATACCATATAAAAATGAAGTTATGGTGAATGAAAGACCATGAAACACTCTATCTGAAAACACCTTCATTCAGTTTTTAGATTTTCTTCACCAAAGTAAACGCAGTACAATACTTTGATTGTATGGTGTGTTCTATGGGCCATATTGATAATGTGGATCTGCAATGACGTCACACAACTTTTTGTACACCTTTATGTTCAAAACTGAATAAAGTTCTTGTGAAGAGTACTCCTGTAATGTTTGACTGTGTATGAAAACGCCAATATGACATAAAATGTTTGCTTTACGTCACGGGTGAATCACGTCATCAATGTGGTCCGTAAAACCCACCGTACATTCCAAACATTTGACTGCGTTTACTGTGGTGTAAAAAAAATCTAAAAAAATTCAATGATGGTATTTTCAGGCACAGATTTAATGATGTTTTCACTCACCATAACATCATTTTAGCAGGGTCTTTCCCTTTAAAGAGCTGCTCGTGTTGCCACATATGCTATAGATCCGTCTATGGAATGGTGCAGAGACCAAGTATCGCCACAATGAGGCGTGCATAAACATTATAAGCAGTTCCACTTCCACGCTAGCAGTCTTCTTCATAAACACATGTATTACCAAATGTACATGTAGTGTCTCGGTAGTGGTTCAAATAAACTTACCGTGCAACTTATCCTGCCAATGTCATTTCATAACTTCAATTATTATTTTGATTTTGCCTCATGTGTAAACAGATGGATATTATTTGGTTGATAACTTTGAGTTGCATATTAGATTTTGCGTTGAATCTCATATTACAATACCACGACACTTGCATTCTTCTTCTTTTCGTACATGTGTATGGCAAAAAGAAAATTAGCCATATTTATCACAGGACAATATTCTAAAAATTCATTCGCCTTTTAAAAGCAGAGAAGATGGAATTCATCACTGGGAATAGGGCATTATACGACGACTTACCTCGAGTAGCCACATTGTAGTTCTAAATCCTGAAGGACTTGGCCGTGAACCTCACGTGATGCTTTGTCTGAAATGTCACGTCGCCTCGGGTTTTGATTTATAATTATAGTGAACAGACAGATATGGGATTAATAATTCAAAATTTGAGGTTATTTTAAATGTTAAATTGAAGTATTTTAGTCCAACTGAGCAGCCACCTGAGAAAGGCTACCTGTGTAACAATGCCTACATGTTGAACAAAAAAGCCTCCTAGGGACAGCTATTGGCTGATAACGAAAAGATTTCGTGGCTCAGTTTTTCCTAACCTGGTAGCGAAACCAGATTTATAACAGAAATGTCTTCCCGATAACGACAGAAAAGAATTCGTTTCACATATCCTTCTGTGTTCCCTGGTGTCTGCATCCAGCTAATGCTGACACCCACACAGGTCGAGCTGAAAAAGCACCGCCGAAAAACAATGCTGTGTTCACGCAGTTCTTTGTAACAAACTGTCCAATTCAAAGACTTGAAAACTAAGATTTGAAAACTAAACAGGGCTGAAACTTTTGACTTGGGTATCTGCTATTTTTTGTTTCTGTTGTTCTTCATCACGTTTTCTGGGCTGGTCGCGTAAACTTGCATGTAATTTGGAACAGTGCGTCCTTGTTTACTTCCAATAGTGCAGAAGATCGCCTAGGCAATGTGACGTCACTTTAGATGGCTAACACGGCAAATGAGTACCTTGGTAGTAACGATCATTTTCTAATTTATTCTGTTGCTAAACGTGTAGCATTTTTAAACACCTTTACAACACCTCTGGTAAACGTCTTTGAGAATTTATTCATGTTCTAACACGTTTGTCACAAATTTTGAGGCGTAGTTTTTATATCGTTTTAAATGAAAACGACAATGCAGTAAACTTCCTACAGTGTAAACCATTCCATAAGTGTGCATCTGTAGCATTAAGTTATCTTTCTGATGTAAAGTATTTACCACAAGAAAGAACGACGCAATAGTTTATGCAAACCACGTCATTTGTATGTGGGGAGAGTCTTATGTACACGCTATTTTGGGTCAGTATCGTTTCTCTTAATGAGACCTACATGTCTAAAATGCAAGCTATAATTTTAGAATCAGATTAAGCTTATTACAGGATTATTCCTATATGGAATACTTTTAGTAAATGTCTTCTGAGACACAATCATTCACTTGATCGTTTACCTAATGAATGAGTGATTCATTCTGGCATAGAAAACTGGGAAGATACAGAGGCAAATATAGGCGGTAAATTTAGTGACATTTTTTAATGTGATAACCTTTAAGAAGTTGCTCATTGTATGGCTGATTTAACTGATTCTTTATATCCAGGGCGGTTCAAACCGATCAGCGCCTTTTCACTCAAATTCTTATTCCAGATAAAAGCATTCTGCTTCCTTCAGTCTGGTAACAACGTTGCGAAATTCGTCTCATAAATTTATCTGTTTGCATTTCTTGATGAGAAAAGTGATAATGGAAAATAAATTGAGGTCTTTGTGTTGCCAAGCAGCCTGTAATTAGTCAACCTTATTCTAATCGGGAGAGAACTCTAAGCGAGGGTTGTGGCCAGGAAGATGTCTCGTGCAGAGGTCACGTGACCTATACGTCACTGTTTGATCAGTAACCGCTCACGTGAGCTGTCTAATCAACAGGCAAACGCTTTAATTTATATCATCATTACTCGATTTTGTGATTCTTTTGTTGCCAACCAGTGCAATGTGTTTCCATTTTCAAATTCTGAGTAGACTGTGTGACTATGAATAAATTAGCTTCGTTCAGCAGGCGGGATTGTTTGGTCAGTGGATTTATGAACTGGGTAAAGATTTCTCGTTCCATTCATGAGACTTGAGTCCGGTTCGGAACTGTTTCTTGGCAGTATTTGATACAGGGCGAGAATACTTGATTACAGACGTTTGCCAAATTTCTTAACACGTGGCTGTCAGTTTCCATGCGGATACAACCTGGCTGGCTGTGTTCGATGCCGACTTTCTGTCAGTTCGGAACGTCTCGTAGAGCCCATACGTCGTCGGCTTCCGTAAGTCATATCAACCCTACACCTTCTGATTGCCAGGTATATTGAAAAAGAGAACGTGGCATAAAGCGCGGAAGGAGACAGGCTCAGATGTAAAAATCACGCCGATCGGCAACTGTATTCCTGCGAGGGTTGACATTAGCCGAGATCCCCTACGATTGTGTACAGTCCAAACATATCATAGCAGACGAACTGTCTAAGCGAGTGGCCAGCCGTCTCTAGCGGACGGTGAGAGAATAGTTGGCGGTATCGCATGTCCTACCCTCCGACACACATTGTACACTTCACATTTAACTAGGCTCCCTATCACTTTCCTCAGGATCGCCTTAAATGGTATTTGTATGTGACATTGGGGAGCGAGGGCCGGGCGAGAAAGAGAAGATTGCCGTCTCCCCGACCTAGGTAAATACAACACGGTAAGATGACACCGTCGAAGAGCGTGTTGTCATACAAAGATAATTGAAGAAGAACGGTAAGGATGTGGAGAATATAACCGGCCCGAGAGGGAGACTTCATCAATCACTGGAGGCCGGGGTCTAGGGTTCACCCATCTGACGACGAGACGACAATCAACCTTTAGAAAACTGTCACCTTCGGAAAGCGCTGAGCAAAATGTCCACACAAAAGCATGAAAGGGCGCGGCGTTTTGAGGACGCTCTCGGAGAACGTGATTTCTGATGGGTTGTTCGGTTGGGTGTTGTGGAGACAGATAGAGAGACAAGTCGGGAGCACCTCTCCCAAACCCCACGCCTCTCCGCCCCTCAGACGAAATCAATTAAGACAGGGAATATCATTGAAGACTTGCAGATAGCACACCTCCAGCAGGTAGCAAAGCGAAGGTGGAGGACACACGAACCTAATGGGACAGGTATGTCGAGATCAGAGCCGGCAACGCGCGCCACCTGAAACACGAAGCCTTTTTATCTGTACCGAAGAAAAAAAAGAAATGGTTTCATTAGGAAAGCTGAGACGTCAAGAATTGCTCTGGGAGTTAAACACGAGAAGGACAGGGAAAAGAGAGGGCAATGGAACCGGAGAAAGCGGGGAGACGAGTTGTTCTTCTGATCGACTTGCTGCTCAATGGGGACTCGTCTTCTCGAATAACCCCGCCACTCTATGAGCAGGCTCGTCGAGCGCGGAGATTTAATACGGGACCGAGTCTTCAGGGAGCTAACTGCCTTTTAGTTTTCACCGCTTGTTTATGAATATTTCATTGGTTGTTTGGCTGACTGGCTGTAGTGGCGCTCTGATGAGTGGCTTGGATACAAACCACTAACTGAGGATCCAATTAGTTAACGTTTATTGATCTGCCGTAAAATCTTTGCCGCCTCACAGACAGCTAAACACCCATTTTCTCCTCTCCGCTCAACTCGCAATATTGTAATTGCTTGGGGAATTCAGTGCTTATGGAGCATGTCAAATAGCTCCCTAACAAGCCATCAAAACCCTCCCCCATCTTTGTGTTCTTCGGCGCAGAGAGAAAACAAACCATCACACCCTTGCCCCGTACAGGAGACTAATTCTCACAAATATATACTTTATTCCCGAATGATTCGGTTCAAGTCTTGTAAATTATGTTCTACAAGCTTCCAGATGCATTCTACAACGATGTACTGGCGCCTCTCCCTGGACTTCTGTGGACGAAGCATCCCTGAGGCTCGGTCCCTTTGCTATTGTATATTATATGTGATGACAGCACAGCATTCTGATTACTTCTAGACAGTTGACGTCTAATAAATTACTTTTAACATGACTGAATTTTTTTTACCGAATTCAGTTTCAGCCAGAGTGCTAGAGGCTATGTACCTTGCTATACAAGTGTTTAGATGAGCATAAAACCCTAACGGAGGACGACAAGAGGCCGGATTTCACATGAGACAAGTGACCCTTCTCCAATTATCACGTTGTCGTCGCTGCTCTGAATTTACTCTACATGTCGTAGTATTTATTTATTTATTTATTTATTTATTTATTTATTTATTTATTTATTTATTTATTTATTTATTGAACTGTATGCCTTTTGCGCAACACTCAAGAATATTTCTCTTATACAAGATACTGGAAACAGGGCAGAGCCCGAGGAAAATTCACAACCATCCGCAGGTGCCTGGAAGACCTACGTACTTCGAGGGGGAAGCCAGCGTGGGCTGGTCTTCACTAAAGGCAACTACATTGGTGAGAGGCTGCTGTGAAGTCTTTTATACTCCCAACTTCTCCATTCATATGTGAACCTGCTATTCGTTGATTTGTTAAATCTCGACTGTGGGATCGGGCATAGTTGAAACCGTTCACGGGCTACACAGTTACCAAGTGTTAAATGCAATGATATGCAGAATTGTGGATACTTGTGCTTTGTATGGATTCAGTCCTTCAAACCCTGTAAATCTTGTACGTATTGCCACAATTCCACGCGTAAATGTGAGCAACCCCTATAGTGTTTCGAGTAAGACATTAGGGTAGACCTCGCGCGTAGACCTCCCACCTAAATATAGCGAATTGGTGTCTTGCGACGATATCGCTGTATATACGTGAGATCGAATCCCGCTCTGGTGACGAAATTTTTACATGTTTTCCCGCTGGCCATTTTTTCATGGTTTTGGTGTCCTTTTCAAGATTTAATTTCTGAGATTCTTTGCAGTATACAATTTTCATTCATGTTATATGACCCACGCGAATTTATCGTCAATAATCCACATCCATGGCTCCTCTCACCATATCGCAGGCCGCCGTCGTATAAGTGAAATATTCTTGAGTACGGCGTAAAACACCACTCAAACAAATAAATAAATTAGGAGTATTCGTTTGCCATAGTATCCACAATCCAAACTCATTAGGCTTCATTGTTGTGCTGCTCTGTATCACCCCACTAGGCTCTTATTGAGTCCATAGCTCATGACATGATTGTTTCTTAATTTGCTTTTTTTCTTTGGGTTAATTCAATTTCTTTATCATTATCCATTATCTTTGCTGCAAGTGCATCCCAATGACTATACATTTACAATGTTGTCTTTCGGAACAACATGTCGTAGCTTTAAGAAATGATGTCTCATGCACTCACATAATATACACTGGATCGATCTGGTGGCTTGGTCCAACCTCCTATATGCTGAGTGACAAGTGCGACATTTTTACACCCTTCGTATAAGCCATGAACGGGCTTCCATAATCATAGTCCCAATACCTTTTCCAAAACAGCCTGAGGCACCATGTAGTCCAAATAAAATGCGTGGTAAAATATAGAATTATATAAATTAGGAATAAATAAAGCATATATATATATATGCTTTATTTATGCCTAATTTATATAGAACACATTAAACCGAGCAGAGCCCGCGGAAAAACCCACGATCATCCGCAGGTTGCTGGCGGACGTTCCCACGTATGCGGCTTTTATAGAGGAAGCCAAGATGAGCTGGACTTGAACTCACGGCCACTGCATTGGTGAGAGGCACCTGGGTCATTATACTGCGCTAGCGTAATAACCACTGCAACCGTTGATTTAATGAACATGGATATAATAGACTATGGCCTAGGGTGTCAAACCAGAGCAGCGACGACAATGCGAGAGTAGGAAAACCTCACATGTGTCTGATGAACTCTTATTAATTTACTTCAGTTATGTTTTAATTCTAGATGTTCATGTAAATGCTTAAGTGGTGTAGTAACGCATGCGCCCCTCTCACCATATCGCTGAAGCACATTTAGGTAATGAAAAGCAAAATACAGTGATGTCAATTGCAATTAATTAGAAGCCACTGGTTGAGTATTACTCAACAGTCAAGGTTGTCATCACTTTTAGTTAACAATCAGGTGAAAATAGTGCAAAGGGAGAAGGCATTCCTTTTGGATGCTTACACTTCTGTAGCCCCGAGATAAGCGGAAGTACCAAGATTGCTGATTTCATAGCCTGGTAGATACGATACCACACTGAAAGGAAACCGAGGTCATCTGTCATCACATGCAACGCAGTCTGAAGTGAAGTTCTTGCACTAAATATATAACAGATACAAAGTTCATTATTTACCTTTTCTAGTCGAGTGCATTGCAATATTGCGGTAGTACTTTCAAACCAGTAGTCCGAGTTTTGCTGTATACATATAATTTCTATTCCCGAAAGCGTATTGGTCGGTGACGTCACTTTCTCGCTATTTTCATAAATAGAGAACAATGTTACCGAAATGTATATTAAAGGATTTTAGTATGATCTGAAAAGAGTTCATTTCTAGATAATATACATATAGCAAATCAAAGTTTTCCGAGTGTTTTTATAAAACCGATTTCCGTTACCTTGGTTTCGGTACTGTATAAAGAATCTCTTTATCATAAGGCATTTGTTGACTATTTCGCCGTAGACCATGCACAAACCAAGAGGTAACAATTGTATATCTCTACATAAGGTTATTCTTACATTAGGTTATTCTGCCTATTTTATCCTTTTAACATTGTCGGCGTTGGCTCGAACGCCTGCATAGTTACCATTTTAAATGCTTACAGTACAGTTTTATGACAATAACATTCTCCCAAATTGTTTGCTGTTTTTTTATTTTTGGAAAACCAGGCGTATCAAAGATTTTGAATTCATATATACACACAAGCATTTTAAAATAATAGTAATAATAAAAAAAACAACAAAAAACACTTTCTTGAATGTATACCCTCGAACTTCTAGATCATGACACATTTTCTAGGGCCTGTTTCTAATGTTGTAACATTGTCTTGTGGCTAAATATACTACATTGAGGTCATGTAATAGTTGTCTTGATACTTTGACATTTAATGGCGGTGTAAGCTATCAGAGGCTTTTTTCGCTAATGAGACCATGCGGCATTTTCAGAGGCGAGTAACAATTTTTCGTTCTATGAGATTATCTAAAGGGTCGCCACTCTCGGGCACGATGTAAAACTTTCATTTAAAATCTTCGCAACTCTCTTTTATGGAACTCGGATTTACTTTTCTGCTCAGCGGGCGCTGGCCTGGATTCTGGTGGCCGACTTGTCAAATTCTGAAAGCAAACTCCGGCAATGGTGAAGGGTAGGACGAAGACTCCAATTGTGCCGTCAATTACAGGCTGTTAGTAACGACCGTAATCCTTCTGTACACGGAATGGATTATCGGCTGGCGCTGGAAATCGGTGATTGGGAGTTCACAGGGCAGACGTTCACGTGGTGCCACACGAAACCCCCGGGCTGCCTGAAACACCTCCCCCCCACTCCCCTCCACCAGCCTTCCTCCATCCCCTCTCCTGCTGTGAAGGATTAAGACGTCGCAGTGATGGTTAAAAAGGCCTCGCCGTTCAGTTGCCTATGTAATCAATGATTTCCTCCGCCCGACCGCCACCACCAGACCACGTCCCTGCTCTCTTACCATTGTCCTCTGTGACAGAACCTAGCCAAACCTAGCCCATCTTCCGCGACAGCACCCAAGGCTTTCCGCCAACTTATTCCCAAATCGGGCCCCAGGAAATCCACAAATGAATTGTTTACCTAAATCGCTAATTCGCAGGAACTGAGCCTTTCGCAACTGAATGGCTCCCCATGGCGAACACTTCACGCCGGTCTTAAAGTAACTCGAATTAAAAATGAAGTTTATAATAGTAGAGAATACGTGTCAACAAAAGCTGCGTTTTTATCCCTTATGTTACAGTAAACTGCTTCCCATACGTACAATTACGCTACACATTTATACAATTCTCCAAGGGTAAAACTAATATTTCCTCCACTTTGCTTGAAGAGGAAGGGAAGTAACTCTGCTAATTTTCAACAGGTACACAGATTTTCATTATTGTCAAACGGAGACAAATTTATACAGTAGTGTACACAATTTGTCGTGTGAACATATAAACTCACTGATATCTTATAGGTCCAAAACTGGCCTTAACAAATAACAAACTAAATATTTAACAAAAATATAGATGATGCATTTACCGGGCATATATCAATGCATGGATACAATTTTCACCTGTATAAATTGCCGCGTATCTTGAACATTCCACCTTACATGGATATAATATAAATGTGTCACACATGCTACAAATCTTATGACAAACTGAAAAGGCGTTTTGTATGATTTGGTCCCTGAATTTACCCTATCGATACAATAGATTGATTTCCTCTGTAGGGGGCTACAATTTGTCTCTCATCTGAATTGTACTGAGTTGGCCAGTCCTCAAGTTGCAGTCTACATCCGCGCTCTACAGTATAAGCCGATCGTCAGAGGCATATCTCAGTGACAGCATAATAAAAGATTTCCAATTAACAAAATGCAATTGGAAAAGACGCCGGTAGTATGCAAAAGAGAAGTATCCGTGCAGTAGTTCTCATAGTAAGCTCGCATAAAGGGTACTTCTATAGTCTTCCACAGATGACCCACCCTGGATTGGCCAGTATAAGGTTTCCACTTCCAATCAGGATGTTCGTGGCCGCCGTGGCCAACAAACTTCAGTGAAATATTCTTACTTGAGTGCGTCTTACACCCCACAATCACTACAACAATACAGATGAGCTTAGCCTTAGGGTTAAACAGCTTTCTGGAACGAGAAAAACCCAACGCCTATGGAGAAACGCCCATGTATTTTTGTATGTGTGCGCGTCTGTCTCTTTAAATTAACTTTTTGATACAAATGTCATAGCGTTTGTTGTCATAAATTTCTTTCTGCCATTTATATTGCTTCTGTACGGGTATTACATCTTGTACTTGCTAATTACTTGCTATTTTTTAAATTTCTTGAATCCTTATCATTATACGTTGGTCCAATACTACCTTTATGTCGGCTGATACAGACTGCAGGGCTTCCTTTCCGGTCATATATACAATATGTGGAAACATCTGTCAGCAATTTGCTGATGGTCGTGAGTCCCCTATCCCCCCTCCCCTTCCTGGCTTTGCATGTCAGGTTTCTTCCCACCATTATGCTGACCACCAATAATTAAATAATAATAATAATAATAATAATAATAATAATAATAATAATTATAATTATAATAATAATAATAATTATTGTTGTTATTATTATTATTATTATTATTGTGTAGGTCAAATGTTCTGACTTATAAAACAAGGATAATATTGCTTACTTAACAAATAAATATGTTACAGCCTATCAACATGTCATAGCCGTACAAGAAGTTTTCATTTTTCTAGGTCCACGAGTTATAGCAACTGCATGAATTAATCGGTTACAAATTATTAACGGCCAACTTACCGACACTTTTAACTGCTGTAACAATTTCACAAGGATGAGAATGAAAAATGCTTAGCTTTCCAGATTGCCATCAGCGGGATGTGGCGTAAATTTACGTCATATAGCCTAGTATAACTTTACGACGGACGCTGCATGACAGATGTATTTCACAGTTTATTAAACAAAGATATTTCACTATGTTAACTTTGCTATTTATCGGTAGTTTAGACCTAAGAAAGTAACATTTTTCTGCTTATGTTGTCCCTGTTCACAAGACCTTGGTCACAACAGAGGTCCATAGCGTTCACAGAACAGTTTACGCAATCTTACTTTCACTGATTATTTGATTGATTGATTACCTGATTGGAGTTTAACGTGCCGTACTCAAGAATTGTCCACTCGTATGACGGTGATCAGGATTAAGTATTGACCATGGTGTGCAGAGATAACCACCGACCTCCGCCATGACCTGACAGCCCTACTGACGCACAGATCCATAAGCGAAACCGCTATACAGGGATGGATTCGAAATCACGACCCCACTGATCAAGGCCCATTGTGCTAGGCTATACTCTATGTGACTTTTACCACTGGTCAACAAAATATGAAATTAGGACACACATTTAAGAACCGAGTACTACAATTGTTGTCTGATACTCAGTCAGTCTATCAATCAGTAAACCATTACCATTTTAAGTCCAGTATATAGATACAGTATGCTCACATTTCCTGGCCTTGTAATGTGGTGCGTTTCCTTCGCCTATTTGGTACATATATATTATCCCATACATATCTCAAGACATAATAATGTGTTATTTACTCGTTTCATTTTGAGTACATTCAGTATCCGTGTGTATATGTGTCACATGCAGTATAAAGCCTGTGTGCGTGAAGGAATGGTGAGTATATAGTGTAGACTGTCAGTGGGACTGACAAGGACTGTGATCAACTGTACCTTAAGCCACTCTGCAGAATCACCAAAGCTTAGCTTTGTTCAGTTTATTACTAATATCAGGTAACGAGATTGATTAAGCGACCGAGACTGAAACTAAGCTCTGTTCTTGAATGGAGAACGGAGATGAAGATCGCCGCCAAGAGGGCTTACTTTACAAGAAGGAATAATACGACGTCCGCTTCCAGAAAACAGGCCATGTTTCGGACGAAGAATACTGGAGGGAAATTGATCAAAAATGTGAAATTGTTTTGAGATAATAGGTGGATCATAGACACTGGAGAGTTCTGCTGAAGAACCAGTTGAAGAATATGAAGCAAGCGTAGAGAAGGAGACGACCGCCCGACCCAGTCTATCATTCCACATAAAGGGATCCATAGCTCTCCGTTTTGAGGCTTGTACGGCCATCGATTGGCCATCTCAACCAGTGTACGACTACAAAAGTGATTATTGGGCATGTCATTTTAGCGAGAGGAGCTTAGGGAGGATTAAGACTCTTCTCTCTGGGGTCGGGTGAGGAGACAAGGGGAGGGGAGAGAGTCTCCGGGTCGCATTCGTTGTCAAATACGTCACTTCACGGAACAACCAATAATCGCACAATTTCAAAGTTTCTTTTCCTATTCTATTTTCCTTTAAAGTTTTTATGTAATTCTGTATATAGACGAAGGGATGAGTGTCAAACGTCAGGGGAAGTCACTTGTTCAGTGTTACACAGAACTATATACTTACGTATTCCCATATAAAGTGTGTAGGTGTACATGTGTATATGTAAGCACATGGAAATACGGTTTCGATTATACTAGAATTCCATTTCCATCACCCTTATTCCATGGCGAGAGCTGAGTAATGTTGTATGGAGAATTGAAATGTAGGTTTGCCCAACACATATCACATAAGCAGAATAGTCCTAATGGCGAATTTCTGTTTCAGGGAGCATACAATGGGTAATGACAAAGAGGCAGTATATCCGACATGACATTCTATTCAGATATCAAAAAGTTGCAGTTGAAATACCTTTTCTTCCACATAATTACACTGCAAAAAAACAAACAAACAAAAAAGAATGTAATTTTGCAGCACAAAATTATGTAAACTGGAACAGTGAATGAAAGTGTGCAAATAATGCTGAATTTTTTTCTGTTAGATTACCCTCTAATTCTGTGGGATTTTGAGATATGATGCAAATGTTCTTCACACCTGTAAATTTGCAAATGTGTTGCACGTAAGTCCAATAATCAGTGCAATTCTTCATGTTAAAGAGGTGTTACTAAGCGGGTGAATGTGTGGTAAATATGCAATTAACTTTGTATCTATAGCAAAGTGTAAACATGCAGCAAAATTTACTGGTTACAAATTTGCCCTTATTTTCACTGTAGAAATACACCATTTGTTTTTTGCAGCGTATGCATGCTCTATAATTTCACTAAACTAATGTAGGGCAGGGAAATGGACTTGTGTAGTATATTTATATTTATCATGAAATAAATTCAGGTAAAACAGATAACACAAGTCTATTATACATGTATATCTTTGCTGAGTGAAATAATCAACTTTTCATATGTACTCATCCAAAAAGGAAACGCTTAGTAATCACATCTTGGTGACACCAGATGTCACCAATGCACAGTGAGAGTCCACTTGTGAGCCCGTGACATGTTGGTTATACTTACCATTATTAACATTCTGACTTTCTCCTAGAGTATCTTGGCTGAAACTGACAGGATGTTACATTCATTATTCAACTTTAACTGAGCAGGGCATATTCTTAAAGGTGAAAAGTCAGCCTGTATATGGTACCCTACTTTTGGTACCCAATAATGTGATTAGGAATTAGGAATTAGGCATGGAGAAGATGTAAGAGTAAATTATTATATATTATTTTCAAGGTCAAAGCCTTCTACAGTTAGGCTCCTATGCCGCAATACGCAATTGTATTTTATATTTACTTAATGCTGTATACTTGTTAAACCTACATAGTCAATTGGATAGTTTGTGCTTTCGGTGTTTTTGTCACACTTAATTTGTGGCGTCAAGCTGCAGCCTTATTCGCATCCAAGTTGACAGCACCAATGTAATGACAAGGAAAATCTTAATGGTGCAATATGGTCAGAAAATGGTCCAAATCTTTTATAAAACATAAAAAATCTAAACCAGGGCGAAATTAATAATGAAACAATTTATCACCTTTGCCTGATAGTATAAAGGAAGTTGTTCCTAGCTGTTCAGACGTCCATCAAATTCACCTACAACAGATTTCAGGATTCACCATTAAGAGAAACATTATCCAAATTGTCTCATGAACTTTTATAATTGACTTGAGAAATTGCATGTATGTAGTCTTGTAGAAGATCGTATGTTGACCTCTATGATTTAACTTTCATGATGAAGTTCCCTATAAAGTGTTAACGTGTTACGACAACATTTGAATCACAGAACAGTGGCCTGTTTCGAGTGGAATGAATTACAAGCATTGTGATTTATAAAAGCGAATTGCCTGGCTTGTGTTTAAAAAGAGCAAGTGACTGGGCGTGTGGTAATAGAAACAAGGCTTCTTAACGAAGCGAGGGATTTTAATTTTTCGTCGTAATAAAATTTGTGATGAATAGAGTTACCATGGCAAGCCCAGGCTCAGTGAATAGTCCAGTCGGGGGAGGAAAACAGTGGGCAGGAAATGGACGCGGGGATTTCGCGGTCTCGGAGTTAGAATTAATTACCTTATTAATCATTGAGATGTTTCCGTTTTTCAGTTTCGGATTTCAATGGGGCTGGGAGCAGGGACGTGGCCGGACACGGGAGAACACGGGGCTGATCGGTTAAACCAAAACCTGCACCCTGCTGAGTACAATTCTTAAACTCTCCACATGAAGATGGGGAAGTTTCACTGCTAACTGTTGCAGTGTTTAGAAAACAAGTGGCATAAAACTGCCGGGAGGTAATGGCGCTAGAGGGTTGAAATGTGACAAAATGTGAGGATTTAAAGCCATCGAAAAGGTTTCTCCGCTCCCTGGGTTAGGTAGCCCTCATCAGGCGGGCCATGACTGAAGGAAACTCGCTCTCTGCTCCCCAGGACACCGGCCAATCGCTCGTAGCAGAAACCTTAAGATCGTTGATAGATCTGGCCGTTTGAAATAATGAGTCTGCTTCTGCCGCTAGAGTAATATCATTTACCGTCCGCTTTTGTCCCATAACCGGACTCCCCTGTCACTTCACTTTTTTTATTTCTCTCTGCTGTCTGGGGTGATGTGTGGAAGAAGCCCGACTGAGATGGGGTGCGAGGGTGAGGATTTTAGACTGAAGCTGCAGCACACTGGCGGGTGTGCACTAATCTTTGACCAGGTCACAACTGCTTCTCATCTCACAAGGTTATCTCAACGGAAGCACTTTCCGCACGATGGGAAATAGTCGCAATGAAATGTGGATAATCAACGTTTTCAAATTTTCCCGTCTCCCGAAGGCAAATATATATGTCTACCCTCCTAGACAGTCACATGTAAACGTACGTGAAAAAAAACCCCAAAGCAAACGAAACAATGAAACAACGCGACTGATATTTATGAACAGTGTTTGCAGAATTCTTCAAGCAGAGGTACATTTTCATGAAAAATAGCTTCTCCTAAAGCAAAAAAAAAAAAAAAGAAAGGCGCTCGCTGAACAATACCGTGGTTTGTCTACTACTTTGTGGATCTACTGGCGTGCAGAATTCCTGAGATAAAATATTCCAGTGAATCATTTTCTTTTAAAGAAAAAAAGACAGTGGTTTGTCTTGTAGACCTCTATACTGGGTGGCAAAATTCTTCTGGCAAAATATCCCAAAGAAAACACCTTCTTTTAAAGAAATAAGTGCTCGCTGCAAAAGGCCACGGTTTGTCTTTTGACCTAATTAACCCACTTGAAGCACAGTTAATATCGGCACATGTCCCTGCATGCAGTCTATAATGACGATGGTGCCATGTATGACCGGATCTTTTAGGTCATTGAAAGGCTCTTGTAGAAATGTTATTAAGCTGTTGATATCATCCTGTGTTTATTAATTTGTTGAAGATTTATACATGTCCCACTTTAAAACAAAACGCATATACTATTAGCTCATGGACACATCGCTAATCGTGATTTATACATGCACTTTGTTTACCGACAGGATGTCCTGTTCACAGGCCAAGTGTTCGATGACACAACACTGTGGAGTATCGCAGGGGACATCTGCACTGCTTACACGATCTATATATAGTGCGTATTCCAAAGAAAATGATTGTGCACATGTGTATGCATATGGTTGGGAGGGAACCAACGTGAATGGAACGTGTGGAAGGAAGTATATTCCGAAATTTCTGGGGGTTTTTTCTCTCGCTTTCATGCATCGTTGTTTTATGATATCACGACGATACAAAACACTTTTTCTGCGTTATAATTTGTAGTCCGGACATAGTTATTGGTTATCGTGTTTGCAATCTTCACAGTGTCATAGACTGTATATAGTTCATGTTTACTATAACAGTTCTCGAGTAAGATTTATAACTCACTCGAGCTTCTGTTGTCTGTTTACTCTCAGTTTTCGATGGTACAATATCAGGACTTAACTCGTAATTTGAACGTGGACGACTGTGAGCACGTTTGCACCGTTGATAGGTCTGCATTGCAAAATATTCATGTAGCAGTTTAAGAGTTTAAGAGATTGTGAGGATGACACTCTGCACACGTCATAACATATCTGGTGTGTCTCTTTCCATTTTCATAATACTTTCAAAGCTATTATACTACAAATATCAAAGGTCATTCTAATCAAGTTAGTGGTGCTCTCAAAGTGACCGGTTTACCTATATAATTGACAATGCAAATGTCAGGGATGAGGGTCATGTTCAATGATGAGGGTAGTGTTCATGATTTGTTTTTTTTTTTATTCCAAAATGTCCATGCTACTGTTTCAGGTCCATATATGACTTGTAATTTGATTGCTAAAGATGTTAGATCAGTTTACTTGACTACTTTTTTCATTCAAGGTTTCTATAACACAGTTTCGGAGCATTATATATACATACCTTAATTTTAACGTGAATATCGAAGATGATGATAATATCCAGTGTGTTCAGAAAAATATTCCCTGGTGCTGTAATACTGTCACAGTAACCCGAATGTTAAAGTTTTTTTATAGCGTAACTAATTTGTCATCGTGCACACTCTGTAAGTGAAATTTTCTTTGACCTCATTGTTAACAACACCTCGAATTCCCTTGAAGTGACCTTCTGATTTTAACCTTCACCCATAGTAAACGCATCGATGTTAATTAAATAATTCTTAAAGGTAACTGACGATCGCCAGCTTATAACGGAACTCATTTAAGTACTGTTACTAGCTGATAAGTCCACACACGCGAGGATGGACTTAATGGCCATTCAAAATAAAAACTCCCAATCAAAATATCCTGAAAAATTTTTATTTTATGAACCCTAAATGTTCCAAATTTTTAACACAAAGTCAAAATTGAGAATAACCTTTCAGGCTCTTCCGTAAATATCGATCTAATTGCACTTCATATTTCGAGAATTGCTGACTCATTTCTACATCACAACCAATATGCTTGACGTGCGTACATTACGATGTACAATAAAAAGTTAAAAGACAACGTGAGCACTATGTATGTGTTGTGTGCTGTTCGGTTACACAAATATACACTAGTCTCGGAAAGAGCTTGTCGTATTTAAGATGCACTATCACGACTATCACTGCAAACAATGCAAAAGTCATGTCAAGTTCTAGATGGCATATAGATTCCTTGATTGGTTCTGTAATTGAAAAGCGTGGATTTGAATTTGGGTAGATGTGAGCGGCAGAGCGATATGTAGCAGCGATAACATCATCCCAGCTGACCCGAACAAAATGATGGGGAAAAGATGATCCCCGTCATGTTATCGCTGCAAATTAATTGGTGAACTGAATCAATAGCTAATAAGAGTTGTAGCAGAGCTGAAATCCCGAGCTCTTTTGTTGCTGGCCGGTTGATCAGGGCAGAGGCAGGGGGAGATAAGAAGATTAGCTCGTCCTGATAGCCCACTGATTGGGTGCTTCCGCCTGATTTCCTCTCCCCTGCTCCCTACCACGTCGCTGATTAAATAACACACAACAACACCGGCCGCGGAGGATACACAGGCCACCGAGAAAATGAATTACAACGGAAGCTAAACAGAAACGCATCTCCGACAAAGAAATAAGGAAAACGGAAATGTGTTTACGGTGGTCAGAGTACATCACCCTAGCCGTGTCCTTGTAACTTCAGCAGCGCTAATCATTTTACTGTGATACATCTATACCTCACACTATGGTACACGCATATACCCCAGACTAGGGTACACGTACATACCGTACCGTGTGCTGCACGCATACACCTCACAGTGTGCTGCACTGTGCTTCACGTATACACCTCAGATGATAATGCACGCATAAACCATACCGTGTGATGCGCGCATATATATCACAGTGTGCTTTACTGTGCTTCAGATGATGTCTCTCAGATGAAAGTGCAAGCATAAACAAACCCGCATATACCCCACAGTGTGATGCACGTACATACATGACAGTGTGGTACACGTATACACTTCACTATGTGTTACACATACACACCTCATAGTGTGTAGCAAGTATACACCTCACATGCTGCTACACATACTAATACCTATTTATTTACCTAGCTGTTTGGGACATATACAGGGTGGTCCAAAAAAAAAAACGACGTATTTTGTATTTTCTCTGGAAAATATTTCTAATGATATTTCTCCAAAATTTTCAGATGTTATAGAGACCCAGAAAATTCTTGTGATATCATCATAGATGTGAACAGACAGTAAGCGACGAAGCAGCGGATAAAAGTCGTTGAGGCCTACTTTGCCCTGTGTTGTCTGTTCACATCCATGGTGGTATCACAAGAATTTTCTGGGTCTCTTCTCTATAACACCCGAAAATTATAGAGAAATATCATTAGAAACATTATTAGAGGAAATACAAAATACGTCGTTTTTTATAGACCACCCTGTATATCGTATAAAATGTGTACAAGATCGTTTCATTAGTAATATTTTTATGCTAAGAAATCAGAAGTTCATGGTATAACGCTGTTAAAACACAACAGCACGTCAGTGGCATTGTAAATTAAAAAAAATACGAAATAAATCATTGAAAAATCTTTCAGGAAAGGCAAGTGCTTCCGGAAGAAAACACCGGTGCTTTGGCAGTCCATAGAAATAAGAGAGAGGCGTTCCATAGATGTACCAGAGAAAGGCGATTCCCATTTATCACTTATTGTCAAACTTATTGTTCTTTACATCTTATCTCAGGTCTTGATGGCTTCCTCCATTAGGCTGTAACCGGCAACGGGGAGATGACAATGGTAAAACATGAGCGGCAGTGGGTGTAAGCGGACCCCCGACCGCCGACAGCGCCCTCTCCCGGGACTCCCACAATTAGCGGGTTACATTTCTCTCCATATACACACCTCCATGTATTAGGAAGACTTCCGAGCCATTTACAACGCTGTCCCAAAGGTCTTAGAGAAAGGTTGTTTCGCGGTATATTGGGGCCTACTCAATTTAGCCTGATACCATTTTACAAATTATGAAGAAATCAGCCCGTTATGTGTGATGGAAACAAATGAATCCAAACCATTAATTCTTTGGAATTAAAGTTATACGCGCAAATATCAAATCTCAAATAGATATTGTGGTCTGAAATAAAAACACCTAGTTAGTTCAATTTAATTTGAAAAACATTGCTTAAGTATAGTTTTTCGGGGTAGTTATTTATTTGATTGGACGTCCACAATGTGTATTCACTTGAAGGGATTTTCACTTACCCAGTATACTATGATGGTTAGATTTACGAGTGGATGAAAACAGGAGCCCTTACAATCCGTTACCTTACGTACCATACGATTTAGGACCGTGCTAGAACTAGCAATGGCTGGATTCGAACCCGCGATCTCATCGGTGAGAGGCACGCTGGCTGCGTCGAGAACAATGGTTTAGCTGAATGATCGAGCCCGTGATTTTTGCGCGTGACATATTTTTCATAATGTATGCTTACTACGGTTATTTAACATTACTATCTGCTCAAACAGCCTGTGATAATGAGATTGCAGCTTTGTCGATAATTTAAATACATAATTAATATCAACATGTTACATGTATATAAAATCATAATCAGCGATGTAAAGTGACAGAGTTTTGGGGCTCTGTATTTGTTATCTTCATCTAGCCATTTGAATCAAAAACCATTTGGTTTTTGTTTGCATTAAATGAACCTGAGAAACATGGAGCGATGTGAGATGATATCTGTAGCAAATACCGACAAATAATTTAAACGTTAAAGAGATAATTTAACGCTATGCCTGCACTAGTGCACAAAATAGGCTTTGCGTATTGCCATAAAAAATTAAGGAATGGTGATGAAAAAAAATGTCCACAAAGGTCGACGTGTTATGTGATATATATACTGGGCTGATGCGTAATGGTATTCAAATTAAAGAAATGTATGTTGTAGACATTATTACATATTTTATCCCGTAAATCGATGTTAGATAATTTACATTTAACACTGGCTGGTAAGCTCACTGAAAGAACATTGATGAGCACCATCCATTGGAATACATATACTACTTTTTTGAAAATTAATTCATGAAAAAGGTTAGGTTTCTGCACGATAGTTTGACATCGCGAAAAACATTTTTTTCAGAGAATGAAACGTTAGTTTCTTTCTATTAAATGTCCTGTGAAGGTTGTCAGAGCATTTTGACTTAGTTGCTATATTCATGAACAAAATATTTTCCCTCTCATGCATGCAACCCTATTTTTTTTCGCAGATATGCAAATCTGATTCATACACACCAATCCTATTCGCAAAGCACGCCCCTATAGATCCGATTTCCGAGCCCTGTATATGTCCTATAAATCCTATTCTCCACGGATATTCACGAACAGTATGCTCTTCTCCCACCATAATGCTGGCCGCCATAAGTGAGATATAAGTGAAATATTCTTCAATACTACATAAAACACCAACGAAACAAATAAAACACAAAACTATACACCCATATATAAGAGTAATGTTGGGACCCATGGCTCTGCATATAGAACTGCTCCCATAAACGTATCAGATACAAACTTTTTCATTTAACTTTATTCCCTCAGTATATATACATGCATATACGGGAGAATGCTAAAGCTAATGAAGCACACTATGAGCGAAAACACGGGTGACTAATATAACACCATACTTGTATTTAAACCATAAACGCCTTTCGTCTCCTTTGAAAATGGTACGGCCAATAGCCACAAAGAACATATATATAGACATGTATACAGTAAGGTAGTTTAGCAAGGCTTAGTTGTTGCCTGGTAAATGTAAACATGGAAATAAACTTACAGGGATTTAGGTCTGGATACAAAGAGAGCTTAATTAAGCATAACAAACAATAGTGAAAGTATAATACCCTCACACTGACACCTAGCTGTTAAGAATATTTTGGTTACGTGCCCAAATGTGTTTAGTGACTTTAAAGATTCGTCAAGAATCGGTGTTGATTTGTTGTCGATGAACCCTGGTTCTTTTGCCAAAGTATCGCCAGTTTCTGCAATATAATATTTTTACGTATATATTCCATTACAGACAGTACAAAAAAATCAAATTCTTGGAGTTACAGTTCATGGATGCAGTTATAGTAAAGGGCTTGAAGCACATCTAAGCTGAAATTTTGACTCGACTATTACAGCATTTACATCGTTTATCATGGCATTTGTTGACAGCAAAAGTTTCCGTAGAGTTCGAACTGAATTTGACCTTTGTTAATAGTTGTTTCAAGCTCTTGGCTTGTCTGTTTGCTTTTAGAAATTTTGTTCCGTCAAATGCAGTACGAAGTATTTCAAAGGAGTGTAAAAGAATCAGGTTGGTTTGAATAGTGGGATATGCGTTGTCATTGTTGGGGTTAAATGTAGGTATAAAGGTGATAGGATGGGAGTCAGATGAAGGGGTGGCTGGCGTTTGTAACATGTGGCAATGAATAGAACAAGTTTTTTCAATTCTTCTATCAATAAGTTTTACAGAGTAATTCATATTTAGCAGAAAAGTCCTGAGTTCCTTTAGCCTTATATCACATAGAGCCCTGTTTGAAACAATGGTACATAACCGTCTGGCTAAATTATACGATAATTAGGTTTTAGTGTGCCTTGGGTTACATGATTTGAATGGTAGATACTGTTGGGTATTTGTTGGTTTGTAGTATATATCAGTTATTATTTTACCATCTCTTCTTTTTAGTAAGATGTCAAGAAGAGGTGGTTCATTTTCATCAGTTTCCATGGTAAATTGTATATTATCATCAAGGTCATTTAACATTTGATGAAATGATTTTACATCTCCAAGTTTACTGTTCCAAAAGATGAAGCAGTCATTTAAATACTGTTTGAATTTGAAAATTCAGCGCTGAATCTTTGTTCATAATTTTATATAATTTGGTTTCTAAATAGCCTAGCACTAATGTGGCATAAGTCGGGGCAAACTTGGTCCCCACGGTAGTGCCTAGTGTTTGGATATAATTTTTGTTCCCAAATTGAAAGGCATTGTTTTGAAAAATAAGTTTGGCAGCGGAAAGGAAAAAGTCAGAAGAGAAGCGTTCGCTATCTGGGATTGGGTAGCGTGATAACCAGTATGTTAAAGCTTCTATACCTAAGTAGTGTGATATGGTGCTGTATAAGTTTCTTACGTAAAAACTGCAGAAGAAATCTCCCGGTTCAGTGTTCGCAGGGATATGTTTTAAAAAATCAAGATCGTCTCTGACGTAAGAAGATATATGATTAATGAATAGTTTCATTGAGATATCAAGAAGTTCGCTGAGTTTGCCCGTAGGATATGCTGGGCCAGCAATAATAGGTCTAAATGTAAGACTTGCTGGATTAGGTGTAGGAATACACTCGGAATTTTGTTGTTTGACGGCTTCTATAATTTCCGGTGACCTGTGTGCCTTTGGTAATCCATAAATTTGACAGCTTTTACATTCAAGTTTTGTTAGAAAATCTGTCTCAGATTTGGTAAGATCCCTGCCATGTGTTTCAACAATCGGTTTTGTATTTACATGTGTAAGCTGTATGTATATAAATATACACCTACATATCTACCAAATGTAAATTACACATGAACAAAGCTTTTGCCTATATCTTTTCACCTTTCCAAAATGTGCTCCTGTGTTTTACGTACAGCAAAAAACGAATCTGATTTCTGTATAAAAAAAGCAGACACGCAGGATAGAGTTGTGCCTTTCAATGGGGAACCTTTCTCGCCAATAGAAACAACTCGGGCTTAAGTTGTGTAGTTTATGGTTCAACCCTGCCTCACTATACAATGTACAATTTAGTACAAGAAAGCAATGGTAAATTTTGCTTAAGAGGCCGAATCGCCCTTGCGCAGGAAGAGATAATTCAAGGCTTGGATACAAGAGGTGTGGGTTCTACCCCGACTTTTGTCAGGCAATTTATTGATAACCCACTCCCATTGTTCGCGGGACCTTGGTTAGTTTCTTAGTTGGCCAGTTGGCTGCCAAGACTATGTGGTTTACCCCCAGGCACCCCGCTTCCATAGAAATAAATTCAAACACGACCCCCTTTATTATTATGGTCATAACCGGCAAGTTTCCCCGTTGTCCTCTGCCACTGGGTTACCTGAATAATGATAGCGACCCCGGCGAATGAAGACGAGGTCACATCTGTAATCTGTGGGATACCTCACCACAGTTGACATTCCGGGCTACGGAAATTGCTTCCGTTTTCAACGCGCATCTTTTCTCTCACCAAACGCCTTAGATTTTCGCCATCGTATCACTATAAATCAAGCAGACACGTTTCTTGGCAGCTGTAATGTTCACAATTTCATCATGTCGCGCTACATTGACACAATACATCACAATTCAGCGGAAGACTGCATTTCAATATTTCATAATCGGTGAACAATATTTAAATTGTTTGTGTCACGTTTATGTATCTGACAGGAAAAATTGAACGTAAATTATTTATTTACCAGCCGCAGGTTGCTGGCAGCCCTGAACGTAAATTGGAAAACCTGAAAATGATTTATCCTATTTTATACAACGCCTGAGGGGTTTCCTTGAGGTATATGGTGCTCGGGGAGCAAGACACAATTGTTTCGAGGTCAAATAAACATAATAATTGCTTATACTGCGTAGGTACCATTTTGTATTATGATTGGCGGTTTTTCAACAGTTAGGTCACACGTTCTTGTATATAGGATAAATGTGACAGTGGCGTTCACTTTTGAGAATATATAAGGCATAGAGAGTGGTGGTGTGTATTTCTTTCTTTCTTTCTTTCTTTATTTATCTATTTATTTATTTCATTGTCGTTTAACAACATATTTCACAAGTTTTCACATGCCAAACTTGCTCGCTTTAGCGGTGATATCATTACATCTTTCATCTGTGAAGTCTGTATCCTAGCTTCCCCGATAAGATCGAGGTTTAGTTATAGACTTGTGCTGTCTTTGTGGCTATTCTGACTAGATTTCCCACAAGGTTTGGGTGGCAGGAACGTTTAATATTTTTTGTAGGCCACAGTTTAATATTTTTTGTAGGATTTGTAGGCCACAGATAAACTTGACAACAAACTTGGGGTTTAACATTTTGTGAATAACCTTTACACGTTGAATTTCATTAGATGAGCTGTATGTGCGTCCAGACCTGACTAATGAAATGTAACCTAGTACGATTCGAATTTTAAACTAAAAGCACGTGATGGCTATAAAACGTCCATGTGGAATATTAGGATCCTGTCTGAATGATGCCAGTATGAAGGGTCATTGTTATTTCTGGATGTATGCACCTTTTGCTGGTTTGTTGTGCACGCAAGAATTTAGCACCTATTTTGAAGTCTTGTCAACTTCAACATTATAGCATTACTATTGTAGTGGGTCGTGGCCGAGTGATCAGGTGTTTGCCTTTCAATCGTTGGGCACACGATGTACTAGTTCAAATCCAGTGTTGAGCTAGGAATTTGTGGATTCCCCGCGCTTTCGTGTACTTTTTGTGGAGCCTAGCTTGAGGACAATAAGCGGTCGGCGACACGTCTGCAATGAGGTCACTGTTGCAGTCTAATGTTGATTAATTAAAAGACAACTTGTCGCCTACCAATATCGTGTGCATTTATCTTATGTAAGCCTTACATGAGGGAAAGTTCTTCAGTGGCTTGCCAAAAATCGGTGGATAACCCCGAATACTTCAGTTTCTTCCATCAACAAAACTGACCGCCATTGTATATGAAAAATTCTTAAGAATACATGGCGTTAAATAACAATCAAAGAAATAAATAAATCAGGCCGTGTAAATGAGATATGAAAATATGACTTCCTCTGTTTGAAGTAGGTTCTAACATGTGCATGGTGCTGCCCCAGTGAAGCGCCATTCCGAGGACACCAGACGTGTGTAGCATACATCCAGTCACAGCATATTTTTGCCCGCTAGTGGACTCGCACTTGGTCTATTCCCTTAAGCAGGGGCACAACAGTCGGAAGTAATAAGATTGCCAATATTACAATCGAATATGAACAAAAACTGGTCCCCCCACCCGACCCTCACTGGGAGCCAGCAATTTAACTGTCTGAATGCATGTATAAAGATGTTGATTCTGTAAATCACATCGACTGAATATATACATAATATGTACACTTTCAGTAAACGTTGTATTAAACGGCTACCCTGGGGGGAGCTTAAAGAGTTTTGTCTTTAACATTCTACACACAAAGAACACACAGAAAGTTTTAAAACTATTTGAAACATTTTTTTTTAATAAATAAATACTTTTAACGAGGATCATTAAATGTCTCCTTGTCTTTCGCGCGGGGTTTGTTGTTTAGTCTGGTGGCTGACGTAATGAGGTGCGTGCCTGCGTCTCACCCCACTGGCTCACGAGGCACGGGTATAGTTCCGGCACCCCACACGGTCAGCTAGACCGATGACACGAACGATAAGGCCAGGTAACGGGGTCCAAGCTCGGGGGTGAAGTCTGGGGCGATATGTTTGACAGGTATCAGGTGACGTTATCCCGATCGAGCCCCACCCAGGTAACTTTGAGATAACGAGCGACTTTGTACGAAGCAATCCGCCTGGCCGACCGATGTGACGGAAGACCCCTGTTACAATTACCTTTCGTAATCAGGTGTGTCCCTGAAGTCTTTACCTGATAACATCAGCTGTAAGCCTCCAGGTGTTAACTCACACGTCAGGGCTGTGTACCGTCCACGGTGAGAGTCTTACACAGAGGCGAACATCGCGGTTATCAGGCCTGCTAATTGACACAACCACAATTAGTTTTATCGGTTTCGTTTATAATCCCTTAATTTTGGCATCATATAAAATTACTCTGCACTTAATAGGGACAGTCCATATCTTGTTACTTAAGCCTATTACGATCTTATAGAGGTTTAACGGAATAATATTTAGGAAGTTGGACAATGAAGACTGTAACATTTTGCCTGTTGCATGTCTGTGTAACTTGAAAAAAAAAAACCAAGAGTAATTGAATAACTGTGTTAAGATTTAAGGCGATCAGGTCTATGTTAGTCACCACAATGGAACCAGGGTGACGTAGTCACCAACCAACCAAGCTTACCGGTCGTTTAGGTCAATAATCGCAAGCCCAATTTCCAAAACTCTGTGAAAGTATTTCAAAATCGTTTTAAAAGATGTAATAAGGCAAAACATGACTTTGTGTATATTGTTTTTTGTTGTTGATTGTTTTCCTTTTTTTTTAAATTATTTTTATTATTTTCTTAACGATAAAAGTTAAGTTAAAACGGATATGTTTTTCAAATTTTTAAGATTTTTGGAAGGTTAATCAATGGAAATTAAAATGGCATGATAAATAACAAAAAGTTTCTTTTATGTATAACTTGGTACCTGGTTAACCACGAGGTCATCCATTGTTGTTGTATATTTGTTTTTGTCAGACTCAAACAGACAGAAATCAAACGCCCAATTTTAATGGAGATTAATTTATGATGTTATCCAACCAATATTTCCCCTTTTTAGCGCAGTTATCCACTTCTCCCAGCAGCATGATAAATGCATGGTTAAACGGCCTGGTACGATCGCGTGCTTTGGGCTTATACGTTTGTCGCGTCTCCGCCATCAACTAACGACAAAACAAAAAATGAAAAAAAAAAAGAAAGAAAGAAAGGAACAATTCGCAATATGTTAAATTCTTGCTTCTTCGAAAGTGTTGCATCCCCACCTTCGTCACGAGAGTTTTTGACAAATTCAAGTTTGACTGTATCATAAATTATTAAATGCATGGCCTGTCTGTTATACAATTAAGATCGGGCACAAATTTGACAGTTGCGTGACAGCTTGGACCTCTCGTGGTGTTATCTGGGCTATCTATAATAAACTAACAGCCAAATCTCCACTCACCACTTGACACGCTTCGTCCGGAGAAAACAATAATGTTTATAGCGATTTTATTTTCTGTGGTGAAGTATAGGGCCAAAGCGTGAAGGACGTCTCGCTGCCCTGGGGCAGGTAATAAAGAATAAATCCCATGTAGTTACTCGTCCCTAAAAATCCTCTAGATTGTTTCAATCCTCAATTTGCGAAGGACTGCCGCAGGTGATTCAAGTTCGCTATTTTATTAACTGTGTCCGGCATGGTGCCCCGCTTAACCCGGGCTGTAATTAACGAGGTAGTAGGGAGGGTTGGCGTGAGGGCTCAGCCAGGCCTTGTACCTTCCCACCGCTGGACGGCACACGTGCCCGTACTCTCTCCTAGCTCCCCACACACCCGTCTCATCAAGACACATGCACCGGACCCATAATCTTAACGGTAATTTCAAAGAGATTTTGAAAGGGTTAATGCCCCTGATCCTGGAGCGATTATAACCACGGACTTGACCAAGCTACTGATTAATTTTCTCTTTCCTCGTCTGTGGCGCATCTCCGAAGCACGCAGGCAAAAACAACCAGAGCCGACGTTCTGTCGGACATATATGACCATGCTATTTGTATGATATCAAAATCTACATCTCCATATTACCCAACTTGATCTTTGGTATTATCATTATTATTTTTTAATATACCTCTAAATATTGAGGAAGAAACTTAGCGCATAGGTCTTCCTGCATTATTTAAAACTACCATATGGCTCTCAGCAACATTTAAATAAATACAAATAAATACACAAAACTACTAAATGCTTGTCTTTATTTGGACGTCGCTGTGAATTCATACTTTACATTTACTTTTTCGTTTCTTTAGAGAGGATGCAATGTCAGAGCTGTTCACGCCAAGTTCACATCAAAGACTTTAATATTGGTGTGTAGCCTTGGTAAATCGAGGTTCAGACCTAAGGCTTTAGAGTAGTTAGCCGTCTTGGTAAAGCAATGATAGTCAAAGACTTAAAAGTTAGCAAACTTGGTAAGGCAAAGTTCATATTTAACGCTTTAAAATTGACAGTCTCGGGAAAGCGGGATTGATTCCTAAACGTTGCTTGGTAACATGAGTTTCATGCTTAATATTTTGAAGATAGCAATTTTAGTAAGGCGAGGTTCATACCTAATGTTGACACTCTTTAAAGGTGACAATCGTGGTAAGGTGAGGTTTAAATCCAAGGCTTTAAACGTAGGAATCTTGGTATGACAAGAATTTTAAGATGACAAACTTGGTGAAGCGAAGATCAAACCTAAGACTGTAGAGTTGCGATCTTGGTAAAGCGATGTTCATACCGAGACTGAAGCCGGCAATCTCGATAAAACGAGGTTATCTTTTATTATTTATCACATTTAAGACTGTGGTGATTTTGGTAAAGGAGGGTTCGTACGTGTTAAGACTTTGAAATTGACAGTCTAGTTTGGGGAATCGAGGTTTATGCATAGGACTTATTTATGTTTATACAAAGCTGAGAGTCTTGGTACAGCGATGTTCATTCCTAACACTTTCAACATGACCATCGTGGTAAAGCTAAAATCGTACCTAAGCGTAAAGTTAAATATATTTGCATTATAGCACCTCCTTGTTACAACGAGAATTGCTTTTGCTGGTTAACATGAGAAGTTATTAAAGTGGAAAACCACACAGAAACAGGTTATGGTGAGTAAAACGACAATTAAAACTGTATCTGAAAAAACCTTTGCTGAATATTTTTTATTATTAAAAATCAGAAAGGATATTTTCAGATACAGTTTTTAATGGTCTTTCACTCACCCTAACTTCATTTTTCTGTTGTCTTTCCATTGTGGCAAGCTGGAAACTGTCTTCGAAATTCCTTCAGTAGAATGTATATAAAGTATTCACATACATTAACGCGCTTTCAAGTTGATCAAAATGTCCTCAAGAGTCATCTTAAAACTACGAAAGCAAGTTTTTCGATTCTGATCAGAAAGTGTACAATGTATGGTTAGCGTTATTTCGACAATTTTAGTCACAGTGTTAACGGAGGTATCTGTGTGTAAAGTTCACAATCTTGAGAGCTGACCAATAAAATATTTATACAGTACCCAAGTATATTTTAAGCAGATTACACCAATACATTGTCCTTCTTGATTATTTTCCGTAGTATTAGATCAAGACAAACAAAAAGAGAGGATACCTCTGGGCCTGATTTTATGGTGTACCGGACAGTTGTAAGACTTGTAAACGCAAACAATGATAAGCGTGAACATAACTTTATATTTTGTAGTGGCAGTCGGTTCGTAAGACAACTATGATGCTTCTGAAGATGACGTTATTCTGTGTTGTTGGACGTTTAGCAACACTGCAAGACAAGTAAACACAAACAATGACACTTTTGCTGATGACTGTATTCTGCAGTATGGATCGGTTGGCAACAATACAAGACAAGCAAACACAAACAATGACACTCTTGCAGTTGACTATATTTTGTAGTATGGGCGGTTGGCAACAGTGCGAGGCAAAGCAAAGACTAACAATGATGCTTATGAAGATGACTATATTCTGTAGAACTAAAGAGTACTGCAATTACATAAGCAAGGGTATTTCAGGGGCAAAGTCTGGAGTGATTTTCTGACGGATAAGCAACTTCTCGGTAAATTACGTGTACGATGATGTTTCGATGAATGCGTGTATTAGTTTCCTATTTTGTCGCTCATCCGCTGCTGAAGTACACTCGTGAATATCACAGAGAAGAGTTCATGGAGATAAATGTATATGCACACGCATGAACAAGAGAACATTCGCGTTAAGCATGGAGTATTTTCAGGGCCATTAGTTCAAATGCATCTAGAGTAGTCTGGTGTAATTTAATGTCACTAATTATGTAAGTATGTATGGGGTGCCGAAAAATTAACGGGTAGGTTAACTTTCCACATTTAAGAAGTCTGTTTTGTTCAAAGGTGGATAATTAATATAAGTGGCTGTCATTTTCAACCAAGTTACACAATGAAAAAGCCAGATTGTCAGTAATCACAAAGTAAATAGCGGATTCACCATGAACCATGACTGGCCCCTGTTCCACGAAGTAGTCTTAGGCTTTGATTGGAACTACCATGGCTACCTATCTCTTTACCAGGGGTTGTCATGGCACTTAGTGACATAAACATGTTCTAACTCTGGGCTTTTTTTATTTATTTATTTATTTATTTTGGAAGGGCATATAGCGAAACAGTCACGTGCATTTTACCTCCCATTCGTTCATCTGCAGCAAAGCTAATGCTTCCGGGAAAATAAAATAAAATTTGCCTTTCACTGAGGCTAAACTTCAGTGCTGTCTTGCATTGGCGTTTGCTACGCCGACGTAGCCACCCTTTCACATGGAACTGACCTGTTTTTTGCTCTTCTGTCTACACACTAATCTACCGTGGAAAATCTGGAAAACCTTCGACAGGCTGTACAACGACAGGTTCTGATTGTTCGTTCATGGACACCAGTTGATCTTTCATTATGCAGGCTGAAGTAGGCCTACATGTACCGAGCTGCCTATATACAGAGGAGACAGCGCGGATCAAAGGACTTTTTGCACTTTTTGCAGTCTTGTGTGCGTTCTTTTTTGAAATGTAAAGTGTGGAGCTGCTTCAGTGTTACGGACCCGTCACAATGAAACCTTAAATGTAGGCCCAACGGCATTAGGAACGCGACTGTTCATTACCGCGGAACAGGGGCCACAACTCCGTAATGCAGTTTTAAGCGTCAATCGACCTTCACTGAGAGAGGGAAAAATCTAACTTACAGGTAAATCTACTCCTACATTCTCGACGTCAGCCCGAAGGTGAGTCACGACTGGCCGAGCGAACTGATCGATCGCTGCTGCCAAAAGTACGCCATCACCTCCTTTTATGTCACACGTTCGAATCCAGTGCAGGCTTGGACTTTAACCCACAGTGTTTTTCTGGTACCTGGCGAGGTCGAATACACCTTCACCAGTCCTCCCGGGTTTCCTCCATCCATAAACATGACCGATGTATTCCAATGACGTTAAAAGTTACAAACCTATATTATGAAAGAAAGAAATATGGAGTATTGCATTAACAGGTGATATCAAAGGCTCAATACAACCCACTCGATAAGTGACCATCTAAACAATCGTAAACAACACTGAGGTGAGGGATGGGATTATAGAGTTCCATGTATATCCAGCAGTGTTCATGTTTGATATTCACGCCATATCGCTGACACCCGTCATACTATTAATAGTATAACACACGCGGCTAGAACCAAATTTGTCATATCAAATGGTGCTGGGCCTCAATCGAAGACGTCAGCTTACATGCTCCAATTAAGATTGCCTGTTTAAAAGTTCTGGATAAGATGCGACTCGGGAACGCATGGCGGAAGTGTTGTTTGATGGTTTTAGTACCGATAAGCGATCACGAACGAGGACAGGCTCACGAAATTCTCAACAATCCAGTACCTAAGGAATGAAGACATTTTGTGTACGCAAGGTAAACCTAGGGTATAAACCCTTTTGTTATGTTTTTTATTTATTTATTTATTTATTTTTGACTGTTACTTAATGGATTTTTTCACTTAAGCGATGACCATAATTTATAAGGGTGGAGGGAACCGGAGTGCATGGCTTGTGAACTACCGAGCAGTGACAAGTTACGGACGAACTTTCCCACCTGTGACGCACAAACATGAGCTCATGAGCTCATGGAAACAACGTGATCTCCCGATGAGCATCATAGACTGAGTAAACGGTCGAACATGCGTTGTCGGCAAGGCCTCATAAAACGTGAGAGGGGAGCAATCTGCAGAGTCTTTGTCCTAAATGGGATTTGAACTCTCGCAGCGATTGACAGGTGCATATACAATCCCTGAAAATCAGTAACGGACCAGCCTTTAAAGTCGTTGTAAAAAGTGATTGTAAAACACAAAACAAAAAATTGTCAACCCCCACTCCCCACCCCACCCCCCATCTCAAATGATGAATAATATATGCGAGCTGTGTATATTAGGTTCAAAATGTAGCATACAATGACATAATCCATAATTGGTTAAAATAACGTCCCTCCGCTCTGAGTATGTATGGTAAATGGTAAAATACTCATCTCCGGAAAAACTGGTGCAAGGGGAACTACTCTGTAGGGAAATAAACCAATACACGACACTATGCCATGTGGGCTGCATGCAATAGCTGTTAAATGTGCAATATCCATTTCCATTGAAAGCAAAGGCATAAAGCAGAAAATAGCCTAAGGCGGGCATTATAATATTTAAGACCTATGTGAGATATTATTAAGGCTTCGCATATTTTGGTCAGCGGACAGTGCCAATGTCACCACGTTAAAATTTATTCAGATAATGCATTTACATAGAGTAGTGATGATCATTTTTTTTTTGTTTAAATCGTTAAGATCAGAGAGGTACGGGGTCAAACCCGGTCCTGGACGGAAACTTTGTATATGGATTCCTCTGTTCTCACTGCTCGACAATCGACGGCAATAAATCTGTACGTCAAACGTGCACGGGAAAGTTCATCAATAACGTGTCAATGGTTGTTGGTTTATCCCGCTTGCTCCTGAGACATACGTACTATACAGCCCAATCGCCGAATAATGCAGGCCGATATCACATGGATGTGACCACCATAGAACACGACAGACAAAGGGGTAGGGATGTATGACTGGAGGAGGCAAAGTATCGGGTTAACCTAACCGGAATAACCGGAATCTTATTCCTGACGGCTCTAAATTTTAGTTTCCTGAAACAGTAAACCGCGGATATATTGAAGGAATGAAGTGTTCGTTTGCATGTTTTAAACATCCTAAAAATGTTGTAAATAGAACCTGCTTACTGGTCGGAATAACCGGACTTAGAGCTAGATAAATTTAAGGCTATGCACAAAGCGTCCACATGGGATTCCCAACGAATATTTATCTCTTCCTGATCATGGGGGTATAAAATGTTGATCGCCCATGTCCTGATATAGGCCGGTATATAGACTGTAACCTGAGCGAAGTCAGTCATAGGACCTGTGTCCGGTATTTAATCCCGTATCAGCGGAAGCTTTATGTGACGTCACACGTGACTTATAATACTGACCGGATACACACCATATCTGCGTCCGCGTGTTTTGTGTAGCGTCATTCAGATAATGGGTTCTCGGGTGAGGTGTTATGACTGTTCTGTGTGTGCAAGGTATATACCCGCATGTGTAGATCGCAAGGCCCATCAGCAAGTGGCGTTTAGAAATGGGCTTTAAATTCAGGTTCTAAATATGACTGAGAAATCGTGGACGAATAAAGAGAAAATATTATACATACAGAGTCTAGCCTTCTGTTTATTCGTATAGTTTTGCTCATTTATTAAAGACGCGAAAAATTATTCGTTTGTACAAAAACGGATACTACAGATTCGCCCATGTAATTCTCCCAAAGAATGCCATGCCTATATAATACAGGTGGGTGGCTTAGATCTTTCTGCACTGTATTCAAGCCCGTGCGAGCAAGCAGCGTCATACAGAACTGAGAAATTATGCATACATTCTGTTGGACTACTTGATCCCCAAGGTGAGGCCTGCATGTAGCATGTATATATAATGAAAATGCAAGCAATATGTGATTGAATATACATGTTAAAGTGTATGTGCTGAGAACTTACATACCCTGAGTGGGATATACACTCAAAGTTCACTATACATGGGAATTTGATATATCATCCCGGATGAGCACAGCACTGAGAACATTGATTTCGACCACGCCTGTGTAACTGTGAATTACACAACTCAAACTGAGAACTGTCGTTAATCAAAATTATTTGAGGACTCAATTTTTTGTCAAATTTATACTTCACCTTATTGAAGAACACTGTATGGCTTTATAAACTTTGTGGTTTTGCATGGTACACAAATTGTATATCACTGATACATACTTCATTGTGGGTGTATTACACAAATTACACAAACTGCGAACTGCTGTTACTCAAATTTGTGTGGATGTGCATTTGTATGTGGATATCCATAATGTCTATCACTCGTACACAGACGTTATGCTGTAATTGTCGGTTAGAAAGTATCTAATGTTCACGAAAAACAAAGCATGTCTGTATGTGAAATAATAGTCTGTATATACAAGTATATATATATATATATACTTATACACATGGCATTGTCAGTATATAACATGTGGAATATATCGCTTTTGCATTAAAGGCTAATAATCCAACGGCCAGGGAATTCCCTGAGTTGCTACTATTTGTTTTAATATATGTTTGTATTACATATGGTTTATCACTGTTAAATGTAGTATTTCCTAGGTTAGCTATTTATTTATTTCATAAATGTTTAACACTGTACTTAAGAATTTCCCCATGTATGACGGCGGCCAGGTTTATGGTGACTGTGTATGGTTCTGTGTAGTTATTTCAGTTCCACCAGCTATGATAAATCCACATACCACAATAAGAGAGTGTCACGTGGGCATTTTATATTAGTACCGGTATACCTCTATATTAAAGAACTGAATGCACTGCATATGACATCCGTAAAAGTTGAGGAACGAATGACAATACACTCACTCTGTGCACGTTACGGACATTGACGTATATCGCCTCGGCAGTCAGGTTGGCAAAATGTCAGCTCATATTAACCGTGACTCGACATTAACGCACCATGCTCGCATCATGTACAGACCTACGTATTGTGTGGATTAAAAACTGACTGAAACATATACATCTGTAGTGTATTAAACTTCGCTCGTAAGTGAAATGTTGGCCTGAATAGGCCTACATTCAACTCCATATAACATATATACAACGTCTTCCCTGAATTAAGGGTAAATTGCATCACACAATGCGGAAGACTGAAATGCATTGCAAGACTGTCCATGCGGTAATGCGGTTGCCCAGACATCTGCCAACAGACCAACTTCACATGTGGGCTGTGGCCTGATTTCAAAAGCCGTGGGCGGTGTCCGTGCAAGTTTTTAATGTGCATGCATGTTGGGGTGGGGTGGGGTGGTGACTGGAGGGGTGGTAGCATATGGCGCCTATATGAACAACAGTGTAGAGAAAGGGGTTGTGTGTGTTACATGAGAGGTAAGAGACACACTCACTAGCAACTAAATATGTCTGACATATTTTGTGTTTCCAGATTGTGGGCATTCATTTTCTAATGTAGACTGACCATAAATCACACTGATGGTAATGACACACGGCTTACACATTAATGAACATTTCCAAAATATAGCATAACATTTAGGCTGAATTTTTGCCTTTAAAATCTATATTGTTTCAAGGTGGATAATTCATTTAATACGCTATCACTTTGAGCCAAGTTACATGACAAAAAGGTCAATCATCATCAAATAAGCAACGACATCTCGCTCAGTCATTACGCCTAGTTGTAAGTGGACGTTCAGTGTGGACGACGAGATTTCTAACAAGAATAAACTTACAGAAACTAATCAAATAAATATATAAATAAATGAAACAAAAACATATATAGGCTTACTGAATGCAAACAGGCCAATAATAAATTGTTCTAATATACCTTATATATTAGGACTACGCTTCGCTTATTAACTTGTGGTCGAATATAATGGAGGGTGGGGGACATGAAGAAACGTACCAGGTGACATTAAGTTAAGATTGTAAAGTTCCTGCTTGCATGAGCAGGATGTGTCTGTTTTACTTAATCATTGGTGCAGGTATGCGTGTTTTGACAGGTGCGTCGTCGACTCAGACACAAAGCTGTTCGGTTATTCCCGGTTCCCGGTACTTCGCTTTCGGCAAACTCCGTACAGGACTAGTTTTGTATTACTGCGCGAGAACCCGGATCTTAAATCCCAACGAAGCTGCCAGCTTGCATCAGACGAGACGAGCAAGGCTATCAAAGAGGATCGTTCGAGGGTATTAACGGAGAGAACATTTACAACAGTTTCGTTACAAGATCCTCGTTCCCAAACATGGATTCAGTAGTTAACGAAAACTACAAAGATGGAGAAAAACAGAAATTAGAAGATGACATGGCTGCTAACGCTGATGGAAGCGAATTCGATGATTCGAAGGCTAAATTTTTGAATGGAGGAAAAGGGCTTGAGGAAACAACGATTGATGTTGAGATTAAATCTAAAGATGGCGATTCATTTACTGGTTTGGGTAAAGAAGAATTGATGCAGTATGCGACCGATCCATTCTGGGTACGAACACGACTGATCTTATTCATCCTGTTCTGGGTGGGTTGGATTGCTATGTTAGCAGCCGCCATTGTGATCATCGTGTTGGCGCCACGTTGTCCCTACCGACCCGACCAGAAATGGTGGAACAAGGAAATTGTCTATCAAGTCTACCCGAAATCGTTCATGGATGGAGCTAACAATGACGGCCTGGGTGATCTAGCAGGTAAAACATGGTTCTGGAATATGTTGTTATCGTGTTGATTTAACATCCGACTTCAGCACGCGTATGAATATTTGAGTAACAAGTCCAGTAATGGCAGTATCTAACTGATTTATGTATGGTGGGAATGACCTTTAAATTGCTACAGCAAATAAACGCAAAGGCCATAGTTGTTATCAGCTACTTGTTTCACATAACCACTGCAGTTGTGGAGACTAAACTTCTCTTCTAATGTACCCCTTGCACCCCGTCAAAACTGCTTATGATTTCTTTTATTTTCTTTTTCATCAGGAGTCAAGCAGAGGTACAACCACTTCAACAATTTGACGGCCAATGTTATATGGCTGAATGCTATTTACCAATCACCTCTTTTGGACTCTGGTTATGATGTCACTGATCACAAGAATATTAGTGAAGTGTTCGGAAATGTGGATGAATTGAAGGAGATGATCAAACAATTGCACAAGAAAGGTAAGTCAGGAGGATAACAAACATTTAACCCTGCAAGTGTCAGGGGCCTGACTTGCGAAGTGTTCGCAACAGACACCGTGCACAACTTCCATGGCAACATAGCGAAGACATGCATAATCTCGGTAAATGCACTGGACATGGCACAACAGCCTTGTTAGACAGGCCACGAAACACAGTTGGCATGTACACAGTAATTGACCTACCGGAAACTTTTTAAAGACTAATAGTGTGTACTTTAGGATCAGTTTACATGATGTTTTCTTATATGTGTGGCCCTGTGTGTGCTAAAAGGATTGAATGGAATAATATGGAAAATATCTTAATTGCAGGAAAGAAGGTGGTGCTCGACTTCATCCCAAATCACACAAGTGACAAACATCCGTGGTTTGAGAAAAGCCGTAGGATGGAAGGGAAATATGCAAACTACTATGTCTGGACACCAGGCACTGCAGACACTCTTCCAAACAACTGGGTAAGTTAGAGACATACTAACTAAACGGCGATGTTAGCATTTATCGTGAAATCACATCTTTTAACTGTGTTAGTGTGGGAAGCCCCCACTTTATCTCCTCAGATTTTGCATGAATTTGTGAGACTTGCAAAGTGTTGATTCAACCTATTGCTTGGATTTTTGAATTGTTTATTTTCGTTACAGTAAATTGAACATGTGATGAGAACATGGGACCTGTAATTAAACCGCCTTGTTATTTTTTTATTTCACTTGTTATTGCAGAAAAGTGTGCATGGAGGTTCGGCTTGGAAGTTTGACAAAGTTCGTCAGGAGTATTATCTTCATCAGTACCTGGACTTTGAACCAGAGCTGAACCTGACAAACCCTGATGTGATGGAAGAGATGGAGGTATGGAAACTCGAGTCTTCGGAAGTAGAACCAAATGGGATACATTTGATTATGAATTGAGCAAAGAAAAACATTGAGCTCACCTGAGTAGACCTTGAAAAGTTTGGTGGAGTGGAGGTTTTCATTTCTATATTCATGTTATTCCGTAAACTAGAGAGAAGCAATGTAAGGGACGCGTTCTCATTGTGGTGCCTTGCCTGTGTTACAGAAAGGCCACAAGAACTCTCTATTTATAGAAATGATGTGTATCTGATCAGTAAAGCACTGGTTCACAGCAACTATGAGACCCTTGACCAATGAGGTCACATGTTCGAATCCAGCTCTCTTTTCTCATCTGCCCTCAAGCCAACATGTTTTTCACATACCTGACAAAGTTAGGTGTTTTACTCTGGTTTCCTCCACCCATAATCCTGACTACAATGATGTAAGTGAAACATTCCCAAGTACTCCAGGCCAATCAGTAAGGTAGCCCAATCAAATACATGTGTAATAATGAATATACATTTCTGTTCAGGGCGAAATGGCAATGATAACCTTGTGAAGCTGAGCGTCTACTACCATGGGTCAATTGTTTTTTCTAGGGTATTCTGCGCTTCTGGCTTGAGAAAGGTGTGGACGGGTTTAACATTGTGGGAGCATCTTATCTGGTGGAGAGTGATCAGCTGGGAAAAGATGAAGGCTCCACAGGCTTAGGTGGACAGGTGAGTGTTAGGGTAAAATAATAACATTTCATGATGGGCATTGTGCAGTGTAAGACTTGCGTAATGACTTGACTCTTTCCTGAGGATTTAGGGAATGAAAACCATTCAAGTTTGCATTTCATTTGTATGAAAGCATGATTAGTGCATTTAGCTGAGGTGGGGTTAGTATATTGTGGACTGTCAATTTGCACATCCACTACAAATTCCTGCTGGACAAAAGGAGGGGGAGCTGACTTATTTTTACATGTGTAGCCGCTATCCTACATTTTTCTGTTATCTTCATTCTTGTTAAAAATTGCTTTTGTTGGCTTTTTTTTTTTTCAGAATGACTACAAGTCCGTGGACCATTCTCTGACAGCTGACCAGCCAGAAAACTTGGATGTTATCAGCAAGTTCCGGGAAATTGTTGATTCATATGTGAAGAAGCCAGGCAGTGAAAGGTTATGAGAATTGCTAATGACTCAAGGCAGCCCCGTTTCACAAAATGTAGTATTGTCTGCTTCCATGCAGTCAGGGTAGACTTTCAAAAACAATGTTTGAAAAATCCCTTGAATCATGAGTTGTATACTTATAGTTACTTACCATAGCTGTCAGGGTTATATTACACATTGGGTACTATGGTTTGTCACACTTCCCAGTCCTTCTCAGTGACTCTATGAATTATTTTGTATTTTAGATCTTTTTGAAAGAACACCAAGCCTTGTATTCATTATTTCTTGAATCCTGTGTATTTCTTTGTGACAGGCTGTTATTTGCCTCAATCAAGGGAACAGCAAATACCACAAACCTGTATTTGGGCACCCCAGAGAAGAAAGGGGTTCACATGGTCATCAGTGAGACTTTGGTGAACCGTAAGACAAACTGCAGTGCTTCGTGTCTGCGGGATCTCATTGACAGTCAACTGACCGGGAGAGTGAAGGATGGCTGGATAGGATGGACGGTAAGCTAGAGTTGCTCCTGTTCCAAGTGTAGTACATCTCACAGTGGCTCTCATGTTAGGTATCTGTCCAGCTCATTTTGGCTTCTTCTCCAGTCATACATGCCAGCATCCTGTGAATGATAGTGGATTTCCAACTGGCTCTGCCCAGTTTCCTCCTACCATAATACTGGCCGCTTTTATATAAATGAAATATTCTTGAGTAAGACGTAAGACATCAATCAGAGAAATAATTGTTTACTGTATTTGTGTGATGCATGTAGGCCATAAGCTGCCCTGCTCCCTGCCCGAAGCGCTACCAATTTTACTGGATTGCTGTAAGTATTTTCTGATAGTTAATCATATTTCATTTTCTCTCTGTTCATAGCTGGGTAACCAGGACTCTCACCGTTTTGCCAGTCGAGTGGGGGCTAAGTATGTCAAAGCTATGCACGCCCTGCAGTTGCTTCTCCCAGGCACACCTGTGATCTACTATGGAGATGAGATAGGACTGAAGGACGCCCCAGTTCCTACTTTTAACTTGACACAGGACCCAGTTGGCAAGGCTGCTGGAGAGGTAAGCTTGTTGTACCAGCTGGCACAAAGGTGCTTTGAGTTTGTGAAACAGTCATATGTCGTTAAGTTTTAAATCTGGAACTAAATTGCTACATAAATCCTTCAGTGAAACAGAGGTTTGAGTTTGTTCAATTTTCAACTTGGTATCACAAATTTAAAGCATCCAGTTAAAAAAAATTTTAGTGGTGATATTTGTTATGATATCCCACCAATGCAGTTCTTCCACAGGTGGGAAAGTCTGCTATCAACCTGCAGAACTTTGGGGGTTTCCTTCCACCATAATGTTGGTCGCCGTCATATAAGTGAAATATTCTTGAGTACAGCATATAACACCAATCAAATAAATCAAATCAAATGTATGTGATAGTGTGGCATAATTTGAGCTTTGTGTTCATGTTGCAGACTCGCTACAAAGATGTGTCTCGTGACGCCTATCGTACTCCCATGAGATGGAACGGGAAAGAAAACGCTGGATTCTCCAAGGCAACACCTTGGTTACCAGTAGATACTGAGTCTCAGCCCAATGTGCAGGTATGTCAAGCTTCCTTTTCTGTCCAGGAGCACTTGGTATGTATTACGTTAGAAATTGAAGACATTTGATCAGGCAAGCTGAAGATGGGCAGTAGTATTTCATAGTTCCATTGTCATTCATACCTATTAAATATACACTAATTTACGGGGTTGTATTTGAGTGTTTTGTTTCGGGATTTACACGTTCTTATTGTTTGTTCCACACTGTCTTAGTAAGATCTAATTGTGGAGTAGCATTGAACAACAACCAGTTCTCTCTTACCAATCTGTATGGTTTGATGTGTGGAGAATACAGTTCTGTTGGAAGGCTGTCACACTGAATGATTTCCTTCCTACACCTACAGGCTCAGACGGCTCACTTCGCCGGCTACACACCCCTTGAGTTTTTCTTCAAATTGGCTGAGCTACAGAAAGAACCATCGTTCCAGTGGGGAGAGATGAGCTACTCTGTGGTAAACGAAGACCTACTGGCCTTCTTTCGAGAGGCAGAGGGCTTCCCAGGCTTTCTTGTTGCTATCAACTTTGGGAAGACAAATGTGGTGAAGACGTTCACCAAGGGGAACAAAGAGCTGCCAGAGACGGCGGATATAGTGGCCCATTCTTCTGGCACAGGGGAAGAGTACTCCGGAACCCACAAATTGAGGGGCCATTCCGTCTTCCTGAAACCAGGAGACGTGGTTGTCTACAGGCTGTAACATCTTGATAACATCCAGCAAAGAAGAGCTTATTAATTCAGCTTAGAGCAGTTTTAACGTAAAAAATGCAAAGCTTAGTAGATGTTTGTTACGTTCAGATATTTGTCATTGTTGAAGTCTGTTTAACTTGAGTGAATTGTTTCATTTGTTAACTTTTGCTTGTTAGGTTCGTCTGAATTACTGTGTTATTGATCAAGATACTTCACATTGAATTCAGAAAGGGTTGATATTAAGAATGGAAGTCAGACTTTTTATGACATTGTGCCACAAATTTCAGAGGAATCCACACTTAGTAATGCCAGTAATACCAAGTGGTGCTTTCACTGGGTACAAGATGTTTGTTCAAAGGGAATGTTAATAAAACCGAGCTCTCATTTTAATTCTGGAGTTGACTTGATACTTTATACAACAGGGTGTCTCAAAAAACTATACTCGCCCTTTGACAAATTGCTGTTTGAGGCGCTTGAATGGAGAACTTCAGCTCAATACATCAAGTATTTTAATGTTTAGTGTAACGTGGATTCTATTACACAAGAGAAGTGATGACACGAAATATTGCGATTCACTATACTTCACTAAGCAGTTTTCTAGGACACAGTTTACATGATTCTGATTGATTCATCCACTTCTTATGGCCAATTAAGAGTTTTTCATAAGGTTGATTAATTTCTCACCAGGAAAACATCCATGCGGGCATCAAAAGTATCACTTTAAGACCTCTATGTGCTTTTGGGTGTCAATTTTGACATGCTAAACTTGGGGCGAACTACAGTACATTTATTAAAACTCATGCCAGGGCATCTGTTTCGGAGGGATTTAGCGCACAGGAGCTTCTCACCAATCCGATCGGCTTCCACACCAGCCGTATGAGGGAACGACTGCCAGCAAGCTGCGAACAACTGAGGATTTCACCTGGGTCCTGCCGGATTTCCTCTCACCATAATGCTGGCCGCCGTCATATAAGTGAAATAAATTTAGTATGGCGAAAAACAATCGAATGAAACGCATGCTGTACATAACACTGAAACGTCCCACTGATGTTATTTATTTATGCATTTATTCAAGACATGCAGCACTTCTTGAGATACCATCCTTATTGCTAACCTGAACAGCATTGATTGTAATACTCATAAAGGCTAGATTATGAATTTGGTATAATTTCTAGTGTTTTAATGTGAACAGGCACAGTGCATCCACGATGGAACATACGCCTTTCAGGTTTGCAAAAATCCGAGTTCAGTAAAGCGTGTAAGTGCATGGTGAGACACCGCCCCTAACCTCGATTCCGCGAATCAGAGAATCAGCGAAGGAACAACTCATGTTATTGAGCAAAATCTGGGCTCAGCACAAAGAGCACTTTTTGAGATGCAATCTCTGACATGCGTCTTTTTAACCTCCAAAACACAAGAGGCTATGACATTTTGTAATTTTATGATATTTAGTATGCACGTGCTGGATCGATGATATTGGTGTTACTGTGCTGAAAAATTATCAAAAAGGTGACCTCAGTGCATGCAGTACAATGCATGGGGTATGGCATTCGTACACAGATGCATGATGTAAAACTGCAGTCCACGATCATGATGAAACCTCTCCCCAACACCGGCAAAGCCGCCTTCCCATGCAGCTGCTCGTTATACCCAGAAGTTAAGAAGGTTGACATCTAACTTACGAAAGCCAATGGGAAACTCATAAAACCCCTTCCCGCCTTTAACAAAGGGGTTCAAAGCCGTGTGCTCCTTTGTTCTCACTTGGATTACGCCACACTATAAGGCGCATGAGTGCTCAGGAAGCATTTAGTTAGTACACAAACATTGCAGCACTATGGCAGAAAACGATGTCCTTGAAACCTTCGGTGTGGCCCACCCGAGTCTCCCATTGCTTCCACAAATAATTTAAAATTTCATCTACCCACTGGAAAGTTACCACCTAAACAAATGTCTCGGTCACGAGTCAGGGAATCTTCATTTTGAACGACTTAACTAGCCAGTAATATCTGTTAAGTACTGTAATTATACTGAATTGTCACTCAAAAGCTTCGATTAAAGTAGTCATTTGGAGAAAGCACGAGCTAAACCTTGTGTAATGTAAGGCGATTTACTTGCGGTGGGCAGCGATGGGTAAGGGCGTCCCTCGTCACATGTGACCAACCATTTATAACATTACAACAAAAGATTTCGAGCATTTTTGCCAGAACATTGATTTCCGTACCACAGTGACACAAAACAAACATATCCCATTCGGTGAATCATATGAAAGACTTTAAAAATGGTGCTTGTTGTTGCCTTGCTTGGCGCTCAGCACTGAGAGATTAGACTGAGGAAGCAGGACTGATCGTTCCGGTGTCAGTACAATGTGACTGGGTGGGGTGTCATCTCTGGCGTCTTCGGCATGATGTTCCAGTGGCGGAAGAAAGCGACATGGACTCGTCTTGTCACAAGGAGACAGTGTATATGTACACACATTCTTTGGACTTTTCGTCAGCACACTTACATACATTACATAACCAGACCTACAGTATCCAGTCCAGTCACATGCTCGCTTTCATTAAATTAGCCAGTATAGCCTACATTTCAAAACTGCCTTGAATAAATTATCGCTTGGTTTAAGTCAAGAAAGCCATCTTTGTCTAAAGACACACAGATATCACGAGTTCTTTAAAATTACTGTCTCTTCTACAAACAAGTTTTTTGTAGTGGCATAAGAAAAAGTCTCCAGCTTAGATTGACGGCACTTCCAGCAATCCCTTTTAGCACTACAGTGCACACTTCTCGTATGAATGAAGCAAGCACGTCAAGCAGAGGACATGACAGTTTCTTCTCGGTCAGTAGCCCTACTGATATGTCTTAACAGAATCGATCTTAGTGATTCGTGGTCTACACAAATCAGTCAGAATATAACAGGGGTAATCACTTCTGGGTGCTACGCTTACTGCACGCCGCCTCCCCGAGAACGCCTAGACTGTATATATCTAATCTATAAGTTTATTCATGTTGGTGCTTTCCGGAGCGTTTGACTGTATCATAACAAAAATCACGTATTGCATGTACACCCATATTCGTGTGTGTCTTTTATATCTAGCATATTGTGTGTGTTTGGGGGGGGGGGGGGCATTCAGCTTCCATCGAAGAGGCACAAACGCGTTATGTTACATTATTTCCAGATATTTACTTTCCTTCATAAATATTCAAACATAGAACAAGAGTGACTTACTGGTATTATTTGGGCCTACAACTTGACCTCTAACTTTCATGAGTTCGCCAACTGTGTGAAGGCAACAACAGACGACAGAGTCTGACAAATACGACAATTTGGTGGTCTATATTATTTCGTGAACATGTACACGTACAACAATGGCGACTTACTGGTATAATTTTGGCCTGCAAGTAACCTGCAACAGTTTGCTAACAGTGTGAAGGTTAGTCCCAGAACCCGTAACAGCCGACAATAAAGACTAACAAACACGATACGTTTTATAGTATTTTCAGGATATTTGCTTTTGCTTTGCAATAAATACATACACAAACAACAATGGGGACTTCTGTGGTATCAGTTTGGCCTACAAGTAACCTGCACCGTTTGCTGTCTGACGGCAACAACAGATAGAAAAAAACTATATAAGCCCTGGACAAAGTACCATGCCAGTGAGGGGAGATAATCGTGACCATTGCATCATAACCGGCTCAGTCGTCAATGCTTGCTTTGGAGCTAAAGTACTCTGTATATAAAGCTTTGATACGCAACAATAAAATCTTAAATCAAGCTGTTCGAGGCTTTAGTTGAGCAATCGCAATACCTTTGTGATCAAATTAGGCTAATCCCATTTACATTGGTATATAAGAGCTTAAGCTATAGGCCTATACGCACGTTTACTACGACTCATGAACAGGTTCCTGTATACACATTGCATGCCAAATACATTGTTCGAGATAAATGCTTGAAGGACACAGCCAATGGTCCAGTGCCAGATTTGCAGTTATAGGTCTGGGTCATGTATGCCAAACAGCCTGTCCAGCGAGGCAAAAGTTCCAGAAAATTGTTCTAGAAAAAATTGGATAAAAGGAGGAAATATCTCATGTCTATATGAACATTCGACCCCTGTATACCCATATCCTTTCATATTATTGACAGCTTGTTAGCTGATGCCCACATGAACTATCAGCTAGAGTCCTGTTTCAGTAGTTCAAGCTGGGTGGTTTGTCTGCTGAGTGTGTGTCGCCTGTGCGGGGAGGAGGCTGATGGGATGCTGATACCCGGAAGTGTCGCGGACCTAGCACCCAGGCTAGTCCCAGAACCCGTCCTCTCTCGTCTCAGTCTGTCCTCCTGTTGGGACCGCCTCTCCCGCTCTGCAATAATGGAGGGTAACAGAAGCGGTATGTCCGAGATAGACCGCTCCAGCTCGTATATAAACTGAGACTTTCCACACTGACGACTGCACGTGGCAAACTGACGGAGTTCGCGGCTCGCCATTCTTAGACTCATTCGAGACTGTTCGCGAGCGTTCAGTTCTTTGGTCGATTTTCGTGGTCTCCGGACAGAGCCGATGGCGATGGGATCACCCGGCCAACACTGGAGTGTATCCTCCCGGTTTGGTACCTCCTTGACCTGATCGGACTCCACCTGTTTACCGGACACAATCTCGTCATCACCTATATCCTCTACACTCGATCCTCTTACCTTGGCCCTGGATGACTTCCAGACTGGAGGGAAGCTAATCGCTGATGCCAGTCTGGGCCTGAAATTGCCATCGAATTCCGTTGATCCGTCTGCCTTATTTCGTTGGTTTCCGAGTATCGTTACAATAGTGCCCTTGTTTTTGTCCACATCGTCCAAGTTCACAAATTTCACCCGGCTGTCAGTTCTTACTTGCTGGTTAAGGCCTTTGTCTATCTTGCTATCGAACACCGAATCTGGGGCCTCCGAACCCGCTTGCAACTTTTCCTTTGCCCTATTATTCACTTCCACTTCCTTTCTGAGATCGAATGCTATTCTGCGGTGTTCAAACAGTTGGTCATCTAGCATGGCTTTTGTACTGACTTTCCTCAGCTCCAGATTGGTCAAATATCGTTGCAGTTTTACCTCCTCTCTTTGGTTTTTAGCCCGAGCTTTCAAAAAAGCTTGCACCATTGGATCAACTTCGGCCATCTTGAGGGCGGTTTACCAGCAAGTATTGCTTTGCATCACACTTAGATCACACTTCCGTAACCCCGTTCATCCATAACACAAATGTGAAGCAATCGGAAAAAAGAATCCTACACAACAACCCAAGGGTGTGCGTGAACTGTTGTGCCTGGGGTATACATTGTACACTGCAGGCTGGATAACTACAACGTGTCGGCTAAGAGTGGGGATTTACCATAATCACACATATATAAATACAACACACAACAGCAACACTTTGTTTTCATAAACGCATTCCCTCATGGTTGAATGGACAATCGACTAAGTAAAAGAGGACGGTTAATACCTCTTTAACACATTATGAGTTACGTTTTGCTTTCAATAGCCGGGTAGGACGTCTTTAAGCGGTGTCCAATCGATCATACTGACTCAGTACTAAAATGCCCAAGTCCAAGAAGTCTACCTTCATTTGTGATCACCTGACACCACGGTAGAGAAATAATTTCTCCATAAGTTCTATACACTATAAAACAAACATCGGAGTTACCCTTTGTACAGGTTAAATGCTTTTGCAACTGGTTGTGTATATCTCCGGAATATAACAGAATGAAAATTCTGTTATAACAATGCGCACAAATGTATATGTGAACACATTGATGGATTATTTATTTTTTCGCAGGCAGACTGCACGTCGTCGGGCTAATCAGTGTAAGAAGCTGACGGAAACCGGTATCGCCCCGAATTAGGTTTCCTCACAAAGCTCTTTAGTTTGTGCCACACTGAAACCAGCGGACGCTGGGGTTGATCTTCGTGCACACTTGTCAACCCTATACCTACCATCCATTTTTTTTTTGCACCAGAAAATATTTGTTATAAAATATAGTTTAACTGAATGAAGTATTGGATGATTGGCAGTATCTCACCCATATCGTGGTGAAAATGTAGTTTGAAGACTTCTTGCTTGAAACACGGCCTAGGACACACACGTGTTTTGTTTAATTGTGTGCTTCTCTATAACATCAGAGCGTTGGACAGTGTCACGACTGTACCCACACGAGAACAGACAAATTCACAAAGGATATCGAATAACACTCTGTTGGGAGTGGGATCTTAACCCAATCAGAGAAGACAGCTTACCCTGGATCAAGATCTGCTACCATTGCCATCGGGATGGGTCACACATTGGATCATCACTCTGTAATCTTACATAACTGTGTCCAAACTAACTACATCTAGACAACAATCAAAGAGCAAACGAAAGGTGCAAGGAGTATTTTGCAAGCTAAAATGTATGGATTTCTTTGGTACATTTTATTGGTTACTTTGCTTAGAATTGCAGGTAAAACCTTTCAAGAACAAGCCAATCCAATATTACACTTAGAGTTCAGGTAAAAACAGAGCAGATTTTCTGTTCAGATAATGAAAAGAATTTGGACAGACATGTAAAACATCATAAATTATAATGTGCATTTACAAAAATCTTGACAGAACTAGTGTTCAGTATGATAACATCAGTTTAACTAACTCAACATACGCCAGAAATGCATCTGGTTGAACACAAAGGCCATCTATTCACTCAATATTACATATGAAGCATCAAATTCTAGCAGTCATGCCCCAGGAATGAAGAGATACCTGTCTTAAAGTTACTTAAAGGTTATTGGCAATGTGGTCATTGTAAAACTAGATGTCCTGAGAAATGTGTGACCAACAAATTTAACCATTTTGACACCAGTATGTATTTATTGATAAAACTGAAAACTGTAGTACTACAGTCACAGCACGGAGAAAGAGACAGAGAAAAAAAAAACCAGGCTTATATATAAAGCACCCTACACATCTACTGGTAATTACAATATAATCTGGCAACATCAGAAAGGCATACGGCAGAACAGGCTTTTCCTGCAAAATGATATATGTGAAGCTGATCAACGAATATTATTTTGCTGCAGAATGTGTTTTTTCATTACATTATTTACTTGATTGTCGTACAAGAATAACTTACTTGTAAAACAGCAGCAACCCCTCATCCAAGCCAGAGCATATGCACCTTGACAAACCTCCTCAGTCATGCAACGTGCTGTAGTAAGGGTTCCTACATTTCAGGCATTCCAAATTTAAATTTTTTTCAAGACTTTTCCAAGCTTAAAATTCATATCTTTCTGACATTAGAATAATATTCTTCAATTATATATATTGCTTGAAGCATTATGTAAAAGGATTTTTAATGAACTTTCAATTTGTCCGCCCAATACCCTTTTTTTTCAAACATGTAGGAAAACAAATTTCCCCACGAGAGTGTCAAGTACTATAACATTTTTAGTAGCTCAAGCTGGTTGTGTTGACTGAAGGCTTTTCCAGGACCAACTACAACCCCCCACCCCCAATTTTCTAGGCTCTTCAAGGTTGTCAAGGCAGCATATGAACCTTGTTTGATTTAATTTTCACATTGGAATTTCAATTGTATAGTGTTTCCAATGCAGAGGCCTTGGACAACTGCATGTGCAATGGGGCCTCTGTGGCTGATAGTTAGCTGATGGTTTATTCAGTGTCACTCAAGATGCTATCTTGATACTGATTCTGTTGCTGCCTCCTGCTTTGGGAAAGTCTGTCCATGTTGAAGAACCTGTCTGACATTGACATTGATACGTGCTGATTTCATGTAATTTTCATACCGCTCCCAATCGTCCAGTTTCATAGATGAGCTACAAACATGTTTATCAGCCTTCAGATCGGAGTCAGAACTACAATCACAGTTTTTAATACATTCACTGTCACCATTTGAATCTATATTCGAAACTGATGGGCATTTAGACTTGGTTCTGTCTCCCAATGCCTCATGCTTTGTGGCTGACACTGAACCATTTTGAGTGTGGGGGCAGTGGAAAGCCTGTGCAAAGCGCTGTGTCTCCGCTGGTAGGATGCGGGGGACGGCATGATATGCTAACCTGGCCTCCTCCATCATCACGCAGATGTCCCCACTCCGCAGATAGAGGGCCACAGGACACACCCCCTTTGTCACTCCACCAATCAGGAAGATGGCACTCTGGCCAAAACTACAAATTGACAAAAGTGACAGATGTTTTTAGGAGGAGATCTTGGTGTAATGCTAGAAACAAATTCAAAACAAAATGTAACATCCTTTATGTATAAATTTAAAACATTATTGTCAGGTGCACAGAACAATAATTAAATTTCAAGAAGTATTCAATAGTGCAGCAAAGATGTGTTTGAATTTGTATACATGTGGGGGGTACCTGTAGGAAATCAAGGGAGCCCTCTTGTCATACTCTGAGTGGTCAGTGTGGCCACATAATGTGGACTCCATGTTGTAGAAGTTGACAATTCCAGACTGAGGGCAGAAGCGAGGGTAACCCAGGGCCGCGGCCACATACCTCGTCAGGTGAGACAAGTCGGATGGGAACTCTGACACCCTGTCCTCAAAATATACCTGAGTATACATTGAAATACCAGAAATCAAAATACAGGATTGAGCTGAAAAAGTACATGCACACTTTACAAATATATTTGTACACAGGTCCATGTAAACCTCATAAATATTCTCATTTCAGGGATTGGGGCTTTGGAATAAAAGATGTAAAAAGGTACACCATAGCAAGCAGATTCACATGTCCCCAACAGAAATGTTTGCCACAACTCGGCACATATTGGCTTAACAGTAGCATATGATGGTCTGGCAATGTCCGAACTTACTCTGTTGTTCCACTCATAGTGATATCCTAAAGTGGCCCAGCGCAGATGAGACATCAAGTTACCTTTGGCGAAAGGGTTGGAGCTGCAATCACAAAGACATATTTATCAATGCACAAATGATCTGGGAGTCTACGATTAAGACATTCCCTTTTGAGTGCATACTTTCATCATACACCTGCTAGTACTGTCATTAAGTGTAATGTGCATGCTCTCATTAACACATCTGGTGGTACGGTCATAAAGTAAAATGTGCATGCTGTCATCATCACATTTATGTGGTACTACTGTCATTAAATAAAATGCGTGTAATGTGTTTGAAACACCTGGGTGAACCATACTGTCGTACAATAGCAAAAGGAAGCAAGTAAAAATTAAAAGATTTTGACCAACATATTTATTTGACGTTGGAAAAGCAATTCAGGCTAATATCAATGATTTTTCACCAAAGTCTCTATTTATACATAACTAAAAAGAGGATAATTGGAACAGTGTTGCAAAATCTAATATCCCAAGTTTAAAAATTTTGGATTTGCCACATGTTTCCTTTTGTCACTGTAGGGCAGCATAGTGGAAACATCAGGGGGCATATATGCTCCTGATGTCACACTTGACACTTTTTCAGTCATATGACAAAGAGTCCTCAAAATGCATATATACTGTGCCCTGTGGCAGGGAGAGTTCATGTCACCATTAGAACATCAGGCTGAAGACACCAGACATGACACCCCACTTGGTCACATTACACTGACACTGGGTTGATCAGTTGTGTTTCTTTGCTCTAAGGGCCAAGAGAGGTATCAAGAGTACTATTCTAAAAGTTTTTGGTATGATCCGACCCGAGATTTATCCCAAATCTTCTGACCTTGAGGTAGACACTCTAGGCATGAGGCCACCATGGCAGTCCCTAAATACTTCTGAGTGTATTCCATGTGGCACCAAACATGTTGCAGTTGACAATGATGCCGAATTTCTTGTGAACTGTACTCCTGTAATTTCTGCCTGTGTATGGAAAAGCCAATGTGACGTTAAAGTTCTACTTCCATCTTTTTTCATGTTTTTGAATGTTCACTTCGATTTTTTAAGTTTCCATTCACTCTTTCCTTAATTTAATATGTTTTCGCTAAGATATGGCTTACATATTGCCAATGGGCCATAAACCCTCAGTCAGCCATTCCTTCACATCATCGAGGTGTCCTGCAGCTCAGACATGACAGTTTACTCTCATCAGAACAGTTAACTGTACAGTTAGTGGGGACAACTGGCTGCCCAGCTCACCCTTACCTCTCCAGACTGTCATCCTGCCAGATGTTGTCCTCTTCAGTCAGAGTCAGGTGAATGTCCAGGTTTGTGTGATTTGGTTTCACAGGGTAGTCCCGCAAACATCGTCTCACCCAATACCTCTGACTACCCTGTGTGAAGGGGTTTGATATAAACAGAAATCCTACAAAATTAGAAACTATTAATAGTCACATTTAAAACTCTTCAGCATTACACAACAAACAAATAAATAAAATATAAATTTTACATTCTCTACTTTTCACCTATGGTAAAGTAGCAATTTTCCCTACATTTGACTCCATTTGTATCTTTATGAGAAAATACTATAAAAAAATTATTTTGAATGTTATCACACAAGTTAACCTGTTTCAAGATGAGATCTAGTTTACAAGGATTTCTCAATACTTCAATGATAACCCCCCTCCCCCCCCATTGGAATGATAACCTATTAGAGGGGTTTCATGTCCAAAACAATACACCTCAGGCCATCATTAAAAATATGTTTGTTGCAAGTAACCTGACCAACCCTCCAAAAAAGGGCATTACACTGAAGTTATGACATCATACCTGGGTTGGATCTGAGCTGATAAGCTTTCCACTGCTGTACATCCATAAGACCCTCTGGAGCCTTCTCAAATCCTGTTGGCTCTGTCAGTTTAAACTCTTCTATCTGGCTCTGAAATAAAAAAAAATGTACAAAATGGTTAAACAGCCAAGGGGGTTACTGCGCTAGTCCAGCGCAATGACCTCAATGCCTATTACCAATGATATCACTGTGAGTTCCTCTCCGGCCATACATGGGAAAGTCTGAAAGCACTAATGCTGTCGTATTATTGAAAATATTCTTGCGTGCAGCATTACGAATCAAATAACTAAATAATTAAGATGTTAAAAAATATGGGTTACCAGCAAAATCAACTTCTATTTCCAATACTATTTGCACCAACAATAAAATCAACAAGGTATACGTCTTTTATCACACTCAGCTCAAATCGCGAATGTGACAACTTGGTGGCCAGTTGCTAGTGCCCTGTTCTGGTGAGCGAGTGGTAGGTGTTTCATTCCTAGCAGGTCATAGGAGAGATGTCGGAAAAATACGATTTGGGGGCGGATTTCCCCAGTGTTTCTGCTTCACGTGGAGCCCAGATGTAGGGAAGTCCAGGTCAAATTGAAAAATGTGGGGACAAACATCCAGCTTTGAAGCGGGAAGCATCTGCGACCATGGTACGTACCAGTACGTTAGTTCAGTAACGACTCGGAGCAATTGCGGCTGCGGTGTTCATTGTGAAAAGCAGAGTCTTCATTCATGTCACTACAACGTGACAGCACACAATACTCTACAACCATCCATCAGGTGATCTCACTGAAGTTACTGAGGGTTAAAGAGCATACTATGGCCATCTAGTGGGTTGGGATGAATTTCAGAATTTTAAAATTACACCCTGCATCCATCTACATGGACAAGCTATGGTTTTGTTTCACTTGTGTCGTGAACTCTGAACTTCGACAACAATGACATGGAACGATGTGCAGAAAGTCATATCATGTAGAGAAACACTTTGCCATACCACAAAATCGTTAGCCCGGTCAAAATCAATGACATCTGACAAGTCCGGCGGAGGTCGTCGGCGTTTGTACCTCTTAAAGTGATCTCTGAAATAATCAGGTGTGCTGTTTCGATCTCCATCGTTCTCTGTGTACGTCGCCATCTTGTATCAACAGTATCTGTAGCCACTTTCACGCATATTTTCACCATTGCGATGTAAGAAAGTATCCGATTATCAAGTTTGAATAAAATAAACTGCCGTAGATATAACACAATAGCCACAGCACTAGCGATTCTATTCATGAAATTGGTATGGTTTGTTTTGCAGCGATGTAAATAAGTACGAAAGAGCGGCGTACAATTCTCTTTTGGCCATAGAACCACGTGGTTCGGTGACAGTTGTTGAAAATGGCTGCTCGCGCTAGGTCGACGTTAAGGTTATTTGTGGGGAATTTGCCGTGGACAGTATCCAGACGTATGTTTTGCTTTATTAATTGACTTGGAAAAGTACACAAGAGTGCATCTACCAGAATCCTCAAAGCATAGTACTCAACCCATGCCTTTGCCAGTTGTACACTTTGTATACTTTGTACCGGGGGCCACTGAGCTCTGTGTGGCTGTGATTGCGTATACGATGACAGTCCTGTCGTCTTCTATGAGCCTACCTTAAACACCTCTTTACATCCCATGCTGTTGTCAGTGTAACGAGGTTGGGACCAATAAAAAACGTCTGACCGCACCAGGTAGGTGTCCCCATGTGTCATCACTGGTAAATCCACATGAGAGTAAACATAGGTGAAACTTGGACAAATTTTAGGTGCAATCCCCATGTTTGAATGCATACTCCTCACAGAACAGGATCGTTACATATCACAAGGGATACCACTGCCACTACTCCACAGGTTTGTCCCTTTGTGTGACTAATGGGCGAATTCTTCAGGATATTTCTCACAAGTAATTATCTCAAGTGGATCTAAGAAGAAAATTCTTTGATAAAAATTAAAATTTCTGTACAAAACTAGTTCAACAAGTCAAACGTTCCTCTGCTATTCTTCATCCTTGTAGACCGGCAGTATAACTTTTGATGACTTAACGCCGAGAACCCTGTGGCAGTTTCATAACGTAAAATGAAAATATCTCAGTCGATACCTGCCTTTGTGTCTGAGAAGAACATTATCTTCAGTTTGAAACATATGGTATTATGTTTACCTGATGAATAAAATTAATTGATCATTAACTGTCACAACCACAACACCATGCTTTGCGCCATTTAAAACTGAAACCAATCAAAAACCATAACCGAAACACTAAAAGCCAGGGCTGTAGAAAGAAAAAAACGAAATCCAAACTTGACTCGGACATGTCCTGTGTAGTTTTTCTTGCCAAGAAGTATGACTCATATTTAATATCAACTTTGTAGAAACATATTTAACGTATTGAACATGAACCATCATTTTTACTTAAGATATAGTTACTTTGTGTCATATTTTAAATTACTCCGAAGTCAAATCCAATATTTGTTTAAGCGGAAGTGAAATCTCCGAACACGATTCTGCCACGATGAATGGCGGTTCGAAGCAGTGACTAGTTCAAAACATGCTAGCTGTGTCAGTCATGTAAAGCTAGACCAGAAAAATGCATCTTGGTTATCTCCGTTGTATTCATAGTTCATCATGCTGTGAGGAGTGTAGGCCTTTCAGATATGGCCATTACACATGGAATTTGTCCAAATTTCAACCAGTTTTATGCTCATATGGATTTACCAGTGATGACACATTGGTTCTAACCTCGATACTTTGAGGACAGCATGGGAAGCAGAGAGGTGGTTTAGGCAGGCTTATGGAAGACGGCAAGGCTGTGATCGTACATGTTATAGCAGCCCTACAGAGTAAAGTGCCCCTGTGCCTCAGTTGGTTACTGGTCACTGCGTTGGCGCAGTGTAATGACCCAGGAGCCTATCACCACTGCGGTGGCTGTGTGATGAAGCCCAGCTCATGCTGGTTTCCTCTCCGGCCATATATGGGAAGGTCAGCCAGCAACCTGCTGTTGGTCTTGGCTTTTCCCTGTCTGGTTTCCGTCGTATAAGTGAAATATTCTTGAGTACAGCCTAAAACACCAATGATGTAAGTAAATACTTTGTACTGTACGTGTGGTGTGGAACAGTAACTCATTTACAGTTAATACTGACTAATAATAGCCTACAGGCCCATTCTGGGCATTTGTAAAGATTAGGGCTGTGCTGTTGTTCATGGCTGACACGCTCTTCTGATGTTCATTGAGAAAAAGACATCCATCAATGAATTGACATCACTTTACCATGTGACACCACTACAGCCCCAGTACATGGTGATATTTCAGTTTTATAACGGTTTTGATTTATATATTTGATTGGTATTTTACGCAGTACTCAAGAATATTTCACTTAAACGATGGCGGCGATGAATAATGATGGAAAGAAACCGGGTAGAGCCTGGGAGAAACCCACAACTATCCGCAGGTTGCTGGCAGACCTTCCCACGTACGGCCGGACACCCCACCTAGTCACATTATATTGACACCAGGCATACTAGACCTGTTTCCTTGCTCTAACCTCTCACTGCTGAGCATCAAGCCAGGCAGCAATAATTACCATTTGTAAAGCCTTTGGTAACAGGTATTTATGGCTTCTATGATTGCCGTGCAGTGGTTTCAACATGTCTGTGTTCTGGTGACCTTCAAAGATGAATGTTTTAAGGATTTGAACCTACACAAAATATAAGTTAGGATTTAAGGAAAAGAGAAAATACCTGTGAAGGGTAGGAAAGATTTACCCTATTGTGTTATATTTTTCATCGCTTTTCAGATGAACTTCGTGAATATTTTCAGAAGTTTGGCCCGGTGAAACAGGCATCAGTGTTATTTGTAAGTGACAAAGACTCAAATAAAAGACCATGACTATGTTGAATTTTTAAAATTAATTTTGCCTTTATAAGGTGTGGCACATAATTAATAGGGATTGTTTTTGACCACAAATGCTACAAAATTTTTCCATTATTAACTAATATTACAATATTGTGTACTTGTAACCACTTATCTACTGTGTGTATTGAGGTGTACATTTCTTGACTGTCACTGGAAACTCAATCTTACCTTTGCTATTTAACAGAACAAGGAGACTGGGCTGAGTCGAGGTTATGGGTTTGTCCAGTTTGGCAGCAGAGAGGCTTACAAGGCAGTCATTTCTCAGAATGACCATATGTTGGATCAGTACAAGGTACCAATTCTGTTGCATTCATAGTATTGGTGTATTGGCGTGTGGGCACTTAGCATCAGCCTGAAATACATCAGTGTTAATTGTCCCTTGACCGCTGTAAAGTGGTGAGGAGAGCCCGGGAATATGAAGTGCTGTCCATGTGCCCATGAACTCTGTCCTTCCCATCTGTCTGTCGGTCACAACTGTCAGTAAGATATCAACCAGTCAAGTTGGAAAGTTCGATAGTAAGTCCCCAAAGGATGGTGGTTTACTCTGAGCACACAGGTCTCCTCCACCCTGAATGTTGAATGCCATTGTATGAGTGAAAAATTTTTGAGCATGGTGTTAAACAAGTCAAATAAAAGCAATACATTTGGTTCTCTTTATTTTCAATTATCCGTGAAATAACAAATAAATTGGCTGTTTCCATGATAAATGGTAAGAAAAATGTTTTATTCCAGATTCTTATAGCAGCTTCAGGGAAAGGAGGATCAGCAAATGTCTCCACAGATCCGCTCAAGGATGAGTGACTGCAGACAGCTGTTTATCAAAGCTTTGCTGTTAGCTGTTGAACTTCATCAGAGAGACAACAGATGCATGTCGAAACTTTGCTGTTAGCAGTTGAACTATACCTGGGGGATAACAGATGCATGTCAATGCTTTGCTGTTAGCAGATGAACTTCATCAGTCAGACAACGGATGCCTTTCAAAGCATGGGGGATGAAGGCAGAACTTGTCATTGGCAGACACTGATGGATATAAATCATGTAACCATGTTCTGGCAATATTCCTGCCTGAAGTGTGATTAACCCCAATACAGGCTTGTATTTCAAGACAATTTCCTTGGACGTTGGTGTTTTACACTGTACTCTAGAATATTTCACTTATACAACGACAGCCAGCATTATGGTGGGAGGAAACCAGGCAGAGCCCAGGGGAAACCCACGACCATCTGCAGGTTGCTGGCATACCCTCCCGCATACGGCCGGAGAGGAAGCCAGCATGAGTTGGACTTGAACTCATGGCAACCCCAATGGTGGGTTGCTTTCTGGATCATTACACTGTGCTAGTATAGACAATGTAGGTTTACTTCTAAATTTTTCAGTGCTCAAAAAGTAACCTTACCAATTTTCCTCGGCAGATCATGTGGATCATCTGCTATTCATTGCTTACTTCCACACAGTCATACTTGTTTATCCCAGTTTAGACCAGAAATAGCTTCAGGATCTTAAATACCAGTTATTCATTTCTGCTGAGTAAAGTCAAGGTAGCTTGTGTATGTTTGTATTGCCACAACAGCAATTACATGCAAAGTAGTGTATGCGTATGGCTGGGGGTACAACAGAGGTTTTTGTGTTGTAGCAGCAAGGGTGAATGGCCACACTGTCAAACACATAATTTCTACTTCTTACAGAGTGGTTTCCTTAGCTGCACGTTTATTTAGTACAAAACATACAATATAACAAATGTGAAATACCTTGCACATTTATGTTCGTTTATGAATTAATTCAGGTACACGTTCTTCATAAGTTTCCAACTGGACATGTAAATCACTAGCAGTATGACTCAGACTATTACAGTGCTTGTTCCCTGGAATTATCAAGCCCTTGACTAATGATGTCTTGTGTTCAAATCCAGCTCTGGCTGGTTGGTTGTGGCTTGGTGTCAGGAGAGCTATCTGGTACCAGATAAGGTCAGGTGATTTACTCCAGGCACTCCAGATTCCTCCATTCATAAACCCATCAGCCGAAAATCTGAAGATGGAAAATTCTGGTATGAGGTATTGAACACCTGTCAAATAAATAAATAAATAAATAAATACTGGCATCCTAATAAATGATCAGTGCAAGATCACCAATAGAAGAACTGTCTTCGAGTTCACTTGACAGTAGACAAAGGTATATTGCCATACCAGTGGATAGAGTGGATTCCATAAGATACACCACTCACGACAACAACCAGAGCTCTACGACTGGCAACCACCAGGCACAGATGGGGAAGGTTAAATCCTGGTCTGTGACATGGAATTTATAGATTCTCCCACCATCATTGCTTTCGGGCCATGACAATAATCTGCTGATGGCACCCATAAGTCAATTTTCGGAGTCATATATTTCTTGATTATATAACGGTATCACTATCAGAGAGTAATAATGATAAACAAATGGCTTGTTCAACTGTCAGATAGCGATATCAAACAAAGAAACACGAAGACGCTTGACTTAAGTTCAGTACATATATTTGAAGAAAATAGGAAAATAGTGCAACTGACAATAATATACAAAAACAATATTGATAATTACAAAAATATATACAGTATCTTACTGCTGACGGCGTCCAAATCCGCGTGGAATATTGCGGCTTCCAAAGGCAAGTCAGTCCACGTAAATATAGAATCCACCTTCCTTGGGAATTCTCAGATTGAAGGATGACAGTCCTGTAAGTGACAAACAGTAGTGGGCACGGTACGCCAACGTATGTATCCAACCCCCTGGCAAGGTGCAACTTTCCTGGGGGAAGGGTTGACAATAGCGTCCGTGATGCCGTGCTGGCGATGTATGTTTCAGTCTACGGCCATATAGGCTACATAAAGTCACTTTCAGAGTAAACCGAGATGAAATGTACGTAATCGCACAACAAGTCAGTGAGCAATACAAGCTCCAAAAGAATGTCTCAAACAAAATAGTAGGTGGTGAAACAAGCTCACAATGTGCTTCGTACGAAAATGGAGTATAAAATGACGTATGTCGAATAGCATGAAAGGCGATATCTCCAAATCCCACAAAGGCCTTCTAAGTGGACGAGAGTAAATATGACTGCTCTCAAATGGGCATGAGTAAAATGACTGCCCTCAAGTGGACACAAGTAAAATGGCTGCGAGCTTTACAACTTCGTCGCTGATGTTTACAATATGGGTACATCTTTCCAGAATGTACGCTTTATGTACAATGACACAAAACTGATAAACAGAAGCCTCGAGAACACGCGACTGAATTCCAGTGCAGGCTATCACGTACACAGAGGGAAAATGTAGGTCAGACACTGAACCGGTTAGTGCAAAATGAATAAAAAAATATAATACAATATTTTAAGACGGGTTTCGTAACAAACCCCACATATCTTTCACCAGCTTGGAGCGCAAGTGTCGTCACACATGAGAAAGTTCGTATATTAGATTCCTTAACTAGCCAAAGCTCTGTGATTTATCCCGGGCACTTGTTTACTCCAACCATGAAACTTCACCATCATGTAAGTTAAAAGTGCTGCTCGAAATGAAAATTTTTCTGTGAACTGACACCAACACCCTCCAATAGGGGAGTTTCGGCTTAGAACTCTTTTATTGGTGGAGGTAAAAAATGTCATACTGCTTCATATGGCCAGTCCAAAATGCTCGGCAACCTTTGTTAACATTAGGCTTACATTACCGATTCGGCAGACTTTGTTAACATTAGGTTTAAATTACCTATCATCTTTTCCGCATGGAAAAATGACATCTCCGTCCTGCACAAACTTCTTACGTTCACAAACTCAAAGTTCCTCAATTTTCTCCATCGTCTGTCAACTCTGAATAACTTTTTGTTAAACTTTTTTCAGACACCCGTGTTATAGTAAACGCTATCAAAACTGTTTTCCTGACATTTCTAACAAGTCACATGGTACAGTAGAACTTCTTTTATCTCCGGCGATAAAAGAGTTCGAACTCGAAACTCCCCTATTACACCCATAAATGATCTATATGTAAGTGACCCAAGTGGTTAACAGATCTGTCGCAAAAATGTGTGATGCAAAGTAGGAATAAGCCGAAAGCTTCAAGATTGACAGTCTAATGCTGATGTATCTTAACTTGAGAATCTCATAATGAATATTGACGGTGTCTTCTTTGACATGGGATCATCTGCTTTTGACTGGTTACTGCCACCCATACTTGTTTATCTCAGTGTACACCAGAAATAGCACATATGTATGCTCCGTAACTGGAGGTAAATTCAGCTTATAGGCCTAATTTAACCTCTGAAATAAATCAGTCAAAAAGACAAACAGATAATAAATGATTTCACTTTAACTTTAGGTATTTATTTACATAAAAATAGTCTAATTGTTAATATCTGTACACACGAATGATACCACACATACGCATTATGCATTCCCGTAAATCTTCACTGCTTAAAAATCAGCTACCAAATGTTTATATATGTAGAACCATGTCTAGTCTAACATTCTTCATATACTGTGCGTCAGTGCGATATTATATCAATTATACCGATCAGTTAGCTATTGATACGGTATTAAAACAAGTTTGAAATGCAGTTATGAAATTATAATCACATATTTTCTTATAATACTGCAACAAAGTTGTACAGTTTTCAGTGAATTAAGTTGCAGCATAGAACAGTTGAAAAAATGGGCACACACTTCTTCTGAGTGGGGAAGGGACAGGTCGTTCGGTCGTCTATGTTTGCAACCACTTATAACGATCCAAACGCATAGTGGTATCGTTCGGTATAGGTTTGTGAAAAATTCAAATATGCATGTATTCACTGCGCATGATATGGATTCGTCCTGTATAGAACAATGGTGCAGGCGCCTTTCAATGTTCACACTTAAGACCAGTATTCGGGAGTATACAGAGCCAGGCGTGGAGATATGGAAAAAGTTTCATGTGTTCATTTAGAGGAGATGAAGTGATAAAGAAGTCATTTGAAGGCAGAAAACAAACAACTACACTACAGTTACTATGTACGATGAATTTGCATGCACTAGTTTGACACTAGTTTTACAGTAACATTTTTCATATCAGAGTGGTTCTTATGATCTTGTTCTGCCGTTTCATGTGATTGGTCCAATAGACCGGCGTTACAATTAATTACGCCACCAATATAGGCCACTTTATCCTTAGTTTAGAACTTTTCGCCTCTTTTAATGTATTGAAATTCGGGAAGGGAAAGATTTTCCACCAGTATAGGCCTCAGTAGAATGTGTTCTTTTATACCCTTAGTTTAGAACTTTTTTGCTTCGCTTTAACGTATTGATACTCCGACAAGCGAAAGATTCTAAACTAAGAGATACTAACCGTTGTCAAACGGGCACAAAAGCTGCACATTTTCCCAGGCGTATCTTAACCCTGACCCCTGCTCTTAAAAGTAAACGTCGTACCAGGTGCGTGCTGTGTTCCAAAAGGAAAGACTTTAGATTAATAGCCACCAATGGCTAATTAAATGAAATTCAGGATTGTATCAATTTAATAAATGTGACTCAGTAACATCTGAAGGTTGGACACTCTCCTAAAGATTTATATTCAGTTTCAAATATAGTGATACAATATATTTCCACATTGAAGATAATATCTTAGAAGATTATCTGGACTAATTCAATGGAAGTCGAGGCCTATAGATAAATAAATAAATAAATTTAGAAAAATATATCAGTACACAGTAGTACAAAAAGACCGTAGTTTTCAGTGAACAAGTATAACAAAGTAAACTTTATGTGTATAATGGAACAAGACTTTGCCTACATTTATTACATATTGTTTTATAGCGATCAAATGACACCGATGCACATAAGAATAAACCTCAAGTTGGGATTAGGTTCATGGCTTCCAGGGCTGGTGTATTTGTTGAGGATGTACAACGTTGATAGTTTTACTCGAGACATTCCAATGCCCTGTACATTCCATATATCCAGGCATGTGTGAACATGTGGTTGTCTTTGTTTGAGATGACCCCACCGTTTACATCTGATGATGTTCGGACAGATGTTTTCTGGTGCATTATTATTTGACTGTCTCCGGTCTGCTCTGTATGATTAAATGTAGGGAAACACTTAATCGAGAACCTTCTCCAATACTGCTAATTCACAGGCTCTAATCATTTGCTAACTATAACACTGTCCTCGCTGCTATTGGTTTTATAAGGTTATATAGTAGCCCTGATAGAAATGATAGAAATCTGACAGAAAAATTGTACACGTCAACATCTGTATGGATCTGAATTCTGACCTCAGCTCGGTGTTGAGTTTATGTAATGAGCAACTAGGTGATAGCGTGTGTTGCTCCATGGTTAGTCATTTCTCTGAGGAAGACGAAATGGTCGGAGTCAGTGGGTAATTGGCGAAAACAACGATTAAAACTGAAGATGGCGATACCGTCTTGAGTATAGGAGAATCGATGCAGTATGCGACCTATCCATTTTGAAAATGAACACGGTTGACTTTATTCACCCTGTTCATGGTGGGCCTGTTTGCTACGCTAGAGGTTGCCGTTGCCATCGTGTTGGCGCCACGTTGTTCCTACCGACTCCACCAAAAATGGTGGAACAAGGAAATTGGCTATCTACCAGAAATCTTCACTAGAATGAGCTAACAAAGCAAAATGAGGCTTGGCAAAACTGTTTTCTATAAAGCCAAAACATTTTGCCATTGCAGATGAGAGATTCTGGAAAGTTTGATTTAACAGTGACATCCAAAAACGGCGCCTTCCCCGAATTTATGTAATGCGCAACTAGGTGATACGGTGTGTTGCTGCATAGTTAGTCATTTATCTGAGGAAGGTGAAATGATCGGCACTATTGAGTTATTGGGGAAAACAACGACTGATGTTGAGATTACAACTGAAGATCGCGATTCTATCACCTGTTTGGGTAAAGAAGAAATGATGCAGTATGCGACCGATCCATCTGCATGGGTATGAACACGGCTGATCATATTCTTTCAGTTTCTGGGGGGGGGGGGCTGGATTACTATGTTAGCGACCGCCATTGTCATCGTTTTGGCGCCACGTTGTCCCTACCGACCCGACCAGAAATGGTGGAACAAGGAAATTGTCTATCAAGTCTACCCGAAATCGTTCCTGCGTGGAATTAGTGGTGGTCCATATCATCATCGCGTTGGCGCCACGTTGCCCCTACCGACTCGACCATAAATGGTGGAACAGTAGAATTGTCTATCAGATCTACTCGAAATCGTTCGTGTGAGGAGCTAGTGGCAGCCAATGTCATCATCGTGTTGGCGCCACGTTGTCCCTACCGACCTGACCATAAATGGTGAAACAGGAGGATAGTCTATCAAGTCTACTCGAAGTCGTTCCTGCGTGGAATTAGTAGTGGCCCATATCATCATGGCGTTGACGCCACGTTGCCCCTACCGACTCGGCCATAAATGGTGGAACAAGGAGGTTGGCTATAAAATCCACCCGAAGTCTTCAATAGACTGAGCTAGGAAAATAAAAGGAGTTTGGGAAAGCTGTTTTTATAAGGCCAAAACATTTTGCCATTGTAGTAAGAGATTTTGGAAACATTGATTTAATGAAGACATCGAAAGACGGCGTCCCCGAGTTTATGTAATGAGCAACTAGGTGATAGCGTGTGTTACTGCATTGTTAGTCATTTCTCTGAGGAAGTTGAAATGATCGGAACCATTGGGTTATTGGTGAAAACAACGGTAGGTGTAGAGATTAAATCTAAAGATGGCGATTACTTTACCGTTGTGGGTATAGGAGAATTGATGCAGTATGCGACCAATCCATTCTGCGCAGGACCACAGCTGATATTATTCATCCTGCACTGGGAGGATTTAAAATGCTATATTAGAGGCCGCCATTGTTATCATGTTGGCGCCATGTTGTCCCTACCTACCGGACACGGTGGAACAAGGAGATTGTCTATCAAGTCTATCTGATATCTTTACTGGACGAAGCTAGCGAAACAAAAGAGGTTATGAAAAACCGTTGACTTTGAAGCTTTTCTCCGCTGCAAAAGGTTCAAGAAACATTCATCTAATTATGACGTCTAAAGTTTGCGCTCCCCCAATTTTATGTGATGGGGGTCTAGATGGCGCAATTTGTCATGCAGTAGCTTGTCAATTCGGTAAGGAGATGGACATGGGTCTTATTGGGACAATTGAGTTATTAGCGAAAAGGGCTTGAGAAAACAACAGATCGCACTGAGATTAAATCTAAAGATGGCGATTATTTTCACTGGTTTGGGTATAAAAAAAATGATGGTGATCGATTTATTGTGGTTTGAAATGTTAGTATCTGACACTTTCACCATTACATTGGTCCCACATTATCCTTTCTATGCTGACCCGCCAAGAAATGGTGGGACAAGGGGGCTGTCTATCAGGTCATCCCAAAGTCTTCATCAGACAAGGTCCTTACAATTATGGCGCCCTTAGTGAACAATTTTCGTTCATAACGTGGGGAACCCCATCCTGAAAGTTAAAACCTCTCTCTACAGGAAACTTTAGCTTTAATATCACCCCTGTTTGTAACGACCCCACCACACCAATCAGGCTTAGATTTGAGCATTTTAGCTCCTGATATGTGTCTCTCCCAACATTCCCGGGCTACCGCACACAACCATTTATGACCACTCCTACTGTAAGGAAAGTCATAACTTTCAGGCGTGACTTCCTGCTTTTCAGATCAGCAAATTATGTTGATGCACCACTGTGTACATAATCAAGAGAACTCTAATTCTAAACGTCTCTATGATGATTATCTCCCTCAAAAGCAAAACTATACGTTTAGAGGATGCTTTCAAGACCGTTATATTCCACACATTAATCTCGACACCAGTTTGTCACTATAACCTGCGTATACTAGGCTATATTCCACTTTAACCCTAACTGTAAAGTGTGCCTCTAACACATGACAACGGTATGTGTGTTACTAAACTAATGAACCTACTTTATGATTCCAGTGAGTGAGTGAAAATTTGTGGATTTCACCTTTCACGTCTATAAAAATATATTTCAGTTACATGATTCACAGCATCTCGTGTTCTCAGGGGCTGAATTATATCAAAGTTTACCAATTAAATTGTCAGTTAAGCAAATTAAACTTTGATGTATGTTATCCACGATTTTGTTTCTAAGAATAAACTAGAAGCGCATCATACACATTTACTGAAAATACACGTAAAGTATCACGTATAAATATACTTGACGGTCCTTTGTCAATGTGGGTTAGCGAGTAACATTGTGAGGAGATATGTATTACGGTTAGGGAAAAGTACGGGTGCAGAAAATTTTATCCGCCCACCTGATTGGTGTGTATTGTTGTGTTCAACAGTATTGGTATTTATTCAGACAATTTACTATCAACTGAACTCTAAAAATTCCACCAGATGTCTTATGTATATTCGAACTGTTTAATTTAGATGGCTAATTAATGAGCATCAAGTTTCCCGGAATCATCCTTAAATAAATGTTGATGTTCGGAAAATATACGGTAGATCTGTTAGTCGTTATATATAATTCATAGATTGAACTGTATTTTCAACATGTACCGGTATTATATCTGTACATTAAGCTAGATGAAAGCTCACGGTTTAGATATCTTTAATATCAAGTACCCAAACTCATAAATAGCTAGAGTTAGTTGTTATCATGGATAACCGAAGAGAGAAAATAGAAGAATTCAGCTAGACATTATAAATATGGATTTATATAACATGGGAAACTCCAACTCGTGAAAAACGCGGCGCCGCTATGACAGAGGGCATCTGCAGCTTCTACATGTAAACAAATGGAAAAAATCAGCAAGAAAAAATGCTGAAAAGTCTAGCCTTGTTGAGAATAAAATATATATTACTAAGTTACATACCATTTCGTACCGGAAACTAAATAGAAAGTTTTATACAAACAACAGAAATGTACAACAATCGATAGTACATACATAACACTTAAGGGTGTTTTGACTATGTAACGCTACAGGATTATGCCCAACTTATCCACGTCGCATGCAGGCATACAAAACATGAACAGCAAAATCCTGACACTGTGAGATTTAGGCAAGAATCAAGTCTCATTCAAACTGCGTACAGCGCAATATTAAGTCAAGATCCCACGGAGAATCTCTTGCCAATCTCACACCCTCGCCTGACACCCAACCCTGCTCTGAATGCAGGCCTTCCAGTAGTGATCTTCTATGCATAATATGTAACATCTCTAAGTAAAACGCCTCAGTTGTCAGCCAGTTGGCACTTTCGTCGTCTCCACATTGAGGAAATTCTAACTCTACAGTATAAACGGTGTTGATTCCCTATAACGTACAAAAAATGAACAAAATACACATCTGACATTTACATTTACAGCTTCGGCTCAAGACAGAAAATAATATATCCACACAACCTTAAAATCAGCAATATATGTGTGTATGTATGGAGTATCCAGAAAGATTATATGAAAAAACTTCTAAAACTGATTTAAATAAACATGTACCAGAGAAGACTCTCAGTAAGTGCCGGTCTCTGTAACTTTAGGTATTTAAAGTTAACCTCTTTTGGATTGATCAAATGTATAAACAAACTGTCTCGGGGGTGCGATGTACAATTTCGTAGCTCTTTGTCACTGTCATACACTCCAAAACATAAGTAATGAAATACATCACCGAGGCTGATACCACAAAGCCTGTTTGGCCTCAAGTAAAAACCTTCAATCTCCATTTTACAGCTTATTTGATACTTACTGATTTCAAAATTTCTGTCACTTGTGCCTCGGATTAATATACATGCACCATTCATACCTTTATTTTAAAATTTGACAAACGTTTGGTTTCAGTTCAGTGTTGAAAATTTTACTTAAATACAAAATTGCTTTGTGGAATTGGCCCCGGGACTAACAAAAGGGAGGGAAGGAATTAAGACAATTAAGTACACAAACTACCATACCTTTCAGCAGGGGGCATACAGCGCACTCCTCCATTAACCTCTCAAACACATCTGGGTGGTCACGACAGGCAATTCATCGATGTCCTTATACTTAGTATGCCAGAACTATACAACATATTCTAAACAGCAAATTAAAATATATACATATTTCATTAAAAAAAACAGGGATTTATGGGTGGAAATTTGTCTTTCCCAGGATTGCGAAATTTCGATGCAGTTACTATTACTATTGTCCAGGATGGTGTCAGTGATTTTTTTTATTGTTGTTTAGAGCTATAAACAAGAAATTTTAAATTTATACAATGTGGGGGGGGGGGCAGTTTTATGGGCGGAGGAACCGGAGAGCCTGGGGTAAACCACTGGCCTTTGGAAAGATCCTTTGACCTTACCGACTACTTTCTCACCTGGAACACTTTCTTTATCCTCGCACCTGTCACCACACTGTTAGATGTATGCCCTGTGTGTTTGGCCGTAGACAACCTTTCAAGAAGAAACTCTAATCCCTGGAGACCTTCAACCTCATCTCTCCACAACTCCATCCTCCGACATGTCATCACACCGTGTCAGGTCAGGTGTATACATAGGTGTGTTTAGTTTGACAGATACTCCGTTAGACAACCTTTCCAGAAGACACCTAACCGCCTCCAGACCTTCAACCTTACCTCCCCACACCTCTATCCTCCCACATGTCATCACACTGTGACAGGTCAGGTGTATGCCCAGGTGCATCCGTTAAACACTTCTTCACGAAGACACTTAACTCCCTCCTCTTCAACCTTACCTCTCCAGGCCATCATCCTCCCACATGTCATCACACCTTGTCAGGTCAGGTGTATGCCCAGGTGCTACACTCCGTAGACATCTCTTCAGGGAGACACCTAACCCCCTCCAGATCTTCAACCTTACCTGTTCAGACATGCCTCACATGGCATTTCTCAGAAAAGGTATGCGTCGTGTGATTTAACTGGAACTGTAGACAGGAATTTGATCTGACTACACAATACCACACACATGGCAGCCATCCAAAATACACTTATAAAACCCTGTAGAATGCGTATGTATGTATGTATGTATGTAGGCCTATGTGTACTTGGGTTTTGCGACGTACTCAACGATTTTTGAGTTATATGACAATGTATAATCCTTATGACGTATGTGTGTATATATACTGTGTCTTGTGTCCATGCAGCCAAAGTACTGCGGCCACTGGAACATCATGAGGAAGACACCATGACATGACACCCCACCCAGCCACATCATACTGACACCGGGCCGATTAGTCCTTTTTCCCTGCTTTAACCTCTTAGTTGCTGAGCGCCAAACGAGGAAGCAACAAGTACAACTGTTATAGTCTATGACCCAATCCAGAATTGATCCCGGATTTCCCGATCCCGAGGCGGACCCCCTGCAGAATAAGACATCCAGTCAAAAGCCAGGAACGTCTGTTAGTCAAAAAAGCAACCAGATCAGACAGCTTTGATAAATGATGGTCTTCGTCCCTTGTTGAAACTGAGAACGCTGTACCATCTTTATTCTGGCTTAGTTTCCTGATTAAAGTTGAACTTTCTACACTTTAATATTACGAAGTCACTCATATGGGGCATTAAAACGGGGGCTTGCTTAATTGTATGCTGCAGTCCAAATGATGTGGTCAAGGCATTTTTGGATCATAGGACATAAAAAAAAGAAAATCAGTAGATTCCTTTAAATCCACGGAAGGTTGATTTTTATTTTGTATGCCTTTGTTATATACTTGCTGTTAACAGCTAGAGCAACTCATCCATGTACTGTTTGAAGCAGTGGTTGATCAATACAATGCACTGGTAATCACAGTCTCCAAATGTGACCAAAATGGGTATCTCCAAGGCCGAGCTGTGCGCTGAATTTCGCATACTGTGCAGCTTTTCATGTAGTTACTTGTGAACTCTGTCGCGAAGACTCGGCATGATGATTATTACATTGTATTTAGATCTCACATACGGCCCTGTTTATCAAAGAAAACAGCTTTACACAGCGTTGCTGAACAGACACATAACCGTCATGACAGTCAGCAGGCCGACATATACATGTCTCTTTTGGCATGCAAATCCCTGAGAGGGAGGTGTAAAAACATATGACCATCACTTGGTCTACATTGTCCACACAGCAGGGCAGGGTAGGTATAGCCTGTATAATTACAAATGCGGGCTAGGATGTACATGGCGTAGAACTATGGTCATCAAGTTATGAAGACTTCAACACGATTAACCATGCGTGCATTCGGCCTATGCTGACTTCTTGGCTTTCTATAGGCCTACTTTGCTCTTTCCTGTTATGTGGGCATTTTCTTTAAATTTGAATTTAAAAATCATGCCCCGAAAAAGATATGTGTGTTCTAATGATTAGATCGTCTTTTACAGTTTACATTCTTCCAATTTGTTCATGCCGATTTATTGCCAGAAAGTTACACACAAGCACACATGGTTCGCATTACAGGACTACAGTATGGTGAGTGCATGGTGAGTTCTTGTATACACACCAGGTTAGGGCGCAATTAATCATACATTTACCTCGATATGCAATGAGGCACCCACTGAATTACCAGAAGCTGGACGTTGTAGATAAACGATCTATGTCACTGTATGTATCCGTTGAATGGAATGTTTTCTAAGAATTGTTTTAGTTTAGACGCATGTATCTTTAATGCATATTCTAAGCTTGTGTTTTGGTCACATACCGTACGGTTTATTCAGAGAACATGTCTAAGTGGTGACACAACTACCTGAAATGCAGGTTTACATATTAGCACACAAGGATCGAATTCCGCTAAAACCTCTATAGGGGACCTCCGCGGCTCAGTCGGTTAGCGACGCTATCGCAGCTCAATGACCCAAAGCCTTCCACCATATCGGTCGCTGTGTGTTCAAGACCAGCTCATGCTTTCTTCCTCACCGGCCTTACGTGGGAAGGTCTGCCAGCAACCTGTGGATGGTCCTGGGTTTCCCCCGGGCTCTTCCCGGTTTCCCCCCACCATAATGCTGGTCGCCGTCGTATAAGTGAAATATTCTTGAGTACGGCGTAAAACACCAAATAAATAAATAAATAAATAACACCTCTATATCTGCGAGATACCTCTTTGATTTGGGGTGGGAGGGATGGGGTGGGAGGGATGGGGTGGGAGGGAAGGGGTGGGGGCGTTCCATGGAAATCCACGGTCATCTACAGGTTGCTGGCATACTTTTCCATTCACGGTCCAAGAGACACTCAGTAACATGCACTCACTTGCATGCAGAGACCGCATTGGCGAGGGGCCCGGTTTTGAGTCACTGTACAGCGATAGCACGTTAACTCTTGTCCAGCTGTTAAAATAGCCCATTTTGGTATGCCGAATGGCGGTCTAACAACGAACATAAATCGATTAGTTTTGTCCAGCTGTACTCTGTTGTAGTACTTTAACTAGTCCGTGAGTTGTAGATCTGCCTGCCAGATTATTCGGTAACTACTAAAACATCGCTATGTCACGAAGCTTTATAATGGTCAGTATTCTTGACACTTCCTGTTCGGCGTCAACTAAGCCTGTACTACATTGAGGATTTCAATCTACGTCTTAAAGCATTGTCACTTAAACTTATCAAGGCGTTACTATCCAACGCGTCCATTGAAAGTTTGCCATACATACCAATTATTGACAGTAACTTACAATCTTAGCGGAGAAGATCTAATGGCGCTATGTATAAATAACAATAATAAGTAACTCCGCTGCATTCGGGGCTATGGGTGGTATGAACGTGGCGTCGTTTTGTTCTCAACGCTGTGTTTCTATAAACAGTTAGAATGCAAGCCTAATTGCGGATTTCCCCCGAGCTCTGCCGGGTTTCCTCCAACCATAATGCTGACCGCGGTCGTATAAGGGATATATTATTGACAAATAAATAAATAAATAAATAAATAAATAAATATATAAAAAGCCTACCTGAGATACGTTCATATCTTTTCTTGCTTTATAGCAGGATATTGTGTAATATACAAATTTGGAAATTTCAATGTTAAAAGTGCGGACTACACATTGGGTTTTGACACATCACTTATTGCACAGGTTTGTCTCTCCATCATCGTAAGCTGTTTCTACTACTACTTCCAGGTAACATAAATTATCTTCCGTTCAAATAATATATTTTTTATAGGATTGTGATGCTAATTTTATAAAAGAAACTTGACCTTTTTGGAATCTGACTTCGCATGTTGTTTTACTGGCTGACGACCTGAACTGTGATTTGGAATTTTCGCAGAGAATCAAATATTCGGGTTACCAACGGCGATGTGCTCTATTGTTAATTTTCTACACGCGTTTCAGGAACGAGTTCAAAATGGACACGTCCTTGTGCGGATATGTACAACATTTCGCTGCTGGATAATATCATCCATATTTCCTGGTGTCGGAACTTCATAACCGGTTTGTTTGTGTTTTTTGCTGGCCCTGATTTCCTCTTAGCTAAGACACCTTTCTACCTCCTTGATAAATCCTAAATCTGAGCAAAAACATAAGAAAATCGTCAAAACAGACTTATTATTTCGATGAATTGTTGTTTTAGATTATTACACAGGGTAACGTGGTCAGGGAGATAAATAAAGCTCATCTGATCTTAAAAGTGAAGTACATATAACTTTTTCGAGTAAAGAAAGGAAACTCCGCAAATACCACACACTGTGATTAGTGGAACTCCCGGCTTAGACCGCAACAAGGAAAGCTGCTTGAATTCGAAACTTCCTCGAATGTTATGTGCCGTTTCTTCTCCGATGAACTCGAGAACAGTTTAGTTAAATGAACGAATCATAGGCTTACATCCAGCTCGATGCCTGGCTAGTCAGAGCATCCCCCTTGGGGTCGGGAGGTCCGGGATCAAACCCGCGTCGGTCGTATCAAAGGCTTTACAAGTGGTCCTTGTTGATGCCTCGCTTGGAGCTAAGTAACCGAGAGTTAAAAAGCAGGAAACAGGACTGGTCGGCCGGGTATTAGTATAATGTGAATGGCTGGGGTGTCATGTCTGGTGTCTTCGGCATGATGGTCCAGTGGCAGCAGCACTTTGACGTCATGGACTCGCCCTACCACAAGGAAACACAGTATGTATATAGAGTCGACCACTCCCCTTTCCTCGATCTAAGCGCCCGTCGAAGTCTTTGATACGCCCCAACCCGGGACTCATCCCGGATTTTCCGACACGGAAGCTGACGCTCTAACCAATAGGCAACCGGGACGGTTTGTGGCTTTAACCCCTTGTGAACTGTTCTAGCTCATTGCATTATTGATTTACTGATTTGTGTTTTACGCCGTACTCAAGAATATTTCACTTATACGACGGCGGCCAGCAATATGGTGGGAGGAAACAGATCCCGAGGGAAACCCACGAGTATCGATTCCGCAGGTTGCTGGCGGACATTCCCACGCATTGCCATAAGTTCCAACACATCAGGGGAGGTTTCTCTGTATTACCCCTTTCACACAGAAAGGCGACCTTTTTGTTCTCCCTTATGCGACCATAAAACTGCCCAGGTCGCTGTTGGAGGCTCAAAGGAGGCTGAATGGAAGCCCAGACTTTTTCAAGGGTGATACACAGAATGTTCAGACATGAACACCATGGACGTCGGCGTAAATTTTGGAACATGTTCAAAATGGTCTCACAAATGTCGCCCAGGAGGTTGGTTGCTCAAAGGTGGCAAAATGAGGCAGAAGGGAGGCACAAGCATTGCCGTGTATGGTTACAGAATTGATGCACAAATTTCGCCACGCAACAGATGCGTCCTGTTGCAACTTTTACCCTCATTCCAGGGGAATGGTTCTGCCTCCTTTGGGCCTCCTTTGGCCGACCAATAACGTGTACTGAACGATGACTGTGGAGTTCTGTCCTCGCTGTCAAATATACATCCCACAGCAGTTAATTAGGACACAAAACCATCCTTAAAAAGGAGAAAAAATCCACAAGACGAACATATTTATGAATATGGACTTTTTGTTTCTTTACTTTAATACTACGCCCAGGTAAATTAATCACACAAAGGGACAACCAGTGTACAAGCATATGCATCCTTATGTATCACTGAAATGAGCCAGTGAAACTGTCAAAGGCTCCTCAGCAGTGTGGTACGTTGCACACCACAGTGCTGGTAGGTTATTAAAGACCTTGATCCCTCAGTACTAACTTTTGGACTGAGTCTAATATAAAACTCACAGCCTGCAAATGTCAACCATGTAACGCAGCCGCCTGCATGGACATGAATATGGCTCTCCTGAATGCGTCTATGCAAAACCCAAGCACTTCCTTTAATAGCAACCCAGGACCCTTGCTAAACTCGATACATACTCATTCTCCTAATCAACCTTAGGAATGCATGGTTCTGCTGCTCCCGATCCACAATTTAAACCACAACACATCTGGGCCTCATTTCACTAACAAGTCGTAAGTTACAAATCTTGATTTTAAGTCCTATGTTTCACATTTCGGTACACAATAAAGCATAGGTAATGTTCTTTTGTAAAACGGTCATATATCATAAGTTTTAACTTATGGCCTAAGTTACGGCTTACAAAATTCAGTGAAATGAGGACCAGTTGTTTGGTGGTCGGTATAGGGCACGAAGTAAAAACCAATGAAATTCAGGGAATACATGAGGAATTCTCAGTACATGTGATTTTTATATTCCTACAAAAAACAAACTGTCTGTTATCATTATTCCACAGTAAAGGCACCTTTAGACGTTACAGCTGGTACATGTCTCGTTACAAGCCAGTCTGAATAAAATTTCATGCTTTGAACTAGACAAAGCCTTCAGTAATTTTTATCCTCCAAAAGCCTCCATTCTGAAACTATTATCCAACATCGCCTTTCTGTGAAATTGTAAATTACTTAAGGAATTGCTCCCAGAAGTAAGCAGCAACCGGTTGCACCCAGTCTTAGAAGGGCACTGTCTAAACAGTCATTGTCTGATCAATCAGTGCCTCAGAAGTTATTGCCTAACTAGCCATTGCCTAAGCGGATACTGCCTGAGCAGATCTTGCCTAAGCAGTTATTGCCACAGAAGTCACGGCCTAGGCAGTTATTGCTGGAGCAGTTCTTGTCTAAGCAGTTATTGCCAGAACAATCAATGCCTAAGTAGTCACTGCCTCAGTAGTTATTGCCAAAACAGCCATTGCCTAAACAAATAATGCCTGAGCAGGAATTTCCTAAGTACATATTGCCAATTAAACAGTCATTGCCAAGAAGCAGTCATTGTCTTAGAAGCAGCCACTGCCTTGGAAACAGTAACTACCTATAAAGCAGTCACAGCCAAAGCAGACGATGTTTTGCCTAAGCATTGCCTGAGCAGTTATTGCCAGGGTAGACATTGCCTGAGCAGTTATTGCCAGGGTAGACATTGCCTGAGCAGTCTTTGCCAGGGTAGACATTGCCTGAGCAGTTATTGACGGAGCAGTCATTACCTAAGCAGACATTTCCTGAGGTGATCTGGCTCGGGCAGTCATGGCTGAGAAAGTCCTTGCCTTAGAAGCAGCCATTGCCTAAACAGCAGTCATTCCCTAAGCCGCTGTCATTTGAGCAGACACAGCCAGACGTATTCATCCCCTTTCAGCCGACCAATCTTCATGATCAAGGTTCTCAGACTGGAGGATCTTGTAGGCATCATCTGAATCCTCGCTAGTATCTGCCACTGTTCGTAAACGCTGTAAGCACAGTTTAGCCACCTTCTCCAAATCGGGCTACAACAGAAATTATTTACTTGATTATTCTTTTCATTAGTATTCCTAAACAATATATTAAAGTTTCTCACCTTAAATTGTGTCAGGCATTAGATGGCAACATAACAGCTGATCAAACGACAGGCAAACTTGTTGAAGCCATGGATGAGCAAGCAGAAGTAAACAAATATACATGCTCAACTAAATTCAAATTGTGCAATTTTTGACTAATCAAGTGAAAATGGTGCAAGTTTTCTTTTTAATAATGACTTGCTAAATGAAACTAATGGAATGAAAATGGGCTAGATTCTATATCATTTTTATACAATTTATAGATTTCAACTGGAATAAGTATGACAAATCACATTACTGTGTGCACAAGGATTTCGTGTTTAAAGGGGAATGGTTTGTTTATTCTTGGTTTTTATTTGTGTCACTGGACTACATTTTCTCTGAGAGCTGTGAGTTAGGTATCTATCATCATGCATGCCAAAAGCAGAGAAGTTCCAGAACCAAATTCTACCAGTCCTTACCTGTAAAATGTGTAATCCCTTCAGCGTGACGACTGCCAGATCTTCCAAGCCATCTCCCATGATGTCTGCATGGTCAAGTGCTAGTACTGGGTAAGCAAAGCTTCTCTTCCACAGCAGCTTGTAGTGGTGATGCCCTCTCGTAAGAGCCTCTTCCTCCGAACATGACAGGCCTTTAGAGTCTTTGGGGGAAGGAATGGCACCAGCCTGTGCCTGTCGTGTCCTCGAGGTCAGATCCTCCTGTGACTTAGCTCGTCTTTGAGCATGAACGTTCTCCACAGCGGATTCAGATTTAGACTCACAGGAACGGTGCCTAAGCTTGCTGCTCTGGTCAGAATCCGAACATTGGTCATTTCCAGAGGCCAGTTGATTGGACAGCCCACTGACCTTAGGGATGACTGAGCTGGACCGAGTGTCACTTGCTGTACTCTGGTGACCCAGCCCAGGGCCTGGCTTGGACATGGGATTTTGGGGGTGATACTTATACACCAGCAACTCCTACAATGCACAAGATGTTCCACAACAATTTCACCAAATTACTGTCTATAATATCAGGTATAGTTGGCAATCAGTGATTGAAAGTAATTACTGGCACCAGTAAAATAACAATCACAATTCACTGAAATGACCATAAATATCATCCAAAAAGTGCATTTAAATATTTCATATGGCGCTGAAGCTTACCTTTTTCCAGTAGGATATCATCCTACCTTCCAAACAAACCTTAAAACATCTTCCTACCATTAACAGAACTCCCAGAATCAGAAAACATGGACGAAATTTTAGGTCATTTAGGGTAATCACAGGAGATTTCATATTCAATATACAGGTCATCAGTGGTGAGATTGCTTTCCGTTTTCATGGTCTTTTTAGATAGTACCCAATTGTCCCTGTCATGTGTGCAGTTAAGGGACACTGCTGGCTATGTCATCTACAGTAAAGCTCTTGCTGCAGATGGCTACCCCTTGACAACTGGGGTTGTGTACAAAATCTAGTTCTTGCTGGCTCGGCTGCAGCCTTTAAAAGTCAAAAGGATTGTGCATTCCACTTGGGTCTGTTTGCTTTTCTTCATATATAATCTATTATAGAGGCCATTCGCATTTAAGCAAAATGTTCTTGAGACTATAAAAATCCCAACAAAGAAATGAATAAATATGTCAAGAAAAAAGTGTACAGTAAGACAAGATCACAGGTAATCTCACCTGTCCATAGGTGCCGAGGATGATTTCATTCTGTCCATCAAAGTCAACATCCATGGCACAAGCACACATCACTGAGTCAAACTTGTTACTATCTGGCAGTATTAGGAAACAGTTCAGTCCATTTGTTAGCACATCCCTGGAATGTAATAATGTAATAGGCAGCACAAACCAGGAACCTGTTCAATTTAGTGGATAGTTCATCTTTGTAACACAGCAAAGAACCAGAAAATAGTTCAATCCATATAACACTGCACCTCAAAACATTTGAACACATAATACTTCCATAACAACCAAAACCTGATGCAAATTCACATTTGTGAATAAAACTAAAGGAGTTGAAATGTCATTTTATTTAAATTCAGGCTTATTTTTGGATACTAGGTATAAAAACTGGGCTTCCATTCTGAGTTATGAATCTCTGGAATCAAGGGGATTCAAAAACTAGCAAAAATGCTTTCAAACTTACCTATACACTGCAGCCACTTCCAGAGCACTGGTCACTAAAAGGTTTAACTGGGGATTCCCCTCATCACGGTCATCATCCTCATCTGTACTCTGACTACCTGTACAAATAGGAGTGGTAGGTTTAACTGGGGATTCCCCTCATTACAGTCTTCATCCTCATCTGTACGACTACCTGTGCAAATAAGACTAGGAGGTTAAACTGGGGATTCCCCTCATCTTGATCATCATCCTCATCTGTACTCTGACTACCTGTACAAATAAGAGTGGTAGGTTTAACTGGAGATTTCCCTCATTACAGTCTTCATCCTCATCTGTGCGACTACCTGTGCAAATAAGATGAGGAGGTTTAACTGGGGATTCCCCTCATTACAGTCTTCATCCTCATCTGTATGACTACCTGTACAAATAAGACCGGTAGGTTTAACTGGGGATTCCCTCATAACAGTTTTCATCCTCATATGTGCACTGAGTCTCTGTACAATTAAAACCACTAGGTTTAACAGAGGATTCCCCTCATCCCGGTCATCAGCCTCATCTAAGCTCTAACTACCTGTGAAAATAAGACTAACTAATTAATAAACATCTTTTATCTATTTATTTATTTATTTATTTATTTATTCAAGTGGTGATTAACAGCAATCTCTTCCAGATCTTATATGATCATGGTAGTAAGTGACTTCCTGTGAACTTCATGGAAATGTGTTCGAACAGCCCTACAAGCACTGTCAAGTGTTTTTTGCCTCCAAGGTCCAAGAGTGGAAGCAATGGAATTTCAAAGATTTCAGGCCTGTGCCTTTGATTAAACCACCACCTTGTGTATCCCAGCAGTTAAGGGACTTTTACAGTTACACTGAACAATAATTAACCTGTAGTGAGCCTGACATTATCTTGCTTAGTTCACACCACAAGGTGTTGTACGACAACTACCTTAATGTACATATCACACAACAAATGGAAACTTTGTCAAAATTGGTAAAGAATGCTTTCACCCAAGATAACTTCGATTGCGGGTATTTGGTTACAGTGAGCTACATGATACAAATGTAAGCAGCCAGTAACATGTAGACATACATTACAAATATGTTATGTTTTCATTGTCAATTAATATAATAAAGCAAGTGACCAAGTGAGTCTTTAGATTTGGTTTAAATCCAGTAATTAGCATTACTGCAAACCTCAAAATCCAGATACATGTTAACTACAGTGCAGCTACAGCTGAAAGCCTGTAAATATTCACTTGAACTATACATTTATAAGTGATTAATTTCTGCATTTTTGCATCAAGATATTAGATTCATTCGTTTATTTATTCACCTGGTGCTTTATGTTATACCAATACTACTTATGTCACTTATACGACAGTGGGTGACATTTGGGTGGCAGAAAACGGAGAAGAGCGAGGGGTAAAACCCACAACCATCTGCAGGTTACTTCAACATGTCATTTATAAATACTGCTGATATCAATCTGCTATTAACATTATAAATACCTCATTTATATAATCTGTTAAATACCATCTACTATGAAATCACTGCGGTTCCAAATCTTACTTGATATGTTATCTGTATCAATGAAGGCTGGACAACTGAGTGAGGTGTCCTGAGAGAAGAACTTGACTGTTGTGATTGGACTGTCCAGCTTGAGTGACCAGGACTTCTCCACGGCTGTAAAAGACAACACAGCCACTAAGACAACTAGCATACAGGTATGAAACATGGCCAAAGAAACCCATTTTGTTTCATGACAACATTGTAAAGGTATCCTGTTGAACAATGTAAATCTAAGAGAAAATTTGCACTTGACTGGTCTGCTATTGCATCTGTATATCAAAGTGGCTGAAGAGAACAGATATTTACATGTACTTCTCACAAGGCAGAATTACACAGGAATTTCGGCTGAACAAATTGCAGATTGTAACTTGAAAATATCAATTAAGACAACTTTAACATGCCTGTGTATACAAAATGGAGATGTATGAATATACAAGACTTGTCAAGGTACAGAAAGGGGGATCACCTTTAGATGAAACATTGACTAGACTGACCACAACCAGGCCACTCTCTGTCCCAAAACCTGTCACTCGCCTACAGTTACTTAGATACAGAATGTCCATCCACAGGATACTGTAAAAAAACAAATACACACACTTATGTAAATAAAAAATTTATTTACTTTTAATTTGTCATACTAAAGAGTATGCAGCACCTCATCAGGTATCTGACAAACTTACTGACAAAAACGCTGTAGAACCAGCTGGATTTGAACCTGGAACCTCAATGATCAAGGGCTAATCATTTCCCAGACAGCAACTTGACAGAATTGTCAACTTTGACAGGGAACAAATACAATCAGTTAACACTCAGATAGCTTGTAAAACAAACTCATGGAATTTGCTACATTTTATTTTTTGATTTATTTTATTGGTGTTTTTACGCCGTGCTCAAGAATGTTTGACTTATCCGATGGTGGACAGAACTATGGTGGGAGGAAACCGAGCAGAGCCCTGGGGAAACTTTCAACCAACCGGAGGTTGCTGGCAGACCTTTCCACATAAGGCCGGAGATTCTAAATTGTAAACAAATGCCTTATCTTTGTACCATTCGAATTACCACTACTCTTTATCACAATCAGATGGGTCCTTTAACTTTTAAGCTCAGTGTGAAAAATATGTTTTCTGATCCTGCTGCATATGTAGCATAATGTTAATCATTTTTGAACTGAAGGTTTTATTGCCACCACTTGCCTATAGACCATGTTATAGTTCCAATATGTTTTACTGCCGTTAATTTGCCTACCATATGATTTATTTATTTATTTGATTGCTGTTTTACGCCATACTCAAGAATATTTCACTTATATGACGATGGCCAGCTTTATGGTGGGAGATTACTGCCAGACCTTTTCACTTACGGCCGGAGAGGGACTTGAACTGGGACTCATTACGCTGCGATAGCATGCTAACCAACTGAGCCACGGAGGCCCCTGCTTACCATCTGAAATATCAACCACACTCAATATATTTACCTGCTGGAAAGGTCAGCAAATTCTGGAAAGTGTTCTAAGCTTGGGTACTCCACAAAAGTATTCTGCTGTCTGTCCTGCAAAACCAACAGATCGATCAATGACTCTCTCTCTCTCATCTGATGACACTTGTGGTGTTCTTAGCATCCCTGTTTCTTTAAGCCAGAAAAAATAATAAGTTGTAATTATACTCCAGAGTGCACGGTTTGCTGGAGGTCTGATTGGTTTTTAACATTACATGTACCTTACAACATTACTTCCTTGTATCAGACTGTCATAATTGTGGCCTTTTTTAGAGTGTTGTCTAAATCATTAGGCATTAACACAAACCAGCCAGTCACAGTACACCAATGTCAATGAGCCAATCAGTATTTGGTTCATTAGTTAACAACAATTTCCAAGCGGCAAAGTGCCACGATTGTCAATTTAAAGGCTTGGATGATGGATGATGACCCTATGCATTGCTGAATGTGGGTCTCCCGTGTTTACAAAATTGATGCTATGTAATGTACCTATCACTGAAGTGCCATCAGGAATAGATACGTGTACATGACATTTGAAACAACCATACATCCCACATACCAAAAACACGACAGTTTATCAGATCACCCAGGCTAACTGGAATGGTTTACGGCTGGGTTTTCTTGGTGTACAAATGCACAAATTTGTGCACAAGATTTTGGTAATTCCTCTGGCACTATGGTCATGCATTTCCCCTCACCTCCTTGTACAGATGGACTTTGTTGTCAGTTCCACTCAGCAAAAACACAGTCTCTTTCCCTTTGTCACAAACCAGTCTAAGAACAAAAATCACTGAATGAGCTCATGCAGGAAGTCAGTGAGTGTCTAAGATTACCTGTTGCACACTTATTTGATCTGTTACTGCTTAACATTTGGCATTGGAAATATTTGAATATGTGTGACAAATAAGGCAAATGAAATGACTCCATGTTTTCCCATCTCCTGCCTGAACGTTATTTTTACCTCTGCCTCCAGACCAATAATATTATTTTATTTAATGGCAATAATGCATGTATACATATCTGCGTTTTTGTCTGATGGGATGCAATAGTATATAATCTTAACACACAAGAGGGTTACCCCTGAACACATCTGTACAAGAGTGAGCAGCCTAAAAGCTTTAATTGTGAGAGAGTTTTGAAACCCATGCAAATGTACAGGGCATCACACAACACCAATGAAACTCTTTCCCAATGACACGGCACTCATCTAAATCAACCTTTTTAATAAAACCAAATGTACTGCTGTCTGTAATTTTTATTAAAATTTAGTTCATTAGAGTGCAACACATCAAAAAAGTACAAAATGACAATGTACATAAGCCAACTTACTCAGTATGTGTCAGTTGGTAAGGGACAAAGTCCAGCTCCAACATCACACACCCAGCTAAAACAACAAACATACCTGTCAATCACAGGTTATATAAACTGCTTCCCACAACCATTCAATCAAGAGGCTTGAATAAATCAGACAGAGATGATCCGATGATGAGAGATAGCTACCCGAACAGCATGTCAAAGACTTTTTTTTTTCTTTCTTACCAGACCAATTTCCTGTCCTTGGTAATGACCAAATAGATGCAATTTGCCACCATTCTTTGAGATTGCCCTCTTTTCCCTGCTCTCTCACAGTTACTACAAGTATTTTATTTCTCATTTTGAAGTAATCCTGATTGTCAACAAGTGGCATGCACTGTGACCATTCCGTGATAATAGAGTACTTGAGTCCAGTCTTAAATGGCAGAGATGCAACTTGGAAGTGTGTGTGTGACACAGAAACCATGAATTACGATTTGGTATTTACAGAGGTGGTATTAGTAGTGCAAGTTATTGGCCTGAAGGTTGACAATACAAACCTGGTGTAATGCCATACTTCAATAATATTTCATTTACATGTCACTGTCATTGACAGGGGAAAGATACTGTCACTGACAGGAGGTGAAGGTGAGGGAGAACCTTGGGAGTGCCCCATGTAATCACCACAGGTAACTGACAGTTTCAAACAGGTAATGCACCTGCACAAGTGACCTCAATGTGTCTATGGCAAAGTTCGTGCTAGACGACCTAAACAGCCATATGAGCACCATTCATGATTTATTGCTACCAAGGCCCTGAGGCACGGAAATATACATATCCAGGAAATACCCAAGGATTTCAATTTCAGAGATAAGCATCTTAACATTGTGACCACACCCTGCCCCCTTCAACCCCCTTTAACCTGAACATACTTGCAAAACTATCCAGGTTAAATTCAGTCCCCTGTTGCCAGAATGAGTATATGTTTAGGAACTGCTTTAAGGGTCTGCTTTCATTCTCTTGTAACTGAAAGGACAAAGACAAAACGGGTCACTGTAGTACAAATCACACTGGATTATTGTGATACAATGTAATATATGTACCTAATTTTACAACAGGTACCTGAACGAAATTAACACTTTTTTGTATTTGATTATTGGTACTGTAATGGGAGCAGTATTCCAGTATTAATACTAGCAGTAGCTAGAGGGAATTTCCTTTTAGCTCAGTTGGTAGAGCATTGGTAGAGCATCCCAAGTCCCAATCTGAGTTAGTAAATCCTCCACCCATCACAACGGTGCCATGACCAGGAAAGGTTCCAAGAAGCGAAGGTGGACAGAATGGTGATGAGGATATGGACAGAATGATGTGTCTTGTGTCTGTGGGAGTGAGGGAGGATTTAAGTGGGGGGGAGTGTAACGGGAGCAGCATTCCAGTACTTATACTAACAGCAGCTAGCGGGAATTTCCCTTTAGCTCAGTTGGTAGAGCGCTGGACTTTGGCTGCACAGACCCCGAGTTCAAATCCCTCAAAGTAAATCCTCCACCCATTACTCTACCTTCCTATATCCAGTCTCAATGGCCATGGGCTTGCAATCCTCAAATAAACTCATAACAAAATTTAGTCCCTTCTTTCTTTCTCAATTTTTAAGGACAATAGTTTAATTTTATTTATATTCTCTCATTACTGCACAAGTTATCCCTGACATCCTAGTCATTACATATACCTTTAAAAACGTGATGCCAACTGTTAGCCCTGCACCATGCTGGCTTTTGGCAAAAGCATCCAGTGACACAATCTCTGCATCACCTATAAAAAGTGCAAGAAAATATTTTCATGGCTAAAAAAAACGAAATCTGTTTTAAGCATTAATGGTCCGTTTTACAGGTACTTGTTATACACGTAACGAAAATTCATAAAGACAGCCACTGATAATCATCCAATAGACATACATGTATTTCTCTTTACATGCACACTTTACTTTGAGAATAATGCAACTCGTCTTGATTTAAACTTAAAATCATTAACCAAAAATCTGGATATGTATTTATTCACCTGGAATATATGTAAACTGAATGGCCCGTGATGATGGGTTGAGTTTCTCCTGAGTTCTCTGATACTCCATAGCAACCACCTGGCCCCGAATGGGAGCCACAAGCAGCTTATTTGGCCCATCTGACATTAGGATCTTAGTCAATGCGTACACATTGGTTTGGGAATGCAGACTGCAGAAATGTGCATCCACCCACTTGGGATCCATCTTCAAATCCATTGTCTACCGTAATGACCAGCACTTCACAAAGGACAGTGGTTCTCTTTTGCTTGGGTTCACATCCTGATGCTTCTGAAAAAATCCCACCAAACATCACCCAATGCATCTGTTTGCAATGAGCTAAAAAAAAAAAAAACAACAAATAAATAAAAAAAAACAACAGCAGGCATAAGGCATATCACACGATTCCTTGTTTTCCCCGTCACCAGCCTGCATATTATTCTTTTCCTGCATTAAGACCAATAATCTAATATTTTACCAGACCCAGGTAAATTTTATTTTTATATATTCTGATGACAAAGAGGAAAACAAGTGTAACTATAGCCGATGGCCGATAACACTCTATCCCTTGTTTTTCGTCATAATATTCTGGAAATCTAGTGCGGGTGGTAGAAAAAGTTTCATTTTTCATTATCGTTATTTGGTTAGATTTTATGATAATGTCACCTTCTGTGACAATTTCCGGCAAAACATGAAATAATGAGTTCTGATGCCGGGCAGTCAAGGTTTTGGGGGATGGGGATGGTAAAATGATGAGTTCTGATGCTGGGCAGTCAAGGTTTTGGGGGAGGGGGATGGTAAAATGATGAGTTCTGATGCTGGGCAGTCAAGGTTTGGGGGGATGGGGATGGTAAAATGATGAGTTCTGATGCCGGGCAGTCAAGGTTTTGGGGGAGGGGGATGGTAAAATGATGAGTTCTGATGCCGGGCAGTCAAGGTTTTGGGGGATGGGGATGGTAAAATGATGAGTTCTGATGCTGGGCAGTCAAGGTTTTGGGGGAGGGGGATGGTAAAATGATGAGTTCTGATGCTGGGCAGTCAAGGTTTGGGGGGATGGGGATGGTAAAATGATGAGTTCTGATGCCGGGCAGTCAAGGTTTTGGGGGGGGGGGATGGTAAAATGATGAGTTCTGATGCCGGGCAGTCAAGGTTTTGGGGGATGGGGATGGTAAAATGATGAGTTCTGATGCCGGGCAGTCAAGGTTTTGGGGGATGGGGATGGTAAAATGATGAGTTCTGATGCCGGGCAGTCAAGGTTTGGGGGGATGGGGATGGTAAAATGATGAGTTCTGATGCTGGGCAGTCAAGGTTTTGGGGGATGGGGATGGTAAAATGATGAGTTCTGATGCCAGGCAGTCAAGGTTTTGGGGGATGGGGATGGTAAAATGATGAGTTCTGATGCTGGGCAGTCAAGGTTTTGGGGGATGGGGATGGTAAAATGATGAGTTCTGATGCTGGGCAGTCAAGGTTTTGGGGGATGGGGATGGTAAAATGATGAGTTCTGATGCCGGGCAGTCAAGGTTTGGGGGGATGGGGATGGTAAAATGATGAGTTCTGATGCCGGGCAGTCAAGGTTTGGGGGGGTGGGGATGGTAAAATGATGGTGCCCTGATGCCAAGTAAATAAGGCTTTGGGGATGGGATGGTAAATGATGAGTCTCTGATGCCAGCAAAAGTCAAGGTTTGGGGGATGGGGATGGTAAAATGATTTGAGTTCTGATGCTGGGCAGTCAAGGTTTTGGGGACGGGGATGGTAAAATGATGAGTTCTTGATGTTGGGCAAAATAAGGGGTTTTGGGGATGGGGATGGAAATGGATGAGTTCTGATGTCAAAGGGTCAAGGTTTTGGGGGATGGGGATGGTAAAATGATGAGTTCTGATGCCGGGCAGTCAAGGTTTTGGGGGATGGGGATGGTAAAATGATGAGTTCTGATGCCGGGCAGTCAAGGTTTTGGGGGATGGGGATGGTAAAATGATGAGTTCTGATGCCGGGCAGTCAAGGTTTTGGGGGATGGGGATGGTAAAATGATGAGTTCTGATGCCGGGCAGTCAAGGTTTTGGGGGATGGGGATGGTAAAATGATGTGCGAGCAGTGACGAGAAACCAGGAATCAAACTTAATTAATGTCTTCCCATATCACGGATGACAGGAAATTCTCTTTGCTCTTTGTTCCCCAGTCCACCTAACTTTGTATTTAATGGAAGCAGTTGTTCCTTACTTCATGAGTAT